>OY770262.1:154783759-156033759 GCA_963669355.1 Chorisops tibialis
ACTTAATATCATGTTCGGGAAATAAATGACCGCCTAAATTTCACTGTAAGGAAGGAAACAAGTTTGCGAGCGTACTCGTCTGCATGTTCATCTTGACGAGTATGTCGTGGAAAGGTATAAAATGAAAAAAGAAGCGCGCTGAGTTCCTAACTCAGTTCGTGAATGGGCTACATCACCCACCCCCTTCTACCCCCTCCAATAAAAATTTCATGAAATTTCAAAATATTAAGAATTTGATTTTTCCTTGAAACTGCTTAAGCTATCGACTTGAAATTAAGGTCCAAGTATTGTGATATAGATGTCATTAATATCACGGAATATTGATCCGGGCCCCACACTCCTTCTACCCCCTCCCATACAAATGGACAATTTTGAAAAATACATATTTTCGATTTTCATTGAAACTAGTAAAGCTGAAAAAACGAAATTTTGGCAAAATTAATTCCACTATAATTGCAATTAGTTTTAAAGAGAATCATCAACTTCACCTCACTTCTTTTACCCCCTCCCATACAAATTTTTCACGAAATTTTTAAATTTAAATTAAATTATTTTTCTTCGAAACTGTTAAAGCTATCAGCTTGATACTTTGCATAAAGTATAAAAATAGAAATATCGATAGCGCGGAAAAAATTTGTTTTGATCCGTACACTGCTTCTACCCCCTCCCATACAAATGCATAATTTTTGATAAATGCATTTTATCGATTTCCATTAAAACTGGAATAAGTACAAAATTAAAATTTTGCCAGAATTTGTTTTTTAATAATTGCAATAAATGCTAGAAAAAATTATCAGCCCCGCTTCACTCCTTCTACCCCCTCCAATATAAATATCTGTAATATAAATTCAAGAAAAGCATTTCTCCTTTGAATATATGAGAGGTATCGACTTTGAAATTGAGTCAAAGCATGGTGATAAGGATGATGATAAGCAGTTTCAAAATCATCTTAAACGCTCCACTTTCTCTGCCACCTCCCATACAAATGCCCCAATTTCAGGAAAACTATGTCCAATTTCTTTCAAAATAATGAAAACTAAAAACTTTAAATTTAGCACAAAACATTTTGCATGCCATGTTCGGTGTCATATACGTAAAATAAAAACCTCCCCCTCTACGTCTACCACCTCCCATGCAAAAGCTTCTATTTACTATTCGAAAGAATTTAAGATGACATATTTTCCGGTAAATTAAAGTCATTCTCATTCCATCTAGAGTATCATATGATTGGGCTTTACGCCTTATCATAATTCTGTTATATATTTGAATACGATCAAGCACCGTCAGGTTTTGGGTGCCCCAGCCCAAACATGCGAGTTCTTCTCTAAACGAGATTGAATGTAGGTCTTGTGAATGGCTTGGTCGTTAGGCGTAAAGTATTTTTAGCATTTGTGAAGAATACCTAGGCGTTTGGAGGCATCAAGGGCCACATCAAAGATGTGTGTGCTCCAATCGAAGTGGTTATTGAGCTTTACGCTTAAAAGGATAAAATCTTTGGAAGAGCAAAGTTGGATGCCATTAAATGCTACATTAGAAGACGACGCCGGAACATCACGTTTAAGAAAAAGATGACAGTACTGAGTTTTAGCGGCACTCTATTTATCCTGACCCATTCCGGGATTAAGTTCAGATCTGAGTTTAGCGAGCGGAATAATTCCTTGCGATTGGAAGTAATAGAATGTTTGTTTTATTCCGCAGCAGAGTCGAATTCGAAAGATGTTATCTAAAGTACTGCATGCAGGGTAGAAGACAAAGATCGTTGATAAATAATAAGAACAGAATGGGCGATAAGATAGAATTCTGAATGACACCAGAATTGATTGGGAAGGAAGAAGAAGCAACGCCATCTAATACTACTCGTAAAGTGCGCTTGGAGAAGAAACTCTTAACTCATTGAATGAGGGAAGCATCAAGGCCAATAGCTGCGAGCTTAACAAGACGACATTCATGCCGAACTCTGTCAAAAGTAAGTGCAAGAACTTGACCTTCGCGGTAGGAGGTAGGAGTTTCAGCGTTCCATCAGATAAACCAAGAGATCTCCTAGTCGATCTTCCAGAAAGGAAACCGTATTGACGATCGTGGATAAGCTGTTTATCCTCGAGATATTGAACTAAGCATATTGAACTATATTGCGATTGACAGCAGTTTTCATTACTTTCGAGAGCACTGAAGTAATGGCTATCGGGTGGTTATTTATGCTACATACTTGGAGACACTTTTAAAAATGGAATTCTTGCACTATCAACGAACAATTTGAATTTGCACTTTGTACCTCTCTGGTTCTCAGCACGTCAATTACAATCAGTACTTTTTTATATTGACTAATTGTTTATACAAAACGTATAAACCAGAAGCATACACTAACTTGAAAATGCGGCAACTGGTTCATTCAATTCAACCTGGTCAATAATTTGGCAGAGAATCATCTCGAGGTCTAGTTTGTGACTTAATTTTTCCATCAGCAAGATAATGAATTGATCTAGCCTTCTCTACCACCGTAGGTGTACTAAAAATTCTTGTTTTGAATCGTGGATGAGGTTAGGTTCGTGTGGGGTTGAACACCAATGTACGTAGGCCCCTTGTACTCTTCGGTTCAATTTGAACTTAAATCTATTCGAAACTTCATCCAATAACTTCTTTTATATAGTCTGGACGTCAGGAACACTCATTACCAACTTTGTAGGATTTTGAACATTTTGAAAGTAGAATCCCATCGAGTCTCAATGGTATGAAGCAGAACATACTATAATATGTTCTTCAATTCTTGCCATCTCGCAGTTTTTTGCATGATTAAAATGAGTAACCACTTTCCGAGAAGTAGTTCTGATACGCTTTGTTGACGAAATAATCCACAAGTGCCAAATGAATAGTGTGCGCCTTACAAGATACATGCTCAATTTTCAAGTCAAGTTCCTCCTTCGATTTAAGCATATTGCACTATAGTCTAAATCGGGCCTTGGTCTCTTGATCTTCAGGTTCCTTAATATTTTCATTGCTTATTATGAAAGGGTTGTTCGCCCTTTGCACAGCCCTATATCTAGGAATTTTTAATTTTCGTAGATTGAAGTCACTAAGGTATTCTCAAGCAGGCAGTGTGCTGGAACTTTAAGTCGATCGGGATTAAAATTCACGAGCTTTGCATTGCAGATCCACATGCTACCCACTAGGCTACACCCTAGCTGAGGAAATTTGCTTATAGTCAATCAATCATGGTGAAAGGAGTGGGAGATTTAAATATTTTTTATACCGTAGGTCGCAAGTATCATGAAAATGATATATTTTAAATTTCAAGCTAATAGCTTCTATAATTTTCAACAAAATTTGATTATCGTAAATTTTTGAAAATGTGTCTTTTGTATGGGAGGGGGTAGAAGGAGTGGAGCGATTTGGTCCGTTCAAGAATTATGTAGTTTTTACTTTTTCATCAAAAATTAAGTACACGAAATTCGAGCTTTATAGCTCAACTCGACGGACGGACGAATGAGATTTTTTAGTGACAATATTAACTATTCTGTATTTTGTATCATTAATTTTTTCTCCAATCCTTATTCCTTAGCGTTATAAGCTTTTGTGGTAAACTTATAATACTCTCAGATTTCATCTAGAGTATAAAGAGTTGTAGTTTTTTGAGGTAGAATTCTGTAATAAGGCAAAAGCAAAGAATTGCTATGAGGGTGATTTTCGAATATGCAGAAATTTGTTTATTTACACGATTTTTCTCTAGTTTTCAGTCAAAACTAAATAATTATTAGATTTCATTTAAAATATTTAAATAAATATTACCTCGGAGCAAAAATGGCCTGAGGCAGCTATTCGTTACAAAATTTTATAAACGGATGGGGTCTTAAGGGGTCGTATATACCGAACAGGCGATTTCGTCGAAGACAAATTTCGAATCGAAAAATTATGCGAATAGCTGAAAATAGTTGTAGTAGTGATAAATTGACTGAAAAAGAGCCATCCGATTAGTTGGATGGTCTGGAGCTGACTTGAAAAAAATTAACTGTGAAAATTTGATTTACCTTTAAATGGTTATATGATCGAATTGTTTGCGTAATTTTAATTATTTTAATTTTTTTTCGGCTTACAACAAATGAATCTTTCTACAGGGTCGAACAAATATTAAGAACTTAAGTCAAAATCAAGCTTTCCAGAAAAAAAATAGCTGCTCAGAATGTAATATTATTAATAAAAGCTATAAATTTGGAAAACTTTCTAAACAGTTCCCTCCGTGGAAAGGTTTATTTTTCGGTTATAGGAAAAAATAAACTGCCAACAAGTCGGGCGAAACTTTATTATTCTTGGGACAAGTTGCGGATGAATGGAAAGTCAATATGCAGGTTAGAGTGGTTAGGGAAGGCTAAGTGAAAGGGAGTTCTTGGGCAGGGCTGTTGTCAATTTAACAATATTTCATTCGTTTCTGCAAGTTTAGGTTTTTATGAGGGGAGGAGGAGGGGTAATAGTAAGGGTGGCTGGATGTTAATAGCTTTTTAATTAATTGCTTGAATCACGTCCAATATTCTCTGTATAGAATGTGTTTCATAGACGAAGTTGCATAGAATTTTCATAAAATTCGGTGTATTTTGCATTCACGAAACCGAACATTTGTATGGGAGGGGGTACAGAAGGTAGGGGAATCGTAAAATTTGATATGTAGTTTTATTTTGCTTCTCTTGTGACGTGCTTGTATAAAATTTCAAGTTCGTAACTTCTAGTTTGTTGGGTATTAGTTGATTTAATGAAATTGGTCGAAATCATGGTTTTGTATGGGAGGGGGTAGAAGGGCAAGCGCGATTTCAAAACTTTTAAAGCAACTTCATTTGAATTATTTTTATAAGTTTTTCTGCAAAATTTGAAATTGATAGTTCTTAAGAGTTAGCTGACAACTTATTTCTTAAAAATGCTCGAAAAAATAATTTTGTATGGGAGGGGGTAGAGGAGGAAGGGAAATCGTAAGACTTGTAATGCGATTTTCTTTCTTTTTTGTTGTAAGATGCTCGTACAAAATTTCAAGTTCGTAGCTTTTAATTTGGTGATTATTAGTTGATTTAATGAAATTGGTCGAAATCATACTTTTGTATGGGAGGGAGTAGAAGGGCAAGCGCGATTTCAAAACTTTTAACGTAATTTCATTTCAATTATTTTTGTAAGTTCTTATGCAAAATTGCAAATTGATAGCTTTTAAAAGTTAGGTGATAATTGATTTCTTAAAAATGGTCGAAAAAATAATTTTGTATGGGAGGGGGTAGAAGTTTTAAAGGTTTTCGACCAGTTAATATTTCGTATATTTAAAGATTTTTTTTAAATGCATTTTGCAAATTTTCAAGTTTCTACCTTAAAATTTCACTCAAAAATTTTCAGTTTATGTGTTTTTTTCAATGCACATGAAACACCTTGTGCACGTTAGACCGGGGGGGTCGGTTTAAAACAATTATAGATCAAGTTATTAATATTTTTCTATGTAAATCAAATAGGGGTATTCACATGCAAAATTTAAACTTTGTATCTTTCAACAGAGTCCTAAAAAAATCACTCAAAATTTTCGACATTTTTGCTTATCACCTCCCTCACCTTTCACCTCCCAACTTAAAATTTTTACTAAAATTAAGCATTATGTAGTTCTACAATCTGACAAATTTTTGATTTGATATCTGTACCCTTTTTTGAGATATAAGGATTCGTAATTCTGAAAAGTGCGCTATTTTTGAAATGCTCCACATTTCAGCCCACTACTATTATTTCAACATGTTGTATTTTTTTTGTATATTCCTAGTATAGTTTAATATAAATTTTAAGTTTCAATTACATAGCTTAAGAGATAGTTGAGATATTCATTTTTAAGTGTTTTTCTTTGCATCCCCCCCTTACCCTCGGCCTTACAATAATTAACCACTCTCTAAGCTGATTCCGAAGGAACTATATGCCACACTAACGGTCCCAAAATATGAATTTTTTACGATAAGTAATTTCGAAGATATAATCATTTGAAAAATCAATTCGGCCGACAATTTGTTTTTAGCCCCCCCTTTTCGGACACTAATGGATAAAAAAATTAAATTATTTTTAAAAGTTGTCCCATAAACCCCTCTATATGTATGTTGAGTTTTAGCTTCCTAGCTGTTACTATGGTTGAGATATTTGAATTCGTATTTTTTGGCTTAAGCGCTCCCCCCGCCTTCCACAATCTATACATATAAATATAATTGTAGTGTCTGTCTGTCTGTCTGTCTGTCTGTTTTTCCGGCTTTCACGCTAAAACGGCTGCACCGATTGCAATGAAACTTTCACAGATTATTAGCTCTACCTCTGGGAGTAATCTGCTTTAGGTTTTATTTTTCTCCCCTCACGCCTTCTACAAAGTGACTCATTTTCAAAAACTTATAATAGATACGAAATTTTACTGTAGATATAGTATGTATTGTGTATTGTGTCAAACGTCAAGTGCTGCTTATGACGAAAACATAGAAAGTTTATCCAATTCAGTTTTTTCAATCATATGCTGTTGATCGTCTATAAGTGAAAAAGTCTATTGGTGATTTTTGACATTATATTTTGAATTTTGTCAGTGAGTAATTCTAAGTAAAGGAAGTTAAAATACGTACAAGTAATTATTAATTGAAATTAAGAGAAAAATCTATTGCTGCGTTTTAATAGAAAATGATAATCACTGGCACGAAACGTTGGCAGAAGCCAGTATGAGAAGTGGTGGAGGAAAACTTCGGGAGCTATTCGCCATTATATTAGTCTTTTGTAATATATCACATCCACTGGAGTTATGGAATCAATTTAAAGAAAATTTTGCTGAAGATTTAATCAGAGATCATACACGATGCTATACGGATATTGATATCAATGCTCATATTGACGAATTAAATAATCGAGCACTACTTCTACTACAAGATATAGTTCTTTCAATGGGTGGAAATACAATTGATAATTTTGGGTTACCAACTCCAGGAATAACCGATATGCGTTACTATTTGAATAGGGAATACTTGGCAGCAATGAACTATAACTTAGTGGAACTTCGAGATATTATTCAGCAAAATGAACCAAAATTAAATAATGATCAGAGACAAGTCTTTGAATGTATTCTGAATAGTATAAATACTGCAAATGGTGGCATACACTTTTTGGATGCACCTATTATTTTACTTAGGAATCTGAATCCTCCCAAGCTTTGTAATGGAACTAGACTAAGAGTAGTCTCATTGCAAAACAATTTAATTGAAGCCATGGTCTTAACCGGCTGTGGTAAAGGCGAAAAGGTATTTATTCCAAGAATTCCCATCATACCCAGCAATTATCCTTTCCAATTTAAGCGCCTACAATTTCCCATAAATCTATGTTTTGTTATGACCATTAACAAATCACAAGGCCAAACCTTCAGAAAAGTAGGCGTAGATTTAAGTAGAAATTGCTTTACTCATGGGCAATTATACGTAGCTTGCTCAAGAGTCAGTGATTCATCCAATCTCATAATTTACACTTCCGATACTAACAAAACACATAACATTGTATACAAAGAGGCCTTACACTAATAGTGATTTCTTTTCTAGAATTTAGTTCGCAGAAATTTTTTTGGAATAGAACATAAAAAGTGCTGAACTCTCAAGAAAATATGTAAGGGTTAAAACGGGGTAACATTTTTCGCAGAAATTAGTGTAAGCAGATTATATATGAAATATACCGTACATTACTATGAAAAGCACATTGTATCGATATTTACGCGGACGAAGTTGCGGGTATTTGATAGTCAGTAATAAAAATGTTCAGGAACCTGACAAGGCCCGATTGGGGCTGTAGTGCCATTGAAGAAGATAAGAGAATTTTCTCAGTATCTATTCAATTTTCGGAGCTTACATTTTGTATTAAACATTTTTATACTCTAGATTAAATCTGAGAGTATGGTAAATTGTGTTTGTCTTACCGTTTGTAACGCTAAGAAATAGTGCTCGTACAGAGCCGGCAAGGGTACAGACAAATTTGCCGTCGCTCAAAAACCTCGATTCCGAGTGACCGTCTGTCTATCTATCTGTCTGTCCGTCTGTCCGTCTGTCTGTCCGTCTCTCTGTCCGTCTGTCTACAACATAACTCTCGAACGCTTTGAGTTATGGTGCTCAAATTTGTTGAGTGTCATTTTTAGCGAAAAAATAGCTTTAATGGTTTGGTGAATGTTTTTACAGTGCATTTCGAATTGAAAGAAAAGATTTCCGGATTCTACACTGTTACGCTTTATTATTCGTGACGTTTCGGTCTCTGCTGAGACCTTTATATACAATAATAAAGCGTAACAGTGTATTCCGGAAATCTTTTCTTTCAAATAGCTTTAAGTTCGTGAACGGGCTACATCTCTTACTCTCTCTACTCACTCTCAAACAAATTTTAAGAAAATTTTGAAATTTAAAGAAATTGATTTTTCTTCGAAACTATTTAAGGTATCGACTTGAAATTTAGGTCAAAGTATTATATAAAGTATATATATCATTAACATTAAAAAATGTTGATCCGATCCCCTCTCTCCTTCCATCCGCTTCCATACAAATGCACAATTTTCAAAAAGGTTAGCAAAGCTAATTGAACAAATTTTTGCCATTGTTAATTTCATTATAAATGAAACAAGTTTTAAAAAAATCGTCAATTTCACCTTACTCCTTCTAACCCTCCCATACAAATTTCACGAAATTTTGAAATTTAAATTAAATTATTTTTCTTCGAAACTGTCAAAGCTATCGACTTGGAGTTTTGTTGAAAGCATAATAATAAAAATATCACTGACAAGGAAAAAAAAAATTTTTTTTTATCCGTATACTCCTTCTACCACCTCCCATACAAATGTATAGTTTTGGTAAATGCATTATATCAATTTCCATTAAAAATAGAAAAAGTACAAAACTTCAAATTTAGCCAGAATTTGTCCTTTAATAATTGCAATAAATACTAAGAAAATTATAAGCTTCGCTGCACTCCTTCCACCCCCTTCCATTCAAATATCTATAATATAAATTCAAGAAAAGCATTTCTCCTTCGAATATATGAGAGCCGTCGCTATCGGCTTAACGCCCAATCATAATTTAGTTCAATGCTAACACCCCTTCTACCACTCCCCATACAAAATTTCTTGGGATCTCCAAAATTTCTATTTCATCTAGAGTATCGTAAAATTGGGCTTTACGCGCAATTGTAGCCCTCTTATGTTTATACTCTAGATGAAATCTGAGAGTATATTGTGTTTGCCTTACCGTTTGTAACGCTAAGAAATAATGCTCGTACAGAGTCGCCAAGGGTACAGAAATATTTGTTGTTGCTCAAAAATCTCGATTCCGAGTGACCGTCTGTCCGTCTGTCTGTCCGTCTGTCTACAACATAACTCTCGAAAGCTTTGTCCTATCGTGCTGAAATTTTTCATATATCATTTTTAGCAAAAAAGTAGCTTTAAGTTCGTGAACGGGCCACATCCCCCCACTCCTTCTACCCCCTCCCATACAAATTTCATGAAATTTGGAAATTTAAAGAAATTGATTTTTCTCCGAAACCGTTTCAGTTAATGACTTGAAAATTAGATAATAGTATTAGAATGAGAATACCATTACTGTAAAAAAATATTGTTCTGATCTCCTTACTCCTTCTACCCCCTCCCATACAAATGTACAATTTTCAAAAATGCATTTATTCGGTTTGCATCGCAACTAGCAAAGCTAAAAGAACCAGTTTTTGTCAAAATTAATATTATTACAATTGCAACCAATTTTGTAAAAATTGTCAACTTCACCTCATCCTTTCTACCCCCTCCCATACAAATTTAACGAAATTTCGGAATTTGAACAAAATTATTTTTCTCCAAAATCGTCAAGGCTATCAACTTTAAATTTTGAGGAAAGTATACTATTACAAGTATCATTGATGCCAAAAAATTTGGTTTTGATTCGAATACTCCTTCTACCCCGTCCCATACAAATGCACAATTTTGATAAAATGCATTTAATCGATTTTTATTGAAACTAGAAAAAGTATAAGCTTAAAACTTTGCCACAATTTTTCCCTTAATAATTGCAATAAATGCAAAAAAAAATATTAACTTCGCTTCACTCCTTCTACTACCTCCCATAAAAATTTTTGTATTGAAAACTCAAGAAAAGTATTTCTTCTTCGAGCATATGAGTAACAAAGCAATGTGATTAGGATGTTGAAAAGGAGATTCAAAATCATCCAAAACCACCCACTTACTCTTCCACCTCCCATAAAAATGCATAAATTCAGGCAAAAATTGTTCAATTTCCTCGAAAATTATGAAAGCTACAAACTTTAAATTCAGCATGAAACACTTTGTATACTACGTTCGGTGTTATATACAAAAATTACAAACCTTCCCCTCTGCTTTTACCACCTCCCGTACAAAAGTCACAATTCACTATTCGAAAGAATTTAAGATGACATATTTTCCGGTACAATAAACTATTTCCTATTTCATCTAGAGTATCATATGATTGGAATTCTGTTATGTTTTTTTATTAAAGTTGTATGAAATTCGTTCATTTTTCTATCGAGCAGTCCGTTTTGGAATAAATTCAGCAGAAAATTCTATATAAATACTTATATAGATATTTTTTTTAATTTACTGCTAAGACCATTTACAAGGACATAGAACAGAAATAGGTCTCTTGCACAAGGCGCTATTCTGGGCAACGGCCTTTAGTCGTCGCCAGGACTTGGCTTTCTGTTCAACTACTTGCTTCCATGTGTTACATGATCGACAAAGCGGAGGATTATATTCCAGAGATTGTTTGGAAATTGTTGACAGATTACCCCCTTTCAACTTCAATGCCAATCTTAGTTCGTTCAGATTCAAGTGCGGAATTTTACAGTTTCTTAGTAAGTGAAATGATCACGTTATTTGTAGTGGAACCAAATATCAACACGAATTCGACGCATTCACAACATTGTGCGAATGAGATCTCCTTTATCCTCCAAAAAGGGATACCGACGGCCTGATGAGCTTTATTTATGCAAGCCTCTATATCTTTTTTGGTTTCGTCAATCATGCTGACAATCTTTCCGAGGTAACAAAAATCTTGCACCAGTTCCACATGTTGGACAATCGGTGTGCTTGCACCAAGGAGGATATATAATATGGAGCGCCTGATATGTGAGACTAATTTTTGATTCGGAAATTTTGGAAAATTGTGTCCAAACATGGCATCAAACTTTTACGAAAAACAAAAATACCCTAATTTGTATTCTCTCTTGGTTGTTAATATTCAGTTAGCAATAAAGTAATTTTCAGTGCAATGGAGTTTGGTGTTTTATTTCAGAAAACTTGAGTTTTTCAATTCTTATTAGTTTCTGGTTCGTGTCTGAGCTAATCACTTTAGCAATGGACAATTTAATGCGGGACAGAGATAATTGCATTGGGCTTAAGTATGTCAGACAAGGATAGCGAAAGAATTGTTTCGAAAATTTAAGGATTGTTTTGGATAATTTAAAGCAGGACAGAGCTAGTTGCAATAGGTTTAGGTACGCCAGACAAGGATAGAAAAGTAATTAATTTATTCTTGAAAAATAAAAAAAAAACTAGTTAGTATTATTCTACTTACATCGTCAAATTCACAATCGAAATAATGACTTTGGCACTCCATACAACGACACTGATCGGACATCTTGCACGTAATGCCCCATTGTTTAGCGACCGCCTTATAAATCTTCTTCGAGTTCTTGTTACTAATTATCTCCGAAGTTGGTTCTTGTTGTTGTTGCTGCTGTTGCATATTCTGGCTGGCATTCCATTCGCTATCCGAATAATTGCCATCTTCTTCCGATAGATCGTACTGCTGATCGTTGTGATAGTGATGTGATGACTGTTCATTCAGTAAATTTTCCTGCTGTTGACCATTATCACAGTCCATATTGCCGGAACAATGATGCCTATGATGTTCGTCTATGTGGTGATAGTTTTCTATAGTAAAGTATCGGAAAAAAATAATGCATAGCAATGTAACATACCGCAAAGGATATCCTCCTGACTGGAGGAGGCATACAAAGGGTCACAGGATCCGGTACATTCGAGTAAATTCTCACGGGACGATGGTGTTGTCATTGCCGAAATTAGGTATTCGGTTGAATCTATCGATTCCTTGTGACTGCTTCTATCGTCCTGGCTATCGTTCGCAATATCACAATCGGGATCTGTGCAAGTATTCGTCGATATTTGCTCAATCGATGTATGCTGCGATAATCGTTGCATTCGGGATGATGTACATCCTTCCGACGGTGGATTACTCATCGAGCTATTTTCTAAATTGGCCAATCGATTCTATAGGGAAGGATATATTGAAAAGAAACGTTTAAAGTTAATCCATTAGTGAATGGTCAAATTTATTTATTAGTTCGTATTTGAAGGATAATAAATAAGTAGGAGTAGTACTTACTTCTTCTAGTACATGCTCGTATGATGGCGGCGGGCTATATGGTACAGAATTCTCGCCACACTGTAAAATTCCGGGATTCAAATAGCCTACATTCGAAACGATATGAAAATATTTATAGTGCGAAGATGTACGAGCATACATATATACATGGAAAGTTATTCGCTTAAATGACTAAATTGGATGGAGTGATGCCTCCTGGGAAATCTAAGCCATTGCGCACCTTCCAAGGTTTCGCTTACAAGTGAGTCGCATGTCGACATCCTGGCACCGAAGGAGTAGATTCCTCTTCTATAAGTGGGTTATAAAAGCTTTATAGCTAATATGGAGGGTATAGCGAAGCGGTAAGGGGCTTTTAAGTTTAAGGTGCAATTTAGGAATCAATTTAGGGAGATCTTAAATGAATGTCGACAGTTATGATATATGCTCCATTTAAATAATTGGAAACTGCTGCAAGGTTCCTTTTTTTTCAAAATTAGATAAGATTAGAAACTAAATAATTCTTATGTGCCAAATTTCGTAGCAATGAACTGTAAATAGTTATTTATATATCGATTAGAATGGTGCATTTTAGTCCTAAAATTTCAATACAAAAAATTTTAAATTCAAGATCCTACCACGTTTTACATCAATCATGCCATACAATAAATCGGATCAGAATCGTAATGAGTAATGCGTACATACAAAAGGAAAATAATATAAAAATTAAAGTACTTACTTATCCGTTCGCCAGTTGATCCGTTCGGAAGTAAGTGGCTTTTATCGTTGCTTATCGATCCCAAGCTTGTGCAGTCTGTCGAATCGATCGTAGAACAGCTTGCTCCAATACCCTGTGCCGAATTATGCAGTAAAGCCTGATTCGCTTGCGGATCAGCGTCGACTTCCTGCGAAGTACTTCGCGAACTGCCCATGCGAAATTTCAGTTTAAAAGGAGCCATCGCAACACTGAGATATCATAGAAAGGACACAAATATACAGGAAGGCAGTCAACAAACTTTCAAAAAATTAAATAATTTCGAAACGAAAATGCTTAATTTCATAGAAGTAGTTAGTACGAGTAGTTAGTGGTGTACGAAGGAATTGTGTGGGAGTTTTATATGTTGTAGCAAGTTGCTGTCTGGAAAAGAAAATTAAATTTTTTTTGTTTTCGTTTTGTGAAAAGAAAATTAATAAGTAGATAGAGATACGAGTATAAAGTATAGAGATATGCGACGATGAAAAGGTTTGTGAAGAAGATACACATCATCTACTTTGAAGATAGTGCAGCGTGGAAAAGGTGCAAAAATAAATTACGTACAATAAATGGAACAAATATTTACATAGAAAATTTTGTTTACCGGAGCATACCATGTTAAACAATGTATGGAATTATATTTTTTTTTTATCGAAAGACACCTCTTTGAAATATCACCATATAGAAAGGTATCCCATCACACCTTGTATACACTTGTATTGCCTTAAAGGACTTCACCAGAAGCAGCGTACATGGTAGTACAGGGTCGATTCCATTTAACGAACCGAACGAATTGAACGGCAAACAGCACTTTTGTGCCATTGTGCGAGAGTTTTAATGGTGACAGGTTGAGAGCATGTTTATGGAAGTTTTCAAAGTTTCCAACAATAGAAAAGATTCTTTCTTTTGCGAGACGGATGATTTATTGTCGTAACGACAGTGATAAACAGAAAAACAAGTTAAAAAATACTACGACAAAATTGAATTCGTTAGTAGGTTATTTAGGGCAATGTATAACGCAGGTGAGTTGATAGAACTTTTCCAACTTTTACTTTTACTAGGATTCAATAGAGCTGATAGATTAATTTATGGACTAGGCTCTAGGCGAAAGTTAATATGAACACTTGCTTCGCTCGTTGCCCTATTTCGAAAATTAGCGTATTCTAGTTAATGATCTTAAATGTAGCAATAATAATAAGTTTTATGGGAAATCGTTTTTTCTTCAATTAATCACAGAAATATTTATACTCTAGATGAAATCTGAGAGTATATTGTGTTTGCCTTACCGTTTGTAACGCTTAGAAATAACGCTCGCACAGAGCCGCCCAGGGTACAGAAATATTTGATGTCCCTCAAAAACCTCGATTCCGAGTGACCGTCTGTCCGTATGTCCGTCTGTCTGTCTGTCCGTCTGTGCGTCTGTCTACAGCATAACTCTCGAAAGCTTTGAGCTATAGTACTAAAAATTTGTGTGTGTCATTTTTAGCAAAAAACTAACTTTAAGTTCATGAACGGGCCAAATCGCTCCACCCCTTCTACCCCCTCCCATACAAAATGACACAAATGCGCAATTTGACAATAAATGGATTTGCTCGAAAAGTATGAAACCTATTGGCCTGAAATTTGGAATATATTACTTTTATGATAATATCAAACTACGGTAAAATTATGTGTGTCCGTCTCCTCCTTCTACCACCTCCCATACAAACTGTACTTGTCATGAATTACTCTAAGCCAATTTACTCAGTGCGTATAAAATTGAGCGAGCTGAAATTTTGCACTAAATATTTATTTAAAATTGTTAGTAAGGCCAAAAAAAAATTAGACGATTAGCTTCACCCCTTCTACCCCCTCCCATACAAAATGGCACAATTTCGCAATTCGACTATAAATGGATTTGCTCGAAAAGTATAAAAGCTATTAGTCTGAATTTCGGGATATATTACTTTTATAATGATTTCAATGTACAGTATAAAAATTATTTGCGTCATCTCTCTCCTTCCACCCCCTCCCATACAAACTACACTTTTTATGAAATGCTCTAAGCCGATGTTCTCAGAACATATAACATTTATCGAGTTCAAATTTTGTGATAAATACTTATTTAGCATTACTACTAAGATCAGAAAAAAATATTTGATTAGCTTTACTGCTTCTACCCTCTCCCATACAATATGACACAGTTTCACAACTTCACAAAAAATCTATTTTCTTGAAAAGTATGAATGGTACGGGTCTAAAATTTAAGAGATGTCAATTTTATGATATTCTTAGTTATTTCTGAAAAAATCACTAAAATCCCCCCACTCTTTCTACCACCTCCCATACAAACTGCACATTTTCACTAAATCTAACACACTAATTTCTCAGCTCCTATTCAATTTTTGGAGTAAGCATTTTGTATAAAACATTTTTATAGCTACTTTAGCATGATGGGGAAAAAATTAGTTCAATGCTATCACCCCTTCTAACACTCCCTATCCAAAATTTCTTGGCATGACAAAAAATTCTATTTCATCTAGAGTATCGTAAGATTGCGGTTTACGCGCAATCGTAGCCCTGTTATGTTTTTTTGTAATTTTGTGGAAATAAATTTATTATTTTTTTATGCGCATGGAAAGGGTATTCTCTGCGAAACAGACACCAGGGCTGTACTCCTAATATTAGGTACTCAGGCTGTAGTCCTAATATTAGTACTCTGCGCTTTTTTGATAGACGAATGAATAGAGGGTGATAGATAGATATTAAGGGGAATCCACTAAGCAGAATTAAAGTTAACTGCGTTCCATTTACGACAGTAACACTAAACAAAGGTAAATATTATCCAAGTTTGGTGGGATCGTGAAACCTGGCGTTTTTGAAGTCGCTGATCACGAGTTCGAAGAGCTGCCAGACGGACAGTTTTGGTGTAAATTATTATTTTTATTTTATATTAAATGGATGTATTTACTTGCAAAATTTTATCTTCGTATCTTTCTTAAAAAAGTTATTCAAAATTTCAATATTTTAACTCACTACCACTCCTCCCATATTTTTTGAAACACAATGAAATATTGATATTTCACGAGTTAAACCGCAAACCACCAATGAACTTTTGCGTGTTGAAAGGACGTGTGGAAATAAAATAAAAAGATAACAGGACAACGTAAAGCCCAATCGTGCGATACTCTAGATGAAAGAGACATTTTTTGATTTTAAGAAATTTTGTAGGGGAAGTGGTAGAGGGGGTGACGACATTGAACTAATTTTTTCACATCACGATGGAGTTGCTATCAAAATGTTTTATACAAAATTTAGGATTCAAAAATTTAATAGGTTCTGAGAAATGAGTGTATTGGATTCAGTAAAATTGTGCAGTTTATATGGGAGGTGGTAGAAAGAAAAGCGAGTTCTTAATGGTTTTTCAAAAATAACTAAAAATAAGCTGCCAACAAGTCGGGCGAAACTTTATTATTCTTGGGACAAGTTGCGGATGAGTGGAAAGTCAATATGCAGGTTAGAGTGGTTAGGGAAGACTAAGTGAAAGGGAGTTCTTGGACAGGACTGTTAACAATATTTCATTCGTGTCTGTAAGTTTGGGTTTTTATGAGGGGAGGAGTAGGGGTAATAGTAAGGGTGGGTGGATGTTAATAGCTTTTTAATTAATTGCTTGAATCACGTCCAATATTCTCTGTATAGCATGTGTTTCATAGACGAAGTTGCATAGAATTTTCATAAAATTCGGTGTATTTTACATTCATGAAACCGAACATTTGTATGGGAGGGGGTAGAGAATATAGGGGAATCGTAAAATTTGATAAACAGTTTTATTTCGCGTCTCTTGTAAGGTGCTTGTATAAAATTTCAAGTTCGTAGCTTTTAGTTTGTTGGTTATTAGTTGATTTAATAAAATTGGTCGAAATCGTAGTTTTGTATGGGAGGGGGTAGAAGCGCAAGCGCTATTTCAAAACTTTTAAAGCAACTTCATTTGAATTATTTTTATAAGTTTTTATGCCAAATTTGAAATTGATAGCTTTTAAGAGTTAGCTGATAACTGATTTCTTAAAAATGCTCGAAAAAATAATTTTGTATGGGAGGGGTTAGAGGAGGTAGGGGAATCGTCAAACTTGTGATGCAATTTTCTTTCATTTTTGTTGTTAGATGCTCGTACGAAATTTCAAGTTCATAGCTTTTAATTTGTTGGTCATTAGTTGATTTAATGAAATTAGTCGAAATCATACTTTTGTATGGGAGGGGGTAGAAGGGCAAGCGCGATTTTAAAATTTTGAACGCAATTTCATTTTAATTATTTTTGTAAGTTGTTTTGCAAAATTTGAATTTGATAGCTTTTAATGGTTAGGTGATAATTGATTTCTTGAAAATGGTCGAAAAAATAATTTTGTATGCGAGGGGGTAGAAGTTTTAAGGATTTTCGACCAGTTAATATTTCGTATATTTAGGGATTTTTTTTAAATGCATTTCGCAAATTTTCAAGTTTCTACCTTAAAATATCACTCAAAAATTTTCAGTTTATGTGTTTTTTTCAATGCACATGAAACACCTTGTGCACGTTAGACCGGGGGAGCGGTTTATAATAAATATGGATCAAGTTAATATTATTTTTCTATGTACATTAAATATAGGTATTCACATCCAAAATTTTAACTTTTTATCTTTCACTAGAGCCCTAAAAAAATCACTCAAAATTTTCGACATTTTTGCTTATCACCTCCCTCCCCTTAAAGCTCCCAGCTTAAAATTTTTACCAAAATTAACCATTATGTAGTTCTACAATCTGACAAATTTTTGATTTATTATCTGTACTATTTTTTGAGATATAAGGATTTGTAATTTTGAAAAGTGCGCCATTTTTGAAATGTTCCCCATTTCCCCCCACTACTATTATTTCGACATGTTATACTTTTTTTGTATTTGCCTAGTATAGCTTAATATACGTTTTTAGTTTCAATCACATAGCTTAAAAGATAGTTGAAATATTAGTTTTTAAGTGTTTTTCTTTGCACCCCCCCTGACCCTCCCCCTTACAATAGTTAGCCGCTTTCTGAGCTGGATCCGATAGAACTATATGCCACCTTGATGGTCTCTAAATATGATTTTTTTTCGATAAGTAATTTCGAAGATATAATCATTTGAAAAAAAAATTCGGCCGACAATTAGTTCTTAGCCCCCCCTTTTCGCACCCCAATGGATAAAAAAATTAAATTATTTTTAAAAGTTGCCCCACAAACCTCTCTATATGTATGTTGAGTTTTAGCTTCCTAGCTGTTACCATGGTTGAGATATTTGAATTCGTATTTTTCGCTTTAAGCGCTCCCCCCGCCTCCCCCTGAACCCGTACACCCCCGAAAATGGGTATCCGCCTGAGATCCGCAACTATCTACAATCCCTCCAAAAATGAACTTTCTATCTTGAAGGGTTTGGGAGTTAATGTGCGCTGAGCGTACACGTCGGCGTACGGCGTACGGCGGACGGCGTACAGACAGACGGATTTTTTTTTTTTGCATTTTTAGGCTAATTTAGTCATGAAACGCGAAAAAAAAAAATTTCAGGGTAGCAAACTTTTTTTTTTTTTTGTGTCGATCACAATAATTTATTATTATAATAATAAAGTAAATCATATACATATTTGACATGTTTTAAATTCCAGAACGTTATCGTGGTGGAAGCAATGGGAGGACTCAAAATTTTTTTTACTGTAGATTTGAATTATTATGTAAGAAATATATTCAAAATTTCAAATCAAAAGATTTTATACTTTTCGAGCAAATCCGTTTGTTGTCAATGTCGAAATTGCGTAATTTTGTATGGGAGGGGGTAGAAGGGCTGGAGTGATTTGGTCCGTTCACGAATTTGACCGTACATTTTTGTCAAAAACGACGTGCACGAAATTTGAACTTTCTAGCTCAACGCGTTCTCAAGTTAGAGAGCGCACAGACGGACATCCGGTTTTGAGATTCTTGAGCGACAACATATATTTCTGTGCCCTCGGTGCCTCTGTGCGAGCATTATTTCTTGGCTTTACAAACTTTAGAGCAAACTTATAACACTCTCAGATTCTATCTGGAGTACAAAACAGACAGAAGAAAAGATAAAGTGAGTTCCCTGTTTTTTTTTTCATTCCTTACTTCTTTCTTACACACACAATTTCATTGGAGGTTTGGAAATACATAATCAGGATATTTGAAATGTATTATTATAAAAATGTTTCGAGTTAGTCAAGCTACGTGTTATATTTTATAGTTAAAACTACTTTTGTTATTAATATAATTCAAATATATTTCAGTATATGTCTTACTTGCTAGAGTACACAAGAGCAACTGCTTTGTTAAATTGAAGTACAATGTCTTGGCCGCTAGTATAAGTGTTAGAGTGAATACAATATATAACATCCCTCTTTTTTTATTAATTAGCGACGTATCTCTCCGGAGGTCTTCTATTTCTTTGGGGTCTTATCATTTTGCAATTCGATGGTTGTTGATCTCTTTCTTGATGGTTCTGATCATGGTTCTGAGCCTGGATGTCCTGATGTTTAGTTGATTGCCTTTTGATGTGTATAGAGTTCCTAACGTATTTTGCTCCATTAACGGCTATAATATAAGATCTTTGGTCCTTTTGCTTCATGATGGTTCCTTTGGTCCAGTATTTATCTGTAGGTCGAAGTTTTATCCATACCTTATCTCCGTTTGTTAATTTTTGAAGTTGTTTAGTTCCTTTGTTATAAATTTTTTAGCGTAGTTACGTTGGCGTTCTGTTGCGGTAGTTATAGTTGTTGGCTTTTTCTGTTCGTAGTTAATTGATGGAATATTGCTTCTTAACCATCGGCAGTATAGTCTTTGTCCTGGGCTATGTCCTATTTTATTTGGGGTATTTCCCCATACAAATAATGCCTTGTAGAAGTCTTCTCCGCTGTTTAATGACTTATAGATCATTGTTTTCGCAATCATAACCGTCGCTTCAGCTGTTCCGTTTCCTTGTTGATGCATGGGGCTTGACGTTTTGTGTATAAAATTCCAATCTTTAGAAAATTCTTTAAACTCCTTTGTGATGAATTTTGTTCCATTATCGGTTATTAATATTTTGGGTATTCCGTGTCTAGCAAAATTTCGTTTGCATATGACTACCACTGATTTCGTTGACATGTCAGTTACTTCGTCAATCTCAAAAAAATCAGAATAATGATTGACTGTTATTAGAAATTGTCGTCTTTTTGTTTCAAATTTTGTTTCAAAAATATCTATTGCGGCTCTTTCAAATGGATAGTTTGGAATATAATGAGATATCATTTCTTCTCTCTGTTGTTGTCTCGAGTATTTTAGACAAGTTTTGCAATGTTCTATCATAGATTTGATTTCTTCGTAAATTCCAGGCCAATAGATTGTTTCGCGTGCTAAGTTGATTGTATTCTGGATACCTATATGATTCGTGTGAAGTTTATTTAATATTATTTTCCGAAGCGTTGTCAGTATTACAATTCTATGCCCTTTAATGATTAGTCCGTCTTGAATCGTTAATAGTTCTTTGAAACAACAAAATTGTTTCACAGAATCTTTCAGTTAAATTTTCGTACTGGGCCATCCATTTTTTATTGTGTTGTAAAGTTCTTGCATTGATTCGTCCTTATTTATATCAGCTTTTATTTGATCTATTGTTGTATCACTTATTTGAATATCTTCCAATTGGCTAATATATTCTACTTCGTTGAATATTTTATTTAGTAAATAGATGTCATACGATTTTTCTTCGTTGATAGTGCTTTCTGGAGCTCGTGATAATGCATCGGCAACGTACATTTCCTTTCCTTTAGTATGCTTTTTCTTTAGGTTATATCTTTGTAACATTAAAATCATGTTTTGTAGTCTTTTTGGTACTGCAAGTAATGGTTTCGAAAATATGTTCACTAGAGGGCTGTGATCGCTTTCCACTATTACCTCTTGTTTACCGCAAATATATTGGTCAAATCTTTTGCATGCAAAAACTATTTGCAAGCATTCCTTTCTCAATTTGTGCGTAGTTTTGTTGTGTTTTTGCAAGAGTTTCCAACGCGTAAGCTACTGGGTTGTTATCCTGTAGTAAAACACTTCCTAATGCAAATGATGACGCATGTGTCTGTATTTTTACCGGTTTGTTCACGTCAAAATATTTTAATGTTGGTGTTGTTGTTATCTGTTCCTTTAATCGTGTAAATTCTCTTTCGTGTTCTGTTGTCCATTTAAATTTGCTGGTGTTGAGTGTTAGTTCCCTTAAATTCTTTGTTGGTCCTGCCAAATTTTTGATGTATTGTCCAAGATAGTTGATCATTCCCAAAAATCTAGATACTTCTTCTTTGTTCAATGGTCGTGGCATTTTATTTATCGGTGTTACTTTTGATTCATCTACTTTCACGCCTTGATCTTTAAGAAAATGACCGTAAAATTTGACTTCATTCAGGCAAAGTTTTATTTTGTCTTTATTTAATTTCAAATTCATTGTACGTAACCTTTCTAATAGATTTCTTAAATGTTTGTTGCGAAACGCCTTGTCCATATATGAGAATGTCATCTGCTATGCTTTGCACTCTTTGTAGTCCCCTTAGAATTTCTTGTTGCTTAAGTTGGAATATTTCCATCGCAGGTTTAAGTCCTAATGGCATCCTCAGGAATTTGTAGCTACCAAACGGAGTACTAAACGTTGTTAATTTGCTGTTCGCTGGATCAAGTTTTAATTGTCAAAACCCATGTTTTGCGTCTAAAGTTGAAAAAACTTTGGCATTTTTTAATTCCGGTAGTATTTCGGCGATTTTTCTTGAAGAAAATTTGACATTTTGAAGATTTTTGTTGAGTTCCCTTGGACCTAAGCAGATTTTGAATTTATCATTTTTATTGACTAGTACGATGTTACTTAGCCAAGATGTTATTTCTGTTTCCTTAGCTATGACTCCATTTAATTCCATTTCGGCTAACGTTTCTTGCAATTTTTCGCTCAGGGCGATAGGTATTCGTCGTGGTCCTTGTTTTTTAGGTAAAGCATCTTTTATTAAACTTAATGTTATCTCACCTGATACTTGGCCTAATCCTTGAAAAACGTCTTCGTATTCCAACAATAATTGCTTTCTGCGATAATTTGTTTCTCAGCTCAAAACACACTTTAATTAAATTCATTTTTTGACAAGTGTCAGCTAATAGTAAAGGAACATGATCGTCTTTATTGATTTCAAAGTATTCTGTGTATATCTTTTGGTTGTGTTGTAAATCGATATTTATGCTGCCTATTGGTATGATTATACTGTTACCCAATGCTCGTAGTTTAGTAGTAGTTGTTTTAGCGTTTATTGAATTTTGTTTAAAAATGGCTTTCAGATTGTTTAGTCTTATGATGTTGCATGATGCACGTGTGTCGAGTAAACATTCAGTAGTTGTAAATGTGTTGTCGGGTCGTTTTATTTGAATGTGTGTTGATAGTATTTTCGATGATGATTTGGCTGTGATAATTACATTTTCCGATGTATATGTTGATGGACGATTGTGTTGTATATTCTTAATTGATTTGTAACTGCGTTCATTTCTTTTTGACATGCACATTTTAGCATAGTCACCTTTCTTTTGGCAAGTTCTGCATATTGCTATTCTTGCAGGGCACTCTGATAGCGTTTTATGGTATTTGTTTCCGCAAAATTTACATTTTTGTTCGTGTTCGTGGAATTTTCGGTATTGGCATTTGTGTAAATTGGTTTTTTTAAATTGTATACTCTATTTATTGTGTTCATATTATCATTGCTCTGTTGCTGTATGTGTTGTTCTTTAAGACCACTGAGTTGCTTTGTTGTTGTCTCCTTTGATCTGCAAATTTCGATTGCTTTATTTAACGAAATAGTAGAGTCTGACCATAGTTTCTCTCTTAAACTATGATCTTTTATCGAGCAAATGATCTTGTCTAATAAGATTTCGTCTGTTAGTTCCCATATTGTGTATTTTTTGTTAATTCCCGTAGCCTAACAAAATACTCATCATATGATTCGTTTTCATATTGAGCTGCCATACCAAATACAGCCCGTTTATATCGCTTATATACTTCAGGAGTTATGTTACGCTCTATGGCATTTAGCAAGGATGATGCTGTTGCTGTATTGTCGTCACTTAGAGGCAAATTTGTATATAGGTTGAATACGTCACTCCCAATTGCGGTTACTAAAACGGCTTTTTGGATTTCTGGCGGCTTTGTATCGAGATTTGTAGCTATGACGTAATTTTCCCAACGCTGCTTGAAATTTTTAAAATTTTGAGCAATATCACCTACCTTAATGTTTAGGGGATCTGGAATGGGAATAGTAATTGTGTTGACAATTGTTTCTGTTTTCGTTGGTTGTATTTTGGCGCGAGATAATTTGTCCTCCAATGAACGAATTTGCGCTGTCAACAGCTCAATATTTCTTTTCGTTTCTACGTCGGCCATTTTCTTTGATTCTTCCATGCTTTCTGCGTAATTATTATTATTATTTTTTTTTTATTAAAACACCTTTTCGTTTCTTTTTACACCTTCCACACACCTGACACCATGTTATATTTTATAGTTAAAACTACTTTTGTTATTAATATAATTCAAATATATTTCAGTATATGTCTTACTTGCTAGAGTACACAAGAGCAACTACTTTGTTAAATTGAAGTACAATGTCTTGACCGCTAGTATAAGTGTTAGAGTGAATACAATATATAACACTACGAGCATGGGATATTCGAGCCGTGCATTTTAAAGAAAATGATCGCAATAAAGTACTCTTGCGACTTATTCGAACGCCTGTGACCAGCTAACTTAGCGCATACTATTAGTAGATATATGAACGAATTTCTCATTCACTTTTTCTTATCTACAACAAAATCACTAATTTTCAACATTAATTTTCCACAGAGAATTTCTACCTATCAAGATCTCATTTCCCCTTAGCTACGTTGTTTTTATCCATGACCGTACCATTGAGATAACAATACCAATCTCAATATCTAAGATAATTTAATCAGCTCGACTTATAGATTCTCATATCCTGAAATTTACAACAACCGAATCTACCGGAATGGAATGGAAACTTTTTTTTTTGTTTAGTTTCTTTCCACAACACTCTCTTGTGGGTTATGTTACGACTTTTCGATGTTACGGATAAAGCCTCATCACAACAGCACCACGAAAGCCAAATACAAAAATGACGAAATAAAGTTCGTTTCGACTTCTTTTCCACTCTAGCCTTTTCAAATAGGCTACAGCTACCCGCCAAGAAGCGATCCCTTCGTAAACATTACGTCAATTTGATATTGAACTTAGCTAAAGAAAAACGTAGAAAAGGCAAAGAAAAGTTTACGGATTTTTTTTTCTTTTCTTGTTTTCACATGTCGTCAAATATCTATTGATTTTTACAAGGAAAAAAAGGCAAAGATTGCTACCCGCATCGAAAGATTTTATATGATTTGACCTTTATTCTTAATTACTCGATTATAGATACATAAATGAAATCGCTCTCAATTTTTCCATTTTCAAGAACTGACTTTAACCTTCAATGAATTCTCTACAGAAAGTTTCTGAATTTCCCTATCAGATGTAACTGCTTTCTAAGGATTATAGGTTCCGATTACTAACAACTTGTTTCGGAATAAGATTAGATTCCCGTCTAAATTAAGGAAATTCGTAACCAGAGAACGAAAGGTGTGGTTTTTATTACTCTGCGTTACGGGATTTTCCAAAAGATATTTGATATTGTTCATCTAAGTTTCTAGCTACGCTGTTAGTACATCATTTAAAATAATAGACAGTTCGAAAATTCTAGGTTGAAAAGGAAAACTTATTATTTGCTTGTCTTTCAAATAAGTTTCGATTTGAGTGCTAATTTATTCGAGATATCTCGTCATTCAGACTATACTCTTTATTCTGAAAATTTTAATTAAAAAGAAAGCAGTCTTTAAAACAAAGAAACTGACATTGATTTTTGAATAAGGAAAAAACTGATGGCAGGGGATCTACGTAGTGAAGGATGTGACAATTTTATTTGAGATAAGTAGCTTAAAGCCATTAGCTACTCTATCTTAATCATATCCATTACTGATTATAATGTTAGTACATCATTTAAAATAATAGACAACAGGTCGAATATTTTAGGTGAAAAGGGGAAATTTATTGTTTGCTTGCTTTTCAAATAAGTTTTGATTTGAGTCTAATTTATTCGAGATATCCCGTCATTCAGACTATAGTCTTTATTCTGAAAATTTTAATTAAAAAGAAAGCAGTCTATAAAACAAGGCAACAGACATTGATTTTTGAATAAGAATGAAACTAATGGCAGGGGATCTTCGTAGTGAAGGATATGACAGTCTTATTTGAGATAAGTAGCTTAAAGCCGTTAGCTACTCAATCTTAATCACATCCATTACTGATTATAATGTAAACAAAATTCTGTTGATTTGACGAATAAATGAACATTAAATTTCAAAATTCTACAAGTCTGACTGATGACTGATGAACCATTATTGAGAGAATTTTCATGATAAATATATTTTTCTTTTACAAATTTAACGACTACATATACGTTCTCCAGCCTTATAAAATTTCCAAGATATTTTTGTGAAGGTATTGTGATAATATTCAACATATACATTTAAAGTATTGTAAATTAAAACTTATGGCGACGATAAAATTGAAATGTATTTAGAGGGATTAATCAAATAGTAAAATAAAGCTAAAATTTCTTCAGGAAATTCATTTAAAGAAGACCGGCTCGAGTTGTGATAAGGTTGGTATGTGACACGGGTCAATACTAAGCTAATTAAGGTTAGACTGTAAATTCTTGTACCACAAATATCAGCCAACAAGTCGAATATTTTTTCTTACCACAGTGAAATTCTGAATGGTCGTGATATCGAATCATGCAATACTCTAGATAAAATTGGAAAGAGTTTAAAGCACCGGAAATTATTTTTAGAATAGTGAGTAGTCACATTTGAATGGGAGGTGATAGTTTACTCCCTTTTTTTTGTAATTTATTGCAATTATTAAAAAACAAATTTCATGTTTCTGCCTTATCTAGTTTTAATGAAAATTGAAATAATTTGTTTTTGAAAAGTCGCGCATTTATATAAAAGAGGGTAAAAGGCATGACCTGATCAAATTAGAATTTACATTGTTTTACTTTGGGCAAATTTTCTAGTTGACATCTTCAATAGTTGTAAGTAAAAAGCCTAGGTGCAGCCTAGTGGGTAGCGTGTTGTTCTTCGATGAGAAAGTCGTGAGTTCAAATCGCGATCCACTTATATTTCTACACTGACTACATTGGTATATCTGGATCACCTTAATCTGCAAAGATGAAAATTCGTAGATAGAGGGCTAACAACAACTGTTCCACGATAAAAAATACAAACGTTAAAGAACTTAAAGGTCTAGACGCCTAAGTCTGATTTGGGCTAAGGTGCCCTTTCAAGAAGAAGATCTTTAATAGTTTCAAAGAAAAATAAATTTCATGAAATTTTTATGCGAGTTATTAAAAGGAGAGGGGACATGTGATTCGATCACGAGCCAGAAATCACAGTATTTTATTTACCTTATTGTACTAATAATAAAGTATTTTGAACGACACAGAAATATATTAACAATATTTATTTCTGAAGTGTTTTTTTTCTGAAAATCAGGGAGACATCGAAAATTTTCACGATCAAACCAGTAATTTTTTTATTACGAGTATTACACATAACAAATAACATTTCCAACTGAAAAACGACCTTTCACAAAATATGACGATTTCTTTTTAAGGGTACTGAAACCTTTTTTTTTTTATGGGCCAAAAACCATAATGATTTGGGAAAGGTTGTATTTTACTTGGAAAAAATCAAAAATCTCTAAGCCAAATGTCTGTCTGTCAGTAGTGGGTATACAGGGCTTCTGGCTCACTGTCAAATTGAGCTTTTGAGGGGAAGTGAACTGTCAGATTGAGCTTTTGAGGGGAAGTGAACTGTCAAATTGAGCTTTCGTGGTGAATTGAACTGTCAGATTGAGCTTTCGTGGTGAATTGAACTGTCAGATTGAGCTTTCGCTGTTTCTTCAGAGATGGCAGTAGCAGTATCCCTAACTGACTTTTTTTTGAAATGCCAAGATTGATAAGAGTTGTACGAATTATGATTCATATATGATGAAATTGATATTTACATTGATAGGAATGAACACGTGGGTTACATTTTTAGTTGGACTTTAAGAATGCTTTCGTTGTTTATATTGTGAAATAGGTTTTGATCAGCTTGTTTAGTTTTATGAATTAGGTGTCATATACATATGATGAAAATTGATAGATTGTGTGTATGGAGATTGTTATTATTATTAATAACGTGATATTATTTTATGACGTCATCATCGAGTAGGAATAATTCTTTCGAATTGTTTATGGTTTAGAGTATTCATATGATAGGTTGTTTACATTTTTTTTGTGTATGGAATTTTTTGGTTTACGAGTGAGATTGATATGAAAATTTCACCTCAATTCGCTAACATATATGATCATTTTTTTTGATAAACGAGTTCAAGCTCTTGCACATTACCTGCTTAAATACACCTTGGTACCCCTTTACCTGTCGATATTAATTTTAGAGTAGATTATTGGTTATTGGTGAGTATATATATTGGTTAATGGAAGAGAGAGAGAGAGTGAGAGAGATGATGTATTGGTATTGATCCAGATAGGATGCTGGATAGGGGGATGTTGTATTAGTACAGATGGGGTATAGATTGTGGTGTATGTGTATATGTGTGTGTGTGTGTGTGTGTATGTGTGGAGATTGTTATTGTTATTAATAGCGTAAAAAAAAAATTAAAAAAAAATAAAAAAAAAAAATTATTATAAAAATATATATTTACAATAAAAAATTATAAATTACATTATTTTGCTTTTCTTTTTATTATTACACTTTTACTTAATATTATTCCACTGCTTCTTCACTTACGAACAGGAATAAACACGATCGTTTGTTATTGCAATTAGTTTTTTCTTGTGTGGTCAGCATATTTACGATTGTATGGAAAAAGATCCATTCTGCTTGTTTGTGTGTGGTCAGCATATTTTCGATGATGAAATTGATATTTACATTATCAGGAATAAACACGTTCGTTATCAATTGAAATTTAAGTTTGGTGGTTTTAGGTTTCATATAGGCTAAAGTTAGCGATTGAATTCTGTGTGAGTAAAAGTAGATAAGAATTTTTTTGTTATTATTATAGGTTGTTTATAAATAATTGTTTATAGTTTTGCGGTTCTTTGTTCTTATGGAAAAAGATATCCTTGCTGTGTGGTCAGCATATTTTAGATGATGAAATTGATATTTACATTAACAGGAATAAACACGTTCGTTCGGTTGTTTATGAATAATTGTTTATAGTTTTGTGGTTTTAGGTTTCATATATGCTAAAGTTAGCGATTGAATTCTGTGTGAGTAAAAGTAGATAAGAAATTTTTTGTTATGATAGGTTGTTTATAAATAATTGTTTATAGTTTTGCGGTTCTTTGTTCTTATGGAAAAAGATCCATTCTGCTTGTTTGTGTGTGGTCAGCATATTTCTGTATAAATAAGATTTTATTATAGATAAGAGTTTTAGTATAATTTCTTTTTATTATTACACTTTTACTTAATATTACTACTTCTGAAACATTATATTTTAAAAAACAATAAAAACCTAACTGAATAAAACTAAAAAAAATAAAAAAACAGATTTTTATTATTGTAGTAGATGATGATGATGATCCTAGGAATGTTCTTGAAAGCAGTAATAAAAGCTGTATAAAAAAAAATAAAAAATAAAAAAAAAATAAAAAAAAAAATAAAAAAAAATTTAAAAAAAAATCATAAATTTACAGATTTGCATGACAATATTCCTATGCCTAATACTGATAAACCCGATTAATGGGCTATTTAACGTACACGAACTTACAGGATTTACGGAAATACAACTTACCAAAGTAGAAATAGTGACCAAAGCAAATATTATCATACACATAATTGACATTAAAGAAATTTTAGACGTAATAAACGAATTTTCAACCAATACAGCTAATTTTAACGGAGAACAGAAGAACTTACTTATTACAGAACTAAAACAATTGACAAACAAATTGTAAACTGATAAGAAATAATAATAATACGGAAATCATTTGATTTCTTTCAACGGCTTTCTAATAGGTTTAAGCTCTCGTTCACTTTTTTCCAGTACTGTTTTGTTCAGGATTTTTTTTGTTTTTTAGTTCATTGTAAGTCAACACTGGGCAAAAGTGCCCAGTATGAAAAATAAATATATCCAACCATATCAAATACAACAACAACAACTACAACACTAGAAAATACAAACAACCATACAACCACCTGCTACCAACTCGTAACCATATGATACCAACTTACCTTATTAAATTTTACTATAAGTTAAGAAATTAAAAGAGTTTTGTGTGTTGTTATACTTGTATACCAAATTCGGGTTAATATGCATATTTCAAGAAAAAAAATCAAACTGAATAATGGTTTTAAGCATATTTATTATCAAGATATTTTTTTAAATAAATAAACATAAGAAAATTACGATATGTATCGGTTATATTATATAGAATAGCTATTTTCTTTAACATTGAAACAGTTTTCAGAGAGTTTCAGCATTAACTCTACCGATTTTTAATTGCTTATATTTTTTACATATCGAGTTAGTAGACTTTATAACTTGTCTAAGAATATCTTTATCGGTCTACTTCTGCATTTTCCTTCTTACACAACAACAGATTAACAGATATCGTACACTTTGAAGAATTCTCTGAACTGGTTTTATATAGGTTTGAAACTGCTTCTGTACTGCTTTGTACAGCTTTAATACTGCTTCTGTACTGCTTTGTACAGCTTTAATACTGCTCTGTTCAGCTTTAATACTGCTTTAATACTGCTTCTGTACTGCTTTGTACAGCTTTAATACTGCTTTGTACAGCTTTAATACTGCTTTATACAGCTTTAATACTGCTTCTGTACTGCTTTAATACTGCTTTGTACTGCTTTGTACAGCTTTAATACTGCTTTGTACAGCTTTAATACTGCTTTAATACTGCTTTGTACTGCTTTAATACTGCTTCTGTACTGAGGTGTACTGCTTTATACAGCTTTATTACTGCTTTCAGTTTTTTTAAATATAGTTTTTCAAACTTTTTTCTCATATTACTGAATCAAAGTCTTCATATTGATTATATATAGTTGTATTTACTTGATATTGGAATCAAGATAGGAAATAACTTCTCTTGGCTGCTGAAAGTGAACAGAATTCAAAGCATATATACAGTATTCATATAAATTTAGAAACATGACTGCTGAGTGTTGGAGGGACAAGTATAGATTTTTTTTTTTTTTTTTTGGTTATTCGAGCCTCAATGTGATTACAATCAACCAAGTACAGCTGTGAGGTTGTATAGTTGGTTGTACAGCTGTGTGGTTGTATAGTTGGTTGTACAGCTGTGTGGTTGTATAGTTGGTTGTACAGCTGTGTGGTTGTATAGTTGGTTGTACAGCTGTGTGGTTGTATAGTTGGTTGTACAGCTGTGTGGTTGTATAGTTGGTTGTACAGCTGTGTGGTTGTATAGTTGGTTGTACAGCTGTGTGGTTGTATAGTTGGTTGTACAGCTGTGAGGTTGTATAGTTGGTTGTACAGCTGTGTGGTTGTATAGTTGGTTGTACAGCTGTGTGGTTGTATAGTTGGTTGTACAGCTGTGTGGTTGTATAGTTGGTTGTACAGCTGTGTGGTTGTATAGTTGGTTGTACAGCTGTGTGGTTGTATAGTTGGTTGTACAGCTGTGTGGTTGTATAGTTGGTTGTACAGCTGTGTGGTTGTATAGTTGGTTGTACAGCTGTGAGGTTGTATAGTTGGTTGTACAGCTGTGTGGTTGTATAGTTGGTTGTACAGCTGTGTGGTTGTATAGTTGGTTGTACAGCTGTGTGGTTGTATAGTTGGTTGTACAGCTGTGTGGTTGGTTGTAATCACATTGAGGCTCGAATAACCAAAAAAAAAAAAAAAAAATCTATACTTGTCCCTCCAACACTCAGCAGTCATGTTTCTAAATTTATATGAATACTGTATATATGCTTTGAATTCTGTTCACTTTCAGCAGCCAAGAGAAGTTATTTCCTATCTTGATTCCAATATCAAGTAAATACAACTATATATAATCAATATGAAGACTTTGATTCAGTAATATGAGAAAAAAGTTTGAAAAACTATATTTAAAAAAACTGAAAGCAGTAATAAAGCTGTATAAAGCAGTACACCTCAGTACAGAAGCAGTATTAAAGCTGTACAAAGCAGTATTAAAGCAGTATTAAAGCTGTACAAAGCAGTATTAAAGCTGTACAAAGCAGTACAAAGCAGTATTAAAGCAGTACAGAAGCAGTATTAAAGCTGTATAAAGCAGTATTAAAGCTGTACAAAGCAGTATTAAAGCAGTACAGAAGCAGTATTAAAGCTGTACAAAGCAGTATTAAAGCTGTACAAAGCAGTATTAAAGCAGTACAAAGCAGTACAGAAGCAGTATTAAAGCAGTATTAAAGCTGTACAAAGCAGTATTAAAGCAGTACAGAAGCAGTATTAAAGCTGTACAAAGCAGTACAGAAGCAGTATTAAAGCAGTATTAAAGCTGAACAGAGCAGTATTAAAGCTGTACAAAGCAGTACAGAAGCAGTATTAAAGCTGTACAAAGCAGTACAGAAGCAGTTTCAAACCTATATAAAACCAGTTCAGAGAATTCTTCAAAGTGTACGATATCTGTTAATCTGTTGTTGTGTAAGAAGGAAAATGCAGAAGTAGACCGATAAAGATATTCTTAGACAAGTTATAAAGTCTACTAACTCGATATGTAAAAAATATAAGCAATTAAAAATCGGTAGAGTTAATGCTGAAACTCTCTGAAAACTGTTTCAATGTTAAAGAAAATAGCTATTCTATATAATATAACCGATACATATCGTAATTTTCTTATGTTTATTTATTTAAAAAAATATCTTGATAATAAATATGCTTAAAACCATTATTCAGTTTGATTTTTTTTCTTGAAATATGCATATTAACCCGAATTTGGTATACAAGTATAACAACACACAAAACTCTTTTAATTTCTTAACTTATAGTAAAATTTAATAAGGTAAGTTGGTATCATATGGTTACGAGTTGGTAGCAGGTGGTTGTATGGTTGTTTGTATTTTCTAGTGTTGTAGTTGTTGTTGTTGTATTTGATATGGTTGGATATATTTATTTTTCATACTGGGCACTTTTGCCCAGTGTTGACTTACAATGAACTAAAAAACAAAAAAAATCCTGAACAAAACAGTACTGGAAAAAAGTGAACGAGAGCTTAAACCTATTAGAAAGCCGTTGAAAGAAATCAAATGATTTCCGTATTATTATTATTTCTTATCAGTTTACAATTTGTTTGTCAATTGTTTTAGTTCTGTAATAAGTAAGTTCTTCTGTTCTCCGTTAAAATTAGCTGTATTGGTTGAAAATTCGTTTATTACGTCTAAAATTTCTTTAATGTCAATTATGTGTATGATAATATTTGCTTTGGTCACTATTTCTACTTTGGTAAGTTGTATTTCCGTAAATCCTGTAAGTTCGTGTACGTTAAATAGCCCATTAATCGGGTTTATCAGTATTAGGCATAGGAATATTGTCATGCAAATCTGTAAATTTATGATTTTTTTTTAAATTTTTTTTTATTTTTTTTTTTATTTTATTTTTATTTTTTATTTTTTTTTATACAGCTTTTATTACTGCTTTCAAGAACATTCCTAGGATCATCATCATCATCTACTACAATAATAAAAATCTGTTTTTTTATTTTTTTTAGTTTTATTCAGTTAGGTTTTTATTGTTTTTTAAAATATAATGTTTCAGAAGTAGTAATATTAAGTAAAAGTGTAATAATAAAAAGAAATTATACTAAAACTCTTATCTATAATAAAATCTTATTTATACAGAAATATGCTGACCACACACAAACAAGCAGAATGGATCTTTTTCCATAAGAACAAAGAACCGCAAAACTATAAACAATTATTTATAAACAACCTATCATAACAAAAAATTTCTTATCTACTTTTACTCACACAGAATTCAATCGCTAACTTTAGCATATATGAAACCTAAAACCACAAAACTATAAACAATTATTCATAAACAACCGAACGAACGTGTTTATTCCTGTTAATGTAAATATCAATTTCATCATCTAAAATATGCTGACCACACAGCAAGGATATCTTTTTCCATAAGAACAAAGAACCGCAAAACTATAAACAATTATTTATAAACAACCTATAATAATAACAAAAAAATTCTTATCTACTTTTACTCACACAGAATTCAATCGCTAACTTTAGCCTATATGAAACCTAAAACCACCAAACTTAAATTTCAATTGATAACGAACGTGTTTATTCCTGATAATGTAAATATCAATTTCATCATCGAAAATATGCTGACCACACACAAACAAGCAGAATGGATCTTTTTCCATACAATCGTAAATATGCTGACCACACAAGAAAAAACTAATTGCAATAACAAACGATCGTGTTTATTCCTGTTCGTAAGTGAAGAAGCAGTGGAATAATATTAAGTAAAAGTGTAATAATAAAAAGAAAAGCAAAATAATGTAATTTATAATTTTTTATTGTAAATATATATTTTTATAATAATTTATTTTTTTTATTTTTTTTTAATTTTTTTTTTATTTTTTTTTTTATTTTTTTTTAATTTTTTTTTTATTTTTTTTTATTTTTTTTTTTTTTTTTTTTGACATTATGGCAACCCCAATTGATGATGACGTCATGAAATAATACCACGCTATTAATAACAATAACAATCTCCACACATACACACACACACACACACATATACACATACACCACAATCTATACCCCATCTGTACTAATACAACATCCCCCTATCCAGCATCCTATCTGGATCAATACCAATACATCATCTCTCTCTCTCTCTCTCTCTCTTCCATTAACCAATATATATACTCACCAATAACCAATAATCTCTTACAACCAATAACCAATAATCTACTCTAAAATTAATATCGACAGGTAAAGGGGTACCAAGGTGTATTTAAGCAGGTAATGTGCAAGAGCTTGAACTCGTTTATCAAAAAAAATGATCATATATGTTAGCGAATTGAGGTGAAATTTTCATATCAATCTCACTCGTAAACCAAAAAATTCCATACACAAAAAAAATGTAAACAACCTATCATATGAATACTCTAAACCATAAACAATTCGAAAGAATTATTCCTACTCGATGATGACGTCATAAAATAATATCACGTTATTAATAATAATAACAATCTCCATACACACAATCTATCAATTTTCATCATATGTATATGACACCTAATTCATAAAACTAAACAAGCTGATCAAAACCTATTTCACAATATAAACAACGAAAGCATTCTTAAAGTCCAACTAAAAATGTAACCCACGTGTTCATTCCTATCAATGTAAATATCAATTTCATCATATATGAATCATAATTCGTACAACTCTTATCAATCTTGGCATTTCAAAAAAAAGTCAGTTAGGGATACTGCTACTGCCATCTCTGAAGAAACAGCGAAAGCTCAATCTGACAGTTCAATTCACCACGAAAGCTCAATCTGACAGTTCAATTCACCACGAAAGCTCAATTTGACAGTTCACTTCCCCTCAAAAGCTCAATCTGACAGTTCACTTCCCCTCAAAAGCTCAATTTGACAGTGAGCCAGAAGCCCTGTATACCCACTACTTCTGTCAGTCCATGCGCTCTCTGGCTTGAGAGCGCGAAAGTTCAAATTTTGCATACGGCGTTTTTAACTAAAAAGTAAGTTCAAGTTCGTGAATGGGCCAAATATCGCTCTACCCCTTCTACCCTCTTCCATACAAAATGACTTATTTTCAAAAATTTGCAATAATGGAAACTATAAAATCTTATTACTGGAAATTTGGAATATATCGCTTTCGTAATAAACTGATATATGGTTTAAAAGTTATTCAAATTACCTTAGTCCTTTCACCTCCTCCAATACCAGGAGCACTTTTTCATAAAATACAATAAACCAATTTTCTCAGTACGTGTAACATTTACCGTACTCAAATTTTGTAGTTAATACTTAATTAACATTATTATTAAGATTGGAAAAAAAAAATAAATAACTGATTGAATGCACTCCTTCCACCTGCCATACAATTTGACACAATTTTAGAGCTTTACAAAAAATTGATTTTCTTGAAAAGTACGAATGTGGCTGATCTGAAATTTAAGATATTTGCATCATGTTTCTAGCTTTTTCTGAAAAAATCACTAAGAAGCCCCTGCTCCTTCTACCACCTACCACACAAACTGCACAATTTCACTAAATATAATACACTAATTTTCTCAGTACCTATTGAATTCTTAGAGCTACAGTGTGTTCAAAAAGAACGTGTCGCAAGTAATTCTTTCCTACCTGCTCAAACATTTATGTGTTGTGGAAAATTGCCACTGCCGATTTCGGTTTAGACTCATTTGGTCAAAACAGATTCATCTTTCGTAAAGATAACAAGTTAAAAAATGAATGTTCTTCGTTTTAAAATTGTTTTTCTGGTTACCCATCTTAAAGAGATTACCCCGCAAGGGGGTAGTTGTAGGATGAGGTTTTACCAATTCCTGTAACTATCTTTGGAGCCTAGCGACTCCACGGACTTAAGCTAACTATCCCCCTCTAGGATGGGGGCTGTAGAATTCACCCACAGCCAGTCCTGCTTGCCCTAAAAATGGCAAATGGACACTCACTGGATCATGGGCTTATCACCCGTGATCTTAAGACCCAAATGATACGAGAAACAGATACATTGCCTCGGATACGGACTGATTCTACGGTAACGACTTTTGGCATTCGAAAACGGACTATGATTGGCTTCTGGAACGTTTGAACATTGAATGACGGGGGAAGAGCTGGGGTTACTCGGTCCTTGCACCGCCAATCGGTGATCGACCGTGAAATGGAGCACTATAACATTCAAATCTTGGGATTGAGCGAGGTCAGGTGGACAGGATCAGGAGAAGAACGAACCCCTAGCGGAAACACTATTCTGTACATTGGCCATGAAAGTGAAGCCAGAAATGGCGCCGCGTTCGTCCTTACACCGAGTGCGAGAAACAGTCTCATTAGTTGGGAACCAATCTCGGATAGGATTATCGTCATCAGACTCAGGACCAGTGTCAAAAACGTCACAATTCTGCAGTGCTACGCACCAACTAATACCGCAACATCTGGTGACAAAGAGGAGTTTTATAGCCAACTGAGTGCCACCTTCGAACGTGTTCCAAGAGGTGATATTATTATCATCTCAGGAGATATGAACGCCCAGGTTGGATCAGACAACACTGGACTAGAACACGTCATGGGAAGGCATGATGACCCTTGGGTCGACGCGTCACGACCTTGGATTAAGAGACCCGAAAACGGCGAATTATTTGTGGAGTTTTGTAGTACTCGGCAAATGGTCTTCGGAGGGACCCTTTTTCCACACAAGAGTCATCATAAAACATCTTGGGTTTCCCCTGATGGTGTTTCTCAGAACCAGATCGACCATTTGGCTATAAGTCGCCGATGGAGAAGATGTCTCCTCGATGTGCGAGCGAAACGTGGAGCTGACGTGGGGAGCGATCACCACTTGATGGTTGCCTGCTTGAGATTGTGTACAGCAGCTATCCGACGACCACAAATTCTTCAAATGAAGCACAAGCTTAATGTGGATAAACTCAGAGATCCCAACAAAAAAAGCGAATACACCACTATTCTAAGCGAAAAGTCATCCACATTGGGTGAATGAAATGCGCACTCTGGACGCCAATTGGGAGGCAACCAGAAACACTTTTCTAACAAGTGCTGAAGAATCTGTGGGATATGTGCAAAGCGGTGAGAAACCCTGTATGTCGCAAAACACATGGGTCAAGGTTGGAAATCGGAAAAAAGCCAAATTGGCAATCATCTCTCAACCCGATGTCAACCAACGAACGCCCGACTTGAGGCAGAACTACCGCGATGCTCATATACAGCTTAAGAGGGCTGTTAGACGCGACAAGAGAAAGGCCATTGAAGATCTGGCAAACAACGCAGAATCTGCGGCTTACCTAGGGGATATGGGTTCACTTTTCAAAATCATGAAACAGTTGACGAACAGGAATTTCACCGCCAACCACCTGGTGAGAGATGTCAACGGAACTCTCCTTAATATGAGTGAACATCAGTTGCGACGATGGAAGGAATACTTCTCTGATATTTTAAACATCTTGTCAGAGAAAGATATTCCGGAAACAGAACAACTACCAAACATCCAACCGCAACAATCCTCTATTAGGGACGATCCCCCAGATAAGGAAGAGATAGTTTCCGCCATTCGGTCAATGGCGGGAAGGAAAGCTCCAGGTATAGACGGACTACCAACCGAACTCCTCAAAGCGGATCCCGAAATTACAGCCGATATACTCCTCCCACTCTTCACTAAGGTGTGGAGTGAGGGAAGATATCCGACTGAACGGAAAGAGGGCGTCATTGTGAAAATTCCGAAGAAGGGCGACCTTCGGGATTGTGGCAATTGGCGTGGTATATGTCTATTTACTGCCGTATCAAAAATTATGGCTAAGGTAATTCTCAATAGGATTAGTGATGTCGTCGAGAGCACTCTCGAAGTTTATCAGGCTGGATTCCGTAAAGGGTCGTCTTGTACCGACCACACAAATTCCCTACGGAAAGTATTAGAGCAGTCAGCCGAAAGGGGTTCGCCACTACATCTCATGTTTGTAGACTTCGAGAAGGCTTTCGACAGCGTTAAGCGAGATTACATATGGAATGCTTTGCGTAGGAGAGGTATTCCAGATAGGGTCACAGCTATGATTAAAGAATCCTACGAAGATGCAAGGTGTCGCGTCTTGCATAAAGGAGAGCTGTCCGAGAGCTTCCCTGTGCTAACGGGTGTCAGACAAGGCTGCATATTATCACCAGCCCTGTTTCTGGTGGTAATAAATGACATCTTGAAAGCTGCACTGGAAGGTAAGGGTCTTCAATGGAGACTATTTAACATCTTAAGTCACCTTGATTATGCTGATGACGTGTGTTTGCTTGCACATAACCGTTCGGACTTAGAGTCAAATGTTCGCCCGTTGCATTCTAAATGCAAAGAGGCGGGACTGAAAATAAATGTGCGTAAAACCATGGGTTCGAACGCAAGCACACCGATTGTTCTTAACGGACAGGATGTGGAAGAGGTGTAAGGTTTTTGCTATCTTGGAAGCATTGTCAGCATGGACGGCGGAGCCGAAAAGGATGTTGAGGCTCGGCTAAATAAAGCTCGTCAGGCCTTCGGTATCCTTTCCCCTTTCTGGAGGTTAAGAGAGATCTCCCTTCGCACGAAGCTGCGAGTTTTTGACGCATGCGTCAAATCTGCGTTGTTGTATGGTTGTACTACGTGGAAAGTGACCGTTCGACTTACCAAGAAACTACAGACTTTCGTAAGCCAATGCCTCCGGCGCATTTTAGGAATATTCTGGCCAGAAGTGATCTCCAACGACGAACTTTGGAGTACAAATGGCCAGACTAAAATAGGTATTGAGATTCAACGGCGGAAGTGGCAGTGGATCGGTCATACTTTGAGGAAACCAGAGCAAAATATCGCAAAACAGGCTCTGGATTATAATCCTCAAGGAAGACGTCGGGTTGGTCGACCATGTAACACATGGAAGCGAGCAGTTGAGCAGGAGGCCAGAGGAATAAACAAGTCCTGGCAACAGCTTAAGGCCGATGCTCAGGATCGCGCCTTGTGGAAGAGAGTTGTTTCTGTCCTATGCCCCTATAGGGGGTCTTAACAGGAATTTGATTGATCTTAAAGACCACAAAGTATACCAAAACCGGTGCTTCATATGTAAAGAAGTGGATTAAGAGGAAAGAGCATGGTGATGTCGATGATGAGCCAGGTAGAGGCCTTGAAAAGAGACAATAAATTGTTTGCTCAGCTATTCAGGAAAAACCCGACAATAACTCTGCGAAAGGCGAAGGAAAAAATAATTAAAAAAGGAGTTCGGGTGTCCATAAATACAATTGGAAGCAGGCTTGAAGAATCTCGATTCAAAGATAGGAGCACAAACTCCAAACCGCTACTCACAGAAAAACATGCACAAAAATATTGAGTTGGGCACTGGAGAATTTGGAACGCGATCGGAGCAACGTAGTATTTACCGATGAGTCATTTTTGTTGTCTTGAAGAAGGCTTGGACAAAAAGCGGTGAGAGAAACATCCAGCAAAGGTGCATGTTCATGGGAGCTTCTCTTCTTGTACAAGAAGGGCTTATTAAAGTCTGCTGAGTTGCTGTGTGGATCCCAAAACGATGACTGAATTCTCCAAGAAGACAACGACCCCAAACTTCGAAGTCGCCGCTGCACTTCTTGGAAGACAGAAAATATGATAACAACTTTGGACTGGCCATCGCAGAGTCCCGATGCAAATCCCATTGAAAATGTGTGGTCGCTCATGAAGACTAAGCTAAAAGGGAAAAGAATATCCACTGCCCAACAGCTTATTCGAAGCTTAAAACAAATTTGGTAGACCTCTCCAGTGTGGATTACGTTTAAAATTGAACAAAAATTGTCAAAGAAGATGCCAAGCAATAATAGATAATAGCGGTGACTAGACGTCATATTAACATCGCGAAATTAAAATATGAGTACAGTTTAAGAAATAAATATGAGTACATTGAATTTCGTGTTATTTATTGTTATTTTTTTGAGACCCTTTCTTCTTGAACACACAATGTAACATTTTCTATAAAACATTTTTATAGTTACTACTAGCATGATGTGAAAAAATTAGTTCATTGCGGTCACACCTTCAACCACTCTCCATAGAAAATATCTTAAGATAATAAAAAATTTGATCTCATCTAGATTATTCTTTTGTTAGCCTTGTTATGTTTTCTTATCGGATTCACTTTTTTGAAAGTGAAAAATACGCCTTTTAAGGAATTCCAACCGTATTTTCTGATAATAACCATTTCAAATGGATTATTTTTCAATAAAATTCATCATTTATTATCAATGTTGAAATACAACGAGAAAATAACAAGTTTAGACATAGCAATATCGAAACGGCAACGAGAACTACTGAATAGAAATCGCCTGGCTGTTCATCTTCGAAAACTTCAATGGAATGCTTCTTGCTTTTTCTTCCGCTTTTCACTGAAAATATGAAACTTTGAAAGGCCTTTCAGCAACTTGCTTAGGTGGTGCTCGATTACCAATACGACAATCCTGAAGCGTATTTTAAGGACGACAACGTATAAAACAGTCTTTTTTTCTTCGTGCTTGTACCCATTGTTGGCTACGAAAATGGAAGTTAGTGGTTCCCTTTTTATCTACTTCTTTTGCTCCATATAAAGTACTGGAATTTATTCTTCTATGTAAGTCAGGACGTTCGAGAAGTAATCAAGACTATGAAAGAGCAATCCGACATAAGAAAGGAAAACGCCATCATGAAAAAGCTTTACCAGCTAGCTATGGCACGTGAAACGTGATAAGATGGACCCATTAAAAGTCAGAACAGACGAAACGACTTTTAGTTGAGAACTATGTACATAGAAATATCGTATATCGTGTATATTTTAGGTAATACGATAACGTACTATGCAAGGATATAAAAGGACATGTGGTGTTTATGAAGAGGCGTGCGTGAGTTTATCGTTGTATCGTATATCACTCACTATGGAACACGACTGAAATATTTAATGAAATCCTGTGCATACCACAAAGGACATGAAATTAATGGCGAAAAATGCATGAAAGAGGATTTTTTCGGAATTAATTTATAGAAATGCGTAGGGAATTCTTCGTTCTGCCCAAGGCAATGAAAAAATACGTTAAAGACATATTTTTATAAATTCGTAATTTATATTCATGTTTTTTCTTCAAAAATTTCTTTCGCTATGTATATAGCGCTCTTCGAATATTAATTTTTTATTAGCATTTCTTTGAAATGTAAGGTGTTCAAATTTTACACAAACATTACCGTATAGAAATCATCATATTGCCTATATATTTCTCTATCGATTAGATTCAATGGTCCACATAACATACTTATGTTAAGCATATCCCGTTCGGGTTTAAACTCAGTGACCAAATTTTGGCATGACGGAAGAATGTAATATTTTTGTCACAATGATCTGACAAAAATTTCGAATTTTTTATTGACAATAATGTCTTGACAGAAATCTGAGAGTATTATAAGTTTGGTGTCAAGTTCGTAGCGCAAAGAAATAATGCTTGCATAGAATAGCCAAGGGTATAGAAATTATGTTCCCGCTCAAAAATCTCAAAACTGGACGTCCGTCTGTCCGTGCGCTCTCTAGCTTGAGAACGCGTTGAGCTAGCAAATTCAAATTTTGCACACATCATTTTTTTTTGGAAAAGTTAGGTCAAGTTCCCCTTCTACCTCCTCTCATACAATATGACACATTTTTAAAAATTTGCAACAATCAAATTTTCTTGGAAACTGTAAGAGCTAATAATTTCAAATTTAAGATATAATATTTTTATCATAAATGGGATCAGTGGTATAAAAATTATTCAAGTCCTCCTATTCCTTCCACCACCTCCCATACAAACTGCACTTTTTCTTGAAACATTATAAACTAATTTTCTCAGTGCGCATATAATTTATCGAGCATAAATCTTGTACTAAATACTTAATTAGTACTGTTAATAAGACCAAAAAAAATTAACTGATTAGCTTCACTCTGGACATGGATCATGGGCTTATCACCCGTGATCTTAAGACCTAAATGATACGAGAAACGGATACATCGCCTCGGATACGGACTGATTCTACGGTAACGACTTTTGGCATTCAAAAACGGACTATGATTGGCTTCTGGAACGTTCGAACATTGAATGACGGGGGAAGAGCTGGGGTTACTCGGTCCTTGCACCGCCAATCAGTGATCGACCGTGAAATGAAGCACTATAACATCCAAATCTTGGGCTTGTGCGAGGTCAGGTGGACAGGATCAGGAGAAGAACGAACCCCTGGCGGAAACACTATTCTGTACATTGGCCCTGAAAGTGAAGCCAGAAATGGCGTGGCGTTCGTCTTTACGCCGAGAGCGAGAAACAGTCTCATTAGCTGGGAACCAATCTCGGATAGGATTATCGTCGTCAGGCTCAGGACCAGTGTCAAAAACGTCACAATTCTGCAGTGCTACGCACCAACTAATACCGCAACATCTGGTGACAAAGAGGAGTTTTATAGCCAACTGAGGGCCACCTTCGAACGTGTTCCAAGAGGTGATATTATTATCATCTCGGGAGATATGAACGCCCAGGTTGGATCAGACAACACTGGACTAGAACACGTCATGGGGAGGCATGGTGACCCTTGGGTCGACCCTTCACGACCTTGGATTAAGAGACCCGAAAACGGCGAATTATTTGTGGAGTTCTGTAGTACTCGGCAAATGGTCATCGGAGGGACCCTTTTTCCACACAAGAGTCATCATAAAACATCTTGGGTTTCCCCTGATGGTGTTACTCAGAACCAGATCGACCATTTGGCTATAAGTCGCCGATGGAGAAGATGTCTCCTCGATGTGCGAGCGAAACGTGGAGCTGACGTGGGGAGCGATCACCACTTGATGGTTGCCTGCTTGAGATTGTGTACAGCAGCTATCCGACGACCACAAATTCTTCAAATGAAGCGCAAGCTTAATGTGGATAAACTCAGAGATCCCAACAAAAAACTCGAATACACCACCATTCTAAGCAAAAAGTCATCCACATTGGGTGAACATGAAATGCGCACACTGGACGCCAATTGGGAGGCAACCAGAAACACTTTTCTAACTAGTGCTGAAGAATCTGTGGGATATGCGCAAAGCGGTGGGAAACCCTGGATGTCGCAAGACACATGGGACAAGGTTGGCAATCGGAAAAAAGCCAAATTGGCAATCATCTCTCAACCCAATGTCAACCAACGAACGCCTGACTTGAGGCAGAACTACCGCGATGCTCATATACAGCTTAAAAAGGCTGTTAGACGCGACAAGAGAAAGGCCATTGAAGATCTGGCAAACAAGGCAGAATCTGCGGCTTACCTTGGGGATATGGGTTCACTATTTAAAATCATGAAACAGTTGACGAACAGGAATTTCACCGCGAACCACCTGGTGAGAGATGTCAACGGAACTCTCCTTAATATGAGTGAACACCAGTTGCGACGATGGAAGGAACACTTTTCTGATATTTTAAACATCTTGTCAGATGAAGATATTCCGGAAACAGAACAACTTCCAAACATCCAACCGCAACAATCCTCTATTAGGGACGATCCCCCAGATAAGGAAGAGATAGTTTCCGCCATTCGGTCAATGGCGGGAAGGAAAGCTCCAGGTATAGACGGACTACCAACCGAACTCCTCAAAGCGGACCCTGAAATAACAGGCGATATACTCCTCCCACTCTTCACTAAGGTGTGGAATGAAGGAAGATATCCGACTGAATAGAAGGAGGGCGTCATTGTGAAAATTCCGAAGAAGGGCGACCTTCGGGATTGTGGCAATTGGCGTGGTATATGCCTACTTACTGCCGTATCAAAAATTATGGCTAAGGTAATTCTCAATAGGATTAGTGATGCCGTCGAGAGCACTCTCGAAGTTTATCAGGCTGGATTCCGTAAAGGGTCGTCTTGTACCGACCACACAAATACCCTACGGATAATATTAGAGCAGTCAGCCCAAATGGGTTCGCCACTACATCTCATGTTTGTGAACTTCGAGAAGGCTTTCGACAGCGTTAAGCGAGATTACATATGGAATGCTTTGCGTAGGAGAGGTATTCCAGATAAGGTCATAGCTATGATTAAAGAATCCTACGAAGATGCAAGGTGTCGCGTCTTGCATAGAGGAGAGCTGTCCGAGAGCTTTCCTGTGCGAACGGGTGTCAGACAAGGCTGCATATTATCACCAGCCCTGTTTCTGGTGGTAATAAATGACATCTTGAAAGCTGCACTGGAAGGTGGGGAAGGTAAAGGTCTTCAATGGAGACTATTTAACATCTTAAGTCACCTTGATTATGCTGATGACGTGTGTTTGCTTGCACATACCCGTTCGGACTTAGAGTCAAATGTTCGCTCGTTGCATTCTAAATGCAAAGAGGCGGGACTGAAAATAAATGTGCGTAAAACCAAGTACATGCACATGGGTTCGAACGCAAGCACACCGATTGTTCTTAATGCACAGGATGTGGAAGAGGTGCAAGATTTTTGCTATCTCGGAAGCATTGTCAGCATGGACGGCGGAGCCGAAAAGGATGTTGAGACTCGGCTAAATAAAGCTCGTCAGGCCTTCGGTATCCTTTCCCCTTTCTGGAGGTTAAGAGAGATCTCCCTTCGCACGAAGCTGCGAGTTTTTGACGCATGCGTCAAATCCGTGTTGTTATATGGTTGTACTACGTGGAAAGTGACCGTTCGACTTACCAAGAAACTACAGACTTTCGTAAACCAATGCCTCCGACGCATTTTAGGAATATTCTGGCCAGAAGTGATCTCCAACGACGAACTTTGGAGTACAACTCGCCAGACTAAAATAGGTATTGAGATTCAACGGCGAAAGTGGCAGTGGATCGGTCATACTTTGAGGAAACCAGAGCAAAACATCGCAAAACAGGCTCTGGATTATAACCCTCAAGGAAGACGTCGGGTTTTGTCGACCATGTAACACATGGAAGCGAGCAGTTGAGCAGGAGGCCAGAGGAATAAACAAGTCCTGGCAACAGCTTAAGGCCGATGCTCAGGATCGCGCCTTGTGGAAGAGAGTTGTTTCTGTCCTATGCCCCTATAGGGGGTCTTAACAGGAATTTGATTGATTCACTCTTTCTACCTTCTCTCGTGAAAAGTGACTCATTTTCAGAACTTTACAAAAATCGATTTTCTTGAAAAGTATTAATGTTACTGGTCTATTGCGAAAGGGGCGGAGCTGGCCTTGCGTGCAGGAGTAAATGCTAAGCGAGTTAGTTATTACTCGGACAGCCAAACTGCACTGAAGGCCCTCTGCGCTTACAGCTGAAATTCATGATGCTATGGTCATGATGAAAGAATTGAAGAAAAACTGCGTCTTGCAACTTTGTTGGGTTCCGGGATATCGGAATATACCTGGAAACAAAATGGCGGTCAGGCTGGCCAGAAATGGACCTGTGTGTGGAAGGGAAAATCTCAAATGGTTACAAAGCGAGTCCTATAACACCACGAAGATGCTATGGGGTGGGTTTGATAGAGGGAAATCAATGAAAATATTGAGACTCGGTAGAAACTCCCTATGAACACTAGCAGGTATAGTCACGGGCTACTGCCTTCTTAGAAAACACGCTCGAAGACGTCGCCTTACAACCGAGGACATTTGCAGAGGCTGGAGTAAGGAGGATGAGACTATAAATGATTTCCTCTGCCATTGCTCATGTCATCGAACAATTCGAGGACAAATTCTCAGAGAGCACTTCTTCCGTTGAACCGATGAAGCTCATTAGTATTACCGGTAGAGTTGGCTGGCTGAATTATATGTAGATCCACATGGTAAAACACGGACGCGTACAATGAATCCACTGGTGTCCCACGTACATTGGTGTCCTACCCCTCCACGAATCTAGCCTAACTTACTGGTCTTAAATTTGAGAGATATCAGTTGCATAATATTCATAGTTATTTCTGAAAAAATCACTAAAAACTTCCCACTCCTTCTAACACCTCCCATGCAAACTGCATAATTTCATTAAATCCAATATACACTAATTTTCTCAGTACCTAGTCAATTTTTGAATTTTAAATTTGTTCTTTTTTCTAGCTACTCTAGTATGAAGTGAAGAAAATTCAATTTTGTCACCTCTTCTACCACTCCCCTTACAAAATTTCTTTAGATCACAAAAATTTCTATTTCATCTAGAGTATCGTTTTCTACTTCTATCGTAGCCCTGTTATGTCCAATTAATGTAAAAATAAATTGTACTTAATTATTTTACGTAAACCTCCTAGGGAATATTCGTAGATACTGAAACTGGATTTATGTTTGAATTAAACGAACTTTAATTTATTGTATAACAATATTTATTAAATTCATACTCTTGCGAAGATCTCAAATTAAGTATGTTGGCTCTTGGTTTCTGGTCTACTTAAATGTGAACAGAAAACAGGGACAAACAAAAATTATGTTCAGATGTGGTGTTTACTTTAGGTCATTCAGATCCTGCGTGTTTAGCTGCGTACACACTTCAGCATAAACGCCGAATGAAGGGAAGCCAGTTGAGACATTTGCATCGAATGAGTCCGTTTCGTTTCGAACAAAATCCGCGGAGGCTGCGAACGAAGTAGCCAGCGGTCCGAACAATTGCTGCTGTTCGGCGGTAATTTCGAAATATTCGCCAGTGATCTTTTTTCCATAAATTAGAAAAACTTTCGCATTTTTTTTAAGATGCATTGCCTTTCCTTTATCCCAACTCTTTTTTCAATAATTGATTTCAATAATACGACCAATGATAGGTGAAAGAAGCGAGGCGAGGCAGAAATGACCAAAATGCAGAAACTCGCCAATCAATCAATCAAATTCCTGTTAAGACCCCTACAGGAGAATTGGACAGAAACAGTTCCCTTCCACAAGGCGCGATCCTGAGCATCGGTCCTTATTTGTTGCCAGGACTTGCCCATTCCTCTGGCCTTCTGCTTAATTCTTAGATTCCCTGTGCTACATGGTCCGCTAACTCAACGTCTTCCTTGAGAATTATAATCCAGAGCTTGTTTGGCAATGTTTCACAACGATTTCCTCAAAGTGCGACTGATCTACTGCTACTTCCGCCTCCGAATCTCAATGCCTATTTTACTCTGTTCAGTTGTACTCTAAAGTTCATCATTGGAGATAACTTCTGGCCAGAATATTCCTAAAATGCACCAGAGGCATAGGTTCATGAAAGTTTGCAGTTTCTTGGTAAGTTACTTACCACGTAGTACAACTATATAACATATGGATTGATTTGACTCAAATACTTGTTGCTACGTGCGAAGGGAGAACTTCCTCAAGGGGAAAGAATACCGATGGCCTGACGAGCTTTATTTATACGAGCCTCAATATCCTTTTCGGCTCGGTCGTTCATGTTGACAACGCTTCCGAGATAACAGAAGTCTTGCACTTCTTCAACATCTTGCCCGTTAAGAACAATCGGTGTGCTTGCGTTCGAACCCATGTGCATGTACTTTATTTTATGCACATCTATTTTCTCTACACAACATCACTAATCCTATTGAGAATTACCTTAGCCATGATTTTCGGTACAGCAGCATGCCAATTGCCACAATCCTCTTCTTCGAGATTTTTACAATAACTCCTCCTTCCATTCATTCGGATATACTTCATTCCATTTCTGGGTCCGCTTTGAGGAGTTCGGTTTGTAGTCCGTCTATAGCTGGGGCTTTCCTTCCCACTATTGACCGAATAGTGGAAACTATCTCTTCCTTATCTGGGGAATCGTCCCTAATAGAGGATTGTTGCGGTTGGAAGTTTGGCAATTGTTCGCTCCCTGGAATATCTTCCTCTGTCAAAATGTTTAAAATATCTTCTTTCCATTATCGCAACTGGTGTTCACTCATATTAAGAAGAGTTTCGTTGGTATCTCATCTCTCATCAGGTGGTTGTAGGCGAAATTACTGTTCACCAACTGCTTCATAATTTTGGATAGTGAGCTCATATGACAAGGTAAACCGCTGATTCTGCTTTATTGGGCAGATCTCTTCCTTGGCCTTTTTCTAATCGCGTCTAACAGCCTTGAGCTGTATAGGAGCATCGTGGTAGTTCCGTCTGAACTCAGAAGTTCTTGGGTTGACATCGGATTGAGAGATGATTGCCAATTTGGCTTATTCCGAACGCCAACCTTCCCCGATGTCTCTTGCGATATCCAGGGTGCGCATACCCTACTGATTTTTCAGTACTAGTTATAAACTTGTTTCTGGTTGCTTCCCAATTTGCGCCCAGTGTGTGCATTTCAGGTCCGCCCAATGTGAATGACTTCTCGCGTAGAATGATTGCTTTAGCAAGCAATGACCTGTGGTCAGGCCAATAATAGTTCGGATGCTGTAGCGACTACGTTGTAAGAGCTGAGCTGTAATATTTTTTTTCGGTTCTTCTCAAAAGGATTTCGTTCTGCAGCTGTCCAGCTGCCGCCACCCGGCCAAGAAAGAATCCAAAAAAGTTTGTTTGAAGCTAGTCTTCAGCACTGTTGGTGCTACATAGACTAAATTCCTAGAGGAATTGATGTTTGCATATCCTTGCCGTGCAAGCGTGTCTGCTGCCACGTTACCTAGCAGGTCGCTGTGACCCGGTATTCAAATTAGAAAAACTTCCATATATCGAGTAGGCGATTCAAATTGTGTCTACAAATGGACACTAGTTTGGACGTAGTGCTGTAGGATTGAAGTGCCAGAAGCGCAGCCCTCAACCAAATTCCTGTTAAGACCCCCTATAGGGTCATAGGACAGAAACAACTCTCTTCCACAAGGCGCGATCCTGCGCATCGGCTTTAAGCTGTTGCCAGGACTTGTTTATTCCTCTGGCCTCCTGCTCAACTGCTCGCTTCCATGTGTTACATGGTCGACCAACCCGACGTCTTCCTTGAGGGTTATAATCCAGAGCCTGTTTTGCGATGTTTTGCTCTGGTTTCCTCAAAGTATGACCGATCCACTGCCACTTTCGCCGTTGAATCTCAATACCTATTTTAGTCTGGCGAGTTGTACTCCAAAGTTCGTCGTTGGAGATCACTTCTGGCCAGAATATTCCTAAAATGCGTCGGAGGCATTGGTTTACGAAAGTCTGTAGTTTCTTGGTAAGTCGAACGGTCACTTTCCACGTAGTACAACCATATAACAACACGGATTTGACGCATGCGTCAAAAACTCGCAGCTTCGTGCGAAGGGAGATCTCTCTTAACCTCCAGAAAGGGGAAAGGATACCGAAGGCCTGACGAGCTTTATTTAGCCGAGCCTCAACATCCTTTTCGGCTCCGCCGTCCATGCTGACAATGCTTCCGAGATAGCAAAAATCTTGCACCTCTTCCACATCCTGTCCATTAAGAACAATCGGTGTGCTTGCGTTCGAACCCATGTGCATGTACTTGGTTTTACGCACATTTATTTTCAGTCCCGCCTCTTTGCATTTAGAATGCAACGAGCGAACATTTGACTCTAAGTCCGAACGGGTATGTGCAAGCAAACACACGTCATCAGCATAATCAAGGTGACTTAAGATGTTAAATAGTCTCCATTGAAGACCTTTACCTTCCCCACCTTCCAGTGCAGCTTTCAAGATGTCATTTATTACCACCAGAAACAGGGCTGGTGATAATATGCAGCCTTGTCTGACACCCGTTCGCACAGGAAAGCTCTCGGACAGCTCTCCTCTATGCAAGACGCGACACCTTGCATCTTCGTAGGATTCTTTAATCATAGCTATGACCTTATTTGGAATACCTCTCCTACGCAAAGCATTCCATATGTAATCTCGCTTAACGCTGTCGAAAGCCTTCTCGAAGTCCACAAACATGAGATGTAGTGGCGAACCCATTTCGGCTGACTGCTCTAATATTATCCGTAGGGTATTTGTGTGGTCGGTACAAGACGACCCTTTACGGAATCCAGCCTGATAAACTTCGAGAGTGCTCTCGACGACATCACTAATCCTATTGAGAATTACCTTAGCCATAATTTTTGATACGGCAGTAAGTAGACATATACCACGCCAATTGCCACAATCCCGAAGGTCGCCCTTCTTTGGAATTTTCACAATGACGCCCTCCTTCCATTCAGTCGGATATCTTCCTACATTCCACACCTTAGTGAAGAGTGGGAGGAGTATATCGGCTGTTATTTCCGGGTCCGCTTTGAGGAGTTCGGTTGGTAGTCCGTCTATACCTGGAGCTTTCCTTCCCGCCATTGACCGAATGGCGGAAACTATCTCTTCCTTATCTGGGGGATCGTCCCTAATAGAGGATTGTTGCGGTTGGATGTTTGGAAGTTGTTCTGTTTCCGGAATATCTTCATCTGACAAGATGTTTAAAATATCAGAGAAGTATTCCTTCCATCGTCGCAACTGGTGTTCACTCATATTAAGGAGAGTTCCGTTGACATCACTCACCAGGTGGTTGGCGGTGAAATTCCTGTTCGTCAACTGTTTCATGATTTTAAATAGTGAACCCATATCCCCAAGGTAAGCCGCAGATTCTGCCTTGTTTGCCAGATCTTCAATGGCCTTTCTCTTGTCGCGTCTAACAGCCTTTTTAAGCTGTATATGAGCATCGCGGTAGTTCTGCCTCAAGTCGGGCGTTCGTTGGTTGACATCGGGTTGAGAGATGATTGCCAATTTGGCTTTTTTCCGATTGCCAACCTTGTCCCATGTGTCTTGCGACATCCAGGGTTTCTCACCGCTTTGCGCATATCCCACAGATTCTTCAGCACTAGTTAGAAAAGTGTTTCTGGTTGCCTCCCAATTGGCGTCCAGTGTGCGCATTTCATGTTCACCCAATGTGGATGACTTTTCGCGTAGAATGGTGGTGTATTCGAGTTTTTTGTTGGGATCTCTGAGTTTATCCACATTAAGCTTGCGCTTCATTTGAAGAATTTGTGGTCGTCGGATAGCTGCTGTACACAATCTCAAGCAGGCAACCATCAAGTGGTGATCGCTCCCCACGTCAGCTCCACGTTTCGCTCGCACATCGAGGAGACATCTTCTCCATCGGCGACTTATAGCCAAATGGTCGATCTGGTTCTGAGTAACACCGTCAGGGGAAACCCAAGATGTTTTATGATGACTCTTGTGTGGAAAAAGGGTCCCTCCGATGACCATTTGCCGAGTACTTCAGAACTCCACAAATAATTCGCCGTTTTCGGGTCTCTTAATCCAAGGTCGTGAAGCGTCGACCCAAGGGTCACCATGCCTTCCCATGACGTGTTCTAGTCCAGTGTTGTCTAATCCAACCTGGGCGTTCATATCTCCCGAGATGATAATAATATCACCTCTTGGAACACGTTCGAAGGTGGCACTCAGTTGACTATAAAACTCCTCTTTGTTACCAGATGTTGCGGTATTAGTTGGTAGCACTGCAGAATTGTGACGTTTCTGACACTGGTCCTGAGCCTGATGACGATAATCCTATCCGAGATTGGTTCCCAGCTAATAAGACTGTTTCTCGCTCTCGGCGTAAGGACGAACGCCACGCCATTTCTGGCTTCACTTTCAGGGCCAATGTACAGAATAGTGTTTCCGCTAGGGGTTCGTTCTTCTCCTGATCCTGTCCACCTGACCTCGCTCAAGCCCAAGATTTGGATGTTATAGTGCTCCATTTCACGGTCGATCACTGATTGGCGGTGCAAGGACCGAGTAACCCCAGCTCTTCCCCCGTCATTCAGTGTTCGAACGTTCCAGAAGCCAATCATAGTCCGTTTTCGAATGCCAAAAGTCGTTACCGTAGAATCAGTCCGTATCCGAGGCGATGTATCCGTTTCTCGTATCATTTAGGTCTTAAGATCACGGGTGATAAGCCCATGATCCAGTGAGTGTCCATTTGCCATTTTTAGGGCAAGCAGGACTGGCTGTGGGTGAATTCTACAGCCCCCATCCCAGAGGGGGATAGTTAGCTCAGGTCCGTGGAGTCGCTAACTCCAAGGATAGTTGCAGGAATTGGTAAAACCTCAGAAGCGCAGCCCTGCTATCCGAGAAAAGGTAACAATTTCCGAGACTGTTCTGCATATCTAGAATAATTTTTGTACATTCGTTAATGGCTAATAGTTCCGCTTGGAACACTGTCGCTTGATCTGGAAGATGAAATGAAGTGTGGATGTCGAGGTCATGGGAATAAAGCCCTGCATCTATCCCCTGGTTAGTTTTAGATCCGTCCGTATAGAGATGAGGAACTGTACAGGTGTTGAGTATCGTGTTTGTTGCCCAGGGGTTTCGTTCAGGAAACTTAAAGTGAAACTTCCGTTTCTCAACCTGCGGTTGGTTCATGCAATCATACTCGCAGTCTAAAAGGGAGTTTGCGTCTCAAATGACTTTTAAAATTTTGCCATGACCAATTTGTGGCGCTGACCGCGAATTAGTTGTTTCTAATCTAATGGCAGCTAGACCCGCTGTTTGTTTTATAAAAAGATCAAGTGGAGGTAGTGAGAGAATTACCTCCAGGACTGCAGTTGGTGTGGTTCTAAGGGCACCTGTTATGCATAGGCATGCCATCTGTTTTTGGATTAGCTGTAAAGGTGCTAGGGTTGTTTTTAGTACCACCGCTGACCACCACACCAGAGCGCCATAGCAAATAATTGGTCTGACAATACTAGTATACATCCAGTGGATAAGGTGCGGCTTAAGGCTCCATCTCAAACCGAATGTCTTTTTGCAAGCGAAGAAGGCTACGTTAGCTTTTTTTTGCTCATTCTTGAATGTTGGCCTTCCAGGATAATTTACTATTAAGAATAAGACCTTAGCATTTAACTTGATTCGAGAGGACCATCGTGATACCCCAGATGTTTGGTGGGTTGAAAACATGTGGTTTTCTTCTTCTGGAGAAGAGAGATCAATTTTTTAGGACGATAATAAATTACTTGCATCGAAAAAGGATATGCGGAACTGATATATTCCGACCGCCGGACCTCTAGTTTTTTAATCGGGTAACCCCAACTATTATTTTACTAAGACGTCATGTACCAAATTTTAGTTGAATAGTATCGACACATTCAAAGATAGTGGTCAGAAAAATTCTGAAAATGACAAACTTCGTATGAGAGGTTGAGGCAGACCGCGGGAAATTTAAATAATTTTGCTTTGTTTGACAAAAACCAAATCAGAACACAATAGCTGAAATGACATTTGAATGGCAGGTGGTAGATGGCGTAAGGGAATTTTGACTACTTTCGATCGAATTCCTATGGTAAAATCATTAACAAAACTTCATTTTGTAAAAAAAGCTATCGTCAATCAGTCGTGCCTCAACTTATACGTCATAATGTAAATCTAGGCTGTAAGTGATATCGAAATTAGACCAAAGGTAGATTATGGCTCGAAGCATTTCACACAAACTGTGAAAGTTTCGTTAGAATCAGTTCAGCCGAAGTTCAGTTCGAACATGCAGACATACAGACAGAGTGACTGACAGACAGACTAAAATGTCAAAAACGCGTTTTTATGCTTTGTTATTGTCGCAATAGAGCAACAAATGAATCCAATGCCATTCATAATAAATAAACTGCCAACAAGTCGGGCGAAACTTTATTATTCTTGGGACAAGTTGCGGATGAATGGAAAGTCAATATGCAGGTTAGAGTAGCTAGGAAAGACTAAGTGAAAGGGAGTTCTTGGGCAGGGCTCTTGTCAATTTAACAATTTAACAATTTGTCGGTTTATAACAATTATGGACCAAGTTATTATTATTTTTCTATGTATATCAAATAGATGTAACCACATGCAAAATTTAAACTTTGTATCTTTCAGCCCTAAAAAAATCACTCAAAATTTTCGACATTTTTGCTTATCACCTCCCTGTCTTGTTGAAAATACGTATTTTTCAAAATTGTCCATTTGTATGGGAGGGGGTAGAAGGAGTGATGGGATTGGATCAATATTCCGTCATATGACATATATAATGACATTTATATTATAATACTTTGGCCCAAATTTCAAGTTGATAGCTTTAACAGTTTCAAAGAAAAATCAATTTCTTAATATTTTGAAATTTCATGAAATTTGTATTGGAGGGGGTAGAAGGAGTGTGGGGATATACCCCATTCACGAACTTAAAGTTACTTTTTTGCTAAAAATTACACATAAAATTGTTTAGCTCTTTAACTCAAAGCTTTCGAGAGTTATGCTGTAGACAGACTCACAGACAGACAGACGGTCACTCGGAATCGAGGTTTTTGAGCGACAACAAATATTTTTGTACCCTTGGTTGCTCTGTGCGAGCGTTATTTCTTAGCGTTACAAACGGTAAGCAAACACAATATACTCTCTGATTTCATCTAAAGTATAATAAAAAAATAAAAAAGCAATATATCAATATCATTGAAAAAGTTCGGATTATCGTAAACAAATTTTTTTAAAACAATTTTGTGATTATTGATATTTAAAGTATTTCTTACCAAATCTGGCAAAATGTTAAAGTCTCTAGGTCCAAGAATACAAGCATGCCGTTGCAACATTGCATTTTTCTATAAATAATAAGTTCTTTGCTTGACTCCTTGTCGAATAGTTCGTAACATTTATTCTAAATTTCAATGCATTGCAAGCCTTAAACTTTAACAAAGCATTGACAAAGAGGTGTCTCAAATTCATGACTTCAAATTCAGAAAACGCTTGAATTGTAGAATAAAACTTGAACCACAACAACCATTTTATTATTATCCTATTTTGCAAATTTATCAATGGCGATAGTGTTGCCGTGCATGTGGATCCATGCTAAAATTCAGTATTAAATGATACTCTTTGCTAAGGAGGAATATACGGTTCTAATTAAACTGTCTATCAGTATACCTACGTAGACTAAAATATTCTTAATCTTTTGCACAAGTACAATATATGACAATCCCATTTTAAATTATTATCTACGATAACACCAAGATATTTAACTGTCTTCGTATCCTGAATTGGTTCATTTAGAATTTTGATATTAGGGTTGTTGGGCTGTCTTTACCAAACATCATGAGTTTGGTTTTGTTTAAGCTTAGTGACATTTTATGAGCCGTCAGCCAGCCAACAACACTTTGCATGCCAGCATTTGCTTTTAAAAAAGTGTCTTCCCAGACATTACTCTTGAATAACAGAATTGTATCACCTACAAAAGTTATTATACGTCCATTAATTTCAGTTCACTTACTTTGCAGAGGTCATTTATGTATATGTTGAATAAGATTGGCCCTAGCACAGACCCTTGCGGAACACCACATCTTATTGTTAAAGGTCTACTAATGGTATCGCCAACTTTTACCAATTGAATTTCATTTTTTAAGTATGATCGAAAAAAGCAAAGAACGTTATTAACGATTCCTAGCGAGTTAAGTTTCGCTAGAAGTATTTCATGATCAACACTGTCAAATGCTTTTTTTATATCTAAATACAGAGCAACTACTTTTTCATTTTTATCTGTAGAGTGGCAGATATATTCTGTGAGATCGTATACTGCATCCGCTGTATTTACATTGATATAATTTTCCTCAAGGTATTTTAATAATCTGTTTTTTAAGCATTTCTTAAATAGTTTTGCGATAGAAGAAAGCAAAGAGATTGGTCTATAATTGCTTGGATCTTTCTTATCTCCGTCTTTATGCAGTGGAATTACAATGGCATATTTCAATTTGGAAGGGAAAATTTCCTGAGACAGACATGTGTTTAACTTATATGATAATGGATGAGATATACTGCTACATGCAGCTTTTAAAATATTAGGGGTAGTGCCATATACCTGGCGATTTATCAGATTTTGATTCACGTATCAGATTTTCAAGTTCATTTGGTGAAATAGGAAGTATGTGGAAAGAAGAAATAGAAACATCTGAAGTTCCATTTATAAGCAGAAGATTGAAAGTTATTGCAAAAAGATTGTCCTACAATGATAAAATGGTCATTCAGTGCATTAGCCACTAGATTTGGATCTAGATATCTTTGTTTCTATCATACATATGAGTAACGTTCGCCTGATTCTTTTTATTTTCGCGCCCAGAAATTTCATTGATTTTCTTCCATAGCCTCTTTGGATCAAAGTTACAATATCGAATTTGCTTACTGTAGAATGAAATTTTAGCTGCTTTAATAATTGAATTTAAGTTGTTTCTATATGTTTTGTACCTCTTCAATATGATTACGTTTCCGGGTTATTTTTTAACTTGCCTACCTAATCTATCTTAAATCTGCAGTTGCTGGTCACAATAACCCCCCTTTCCTTGACCCACTTTTTCCTCCAGTCGTAAAGCTCTCGATGAACTCTGCAAATTCTGAGGAGAATAGATATTTATTATCACGATTGAGAGAGCACAGAATATTTGACAACGTGCGGCTGTATCTTGCGTATATGCACAACAAATCTGATTCAACCTGCATTAACGGCAAAACAAAAACCAGTCTGATGCTATCCATTCAACAAGAAGGGCTTCCAACGGATTTAAAAGCGTTGCGGCTGATCTACACACGCTTCCACGAGCAGTTCAATCTTTCTCCTGACCAAGTTCATAAGGATCTCGCGACGTACGGTTCCCATGTTTCCTCGAAGCATATTTCTGATATGCAAAAAAGCCGGGAAGATCAAAATCGGTTTTTTCGTTCCTAACTCAAAAAATAACCTACGTTTTTTTTACCACAACGCAGGTGGCATTAGAGGGAAGATAAATAATCTCTTCATTGACGCGAAATCTTGTCACTTTAATGTCATAATTATTACGGAAACTGGGCTAAACGACTCCTTCAAAAATGAAGAAATTCTGGACAACGACTGGACCATATACAGAAATGACAGGAATTACAGCGCAACAGGTCTTTCAAAAGGAGGAGGCGTCCTGATTGCAGTTCATAAATCTCTATCTAGCGAGATTGTTAACACAACACCATCAACACTTTTTGAACATAAATTTATCAGAATCAAACTGATAAATAAATATATTTACATAGGTGTTGTATATATCCAGCCTAACTCTGAAGACCAAAAATACCACGACATTCTTGACATTTTTCATACTGTCTACTGCTCTTTGGCAGAAAATGACAATATTTTCCTTCTCGGCGATTTTAATCGCCCAAGTATTTCTTTTCACACGAATCATTCGGATAACACTATTATACCGGGGAATCTTACGTCTGATATTGACACAACTATTATCGACACTCTGTATAATAACGACTTACATCAGGTAGTAAATTTACCCAATAAAAATGGGAGATGGCTTGATATGATCTTTACCGACGCATATGATGAAGTGATTGTTGGCCATGCCTCTGACGCTGAGAATCTTTTCTCTAATACTCAACATCACTCTGCCATCATAGTAGATCTACCATACGATCACACTAATTTTGTTCACTCTTACAATAATAATATTGTATTTGACTTCCGTAATGCTGATTTCAATGGCATTAATAATGAATTGTCCACGATAGACTGGACAGCCCTGTTCTCATCTAATGATCTTGACAATGCCATAACAGCATTCTACGATGTGATCTTCGAAATTGCTATCAAGTACGTCCCTGTAATAAAGCAAAAAGATAAATTATCGGAACCCTGGTTAGATAAAAACTTAAGATCACTGCGGAATAGAAGAAATAAACTATTCAAAAAACTTAAGAAAGTGGGCGCAATCTCCCCCAATCTCCAAAAAAAATATGACACGCTGGCTTCAGAGTTCTCTTCTGAGTCCCGGACTGCATATGAAGGTTATGTAAAAAAAATCGGTGAAGATATCATAACAGAACCAAAAAGATTTTTCGACTTCGTTAACACAAAACGTAAAAGTTCGGGTTATCCCGTAACCATGACCAATGGAATCACGCAATCTTCTTGCAAGCATGATATCTGCGACATGTTTGCTGACCGTTTTCGCGACGTTTTTGGAGTACAGTCGGTTTCGACCGAAATCGAGCCCAACATTTCGGTTCCTCCACTCGTTGAAAATATTTCATTAACCATTGAGGAGGTGCTTAATACTCTTACAACTATTGATGTCAAAAAAGGTCCAGGTCCTGATCTTATTCCTCCCTTATTTTTATCGAAGTGTGCCCTTCAGCTCTCAACACCTTTATACTGGCTTTTTAACAAGTCACTCTCATTGGGAGTTTTCCCATCGGCTTGGAAATCGTCGCATCTCACACCCATCCATAAGAATGGTGACAAACGAAATGTGAAGAACTATAGAGGTATAGCTATTCTATCAGCTATACCGAAATTATTCGAAAACATAACAGGGCTACGATTGCGCGTAAAGCGCAATCTTACGATACTCTAGATGAAATACATAGAATTTTTTGTGATCCCTAGAAATTTTGTATGGGGAGTGTTAGAAAGGATTATAGCATTGAACTAATTTTTTCCCCATCATGCTAAAGTAGCTATAAAAATGTTTTATACAAAATGCTTACTAAAAAAATTGAATGGGAACTGAGAAAATTAGTGAGTTAGATTTAATGAAAATTTGCAGCTTGTATGGGAGGTGGTAGAAACAGTTTTGGGATTTTAGTAATTTTTTCAGACATAACTAGCAATATTACAAAATTGACATCCCTTAAATTTCAGACTAGTGCGATTCATACTTTTCAAGAAAATCGATTTTTTGTGAAGTTGTAAGACTGTGTCATATTGTATGGGAGGGGGTAAAAGCAGTGAAGGTAATCAAATAGTTTTTTCTGATCTTAGAGATAATACTAATTAGGTATTCATTATAAAATATGAGCTTGATAAATGTTATATGTTCTGAGAAAATCGGCTTAGAGCATTTCATGAAAAAGTGTATTTTGTATGGGAGGGGGTGGAAGGAGAGGGAGGAGGCAAATAATTTTTCTACCGTAGATTGAAATCATTATGAATGTAATATATCCAAAAATTCAGACTAATAGCTTTTATACTTTTTGAGTAAATCCATTTATTGTCAATTTGCGAAAATGTGTCATTTTGTATGGGAGGGGGTAGAAGGGGTGAAGCTAATCGTCTAATTTTTTTGACCTTACTAACAATTTTAAATAAAAATTTGGTGCACAATTTGAGCTCGCTAAATTTTATACGCACTGAGTAAATTGGCTTAGAGTAATTTATGACAAGTTCAGTTTGTATGAGAGGTGGTAGAAGGAGGGGGAGGACACACGTAATTTTTTTACTGTAGATTGATATTATCATAGAAATAATATATTCTAAATTTCAGGCCAATAGCTTTTATACTTTTCGAGCAAATCCGTTTATTGTGAAATTGCGCAATTGTGACATTTTGTATGGGAGGGGGTAGAAGGGGTGGAGCGATTTGGCCCGTTCACGAACTTGACCTTACTTTTTTGTTAAAAACGACGTGTACAAAATTTGAACTTTCTAGCTCAACGCGTTCTCAAGTTAGAGAGGACACGGACGGACGGACGGACGGACGGACGGACGGACGGACGGACGGACGGACGGACAGACGGACATCCGGTTTTGAGATTTCTGAGTGATTATATGAACTTCTGTATCATTCATTTTTTTCTCCGAGCCTTATTTCTTGGCGTTACAAACTTTGTGGCAAACTTATAATACTCTCAGATTTCATCTAGAGTATAAAAATTATCTGCGACAAATTAACCAAAATAATCAACCCTATTCTTAATGACCAGCAGCACGGTTTTAGAAAAGGGCGCTCAACCATGACTAACCTCATGATTCTAGTATCTGATACACTCTGCGCACTGGAAAATGGGCATCAAATTGACGCAGTATACACTGACTTTAGCAAAGCTTTCGACCGAGTTGATCACAACATCCTGATTTTAAAATTAAAAAAAATTGGTGTTACAGGATCCCTTCTTGACTGGATTAAATCCTATCTTAGTAATAGAACTCAATTTGTCAAGTTCCAAGGCTCTATTTCCAAGGAAATCGTAGTGTCCTCTGGGGTACCCCAAGGAAGTCACTTGGGACCTCTCTTATTTAATATTTTCATCTCAGATCTATCTGAAGTATTAAAAAATGTCTCGCATCTGTTGTACGCTGATGATCTGAAAATTTATCATACTGTTACCTCACCCGCTGATGCCGCATTTTTGCAATCCAAGCTTATTGCACTAGATGAGTGGTGTAGTCAGAACAAGTTAGAGCTTAATGTCGGTAAATGCCACGCGATAAGCTTCTCACATAAAAGATCCACATACCTACATGACTATTTCCTGAGTGGATCTCAACTACATCGTGTAGATCAAATTGAGGACCTCGGCATTCTACTCGACAATAAACTGTGCTTTAAATCTCACTACAACCGATTAATCTCAAAAGCCAATAGACTTCTTGGATTTATTAAGAGAAGAGCCAAAGAGTTTAAGAATGTATGGGTCACTAAAACATTATTCTGTTCCCTTGTCCGTCCTCTTCTGGAATATGCATGTCCCATCTGGGACCCCTCTTTCCAGTTATATAGCAACAGAATAGAGTCAATACAGAAGCAATTCCTTCTCTTTGCTCTTAGGGACTTGTATGATCCTAGAGACTTTGAGAACCTTCCACCGTACGCAACTAGGCTCCAAATATTAAATCTTTTACCTCTTAGTTCTAGAAGAACTATGCTCACATCCTGTTTTACCTTAGATGTTTTGAATGGCGATATTATGGTAGATCACATATCAGATAAATTCAGACTCAATGACAATGTCAGGCTGACGAGACATTCAAGACTACTAAAGGAATATCCGCATAGTACAGTTTACGGACAAAATGAGCCTATTAACAGATGTTGTAGAGTATTTAACAAATTCAGTGTACACTACACACCTCCAATGAGTAAATTGACATACAAACTAAGACTGCGCTCTGTTTTATAAAGTATCCCAAGCCCTGTATAACCATCCTTCTACCAGTGTCCATCTTACTAGTTAGATTAAGTTACGTAAGTTAAATTGTCTTAAGTTACATTAAATTAAATTAAATAATATAAGTTAATTATTATGTAACTAAATATCTTGTTATGATAAATAAATAAATAAATATATCTTTGTGTCTTATTGAAGTGACTATAACCTTGGTAGCCCATGTTTTTATAGGTCTAATTTTTGAACTGACATGCGCCAATGGTAGTGGTTGAAATTTCTAAGTGATATTCAAGGATTTCTGAAAAATTATTGAAAGTTTCTTCGCTATCAGACATATTGTAAACTAAACTCCAATCTTGATCCTGTAGATTACTGGAAAATTTACATAAATCAACTTTAATTATACTCTAGATGAAATCTGAGAGTATTATAAGTTTGCCACAAAGTTTGTAACGCCAAGAAATAAGGCTCGGAGAAAAAAATGAATGATACAGAAGTTCATATAATAACTCAGAAATCTCAAAACCGGATGTCCGTCTGTCCGTCCGTCCGTCCGTCCGTCCGTCCGTCCGTCCGTCCGTCCGTCCGTGTCCTCTCTAACTTGAGAACGCGTTGAGCTAGAAAGTTCAAATTTTGTACACGTCGTTTTTAACAAAAAAGTAAGGTCAAGTTCGTGAACGGGCCAAATCGCTCCACCCCTTCTACCCCCTCCCATACAAAATGTCACAATTGCGCAATTTCACAATAAACGGATTTGCTCGAAAAGTATAAAAGCTATTGGTCTGAAATTTAGAATATATTATTTCTATGATAATATCAATCTACAGTAAAAAAATTACGTGTGTCCTCCCCCTCCTTCTACCACCTCTCATACAAACTGAACTTGTCATAAATTACTCTAAGCCAATTTACTCAGTGCGTATAAAATTTAGCGAGCTCAAATTGTGCACCAAATTTTTATTTAAAATTGTTAGTAAGGTCAAAAAAAATTAGACGATTAGCTTCACCCCTTCTACCCCCTCCCATACAAAATGACACATTTTCGCAAATTGACAATAAATGGATTTACTCAAAAAGTGTAAAAGCTATTAGTCTGAATTTTTGGATATATTACATTCATAATGATTTCAATCTACGGTAGAAAAATTATTTGCCTCCTCCCTCTCCTTCCACCCCCTCCCATACAAAATACACTTTTTCATGAAATGCTCTAAGCCGATTTTCTCAGAACATATAACATTTATCAAGCTCATATTTTATAATGAATACCTAATTAGTATTATCTCTAAGATCAGAAAAAACTATTTGATTACCTTCACTGCTTTTACCCCCTCCCATACAATATGACACAGTCTTACAACTTCACAAAAAATCGATTTTCTTGAAAAGTATGAATCGCACTAGTCTGAAATTTAAGGGATGTCAATTTTGTAATATTGCTAGTTATGTCTGAAAAAATTACTAAAATCCCAAAACTGTTTCTACCACCTCCCATACAAGCTGCAAATTTTCATTAAATCTAACTCACTAATTTTCTCAGTTCCCATTCAATTTTTTTAGTAAGCATTTTGTATAAAACATTTTTATAGCTACTTTAGCATGATGGGGAAAAAATTAGTTCAATGCTATAATCCTTTCTAACACTCCCCATACAAAATTTCTAGGGATCACAAAAAATTCTATGTATTTCATCTAGAGTATCGTAAGATTGCGCTTTACGCGCAATTGTAGCCCTGTTATGTTTTTTTCTTTAATTTTGACCGCGTTAATTTTAAAGTCGTTTTCATTGAGAGGTATTTTTGCCAAAGTACAAAAATGATCTGTAATATAAGTTTCAAGAATGGCCGGATAGAATTCCTGTATATCAGTTGATTTCAAAAATATATGATCAATGCATGTTCCAGTACTAAGAGGCGCACGTGTCCATCCTTCTAGATGTTCTACGAAGCAGTGTTCCATCAGAGTATCAAGATAATCATTTGCAATTTCTGATGATTTGTTCTTAGTGATGTCCATATTAATATCTCCTAAAGTGATGTGATCCGAAAAGGATTTATAATACTTTCCCTCAAAAAACTGTCTAATGAACTTATAAAATTATTGGGTGACCTGTATATGGTCGTAACACGTACTGAAAATTTTATTAATATTAATTCTGTCTAAAGCGTTTTGCACAATCAATATCAGATTCCAAAATATTAAAGAGTAAGTATCTCGAATGTACATGGCAACACAATCGCACTTTTATATACGACTTTTCAATAATATTGTTTCTACATTTTTGTAGTTTAATAAATTATCTAGAAATTCGGCCATTTTGTGTAAAATTGTAAAAAAAATACAACTGAAATAAATAGTAATTAAAAATAGAAAGAACAAAAGATGAAATTACTCTAAAATTGAAAGGTCGTGCTTATTTTTTATTAAAGTTGTATTGCTTCCCTCGTTCAGCTTCGCATAAACTCGTCCGTTCTTCACTCAAATAAATTTATAGTGTTTCGGTTTTAGTGCGTAGATAAATTTAATAAGCTTCAATGTGTTTCTATATTAAATGGTTTCTTCCAAAGTTATTGTCGATACGGTAATGAAAATATTAAAAACTAATTCTAGGATCAGACTAATCATACACAATAAATATTGTCTATAAACAATTTACACTCGGCAGAAAAAGTTTGCGTACATACCCACCATATCCGACACATGTATCTATAAAAAACATCGTTTCTAACATTTTATTCCGAAATATTTTGTTTTCCTATTTTTCGTTACTTCATTATGAACATAAAACAAAACAAAAATGAGAATTACTGTACTCTAAAACAACGGAAACGAAAAATAGTCTGAAATTCCAGGAATAAAAAGTCTGCGTTCAAAACGTATAAAGGGAAGTCAAAATATCTGAGTTGCAGTTAAATCATTAATAACAATAAAGTTTGTGTCAGAAATTTGATAAACGTGTTTTTATCTAAGGTTTGCGTTAAAAATAATTGCTAAAAAACGTTAAGTAAGAGATGTCCAATAAAGGAAAGGAAATTGAATTTGGGGAAAAGAAAATTATCGGGGATTTGTGGAAAAAAGGTACGTCATATCGTGAAATAGGTGCAATAGTCAGCAGAAGTCATTCATCTGTTCAACGAGTCGTAAACAACTTCAAAAACACAGGAGGTTTGGTTTCAAAACCCAAATCTGGCCGTCCTCCAAAGTTGAGCCCTCAGCAAGCTCAGAGTTTGCTCCGAACGATGAAGGCTAATTCTAGATTAACTGCAGCTGATATGGCAAAGGACATCAAAGCAAAGTACCGCAAGTCTATATCTGATGATGGTGTTCGTAAAATTCTTAGGAAATATGAATATCACGGACGCGTTGCCCGTAGAAAGCCATTTATAACAACAGTAAACAGACTCAAGCGGCTGGCATTTGCTAAGGAACACATAAATAAGTCAAAATAATTTTGGAAACAAATTATTTTCTCGGATGAAAGTAAATTTTGTATTTTTGGAATCAAAGGTCGGAAGATTGAATGGAGAAAAACTGGCGCGGCCTTCGACGTAAAACATCTCTGTCCAACAGTAAAGCGCGGTGATGGCGGTGTTATGATATGGGGGTGTATGGCTAGTGGAGGAGTTGGAAAAATGGAGTTTATTGAAAGTATTATGAATAAAATAGACTACCTTAATATTCTCAAGCGCAATTTGAAGAAAATGCAGAACATTTGGGCTTAATCGACAACTTTTACTTCCAACAAGACAACGACCCTAAGCACACTGCGGAGGTAGTAAGACTCTGGCTGCTGTATAATGCCCAAAATCAGCTTCGTACACCGCCCCAATCTCCTGACCTTAATCCAATAGAGCATTTGTGGTACTTGGAACAAAGGATTCGAGCGCACACAATAACGTCGACGGTAATGCACAAGGAAGTCCTGATCCAGAAGTGGAATTCAATAACCCCAGAGTTCACTAAGAAGCTGGTAGATTCCATGCAATAACGGTTATGGGAAGTAATAAAGAGACGAAGATATCCCACAAGCTATTATCGAGGAAAAACAATTGTTTTATTTTGAAAAGAAATATTTGTACGCAGACTTTTTATTGTTGCAATTCAGGATTTGTTTTCGTTTTTTAATTTTACTTTATTATTTTAATAATAAAGTATTGTGATCGACTTGGGAAAAAAAAAAAATTTGCTACCCTGAAATTTTTTTTTTTCGCGTTTCATGACTAAATTTGCCTAAAAAAGCAAAAAAAAAATCCGTCTGTCTGTACGCCGTCCGCCGTACGCCGTACGCCGACGTGTACGCTCAGCGCACATTAACTCCCAAACCCTTCAAGATAGAAAGTTCATTTTTGGAGAGATTGTAGGTAGTTGCGGATCTCAGGCGGATATCCATTTTGGGGGGTGTACGGGTTCAGGGGGAGGCAGGGGGAGCGCTTAAACCGAAAAATACGAATTCAAATATCTCAACCATGGTTACAGCTAGGAAGCTAAAAATCAACACACATATAGAGGAGTTTGTGGGACAACTTTTAAAAATAATTTAATTTTTTTATCCATTGGGGTGCGAAAAGGGGGGGCTAAGAACCAATTGGCGGCCGAATTTTTTTTTCAAATGATTATATCTTCGAAATTACTACTCATAAAAAATTGATATTTTGAGACCATTAAGATGGCATCAAGATCTACTAGAATCAGTTTAGATAGAAGCTAATTCTTGTAAGGGGGAGGGTCAGGGGGGGTGCAAGGAAAAACACTTAAAAATTAATATCTCGACTGTCTTTTAAGCTATGTAATTGAAACTTGAAACGAATACTAAGCTTTACTAGTGGCATATGAAAAAAATATAACATATGGACATAATAGTAGTGGGGGGAAATGGGGAGCATTTAAAAAATGGCGCACTTTCCAAAACTACAAATCACCAAATCTCAAAATTGAGTACACATATCAAATTGAAAATTTGTCAGATTGTAGAGCTATATAGTTTTTAATTTTGGTAAAAAATTTAAGTTGGGGGGTGTAAGGGGAGGGAGGTGGAAAGCGAAAATGTTGAAAATTTTGAGTGATTTTTTTATGGCTTTGGTAAAAGATACAAAGTTGGAATTTTGCACGTCGACACATCTATTTAATGTACATAGAAAAAAAATAATAATTTGTTCCAAAATTGTTATGCACCGAAGTGGGGGTCTAACGTGCACAAAGTGTTTCATGTGCAATGAAAAAAACACATAAACTGAAAATTTTTGAATGAAATTTTTAGGTACAAACTTGAAAATTTGCGAAATGCATTTAAAAAAAATCCCCAAGAGTTTAAAATATTAACTGGTCGAATATCTTTAAAACTTCTACCCCCTCCCATACAAAAATTTTTTTCGACCATTTCTAAGAAATCAATTATCACTTAACTATTAAATGCTATCAATTTGAAATTTTGCACAAGAACTTACAAAAATAATTGAAATAAAATTACGTTAAAAGTTTTGAGATAGCACTTGCCCTTTTACCCCCTCCCACACAAAAGTATGATTTCGACCAATTTCATTAAATCAACTAATAACTAACAAATTAAAAGCTACAAACTTGAAATTTTGTACAAGCACCTCACAAAAAAAAAGAAATAAAACTGCATCACAAATTTTACGATTCCCTTACCTCCTCTACCCCCTCCCATACAAATGTTTGGTTTCGTGAATTTAAAATTCACCGAATCCAATGAAAATTCTATGCAATTTCGTCTATGAAACTGACATTCTATACACAGAATATTGGATTTGGTTCAAGCAATCAATTAAGAAACTATTAACATCCACCCACCCTTACTATCACCCTCCCCCCTCCCTTCATGAAAACTCAAACTTGCATAAATAAACCAATGAAATATGGAGCTTTTGAACGTTTCCGGAAAGTGTTAAATTGAGAACTGCCCTGCCCAAGAAGCTCCTTTCACTTAGTCTTCCCTAACCCTTCTAACCTGCATATTGACTTTCTACGCATGCGCATTTTGTCCCAAAAATAATAAAGTTTCGCCCGACTTGTTGGCAGTTTATTAATATTTTTATGGAGTACAATAATTATCATTTTTGTTTTGTTTTATGTTTGTAATGTGTATATAAACTCCAAGCTCGGTAAGAATATATTATTTTAGCTCGCATGGCAGAAATAATTCAAAAGCCTAACTGGATTATGATTGGGCGTAACATTTGACAGAAACATCGAATATCATTTAAACTGGCGGCAAATAACATACTAAAGGCTGCTTGTTGGTTTTTCTTCAATAAATATTACTTTGCGTGTTTATAAGAGCAACATCATAACTGCCTCAGAGCGGTTTCACGGATTAGAGGGTTAAAGTATACTAAAACATAACAGAACTACGATTGGGCGTAAAACCCAATCATGCAATACTCTAGATGAAAGAGAAATTTGTTTATTTTAAAAAAATTTTGAATAGGGGGTGGTACAGTGGGCGAATGCACTGAACTAATTTTTTCACATCATGATAGAGTTGCTATTAAAATTTAAGCTTTAACAATTTGAAAGGTTTTTGGAAAACTAGTGTATTAAATTTAGTGAAATTGTACAGTTTGTATGGGAGGTGGTAGAAGGAGCGAGGGGTTTTCAATGTTTTTTTCAGTAAAAACTGCGAAGATTATGCAAATAACATCTCTCAAATTTCAGACCAATAACATTCATACTTAAAACGAAAGATTTCCCGATCTGACACTGTTTGATTTATTATGTGTGACATTTCGGTCTCTGCTCAGAATCTTATCAGCAGAGACCGAAACGCCACACATAATAAATCAAACTGTGTAAAATCCAGAAATCTTTCGTTTTAATTGAAAATGCAGTGTAAAAACATTCATACTTTTCAAGAAAATCGATTTTATGTAAAGTTCTGAAAATGTGTCACTTTGTGTGGGAGAGGTTAGAAGGAGTGAAGCTAATCAGTTCATTTTTTTTTAATCTTCCTAATATTTCTAAATAAATATTTACTGCACAATTTCAGCTCGCTAAATTTTATACGTACTGATTATGTTGGTTTATGGTATTTCAACAAAAATAGCAACAGTTTGTATGGGAGGTGGTAGAAGGAGCTAGGTGATTCAAATAATTTTTTATACTGTCGATTAAGAAAATTATTGAAATAACAAACTTTAAATTTCATATCTATAGCTTTCACACTTTTTGAGAAAATTAATTTATTGTGAAATTCCGAAATTGAGTCATTTTGTATGGGAAGAGGTGCAAGGGAACAGTTTGACCATACTTTTTCGTTAAAACGACGTGAACAAAATTAAAACTTTCTAGCTCAATGCTTTCTCGAGCTAGATAGGATACGGACGAACGGAAATCCGGTTTAGAGGGTTTTGAGTATAGTTAGAACTTAAATATCAGGATCAAAATGATTTGTACACTATAACTGAGGTTTTAGCAAAGTTTTTTATAACTGCGTTCTTATGTAATTCAATAAGATAAACAATTATTTTGCAATTTTGTAACATGTAATTTGTTTGATTTCTTTTTTGCACATCTATTGCATAGGAATGTGTTCTGTGTCGAGTGCATAATAACATATATTCATGGAAAGAACAAAAAAATAATCATAATAGTTTTTTAATTAATTTTGTTTTTAATTATTAAAAGGCGTGAAAAATTTGAAAAATTGCTGACAGGTTTGGCCATCTTGGAACAGCAACCGGTTGATTTCTTTTTTGCTGTGACATTTGCATCCAATTGTATTTTCATGAATTGTGCAATTTCTTCTTTTAATCGATATCAAAGCTTTGCATTGCATTTAATCTTAACTTTCTTCCTCATTAAGTTTCATAATAACATTTTATAGATTTATGTTTTAAGGTTATAGTAAATCGCTCCTTACTTAATTAACATTTACGAGCAATTACAATAAATTTAATCATTTTGATAAAAGAAAAAAGAAAACTTTGTATGAATATCTATGAGTATGTACATATCTTGCGGTAGTGAAGCATCCTTATATAACTGTTAAAAGGATAATAAATAAAAATGGGCCTTAGGTACTCGTAAAATGTCGAAATGAAATTTATCATACGGAGCATGATGATGTGTGTTATAATTCGTATATATAGCTATAAACCGTTTACAAACACATCGATAAATGACTAACATTGATATTTAAAGTGCACTTAAATAAAAAAAAATTAAATATTATACAACAATAAATTAGACACAGAGTGACACAATATTAATATCTAAATATTTTTGCTAACACCAATCTTACATAGTTGTACTCATATTTCATTACCTCTTTAATAAATCACAGATTCTTTACTTTTACCATAAAATATGTATTTTGTTAAGCTCGATTAAGTCATACCAATTACACTAATTGTTGGCTATAAAAAAAATGTTCATATTGCACACTTTACGTCTTTAAATTCACACTATACGAAAACTGCAAATAATGCGAACAATAAATGTAATACGTCGGAAAAAAGGGAGCTGTCGAATAAAAAAAACTGAAAAGGACTCCCGATAAAAGTATTATATAGAAAAGTACACTGGCGATTTATGAAAAAAACTACAACTCTTCTTCACCAGCTCAAAGGACTCGGTGCGGACAAAAAACTAACCGAAAACCGTCGTAGATGCGAATTAATTGCAAGAAAGTATAAAAGAAAAACTTTAGACTTTCGGGATAACACTCCTGGTGGTTGCTTCAGTGTTTGCTAATAGGACTACCTTCCGACACCATTTTGCATTTTCTTTTCTTCTGAACAGCTCGCGCTTTCTCTCTCTCTCTCTCTCTCTCTTTGTGTGTTTTCTATGTCGAATTTAGGGTGGATACCACCCCTTCGTTCTTCATGGCTACGTATATGTTTGGGGATTTATCAAAGCGAGAGAGCCTTGCCATTTTGAAAAATAACATCCTGTGAAAAGGAAATTAAGGGAAATTTCTTTCATTGGGAAGAAAAATAATATGGTTCGGAAAATTTCAAAGAAACTTTCCGTGTGGAATTTTACGACCTGAGAAAATTTTGCCATGCGTAACAGAATAATTAAAGAGAATATTTGTATGCGAGGTGAAGTGAGTGGATATGGCTCATACACGAAAAAAAATATTCTGCTCTTAACTTAATTTAGACTATAATTGGAGCTATTCTACCCTCTCGCTTGAACTACAATTTGGTGTTAGTGGGGAGGTCTGTCTAAGGGTTGAATAATTTTGGGAATGTTTGGTGCTATCTTCCATTTTGTCAAATATTTCAGCGATAGTTCGGGCAAACTGTAAGAAAGTGGCAATTTTTTGTTGATGGTAATGTTTGACCGTCTACAGGAACGAGCCAAACACTTCAGAAATGAGGGGAGGGAGGAGCTCAATAAGGCTAATGAACATGAAGATACATAGACATTACATACTTTACTATCAGAGCTCAAGAAAGGAAAAAGATTTGATGTGTATAACAATCGACCTCTTGCTAATCTTTATTCCCTTCCTAGGTTGTTCGACGCTATTGTTTGTCATGTAATGCATTTTTATTGTAAATTAATCATTAGTCCAGTCCAACACGGGCTTACCAAAGGTAAGTCGATCCACAACGATTCTAATGGAATTTTCCAATTTGACTGAAAGCGGTAAGCAGGTTGACTGCATATATACCGACTTTTGCAAAGCTTTTGATAAAACGGACCATACTATTCTTGCTTACAAGTTATGTGCACTAGGATAGAATTAGATCTTATCTGTCTAATCGTACACAAAAAATGATTTTTCGAGGAGTTCATACGGTTATATCCAACACATTTGGTGTGCCACGAGAAGCCATCTTGGACCACTGTTATTTATTTTGTTTACGACGTGAGTTCGGTTATTTGCAACTCGAAAATTTCGCTTTTGTTGACGACGCGAAATCGTTTCATGATATTTTAAAAAAAAAAGACTACGCACTGATTCAAAGGGATTTGCACCGGTGGCATACATAAAACTGTACTAGTATCGTCTGTGGTCAAAATTCGACCAATTGGGTGTGTAAAATAACGAAATTCATCTTGTTTTAGACATAATTAATTGGGATTTAAATGTTTACAAATTCTTAATTCATACATACATATAAGTTTCATGCCCCACCTTTAAATACTAAAGAAAATTTACCACAATTGTTGACTTTCACGTTGTCAAGCAATAATGGACGCGAATGGAAGTTTGGAAGATTTGGAAATAGCTGTTGTTGCGTTGTCGCTAGGGTGTAGTCTAGTTAGTAGTGTGTTTGGTTTACAATGCGAAGGTCGTAAGTTCAAATCCAGGTCGACGCATAATTCCAGCACAATACCTGCTTGAATATACCTTGGTTACCTCTATCTACGAAAATGAAAAATTCGTAGATAGAGGGTTGTGCGAAGGTCTAACAACCCTTCCACAATAAATAATGAAAATGTTAAGGAACCTGAAGTTCAGGAGGCCAAGGCCCGATTTGGGATGTAGCGCCATTGAAGAGAGAGTGTTGTTGCGTTTTGCCTTCGATGAATGATTTCAGTATACCGTCGCCCAATATTAGGCATTCCTTAAATCGACATTTTCCATTTCTATATTTGCTGCCAGTAAGAGCTTGCTTTTAAAGCTCAATGCAGTGCACTGAATCTACCGGTGGTCGTCCGATTGCCGAAATCAAGCAGCATTGCACGTTTGTAGTACTGAAATGGCTAGTATGTTCCCACTTTATTTTATCTGCGCTAATGGCTACATGTAAGCATGATTTTTGGTTTGTGCACTCAAGTTCCGTTCCCCTTATAATAAATAAAAAAAGTCACTTATATAAAATTTTGATGCCTTTGATATTAATAAATGTGTAAGCGTTTTATTCTTTGGGAACAAATCTCTCTCTACATTTCGATTATGTTCCAGAAGATAGCATACTATAACAAACAGACAAGGTCCTGTATCTCGTTGTATATCTTAGAACCGCATTTACGTTTGATGATCATTTCGACTACATAATTGGCAACTCCGTTTGGGGTTTCATTAAAAGATGGTGCAAGGACATGATTGAGCCTTATACAATGAGTATCTTATACTGTGCTTTTATACACTCTATTCTTGAGTACGTATTTCAGGTGTGAGCTCAGTGTTACGAGGAATACAAGAGTAAGATCAATTCTGTGTAGCGAAGGCTCTTAAGGTTTGTCCTAAACATTTATTATTCAAAGAAATGCCCATCGCAAGTCACAACTTTTTCCAATCTTTCTGGCAGCGTAAGGATTCCACATAGAAAAAACTGCTCTTCTTTTGAGCCAATCTACGAATCGACCCAGTTTTTCGTCTTCCTTGGAAGAATGGAAGTGCTGCTAAGCCAAGCCATTCGTTATCGATCGGAATAGGTAGTAGTCAGAAAGGGCGATTCTTAGAGAAGACAGCAGGTGGGGTAACATGTCTCATTTCAGTTTTTCCAGGTAGGTTTTCACAACCTAAGTAACATGTGGGTGTAGTGCGTAGCGTGTTGGTCTAAAATGCGAAGATCGTGAGTTCAACTCCCGATAGACGAATAATTCCAGCACACTGCCTACTTGACCATATCTTGGTCACCTCAATCTACCAAAATGAAAAAAAAAATTGTAGATCGAGGGTTGTGTGAAGGTCTAATAACCCTTCCACAATAAATAATGAAAAGATGTTTAGGAACCTGAAGGTCAAGAAGTAACATGTCGCCGGGCATTGTTGTGCAGCAAAATCACTTTGTCGTATCTCTCTTGGTACTGTGGCCATTTCTCTTTCAATGCTCAGCTCAAACGTATCAATTGTAGTCGATAGTGATTTGCCGTGATGTTTTCGCTCGGTTTCCACAGCACATGTTCTCTTCCACCGCCGTAGCGGTCGTCGACACCAAAATCAACGTTCTTGAAGCGTTGAAACCACTTAGTTGGCTCAAACTTCGACATATTCGCGTACAAACAAATATATGACGTCGGTGAAACTTCACAAATCTAATGATGGGGAGTTGTTGACAGATGCCTAAGCATACCATGTCATGTTTCTGATTCGCCATTGTTGATTAGCATTTGCTGTTGGCGCCATCTATTGAAAAACGGCTGGATTGAATTGGTACTCCCGATGGAATAGATTATTTTCTTCATAAATGTGACCCATGAGATACAAATTGTTCGAGTCTCCGTTCTCCTTCCATCACCTCCCATATAACTGTATTTTTCATGAAATACTGTAAGCCAATTTTCTCAGCACGTATAACATTTATCGAACTCAATATACATATTTTTAATACATACTTAATTAGCATTTTCATTAAGATCGGAAAAAATTAACCAATTGACTTCACTTCTTCTACCTCCTCCCATACAATGGAACACAATTTCTCAACTTTTCAAAAAATCGATTTTCTTGAAAAGTATTAATGCCTTAATGCAAAAAAGGCTAAGCTGATTAAAATGAAACTTTCGCAGTTTATTATACCCAGAAAAATATCGTTTATATTTAAAATGTGATCAAAAGGATCTCTCTATGATTTTTGCGCAAGACGGAAGTCCTCAAATCAAGTAGCCAAAACATTTTAAATGTACATTTTCCTTAGGTCATATCATTAAAAGGACATCCTTTCGAACTAACAATTCATTCAATCAAGGCCAAAATGAAATCTTTTCGAAACGATCTTTGAAACTTTAAAAATAATATCAATATATTATATAATAGTAATATATTTGTTTTTGTAATGTTTTTGAAATAAACTGTTTCAAAGTAAGTACATAAAAAAGCCTACATTTTGAAATAAAATGATGTGCTAAGTTTTTGATTCAAATGGCTTTCGTTTAAATTTAAAGAGTGTAACTACCGTAGTTTATAAAAACCTTTCCTTGAAATGAAAATGCTGATGTTTGTTGTTAAAATAAATTTTATTAAAAAAAATAATTGAAAAACTAAACATATTTCTATTTTGTTAAATGGAATTCATGTAAAATACAATAAATCTTAAATTAATAAAAATCAAAAATACTTTTTCAGTTTTATAACGTTTATTTCATTGGGTAAATAATATAAATGAACTGACGCTCCGTCTATTTTATCGGGACTAACAAATTCGTAGGAATCAGTTTCTTCGATTCTATACGATAAGTAATGCCTTGAGAAGTGTCTAACGACCCACTCTCTGCATGCAAACAATACTTGAGGAAAATTCAAAATAATTCAAATCGTTTTCTTTTTCTATTAAATTCACGTTTTGAATTGTTTCGCTTAGAATTGAATCAGTATTTATAGTTATTTCTGTATCTGAAACTTTATATTCATTAAACAGCCCTCTATTTCATTTTCATCAATAATAGCAATTCCGTGCTTATATATTTCAGATAATTCATTATTAATACTTAGGCTACCGACACACGATGCGAGTTAATATATATTATCTCGCTTTTCGATATTACTAGTGTCATTATCATATACATAATTCGGCCTTTTTATATCAAAATAGGAAGTTAATATATATATTAACTCGCATCGTGTGTCGGTAGCCTAAAAGTTTTAGGTGGTTTATAAATGTTTATAGATTCTATGTGTTTGAAAAACAGATATTCAGTTTTAATTGCTTTGCAAGGATCATCTAATTTTTGTACAATATTTTTTAATTTACTAAGAACGGTTTTATCATTTTCAATTTCTGACAAAAAAGACGACAAGGTCATGGAAATTGGCTTCAAACAATAATTTGTAACTGAATTTTGACTATCTATTACGTTCTATTTAAATTAGGTTGGTTATGCAAATAAAGGACAAATAAAAGCATTGAGTTGTCAATGCACTTAAAAGATCCCTCTGGGGATAAATTCGAAGACACTGATTCTATATTGTCATTACTTTTAGAAACCAATTCGTCGGATTTATATGTTATGTCCATACTAAAATTATTTAGAGCAGTGTCATTTTTGTTAACATTCAACACATGATCTACTCCGCTCGGATTAACATTTTTAAAATATATTTCATGTCGTTGTAACAGAGTTTTGAATTTGTAAATATTTTGAAATATTTGGTAACAATTATTTTAACAACATCTGTATTTGAAAACAGATGGAATACCGAGTTTAAACTTCAAATGCTGTATTAACAATTCAGCAGTCTTAAGACTTGTATTGATTTTTAAATCTTTACATAAAAAGCAAACAATTATGGCTGTTTATTCGTCATTCAGATTTTCTATTTTATTAATGAAATTTCGAACTGCCGGGTAAATTATTTCCGAAGACATGAAGTGTTTCTCTTATATTTTGATGCCTGGGTTCGACATCGTTCATAGTAGTCACGTAAACCAAAAAATCTTCTTGGCCATCGGTAATTGTTGGCTTAAATCTTTTGTTGATAAGTGCAGGTTGCAGCAGCGAATGAAGAAAAAGTACTGCCATACAATCTTTAGAATCTAAAAGTTAATAAATAAAGAAAAGCGTTTAATTATTTAAAAGATTATCAAAGATATGTAAAACAAAAACAAATGCTTAGATTGTAAATATATCAATACGAAATGATATCCAGTAGTATCATTATATCTAGGCCGCTCCAATAATATGCCATCGATTTCAAGTTTTTTTCAAATCATCGTGTCTGCCAGCTACTGAAGCCTTCCAACATTTCAGAACGTCTTCTCAAGGCTCATTATTATTTGTCGGTCACGTTTTTATATCATCTATATAAAAATAATTAATGTAATATGTATAGCTTAAAAATAGAAATATACTAAGGAAAGTTGCGGTCTGTATCCTTTTTGTTCTGATTTTCTAAATTTGATTTATTAACAGTGGAAGTTCTAGATACTCCTTTTGAAAGAAACTTCCGATTTTGGTATTGGTCGTACAATTTTCCACTGGGATTCTTTTTCTTCGTTTGGCGGGGAACATAATAGACCTGGTTTGGTGAATGTTTTAACAGTGTTAATTGAGTGTGGGAAGGGTAATTAAGGATAAATTAGTTAATAAATTCTTATCCGGTAGTTAAATTTGTTAAGGATTTCTAGGTACGGATTTTGTTCTTATCAAGTTTTAAGGCAGGTAGCCAAACTGCTGATAACTTATATCCGGTGTCTCGGAGGTTGAAGTTCTGTGGATGTTTCGAAATTTCTATTCCTTCTCGTACTATTCGTTGATAATATTGATTTGTCTTGGACAGAATTTGCACATTGTCGAAATCGATTGTATGGTCCTTTGTCGTTGCATGTTCCGCGATCGCTGATGACTGTATCTGGTTTTTCTGTGTGCATCATTGATGCTTGTTGATCCTTGTTTGGACTGTGCGTCCCGTATACATAGAAGAAACGGAATGCGCTCAAGAGAACTAAGCTGGACTTCCTCAACAAAGAAGCCATATCCCATCACCTCCTCCTCGGTAGCCTTCTACCGAGTGATACCTTTAATTATTTTGATTCTTTCATTTCAGAACGCAGAGAGGCAGAATTCGTTAAGAAGAAAACGATACAGGAACGGAAATTCAGGAGTTTAGAATCGACATTAGTCAACCTTTCATCAATGCAGTTAACCAGGGAACAAGAGGATGTGTTAAGCAAAGGATTCAACTTCGCGTTTACTCCAACAAATATTCCAACGAAAGAAATCATTCAGCAAATAGAGCCGGCAATCAGAGGTCTTCCGCAAGCGATTAAAATCAGACACGAGGTCTCCTACATCATCAAGCGAGCAGTGCCACCTGCGAAAAATATCTTCCCAAAAGAACGAAAAGCTTGAAAAGAGCTTAAACAAACGAAGGAAATAGCGATTATGCGAGCGGACAAAGGAAACGCAACGGTAGTTATGGACAAGAAACAATACGAGGAGAAGATACGAGATATTCTACAAACAGGACCATATACCGAAATGAAGAGAGATCCAACTTCTGCCCTCCACCGGAAATTGACCCTATCCATCAAGAAAAATCCCATATTAGCGCAAAAATATGCCAAATTAATCCCTTCAGTCCCTCATACACCAAAAATGTACGGACTGCCGAAAATTTACAAGGAGAATACCCCACTTCGACCCATCGTCAGTTCGGTAAATTCACTTACCCAAAAACTGGCTAAGACTCTCGCGACTGAGTTCCGCCCACTAATAGGTAACACATCACGCTCGGTTAAAAATTCCGCTCATCTAGTAGAGATTCTTCAAAAATCTACCAACGGATATTTTAGTCAGCCTAGACGTGGAATCACTGTTCACCAACATCCCGATTAAGGACATCTTAAGTATCATCAGAAAACTCATTCCGGACAACAGGTATGACCCAATAGAATTTTGTTTAAATAATACTTTCTTTTCAGCTCTAGGGAAACTCTACAAGCAAATGGAAGGAGCGGCAATGGGATCTTCAATTTCACCGGTGGTAGCGGAAATTTTCATGGAGGAATTTGAAAAGAACGCACTGGACTCAGCTCCATTAACACCGAAATTGTATCTACGGTATGTGAATAACACCATCATCATTTGGCAACATGGGAAAGAAGAGCTCGACAAATTTTTAGCACACCTGAACTCACACCACGAGAAAATTAAGTTCACTATGGAAACAGAAAGCAACGGGAAACTGCCATTCTTGGATGTACTCGTCGAAAGGAGTGATACGTCGCTATGTTTCGGGGTATACAGGAAACCAACTCACACCAACAGATATCTCCACGCTCATTCACATCACCACCCAAGCCAGAAAACAGGCGTACTGAAGACCCTAATACACAGAGCTTGACGTATAACTGAAGGAAATCCGGGCAGTCTACGAAAGGAAAAGGAACGATTGAATCGGGCATTCACAGCAAATGGATACAAAGCGAGCGAAATTAACAAGGCGTGGAAACCGAAGCAGCCAAGGACAAAAGAACGGGAAGACACTGAAGAAGGAAATACAGACAAACGATGGCTAAAACTACCTTACATCCAGGGCACGACGGATAAGATAGGAAAAATTCTTCGAAAATCCAACATCAAGACAACATTCTCTACCCCGACAACTATCCGAGAAATTTTAGGAAACCAGAAGGACAAAAACCATTGGAGATTGAAGGAGTATACAAAGTATCTTGCGGCTCATGTGAAAAGTATACATAGGAGAAAGGGGACGCACAGTCCAAACAAGGATCAACGATACACACCGAAAAACCAGATACAGTCATTAGCGATCACGGAACATGCAACGACAGAGGACCATACAATCGATTTCAACAATGTGCAAATTCTGGCCAGGACAAATCAATATTATCAACGAATACGAGGGCCGCTATTTAAGTTTTGAGCCTAATAATGAAACGACAGTAATTTCTTATTGGAAATGACTTTATTGTTTTTCAAAGTAGTCTCCATGATGATCGATACACTTTTGCATTCGCTTAAACCAATCTTCGTAACACTTTTTCCACTCCGATTGAGGTACCTCCAAAACATGGTTTTCGAAAGCATCAACGGCTTCTTCAGGCCTCGAAAAACGTTGACCGCGCAATTTATTCTTGATATTCGGGAATAAAAAGAAGTCATTAGGTGACAAATCAGGGCTATACGGAGGATGACCCATCAATTCGACGTTTTGACCAGTCAAATAGGCGGTTGTTGCAGCCGATGTGTGAGAGCTCGCGTTGTCATGATGAAGAATGATCCTTCGTTGCCGCTTCCTTTTTCGTATTTTGCCAAACACTTTTGGCAAACAAATGGTTGTGTACCATTCAGGATTAACCGTTCTTCGTTCCTCTAACGGTACGGTTGCCACATGTCCAGTTATTCCGAAGAAACAGGCGATCATTTGCTTCGAAGTGCTCCGCGCACGAACAACTTTTGTCGGATTTGGCTCGTCGTGGAAGACCCATACGGTGGATTGGCGTTTTGTTTCAGGCTCATATGCATAGATCCAAGATTCGTTACCTATGTAGATGTTATAAACAGCCGTTGACGCACCGCGATTGTATGTTTTGATCATTTCCTTGCACCACTTGACACGAGCATCTTTTTGATCGTGTGTCAATTTATGTGGGATCCAACGTGAACAAATCTTCTTCACAGCTAAATGTTTATGCAAGATCTTGTTGATGGTCGTCATACTGATGCCCATGGATGCCTCAATCTTCCGATAGGTCACATGACGATCTTCCAATATTAGTTCGCGAACAGCAGCAATGTTTTCTGGCACAACAGCTGATTTTCGACGACCTGCACGATTTTCGTCCCTGATCGAACTACGGCCACGATCAAATTTGCTGTACCAGCGTTTCACAGTGGCCACGAATGGGGCTTCATTTCCAAAAGTCGAAGTGAGTTGATCAATGCACTCCCGTCGTGATAATCCACGTCGAAAATCGTAAAAAATCATTGCACGAAAATGTTCCCGAGATAACTCCATTTTTTCGCTGAGACAAAATTTTGAACAGACTGTAAACAACAGAAGTTGTGCTCCAATTTCAAAACGCTCTGAAGTACGTTATGATTGAAAAGATCATACTTTTCATTTGAAACGTCAGATGGCGCCTATCAACACTGCGTATAGGTTAGGCTCAAAACTTAAATAGCGGCCCTCGTAGTACGAGAAGCAATCGAAATTTCTAAACATACACGGAACTTCAACCGAGACACCGGATACAAGTTATCAGCAGTTTGGCTACCTGCCTTAAAATTTGGTAAGAATAAAATCCGTACGCAGGCATCCTTAACTAATTTAACTACCTGGTACTAATTAATTTATCTTAATTAACTAATTTAACCTTAATTACCCTTCCCACACTCAATTAACCCCCATCCCCGCCCCTTTTCCAAATAATAACTGTGTTCAGTCGATCAGTTTGATAAAGGTCTCAGCAGAGACCGAAATGTCACGAATAATAAAGCGTAACAGTGTAAAATCCGGAAATCTTTTCATTCATAATAGACCTCTCAATATTAAAAGCGTTGTAAATTAAATGATTCATTACAATTTGTGTATAACTCTTACATTTTGTTTATTTATTTTTCTGATGGAAATAATATTTCAATGTCCTCTGAATATGCATATATGAGATAAATTCATTAGTTTCTTATTTCCAAAGTAGTAGTCGCTAATAACGTGAACTAAAGCCTTTTGATGTGCATTATTTAGGGATTTATTCTTGCTGTAATGCAATAGAATTTCCTTATACGATTCCTTTAATACTGTTTCTAGTGTAGGTCCGCTATAGTAAGAAACCTGTATTAGAAAGCAAGCTAGATGAAGACGAGCTATTACAACTGTTTGATAACCAAGTTGATATTTCCGACTGTGCTGTAGTAATGCCCTAAAACGTTCAAACCAAATATTAATCAATAGTTCCCCAAGTCTTTATTGAATTTTAAATAAATTGAAAGAAATTTCATAATTCTCTTCTCGTATTCAAATGAATATAGACAAATTTTTTCGAAATTGTGTATTTGAACATTTTCATGAGATTAACTGCTACGACCTAGAGAAAAGTCATAAGGCCTCGCAAATTATTTCATAAATAATAACATTTAAAAAAATTACTTTTGGAGCCGCAAAATATTTTTTTTTCTGTTCGAAGTACGGGGTACTTCGAAATGGTGAAATATATTGAAAATTTATTAAAAACAAAGAGCAAAAGTAGGGAAAACCATTTTTATCGAAACGTTGTTAAATTTGTGAAAAAAGCAATCGGACTAAGATACATGAGCTTCCCTTATATATATTCAACACTTTTAAAGCGCCTTCCCATATACGTCCTGCGGCTAACACCATTGCACATTACGGTGCAATTTATTTTTGATTTCGAATTTTCTGAAAAAACTCAATGCAACATGATTTCGCTGAAAAATGATGCCAGTGAACATTTCTTTCCATTTAAATTGTATAGGATTTCCAAATTATTTTCTTCCATCAATAACAACAATTTCGAGTGAATTCCTTTCTTAAAATATAACTTAATAATTTCGACTAACAAAATTTTGTAAAAATCTGAAAATAAGTCGCACTTTGTTTGTTTTACATGTATCTCTAAAGTTAACGAAAGCAATGTTCGGTTTTCTATAATGATAATATTCACTTTACCAGGGAATCTTATGCCCTAAAATCTTAAATTCTTTTGATTTAGAAACATACATATGTGCATGAATATGCCCAATTAAAAAAAATATTTTTTTTTGTGTTTGAATTTTTACTCATTTTTGCTCACACCATTGACGCCATCCGGACCTAAAAAATATTTTTTGCCCAATTTGCTGAGAATCTGGAAAAAGATTGTCGATGTCATCAATGGTCATCACTTTAAGAACTTTTTCATTAATTCCACAGGACCATAAATAATTAAGGTTCTAGGGCATTATGCCCCATTCACGAAAAATGTTTTAAAACTGTTTCGGCATCGGAATCGCCATCACCATCTAATGAAAAAACTAATTGCCCATCAGCAGTTTTACTCTCTGAATTATTAAAAATAATAAATTTTATATTATCGTTCTCACTCCCCTTCCCCTACCTTCCCACACCCATTCCGACCCTCCATGACTGTGTTTGTACATTGCACATAAAGGCCGAAAATGCCAATAACATATGTAAGTCATTCTGTAAAAAAAAATTTCCTTATTCTACATTTCTATTGCGATAATTATCATTGAATTTTCACTTCACAGATTTATTTTAAATTTTTTTCCCAAATTTATTTATTTTTTACGTCCGCAATCCACTCCAAATATTACAAACTGCGCAACATTTAATTCAAGCATCAAGATACACGCATCGACTAACTTGCATCAGCGTCGTTTCCACAAAAATATTCGAAACAAAATAACTCCATTTGAAAATAAAATAAACTGCCAACAAGTCGGGCGAAACTTTATTATTCTTGGGACAAGTTGCGGATGAAAAGTCAATATGCAGGTTAGAGTGGTTAGGGAAGGCTAAGTGAAAGGGAGTTCTTGGGCAGGGCTGTTGTCAATTTAACAATATTTCATTCGTTTCTGCAAGTTTGGGTTTTTATGAGGGGAGAAGGAGGGTAATAGTAAGGGTGGGTGGATGTTAATAGATTTTTAATTAATTGCTTGAATCACGTCCAATATTCTCTGTATAGAATGTGTTTCATAGACGAAGTTGCATAAAATTTTCATAAAATTAGGTTTTTTTTTGCATTCATGAAACCGAATATTTGTATGAGACGGGGTAGAGAAGGCAGGGGAATCGTAAAATTTGATATGTAGTTCTATTTCGCTTCTCTTGTAAGGTGCTTGTATACAATTTCAAGTTCGTAACTTTTAGTTTGTTGGTTATTAGTTGATTTAATGAAATTGGTCGAAATCACAGTTTTGTATGGGAGGGGGTAGAAGGACAAGCGCGATTTCAAAACTTTTAAAGCAACTTCATTGAATTATTTTTATAAATTTTTATGCAAAATTTGAAATTGATAGCTTTTAAGAGTTAACAACTTATTTCTTAAAAATGCTCGAAAAAATAATTTTGTATGGGAGGGGGTAGAGGAGGTAGGGGAATCGTAAGACTTGTGATGCAATTTTCTTTCTTTTCTATTGTAAGATGCTCTTACAAAATTTCACGTTCGTAGCTTTTAATTTGTTGGTTATTAGTTGATTTAATGAAATTGGTCGAAATCATACTTTTGTATGGGAGGGGGTAGAAGAGCAAACGCGATTTCAAAACTTTTAACGTAGCTGACGCTAGTTATTAACTAGCCGGCGCTAAACACAAGTCAGTAGCCGGCATATGTCATGCGTTATTGGCGATAATGACACTGAAAGTGGCGCTATGTGAGAATTGCTTTGAAAATGTTAACGTTGTTACACAACATTTCGTTAACGTTTTTACACAACAGGCGTACGGCGTACAGACAGACGGATTTTTTTTTTGCATTTTTGGGCTAATTTAGTCATGAAACGCGAAAAAACCAAATTTCAGGGTAGCAAATTTTCTTTTTCGATCACAATACTTTATTATTAAAATAATAAAGTAAAATTATAACCCCAGACGACACGCAAAAAGAAAATACTTCACCTTAAGCAGGCAAATCATTTAAAAATAATAATAAGGGATTTTGTTTTTAATGAGAATGGATTTCAAAGGTTACCTTGTGATTTTAAAAGGTTTAGTATTTTAAATAAAAGAACAACCATTTTAGAAAGAGAAGCGGATTTTTCTTTTTATTTCAATATGGTACGTTTCATGGGATCACGTTAAAATTTCCTTTAAATATATGTAAATGAAAAGTTATTGAAAATACTTTTTAAGCCAAATAGCATTTTTTTCTGGGTGTAGGTATGCTTCGGGATTTATATTTGCGTTTGGTCTTATTTCCATAGCCATTCCATTTTCAAAAATATGTATTAAACAAATTTAAAGCAATTTGCCCAGTACGCATAAAATTTATCGATCTCAAATTTCGTAATAATTCCTTAATTAGTATTATATTATTATTAATATCGAGGGTAAGTAAACCGATTAGCTTCTCCCCTTCTCAACATCCAAAAATTCTTTTTCTTGAAAAGTATGAAAGTTACTGATCTGAAATTTAAAAAATATCTATTGCATAATGATTATAATTGTTTCTTAAAAATCACTAAACACCTCCCACTCCTTCTACCACCTCCCATACAAACTGCACAATTTCACTAAAAGTATGCACTAATTTTCTCAGTATCTATTCAATTTTTGAAGCTTAAATTTGGTACAAAACATTTTTATTGCCATTCTAGTGTAATGTAGAACAAATAAGTTCAATGCTCTCACCCTTTCTACCACTCCCCATACAAAATTTCTTATTATCACAAAAGTTTTAATTTCATCTATAGTATCTTATGATGATCTTTACGTACAATCGTAGTCCTGTTATGTTTTTAAGCTTAATATTATTTTATTTGGGCTTTTTTCCAATTAACACAAGCTTCAACTATTTACATTCACATTCTTCAATACTTACATGATCTTAATTCACGGGATTCCGTCGCATACAAATACGAGAATTATGGTTTCATTTTTTATAGTTCTGATTCCAGCAAAATACAAAGCATTATGTTCAAAGAGCCATTAAACTAAGCAGATTATACATATGTATATCCCACATAATGTATTACTAACTACATTGTCAAAAATTGCGTATTATTGCGATTCTTACGCGGACAAAGTTGGTGGGTATCGCTAATAAGCAACATACTAAAAAATAAACAATTTAATTGAAGTACAAGCAGTACTACGTAATAATTTTTGGCTGTATCCTTTACTAACTTCCAACTAACAGCAAATTTCGGGATATGTTTGTTAACCTGGCAATGCCTACCTGCAGACTTGAACATAACCCCAATCTGCATTTTTCATGCATATATCTAGAATTGAATTTTAATATGATATAAAACTATGTTATTTTCAGAAATTATGAAATAATTCATTTAATAAAAAATAATGATTTAATAAACTGTTGACAGTTCTTATCGATTTGTTTTATCCTTAATATTATTTAATGTGTTCTCTATTCCGGTTCGAGAGTAAGGATAACGCCACTCGAGAACAGCGCATGACAGAACCAAGGACAACTGATAATAAGACTAACAACATTTCTTTTTTTTTATCGTTGTCTCCTTCATTCATTTCCCTTTTCTTAAGTTCAAAGGGATTTTCCGTTCTTTCGGTTTTTGTTTTGCTACGCGTTATGTCAAGCCGTTCAAGTGGAAAATTTCCTAGCATCGCCGCACATTGCAGTCGTTTTGCATCAGGGACACACTATCATTGTGGTGTCACTGGACTGGAATACTCCTCTGGACATAGGTGAACGATGCCTGTATCCTGTGCATTCTCTTCTGGATGCAGGCGGAATGGGTACCACATCAGAAGTCAGAAAGGTAAGCGACGCGATGCTTGAAAAGAAGACTGATGAGCTGTTTCGGTCTGATTGCGGAGGTGGTAGGAGTTGTGAAGGGGTGGGAGTGGGAAGAAGGAGTGGATGTAATGAGCGGTATAAATTCCAAGGTGGCTTGAACAAAAAGAAGAGAAATAGAGCGTGGAAGATGGGTGATTGGGCGGGCATAGCGAAAACACTAATTGTTAGGAGAGATCGTTTTTGTATGCTGTGTGGCTAAAATTATTCCCTTTTATGCGGCCGTTGTTTTGGCGGTGGTAGAGGTGAGGATGATTTTTTTTTATTACCAAGCTAGTGATTTTTTGTATGGTCAGATTTAAAGATTTTATATTTCTAATTCTTTGTTTTTGTGTGTAAGGCCAGAGTGATAGAACCGAACGCGAGGGACTAGAAATGGAATTTCATTTTCACATACACTTCACAAAGGCGAAGCTTAATCTTTTGCGCGTGTAGCTTTCAGCTTGATAGAACTTTTGGCATGAACACTCGTAGCTATGTGGCGCTGGGTCAGTGGTCTATAAATATAGTGATGACCTCAAGTGGGAGGGAGGATGGCCAGAGGACGCTTCGGCTATATGACATATTTATAGCTGTGGTGGCGGCAGTGTTATTGACGGTGGTGGTGCTGGATGTCAATAATGAATAGTGATATTATCATTTCAAGGAATTAGCGTAGAGACTGGCAATTTAATTAGAGGTCATTTGTTTAATGCTTTATGGCTACTTGTCATAAATGAAATTAATATCTGGGTTGGTTCTGCTAATTTTGTAAAATGCCTTGCGAGAAATTTATGTTCGCGTAAGTTCCTTAAGCTATATGATACCTACCAACCAAACGTATGCAATAATTCAGTTATTTGACTGCTGCATATAGATTGGATGTAATTAATGTGACCACCCATCGGTAAAACAAAAAAAATAATCGATGAATTTATTTTCTAATGCATATTTTACTCCAAGCATTACAGTGGATAAAAATGTGGATAAGATTAGAGATGGTATGCTATTTTACATACCTGCGATTTTTTTACTGCTCTTTTAAAACAGCAATAGCATATTGCAATTAATTTAAAAGAGCAGCGATTAGAATAGCAGAGCAAATGCATACTGCTTACGGTATCATCATCATCAATGGCGCGACAGCCCAAATCGGGCCTTGGCCTCCTGAAGTCATCGCCTCCAATCGTCTCGATCCAAAGACCGCGTCCTCCAGCTGCTAATTATACTCTAGATGAAATCTGAGAGTATTATAAGTTTGCTCTAAAGTTTGTAACGCCAAGAAATAAGGCTCGGAGAAAAAAATGATGAATACAGAAATTAATATTATCACTCAAAAATCTCAAAACCGGATGTCCGTCCGTCTGTCCGTCCGTCCGTCCGTCCGTCCGTCCGTCCGTCCGTCCGTCTGTGCGCGCTCTAGCTTGAGAACGCGTTGAGCTAGATAGTTCAAATTTTGTACACGTCGTTTTTGACAAAAAAGTAAGGTCAAGTTCGTGAACGGGCCAAATCGCTCCACCCCTTCTACCCCCTCCCATACAAAATGACACAATTGCGCAATTTGACAATAAACGGATTTGCACGAAAAGTATAAAAGCTATTGGCCTGAAATTTGGAATATGTTACTTTTATGATAATATCAATCTACCGTACGAAAATTATGCGTATCCTTCCCCTCCTTCTACCACCTCCCATACAAACTGTACTTGTCATGGATTACTCTAAGCCAATTTACTCATTGCGTATACAATTTAGAGAGCTGAAATTGTGCACCAAATATTTATTTGAAATTGTTAGTAAGCCCAAAAAAATTTAGACTATTAGCTTCACCCCTTCTACCCCCTCCCATACAAAATGACATAATTTCGTAATTTGACAATAAACGGATTTACTCGAAAAGTATAAAAGCTATTAGTCTGAATTTTCGGATATGTTATTTTCATAGCAATTTTAATCTACAGTAGAAAAATTATTTGCTTCCTCCCTCTCCTTCCACCCCCTCCCATACAAACTACACTTTTTCATGAAATGCTCTAAGACGATTTTCTCAGAACATATAACATTTATTGAGCTCATATTTTGTAATAAATACTTAATTAGTATTAGAACTAAGATCAGAAAAAAATATTTGATTAGCTTCACTGCTTCTACCCCCTCCCATACAATATGACACAGTTTCACAACTTCACAAAAAATCGATTTTCTTGAAAAGTATAAATGGCACTAGTCTGAAATTTCAGGGATGTCAATTTTACAATATTCCTAGTTATTTCTGAAAAAAATCACTCTAATCGCCCCACTCTTTCTACCACCTCCCATAGAAACTGCACATTTTCACTAAATCTAACTCACTAATTTTTTCAGTTCCCATTCAATTTTTGGTGTAAGCATTTTGTACAAAACATTTTTATAGCTACTTTAGCATGATGGGGAAAAATTAGTTCAATGCTGTCATCCCTTCTAATACTTCCCATGCGAAATTTCTTGGGATCACAAAAAATTCTATTTCATCTAGAGTATCGTAAGATTGCGCTTTACGCGCAATCGTAGCCCTGTTATGTTTTTTAAGATGGCTTTGCTATCCTCCAACCGAGTCTTCCCATCGCTTGCGTGGCTTGCTTACTAGCCGGTTACCACTCGCTTTGCCTTTCAGAGCACGTCTGGGGATTCTTCTGTCTTCCATTCGCTCTACATGGCCAGCCCACTGCAGTTTACGTAGCTTGATGAACGTCGAAGCTTCTGGCTCGTCGTAAAGTTGATACAACTCATGGTTGTATCTTATTCGCCATTCCGTTCCTTCCTTCACAGGTCCAAAAATTCTTCGGAGGACCTTTCTTTCAAATGCGTTAACTGCTTTTTCGGAAGTTCGCGTTAATGTCCACGTCTCGCTGCCATAACAGAGCACAGGTCGTACAATAGTTTTATTAATTCCGCAGCTTATTGTTCGTGTGCACTTTCTTGGATTTCATTATTGGAAGTACTGAATAATACGTCGTTTGATTTCGCCCCAAGATATATGAAGTTGTCCACGCTCTCCAAATTATATTCCGCAATTGTTATGTTTTGTCTGATAGGCGCTTTTCTTCTTGTTTGCGTCATTACTTTTGTTTTGTTTTCGTTAATGCGCAATCCGACTTCTTTTGCGGCGGAGTCAAGATTGACAAATACCTCGTTAGCACTAGGGAAGGATCTTGCTTGGATGTTAATGTCGTCAGCGTATGCTACTCGTTGGGTGGACTTGAATAGTAGTGTCCCGTTGGTGTCGACTGGGATTTTTCGGACGACATACTCTAGTGCCAAGTTAAAAAGCATGGGAGTTAGACCATCTCCCTGCTTAAAACCACATTCCGTTTGAAAGCTGGTTCTGGAATCGGTTTGTATTCTCACTTGGGATTCAGTGTAGACTAGTTTTGGGGGAATTCCAAAGTCAAGCATGATTTGGTACAGTACGCTCCTGTCGATACTGTCGTATACTTGTTTAAAATCTACAAAGATTTGGTGCACGTCTGTGTTATATTCCCAGCATTTCTCAAGCACCTGTTTCGCCGAAAATATCTGGTCTGTTTTAGATCGGTTCTGAATCCGCCTTGGTATTCGCCAATTATTTGATTAGTGTAGGGCTTAAGACGACGTTCAATTATTTTTGTCAGTATTTTATAGGACGTACACAACAATGATATTCCTCTGTAATTCTCACTGCAGAGTTTGCCTCCTTTCTTGTAAATTGGACATATAATGCTTTTTCGCCAACCGTCCGATATGATTTCCTGTGTTTAAATTTTGCATATCATGTTGTGCAGTATTTCAGCGACACAATTTCCACCGTTTTTCAGAAGTTCAACCGGTATTTCGTCAATTCCCGGCGCTTTGTTTAGTTTTTGGTCACATAGGGCTGCTTTGATTTCAGCAAGCGCGGGTAGTGTCGATAATGGTTCATCTTCGTCAGTTGAGGCTTCAATTGAAATGTTGTCTGTCGTGATCGGTGCTTATGGGGTGGGATTCTAAAGATGTTGAAAGTAGGAAGCCCATCTCCTTTTAATTTCTTGTGTGTCGCTGACGATGTTGTCCTCTGCGGCTTTGCAGAGACTGGTTTTTGGCTGATATCCCTTTTTTAAGTCTTTTACTATTGCGTATGCGTCCCGCATTTTATTTTTTCTCATGTCGTCGTCCATTTTTTGTATTTTGTCATTATGGTACTTCCTTTGTTTTCGTCTGCAGGTCTTTTTCGCATATCGCCTAAGCTCGTCATATCTTTTTTTTTGGCTCGTGTTGGTCGTTCAGTAAAAATTTTGTAAGCCTCGTTCTTTCTATCTATTGCATCGCGACATTCTTGGTCGAACCAATCATTATTTTTTCGCCGTGCTTAATATCCTTATACCTCTTCTGCGGAGGATTTGATGCCGTCTCTTATTTTCATCCACGCATTCTCCATTGGCATACTTTGCATATTTTCATATATTGGTGTCAGGTGTTTATTACATGCTAACATGTAAGCCTGCGCCACCGTTTCGTCGTTAAGCTTGTCGACATTGAATTTGCGAGCTCTACTCGTTTTCGAATATCCACGACAAGCTATTCTGCATCGATACTTAGCTCTGACTAGATAGTGATCAGAGTCACAATTCGCACCGCGGAGGGTTCGTATATCAAGTATGCTGGAAACAGCCCTTTCCTCAATTAGAACGTGGTCTATTTGGTTGAAGGTGTGCCCGCGTTCGTTTCTGAATATCGCGATGTGGGAAGCACGTAGAGCTTACTATGATATTTTTGCTGCTTGCGAAATCAATAAGACGTTGGCCATTGTCGTTGGTTATGTCATGGAGACTGTGCCCTCCTGTTGTTCCTCTATGAGCCTTCTCCTTTCCGACTTTTGCATTAAAATCCCCTAAGACAATTTTTAGGCCATTCGAGGGCAGTGAATCATAGGTTGCCTCTAGGGTGGCATAAAATTCGTCTTTAGTTATATCGTCCTTGTCTTCTGTTGGTGCGTGAACGTTGATCAACCAAGTGTTGAAAAATTTAGTCTTAATTCGGATTGCACACAATCTTTCACTTACTGGTCTGAAGCTCGTGACCTGCTGTTTAAATTTTTTGTCAACGACAAAAGCGACTCCAAACTCTCTGCTTCCCGACAATTTACCACTTGGATAGATTGTGTGTGATCTCATGCCCATGATTTCGCTACCGGGCCATTTCGTTTCTTGGATGGCAGTTATGTTGATGTTGTGTTTTGCCACTTCTTCGAGGAACTCTTTCAGAGCTCCTGTCCTAAATAAGGATCGAACATTCCAAGATCCAATAGAGTAGTCCATTTTCCGTTTGCGGGGTCGTTGCCGTTGAGTTCATCCTTTCTGAGGCTGTTCTTCAGGTTTCGGGACAGTGTTTTTTTTTTCCGGTGATGCGTTGTCGGCGCCTCGCCCAACCCCCGACCTGGAGGACCGGTCCTACTTATTTATTACACCCTAGTAGGAAAAGGGTGGGAGTTTTTAGCTAAATATGACATGGTGGAGTTCTCACAGCTATGCTGCAAGTCCAACTATGCCATACTTTTTGCCTACTTCCTGAGACGCACTGGTGTTACTGGCCATTCAGGTTAACTCCATGTTCCCTCCTCCTTTCTCAAACTGGGCTTGGGACCGTCTATGGCTATTAACGAGGAAAAACAATTGTTTTATTTTGAAAAGAAATATGTGTACCCAGACTTTTTATTGTCGCAATTCAGGATTTGTTTTCCTTTTTTAATTTTAATACTTTTATGGAGTACAATAATTATCATTTTTGTTTTGTTTTATATTTGTAATAAAGCCAAGAAAAAAAGAAAAAAAATTATTATGAAATAAATTACTTAAAACGATGTTTTTTTATAGATATGTTGGATGTGTTGAGTGTGTACGCAGACTTTTTCTGTCGAGTGTATGTTTCGTCGTCCATTATAATGCACATTTTTTTCGTCAACAATTTTCGGTTGCTCGTTTTTCCTGATTAGAACTTCTTTTCGGTGTTTTTTAAAGATCCTTTTTTCGAGAACAGGATTTACTGAACCTTTTGGACGACCTGAACTCGCTTTCTCAGATACACTCAGCTTTTCCTTGAACCGTTTGATATACCTTTGTACAGTCCTTGTTGTAATTTTATACTTTTTTCCCAATGTTGAAAGCGATACTTGTTGTTTTTTTTGTCATTCCCGCTTACCGTTCGTGAACAAGTTCACGAACCAAACAAGTAGAACGCTGCATTTTCACTAAATTGATCAGTCAAGCAGATTAAATTCCATGTAAATGAGTAGGGAAGTTCTGAGAATCACGTAAAAAAATTTTTGTCTTTCTTGGTAAAGAAAGACCGTTATCTACATACGAATGGATGCAACACAACTTTTCGTTATTGGCTTTAATTTGTTTCACATTTTTTATAAACCGACCCCCTCGGTCCAACGTGCACAAAGTGTTTCATGTGCATTAAATAAAACACAAAACTGAAAACTTTTGAATGAAATGTTAAGGTAGAAACTTGAAAATTTGTTAAGTGCATAAAAAAATCCTTAAGTGTATGAAGTATTAACTGGTCGAATACCTTTAAAACTTCTATCTCTTCCTATACAAAATTATTTTTTCGACTATTTCTAAGGAATCATTTATAACCTAACTATTTAAAATTTTACAGAACAATTTTTAAAAATAGTTGAAATGAAATTGCGTAAAATCCCCTGCCATACAAAAGTATGATTTTCACCAATTTTGTTAAATCAACTAATAACCAACAAATTAAAAGTTACGAACTTCAAATTTTGTACGAGCACCTTACAAGAGAAACGAAATAAAATTGCATCACAAATTTCACGATTCCCTTACTCCCTTCATCCCCTTCCATACAAATGTTTGGTTTCGTGAATGTAAAATACACCGAGTCTTATGAAAATCCCATGCAACTTTGTCTATGAGACTGTCATTTTTAACAAAAAACATTGGACGTTATTCAAGAAATCAATTAAAAAATGATAAACATCCAACCACCTTTACTGTCACCTCTTACTCTTCCCCTCGTAAAAAACCTAATTTTCATAAATAAACGAATGAAAAATTGATTATATGTGCTGGAACTATTGATCGTATTCGCAATTAAGTGTTAAATTGATAATAGCCCTGCCCAACAACCCCCTTTCATTAAGTCCTCACTAACCACTCTAACCTATTGACTTTCCACGTATCCTTACCTTGTCCCACGAATAATAAAGTTGCGCCCGACTTGTTGGCAGTTTCTTTTCAATGAACATAACAGGACTGCGATTAGGAGTAAAGCCCAATCGTGCTATACTCTAGATGAAAGAGAATTTTTTGATTTCAAGGAATTTTGTGCGGAAAGTAGTACAGGGGCTGACGACATTGAACTAAATAAATATTTAGTACACTATTCCAACTCGATCCATTTTATACGAACTGAGAAAATTGGATTACAGGATATCATGAAAAAGTACAGTTTGTATGGGTGGTTGCGAAAGGAGCGGGTGAACACGCATACAAATTGTGTCATTTTGTATGGGAGAGGGAAGAAGGGGTGGAGCGATTTAGCCTGAATTACGTGTATAAAATTTGAACTTTCCAGCTCAACGCGTTCTCAAACTAGAGAACGCATGGACGGAAGCATGGACAGACGGATGGACGGACATTCAGTTTTGAGATTTTTGAGTGATTATATGAACTTCTGTATCACAAATTTTTTTCTCCGAGCCTTATTTCTTAGCGTTACAAATTTAGAGCAAACTTATAATAGTCTCAGATAAAAACTAAATATTATCACTGAGAAAGTGTTATTTTCAAATTTGAGAGCGCTATAGTTTCCAAAAAATAAATTTTTATAAAGTTGTAAAATTGTGCCATTATGTATGGGAGGTGATAGAAGGGGCGGTGTGATCAAACTAACTTTTTTTTCATATCAAATTATAGTAATACCAAAATGCTATACAAACGACGGATAATAATAGCAAACGTATTATTCGGTACTTCCAATAATGAAATCCAAGAAAGTGCACAGGAACAATAAGCTGCGGATATATAAAACTATTGTACGACCTGTGCTCTGTTATGGCAGCGAGACGTGGACATTAACACGAACTTCCAAAAAAGCAGTTAACGCATTTGAAAGAAAGTTCCTCCGAAGAATTTTGGGACCTGTGAAGGAAGAAACGGAATGGCGAATAAGATACAACCATGAGTTGAATCAACTCTACGACGAGCCAGAAGCTTCAACGTTCATCAAGCTATGTAAACTGCAGTGGACTGGCCATGTAGAGCGAATGGAAGACAGAAGAATCCCCAAACGAGCTTTGAAAGGCAAAGCGAGTGGTAACCGGACAGTAGGCAAACCACTCAAGCGATGGGAAGACTCGTATGATGAAGATAGCAAAGCCATCTTAAGAATTAGCAGCTGGAGGACGCGGTCTTTGGATCGAGACGATTGGAGGCGACGACTTCAGGAGGCCAAGGCCCGATTTGGGCTGTCGCGCCATTGATGATGATGAAAATGCTATACACCCTACCTTGTAGAAAACGCAAACACAGAATTTGCGGATCGTAAATTTTATGGGTACTGAAAAAAAGATTTTTTGTATTTCTTGAAATTGACCACTTCGAATGGGAGGTGCTAGAAGAAGTGGGAGGGTTTCAATTTGTTTAAAAGAAAAAATAAATATATAATGATAAATAAATAAAGTTTCAAATTTAAGATCAGTAGCACTGATGCATTTCTTCCAAGAAAATTGGTTTCGAATAAAGTTGTAAAATTGAGCCCTTTTGTATGGGAGGTAGTAGAAAAGACATCGCAATTTGGCTCACGAACTTTACCTTACTTTTTTTTTCAAAAGTAACGTGTAAAAAATTTGAGCATCCTAGCTGAACGCTTTCGCAAGCTAGAGACCGAATAGATGGATAGACGGATGGTTTCGATGATGATTCAAGTTTTGGTTAACATAGGTCATAGACATTTTGTAATATTTCTGTTGAATATGAAAGTTATCTGAATATTTTATGTCAATGCATCCGAAGCACATTTGAAATTTACAATAATACGAAATTATCTTTGCGAGATTTACGATTGGTCCTAAATTTTGTATCCCACCACTGAAATATAACGAACAAAACATCACATAAATTATTTCTGATTAATAAATAGGTCGAAAAATTCCCTATGGAATTATTGCAATCATTTCCATTCCTAAGGCTAGCGTACAAATGCTTCTGCCGCATTTCGAATTTCGAAATATACGTATATATTTTCAATCATTAATAAAATGAATGTCCTGTCGTGTTTCATTTCACTAATAAATGAGTTCCTTTTATTCTGGAAATATATCAACAAATTTTCCGCAATCAATCTCCATTTTTCTACCAGGAAAACCTTTTGATAGTAGGCACCTTTACCTGACTGTAGCTTTGTCCTTTATAAGCATCACATAAGTTATATAGTTGAGCTTTGTCCCCGTCACGTAGAAAATTTAAATTTCGATATGCTATAAATCTGAAAAGCATTTGAAAATATCCTTATATCTGCCCGTAAAGTTGATGAATTTTCCATCAGATACGAAATAGCTACGTATGAGAATGTTCGATAGGGTGGGAGAAATGTTATTCGTAAATGGTAAACTTCGTCGGTACATGTACCAAACCTATGCTGTATACTAGGAAATGTTTTCCATTAAATAAAAGTTCGTATTCAATGGTAAGTGTTAGATTTCCGTTGGTAAATTGAAAAATCCGAGAGTTGAGATTGAAAAAGAAATAACGCTTGAATATTTCATATTTATTGAAGTTGCCTAGCAAACAAGTACTTTGCTAAATATATAATTTTGATAAATCAACTATTCTAGATAAAATAAAATGTTAAGGAAAGTTTAGGGTATGTACTGGGAAACTAAAGTTTTGAAGTTTGTTTTTAGGTAAAGATAGAGATGAAATGGATATTTTCTTATAAGACTTCAAAAATAATGGTACTATGTTTGAATTTCATTAAAACTGAATTTAGAAAGTTGCATTGATAATGTTGCATGGGTGTACATTAGTGTGAAGTGTAGCTACAGGGCAAAGGTCGTGAGCTCAAATTCCGATCAACGTATAATTCCAGCACACTGCCTGGTTGGTATACCTTGGTCACTTGCATCTACGAACATCAAAAATTTATAGATAGAGAATTGTGCAAAGGGCTAAAACCCATTCAACAATAAATAACGCAGGTCAGGACGCCTAGGCCCAATTTCAGCTGTAGCGTCATTATATAGGTAGATTAAGTTAGATAGATAATGAGCTCTAAAGTTATGGTTAGCATTATCATTTATAGTGTAACGTAATGAAACCATAGTTTTGCTAAGTTCTAATACGACGAATAGAAATTTGAGGAATTTACTACTATTTGAACTTATTAGGTAAGGAAACTTTCTTACCACTTTTATACCACCGAAACAACAATTTAAATTTGATTTATTATCCCGTCATTTTGGGGCTTACGGCCGTGACATTTAGAACAAGTAAGTTTTTTTATGGCTTATTGACTGCCAGGTCCAATTTCCGCTCCCAGAAACTCTTACTCCATTCAACAAACAATTGATTTGGTGGGGTTGGTCCAACCTAGAGTCACTCCATGCAACAAGAAGATACGCTGAATCAGAGTCTGACCGAAATGTCACAATCAACACCTGTGAATTCACCTTCTGCAATTCATAATTCGAAGAGTGGCGAGCTTAGTGATTTATTTTGCAAATTCCATTCACCCTAAGATAAATTGTTGATTTTTAGTTAAGTATTATAAACCGCCTGCTTGAGATTGTGTACAGCAGCTATCCGACGACCACAAATTTTTCAAATGAAGCGCAAGCTTAATGTGGATAAACTTAAAGATCCCAACAAAAAACGCGAATACACCACTATTCTACGCGAAAAGTCATCCACATTGGGTGAATATGAAATGCGCACACTGGACGCCAATTGGGAGGCAACCAGAAACACTTTTCTAACTAGTGCTGGAGAATCTGTGGGATATGTGCAAAGCGGTGAGAAACCCTGGATGTCGCAAGACACATGGGTCAAGGTTGGCAATCGGAAAAAAGCCAAATTGGCAATCATCTCTTAACTCGATGTCAACCAACGAACGCCCGACTTGAGGCAGAACTACCGCGATGCTCATATACAGCTTAAGATGGCTGTTAGACGCGACAAGAGAAAGGCCATTGAAGATCTGGCAAACAAGGCAGAATCTGCGGCTTACCTTGGGGATATGGGTTCACTTTTCAAAATCATGAAACAGTTGACGAACAGGAATTTCACCGCCAACCACCTGGTGAGAGATGTCAACGGAACTCTCCTTAATATGAGTGAACACCAGTTGCGGCGATGGAAGGAATACTTCTCTGATATTTTAAACATCTTGTCAGAGGAAGATATTCCGGAAACAGAACAACTACCAAACATTCAACCGCAACAATCCTCTATTAGGGACGATCCCCCAGATAAGGAAGAGATAGTTTCCGCCATTCGGTCAATGGCGGGAAGGAAAGCTCCAGGTATAGACGGACTACCAACCGAACTCCTCAAAACGGACCCGGAAATCACAGCCGATATACTCCTCCCACTCTTCACTAAGGTGTGGAGTGAGAGAAGATATCCGACTGAATGGAAGGAGGGCGTCATTGTGAAAATTCCGAAGAAGGGCGACCTTCGGGATTGTGGCAATTGGCGTGGTATATTACTTTATTATTCTAATAATAAAGTATTGTGATCGACACAAGAAAAAAAAAAACTTTGCTACCCTGAAATTTTTTTTTTCGCGTTTCATGACTAAATTAGCCTAAAAATGCAGAAAAAAAAAATCCGTCTGTCTGTACGCCGTACGCCGACGTGTACGCTCAGCGCACATTAACTCCCAAACCCTCCAAGATAGAAAGTTCATTTTTGGGGGGATTGTAGATAGTTGTGGATCTCAGGCGGATACCCATTTTAGGGGGTGTAGGGTTTCAGGGGGAGGCGGAGGGAGCGCTTAAACCGAAAAATACGAATTCAAATATCTCAACCATGGTAATAGCTAGGAAGCTAAAACTCAACATACATATAGAGGGTTTTGTGGGACAACTTTTAAAAATAATTTAATTTTTTTATCCATTGGGGTGCGAAAAGGGGGGGCTAAGAACCAATTGTCGGCCGAAATTTTTTTTCTAATGATTATATCATCGAAATTACTTATCGTAAACAAATCATATTTAGAGACCGTCAAGGTGGCATATAGTTTCATTGGAACCAGCTCAGAAAGCGGCTTATTATTGTAAGGGGGTGGGTCAGGGGGGGTGCAAAGAAAAACACTTAAAAATTAATATCTAAACTATCTCTTGAGCTATGTAATTGAAACTTAAAGCGTATATTAAACTACACTAGACAAATACAAAAAAAATATAACATGTCAAAATAATAGTAGTGGGGGGAAACGGGGAGCATTTTAAAAATGGCGCACTTTTCAAAATTACAAATCCTTATATCTCAAAAAAGAGTACAGATATCAAATCAAAAATTTGTCAGATTGTAGAACTACATAATGTTTAATTTTGGTAAAAATTTTAAGTTGGGAGGTGTAAGGGGAGGGAGGTGATAAGCAAAAAAGTCGAAAACTTTGAGTGAATTTTTTAGGGCTCTGGTGAAAGATACAAAGTTAAAATTTTGTACGTGAATACCTATATTTAATGTACATAGGAAAATAATAATAACTTGATCCATATTTATTATAAACCGACCCCCCCGGTCTAACGTGCACAAGGTGTTTCATGTGCATTGAAAAAAACACATAAACTGAAAATTTTTGAGTGAAATTTTAAGGTAGAAACTTGAAAATTTGCTAAATGCACTTAAAAAAAATCTCTAAACATATAAAATACTAACTCGTCGAAAATCCTTAAGACTTCTACCCCTCCCATACAAAATTATTTTTTCTACCATTTTTAAGAAATCAATTATCACCTAACTATTAATAGATATCAATTTGAAATTTTGCAGAAAAACTTATGAAAATAGTTGAAACTAAACTACGTTAAAAGTTTTGGAATCACGCTTGCCCTTCTACCCCCTCCCATACAAAAGTATGATTTCGACCAATTTCATTATATAAACTTATAACCAACAAATTAAAAGCTACGAGCTTGAAATTTTGTACGAACACCTTACAGTAGAAAGAAAAGAAAATTGCATCACAAGTTTTACGATTCCCCTACCTCCTCTACCCCCTCCCATACAAAATTATTTTTTCGAGCATTTTTAAGAAATCAGTTATCAGCTAACTCTTAAAAGCTATCAATTTCAAATTTTGCATAAAAACTTACAAAAATAATTCAAATGAAGTTGCTTTAAAAGTTTTGAAATCGCGCTCGCCCTTCTACCCCCTCCCGTACAAAACTATGATTTCGACCAATTTCATTAAATCAACTAATAACCAACAAACTAAAAGCTACGAACTTGAAATTCTATACAAGCACCTTACAAGAGACGCGAAATAAAACTGCGTATCAAATTTTACGATTCCCCTATATTCTCTACCCCCTCCCATACAAATGTTCGGTTTCATGAATGTAAAATACACCGAATTTTATGAAAATTCTATGCAACTTCGTCTAGGAAACACATTCTATACAGAGAATATTGGACGTGATTCAAGCAATTAATTAAAAAGCTATTAACATCCACCCACTCTTACTATTATTTCTCCTCCTCCCCTCATAAAAACCCAAACTTGCAGAAACGAATGAAATATTGTTAAATTGACAACAGCCCTGCCCAAGAACTCCCTTTCACTTAGCCTTCCCTAACCACTCTAACCTGCATATTGACTTTCCACTCATCCACAACTTGTCCCAAGAGTAATAAAGTTTCGCCCGACTTGTTGGCAGTTTATGTCTACTTATTGCCGTATCAAAAATTATGGCTAAGGTAATTCTCAATAGGATTAGTGATGTCGTCGAGAGCACTCTCGAAGTTTATCAGGCTGGATTCCGTAAAGGGTCGTCTTGTACCGACCACACAAATACCTTACGGATAATATTAGAGCAGTCAGCCGAAATGGGTTCGCCACTACATCTCATGTTTGTAGACTTCGAGAAGGCTTTCGACAGCGTTAAGCGAGATTACATATGGAATGCTTTGCGTAGGAGAGGTATTCCAGATAAGGTCATAGCTATGATTAAAGAATCCTACGAAGATGCAAGGTGTCGCGTCTTGCATAGAGGAGAGCTGTCCGAGAGCTTCCCTGTGCGAACGGGTGTCAGACAAGGCTGCATATTATCACCAGCCCTGTTTGTGGTGGTAATAAACGACATCTTGAAAGCTGTACTGGAAGGTAGGGAAGGTAAGGGTCTTCAATGGAGACTATTTAACATCTTAAGTCACCTTGATTATGCTGATGACGTGTGTTTGCTTGCACATAACCGTTCGGACTTAGAGTCAAAGGTTCGCTCGTTGCATTCTAAATGCAAAGAGGCGGGACTGAAAATAAATGTGCGTAAAACCAAGTACATGCACATGGGTTCGAACGCAAGCACACCGATTGTTCTTAACGGACAGGATGTGGAAGAGGTGCAAGATTTTTGCTATCTTGGAAGCATTGTCAGCATGGACGGCGGAGCCGAAAAGGATGTTGAGGCTCGGCTAAATAAAGCTCGTCAGGCCTTCGGTATCCTTTTCCCTTTCTGGAGGTTAAGAGAGATCTCCCTTCGCACGAAGCTGCGAGTTTTTGACGCATGCGTCAAATCTGTGTTGTTGTATGGTTTTACTACGTGAAAAGTGACCGTTCGACTTACTAAGAAACTACAGACTTTCGTAAACCAATGGCTCCGGCGCATTTTAGGAATATTCTGGCCAGAAGTGATCTCCAACGACGAACTTTGGAGTACATCTGGCCAGACTAAAATAGGTATTGAGATTCAACGGCGGAAGTGGCAGTGGATCGGTCATACTTTGAGGAAACCAGAGCAAAATATCGCAAAACAGGCTCTGGATTATAATCCTCAAGGAAGACGTCGGGTTGGTCGACCATGTAACACATGGAAGCGAGCAGTTGAGCAGGATGCCAAAGGAATAAACAAGTCCTGGCAACAGCTTAAGGCCGATGCTCAGGATCGCGCCTTGTGGAAGAGAGTTGTTTCTGTCCTATGCCCCTATAGAGGGTCTTAACAGGAATTTGATGATGATTATAAGCCGCGCATAGTTCGTGATGTTAAGAAGGCACCAACTCTTGACACCTTTTAAAACGTTGCTCCAAATGCAAGTCTTCACCTTTCTTTGCCTAAAGTGCTAAACATTGATTCTACTATTTTTAATTTATCAGCAACAAATAACCAATTTTGTATTAAAGCTCTGACATTTGTTATGATTCTAATATCTGACAAATTCGGCACACAATTCGTAACAAATATTCTGATAAAATATCGTTAAAATGTCATACTATTGTGTCATATATTTTGTCATCAATTAAGCCTAATAGTTTTATTTTTGTCGAAAAAATGTTGTTCAAATTACTACAACTTTAACGTTTTAAATGCCATGTTGAATATCAAGTACCGCTTCGACGTTACCCATCATTTAATAAGAATTTTGCCACCAATTTCGTCGTCAAATTGACACATTTATGTCGGTATTTTTTATACTTTAGATGAAATCTGGTATGTCGTCTCAAATTCTTTCGAATAGGGAATAGTGGCTTTTGTTTGGGAGGTGGTAAAAGCAGAGGGTGGAGGTTTGTAATTTTTGTATATAACACCGAACGTAGTATACAAAATGTTTCATGCTGAATTTAAAATTTGTAGCTTTCATAATTTTCGAGGAAATTGACCAATTTCTGTCTGAATTTAAAGCATTTATATAGGAGGTGGTTGAGAAAGTGGGAGATTTTGGATAATTTTGAATCTGCTTATTAACATCCTAATCATATTGCTTTGTTACTCATATGTTCGAAGGAGAAATACTTTTCTTGAGTTTCCAATACAAAATTTTGTATGAGAGGTGGTAGAAGGAGTGATGCGAAGTTCATATTTTCTTTAGCATTTATTGCAATTATTAAGAGACAAAATCTGTCGAAATTTTGAGTTTGTACTTTTTCTAGTTTCAATGAAAATTGCATTTAGCAAAATAGAGCATTTGTATGGGAGGGGGTGGAAGAAGTATTCGAATCAAAACCAAATTTTTTTGATGTTAATGCTAATTGTAATAGTATACTTTTCTTAAAAATTAAAGTTGATAGCTTTGACGGTCTTGGAGAAAAATAATATCATTGAAATTTCGTGTGTAGAAATGGTGAGGTGAAGTTGATAGTTTTTTTCAAAACTGATTGCAATCATAATAAAATTAATTATGACACAAATTGGTTCTTTTAGCTTTGCCTGTTGCAATGCAAATCGAATAAAAACATTTCTGGAAATTGTGCATTTTTATGGGAGGTGGTAGAAGAAGTAAGGGGATGAGATCAATATTTTTTGACGTTGATGATATTTACATCATTATACTATAATCTAATTTTCAAGTCAATGGCTGAAATGGTTTGGGAGAAAAATCAATTTTCTTAAATTTCGAAATTTCGTGAAATTTGTATGGGAGGGGTAAATGGAGTGGAGGGATGTGGCCTAGTAGGTAGCGTGTTGGTCTACAATACGAAGATCGTAAGTTCATATCCCGGTCGGCGCATAATCCCAGTACACTGCCTACTTGGGTCTACCTTGGTCACCTCAATATACGAAAATGAAATAATTCATAGAGAGAGGGTTGTGTGAAGGTCTAACAACCCTTTTACAATAAGTAATGGAATATGTTAAGGAACCTGACGGTCAGGAGGCCAAGGCCCGATGTGGGCTGTAGTGCCATTGTAGAAGAAGTAGAAGGATGTAGCCCGTTCACGAACTTAAAGTTATTTTTTTAAGCCAGGCTCCACTAGTAAACGCAGCTGGTCGATCGATGGTCCCGGGGTTTATATTCCTGGTTGCCTGCATTACGTTGTATTTACTTACTTACGATGGCGCTACAATCAAAATCGGACTTTGGCCTCCTGAATACTTTGCCTCCATCCATCTCGGTTCAGTGACCGCGTCCTCCAGTTAGAAAATTTTAGCAGTGATTTGCTGTCTGCGTCAATCGAATCCTCCCAGCGCTTCCGTGGTTTTCCAACCGGTCTTTGTCCGTTGACTTTCCCTTTTAGTGTGCGTTTGGGAATTCGTCCATCATCCATACACTTCACATGACCAGCCCTTTGTAACTTCTTAAATTTATGAGGGTTGACACTTCTGTCGAAGATGGCATACAATTCTCTATTGTATCGTATTCTCCAGATCGAGTCTTCCCTCACAGGTCCGAGGATTCTCCTGAGGACCTTTTTTTTAAAGGCGTTAAGCAGTTTTTCGGACGCCAGAGTTGATTATTGGATGTACCGTATAATAAGTATTGTTTGTCATCATTATCCTTCTTTTGATTTCGATGGGTTCGCTTCCATCCTTCGATAGGTTCGCCCCTAGATATATAAAATTGCCTACGTTTTCTAGGTTATTGTCTCCTACTGTAATATTTTTTCTGATTTTCGTCTTTTTCCTAGATTGTGTCATAATTTTACTTTATTATTCTAATAATAAAGTATTGTGATCGACACAGAAAAAAAAAATTTGCTGCACTGAAATTTTATTTTTTCGCGTTTCATGACTAAATTAGCATAAAAATGTAAAAAAAAAATCCGTCCCGCCATACGCCGTACATATGGACTCATATCTCCGAGACCGTTAAAGGTAGATTGGGTTGATTGAGTAAGTGAGCTCTAATTTCTAAAATTTGGCGGCAGTTAGGTGGAAGGGAGAGGCGGGGGGAGGGAAAAGTCAAAAACTACACTTGCTAATATCTCCACCACGAATGCAGATAGGAAGTTGAAAATTAGTAGAGATATAGAAGGGTTGTGGGACAAACTTTGAAAATAATTTAATTTTTCTTATCCATTGGCGTCTGAAAAGGGGGGCAAATAACAAATTTTCGGCCGAATTTTTTTTCAAATGATTATATCTTTGAAATTAGTTATACTACAAAATTCATATTTAGGGACCAATAAGGTGGCATATAGTTCCACCAGAATCAGCTTAGAGAGTGGCTAATTATTGTAAGGGGGAGGGTCAGAAGGGGGTGCAAAGAAAAACTCTTAAAAATTACTATCTCCACTATCTCTTAAGCTACGTAATTAAAACTTCAAACATGTATTAAGCTATACTAGGAAAATACATGTTGAAATAATAGTAGTGGGGGGAAATGGGGGCATTTCAAAAATGGCGCACTTTTCAAAATTACAAAATTTCAAAATTACAAATCCCATACAAAAGTATGATTTCGACCAATTTTATTAAATCAACAAATAACCAACAAATTAAAAGCTACGAACTTGGAATTTTTTAGCACCTTACAAGAGATGACGTGTGTTTGCTTGCACATAACCGTTCGGACTTAGAGTCAAATGTTCGCTCGTTGCATTCTAAATGCAAAGAGGCGGGATTGAAAATAAATGTGCGTAAAACCAGGTACATGCACTTGGGTTCGAACGCAAGGACACCGATTGTTCTTAACGGACAGGATGTGGAAGAGGTGCAAGATTTTTGCTATCTCGGAAGTATTGTCAGCATGGACGGCGGAGCCGAAAAGGATGTTGAGGCTCGGCTAAATGAAGCTCGTCAGGCCTTCGGTATCCTTTCCCTTTTCTGGAGGTTAAGAGAGATCTCCCTTCGCACGAAGCTGCGAGTTTTTGACGCATGCGTCAAATCCGTGTTGTTATATGGTTGTACTACGTGGAAAGTGACCGTTCGGTTGACCAAGAAACTACAGACTTTCGTGAACCAATGCCTCCGACGCATTTTAGGAATATTCTGGCCAGAAGTGATCTCCAACGACGAACTTTGGAGTACAACTGGTCAGACTAAAATAGATATTGAGATTCAACGGCGGAAGTGGCAGTGGATCGGTCATACTTTGAGGAAATCAGAGCGAAACATCGCCAAGCAGGCTCTGGATTATAATCCTCAAGGAAGACGTCGGGTTGGTCGACCATGTATGGAAACACATGGAAGCGAGCAGTTGAGCAGGAGGCCAGAGGAATAAACAAGTCCTGGCAACAGCTTAAGGCTGATGCTCAGGATCACGTCTTGTGGAAGAGAGTTGTTTCTGTCCCCTATAGGGGTCTTAACAGGAATTTGATTGATTGATTGACCTTACAAGAGAAATGAAATAAGACTGCATCACAAATTTTATAATTCCCTTACCCGCTCTACCCCCTCCCATACAAATGTTCGGTTTCCCATTCTAAACAAAGAATTTTTGACGTAATTCAACTAATCAATTAAAAAGCAATTAATATCCGCCCACTCTTACTATTACCCCTCCTCCTCCCGTCATAATAACCCAAACTTGCAGAAGCTAAAGAAATATTGTTAAATTCACAACAACCCTGCCCAAGAACTCCCTTTAACCTAGCCTTCCCTAAACACTCTAACCTGCATATTGACTTTCCACTCATCCGCAACTTGTCCCAAGAATAATAAAGTTTCGCCCGACTTGCTGGCAATTTATTTGTTTTGTTTTCATTAGTACGTAGTTCAACTTCCCTTGCTACCGAGTCAAGGCTTACAAATACATACCTCCATAGCACTCTCCAGAGATCTTGCAAGGATATCTATGTCGTCGGCATATGCTACGAGTTGTGTAAATTTGAAGCATAGCGTTCCCTTGGTGTCAACGGAAAGTTTCCGAACAACATATTCGAGTGTCAAGTTGAAAGCATTGGTGCGAGGCCGTGACCTTGCTTAAGGTCGTTGTCTGTTTTAAAACTGGAAGTCAGATCGTTTTCTACTCTGACTCGTGACAAAGACTCGGTCATTGTCATTCTTGTAAGCCGAACCAGTTTCGGTGGGACTCCAAGCTTCAACATGATAGTATAAAGTACGGCTGTTGATACTGTCGTATGCTTGCTTGAAGTCAACAAATATCTGGTGCACATCAATAGTATATTCCCACCACTTTTCCAGCACCTGTTTAACTGAGAATATCTGGTCCTTGGTCAATCGTCTAGATCTAAATCCGCCTTGGTATTCACCAATTACTTTGTCAGCATAGGTCTTAATTCTCTTTTCCAGAATTTTCGCCAAGACTTACAAGACGTACACAACAGAGATATTCCTCTGTAGTTTTCGCAGCAGAGTTTGTGACCTTTTTTATAAATTGGGCATGTAATGCTCTTACGCCAATCTTCAGGAAGTGTTTCCTGCTTCCATATGTCCGTAACTAATCTATGTAGGAGATACACTATGCAGGTGTTGCCGGCTTTTAGAACGTCAGCTGGGATTTGATCAGTGCCCGCCGCTTTGTTGTTTGGGTGGTTCCTCAGGGCTATTTTCACTTCTTCGAGTGTGAGGACTCAAAGCGGATCCTTCATCAGCTGTTAAGTCAGTTACACCTGCAATTGTGTCTGCTGCTGCTGTTTGTGCGATTGATGGGCTCGGATTAAGAAGGTTTTCGAATACTCTTTAAAATATTCGTCCATGTTTTTAGTTCCGTCATTATTGTACTTCCGTTTTTTTTGTCTGCATATTTTGTTCACAAATCGTCTAAGATCATTACATTTGTCCCGTTTGGCTCGTGTCGGCTGTTCTGTTAATATTTTGTAAGCCTAATTTTTTCGGTCAAAGGCATCTTCGCATTCGTTGATATTTTGCCACATTTCTTCTATTGGCATGCTGCCGTTGTTGTTCAGTATTGACGCGAAGTACACTGCTTGATAGGGAAACATGCTCAAAGGCTTGGCCTCCCGTTTAATGATTTTTGCAGAAGCTGCAAAGATGAAGAAATGAGGTGATTATTCTTCATCTGCTATGCACTTGCTTTGCTCTTTTTAGAAGAAGGAGACGCCACCTAGGCGCACACTTTTTCGATAGTCCCGATAATCTGGCAAATATGGAAGCCAGGAGCCTTCAGCGCTTTATAGAAAGTTCCGTTTGGCTGACCGAGTAGGAATCTTTTCTGAGATCCTGTGGCATAGCAACGGACCAGCCTATGGTTTATGTGCGGACTTGTGTGTGGGCAGCCTCATCTACCTATCTACCTGTCTTACATCTCATGTTTCTGGACTTCAAAAGGGTTAAGTGAGATCACCTGTGGAATGCTTTCGAAAGGGAGAGGTATTCCAGATAAAATCATCGTTATGATTAAATTTTACCCATGTAACGTATAAGGTATACATATTTATTTTCAGTCCTGTCTTTGCAATTCAGAGAGCGGACATTTGACTGTAGGTCCGAACATTTAAGTGCAATTAAACATCCGGTTCTAAACGAGAAAATAATTTAGAGTTTGTGAAAACTAAAAAAGCCAACTAATCACATCAAATATTTTTAATTCTATGCTACACGTCTTATTGCGGTGCCTATTTTCATGACTTTTAATTTGCATGTTTTTCAGTTCATATTTGACACTCAATACGATAAAGAAATTCTTAATTTCTATTCTTTTGAATATTAACCCACTTTTTGAATTAATTATTTTTTATATTATTCTATTGACATTGTCTTTCGGAGAATTCAAATTTTATTTATTTATTAAAGGAATAAAATTGATTTCAGCAAGATTAAATAATAATTAAAAAAAACTCATGTGATTGTTAGCACTCTATCCTGATTGATTTCCTAAAAGATTACTGCAAATAATTTCCAATTAAAACTACATGAAAGTAAATAATAATTTTAATCATATTCCATTTTAATCATATAACTTTCACGAACAATTGCACAAGTGATTTTCGATATTTGTGTGCAACACTCAAAACTGATTGGTTATCTTGTTTAATTCGCTCTGTATTACTTTATAATTAAATAAATATAAATATAAAAATTTATTTTCTTTGTCGGTAAATAGTTCGGACTAATATAAATATGAAGCGCGCAAACAAATGAAATCAAATTGAATAAATAAAATTTCATTAAAATTATTAATTCATTTTTTTTTTACTTATTTATTCTTCTCTGTTTGTTTTAATTATATATTCATTTCAGTTGAACATTACAATAACATTTTATAGAATTATTTAAAAAATAAAATGATGATTTTAAAATTAACCCTGGTTGATTGAACAATTGTTTTTTGCTTTCTGTTGTTTTAAAAATACACATGTAGAATATATCATATAATTACTTTTTATTTTTCAATAGGTATTTAATTTAATTTTTTTAATTAAGTTCTGTATGTTTTAAATTGCTTCGAAGTATTAAATAATTTTTTTTTGTTTTTGATGTTGTATGTAGGTTTGTATTCTATTTAAAAAATTAATTACGATCTATATATATGTTGGTATATGCTCGTAGAAATTTACAAGTTTTATTTTCAAGATTGCTGATACAGTACTATTACATCGATATAATAGTGAAATGTGCATTTAATGGAGTTATTATACATAATATAAAATTATAAATGTGATGCTGAGGAGAATGTTTTTAATCTGATTTTTTGGCACAATTTCATATTTTTTTATGATGTGGATCGAATTTATATTAATGATTAATATTTTATGTTAATAATAGAATTAAATACGTTTTTGTTGTTTAGTTTTTTTTTTAAGATGGTATCTCATAGTTCACATTTTTGGAGACATTCCATTATAGGTTCTTTTTTGTTATCATTTATCACTATAATTTTGCATTTATTTATTAATTAGATCTTTTACAATAACAATCGACTTGTTATATTATTTAGCCAATAATGATAATTATTTTTTAAGATTTATAAAATTAATAAATCTCAATTTCTGTGAATGACATTAATAATTCCAGACCGTATCCAAATTGAACCATTAAATAATGCGCTAAATATTTATTTATATAAGATCATCTTTTTAGATTCATCGAATGTGTCGAGTTTTTAAGATTTATTTACAATTATAAATACGAAGTTTTTTATGTACTACATTTTATATTTCTTATTTACAATAACGTTTTTTTTATATTAGAATCTCAATTGAAGTGAAGTGAACGGCAACTATAATTCACCTTGAAGGATAATTCGCTTGAAAGTTTTTTTTTTTATAAATATTATAATACGCTTGGTTAGTAAAACAATTTAAAGTTGCTGGAATGAAATAAACGTGAAAGTTTTTGATTAGTTTTTGATATAAGAAAATATAATATAATTTAAATTTATATTAAGTTAAATTATTTCTTCTAATTATGAAATCGTTCCGGGCCAAAATTCGCGCCATTAAAAATGTGCAATTAAACGAGTAAACATAGAAATGTATAAAATATGCACGAGTTATTCATCTCTTGTTTAAAAACTCGACAATTTAAAGTAAATCAAAATAATTCATTTGTAAATAACATAGCTTTCTTAGCTACGAAATCATAATTTAGTATCGCGTGTTTTGATAAAAAAATTTATTGAAATTTTTTACATGAGTGCTGTCTTATTGTATCTATAAATTTATTTTTGTTCCATAATTGATAGGAAACGGTGATAGAGAAACTCCATATAATACTACTTGCGAAGTGCTCTTCGAAAGGAATTTCTCAATCCACTGTAAGACTAAATGTCATTTACATAGTTCAGATGGATGAGCATGGGCGCAGTCCCATTTATAGTAAAGCTCCGCGACAACGGAAATACTCCCAACCAGAACATTACCAAAAAATAGTAAAGTAGAAAAATTCCAGTTTTAAAAATTCCAAAATTCTTTCGAATATTGAATAGAGACTATTGCAAGGGAGGTGGTAGAAGTAGAGGGGAGGTTTGTATTTTTCGTATATGATACTGAACATGGCATGCAAAATGTTTTTTGATGAATTTAAAGTTTATAGTTTTCATTATTTTTAAAGAAATTGGATTTAGTTTTCCTGAAATTGGGGCATTTGTATGGGAGGTGGCAGAGGAAGTGGAGCGTTTAAAATGATTTTGAAACTGCTTATCATCTTCCTTATCACCATGATTCAATTTCAAAGTCGATAGCTTTCATTTATTCGAAGGAGAAATGCTTTTCTTGAATTCATAATACAGATATTTATATGGGTCCGGGTAGAAGGAGTAAAGCGGAGCTGATGATTTTTTCTAGCATTTATTGCAATTATGAAAAACAAATTCTCGTAAAATTTTAAATTTGTACTTTTTCAAGTTTTATTGGAAATCGATATAATGCATTTAACAAAAATTATGCATTTGTATGGGAGGGGGTAGAAGGAGTGTGCGGATCAAAACAAATTTTCCGCGTTATTGATATTTCTATTTTTATGCTTTATACAAAATATCAAATTGATAGCTTTAAAAGTTTCGAAGAAAAATAATTTAATTTAAATTTCAAAATTTGGTGAAATTTGTATGGGAGGGGGTAGATGGAGTGAGGTGAAGTTGATAATTCTTTTTAAAACTAATTGCACTTCTACTATTAGAGTTAATTCTGGCAAAATTTCGTCTTTTCAGCTCTACAAGTTTCAATAAAAATCGAAAATATTTTTTTTTTCAAAATTGTTCATTTGTAGGGAGGAGGTGGAAGGAGTGAGGGGATCGGATCAATATTCCGTGATATTAATGACATCTCTATCATAATACTTCGATCTAAATTTCAAGTCGATAGCTTAAATAATTTCAAAAAAATCAATTTTTATTATTTCGAAATTTCATGAAACTTTTATGGGAGGGGGTAGAAGGAGTGGGGGGATGTATCCCATTCACGAACTTAAAATCAATTTTTTGCTAAGAATGACCCACAAAAATTTTTAGCACTATAGATCAAAACTTTCGAGAGTTATGCTGTAAACAGACGCACAGACGGACAGACGGTCACTCGGAATCAAGGTTTTTGAGCGACAACAAATATTTCTGTACCCTTGACAGCGAGCGTTATTTCTTAGCATTACAAACGATAAGGCAAACACAATATTCTCTCAGATTTCATCTAGAGTACAAATATGCAAATGAGAAAAAATTAGATTTAACAAAAGATTTTATTTTTGAATGCTGTATAACTTGTATTCAGTATGTTTTTCGATCCGATTGAAAATTCGGTGAATTGGAGTAAATAAAACCTAAGAATCACTGCTCATAGTATAATAGTTTTCCTTAATTTTTTAATACGGAGAATTAAAAGAAGAATCAAAGCCAAATGTTTTGACCTTCGATAGTAGATACTCGTGCCATACTCTGCCAAATGCTTTCGTATTATCTATTTGCGTACGCTTGTATTCCAGCGTTTGGTCAATTAGACCAATAGGTAGCTCCCCGACCGAAAACATATTGGCGAACATCAATTAGTTGGTTATTATTCATGTACTGCGTTATTTTACAGTTTTCAGCACAAAAGATAATACTGATAGACAGCGGTAATTTGTTGGGTTCTACTTGCTTCTTTGGAATTGGTTGGGCATTCATTAGTTTCATGCCCATGGAAAATTTTCTGAATATTAGGAAAGATGGAAAATTCTAGATCGTACCGAAATCGTGAGAGTATTGACGTATTTTTGGCTGTTCAGTATTTTATTTTTGTTTAAATAAATTGTCCGTCCTTTTTTCTTACTTTAAAGTTACTTTTTTGATGTTTTCACTATGGAGTTTTCTGGTTGTAAGTCGGTTTTGGCTTTGGTTTTTAGCACCTATTACGACAGACAATATTTCAATTGAGATCTCAACTGATGAAGAAGAACCATCATCGACACCACCCACGCTTGCCGAAATCAAAGCAGCCCTTTGTGACCAAAAATGAAACAAAGCGCCGGGAATTGACGACATATCAGTTGATCTTCTGAAAAACGGTGGAAACCAAGGTTGATTCTGAGCCGGACGATTTACTACAGGCCAAATATTTTCGGTGAAACAAGTGTCTGAGAAATGCTGGAAATATAACACAGACGTGATCCAAATTTTCGTAGATCGTAAACAAGTATACGACAGTATCGACAGGAGCGTACTGTACCAAATCATGCTTGACTTTGGAATTCCTCCAAAACTATTCCGACTAACAAGACTCACAATGACGAACACTGAATCCCAAGTGAGAATACAAACCGATTCCAGCTTTCGAACGGAATGTGGCTTAAAGCAGGGATATGGTCTAGCCCCCATGCTTTTCAACTTGGCACTAGAGTATGTCGTCCGAAAAATTCCAGTCGACACCAACGGGACACTACTATTCAAGTCCACCCAGCTAGTAGTATACGCTGACGACATTAACATCCTAGCAAGATCCTTTCCTAGTACTAAGGAGGTATTTGTCAATTTTGACTCCACCGCAAAAGAAGTCGGCTTGCGTATTAACGAAAGCAAAACAAAAGTAATGACGCAAACAAGAAGGAGAACGCCAATCAGACAAAACATAACAATTGCGGAATATAATTTGGAGAGTGTGGACAACTTCATATATCTTGCGGCTAATCTCGCGAAGGACAGTAATGAAGCAAACGAAATGAAACGACGGATAATACTTGGAAATAAGATGTATTATTCGGTACTTCCAATAATGAAATCCAAGAAAGTGCACAGGAACAATAAGCTGCGGATTTATAAAACTATTATACGACCTGTGCTCTGTTATGGCAGCGAGACGTGGACATTAACGCGAGCTTCTGAAAAAGCAGTTAACGCATTCGAAAGAAAGGTCCTCCGAAGAATTTTGGGACCTGTGAAGGAAGGAACGGAATGGCGAATAAGATACAACCATGAGTTTTATCAACTGTACGACGAGCCAGAAGCTTCCACGTTCATCAAGCTACGTAAACTACAGTGGGCTGGCCTACATGGCCAGCGAATGGAAGACAGTGCTCTTAAAGGCAAAGCGAGTGGTAACCGGCCAGTAGGCAAACAACGCAAGCGAAGGGAAGATTCGATTGATGAAGACAGCGAAGCCATTTTCAAAATTAGCAGCTGGCGAACGCAGCCTTTGGATCGAGACGATTGGAGGTGACGACTTCGCGCCATTGATGATGATCGAACTTTTTGATTTTTAATAGTTTTTGTTTTCTGTTTACCTTTTTATTTTGGTTAAGTGTCGATTTTTGAAGTGAACCCTTTTTTTTTCTTGTGACAGTATTTTTAGCTGCTTTTTTTTACGATGTCGTAAACTATCGTAAATCGTAAAATTTCGAAAATCGGTTTTATAGTAATTTTGGCTTGAGTCTTTGATTTTGGTGCTGCCAAGTTAAGAAAACTTAGCAATCAATTTAAAGAAAACTAGGTCTAGCTGTGGTGTACTTAAGTGCTTATATGTAGCACGTGGATAATTGATTTTCCCCAGTTAAATCATATAATTTTCTGCTATGGCCGAGTGTAATGCATTATCATGTTTCGACAAACTTAATAAGACTCCGTTAATAGGTTGCTCCGGATTTTGTGGTAAATTTTATCACTGCAAGTTCGTTGGTTTCTCCGGTACTGTCAGTGATGCTGTGTTGAAGTCTACCAGTGGACTGTACTACTTCTGTGAAGTGTGCCGACAATGTTCTCCATCGGCATATGCTGCAAAATTGTTATCAGCTAAAATACTCGTGGTGGTGTTGCGCAACGAATTTGTGAACCTTCAAAAGAGGCTTCAGGCCACACTTGGTGAGCTAGACCAGGTCTGTTCGAACATTCCTGGTACTGACAGTGTTGATCGGTACCAACAATAATGTAGCAGTAACTCATGCCGGTCCAGGAAATCATAGTTCAATCGCCGCAATGGCTAAAAATCAGTTTTCTACTAAGGCTAAAAATATAAACGGTAGTCTTGGAAGTATTACTTCTAACCTTGAAGGAAATCCGCCTTTGTCAGCTGCCGACTTTGACCGAATACACACTAATTTCGAACAACTGACGTGGACATCAATACGCTTACTACGACTGCTCCTGACGCGAACATGGATGATCAACCAGATAATTTTCCTACGCCTACTACCTCTACAATCAGCTTTCATTGCACTTTACGAGCTTCAGTGCAATCGAAACTACTTTTTGTATTGCGCCTCGCTCCTGATACTACTGAGGAGGATATCAAAGACAACGTGTTAAGAATTTTGCATTGCATGAATGCTCCAATTTTGTCTGAACTCGTATTATGCAAGAAAATTAGGCCTGCTTATCGCGATGGTGTTGCCAGAGTTTCCTCATTTAAGGTAATTTTACCGGAGTCTTTTTTCACGTATATTGTCTCTTCGAGCTTTTGGCCTAAGTCCACTATCTTTGGAGAATTCTTGCTTTGTAAAAGGTTAGCTCGCTCACCGCTTCAACATACTTCGCCAAAAAACGGGCTGGCGCCGTTTCGATCTCGTATAGTAACGGAAGTGGACTTCGTACAAAAACTCAGGAGCTACATGTCGCCCTGTGACTTCGAGGTGTTTCGTCGAGATCGCCATCATAACAGGCTTGATGCTCCAGTAGATCGAGGAATTGTTGGTGCCGTCCGTTGTACATTTTCTGCAACTTTATTCGAAGTTCCTGGTGCAGAGAATATCGAGCTATTGTAAAAATTTGTGTTTCTTGGTGACAGAAAATCATACGTTGTCACTATTTATATTTCGTCTCCTTCACCATTATCTACTTACGAAGCAGTTTACAACGCAACTGATACCTTCCTTGGTATCCTTCAACTGTCCGATGAGCTTCTAATTCTTGGCGACTTCAACTTGTCTCTTATAGACTAGATACGTTCTAATAACGACGACTATTTATTGTCTTCGTCCCCGTCATGAAATCCAATTTTTGGACTTCAACAAGTGTGTCCCATTCCAAATGCTTACGATAGATATTTGGATCTTGTTTTTTAGACCGATGCTAACCTTACGACTGTTGCTCGGTGCCACAAACCTTTGCTGCCTGAATTATCTATTCATTTAGCACTTTACATTGATTTTAAATTTCATTCAAATTCTACGGATTCTATATGTATTGCTAACACTTATTTTAATTTCACTAAAGCTGATTTCGGTGCCTTAAAATCTGACACATCCAACTATGACTGGTCGTATGTACTTGATGAGCCTGATGTTAACATGGCAACTTAAAATTTTTATTCCTTTTTATATGGCTAGCTAGGGTGTAGTCTAGTGGGTAGCGTGTTTGGTTTATAATGCGAAGGTCGTGAGTTCAAATCCCGGTCGACGCATAATTCCAGCACACTACCTGCTTGAATATACTTTGGTTACCTCAATCTACGAAAATGATAAATTCGTAGATAGAGGGTTGTGCGAAGGTCTAACAACCCTTCCACAATAAAAAAAAAAAATGAAAATGTTATGGAACCTGAAGTTCAGGAGGCCAAGACCCGATTTGGGCTGTAGCGCCATTGAAGAAGAAGAAAGCTGATTTCGGTGCCTTAAAATCTGACACATCCAACTATGACTGGTCGTATGTACTTGATGAGCCTGATGTTAACATGGCAACTTAAAATTTTTATTCCTTTTTATAAGGTTAACCTCAGGGACTCCTTTAATTCCCATTACCATGCTGCTTATTCCCAATACCTACAGAATGTTAAAATATCATTAATTGACAAAAACTAAACAGTTTTGGAAAAATGTAAATTCAAAAAGAAACTTTGATGGCTATCGAATTAGTATGTCACTAAATGATACGGTATAAGAGCTGTCCGAGAGCTTCCCTGTGCAAACGGGTGTCAGACAAGGCTGCATATTATCACCAGCCCTGTTTCTGGTGGTAATAAATGACATCTTGAAAGCTGCACTGGAAGGTGGGGAAGGTAAAGGTCTTCAATGGAGACTATTTAACATCTTAAGTCACCTTGATTATGCTGATGACGTGTGTTTGCTTGCACATACCCGTTCGGACTTAGAGTCAAATGTTCGCTCGTTGCATTCTAAATGCAAACAGGCGGGACTGAAAATAAATGTGCGTAAAACCAAGTACATGCACATGGGTTCGAACGCAAGCACACCGATTGTTCTTAATGGACAGGATGTGGAAGAGGTGCAAGATTTTTGCTATCTCGGAAGCATTGTCAGCATGGACGGCGGAGCCGAAAAGGATGTTGAGGCTCGGCTAAATAAAGCTCGTCAGGCCTTCGGTATCCTTTCCCCTTTCTGGAGGTTAAGAGAGATCTCCCTTCGCACGAAGCTGCGAGTTTTTGACGCATGCGTCAAATCCGTGTTGTTATATGGTTGTACTACAAGGAAAGTGACCGTTCGACTTACCAAGAAACTACAGACTTTCGTAAACCAATGCCTCCGGCGCATTTTAGGAATATTCTGGCCAAAAGTAATCTCCAACGACGAACTTTGGAGTACAACTCGCCAGACTAAAATAGGTATTGAGATTCAACGGCGAAAGTGGCAGTGGATTCTCATACTTTGAGGAAACCAGAGCGAAACATCGCAAAACAGGCTCTGGATTATAACCCTCAAGGAAGGCGTCGGGTTGGACGACCATGTTACACATGGAAGCGAGCAGTTGAGCAGGAGGCCAGAGGAATAAACAAGTCCTGGCAACAGCTTAAAGCCGATGCTCAGGATTGCGCCTTGTGGAATAGAGTTGTTTCTGTCCTATGCCCCTATAGGGGGTCTTAACAGGAGTTTGATTGAAATGATACGGTAAGCACTAATCCTATTGTCATCAGCAATTTATTTGGTAACCATTTCCGTACTGTTTTCTCCAGTAGTGTCTCTGTAACTGACTTCAATGATTTTCGTTGCTTGGCAAAGTTTCCTTCTACTTCCTTAGTGCCAAAGGCTCTCCTTATTGATAATGTAACCATTTCAAAATACATCGGGGTCAGTTGGTATTCCTGCGTTTGTAATTAAGACCTACCTTTTTAATTTATTCCTTCGATCTGGTGCTTTTCCCTTATTATGGAAATTCTTTACTATAACACCTTTAAATAAATCTGGCAAGCGCAACGTAGTAAGCAATTACAGGTTAATTGCCATTCTTCCTGTGCTGCTAAATTGCTTGAGTCAATTGTTTGTGATTTTTGCACTTCCATTCTAAGTCGATACTAGGATCGTTTCAGCATGGCTGTATGAAAGGCAAATCCACCGTTACTAATTTGATGCAATTTTCTAAATCCTGTCTTTCTGCTCTCAAGAAAGAGCAGCAGGTTGACTGCATTTATACATACTTCAGTAAGGCATTCGATAAAATTGTTCACCTTATTCTTGTACACAAGCTTAACTTGCTTGGTTTTCCGGTTGGTTTTGATTCATGGATTAAGTCATATCTTACTAATCGAGTTCAAAAAGTGCTATTCCGTGGGAGATCTGAGATTTACAACATTTCCGTTGTTCCTCAAGGTAGTCATCTCGAGCCACTGCTATTTTTGTTGTTTATTAATGACGTGAGTGCATTTATTGTTGACACGAACATTCTTCGACGCAAAGACAAAACTATATCTAATCACAATGATTGCTTATCTTTGCAGAGTAACCTTACGTATTTTTATGACTGGTGTATGCTAAATAACTTACCTCTTAATATTAGTAAGTGCACTACTGTCTCGTATTTTAGAATTAGAATACTAATTATATTTGACTATGTTGTAGATGGAACCGCTCTACTTCGTTCTGATAAATTACGGAACTTGGGGGTATTATTTAAAAGCACTTTCACCGACGACCACGGTGATTATATTGCCAGTAAAACTAGTGCTATATTTGGATTTATCAAAAGAAGATCCAAGGAGTTCAATAATCCATTCATTACTAAAATTATGTACTGTGCTTTTGTCCTTTCTGGAGTATGCGAACCCTGCCTGGTATCCATTTTATTCGTCTTCATTAATTTCAATGTTCCGTATCGTGCCTTGAAAAATAACGAATTTTGAAGAGTCCCACAGCATCGCACCAAGTATGGTTTCCACGAACCAATTTCATCTATGCTCAGACTTTTCAATCAACACTTCTCCCAGTTAGATTCTTGCATGACCCCCACCACGGTTAAAAAGTCAGCTCTCTTGACGTTGAATTAATTTTTATTGTCATTTTTTTATTTTATAGTTTTCCTATTTATTGTTTATTTTTTTTTTTTCGTAATAATGTTTAATCTCTTAATTTTTATATTATTTATTTATTTTTTATTTGTCTTGGGTGTTATCTATTGTATTTTGTTATTTTTATGTTATTTCTTGATTTTTTACTAGTGGTTTTTCATTGCTTTATAATTAGGTTTTGTATTATATTGTTTGCAGTAATCAGGCAGTTGCCGAATAAATGAATATTATTGTTATGAATATTATTATGAAGGCTAGCTAGGGTGTAGCCTAGTAGGTATCGTGTTGGTCTTTTAATGCGAAGGTCGGGAGTTCGAATCTCGTTCGATGCAATATATAATTCCAGCACTTTGCCTGCTTGGATATACCTTGGTCACCTCATTCTACGAAAGTGAAGAAATTCGTAGAAAGGGGGTTGTGCGAAGGGCTGACAACCCTTCCATAATAAGTAATGAAAGAATGTTAAGGAACCTGAATATCAGAAGCCCAAGGTCCAATTTGGGCTGTTGCGCCATAGTAGTAGTAGTATTATTCCGTCTTGATCAGCGAATTTATTAGTACTTGTATCGTATTGGATCTACCGGTACTCGTTCGATCAGCGAAGTCAAGCAGCATTGGACACGTGTAGTACTGAAATGGGATCCCGCATGTATGTTCCCACCTGCCTTAACGTCAACAACAACAAACATGATATTTGGCACAGGTCCTTTTAATTGATAAGTTTCATTCCCCTCCTTTTATAAAAATTAAAAAATGGGGAACTAACTTTTAGAAGAATCTTAGAGATGGCGCCAGTGAGAAGTTTTCTGCGAATATGAAGCTTCCGGAAAATATGATAGGTGAGTCTAATTACTAAGTGGAAGAGTTGAATTTTACTTTATTATTTTAATAATAAAGTATTGTGATCGACTTGGGAAAAAAAAAAAATTTGCTACCCTGAAATTTTTTTTTTTCGCATTTCATGACTAAATTAGCCTAAAAATGCAAAAAAAAAAAATCCGTCTGTCTGTACGCCGTCCGCCGTCCGCCGTCCGCCGTACGCCGACGTGTACGCTCAGCGCACATTAACTCCCAAACCCTTTAAGACAGAAAGTTAATTTTTGGGGGGATTGTAGATAGTTGCGGATCTCAGGCGGATACTCATTTTGGGGGGTGTACGAGTTCAGGGGGAGGCGGGGGGAGCGCTTAAACCGAAAAATACGAATTCAAATATCTCAACCATGGTAACAGCTAGGAAACTAAAATTCAACATACATATAGAAGAGTTTGTGGGACAACTTTTAAAAATAATTTAATTTTTTTATCCATTGGGGTGCGAAAAGGGGGGGCTAAGAACCAATTGTCGGCCGAATTTTTTTTTCAAATGATTATATCTTCGAAATTGCTTCCCATAAAAAATTGATATTTTGAGACCATTAAGATGGTGTCAAGATCTACTAGAATCAGTTTAGATAGAAGCTAAATATTTTAAGGGGGAGGGTCAGGGGGGGTGCAAAGAAAAACACTTAAAAATTAATATCTCAGCTATTTATTAAGCTATGTAATTGAATCTTAGAACCTATATTAAACTATACTAGAAAAATACGAGAAAAATATAACATTTGGAAAAAATAGTAGTGGGGGGAAATGGGGAGCATTTCAAAAATGATGCACTTTCCAAAATTTCAAACCGTTATAATTCGAAATTGGGTACAGATATCAAAATAAAATTTTGTCAAATTATAGAACTAACTAGTTTTTAAATTTGGTAAAAATTTTACGTCGGGAGGTGTAAGGGGAGGGAGGTGGTAACCAAAAATGTCGAAAATTTTGAGTGATTTTTTAAGGGTTCTGGTGAAAGATAAAACATTTAAATTTTCCATGTGGATACATCTATTTGTTGTACATACAGGAAAAATAATAAAAATTCCACAATTGTTATGCACCGACCCCCCTGGTCTACCGTGCACAAGGTGTTTCATGTGCAATGAAAAAACTATTTAAACTGAAAATTTCTTAATGAAATTTGAAGATAGAAACTTGAAAACTTGCGAAATGCATTTAAAAAAAATCTTTAAAAGAATTAAATATTAACTGGTCGAATATCTTGAAAGCTTCTACACCCTCCCATACAAAAAAATTTTTTCGACCATTTTTAAGAAATTAATTATCACCTAATTGGTAAAAGCTATCAATTTCAAATTTTGCACAAAATCATTTAAAAATAGTTGAAATAGAACTGCGTCAAAATTTTTGAGATCACACATGTCGTTCTACCCCCTCCCATACAAAAGTACGATTTCGACCAATTTCAATAAAACAATTCAAATTCCTGTTAAGACCCCCTATAGGGGCATAGGACAGAAACAACTCTCTTCCACAAGGCGCGATCCTGAGCATCGGCTTTAAGCTGTTGCCAGGACTTGTTTATTCCTCTGGCCTCCTGCTCAACTGCTCGCTTCCATGTGTTACATGGTCGACCAACCCGACGTCTTCCTTGAGGGTTATAATCCAGAGCCTGTTTTGCGATGTTTTGCTCTGGTTTCCTCAAAGTATGACCGATCCACTGCCACTTTCGCCGTTGAATCTCAATACCTATTTTAGTTTGGCGAGTTGTACTCCAAAGTTCGTCGTTGGAGATCACTTCTGGCCAGAATATTCCTAAAATGCGTCGGAGGCATTGGTTTACGAAAGTCTGTAGTTTCTTGGTAAGTCGAACGGTCACTTTCCACGTAGTACAACCATATAACAACACGGATTTGACGCATGCGTCAAAAACTCGCAGCTTCGTGCGAAGGGAGATCTCTCTTAACCTCCAGAAAGGGGAAAGGATACCGAAGGCCTGACGAGCTTTATTTAGCCGAGCCTCAACATCCTTTTCGGCTCCGCCGTCCATGCTGACAATGCTTCCGAGATAGCAAAAGTCTTGCACCTCTTCTACATCCTGTCCATTAAGAACAATCGGTGTGCTTGCGTTCGAACCCATGTGCATGTACTTGGTTTTACGCACATTTATTTTCAGTCCCGCCTGTTTGCATTTAGAATGCAACGAGCGAACATTTGACTCTAAGTCCGAACGGGTATGTGCAAGCAAACACACGTCATCAGCATAATCAAGGTGACTTAAGATGTTAAATAGTCTCCATTGAAGACCTTTACCTTCCCCACCTTCCAGTGCAGCTTTCAAGATGTCATTTATTACCACCAGAAACAGGGCTGGTGATAATATGCAGCCTTGTCTGACACCCGTTCGCACAGGAAAGCTCTCGGACAGCTCTCCTCTATGCAAGACGCGACACCTTGCATCTTCGTAGGATTCTTTAATCATAGCTATGACCTTATTTGGAATACCTCTCCTACGCAAAGCATTCCATATGTAATCTCGCTTAACGCTGTCGAAAGCCTTCTCGAAGTCCACAAACATGAGATGTAGTGGCGAACCCATTTCGGCTGACTGCTCTAATATTATCCGTAGGGTATTTGTGTGGTCGGTACAAGACGACCCTTTACGGAATCCAGCCTGATAAACTTCGAGAGTGCTCTCGACGACATCACTAATCCTATTGAGAATTACCTTAGCCATAATTTTTGATACGGCAGTAAGTAGACATATACCACGCCAATTGCCACAATCCCGAAGGTCGCCCTTCTTCGGAATTTTCACAATGACGCCCTCCTTCCATTCAGTCGGATATCTTCCATCATTCCACACCTTAGTGAAGAGTGGGAGGAGTATATCGGCTGTTATTTCCGGGTCCGCTTTGAGGAGTTCGGTTGGTAGTCCGTCTATACCTGGAGCTTTCCTTCCCGCCATTGACCGAATGGCGGAAACTATCTCTTCCTTATCTGGGGGATCGTCCCTAATAGAGGATTGTTGCGGTTGGATGTTTGGAAGTTGTTCTGTTTCCGGAATATCTTCATCTGACAAGATGTTTAAAATATCAGAGAAGTATTCCTTCCATCGTCGCAACTGGTGTTCACTCATATTAAGGAGAGTTCCGTTGACATCTCTCACCAGGTGGTTGGCGGTGAAATTCCTGTTCGTCAACTGTTTCATGATTTTAAATAGTGAACCCATATCCCCAAGGTAAGCCGCAGATTCTGCCTTGTTTGCCAGATCTTCAATGGCCTTTCTCTTGTCGCGTCTAACAGCCTTTTTAAGCTGTATATGAGCATCGCGGTAGTTCTGCCTCAAGTCGGGCGTTCGTTAAAACAATTGCTAACCAACAAATTAAAAGCTACGAACTTGAAATTTTGTACGAGCACCTTAAAAGAGAAAAAAAGAAAACTGCGTCACAAATTTTGCGAATCCCCTACCTCTTCTACCCCCCCCCCCCCATACAAAATTATTTTTTCGGCCATTTTTAGGAAATCAGTTATCAGCTAATTCTTAAAAGCTACCAATTTCAAATTTTGCACAAAAAATTATAAAAAGAATTGAAATGATATTATTTTAAAAGTTTTGCAATCGCGCTTGCCCTTCTACCCCCTCCCATACAAAAGTATCATTTCGACCTATTTTATTGAATCAATTAATAACCAACAAATTAAAAGCTACGAACTTGAAATTTTGTACGAGCACACTACGAGAGAAAGGAAATAAAATTGCGTCACAAATTTTACGATTCCCCTACCTCCTCTACCCCCTCCCATACAAATGTTTGGTTTCATCAATGTAAAATACACCGAATCCTATGAAAATTCTATGCAACTTCGTCTCTGAAACTGACATTCTATACAGAGAATATTGGACGTAATTTAAGCAATCAATTAAAAAACTATTAACATCCACCTACTCATAAAAACTCAAACTTGCATAAATAAACGAACGAAATATTGATTATATGTACTGGAGCTTTTGAACGTTTCCGCAAAGTGTTAAATTGACAATTGCCCTGACCAAGAACCCCCTTTTACTTAGTCTTCCCTAACCACTCTAACCTGCATATTGACTTTCCACACATACGCAACTTGTCCCAAGAATAATAAAGTTTCGCCCGACTTGTTGGCAGTTTATTTATTAAAATTTGGGGCAAACAAATATTTTTTTTTCCGACTGTGCGATCGCCATCAGGAATAAGAGGAGTGGAGGATGAAATAAAATTACTACTAACGTTTTGGCTAATATGTAAAAGATTTAAAACCTTTAGGAGACTTAAAAATCTGGCATTCCGATTCTTTGGTCGAGTTGTTCGTTAGCATTGCAAGTGATAGATTTGCATAAATTTTTTGTTTTCTGTTGACTTGGATGGATTGGATAAGCAGTAATTCACAATGGCTTGAAATAATGAAATAAATTGTTTAAATGTGTGATTTTGGGGCGAGGAATTCAAGGGGATATTACGACACGTGTTTCGAAACAGGTCATTTTACTAAATATAACCCTGCGATACAGGGTGCCCTATTAAATCCAATTTTTTAAATTCTCTGCACATTACGTAAGTTGAAAACTGCTTTCAGTTTTTTTTCAATATGCACAATCATACAACAGAAACTTTTATCCTGCTCGCAATATCCACACCCACAATAATCAATCAAAAACAAAACTCCAATATTTTTCAAATTTAATTTTCTCAAACGCAATACATACACGCGCCCATTGGCCAATGACAAATGGAAAAAAATTTTCGTCAATTTTTCTCTGTAGTTTTTATTTTTTTATTCCGTTCTTGCCTTTGTTTTCTGCCCTCAATTTCTGTTCGTTTTTGCGATTATATTAAATTCGATTGACGTTATTTCGGATTTTCATGGGTGATGTAAAAATTTGATTTTTTTTGTTTTCCTCGATTTCCACGCATATTTACAGGAAAAATAGATAGCAAAAGAATAATGAAATTGTAGAAAAGAAAAGAAAAAACCATTTGTAACTTTCGAGAGATTTCCCGATAATCAATCATGCGCCATTAAAAAATCAGCGGCAGTGATTATGGCTAAAATATATTTTTTTTATCTTATAAATCTCCAAACCACACCCATTGCCATACCTGTGGGAAATTGGGGAGAGGGTTGCCGGGTGAAAAATGTAACTTCAAGGATGAGGGAAATGAAAATGTTTCTCTTGTTAAGCTTAAAATGATTTCGATATGAACAAAAAGTTAAGGGCGTTAAAACATGAACCTTATCAGACTGAGGAAATTTGATTTTGGTACGTGAAACTTGTTATTTTTTAATATTTTTTTTATACGAAGTGGGTAGCCACTTTGAGAGCGATAATGGGGTGGAAAAATGAGCAGGTTGAACAGGTAATAATAATTTTATTTAGGTAATTACTCGCTGCTGTGGAACGCTTGGTTTTATAAATGGCAGTTTTGTGTGAAAGGCATAATGGTTATTAATGATTTGGGAAATTTTTTGTCATGTGTTTTGATATTTTGTGGATGCCGGAATAATTTGATGATGATAATGTGACGTATTTACTCCTAGTTGGATGGTCTGAGAAAGTAGCTAGCGACTTATTTAGTTACATGAATTTGAGGATTAGTAAATTATTGGAAAATTGTATTCAAAAGTCATGTTGGATTCAGAGCTTTGCGACACTCAAGATAATTTATTTGATTTATAAACAATTTGGCACGTTGAAAGCCCAGCCAAGTTAATACCTCAAAAGCAGCGCATTCCACATTGTACAGGAAGAAGCTTGTTGAGAGTTGTGGATCTGTGCACGGTAGAACTAGTAAGTGCAGCTTGTTAATTTGCAAATTATGCAAACTTTGAGTGAAGCTCCGTGCGACAACGAAAAATCAGACCGTTAATCGCATCCACTTAGGGCTTATAAGGTTCCAAAATCAGCTGTTTCGGAAATCTTATGTCACGCACTCATTTTACTTTATTATTTTAATAATAAGGTATTGTGATCGACTTGGAAAAAAAAAAAATTTGCTACTCTGAAATTTTGTTTTTTCGCGTTTCATGACTCAATCAAATTCCTGTTAAGACCCCCTATAGGGGCATAGGACAGAAACAACTCTCTTCCACAAGGCGCGATCCTGCGCATCGGCTTTAAGCTGTTGCCAGGACTTGTTTATTCCTCTGGCCTCCTGCTCAACTGCTCGCTTCCATGTGTTACATGGTCGACCAACCCGACGTCTTCCTTGAGGGTTATAATCCAGAGCCTGTTTTGCGATGTTTTGCTCTGGTTTCCTCAAAGTATGACCGATCCACTGCCACTTTCGCCGTTGAATCTCAATACCTATTTTAGTCTGGCGAGTTGTACTCCAAAGTTCGTCGTTGGAGATCACTTCTGGCCAGAATATTCCTAAAATGCGTCGGGGGCATTGGTTTACGGAAGTCTGTAGTTTCTTGGTAAGTCGAACGGTCACTTTCCACGTAGTACAACCATATAACAACACGGATTTGACGCATGCGTCAAAAACTCGCAGCTTCGTGCGAAGGGAGATCTCTCTTAACCTCCAGAAAGGGGAAAGGATACCGAAGGCCTGACGAGCTTTATTTAGCCGAGCCTCAACATCCTTTTCGGCTCCGCCGTCCATGCTGACAATGCTTCCGAGATAGCAAAAATCTTGCACCTCTTCCACATCCTGTCCATTAAGAACAATCGGTGTGCTTGCGTTCGAACCCATGTGCATGTACTTGGTTTTACGCACATTTATTTTCAGTCCCGCCTGTTTGCATTTAGAATGCAACGAGCGAACATTTGACTCTAAGTCCGAACGGGTATGTGCAAGCAAACACACGTCATCAGCATAATCAAGGTGACTTAAGATGTTAAATAGTCTCCATTGAAGACCTTTACCTTCCCCACCTTCCAGTGCAGCTTTCAAGATGTCATTTATTACCACCAGAAACAGGGCTGGTGATAATATGCAGCCTTGTCTGACACCCGTTCGCACAGGAAAGCTCTCGGACAGCTCTCCTCTATGCAAGACGCGACACCTTGCATCTTCGTAGGATTCTTTAATCATAGCTATGACCTTATTTGGAATACCTCTCCTACGCAAAGCATTCCATATGTAATCTCGCTTAACGCTGTCGAAAGCCTTCTCGAAGTCCACAAACATGAGATGTAGTGGCGAACCCATTTCGGCTGACTGCTCTAATATTATCCGTAGGGTATTTGTGTGGTCGGTACAAGACGACCCTTTACGGAATCCAGCCTGATAAACTTCGAGAGTGCTCTCGACGACATCACTAATCCTATTGAGAATTACCTTAGCCATAATTTTTGATACGGCAGTAAGTAGACATATACCACGCCAATTGCCACAATCCCGAAGGTCGCCCTTCTTCGGAATTTTCACAATGACGCCCTCCTTCCATTCAGTCGGATATCTTCCATCATTCCACACCTTAGTGAAGAGTGGGAGGAGTATATCGGCTGTTATTTCCGGGTCCGCTTTGAGGAGTTCGGTTGGTAGTCCGTCTATACCTGGAGCTTTCCTTCCCGCCATTGACCGAATGGCGGAAACTATCTCTTCCTTATCTGGGGGATCGTCCCTAATAGAGGATTGTTGCGGTTGGATGTTTGGAAGCTGTTCTGTTTCCGGAATATCTTCATCTGACAAGATGTTTAAAATATCAGAGAAGTATTCCTTCCATCGTCGCAACTGGTGTTCACTCATATTAAGGAGAGTTCCGTCGACATCTCTCACCAGGTGGTTGGCGGTGAAATTCCTGTTCGTCAACTGTTTCATGATTTTAAATAGTGAACCCATATCCCCAAGGTAAGCCGCAGATTCTGCCTTGTTTGCCAGATCTTCAATGGCCTTTCTCTTGTCGCGTCTAACAGCCTTTTTAAGCTGTATATGAGCATCGCGGTAGTTCTGCCTCAAGTCGGGCGTTCGTTGGTTGACATCGGGTTGAGAGATGATTGCCAATTTGGCTTTTTTCCGATTGTCAACCTTGTCCCATGTGTCTTGCGACATCCAGGGTTTCTCACCGCTTTGCGCATATCCCACAGATTCTTCAGCACTAGTTAGAAAAGTGTTTCTGGTTGCCTCCCAATTGGCGTCCAGTGTGCGCATTTCATGTTCACCCAATGTGGATGACTTTTCGCGTAGAATGGTGGTGTATTCGAGTTTTTTGTTGGGATCTCTGAGTTTATCCACATTAAGCTTGCGCTTCATTTGAAGAATTTGTGGTCGTCGGATAGCTGCTGTACACAATCTCAAGCAGGCAACCATCAAGTGGTGATCGCTCCCCACGTCAGCTCCACGTTTCGCTCGCACATCGAGGAGACATCTTCTCCATCGGCGACTTATAGCCAAATGGTCGATCTGGTTCTGAGTAACACCGTCAGGGGAAACCCAAGATGTTTTATGATGACTCTTGTGTGGAAAAAGGGTCCCTCCGATGACCATTTGCCGAGTACTACAGAACTCCACAAATAATTCGCCGTTTTAGGGTCTCTTAATCCAAGGTCGTGAAGCGTCGACCCAAGGGTCACCATGCCTCCCCATGACGTGTTCTAGTCCAGTGTTGTCTGATCCAATCTGGGCGTTCATATCTCCCGAGATGATAATAATATCACCTCTTGGAACACGTTCGAAGGTGGCACTCAGTTGGCTATAAAACTCCTCTTTGTCACCAGATGTTGCGGTATTAGTTGGTGCGTAGCACTGCAGAATTGTGACGTTTCTGACACTGGTCCTGAGCCTGACGACGATAATCCTATCCGAGATTGGTTCCCAGCTAATGAGACTGTTTCTCGCTCTCGGCGTAAGGACGAACGCCACGCCATTTCTGGCTTCACTTTCAGGGCCAATGTACAGAATAGTGTTTCCGCTAGGGGTTCGTTCTTCTCCTGATCCTGTCCACCTGACCTCGCTCAAGCCCAAGATTTGGATGTTATAGTGCTCCATTTCACGGTCGATCACCGATTGGCGGTGCAAGGACCGAGTAACCCCAGCTCTTCCCCCGTCATTCAATGTTCGAACGTTCCAGAAGCCAATCATAGTCCGTTTTCGAATGCCAAAAGTCGTTACCGTAGAATCAGTCCGTATCCGAGGCGATGTATCTGTTTCTCGTATCATTTAGGTCTTAAGATCACGGGTGATAAGCCCACGATCCAGTGAGTGTCCATTTGCCATTTTTAGGGCAAGCAGGACTGGCTGTGGGTGAATTCTACAGCCTCCATCCCAGAGGGGGATAGTTAGCTCAGGTCCGTGGAGTCGCTAACTCCAAAGATAGTTGCAGGAATTGGTAAAACCTCATACTACAACTACCCCCTTGCGGGGTGACTAAATTAGCCTAAAAATGCAAAAAAATAATCCGTCTGTCTGAACGCCGTCCGCCGAACGCCGGTGTGTACGCTCAGCGCACATTAACTCACAAACCACTCAAGATAGAAAGTTCATTCTTGGAGGGATTGTAGATAGTTGCAGACCTCAGGCGGACACCCATTTTAGGAGGTGTACGGGTTCAGGGGGAGGCGCGGGGAGCGCTTAAACCGAAAAATACGAATTCAAATATCTCAACCATGGTTACAGCTAGGAAGCTAAGAATCAACATACACAAAGAGTGGTTTGTGGGACAACTTTTAAAAATAATTTAATTTTTTTATCCATTGGGGTGCAAAAAGGGGGGGCTAAGAACCAATTGTCGGCCGAATTTTTTTTTCAAATGATTATATCTTCGAAATTACTTCCCATAACAAATTGATATTTTGAGACCGTTAAGCTTGTATATAGATCCACTAGAATCAGTTTAGACAAAAGCTAATTATTGTAACGGGGAGGGTCAGGGGGGGAAAGAAAAACACTTAAAACCCAATATCTCGGCTATTTATTAATTTATCATGTAATTGAATCTTAGAACCTATATTAAACTATACTACAGAAATACGAGAAAAATATAATATTTGGACAAAATAATAGAGGGGGGGAAAAATTTTGGGTTGGGAGGTGGTAACCAAAAATGTCGAAAATTTTAAGTTATTTTTTAAGGGCTCTGGTGAAAGATACAAAATTTAAATTTTCCATGTGGATACCTCTATTTGTTGTACATACAGAAAAAATAATAAAAATTCCGCAATTGTTATGCACCGACCCCCCTGGTCTACCGTGCACAAGGTGTTTCATGTGCAATGAAAAAACCACATAAACTGAAAATTTTTGAATGAAATTTAAAGGTAGAAACTTGAAAATTTGCAAAAAGCATTTAAAAAAAATCATTAAATTTACGAAATATTAACTGGTTGAAAACCTTTAAAACTTCTACCCCCTCCCATACAAAATTATTTTTTCGACCATTTTTAAGAAATCAATTATCACCTAACTATGAAAACCTATCAATTTGAAATTTTGCATAAAAAAATAATTGAAATGAAATTACGTTAAAAGTTTTGAAATCGCGCCTGCCCTTCTACCCCCTCCCATACAAAAGTATGATTTCGACCAATTTCATTAAATCAACTAATAACCAACAAATTAAAAGCTACGAACTTGAAATTTTGTACGAGCACCTTACACGAAAAAAGAAAGAAAATTGTGTCACAAATTTTACTATTCCCTTACCTCCTCTACCCCCTCCCATACAAAATTATTTTTTCGTGCATTTTTAAGAAATCAGTTATCAGCTAACTCTTAAAAAGCTATCAATTTCAAATTGCTTTAAAAGTTTTGAAATCGCGCTTGCCCTTCTACTCCCTCCCATACAAAACTATGATTTCGACCAATTTCATTAAATCAACTAATAACCAACAAACTAAAAGCTACGAACTTGAAATTTTATACAAGCACCTTACAAGAGAAGCGAAATAAAACTACATATCAAATTTTACGATTCCCCTACCTTCTCTACCACCTCCCATACAAATTTTCGGTTTCATGAATGTAAAATACATCGAATTTTATGAAAATGCTATGCAACTTCGTCTATGAAATTGACATTCTATACAGAGAATATTGGACGTGATTCAAGTAATCAATTAAAAAATTATTAACATCCTCATACTCTTACCATCACGCCTCACCACTCCCCTCATAAAAACTCAAACTTGCATAAATAAACGAACGAAATATTGATTATATGTACTGGAGCTTTTGAACGTTTCGGCAAAGTGTTAAATTGACAATTGCCCTGCCCAAGAACCCCCTTTCACTTAGTCTTCCCTAACCACTCTAACATGCATATTGACTTTCCATGCATCCGCAACTTGTCCCAAGAATAATAAAGTTTCGCCCGACTTGTTGGCAGTTTACTATATTTTTCCCTCCTCCGCACAATTCCATTGTCCTGCCCGCAAATGGCTCATTCAATCGGGTTTGGTTTTGTCATTTGTTGGAAGTGCTTAGAACCGGATGTTATACACGAATCACCGGGAATGGAGTCATTTGTTCCTTTTTTCGCGTAATTTTCATACTAATCCCCAGCAATATTTACTTAGTGCGAATACCTCGAAAACGGCTTCTCTGATCGAGATAGGCTCCTAAGTAGAGTTTGTCATCTCAATAGTCTAAGGTGTGTTAGCTACGTTAGAATCGGATTTGAAATGTGAGCGGGGTAGGGGTGCAGCTATTATGTCAACAGTTCAGGAATGTGATCTAAGGAATGTAGCGATATCGACGGCACTTACCCTTATACCCCAGGGTTACTGAATTGCCATATTAAAGTAGGTAATGCATCTAATTGGTCCGGTCCTCGATGGGATTAAACATCGGTCAGTACCTTAATGAAGCACAAGTTTCCAAATCAGTATTATTAACGCGTTATGTAGGAGATAGCAACTTTTAAACAAATTACGGATATGGCTAAGAACTTACTTCGTTGAAGCAAATATTGTAAACCAATTGACTGACATTTGGTTTCATTTGTGGGAATGTCATTGTTTCAGTTTAACTTACAACGAACATATCGAAAGTAGTTACGTTGCACCTGCTCTATACGCGGCACATGAAAGTTGATAAATAGGATCCCAAATCACACAACAAAATCGGGCTCACAAGAAAAAACATAACAGAATTATGATGAATCATACGATGGTCTGGATGAATAGGAAAGAATTTATTGTACCGCAAAATATATCATCTCAAATTCTTTCGAATAGTGACTGTTGTATGGGAGGTGGTAAAAGCAAAGGGGGGAGGTTCGTAATTTTTGTGTATAACACCTACGTGGATACAAAATGTTTAATGCTGAATTTAAAGGTTTGTAGCTTTCATAATTTTCGAATAAATTGAACAAGTTTTGTCTGAATTTATGGCACTTGTATGGGAGGTGGCAGAGAAAGTGGAAGATTTTGTATGATTTTGAATCTGCTTATCAACATCCTAATCACATTGTCTTGTTACAATTTCAAAAATTTCGATAGCTCTCACATGTTCGAATGAGAAATATTTTTCTTGAATTTCCAGTACAAAAATGTGTATGGGAGGTGGTAGAAGGAGTGAAGCGAAGCTCATATTTTTTTTAGCATTTATTGCAATTATTAAGAGAGAAATTTTGGCAAAATTTTTAGCTTACACTTTTTCTAGTTTCAATGAAAATCGATTAAGTGCATTTACCAAAATTGTGCATTTGTATGAGAGGGGGTAGAAGGAGTATTCGAATCAAAGCCAAATCAATGATATCTGTAATAGTATACTTTTCTCAAAATTTAAAGTTGATAGCTTTAATGGTTTCATAGAAAAATAATTAAATTGAAATTCCGAAATTTCGTGTAATTTGTTTGGGAGGGGTTAGAAAGAGTGAGGTGAAGTGGGCAGTTTTTCCAAAATTGATCGCAATTGTAATAAAATTACCTATGTTAAAAATGGGTTCTTTAAGCTTTGCTAGTTGCAATGAAAACTAAATAAATGCTTTTTTAAAATTGAGCATTTGTGTGGGAGGTGGTAGAAGGAGGATCAATTTTGGCGTAAAGCCCAATCGTGCGATACACTAAATGAAAGAGGATTTTGCTGATTTTAAGAAATTTAGTATGGGAAGTGTTAGAATTAGTGGCGGCGTTGAATCAATTTTTTCACATCACGCTAGAGTTGCTTGCAAAATGTTTTATTGAAAATATAAGCTTTAAAAATTTAATAGGTACTGAGAAAATTAGTGTATTGGATTTAGTGAAATTGTGCAGTTTGTATGAGAGGTGGTGGAGAGAGTGGGATATTTTTTAAGTTATTTTTTCATTAACACACATTAACATTCATACTTTAAAACAAAAACATAAGAGGACTACGAATGGACGTAAGGCCCAATCATGCGATACTCTAGATGAAGAGAAATTTTATGATTTTAAAAAATTTTGAATGGGGAGTGGGGTGACGGCATTGAACTAATTTTTTCACATCATGCTAGAGCTCCTATCAGAATGTTTATACTCTAGATGGAATCTGAGAGTATTATAAGTTCGCTCTAAGGTTTGTAACGCCAAGAAATAAGGCTCGGAGAAAAAAATGAATGATACAGAAGTTAATATTATCACTCAAAAATCTCAAAACCGGATGTCCGTCCGTCCGTCCGTCCGTCCGTGTGCTCTCTAGCTTGAGAACGCGTTGAGCTAGAAAGTTCAAATTTTGTACACGTCGTTTTTGACAAAAAAGTAAGGTCAAGTTCGTGAACGGGCCAAATCGCTCCACCCCTTCTACCCCCTCCCATACAAAATGACACAATTAAGCAATTTGACAATAAACGGATTCGCTCAAAAAGTATAAAAGTTATTGGCCTGAAATTCAGAATATATTACTTTTATGATAATATCAATCTATCATATGAAAATGGTGCGTGTCGTCCCGCTCCTTCTACCACCTCCCATACAAACTGTACTTATCATGAATTACTCTAAGCCAATTTCCTCAGTGCTTATAAAATTCAGCGGGCTGAAATTGTGCACCAAATATTTATTTAAAATTGTAAGTAAGGTCAAAAAAAATGAAATGATTAGCTTCACCCCTTCTACCCCCTCCCATACAAAATGACACAATTTCGCAATTTGACAATAAATGGATTTACTCAAAAAGTATAAAAGCTATTGGTCTCAATTTTGGTATATATTACTTTTTTAATGATTTAAATTTACAGTACAAAAATTATTTGCTTCCTCCCTTTTCTTCCACCTCCTCCCATACAAACTACACTTTTTCCTGAAATGCTCTAAGCCGATTTTCTCAGAACATATAACATTTGTTGAGCTCATATTTTGTAATAAATATTAAATTAATATTATTACTAAGATGAAAAAAAAAATATTTGATTTGCTTCACTACTTCTACCCCCTCCATACAATATGACACAGTTTCACAACTTCACAAAAAATCGATTTTCTTGAAAAGTATGAATGGCACTAGTCTGAAATTTAAGGGATGCCAATTTTATAATATTCCTAGTTATTTCTGAAAAAATCATTAAAATCCCCCCACTCTTTCTACCACCTCCCATACAAACTGCACATTTTCACTAAATCAAACTCACTAAATTTCTCAGTTCCCATTCAGTTTTTGGAGTAAGCATTTTGTATATAACATTTTCATAGCTACTTTAGCATGATATCGAAAAAATTAGTTCAATGCTATCATCCCTTCTAACACTCCCCATACAAAATTTCTTGGGATCACAAAAAATTCTATTTCATCTAGAGTATCGTAAGATTGCGCTTTACGCGCAATCGTAGCCCTGTTATGTTTTATTGAAAATTTAAACTTCAAAAATTGAATAGGTAAAACTTATAATACTTTCAGATTTCATCTAGAGTGTAACAAGGACTGCTTTTAGCTTGTATGTGTCAATGAATTTTTTGAAATTACGATTTATAAAACCCAGATTCGTGTTAGCTTAAGAAAATATGTAGTCGAAGTAAAAATTTGTTTTTTTTTCCAATGCTTTTTTTTAAATACAATATTATACAATTTTATTTTAATTCAATTAGCATTACTCCCCCTAGTAAGATTGTAACCTTGAGTTAGAATCCATTAATATGCCAAGATCCTTTGCCTTCATCGATTTTTAGAGAAATTTTTTTATTCAGTATACCTTTACCAAAATTAACTTCTAACTAGAGATAACTCGACACGTATTACTAACTGAGGTCGGCAATACAATTTTCGAAACCTTAGACCCTAGAGAAAAGTTTAACAGCTTCGGTGTACGAAGGAGATCTAAAAGTTTTAAATATATTTTAATGATAATAAAAAAAGAGCCTAAATGGCTTTCTTGTGGAACGTCCGATTCAATATTGAAACATAAAGAAAAAATTCCATGACGAACCCGATTCAGATATTCAAAAATTATTTTTTGTGTCGATTCCTTAATTTGTAGTCCTATTTCTTGTCTATTGCACCAAAATTACTACATTTTCAACAAAATCAGTTTGAACTCATGGATCCTAAAATTACGCGTCTGAAACTTCACTATCGATTGATTTTTGTAAATGAATTAATCAGAATTTAATTTTCCTTTAGCAAGAAATAATCTCAAAAATTAAAGTATCTTCAATTTTGATTGACAAATTCCTTTCGACTTTCGAAAGCCGAGCCTTATTGAAAATAACTTGATCTCTCATTTCTGGTACGCAATAAAAATCCAGCATGAACTGTGAACTTTCAGCTGAACTTCATAAAACGTGAAATCGTACTGCTCTAATGTATAATCCTGAAAATTTTGCAATTACCATCAAATATATCAAGATATTTGCATAAATAATGCCTTGTTAAATTCTTTCTTTCAATTCAATTTTCGCGGGAATATGTGAAAGAAGCGAAAAGGCATTTTGTAGAAAAAAAGCTGAAAAAAGCAAGGAAAGAATTCCGCACTAGCACGATCCTAGTGAATCGCAAGAAAATTCTAAAGGAAAATAATAGAAAATTATTGCCGGAGCGGATAGGAAGAATCTGGCAATGATCGTGTTATACAACAGCAACAGAGTACATAGACGTGTTCAAAAGGCATCAATTTTAACGAAAATTTCAAATTTGCATGTTTGATTACGGAATTAGTAAAATATAATTCTCGAGAGGATCTCGGATGCTGTGTTATGCCAGAGGAAAATATTTTAACCGATTGCCATGCAACACCCTCCAACGTCCACCTAGATTAGATTTTATGACGTTGGGTTTCGGCTATGCCACTGAATATTACGAAATATTTTAATAAAATGACGGCACTGGTGGTAATTTCATTAGCCTTAAATTTCCATAATTCATTTCTCAAGCCATCAAGGAGAAAAAAAAATCGCCATAAATGCTTCATACACAAATTAGATTATATTTAGATTAATAATTGAATTTCCATTTTATGGCATCTTTTGCATTACGATTACAGTTTCCACAGCATTTATTAACGCATAATATAGAAGTAACTAATTGCTTGGCAGAAGATTAAATAGAAACATAACAGGGCTACGATTGCGCGTAAAGCGCAATCTTACGATACTCTAGATGAAATACATAGAATTTTTTGTGATCCCTAGAAATTTTGTATGGGGAGTGTTAGAAAGGATTATAGCATTGAACTAATTTTTTCCCCATCATGCTAAAGTAGCTATAAAAATGTTTTATACAAAATGCTTACTAAAAAAATTGAATGGGAACTGAGAAAATTAGTGAGTTAGATTTAATGAAAATTTGCAGCTTGTATGGGAGGTGGTAGAAACAGTTTTGGGATTTTAGTAATTTTTTCAGACATAACTAGCAATATTACAAAATTGACATCCCTTAAATTTCAGACTAGTGCGATTCATACTTTTCAAGAAAATCGATTTTTTGTGAAGTTGTAAGACTGTGTCATATTGTATGGGAGGGGGTAAAAGCAGTGAAGGTAATCAAATAGTTTTTTCTGATCTTAGAGATAATACTAATTAGGTATTCATTATAAAATATGAGCTTGATAAATGTTATATGTTCTGAGAAAATCGGCTTAGAGCATTTCATGAAAAAGTGTATTTTGTATGGGAGGGGGTGGAAGGAGAGGGAGGAGGCAAATAATTTTTCTACCGTAGATTGAAATCATTATGAATGTAATATATCCAAAAATTCAGACTAATAGCTTTTATACTTTTTGAGTAAATCCATTTATTGTCAATTTGCGAAAATGTGTCATTTTGTATGGGAGGGGGTAGAAGGGGTGAAGCTAATCATCTAATTTTTTTTGACCTTACTAACAATTTTAAATAAAAATTTGGTGCACAATTTGAGCTCGCTAAATTTTATACGCACTGAGTAAATTGGCTTAGAGTAATTTATGACAAGTTCAGTTTGTATGAGAGGTGGTAGAAGGAGGGGGAGGACACACGTAATTTTTTTACTGTAGATTGATATTATCATAAAAATAATATATTCTAAATTTCAGGCCAATAGCTTTTATACTTTTCGAGCAAATCCGTTTATTGTGAAATTGCGCAATTGTGACATTTTGTATGGGAGGGGGTAGAAGGGGTGGAGCGATTTGGCCCGTTCACGAACTTGACCTTACTTTTTTGTTAAAAACGACGTGTACAAAATTTGAACTTTCTAGCTCAACGCGTTCTCAAGTTAGAGAGGACACGGACGGACGGACGGACGGACGGACGGACGGACGGACAGACGGACATCCGGTTTTGAGATTTCTGAGTGATTATATGAACTTCTGTATCATTCATTTTTTTCTCCGAGCCTTATTTCTTGGCGTTACAAACTTTGTGGCAAACTTATAATACTCTCAGATTTCATCTAGAGTATAAAAATATATCTACATCTTTTATTATTATCAAAAAGAATGCTGCCCAATCTCCAGATTGTGGAAGACAGTTACGAAAAAAAAAACAAACACATTCAAATTTAATATAAACTCCAAATGCAACCACCTTGAGAATAAGTTCGCAAAAAAATAAATATTATTTGGTCAGGATTTTATTCTGGCATCCTTCCAGAAATCCTTGTACATATTTCTCGTATATTTTTCAGTTTTTCAGGATTTTTCAAGTATTGAGATCCTGTTGTGCCTGTGATAAATAAAATTGAAATCGATTATTTATTTATGCCCGACGAGAAATGTGTGTTCGTTCTGCCAAAAGTATAGTGAATGCCGGATATGGTCTTTTCATATCCGTTCTTCCTTCTGATCGTTTCATTTTGGTCCAGTGTCTTAGAGAGACGATCTATTCCTATTGAAACGACTAAACAAATGGGTTTTATTGTACGTGACGAAAATCTATAGCATCCTTCTTTGATCCATGTCCATGATGCGTTGCATTTCCTCTTGATTTTTCTCTTTCGTAGAAACAACTAAGAGGACAGTCTGGAGAGAATAACATAAAGTGAAGGTTATCTCCAATATTTTTATTTCGATACCATACAAATTCGAAGAAATGTTTCTTTTTCGATTCAAGACAATTCTTGAGTTCAAAGAAGAAAATTGCTATGCTATTGTACTTTACTGTTGTGCAACTTAACTACGTCTTTTATTGATGATATTGATACTAAGCGAAGATTCTTTGCAGTTGCAGAAAGTATTTTATACCAATTAGAGTTTTCGAAAACTTTATCGTGCTTTACAGTTCTTCAGGATGCGGGTTTTTTTCTCCGTCTTAAGGAAATGCTTGATGACGATATTTGAAAAGGTTTAAATAAGTTATAATGATGAAAGTTTGAGAAGATTGCAGGCCCAATTGTGATATTAATGCGCTGCATTTAGTTAAGAAAGTTTTATTTTTTCATTTTTTATGGTTTCTTCTAGCAAACAACTATAATGTAATTAAGGATTGAATTCAAGAAACGATAATAAATGGAGTACATATCAATATTAATCTTGACGTCAGTTTTTTTTTAAATTCGTTGCCAAATTACTACCATCAACCTGATTAAATTAGTGACAACATGAAATGAATTGTAAGGATTACTGTAGCGACGGCTTCTTTACTTACTTTAACGTTTTACTAAGTGGCATCACTTTTTGCAATATCCAGTCTTATAAATTATTCGCACATCAATCAAAGAACTATTTCAATTCTTTTGAATGATCCCATCATGCGATACTGTTTGTAACATCCACTAGAGGAAAGAAACTATACCCCAGCCGAAACAAATCTAATTTTCATGATACGGCATACAATTCTTTTGGAATAGTTTTTATACTCTAGATGAAATCTGAGAGTATATTGTGTTTGCCTTACCGTTTGTAACGCTAAGAAATAATGCTCGCACAGAGCCGCCAAGGGTACAGAAATATTTGTTGTCGCTCAAAAACCTCGATTCCGAGTGACCGTCTGTCCGTCTGTCCGTCTGTCCGTCTGTCTGTCTGTCCGTCTGTCCGTCTGTCCGTCTGTCCGTCTGTCCGTCTGTCCGTCTGTGCGTCTGTCTACAGCATAACTCTCGAAAGCTTTGAGCTGTAGTGCTAAAAATTTTTGTGTGTCATTTTTAGCAAAAAAGTAAGATCAAGTTCGTGAACGGGCCAAATCGCTCCACCCCTTCTACCCCCTCCCATACAAAATGACACAAATGCGCAATTTGACAATAAACGGATTTGCTCGAAAAGTATAAAAGCTATTGGTCTGAAATTTGGAATATGTTACTTTTATGATAATATCAATCTACCGTCTAAAAATTATGCGTTTCCTCCTCCTCCTTCTACCACCTCCCATACAAACTGTACTTGTCATGAATTACTCTAAGCCAATTTACTCAGTGCGTATATAATTTAGCGAGCTGAAATTGTGCACTAAATATTTATTTAAAATTGTGAGTAAGCCTAAAAAAAATTAGACGATAAGCTTCACCCCTTCTACCCCTCTCTCATACAAAATGGCACAATTTCGTAATTCGACTATAAATGGATTTGCTCGAAAAATATAAAAGCTATTAGTCTGAATTTCGGGATATATTACTTTCATAATGATTTTAATATACAGTATAAAAATTATTTGCGTCCTCCCTCTCCTTCCAACCCCTCCCATACAAACATCACTTTTTCATGAAATGCTTTAAGACGATTTTCTCAGAACATTTATCGAGCTTATATTTTGTAATAAATTCTTAATTAGCATTGTCACTAAGATCAAAAAAAAATATTTGATTAGCTTCACTGCTTCTACCCCCTCCCACACAATATGACATAGTTTCACAACTTCACAAAAAATCGATTTTCTTGAAAAGTATAAATGGCACTATTCTGAAATTTAAGGGATGTCAATTTTATAATATTCCTAGTTATTTCTGAAAAAATCACAAAAATCCCCCCACTCTTTCTACCACCTCCCATACAAACTGCACATTTTCACTAAATCAAACTCACTAATTTTCTCAGTTCCCATTCAATTTTTGGAGTAAGCATTTTGAATAAAACATTTTGATAGCTACTTTAGCATGATGGGGAAAAAATTAGTTCAATGCTATCACCCCTTCTAACACTCTCCATACGAAATTTCTTGGGATCACAAAAAATTCTATTTCATCTAGAGTATCGTAAGATTGCGCTTTACGCGCAATCGTAGCCCTGTTATGTTTTTTTACTATTTTCATCCTCGTATTTCCCAAAGCACATTTTCCAAATCACAACAAAACTAAAACGCTTAATTCAACCATAATATGACAAGTAATAGATATTACTCGTCCCTTTGACATGATGTTTTTTTTCCTCCCTAACTAAGTTAAGGCGTAGCTGCTCCTTTGTATTTACTTTTTATGTCCGATGGAAATCTTCATTGTTTTCCTTAAATCAAGTTGTGATGGAGCCGTTGCTTGTTTTTCTGAACGACCAAAACAAACAAATAAGCAAACAGACAAACAAATTTCGACATTATTCGTGACTCATACACTCAATAATCAGCTTTAAGCTCAAAGTTCTTAAGCAAACAAATCTCGATTTTGGTAAATACGGAATTTCTAAGGCAAAAATCCTTTTTGTGATTTTTGTAATAGCTTGCTCTTAGCTTTTATTACGACCTACGTCTATTACGAATTGGAACGCGAACATTTTTTAGTTAAAAAATAAAAAACATCACACCATTGCCTAAGGATTACAAAAAAAAAAAAAAATGTTATCCGGAAAATAACATTGACTTCTGATTTCACGAAACAATTTTTGAAATTGCTATGCAGTATCATTGCAGATGAAAGTTTGGCATTTGCCCAGAAGCAATTTTCCACGTCATCCTGCATTTACGACGCTGATGGTGCCTTGCGGAATCAACCAAAACAAAAAACAAAATGTTAATTAACGATCAGCGGTGGGGTTACCACAATTTATGGTATTGCATGTGTGAAAACGGAACCGAAAACCGAATGCATCTACGGAAATTGGAGATGTGAAACTGCGTGGCAGTACGTTTTTGATTAATGGCGTATGCACATATTTCCCTGTGCAGTGCAATAGTTAAACGCTACCAACATATTATTTCAAAATGTTGAAAATGTTTTCATTAAATTTAGCACAGGATACGAAAAGATTCGTTACGTTGTTGGTATGAATTCATTGTGTCGCTTAAAATTTCGAATTGCTTTTATTTGAAACCAGTTCAAAATTGGACCAAATGGATGTGGACGTTTCATTAAAACGGAGAGCTGTGATACGAATATGATATCATTAACTTTTTTGTTAATTTAAGGGTTACGGATCTCATGATTAAACATTTAAAGATAAATTTATGATTAATGTTTAGTGTTATCTTTTCAGCGAAATTATTCTTGAATAATCGTTATCGTAAAGATTGATGATTTAAACAATGTTTAACTTTTGGTATATATATCAGTTAAAATTTTGTTATCATACTTGGGTACATACATAGTTCTTTTATTATGCTACGAATAGAATTTTTATCTGGTGATTTCTGTTTTCTGAGAAGTAAAAAATAGAAACTCTTCACTTCTCATTAATTAACTTTTTGAAATCTTATTTGTACAATGTTTAACCATTTCAATGTCGCTTTTCTACAGCCGCTAACTTCAATATGTGGCTCCCCGTATGATCACTTTTACTTTATTATTCTAATAATAAAGTATTGTGACCGACACAGAAAAAAAAAATTTGAAACCCTGAAATTTTGTTTTTTCGCGTTTCATGACTAAATTAGCCCAAAAATGACTCCTTCCCGCCGTACGCCGTCCGCCGTACATATGGACTCATATCTCTGAGACCGTTAAAGGTAGAATGTTCGTTGATGGGTTGATTGTTGACTGGATAAGTGAACTCTATTTTCTAAATTTTGGGGGGTATTAGATGGAAGGGGGTGGCGGGGGGAGGGAAAGAGTCAAAAACTACACTTTCTAATATCTCCACCACGAATGTAGATAGGAAGTTGAAAATCAGTAGAGATATAGAAAGGGCTGTGGGACAAACATTAAAAATAATTTAATTTTACTTTATTATTATAATAATAAAGTATTGTGATCGACACAAGAAAAAAAAAAATTTGCTACCCTGAAATTTTTTTTTCGCGTTTCATGACTTAATTAGCCTAAATAAACTGCCAACAAGTCGGGCGAAACTTTATTATTCTTGGGACAAGTTGCGGATGAGTGGAAAGTCAATATGCAGGTTACAGTGGTTGGGGAAGGCAAAGTGAAAGGGAGTTCTTGGGCAGGGCTGTTGTCAATTTAACAATATTTTATTCGTTTCTGCAAGTTTCGGTTTTTATGAGGGGAGGGGGAGGGGTAATAGTAAGGGTGGGTGGATGTTAATAGCTTTTTAATTAATTGCTTGAATCACGTCCAATATTCCCTGTATAGAATGTGTTTCATAGACGAAGTTGCATAGAGTTTTCATAAAATTCGGTGTATTTCACATTCACGAAACAGAACATTTGTATGGGAGCGGGTAGAGAAGGTAGGGGAATCGTAAAATTTGATATGTAGCTTTATTTTGCTTCTCTTGTAAGGTGCTTGTATAAAACTTCAAGTCCGTAACTTTTAGTTTGTTGGTTATTAGTTGATTTAACGAAAATGGTCGAAATCATAGTTTTGTATGGGAGGGGGTAGAAGGGCAAGCGTGATTTCAAAACTTTTAAAGCAACTTCATTTAAATTATTTTTATAAGTTCTTATGCAAAATTTGAAATTGATAGCTTTTAAGAGTTAGCTGATTACTGATTTCTTAAAAATGCTAGAAAAAATAATTTTGTATGGGAGGGGGAAGAGGAGGTATGGGAATCGTAAAACTTGTGATACAATTTTCTTTCTTTTCTGTTGTAAGGTGTTCGTAAAAAATTTCAAGTTCGTAGCTTTTAATTTGTTGATTATTAGTTGATTTAATGAAATTGGTCGAAATCAGACTTTTGTATGGGAGGGGGTAGAAGGGCAAACGCAATCTCAAAACTTTTAACGCAATTTCATTTCAATTATTTTTATAAGTTCTTATGCAAAATTGCAAATTGATACCTTTTAATAGTTAGGTGATAATTGATTTCTTAAAAATGGTCGAAAAAATAATTTTGTATGGGAGGGGGTAGAAGTTTTAAAGTTTTTCGACCAGTTAATATTTCGTATATTTAGGGTTTTTTTTTAAATGCATTTTCCAAATTTTCAAGTTTCTACCTTAAAATTTCACTCAAAAATTTTCAGTTTATGTGTTTTTTTCAATGCACATGAAACACCTTGTGCACGTTAGACCGGGGGGGGTCGGCTTATAACAATTATGGATCAAGTTATTATTATTTTTCTATGAACATTAAAGAGACGTATGCACATGCAAAATTTAAACTTTGTATCTTTTACCAGAGTCCTAAAAAAATCACTAAAAAAAACATTTTTGCTTATCACCTCCCTCGCCTTACACCACCCAACTTAAAATTTTTATTAAAATTAACCATTATGTAGCTCTACAATCTGACAAATTTTTGATTTGATATCTGTACTCTTTTTTGAGATATCAATCAATCAAATTCCTGTTAAGACCCCCTATAGGGGCATAGGACAGAAACAACTCTCTTCCACAAGGCGCGATCCTGCGCATCGGCTTTAAGCTGTTGCCAGGACTTGTTTATTCCTCTGGCCTCCTGCTCAACTGCTCGCTTCCATGTGTTACATGGTCGACCAACCCGACGTCTTCCTTGAGGGTTATAATCCAGAGCCTGTTTGGCGATGTTTTGCTCTGGTTTCCTCAAAATATGACCGATCCACTGCCACTTTCGCCGTTGAATCTCAATACCTATTTTAGTCTGGCGAGTTGTACTCCAAAGTTCGTCGTTGGAGATCACTTCTGGCCAGAATATTCCTAAAATGCGTCGGAGGCATTGGTTTACGAAAGTCTGTAGTTTCTTGGTAAGTCGAACGGTCACTTTCCACGTAGTACAACCATATAACAACACGGATTTGACGCATGCATCAAAAACTCGCAGCTTCGTGCGAAGGGAGATCTCTCTTAACCTCCAGAAAGGGGAAAGGATACCGAAGGCCTGACGAGCTTTATTTAGCCGAGTCTCAACATCCTTTTCGGCTCCGCCGTCCATGCTGACAATGCTTCCGAGATAGCAAAAATCTTGCACCTCTTCCACATCCTGTCCATTAAGAACAATCGGTGTGCTTGCGTTCGAACCCATGTGCATGTACTTGGTTTTACGCACATTTATTTTCAGTCCCGCCTCTTTGCACTTAGAATGCAATGAGCGAACATTTGACTCTAAGTCCGAACGGGTATGTGCAAGCAAACACACGTCATCAGCATAATCAAGGTGACTTAAGATGTTAAATAGTCTCCATTGAAGACCTTTACCTTCCCCACCTTCCAGTGCAGCTTTCAAGATGTCATTTATTACCACCAGAAACAGGGTTGGTGATAATATGCAGCCTTGTCTGACACCCGTTTGCACAGGAAAGCTCTCGGACAGCTCTCCTATATGCAAGACGCGACACCTTGCATCTTCGTAGGATTCTTTAATCATAGCTATGACCTTATTTGGAATACCTCTCCTACGCAAAGCATTCCATATGTAATCTCGCTTAACGCTGTCAAAAGCCTTCTCGAAGTCCACAAACATGAGATGTAGTGGCGAACCCATTTCGGCTGACTGCTCCAATATTATCCGTAGGGTATTTGTGTGGTCGGCACAAGACGACCCTTTACGGAATCCAGCCTGATAAACTTCGAGAGTGCTCTCGACGACATCACTAATCCTATTGAGAATTACCTTAGCCATAATTTTTGATACGGCAGTAAGTAGACATATACCACGCCAATTGCCACAATCCCGAAGGTCGCCCTTCTTCGGAATTTTCACAATGACGCCCTCCTTCCATTCAGTCGGATATCTTCCATCATTCCACACCTTAGTGAAGAGTGGGAGGAGTATATCGGCTGTTATTTCCGGGTCCGCTTTGAGGAGTTCGGTTGGTAGTCCGTCTATACCTGGAGCTTTCCTTCCCGCCATTGACCGAATGGCGGAAACTATCTCTTCCTTATCTGGGGGATCGTCCCTAATAGAGGATTGTTGCGGTTGGATGTTTGGAAGTTGTTCTGTTTCCGGAATATCTTCATCTGACAAGATGTTTAAAATATCAGTGAAGTATTCCTTCCATCGTCGCAACTGGTGTTCACTCATATTAAGGAGAGTTCCGTTGACATCTCTCACCAGGTGGTTGGCGGTGAAATTCCTGTTCGTCAAATGTTTCATGATTTTAAATAGTGAACCCATATCCCCAAGGTAAGCCGCAGATTCTGCCTTGTTTGCCAGATCTTCAATGGCCTTTCTCTTGTCGCGTCTAACAGCCTTTTTAAGCTGTATATGAGCATCGCGGTAGTTCTGCCTCAAGTCGGGCGTTCGTTGGTTGACATCGGGTTGAGAGATGATTGCCAATTTGGCTTTTTTCCGATTGCCAACCTTGTCCCATGTGTCTTGCGACATCCAGGGTTTCTCACCGCTTTGCGCATATCCCACAGATTCTTCAGCACTAGTTAGAAAAGTGTTTCTGGTTGCCTCCCAATTGGCGTCCAGTGTGCGCATTTCATGTTCACACAATGTGGATGACTTTTCGCGTAGAATGGTGGTGTATTCGAGTTTTTTGTTGGGATCTTTAAGTTTATCCACATTAAGCTTGCGCTTCATTTGAAGAATTTGTGGTCGTCGGATAGCTGCTGTACACAATCTCAAGCAGGCAACCATCAAGTGGTGATCGCTCCCCACGTCAGCTCCACGTTTCGCTCGCACATCGAGGAGACATCTTCTCCATCGGCGACTTATAGCCAAATGGTCGATCTGGTTCTGAGTAACACCGTCAGGGGAAACCCAAGATGTTTTATGATGACTCTTGTGTGGAAAAAGGGTCCCTCCGATGACCATTTGCCGAGTACTACAGAACTCCACAAACAATTCGCCGTTTTCGGGTCCCTTAATCCAAGGTCGTGAAGCGTCGACCCAAGGGTCACCATGCCTCCCCATGACGTGTTCTAGTCCAGTGTTGTCTGATCCAACCTAGGCGTTCATATCTCCCGAGATGATAATAATATCACCTCTTCGAACACGTTCGAAGGTGGCACTCAGTTGGCTATAAAACTCCTCTTTGTCACCAGATGTTGCGGTATTAGTTGGTGCGTAGCACTGCAGAATTGTGACGTTTCTGACACTGGTCCTGAGCCTGACGACGATAATCCTATCCGAGATTGGTTCCCAGCTAATGAGACTGTTTCTCGCTCTCGGCGTAAGGACGAACGCCACGCCATTTCTGGCTTCACTTTCAGGGCCAATGTACAGAATAGTGTTTCCGCTAGGGGTTCGTTTTTCTCCTGATCCTGTCCACCTGACCTCGCTCAAGCCCAAGATTTGGATGTTATAGTGCTCCATTTCACGGTCGATCACCGATTGGCGGTGTAAGGACCGAGTAACCCCAGCTCTTCCCCCGTCATTCAATGTTCGAACGTTCCAGAAGCCAATCATAGTCCGTTTTCGAATGCCAAAAGTCGTTACCGTAGAATCAGTCCGTATCCGAGGCTATCTGTTTCTCGTATCATTTAGGTCTTAAGATCACGGGTGATAAGCCCATGATCCAGTGAGTGTCCATTTGCCATTTTTAGGGCAAGCAGGACTGGCTGTGGGTGAATTCTACAGCCCCCATCCCAGAGGGGGATAGTTAGCTCAGGTCCGTGGAGTCGCTAACTCCAAAGATAGTTGCAGGAATTGGTAAAACCTCATACTACAACTACCCCCTTGCGGTTTGAGATATAAGGATTCGTAATTTTGAAAAGTGCTCCATTTTTGAAATGCTCCCCATTTCCCCCGACTACTATTATTTCAAAATCTTATATTTTTTTTGTATTTGACTAGTATAGCTTAATATAAGTTTTAAGTTTCAATTACATAGTTTAAGAGATATTTGAGATATTAATTTTTAAGTGTTGTTCTTTGCACCCCCCTGACCCTCCCCCTTACAATAGTTAACCAATCTCTAAGCTGATTCCGATGGAACTATATGCCACCTTGACGGTCCCAAAATATGAATTTTTTACGATAAGTAATTTCGAAGATATAATCATTTGAAAAAATAATTCGGCCGACAATTTGTTTTTAGCCCCCCTTTTCGCACCCCAATGGATAAAAAAATTAAAATATTTTTAAAAGTTATTCCACAAACTCTTTTATATGTATATTGAGTTTTAGCTTCCTAGCTGTTACCATGGTTGAGATATTTGAATTCGTATTTTTCGGTTTTAGCGCTCCCCCCGCCTCCCCCTGAACCTGTACACCCCCCAAATGAATATCTGCCTGAGATCCGCAACTATCTACAATCCCCCCAAAAATGAATTTTCTATCTTGAAGGGTTTGGGAGTTAATGTGCGCTGAGCGTACACGTCGGCGTACGGCGTACAGACAGACGGATTTTTATTTTTTGCATTTTTAGGTTAATTTAGTCATGAAACGCGAAAAAACAAAATTTCAGGGTATCAAATTTTTTTTTTTCCCAAGTCGATCACAATACTTTATTATTAAAATAATAAAGTAAAATGCAAAAAAAACATAACAGGGCTACGATTACGCGTAAAGCGCAATCTTACGATACTCTAGATGAAATAGAGTTTTTTGTGATCCCAAGAAATTTTGTATGGGGAGTGTTAGAAGGGGTGATAGCATTGAACTAATTTTTCCCCATCATGCTAAAGTAGCTATAAGAATGTTTTATACAAAATGCTTACTCCAAAAATTGAGTGGGGACTGAGAAAATTAGTGAGTTAGATTGAGTGAAAATGTGCAGTTTGTATGGGAGGTGGTAGATAGAGTGGGGGGATTTTAGTGATTTTTTCAGAAATAACTAAGAATATCATAAAGTTGACATCTCTTAAATTTTAGACCAGTAACATTCAGACTTTTCAAGAAAATAGATTTTTTGTCAAGTTGTGAAACTGTTGTCATATTGTATGGGAGGGGGTAGAAGCAGTGAAGCTAATCAAATATCAGAAAAAAGATCTCAGTGATAATACTAATTAAGTATTTATTACAAAATATGAGCTCAATAAATGTTATATGTTCTGAGAAAATCGTCTTAGAGCATTTCATGAAAAAATGTAGTTTGTATGGGAGGGGGTGGAAGGAGATGGAGGACGCAAATAATTTTTCTACTGTAGATTTAGATAATTATAAAAGTAATATATCCCAAAACTCAGATTAATAGCTTTTACATTTTTTGAGTAAATCCATTTAATATCAAATTGTGAAATTGTGTCATTTTGTATGGGAGGGGGTAGAAGGGGTGAAGGTAATCGTATAATTTTTTTTGACCTTACTAACAATTTTAAATAAATATTTGGTGCACAATTTCAGCCCGCTAAATTTTATACGCACTGAGTAAATTGGCTTAGAGTAATTCATGTCAAGTACAGTTTGTATGGGAGGTGATAGAAGGAGGGGGAGGACACGCATACGGTAGATTGATATTATCATAAAAGTAACATATTCAAAATTTCAGGTCAATAGCTTTCATACTTTTTGAGCAAATCCGTTTATTGTCAAATTGCGCATTTGTGTCATTTTGTATGGGAGGGGGTAGAAGGGGTGGAGCGGTTTGGCCCGTTCACGAACTTGACCTTACTTTTTTGTCAAAAACGACGTGTACGAAATTTGAGCTTTCTAGCTCAACGCGTTCTCAAGCTAGAGAGCGAACGGACGGACGGACGGACATCCGGTTTTGAGATTTTTGAGTGATAATATTAACTTCTGCATCACTCATTTTTTTCTTCGCGCCTTATTTCTTGGCGTTACAAACTTAAGAGCAAACTTATAATACTCTCAGATTCCATCTAGAGTATAAAAATCCGTCTGTCTGTACGCCGTCCGCCGTACGCCGACGTGTACGCTCGGCGCACATTTACTCCCAAACCCTTCAAGATAGAAAGTTTATTTTTGGAGAAATTGTAGATAGTTGCGGATCTCAGGCGGATACCCATTTTGGGGGGTGTACGGTTTCAGGGGGAGGCGGGAGGAGCGCTTAAACCGAATTCAAATATCTCAACCATGGTAACAGCTAGGAAGCTAAGACTCAACATACATATAGAGGGGTTTGTATAATAATTTAATTTTTTTATCCATTGGGGTGCGAAAAGGGGGGGCTAAGAACCAATTGTCGGCCGAATTTGTTTTCAAATGATTATATCTTCGAAATTACTTTTCGCAAAAAAATCATATTTAGAGACCGTCAAGGTGGCATATAGTTTCATCGGAACCAGCTCAGAAAGCGGCTAATTACTGTAAGGGGGAAGGTCAGGGGGGGGGGTGCAAAGAAAAACACTTAAAAATTAATATGTCAACTATCTCTTAAGCTATGTAATTGAAACTTAAAACGTATATTAAGCTATATTAGGCAAATACAAAAAAAATATAACATGTCGAAATAATAGTAGTGGGGGGAAATGGGGAGCATTTAAAAAATGGCGCACTTTTCAAAATTACAAATCCTTATATCTCAAAAAAGAGTACAGATATCAAATCGAAAACTAGCCAGATTGTAGAAGTACATAGTCGTTAATTTGGTAAAAATTTCAAATTAAGAGGTATAAGGGGAAGGAGGTGGTAAGCAAAACTGTCGAAAATTTTGAGTGATTTTTTTAGGGCTCTGGGAAAAGATACAAGGTTTAGATTTTGCACATAGATACATCTATTTGATGTTAATAGAAAAATAATAACAACTTATTCAATAATTGTTATAAACCGACCCCCCGGTCTAACGTGCACAAGGTGTTTCAGGTGCGTAGAAAAAAACACATAAACTGAAAATTTTTGAGTGAAATTTTAAGGTAGAAACTTGAAATTTTGGGAAATGCATTTAAAAAAAATTCCTAAATAATCGCAGTATAACTGGTCGAAAAATTTTAAAACTTCTATCCCCTCCCATACAAAATTATTTTTTCGACCATTACCAAGAAATCAAATATTACCTAACTGTTAAAAGCTATCAATTTGACATTTTGTACAAAAACTTTTAAAAATAGTTGAAATGAAACTGCGTCACAAGTTTTGAGATCACGCCTGTCCTTCTACCCCCTCCCATACAAAAGTATGATTTCGACCATTATTAAGAAATCAATTATCACCTACTATTTAAAGCTATCAATTTAAAATTTTGCTTACGAAATTTTAAAAATAATTGAAACAAAATTGCGTCGAAAGTCTTGAAATCACTCTTGCCCTTCTACCCCTTCCATACAAAAGTATGATTTCGACCAATTTCATTAAATCAACTAATAACCAACAAACTAAAAGCTAAGAGCTTGGAATTTTGTACAAGCACTTTACAAGAGAAATGAAATAAAACTGCATCACAAATTTTATGATTCCCTTACCTGCTCTACCACCTCCCATACAAATGTTCGGTTTCGTGAATAAAAAAATAAAATACACCGAATTTTATGAAAATTTTATGGAACTTCGTCTATGAAACACATTCTATACGGAGAATATTGGACGTGATTCAAGCAGTCAATTAAAAATCTATTAACATTCACCCACCCTTACTATCACCCCTCACTCCTCCCTTCATAAAAACGCAAACTTGCATAAATAAACGAATGAAATATTGATTATATGTACCGGAGCTTTTGAACGTTTCGGCAAAGTGTTAAATTGACAACTGCCCTGCCCAAGAACCCCCTCTCACTTAGTCTTCCCTAACCACTCTAACCTGTATACACAATCGAAGTCCTGCTATTTTTTTAAGCTTGATGTCATTTTATTTGGGCTTTTTTCAATTAATACAAGCTACAACTATTCACATGTCCTTAACACGTATACATATGATCTCGAATCACGGGTTTGATTTGATCACGAGCCTCTCCCATTCAAATGCGAGTATCATGCTATCATTCTTAATAATTTATGGTTCTAACTCCAACAAAATACAAAACATTGTGTTCAAAGAGCCATTAAAGGAAGCGGATTATATATCCCATATAATGTATTACTACTACATTCTCAAAAATTTCTTACTAATGCGATTTTTATGCGGACGAAGTCGCGGGAGTTTGCTAGTAATAAAATAAAATAGATGCATTTCGTAGCTCATGGTAAAATTTTTAGAGTACCTGGAGATTTATGGATGATTTGATAATTCGTAGTTATTGGCTAAATCGATGATATCCAACTGGGTGGCCAAGTGTCAAAAAAATGTGAGCTTAAATGTGCCAAAAATTTAAATATCGCAGACTTTTTTGTCGTTGTTGTAATGGTGGGTAGAAATGATGTGATTTTCCACATCTGGAACTGTACGTTAAATTTTGACGGTCAAGTTTGATTGACCGCAAATCTTATGAAAGTGGTCCGACATTTTAACAACAATTTTGTCATAATAGTTGATGTGCTTTGATTACATTTTGTATGATGCTTATTAAGAAATATCCACAATTATTTCTGACAATTTTATGAAGTCAATGTAGCCTGAATTTGAATGAATTTTCATCTTGTCTTGTCATGAAATATTTGGTAATTTTCTTCCAAGAAATTTGGGATCATTTTGAGAAAATTACCAATTTTTCTCTCATAATACACAGGAATTTCAACCAAACCAAATAAAAGTTTCGATACCTTTAAATGAAAATTCGGATAAAGGCTGTCAGACATATTTTAGTTTATCACTTTTTCCCACTCTCTCCTAAATTGGGCTAGTTTCGGTATAGAACACTGTGCTTTTGAAGTTCATCTAAATAATTTGCGAATAGAAAATAGGTTTAACTTTAAGTTGACAAGCATTACATTACTCTGGCCCATTAATCAATAATGGTCGTTAAAGTACTATGTGTAACTGCGCAATTACGAATAATGATATCTAATTTACAGCTCATAATGAGGATCACTAAGAAGTACTAAGTGTTTATAGGCATTAAAAAAGCTTGATGCCGAATAATGTGTTTGAAGTACACTGCATCTTGTAGATAAATAACTGCGAAGGACTTTTTATGTATCTAAAATTTAAAAACAAAACTGTTAAATGTTAAGGCTAATGCTCAATCAGACTTTTATTTGCAATTATTTTCTTTATTGACAATTTCAGTGGCTGTTTATCTACGATGTTTTTCATTTTTATGTAATTATATTTTTTATGTCCAAGGTTCGCTTCTTATTATTACAATCATCATGAAAATATAAAAAAACATCGAATTAAAATTCATCAAAGTTAGGGTTTTACGGCGCATTTATTAGGATCTGTGTTTTTGCTAAGCATGGTTTTTTGATTGAATTTCTAAAAAAAGGACATGATTTATTCGAACAACAACACTGTTGAGATTTATTTATACATGGCATATTGATTGTACTTATATACATACATGCATAGATATTTACAATACGAGTATGTTCAACGGGAAAATTGAAAACAGTATCCCGAAATTAATAGTCTTGTATCCTGCCCTTAGTAATCCTCTGGTTTTATAATGTTTACATTGTTATATTGCTCGCTAAGCTTTAGTTAATGGGTTTCGGTTGTTTGAGTAAGGGATAATTCTTTAATTTTCTTGCAGGTTTAGGAAACTTCGCATAGGTATTAATTTTAGTAGTTTTAAAATGGAATGGTTAAAGTTAGTTGGAACAAATTGAAGCGATATTTCAAAATTTATTATACTTCCCTGATCTATAAAAAAAGTGTAATTACATACATGAAAATTTATATTTTTAATTTTAATGAACACGAAAAAATTATGTAAAAAAAAATTCTTATGCGCGTCGTATAATTTATACCAGAATTTCAGCGCAGCCAACAAGGACTCTTGGTCTTTGTGATTTAAATTAGGTAACTATGTGGAACAGCAGAACATGCTTGAAGGAACTTTTGAGTATTACTAGGCCCCATTAATATGGTCTTAAATACGCATAAGTATTGATATATTGTACTTTTCAAGATAGAAAATGAAAGCCGCACATTTTTGTTGTTTTCTTTAAATATAAAATCATTTAACCTAGTTGTGAGCTTAAAATTAACTGCTAAAAATTGCTTCAGCTCAACTATAACTTTGCATATTTCATAAATTTAGTTCTGCCCTCAACGATTGCAAAGTTCTTGGAGCTCTGACTGCAATATTTTCAGTTTTGCCATCAGATCAGCTTAACTCTAACTATTTTCAATATCTAATCGATCAATTTTCTTTCTGTTCGATAAAATTTTGAAAAATTTTTGGTTATTTTCTCAACTGTGGCAGGTAAACCAAGTTCCACTGTCGAAAAATATACATATAGGGGAGGAAAGGCTACTTTTCCGGGGCGAGTTATAGGCTTTACGGCAGGTTAGAGGACTTGTTCTACTCTAGATGAAATCTGAGAGTATATTGTGTTTGCCTTACCGTTTGTAACGCTAAGAAATAATGCTCGCACAGATCCGCCAAGGGTACAGGAATATTTGTTGTCAAAAACCTCGATTCCGAGTAACCGTCTGTCCGTCTGCGCGCCCGTCTACAGCATAACTATCGAAAGCTTCGAGCTATAGTGCTAAAAATTTTTGAGTGTCATTTTTAGCAAAAAAGTAACTTTACTTTCGTGAGTGGGCTACATCCTCCCACTCCTTCTATCCCCTCCCATACAAATTTCATGAAATTTCAAAATATTTTTTTTTTGAAACTATTTAAGCTATCCACTTGAAATTTAGGTGAAAGTATTATGATATAGATGTCATTAATATAACGGAATATTGATTCGATCCCCTCACTCCTTATGCCCTCTCCCATACAAATGAAAAATTTTGAAAAATACTTATGTTCGATTTTCATTGAAACTAGTACAGCTGGAAAGACGAAATTTTGCCAGAATTAATTCTACTATAATTGCAATTGGTTTTGAAAAAAATTATCAACTTCACCTCACTCCTTCTACCCCGTCCCCTACAAATTTCACCAAATTTTGAAATTTAAATTAAATTATTTTTCTTCGAAACTGTTAAAGCTATCAACTTGATATTTTGTATAAGGTATCAAAATAGAAATATCAATAACGGGAAAAAAAATTCTTTTGATCCTTACACTCCTTCTACCCCTTCCCATGCAAATGTATAATTTTTGTTAAATGCATTATATCGATTTCCATTAAAACTAGAAAAAGTAAAAATTTAAAATTTTGCCAGAATTTGTTTTTTTATAACTGTAATAAATATTAGAAAAAACTATCAGCTCCGATTCACTCGTTCTACCCCCTCCCTTATAAATATCTGTATTATAAATTCAAGAAAAGCATTTCTCCTTCGAATATATGAGAGCTATCGACTTTGAAATTGAATCAAAGCATGGTGATAAGGATGATGATAAGCAGTTTCAAAATAATATAAAACGCTCCACTTCTTCTGCCACCTCCCATACAAATGCCCCAATTTCAGGAAAACTATGTCCAATTTCTTTAAAAATAATGAAAACTAAAAACTTTAAGTTCAGCAAAAAACATTTTGCATGCCATGTTCGGTGTCATCCACGAAAAATACAAACCTCTCCCTCTATTTGTACCACCTCCTATCCAAACGTCTCTATTCACTATTCGAAAGAATTTGAGATGACATATTTTCCGGTATATTAAAGTCATTCCCATTTTGTCTAGAGTATCATATGATTGGGCTTAACGCCCAATCATAATTCTGTAATGTTTTTTGAAATAAAACTATAGCGTCGGCCGCTATAGTATCTTTCAGCAGAATTCTGATTCCACCTTCTGCAGATTTTACGTTACTTGGCGTTAAATTTAGCAATCGTCTGGATTGAAGTCAACACATCTACGAAGTCGCTCTTGATGCCTCGAAACGTATAGACTTAATGCGGAAGTGTGAAAAATACTTTTTTGTGTCCGAACTGGCTGCCATTTATATGGCATTAATCCGACCGCAACTCGCACCTTCAATCAATCAATCAAATTTCTGTTAAGACCCCCTATCGGGGCATACGACAGAAACTACTCTCTTCCACAAGACGCGATCCTGAGCATCGGCCTTAAGCTGTTGCCAGGACTTGTTTATTCTTCTGGCCTCCTGCTCAACTGCTCGCTTCCATGTGTTACATGGTCGACCAACCCGACGTCTTCCTTGAGGATTATAATCCAGAGCCTGTTTGGCGATGTTTCGCTCTAGTTTCCTCAAAGTATGACCGATCCACTGCCACTTCCACCTTTGAATCTCAATACCTATTTTAGTCTGTCCAGTTGAACTCCAAAGTTCGTCGTTGGAGATCACTTCTATTATTCCTAAAATGCGTCGAAGGCATTGGTTCACGAAAGCCTGTAGTTTCTTGGTAAGTTGAGCGGTCACTTTCCACGTAGTACAACCATATAACAACACGGATTTGACGCATGCGTCAAAAACTCGCAGCTTCGTGCGAAGGGAGATCTCTCTTAACCTCCAGAAAAGGAAAAGGATACCGAAGCCTGACGAGCTTTATTTAACCGAGCCTCAACATCCTTTTCGGCTCCGCCGTCCATGCTGATAATGCTTCCGAGATAACAAAAATCTTGCACCTCTTCCACATCCTGTCCGTTAAGAACAATCGGTGTGCTTGCGTTCGAACCCATGTGCATGTACTTGGTTTCACGCACATTTATTTTCAATCCCACCTCTTTGCATTTAGAATGCAACGAGCGAACATTTGACTCTAAGTTCGAACGGTTATGTGCAAGCAAACACACGTCATCAGCATAATCAAGGTGACTTAAGATGTTAAATGGTCTCCATTGAAGACCTTTATCTTCCCCACCTTCCAGTGCAGCTTTCAAGATGTCATTTATTACCACCAGAAACAGGGCTGATGATAATATGCAGCCTTGTCTGACACTCGTTCGCACAGGGAAGCTCTCGGACAGCTCTCTTCTATGCAAGACGCGACACCTTGCATCTTCGTAGGATTCTTTAATCATAGCTATGACCTTATCCGGAATACCTCTCCTACGCAAGGCATTCCATATGAAATCTCGCTTAACGCTGTCGAAAGCCTTCTCGAAGTCCACAAACATGAGATGTAGTGGCGAACCCATTTCGGCTGACTGTTCTAATATTATCCGTAGGGTATTTGTGTGGTCGGTACAAGACGGCCCTTTACGGAATTCAGCCCGATAAACTTCGGGAGCGCTCTCGACGACATCACTAATCCTATTGAGAATTACCTTAGCCATAATTTTTGATACGGCAATAAGTAGACATATACCACGCCAATTGCCACAATCCCGAAGGTCGCCCTTCTTCGGAATTTTAACAATGACGCCCTCCTTCTACTCAGTCGGATATCTTCCTTCATTCCACACCTCAGTAAAGAGTGGGAGGAGTATATCGGCTTTTATTTCCGGGTCCGCTTTGAGGAGTTCGGTTGGTAGTCCGTCTATACCTGGAGCTTTCCTTCCCGCCATTGACCAAATGGTGGAAACTATCTCTTCCTTATCTGGGAGATCGTCCCTAATAAAGGATTGTTGTGGTTGGATGTTTGGTAGTTGTTCTGATTCTGGAATATCTTCCTCTGACAAGCTGTTTAAAATATCAGAGAAGTATTCCTTCCATCGCCGCAACTGGTGTTCACTTATATTAAGGAGAGTTCCGTTGACATCTCTCACCAGGTGGTTGGCGGTGAAATTCCTGTTCGTCAACTGTTTCATGATTTTGAATAGTGAGCCCATATCCCCAAGGTAAGCTGCAGATTCTGCCTTGTTTGTCAGATCTTGAATGGCCTTTCTCTTGTCGCGTTGAATAGCCTTTTTAAGCTGTATATGAGCATCGCGGTAGTTCTGCCTCAGGTCGGGCGTTCGATGGTTGACATCGGGTTGAGAGATGATTGCCAATTTGGCTTTTCTCCGATTGCCATTGCATTCCCATGTGTCTTGTGACATCCAGGGTTTCTCACCGCTTTGCACATATCCCATAGATTCTTCAGCACTAGTTAGAAAAGAGTTTTCGGTTGCCTCCCAATTGGCGTCCAGTGTGCGCTTTTCATATTCACCCAATGTGGATGACTTTTCGCGTAGAATAGTGGTGTATTCGCGTTTTTTGTTGGATTTCTCTGATTTTATCCACATTAAGCTTGCGCTTCATTTGAAGAATTTGCAACCATCAAGTGGTGATCGCTCCTCACATCAGCTCCACGTTTCGCTCGCACATCGAGGAGACATCTTCTCCATTGGCGGCTTATAGCCAAATGGTCGATCTGGTTCTGAGTAACACCATCAGGGGATATTTTATGAGGACTCTTTAGGGGAAAAAGGGTCCCTCCGATGACCATTTGTCGAGTACTACAAAACTCCATAAATAATTCGCCGTTTTCGGGTCTCTTAATCCAAGGTCGTAACCCGTCGGCTCAAGGGTCACCATGCCTCCCCATAACGTGTTCTAGTCCAGTGTTGTCTGATCCAACCTGGGCGTTCATATCTCCTGAGATGATAGTAATATCACCTCTTGGAACACGTACGAAGGTGGCACTCAGGTGGCTATAAAACTCCTCTTTGTCACCAGATGTTGCGGTATTAGTTGGTGCGTAGCACTGCAGAATTGTGACGTTTCTGACACTGGTCCTGAGCCTGACGACGATAATCCTATCCGAGATTGGTTCCCAGCTAATGAGACTGTTTCTCGCTCTCGGTGTAAGGACGAACGCCGCGCCATTTCTGGCTTCACTTTCAGGGCCAATGTACAGAATAGTGGTTCCACTAGGGGTTCGTTCTTCTCCTGATCTTGTCCACCTGAACTCGGTCAAGCCCAAGATTTGGATGCTGTAGTGCTCCATTTCACGGTCATCACTGATTGGCGGTGCAAGGACCGAGTACTCCAGCTATTCCCCCGTCATTCAATGTTCGAACGTTCCAAAAGCCGATCATAGTCCGTTTTCGAATGCCAAAAGTCGTTACCGTAGAATCAGTCCGTATCCGAGGCGCTGTATCCGTTTCTCGTATCAGTTACGTCTTAAGATCACGGGTGATAAGCCCATGATCCAAACTCGCACCTTAGGGTCCTAAAATCACACGATCGTATCCAAAAACATTCGCTTTGTCTAATTTTTGAGGAAACCTTCTGAAGCCTCCCTCGATCATCGCCGAAATGTTGAAGTAATCGGTATTTGTTATAAATATTTTCATGGTAAATGTAAGGAACTAAAGAATCTATTACCTCCTCTATTACATACTCGCCAAGCTGCACACGTTAACGAGTACACTGTGAAGCATTTTCTGGGGAGAACAGTGAAATTTATGACGTCCTTTATCCTATGGCCATCATTGATGTGGAATGCATTACCGTGCAAACTATTTCCACAACCATTTGAAACTTATCCCTCCTACGTTTCCTTCTAACTTCCCTATTCTCATTTGATTCTCCTACTCATGTCGATCTTACTGTGCATCACGCATTAACTTAAGGGTTAGCACTTAAGTTATTTCGGTCAAATAAATGAAAGCATAATATATTATACTACAGAATAAACCATTTCACTTCGGTTGGAAAAACCGAAAATTGAACAATTAGCTTAGTGGACAGCGTGCTTGCTTCACAGTCAATAGGTTGTGGATTCGATTCCCACTCGAGGCAGTAGATTTTGTTAAGCACGAATTTTTCAGTTGCTTTCGGCAATGAAAAATTATTCGAAATAAAATGGGCAAACGATGTAAAAGTGAAACAGTTTCAAGAAGGTCTATATACTCATTAGATGGTTTCTGTTCACTTTCTACCATTCAGTCTCCCATAACATCTGCAAATATTTGTTAGTAGCAGCCAGTTTAACTGAAAAGTATACCAGTTTTACCACTCGTTACGATCGTTCTCAGTTCCCTTCTCCTTCCTTCCCTCAATGACTCTGTTTGTGCATTACACATAAAGTACGAAATTGCCTATAATACAGGTCATTCTGTAAGAAAAACATGTAAATATGAAAAAGTTTTTACTGTTTAAAGATCAATATATTTTACTCAGGACGAATTTTGTGCTACTGTAAAAATACGACAGTTTCGGTAGCTCGAAAACAAACATAACAGTTTTTAGTTACTTTGCCACGCTTCTTTTGTCGATCAGATCAAAAATAGAATCTTCAATTAATTAATTTTATTTCGAGGTTTAATGCTACATTGGTAGACATTCGTATGAGCGCACTACATTTTTTTGAGATATTTCTTGAAAAAAAAAAAAAAAATGTAATGCTTTTAAAAGAGTCATATTATGTTTTGATTTGGATTCATTTTTGGCAAAATTTTTTTCTTTTTGTGGATTTAAAAAAACAAAATTCTAATGGTTAGGCATTCGTATGAACGCACTTGTCGCTTATAAGTAAAAAAAAATAAATAAGTTCATATTTTTGGCACTTTTTTTATTTAATACTTTGTACGGTCTCCTTTGTTTTGAATGACACTACAAATTCGGCTGGGCATTGAATTTGTTAGATTATTTAGACAATCCAGGCCAATTTCGGACTAGCACGTGCGAATGGCTGCTTTTAAGGCATTTACGCTATCAAACTGACGTCCATTTGCACACACTTTGCTAGCGAGAATCCCCCAAGGGTTCTCAATTGGGTTACAGTCAGGATTACAAGCGGGCCAGTCAAGTGAGCGAATATTTTTGTCTGAAAGCCAATCATTGGTTTACCTCGAAGCATGAATCGATGCATTATCATGCTGGAAAACTACATCTTCCTCATCGCAACTATCCAGATGACTGATTAAAATATCTTCCAAGAGATCTATGAAGATCTGGGAGTTCATTCTAGTAGTTATGAAACAGATAGGAAGCTTTTCTTTGCAGGAGAATGCACCCTAAACCATAACGCTTCCACCACCGAAATTACGATTCGATCTCACTACGTTGTGTTTTTCCAAGTTATGCCAGCAGCAACTGTAGCAGTCTGGGCCATCCAAATTGAATTTTTTTCATCAGAAAAAATTACTTTCTCCCATTTGGATGTCCAACCCACGTACTTTTTGGCGAATTGTAGTCTCTTCTCTCGATGAACGGCAGCTAATCAGGGTTTTCCTTTAAGTTTCGTCCATGCTATTTTTGGCGAAGTGCTTAAAACACGCGCAATGTGACGAGGTTTTACATTAAAATCTAATTTGTCCTTAAATTGTTTTGCAGATAGCAGATTTTTTGTTGCCTCGTGTCGAATTTTGCCTTTATCTTACTTACTTACGATGGCGCTACAGCCCAAATCGGACTTTGGCCTCCTGAATGCTTTGCCTCCATCCATCTCGGTTCAGTGACCGCGTCCTCCAGTTTGAAAATCTTAGCAGTGATTTGCTGTCTGCGTCAATCGAATCCTCCCAGCGCTTTCGTGGTTTTCCGACCGGTCTTTGTCCGTTGACTTTCCCTTTTAGTGTGCGTTTGGGAATTCTTCCGTCATCCATCCGCTCCACATGACCAGCCCATTGTAATTTTTTAAATTTTATGAGGGTTGACACTTCTGGATTGTCGAAGATGGCATACAATTCTCTATTGTATCGTATTCTCCAGATTGAGTCTTCCCTCACAGGTCCGAGGATTCTTCTGAGGACCTTCCTTTCAAAGGCGTTAAGTCGTTTTTCGGACGCCTGAGTTAATGTCCACGTTTCGCTGCCATAGCATAGCACAGGTGTTATGATTGTTTTGTATAGCTTAAGTTTTGTTTTCCTGTGCACGTTCTTGTTTTTGATTATTGGAAGTACCGAATAATAAGTCTTGTTTGCCATCATTATCCTTCTTTTAATTTCGATGGGTTCGCTTCCATCCTTCGATAGATTTGCCCCTAGATATATGAAGTTGTCTACGTTTTCTAGGTTATAGTCTCCTACTGTAATATTTTGTCTGATTGGCGTCTTTTTCCTAGTTTGCGTCATAATTTTTGTTTTGTTTTCATTAATGCGTAGTCCAACTTCCCTTGCTACCGAGTCAAGGTTTACAAATACTTCCTTAGCACTCTCCAGAGATCTTGCAAGGATATCTATGTCGTCGGCATATGCTACGAGTTGTATGGATTTGAAGCATAGTGTTCCCTTGGTGTCAACGGGAAGTTTCCGAACAACATATTCGAGTGTTAAGTTGAAAAGCATTGGTGCGAGGCCGTCACCTTGTTTAAGGCCGTTGTCTGTTTTAAAACTGGAAGTCAGATCGTTTTCTACTCTGACTTGTGACAAAGACTCAGTCATTGTCATTCTTGTCAGTCGAACCAGTTTCGGTGGGACTCCAAACTCCAACATGATTTTATACAGTACGCGCCTGTCGATACTGTCGTATGCTTGTTTGAAGTCAACAAATATCTGGTGCACATCAATATTATATTCCCAGCACTTTTCCAGCACCTGTTTAACTGAGAATATCTGGTCCGTGGTTGAGCGTCCAGCTCTAAATCCGCCTTGGTATTCACCAATTACTTTATCAGCATAGGGCTTAATTCTCTTTTCTAGAATTTTCGTCAAAATCTTATAAGACGTACACAACAGAGATATTCCTCGGTAGTTTTCGCAGCAGAGTTTGTCACCTTTTTTATAAATTGGACATATGATGCTCTTGCGCCAATCTTCAGGAAGTATTTCCTGCGTCCATATGTCCGCGACTAATCTATGTAGGAGATGCGCTATGCAGGTGTCGCCGGCTTTCAGAAGTTCAGCTGGGATTTGATCAGTGCCCGGCGCTTTGTTGTTTGGGTGGTTCCTTAGGGCTGTTTTTACTTCTTCGAGTGTGGGAGGACTCAAAGCGGATCCTTCATCAGCTGTTACATCAGTTATACCTGCTATTGTATCTGCTGCTGCTGTTCGTGTAGGTGATGGGCTCGGGTTAAGAAGGTGTTCAAAATATTGTGCCCATCTTAGTTTTGCCTTTATCACGCAAGGACAATTTTGTATTGCACTTTGTTGGAGCCTTAACGCCATAGCCATTGCCTTTTTTAAGAAATTCCTGATTGCACATTCAGATCGACCAAGTTTAGTACCAATTCGCCTATTGGAGAAGTCTTTTTCTTTCAATAAATTGATGGTAACTTGCTCCGCCTCATTTAAGTGCTTCCCAGAAGGCATTGCTGCAAAAACAACGCTCATACTAAATAATATTGCAAAATATATTCTGCACAAAACCAATGAAAATTCTTTAATGCTATTTAAAACAAAATTTGCAAGAAAACTTTAAATTTTGCGTTCAAAACTCAATAATTTCTCGATGCGCTCATACGAATGTTGCAGATCAAACTATGCTCCATTCACATTTTTTGCCTTTTTTTTTTTAAATATTACCGTTAGTTTCATTAGTTTTACTGTCGTGTATAATTCATTCATGGCAATTCCAAAAATAGAGACAAAATGTTTTGTCTTAGAAATATTTTACAGTGGGGAACACAATATATGATACATTTTCAGATACGCGCATACGAATGTCTACCACTGTAATAACTTCCATTTCCGGTTAGCGATAATATCATAATCTAATAGTAGACTGGAGCATGACATGTGGCTCCATTAAAAACTGTATGGCTAAAATTTTCATGATAACCAAAGTTTCACCTTTTTATTTCAAAATATGGGGAAAAATGCATGGATAAGAGCGAGAAAAATACAACATCATTATATCAAAATGATGATTTAATAGACATTATTTTGTTTTAAAAAAGAAAAGATGAATGAAGCATTCACAATCAATAAACAAATTATTTCATACTTACATTATACTAAAATATTGTTCGCAATTAATCTGTAATATCTCTTCGGGTTGTATTCGAATTGTTATCATCTAGGTACAGGTCTCTATGTGATTCCGAAAGTTTAGAGTTTACGCTACCTACACTAGAATTATCCGATTGTATGCTCCGACATTCGCTATTCAATAGATTTTGGTTTTGTATCTCGTGTGTTGATTGGTTTTCAAATGTTTCATAATAATCTCCCAAAAATGATAGTTCTGAATAGCTATCGGAATCATCGCATTCAAAATATCGACTCTGAAATTGAAAGAAAATAATACGTCATATGAATTTGCATATGTAATGATTTTATAAATATACAATTAATTTAAAAAAAAAAAAAATTTTTATCGCGCCTCACAATTTTGGAAAAGACAAAACATGTGAAGTTCCTTGAAAGCAAATAACTTAATATCATGAAATTATACACATTTTTAATTTAACAAAGTTTTGAAATTTAATCACTTCTCATAGTTTCGAAACTATATATCGCTATCGAGCTATCGACTTGAAATTTATAACTTAACTTTAAATATATTATTTAGCCATTTTTTGAGATTTCTTACTTCTTTTGCTATCTCCAATGCAAATTATGCAGGTATTTGATATCACTCCATTTTTCTTCGAATGTATTGAAACAATAGCGAATAGTTAGATATTTGATAAATAAAAATTTACCCTTTCTACCACATCATGTGTAAGGTTGAAATTAACATATACCAAGTTTATACGAAGAAATTTTGATTCTAAACTGAAAAGGAAGACTTGAGAAACCTAATTTTCCCCTATTACGATATATCATGCTATCAAGGGATTTCTGAAAGGTTGTGTGAAGAACATCTAAAATAACCAAATTGTTTTTGAGAATTTATCGAAAATGACGCAACGTTGGTGAATGGATATTAGTGATGTAATTTATTTGGTAAGTTGATTGTAAACGGTTTTTTCAAATATTAAAAATAGAGCATTCAGGCGTATATCAGCCTGATGTCGGTCACAGGTCTTACTCTCGCTTCTCGATCACGGAATTTAATGGCTTACTAAACTTAACCTGTTACTGCACAACAAGATATGCAAAATTTGGACAGATGAAATCATACCCGACGATTGGCGAAAAAGCATTATATGTCCAATTTACAAGAAAGGAGACAAACTCTGCTGTGAGAATTACAGAGGTATATCATTGTTGTGTACGTCCTATAAAATACTGACAAAAATAATTGAACGTCGACCTTTTGTGCTTTTTCTGAGTAAGCCCTATACTAATCAAGTAATTGGCGAATACCAAAGCGGATTCAGAACCGGACGATCTACAAAAGACCAGATATTCTCGGTGAAACAGGTGCTTGAGAAATGCTGGGAATATGACACAGACGTGCACCAAATATTCGTAGATTTTAAACAAGCATACGACAGTATCGACAGGAGCGTACTGTACCAAATCATGCTTGACTTTGGAATTCCCCTAAAATTAGTCCAGCTAACAAGACTTACAATGACGAACACTGAATCCCAAGTGAGAATACAAACCGATTCCACAGCCAGCTTTCGAACGGAATGTGGTTTAAAGCACGGAGATGGTCCAGCACCCATGCTTTTCAACTTGGCACTAGAGTATGTCGTAGGGTATGTCGTCCAAAAAATCCCAGTCGACACCAACGGGACACTACTATTCAAGTCCACCCAACTAGTAGCATACGCTGACGACATTAACATCCTAGCAAGATCCTTTCCTAGTGCTAACGAGGTATTTGTCAACCTTGACTCCGCCGCAAAAGAAGTCGGATTGCCCATTAATGAAAGCAAAACAAAAGTAATGACGCAAACAAGAGGGAGAGCGCCTATCAGACAAAACATAACAATTGCGGAATATAATTTGGAGAGTGTGGACAATTTCAAATATCTTGGGGCTTATTTAACAAAGGACGGTAATGAAACAGACGAAATCAAACGACGGATAATACTAGCAAATAAGACGTATTATTCGGTATTTCCAATAATGAAAATCAAGAAAGTGCACAGGAACAATAAGCTGCGGATATATGTACTATAAAACTATTATACGACCTGTGCTCTGTTATGGCAGCGAGACGTGGACATTACCGTGAACTTCCGAAAAAGCAGTTAACGCATTCGAAGAAAAGGTTCTCCGAAGAATTGTGGGACCTGTGAAGGAAGGAACGAATAAGATACAACCATGAGTTGTATCAACTCTACGACGAGCCAGAAGCTTCGACGTTTATCAAGCTACGTAAACTGCAGTGGGCTGGGCATGTAAAGTGAATGGAAAATAGAAGAATCCCCAAACGTGCTCTGAAAGGCAAAGCAAGTGGTAACCGGTCAGTAGGCAAGCCACGCAAGCGATGGGAAGACTCGGTTGATGAAGATAGTAAAGCCATCTTAAAAATTAGCAGCTGGAGGACGCGGTCTTTGGATCGAGACGATTGGAGGCGACGACTTCAGGAGGCCAAGGCCTGATTTGGGCTGTCGCGCCATTGATGATGAAACTTAACCTGTCGATCACAGGAACTCCTCTCGCCTGTCGATCACACTCGCCTGCCAACTCTGCAACTCAAATATCAACCGACAACTGACTCTTTCATCATAAATGCCCGCCTTTTTATATCGTTCCATTTGGCCACTACTTCTACTACAGCTACTCTACTCGATTGCTTGTTGCCTATTTTCCATCTGCATTGCGTCTGCATTTCGTCCGCTTTTCATTCATTTTTCGGCCTTATGTGCTGTTTCTGAGTAAGTGCAAGCAGTTCAAGGTCACAGGCAATGAATAATGATCGTGGATTTTGTGTGTGCAGAATAGTAGAGAGATGGAGATCGTGAATATTCGATGAACGGATTTTCTAGAAAATATTGCTTGAAATATGCGATTTAAACCAAATCTCCTCAAAGTTTATGCTTATACTCTAGATGAAATCTGAGAGTATTATAAGTTTGCTACAAAGTTTGTAACGCTAAGAACTAAAGCTCGGAGAAAAAATGAATGATACAGAAGTTCATATTATCACTCAAAAATCTCAAATCAGATGTCCGTCTGACTAAGTTCGTGAACGGGCCAAATCACTCCACCCCTTCTATCCCCTCCCACACAAGATGACACAATTTTGTAATTTTACAATAAATGGATTTTCTCAAAAGGTGTGGAAGCTATAGATCTGAACTTTGGAATGTATTATTTTTATAAAGGGATCAATCCATAAAATACAAATAATTTGAATCGCCTCACTCTTTTTACCACCTCCCATGCAAACTGCACTTTTTGTTAAAATTTTATAAACCAATTTACTCAGTAGGCTAAAAATTGATCGAGCTGAAATTGTGCACTAAATATTTATTCAGAATTATTGTAAAATTGATAAAAATGAACTGATTAGCTTCACTCCTTCCACTCCCACCCAAGGTGACCCATTTGCAGAACTTTACACAAAGTCGATTTTCTTGAAAAGTGCATTGAACATAGTGCAGCGCTCGTGTATTGAGAAGACTCTAGACGTGAGCTTGTTTTCGTTCGCACATGTACTGCTTATGCAATTAAAATTAAAAGTCTGGTTGGACGTGTAATCGTTTAAAATGACTTGAGCGAATTAGACGAAGGAACTTTACTTTCTTTTATTAATAATAAAATATTGTCAACGACAGAAAACCAAATACTACTCTGAAAATTTGTTTTTCCACGTTTCATTATTAAATTAGCATAAAAATGCAGAAAATTTTCAGTCTGTATGTCGTACACCGTACGTGTACTGTTTTTAAATTTCATCAAATCATATCTCCAAACTCTTTAAAGACAGGAAATTAATTTTTAGATAGATCATAGATTTAGGTGGGAAGTTCACTACCTAAGTTTTGAGAAGTGGCGAGGCAGGGCTAAAATCGAAAACTAAACTTACAAACATCTCCACTACGAAAGCAGATAGAAAACGGAGCTCGACATTTCTAAATATTCCGTTTTTGGGGAGATCAAAAATAAAATTATTTTTGTATTCAGCTGGGTACAAAAAACGTAGGGCTAACAACCAAATTTCAGGGGTATGATAAATGATTAGATATTAGGGATAACTGATCACAAATTATAGTCCTCCACGAAGTCTTCGGGTTGGTCAAGCATGTAGCATGGAAGCGAATAGCTGAGCACGAGGCCAGGGGAGTAAACAACTAAAGGCCGATGCTCAGGATCGCGCCTTGTGAAAGAGAACTGATTCTGTCCTATGCCTCAACAGGGGTCTTAACAGGAATTGATTGATTGATTGATTAAAGAACATATATGAGAATGGCAAATATTTCTGAGAAGAAGAGTCAGGGAGAGGGCAAGAAAAATATTTTAAAAATTAATATGTCGTCAACATTTCACGGGACGAAGTTTAAACTTGGAGCTATAAATACTAGTGAAAAATAACAAAAATAAAAGTTTTGCCCGGAAATGGGGCATTCAAAAGATGACACACTTTTCAAAAGTAATACGTCAAAATCCAGTAAAGATATCAAACTGAAACTACCTCAGGTTGGTGTTCAAATTTCAAAGCTGGCGGGTGTAAGGAGATGGTAGTGATCAAAAATGTCGAAAATTTGAAAAATATTTTAGGGCTGCTGTAGAAGATACAATTTTAAAATTTTGCTCTTGGATATATCCATATATTAAATGCACACAAAATACAAATAGAATAATTTTCATGTACGATATATATATATATTTCATGGACCCAAGTGGCATCCAAAATAGCAAAAGTTGTTTCATGTGTATTATAAAATAAACTGCCAACAAGTCGGGCGCAACTTTAATATTTTTCGGACAAGTTGAGGATGCGTGGAAGGTCCAAATGCAGGTCAGAGTAGTTAGTGAAGGCTAAGTGAAAGGGGGCTTTTGGGCAGGGCCGTTGTCAATTTAATCCTTAATTGTGAATACGATCAGCTCCAGAATATATAATCAATATTTCATTCGTTTATATAGGCAAGTTAAAATTTTTAAGAGGGGATAGGTGATAGTTATGGTAATAATTTTTGAATTTATTGTTTAAATCATGTCCAATTTTCTCTGTATAGAATGTCAGTTTCAAAAACGAAGTTGCATAGAATTTTCATAAAATTCGGTGTATTTTACATTTACGAAACCAATCATTTGTATGGGAGGGGGGTAAAGGAGGTAAGGGATCCCTAAAAAAATCACTCAAAATTTTCGACAATTTTGCTTACCACCTCCCTTGCCTTTCATTCCCCAACTTAAAATTTTAACCAAAATTAAAGGCTATGGAGTTCAACAATCTGACAATTTCAATTTGATATCTGTGCTCAGTTTAGAGATATATTGGTTTGAAATTTTGGAAAGTGCATCATTTTTGATATGCTCCCCATTTTCCACGACTACTATTATGTCCAAATGCTATATTTTACTCGTATTTTCCTAGTATAGCTTAATATATGTTCCAAGTTTCAATTACATAGCTTAAGATGTAGTTGAGATATTCATTTATAAGTGTTTTTCTTTGCACCACCTGACCCTGCTCCTTACAATAACGCCGTACGCCGTACGCCGACGTGTACGCTCAGCGCACATTAACTCCCAAACCCTCCAAGATTGAAAGTTCATTTTTGGGGGGATTGTAGATAGTTGTGGATCTCAGGCGGATACCCATTTTGGGGGGTGTAGGTCTTCAGGGGGAGGCGGGGGGAGCGCTTAAACCGAAAAATACGAGTTCAAATATCTCAACCATGGTAATAGCTAGGAAGCTAAAACTCAACATACATATAGAAGGTTTTGTATGACAACTTTTAAAAATAATTTAATTTTTTTATCCATTGGGGTGCGAAAAGGGGGGGCTAAGAACCAATTGTCGGCCGAATTTTTTTTTCAAATGATTATATCTTCGAAATTACTTATCGTAAGAAAATCATATTTAGAGACCGTCAAGGTGGCATATAGTTTCACTGTAACCAGCTCAGAAAGCGGCTTATTATTGTAAGGGGGAGGGTCAGGAGGAGTGCAAAGAAAAACACTTAAAAATTAATATCTAAACTATCTCTTGAGCTATGTAATTGAAACTTAAAACGTATATTAAACTATACTAGGCAAATACAAAAAAAATATAACATGTTGAAATAATAGTAGTGGGGGGAAACGGGGAGCATTTTAAAAATGGCGCACTTTTCAAAATTACAAATCCTTATATCTCAAAAAAAAGTACAGATATCAAATCGAAAATTTGTCAGATTATAGAACTACAAAATATTTAATTTTGGTAAAAATTTTAAGTTGGGAGGTGTAAGGGGAGGGAGGTGATAATCAAAAAAGTCGAAAACTTTGAGTGATTTTTTTAGGGCTCTGGTGAAAGATACAAAGTTAAAATTTTGCATACGAATACCTATATTTAATGTTCATAGGAAAATAATAATAACTTGATCCATATTTATTATAAACCGACCCCCCCGGTCTAACGTGCACAAGGTGTTTCATGTGCATTGAAAAAAACACATAAACTGAAAATTTTTGAGTGAAATTTTAAGGTAGAAACTTGAAAGTTTGCTAAATGCATTTAAAAAAAATTTCTAAACATATGAAATACTAACTGGTCGAAAATCTTTAAAACTTCTACCCTCTCCCATACAAAATTATTTTTTCTACCATTTTTAAGAAATCAATTATCACCTAACTATTAATAGATATCAATTTGAAATTTTGGAGAAAAACTTATGAAAATAGTTGAAACTAAACTACGTTAAAAGTTTTGGAATCGCGCTTGGCCTTCTACCCCTCCCATACAAAAGTATGATTTCGACCAATTTCATTATATCAACTTATAACCAACAAATTAAAAGCTACGAACTTGAAATTTTGTACGAACACCTTACAGTAGAAAGAAAAGAAAATTCCATCACAAGTTTTACGATTCCTCTACCTCCTCTACCCCCTCCCATACAAAATTATTTTTTCGAGCATTTTTAAGAAATCAGTTATCAGCTAACTCTTAAAAGCTATCAATTTCAAATTTTGCATAAAAACTTATAAAAATAATTCAAATGAAGTTGCTTTAAAAGTTTTGAAATTGCGCTCGCCCTTCTACCCCCTCCCGCACAAAACTATGATTTCGACCAATTTCGTTAAATCAACTAATAACCAACAAACTAAAAGCTACGAATTTGAAATTTTATACAAGCACCTTACAAGAGAAGCGAAATAAAAATGCATATCAAATTTTACGATTCCCCTACCTAATGGGGAGCATTTCAAAAATGGCGCACTTTTCAAAATTACAAATTCTTATATCTGAAAAAAAAGTAGAGATATCAAATCGAAAATTTGTCAGATTGTGGAACTAAATAATTATTGATTTTGGTAAAAATTTTGAGTTTGGGAGGGAGGGGATAAGCGAAAATGTCGAAAATTTTGAGTGATTTTTTTAGGGCTCTGGTGAAAGATACAAAGTTAAAATTTTGCATACGAATACCTATATTTAATGTTCATAGGAAAATAATAATAACTTGATCCATATTTATTATAAACCGACCCCCCCGGTCTAACGTGCACAAGGTGTTTCATGTGCATTGAAAAAAACACATAAACTGAAAATTTTTGAGTGAAATTTTAAGGTAGAAACTTGAAAGTTTGCTAAATGCATTTAAAAAAAATTTCTAAACATATGAAATACTAACTGGTCGAAAATCTTTAAAACTTCTACCCTCTCCCATACAAAATTATTTTTTCTACCATTTTTAAGAAATCAATTATCACCTAACTATTAATAGATATCAATTTGAAATTTTGGAGAAAAACTTATGAAAATAGTTGAAACTAAACTACGTTAAAAGTTTTGGAATCGCGCTTGGCCTTCTACCCCTCCCATACAAAAGTATGATTTCGACCAATTTCATTATATCAACTTATAACCAACAAATTAAAAGCTACGAACTTGAAATTTTGTACGAACACCTTACAGTAGAAAGAAAAGAAAATTCCATCACAAGTTTTACGATTCCTCTACCTCCTCTACCCCCTCCCATACAAAATTATTTTTTCGAGCATTTTTAAGAAATCAGTTATCAGCTAACTCTTAAAAGCTATCAATTTCAAATTTTGCATAAAAACTTATAAAAATAATTCAAATGAAGTTGCTTTAAAAGTTTTGAAATTGCGCTCGCCCTTCTACCCCCTCCCGCACAAAACTATGATTTCGACCAATTTCGTTAAATCAACTAATAACCAACAAACTAAAAGCTACGAATTTGAAATTTTATACAAGCACCTTACAAGAGAAGCGAAATAAAAATGCATATCAAATTTTACGATTCCCCTACCTAATGGGGAGCATTTCAAAAATGGCGCACTTTTCAAAATTACAAATTCTTATATCTGAAAAAAAAGTAGAGATATCAAATCGAAAATTTGTCAGATTGTGGAACTAAATAATTATTGATTTTGGTAAAAATTTTGAGTTTGGGAGGGAGGGGATAAGCGAAAATGTCGAAAACTTTGAGTGATTTTTTTAGGGCTCTGGTGAAAGATACAAAGTTAAAATTTTGCATACGAATACCTATATTTAATGTTCATAGGAAAATAATAATAACTTGATCCATATTTATTATAAACCGACCCCCCCGGTCTAACGTGCACAAGGTGTTTCATGTGCATTGAAAAAAACACATAAACTGAAAATTTTTGAGTGAAATTTTAAGGTAGAAACTTGAAAGTTTGCTAAATGCATTTAAAAAAAATTTCTAAACATATGAAATACTAACTGGTCGAAAATCTTTAAAACTTCTACCCTCTCCCATACAAAATTATTTTTTCTACCATTTTTAAGAAATCAATTATCACCTAACTATTAATAGATATCAATTTGAAATTTTGGAGAAAAACTTATGAAAATAGTTGAAACTAAACTACGTTAAAAGTTTTGGAATCGCGCTTGGCCTTCTACCCCTCCCATACAAAAGTATGATTTCGACCAATTTCATTATATCAACTTATAACCAACAAATTAAAAGCTACGAACTTGAAATTTTGTACGAACACCTTACAGTAGAAAGAAAAGAAAATTCCATCACAAGTTTTACGATTCCTCTACCTCCTCTACCCCCTCCCATACAAAATTATTTTTTCGAGCATTTTTAAGAAATCAGTTATCAGCTAACTCTTAAAAGCTATCAATTTCAAATTTTGCATAAAAACTTATAAAAATAATTCAAATGAAGTTGCTTTAAAAGTTTTGAAATTGCGCTCGCCCTTCTACCCCCTCCCGCACAAAACTATGATTTCGACCAATTTCGTTAAATCAACTAATAACCAACAAACTAAAAGCTACGAATTTGAAATTTTATACAAGCACCTTACAAGAGAAGCGAAATAAAAATGCATATCAAATTTTACGATTCCCCTACCTAATGGGGAGCATTTCAAAAATGGCGCACTTTTCAAAATTACAAATTCTTATATCTGAAAAAAAAGTAGAGATATCAAATCGAAAATTTGTCAGATTGTGGAACTAAATAATTATTGATTTTGGTAAAAATTTTGAGTTTGGGAGGGAGGGGATAAGCGAAAATGTCGAAAATTTTGAGTGATTTTTTTAGGGCTCTGGTGAAAGGTACAAATTTTAAATTTTGCATGTGGATACGTCTTTTTGATGTACATAGAAAAATAATAATAATTTGTTCTACAATTGTTATGAACCGACCCCCCGGTCTAACGTTCACAAGGTGTTTCATGTGCACTGAAAAAAACACATAAACTGAAAATTTTTGAAGGAAATTTTAAGGTAGGAACTTGAAAATTTGCAAAATATATTTGAAAAAGATTTTTAAACATATGAAATATTAACTGGTCGAATACCTTTAAAACTTCTACCCCCTCCCATACAAAATTATTTTTTCGACCATTTTCAAGAAATCAATTATCACCTAACTACTAAAAGCTATAAATTTAAAATTTTGCATAAGAACTTCTAAAAATAGTTGAAACAAAATTGCCGCAAAAGTTTCGAAATCGCGCATACCTTTCTACCACCTCCCATACAAAAGTATGGTTTCGACCAATTTCATTAAATCAACTAATATCAAACAAATTAAAAGCCACGAAATTGAAATTTTGTACGAGCACCTTACAAGAGAAATGAAATAAAATTGCATCACAAATTTTACGATTCCCTTACCCGCTCTACCCCCATACAAATGCTCGGTTTCGTGAGTGTAGAATACACCGAATTTTATGAAAATTCTATGCAGCTTCGTTTATGAAACACATTCTATACAGAGGATATTGGTCATGATGCAAGCAATCAATTAAGAAGCTATTAACATCCACCCACCCTTACTATCACCCATCCCGCTCCCCTCATAAAAACCCAAACTTGCATAAACGAATGAAATATTGTTAAATTAATAACAGCTCTGCCCAAGAATTCTCTTTCACTTAGTCTCCCAAACCACTCTAATCTGCATATGGACTTTCCATGCATCCGCAACTTGTGCCAAAAATAATAAAGTTTCGCTCGACTTGTTGGCTGTTTCTAGCAGCATTCGGATACCACGTCGTTAGAACTCTTCATCTTTTGTAGATATCCACGAAACGACTCAATTTTCAGTATCTTCGTATGATCTAAAGCGCTGCTTAGACAGGCCATGTGCCATCGGCCGGAATAAGTAATAATTGGAAGGAGCTATGTCTGGTGAATGCGGTGGGTGGGCTAGTACTTCCTAATTAAGTGTTTCCAAATAGGTTTTGACCGGCACCGCAACATGCGGATGAGCATTATCATGCAGGAGAATAATTTTGTCGTGTCTGTAGTAGTAATGGGCGTGTATTTTCTTGAGTGCTCGGTGCTTTTCCAAGCAATCGATGCGCTTCAACTGCAGATTTCTCGAAATTAAAGAAGTTAATCGAAAGTTCCCGCAAATGACGCTTATTCGGCACAAAACTTGACATTTTCGCATTAACAAAATTATGTGAAGCTGATCATCATCATTAATGGCGCAACAGCTCAAATCGGGCCCTGGCGTCCTGAAGTCGTCGCCTCCAATCGTCTCGAACCAAAGACCGCGTCCGCCAGCAGCTAATATTTAATATGGCTTTGCTGTTTTCATCAACCGAGTCCCATCGCTTGCGTGGTTTAACTACTGGACGGTTACCACTCGCTTTGCCTTTAAGAGCACGTTTGGGTATTCTTCTGTCTTCGATTCGCTCTACATGGCCAGCCCACTGCAGTTTACGTAGGTTGATAAACGTTGAAGCTTCTGGCTCGTCGTAGAGTTGATACAACTCATGGTTGTAGCTTATTCGCCATTCCGTTCCTTCCTTCACAGGTCCCAAAATTCTTCGGAGGACCTTTCTTTCAAATGCGTTAACTGCTTTTTCGGAAGTTCGCGTTAATGTCCACGTCTCGCTGCCATAACAGAGCACAGGTCGTATAATAGTTTTATAAATCCTCAGCTTATTGTTCCTGTGCACTTTCTTGAATTTCATTATTGGAAATACCGAATAATACGTCTTATTTGCAAGTATTATCCGTCATTTGATTTCGTCTGTTTCATTACCGTCCTTTGCCAGATTAGCCCCAAGATGTCCAAATTCTCCAAATTATATTCCGCAATTGTTATGTTTTGTCTGATTGGCGTTCTCCTTCTTGTTTGCGTCATTACTTTTGTTTTGCTTTGATTAATGCGCAACCCGACTTCTTTTGCGGCGGAGTCAAGATTGACAAATATCTCCTTAGCACTAGGGAAGGATCTTGCAAGGATGTTAATGTCATCAGCGTACGCTACTATTTGGGTGGACTTTGTAATGATCGTGTCAAAATTATATATATAATAGTGAATTTTTTTCTGATCGAGTATGATGTATATGTATATAAAAACATAACAGGGCTACGATTGCGCGTAAAGCGCAATCTTACGATACTCTAGATGAAATCGAATTTTTTGTGATCTCAAGAAATTTTGTATGGGAAGTGTTAGAAGGGGTGATAGCATTGAACTAATTTTTTCCCCATCATGCTAAAGAAGCTATGTTTTATGCAAAATGCGTACTCCAAAAATTGAATAGGAGCTGAGAAAATTAGTGTGTTAGATTTAGTGAAAATATGTAGTTTGTATGGGAGGTGCTAGAAAGAGTGGGGGGATTTTAGTGATTTTTTCAGAAATAACTAAGAATATCATAAAATTGACATCCCTTAAATTTCAGACTAGTATCATCCACACTTTTCAAGAAAATAAATTTTTTGTGAAGTTGTGAAACTGTGTCATATTGTATGGGAGGGGGTAGAAGCAGTAAAGCTAATCAAATTTTTTTTTCTGATCTTAGTGGTAATGCTAAATAAGTATTTATTACAAAATATGAAAGAAATATATCCCGAAATTCAGACTAATAGCTTTTCTACTTTTCGAGCAAATCCAATTATAGTCGAATTGCGAAATTGTGCGAAATTGTATGGGAAGGAGTAGAAGGGGAGAAGCTAATCGTCTAATTTGATTTTAGCCTTACTAACAATTTTAAATAAATATTTAGTGCACAATTTCAGCTCGCTAAACTTTATACGCACTGAGTAAATTGGCTTAGAGTAATTCATGACATGTACAGTTTGTATGGGAGGTGGTAGAAGGAGGGGGAGGACACGCATAATTTTTTTTCGGTAGATTGATATTATCATAAAAGTAATATATTCCAAATTTCAGGCCAATAGCTTTCATACTTTTTGAGCAAATCCGGTTATTGTCAAATTGCGCATTTGTGTCATTTTGTATGGGAGGGGGTAGAAGGGGTAGAGCGATTTGGCCCGTTCACGAACTTGACCTTACTTTTTTGTCAAAAACGACGTGTACGAAATTTGAGGTTTCTAGCTCAACGCGTTCTCAAGCTAGAGAGCGAACAGACGGGCGGACGGACGGACGGACGGACGGACGGACGGACATCCGGTTTTGAGATTTTTGAGTGATAATATTAACTTCTGTATCATTCATTTTTTTCTACGAGTCTTATTTCTTGGCGTTACAAACTTAGAGCAAACTTATAATACTCTTAGATTCCATCTAGAGTAAAAAAGAAAATTATTTTTTTGCTTAATCAGTTTAGAATTTGATTTTGAGGAGAAAAACTCATGTTGATATAAAAAAAATGTGCTTAAAGTTAATAAAACTTAAAGAAAAATCTATGTTTGAAAACAAGATATTAGCTTTTTACTGAGAAATAAAAAAAAAAAACCAAAATTATCGAACATATTTTGAAGTACTCGTGCATAAAATCTTTTTGAGGAACGTTTTCTCGAATTCGTTAGTGGAGAAATTTCATTGCTGAAACTCGGAAATGAAGACTGTTAGCGAGAAAAAGAGTGCTTATAAATATACCAGAAGCAAATCTTATATGAAAGGCACCGCGAGCACTAAAATTGGTTTTGCAGATTACGTCAATTGCGCACAGAATTACGATCAACCAGAAGACGGTACCATATCGTCGATGGGAATATCTATGATGGCTGGTGGTGCAACAATTTCGCCATATCAAGCTCCAATGGGGCAAATGACGATGCCAACTGTGGAGATTCAACAGCAGCCGCAACAGTAGTCGAAGCTATTGATGATATTAATCCAAATGCCGCCGTCGATGCAAGCTATGCCCAATATGCAAACATATCAACCGACACTCACGTGACTTGGCATCTCAGTATCCACACCTCATCAATATGCAACTTATTCGAAGGGTTCTAGCGTTGCTGACCAAACTGTTTCCTTGGCTGCCGTAGTAACAGTATGATTCCATGAACGCCCACATCAGCATCCACATCTCGTCAGTATGCAGCGTATTCGAAGGGTCCTAGCATGACTGGCCAAGCTGTTTCCTGGCTGCCGCAGCAACAGTTGTCTTCCATGAACGCCGCCGCTAGAAGCAGCTATATCATGCAGGGAAGAACGCAAGGAGTTATGTCAACTTACGCCACTAATCTAGGCCAGTCCTGTAGCGATGTTAATAATTTTTAAATTATGTTTCTTAAGAGTCGTGTTGCTTGATAGTGCAACACTAATTGCTTGGTAATTTGGTTTTCTCCTTCGTTCCCCTCTCCATCTCCAAATCTGGAGAAATGTTTCTTTAACTGTATGGGTTGCGACGACACGACCCAACTCCGACTGAGCTGGCCAGAGTCGGGTGGTCGCAGACAATTTGCTCATATAGGTGCAGAATTATAGATGTACACTCCTAAAAAGGTGGTTACAACTTGAATAGTAGTGTCCCGTTGGTGTCGACTGGGATTTTTCGGACGACATACTCTAGTGCCAAGTTGAAAAGCATAGGGGCTAGACCATCTCCCTGCTTTAAACCACATTCCGTTCAAAAGCTGGTTGTGGAATCGGTTTGTATTCTAACTTGGGATTCAGTGTTCGTCAGTGTGAGTCTTGTTAGTCGGACTAGTTTCGGGGGAATTACAAAGTCAAGCATGATTTGGTACAGTACGCTCCTGTTGATATTGTCGTATGATTGTTTAAAATCTACGAAGATTTGGTGCACGTCTGTGATATACTCCCAGCATTTCTCAAGCACCTGTTTCACCGAGAATTTCTGGTCTGTTGTAGATCGTCCGGTTCTGAATCCACCTTGGTATTCGCCAATTATTTCATTAGATAGGGCTTAAGACGATGTTCAATTATTTTTGTCAGTATTTTATAGGACGTACACAACAATGATATACCTCTGTAAATCTCACAGCAGAGTTTGTCTCCTTTCTTGTAAATTGGACATATAATGCTTTTTCGCCAGTAGTCGGGTATGATTTCCTCTGTCCAAATTTTGCATATCACGTTGTGCAGTATTTCAGCGACACAATTTCCACCGTTTTTCAGAAGTTCAACTGGTATTTCCTCAATTCTCGGCGCTTTGTTTCGTTTTTAGTCACATAGGGCTGCTTTGATTTCAGCAAGCGTGGGTGGTGTCGACGATGGTTCTTCTTCATCAGTTGAGGCATCAATTGAAATGTTGTCTGCCGTGATAGATGTTAATGGGGTGGAGTTGAGAAGATGTGTAAAGTAGGAAGCCCATCTCCTTTTGATTTCTTGTGCGTCGCTGATAATGTTGCCCTCTGCGTCTTTGCAGAGACTGGTTTTTGGTTTATATCCTTTTTTCTGTGAAGCTAATATGGAATCACTAATACTTCAAAGTTATGTTGTTACCAGATGTCCGAACTTACGATATTACGTTTTACATCTGACAATTTCAACATAACATTCTGCTAGGACCATCTTTTGTCAAACGGCGGAAACTTATTTGTCCTCCTAATAACACCCACCCAGGGCTTTTACTACCAGTAACTTAAAAAAAAACAATCCAAATTAATTTTATTTTATCTGTAGAAATTGGATTTAGATCCAATTTGGATTTGGATTTAAATCCAATTTCTTTGAAAGTATACGACGTATCCAATTATTTATGAAAATTTTCAGAATTTTAATTCAAAGTACATAAAATTGAAAATGAATTAAGACTTACCTGACAATCTATGCAACGACAATTATCACAAAGTGTACACGAAAGTCCTAACAATTGTGCAGCCTCTTTATACAATTCAGAGCTGGACTTTTCGCTGCTATCGTTCGAGGTTTTATTCCGATTGTTATTGTTGATGGCACTGCTGTTATTACTTGAGGCATTTGTATTGTTGTTTACATTGTTCGAGTGATTGTTGTTTATCGCAGCTGTATTATTGTTCTTCATCAGTTCGCTGGGAAAGAAATATTTTTTTCTTTGTTAAATGAAAGAGCATACCTACTAAAAACAACGAAGAAAGAAAATTGTAAAAGTTTAAAGGAAAAAAATTACGATATTATATTTTTTTTTGTGATACAAAAGACGAAGAATAACTTTTCTTGATGTTCATTTTTTTTTGGTAATGTATGATATACTCTATATATTGTTGACGGTATGATGTGTGTTTGTCGTATGTACATTATGTTGTGTAGAATAAGGTAATATTATTCTGTCAAAATTTTCTTTGAGTGCAAGAATCGAGAGGAAAATACTGTACTAACCATATACCGTCATACGGTTTCGGTTTGTTATTCAGTTAATGTCTTGTATACTGGAAATACGTGTAATGGTAATAATGCCGCGGGGAAATTCACATAATATTCGGTTGTGTTGTTTTCAAAAGAAAGAAAAATGTTGTTTCAATGATGAAACGTAAAGCAATAGCAGCAGCAGACTCCGTATGTAAGTAATATGTATCTATGGTTGAATATGTTTCGAAAAGTTAATTCGACAGAACAGCATCCAAAACGTATTGTATGCCGCAGGATATATGATAATATTCATTCGTTAAAAGGGAGCCGAATTTCGAATAATACACTTTTATATTTTTATAATTGAGAATATGTATTTAACTCTGAATTTGGAATTTGTAAATAAAATTAGTGTTATTTGATATTATGTTGTCTTTGTTAACCAAATGTTGGGAGGATAATATTATCTGATTTTTCTTTTTATCGTCATAATTTTCTCTTCCAAGAAGAAGCAACCAGTGATTAGCAATACTGTAAGGCTACTCAAGCTAGGGTGTAGCCTAGTAGGTAGCGTGTTGGTCTTGTAATGCGAAGGTCGTGAGTTCAAATCCCGGTCGGCGCATAATTCTAGCACACTACTTTCTTGAGTATACCTTGGTTACCTCAATCTACGAAAATGAAAAATTCGTAGAAAGAGGGTTGTGCGAAGGGCTAACAACCCTTCCGCAATAAGTAATGAAAAATGTTAAGGAACCTGAATGTCAGGAGGCCAAAGTCCGATTTGGGCTGTAGTGCCATTGTAGAAGAAGAAGAAGGCTACTCATCAATCAGAATAGAATTCTAGATTAGAGGAATACTTTAGAATATTACAGTGTCATAATGTTTAAGCCGATTCATTCTTTTCTTATCTACTTCTACAATGCCACTACAGCCAAAACCGGGCCTTGGTTAACTTTTTTTTTCTTCATTATTTATAGTGGGTGGGTGGTTAATCTTCCGCACAACCCTCTGTCTATAAATTTTTCATTTTCGTAGATTGAGGTAACCAGGTATATTCAAGCAGGTAGTGTGCAGGAATTATATTACGTCGACCGGGATTTGAACTCACGACCTTCGCATTGTAAGGCTAGCACGCTACCCACTAGGCTTCACCCTAGCTTTCTTTTCTTATATCTTTCGTTATTCGTATCGGTCTAGCACTGGTAGATTTCCTAGTTTGTTGGATTTTCTCTTACCAAGTTTTCTAAATAGCATTCGAGTATACCACTTGTTCCAAGAACGTTGAGCGGATCTTTCAGTCACATTTCTCTGTTTTATTCTCGCATGAACTCGAATTTAATATGATATATTTTGTCGTTGCATTCAAAATGCAAAGAGACAGGACTGAAAATAAATGTGCGAAAAACGGGGTATATGCACACGAGTTGAAACACAAGCGCACTGATTTTTTGTAACGGATGATCTTTTGGCACAGTTTTCGGACTCAAGCAGTGACGCGACGTATGCTGACGATCCGCTCATATTAGAGGAGGAAAGTGCTCGATCTGAACTTGAGCGTAAGGCTACAGCTCTGATGGCAACCGTTCTGGGATGGGGTCAAAAGGTGAGAGTTGAGGTATCTAGGTAAAAGACAGCGGTAATGTTGCTGAAGGGCAAATTGTCGTACTCGCGTCCTTCCTTGATAAATCTGGATGGGTCTGGGCTCAGATACATAACTAACTTAGCTATTTGGGCATCAGAGTTTCAGAGCGGTTGAGATTCGACCTGTATCTGCGAGAGCTCAGAGAACGTCTCACTATCACTGTGGAACAGATGCGTAGAGTTCTGCGGAAAGAGTGGGGCCTTGCCAGGAGAGCGGTACGTGTCACGACGGTCTATGCGTTGCATGTTTCGCGTATGGATCTTCGGTAAAGTACGAAGCCTTGGCAACTGGTACAGTAACTCGTGCTGATCGCAATATTATCTTTGTCACTGTCCGCAAATCTCAAACAGCCGTCTCCTTTGTTTAGGCTCTAGATTCTTATCAGAGCTAGACAACCTCAGAAGCGCCCAACATTCGAGATTGATACGGTTCGCGAACCGAACTAAGTGGTTAGATCAAGAGGAGTGGACTTCCATCTAATAATAAATAGGGGGAGTACTTATAATAAATAGGGGGAGTACTTATAATAAATAGGGGGCCCAACTAGATGGCCCCAGTGCATTGTGCTTCTATAAAACCACCCTTCTACAGCCTAAACATACTCGCGCCAGCGAGTTGTCCTGCGAGCATGTTTACCTGTATGTCGGACAGTTTCCACTGAAGCCATGCAGGTACTCATTGGTGTTCCTCCGTTGAACTTGGAGGTGAAGCGTAGAGCTACCGTTTACAAGATCCGGAAGGGTGTCCCATTGCTGGTTAGCGATTGGGCGAGGAGCCTTCGCAAATGCAAAGAACTCCTCAACCTCAAGGTTACATCGGTATGGCAAAACAGATGGGCCGAAAGTAACAAGGGCAGGGTGACTCACGACTTTATTGGAGTCGTAAGCTATGCCAGGGATAACCTGGACTTTGAATGTCCTCTCAGTCTGGGTTATCTCTTGACAGGCCATGGCGGCATGAATGCGAACCTTCATAGGCTGGGTCAAAGTGATACAGAGGGTTGCGCATGTGTAGCAGAGTCCGAAAGCTGGCAGCATATTCTGGGTGAATGCCAAAATATGCTTAGTGGGGATAACCTGGAGATGAGTAGGTGCCTTTCGAGTCGGTAAACATTTAAATGTCTTCGCGCACGAAGCATTCAGGACGCAAGGATTTAGTGGCCAATAGGTTTAATTTATTATGCGCAGGGAAGGGATAACGAAAGTTATCATATACCGAGTGAACGACCAAGGTCAATTCCGGTATAACCGTTGGGGTTTCATTTATTATGCTCAGGGAAGGGATAACGGAAGTTATCATATACCGAGTGAACGACCAAGGTCAATTCCGGTATAACCTTTGGGGACTACTGACCCCACGTTTCCCGGAGCGGTGTGCTACCAGTCACGGATTTGTAAAAAGGACCTAAACTGGGAGAAATTTTTCAAAATTATGAAACTTGACCGGAGGGTTTCTGGTACCACGGGTGTTGTGGAGCCCATGGAAGGTTGCTGCCACCCCCGGCAATGGAAGGTGTTCCTTCGGGGAGTATCGTAGTGGCTGTGGCTTACCGCCTACATCGCAGGTAGATCTCCTAGGAGTTCGGCGTGTAGTTGCGTGTTCCAACCCGGTGTCATGACCGATAGACTGGCATACATTTAGATAGGTCTCGCATCCAGCAGTATAAATGCCGAGCTTGCATTTGGTGTAGACTTTTACCTTCAGGGGCATTAATGATTGTCGTCACAAAAACAATCTGTGTTCCTAAAGGCAACCGTAAACTTGCGACCTAGTGTTGGGCTATTTACTTTAAACGAACAAGATATGGTTAGTGGTGTTCTAAATATATTTTCCTTGACGTTTCTTCATTCTCACCCCATTCGATACAATGGAAATAGTAGCTACAGCCTGCAGGCTTAATCGATTAAGTAATTTCAGATGAATATAAAGCTATCAATAGATTTAAGTAGTATTCGATTGGTGGCGTCATTGTATATTCTTAATACTGTGAATGAGGTGGAAGATTCGGGTTGAGTAAGTTACGCTGGAACGACAAACAAATCTCCACACAGTGGCGCATCTATTGAAGTAAGCGAAAAGTAATGCTTACGTTTGTGGATGGGCTGGACACCAATCCATATAAGTCAGCATTGGACTTATTACACGCCTTCGTTAACCTTTTGTGGAGTAGCGTCCCCACGTACCTGTGCTGTGTGAGTCACGAGTTGCACGGAACTCAACTGGAGTAACTTCGGTTACGAAGCCCTACCGGAATTTTTCTGGTACCACAGGTGCTGGGAGCCTATGGAAAGTTGCTTCCACAACCGGCAGAGATTTAGATAGGTCTTGCATCCTGCAGTATGAATGCCGAACTTGCAATTGCTTTAGACTACTACCTTTGGGGGCGTTAATGATTGTCGTAAAAAAAAAACAATCCGTGTTGTTAAAGACAACTGTGAGGTCAAATTATAGTGGTGGAAGCCCTATTCGTCTCAGTGCTTCACGTTAAACCAATACAAATGATACTGTACGCCTTCGTATTAATACTATGTGGACTGCTATACCAGTGAAAAAAGAGCTTCATCATTTTGAATGACTGAAGGTCATTCAGCTCGGCGAAGAGATATCCTTTGAGGTTATGTCTTCGAATTGCTTGGAGGTAAGTACAATGACAGAGGAAATGCTTTGTGGTCTTATTCTCCTTGCCAAATCTTCTGCAAATATCATCCGTTGTAAGGCGAAGTCTTCGAGTATGTTTTGTAATAAGACAGTGGCCTGTGAATATTCCCACTAGTGTCCAGTTCAGAGTGAGCTGCTATTGAGTCTCAAAATTGTAATTGCTTCCCTCTATGAAAGCCACTGCTTCGTGACGTTGCACGGGTTGCATTGATATTTTTCATTTTGCAGACTACTTTGGCGTATTTTGTCTAAATAGTTCTCAATGCAAAGCCAATATTGTCCTCTTCTTCAACCACTTGCAGCGGTAGATCTGTTTCTAGCTATTCCATCTCCCGTTTCATTTCTTGGTGTATCTTGACCACCCGGCTCCCAACAAGGTCGCTAAGTTCAGATCTTCTTTAGTTCATCCAATATATCCACATGATGACTTAAACGTCATGAATTGTGGCTGTAATCGGAGATGACCTTTTCGCTCTCTCTTGGCTCCTGCACGCAAGGCCAATTAAGTTCCAGATATTTTGTCCAAATTAGATTCAAATGTGGTAAAGACTTTGGGCATCACTATCAATTGTGTCATCTGATGCCTTAAGTTTAGGTTTAGGTAATAGGAGGCTAGTGTCGGAGACAGAAACACATTGCACTGTGACAATCTAGTTGTACACCACCTATTGAAGCTTATGAGAGGGATGTTACTTCTCATGTGCTAGCCACTGGGTAAGATTTACGAACAGAAGAAGGCTTAAATGTTTGACGCCTTTAAGGTCGTCAAGGTCTGAGATGAATCTCAAGCCCAAAGATAGGAGACGGCTGCTGGAGATTTGCGTACAGCGACAAAGATAATTTAGGTTGGATTCTGCGTCTTCCTCGCCACTTCTGCAAAGGCTGTCACTCGCGATCCGCAGACTGAATTTGTGGAGCTTAAGTAGGCGATAACCTGTGGTCAGGTGGATAATAGTTCGGACGCTTTAGCGACTACGTTGTAACAGCTGAGCTGTGATGTTTTTATTTGACACTCTTCAGCTATCCAGGATGGCAGCATCCTGCCAAGGAAGAGTCCAAAATACTTTATTTGAAGATAGTCTTCAGCACTGTTAGTGCTACATCGACTGGCTTTCTAATGGAGTAAATGTCTGCAGATCTTTGCCTGGCAAGCGTATTTGCTGCATCGTTTCTTAACAGGCTGATATGACCCGGTATCCAAATTAAAAATACTTCGGTTACAGCTGCAAATGGATACTAGTTTGCAGCTTTGCTGTCCGAGAAAATGTATCAATTTTCGAAACTTTTCTGCAAATTTAAAATAATATTTGCGTACTCGTTAATGGCTAATACTTCCGCTTGGAAGACAGTCCCGCGTTCAGGAAGATGAAAAGAAGTGTGGATGTCGAAGTTCCCTGCTGATTATTGCGTTTGTTGTGAATTCGCTTCGTTTAGGGAAATTAATGTGAAATCTCTGTTTCTCAACCTGTGGTTGGTTCATGCAATCGTACTCGCAGTCTAAAAGGGAGGATGCTTCTCTAATGACGTTTGAAATTTTGCAATGAACAATTATTGGTGCTGACCACGAATTAAAAATTGTTGGTGATTTTCGTGCTTTAATTGAAGGTTTTATTAGGCTTGCCAAATTTGAATTCTTGAAAATGGATGAAGAGATTTGATCCCAAAAATAGGGAAACATAACAAAAAAATGTACCAGCTTCACAACTCGTTACGGTCATACTCACTCCCCTTCCCCTACCTTGCTAATACCATTCCTTCCCTCTAAGACTGTATTTGTGCATAGCGTATAAAGGCCGAAATTTTCTGCAAGACAGGTCATTCTCTAAGAAAAAGGTACCCCCATTGCAGAGCAGTTAAAAAATATGACCTTCTTTAAGGGCCTAGTCTAAATTTTGTTTTGTAAGCAGTTCAGATTCTACTGATTTAATATTCAAGCGATTTCGTTCTGCTACATATATATACATTAAACTTCAAATTTAAACTTAAACATTGCTTGTTGCTTAATTTCATCGATACTCGATTTCCGCAGATCAACTAGAATGTCACCTCTTACCTGTCAATCTAGATGAGCTGTAGAGGAATGAGTGTTTTCAATATATATATTTTAAATTAGAGCAAACATTCAAATGTTTTCACCAAAAATTTGGGTTTAAAAATATATTTTTGAAAGACTAGCTAACGGTGGTCATTTACGTCTTCCTGTATTAAATCAGGAATGTTGTAAAGCGAGGGCAACTATTGGTTCCTATTGGACACAAGGCAAGGTAGAAATAGGGGAATAACCGTATTTCCTCCATGCTTTTCCCTTCATACATAAAAGTTTATTAAAATGTTTCCATTAGGCTACAAACAAAAGTATTTGGAAAGTTCGTGAAATCCGTCTTCAAAGTAGAGAAATAGCGGACAACCTCTGTTCGGCTGTCGACACACGATAGAAAAAAAAAATCATATTAAAATGAAAGGTTCCACTACAGCTTTTGTATGTGACATACGACAGTTTTTTTAAATACCGTATTATATCAATCTAAGAAAGCTCTACGTGTTACGTCAGAGTGAAGCTTCAAATTTAAACGTCAAACTTAAATTTTGGAATTGTTTTGTATTACGCGTTTTGAAATCCTGCAAAAGTCTGTATCGCGAATAAATCATGGACGCACCATTAAATTCTTTAAATTGTCTTTCTGTGAAGTTTTTTGCCTCTTTTTTGTAATGTCAATGAAACAAAACGTCATTGTAACGTAAATTCCTCGAAATTTCCTCGAAATTTCCTTCTATTTCTTATCGTGAATTCCCCGGTTGAAAGTTTCTTTTGGATCGAGTATTTGCTAGCCGAGTTAATATAGATTACAAAACGATATTAACTTGATACTTAATATCGAAGTTAATATATATTAAAGCGAGTTAATATCGAAAAGTGAGTTAATACGATTTTATCTCCTATCGTGTATCGACAGCTTTCGAGTAATATCTTTTTGCATCACCTAACTATAAATTTTATAAATTTAGTGTTTAGGCTGTCGACACACGACAGAGATAAAATCATATTAAAATGAAAGCTTCCACTACAGCTTTTGTATGTGACATACGCCAGTTTTTGTTTTTTTAAATACCGTATTAAATCAATCTAAGAAAGCTTTAGGCATGAGTGAAGCTTCAAATTTAAACGTCAAACTTAAATTTTGAAATTGTTTTTTATTACGCCTAGTGAAATACTGAAAAATTCTGTATCGCAAATAAATTATGCACCGTTAAATTCTTTAAATTGTCTTTTTGTGAAGTTGTTTGTCTCTTTTTTTGTAATGTCAATGAAATAAACCGTCATTGTCACGTAAATTCCTCGAAATTTCCTTCTATTTCGTATTGTAAATTCCCCGGTTGAAAGTTTCTTTTGGATCGAGTATTTGCTAGCTGAGTTAATATAGATTACAGACTTAATATCGAAGTTAATATATGTTTATTAACGCGAGTTAATATCGAAAAGGGAGTTAATACGATTTTATCTCTATCGTGTGTCGATAGCCATACGCTGTGGACCGTGGTGGCGGTATACAACTTTCTATCAACTTTGTATTTCGGTGGAGTTTTACTCTACATACAAAATAACACTTTTGGTGAGCTACATTCCGCTTAAGAGCCCTTTGTAGCTTTATCGTCAGCATCTCATCAACAAAGAGGACATCGTTAGTAACCTGCATCACTACAAGATTCCAATAGTGATGGGGGATTTCAAATTTGGCGATGTAACATGGGCGTTTTCTGAAGAAGAGAAGTCAGTCATCGCTTTCAACGTTCGAAAGGAAGTCGAGTATGCAGTAATCGATCTACTGTACTCTTTTGGATTGTTTCAAATTAATCCCTTTAAAAATAGTTTTGAACGAATTTTGGATCTAATCTTCGTAAATAATGAATTTAAGTATAACACGATTTTAGTAGATTTTCCGCTCTTAACGCCCTCTATTCATCATTCTGCTTTTGGTTTTTTAATAGAATGCTATAATTTTGAGCTTATGCCTTCTAATAATTTAGACCATGCGTACTCTGACTTCTCCGGTTTTGTTGCTCTTAATAACTGTTTCTGTTGACTCGAATTTTAAAATTTAATTTATCTTGCGCTTATTCAACTTTCATTTCAATTTTATGTGATGCATTTAAATTATGTGCCTTCGCGTAATGAAAAGTCGCGTCTTAAAGTTCCATGGTCCAACAAGAAATTGAGTAAACTAAGAAATGCAAAAATAACGTTTTTAAGCAATTTTAGAAAACATGAGTCTTTGTATGACCGGAACAACTTCCTTCGTCTCAGGAAGCAGTTTGATTGGCTTAATCGCTTTCTTCACAGACAATATATCGACTCAGTTGAATCAAAGATAAAACGTAATAGCAAAATCGTTTTCGGTCTTCTTCAACTCCAAACTTAATTCACTACAACTCAATCTCAACAGTTGATTCAAATTTTTCAGGAAGGTTCGACGGTTTGGTCTTCATTGTTGATCTTGGCAGTTTAACTCTTACTGAAGACGATGTACTAGTTGCTCTATGCAATTTAGACATTCAAATAGAATCTGGTTATGATCGAATTCCGGCTATGTTCATAAAAGGTTGAGCATCATCGCTTTATGAAGTGTTAACTATTATTTTCAATAAGTGGCTTGAGTCCGGTTCATTTTAGGATACTTGAAAACTGTCTTTTACATCTCCAACATATATAGGTATATGTAAGTCTGTTCGCAGATATATGGTTGAAAATATCCAAACTATCCTCCATCCCTAAATTATTTGAAAGCGTACTTAAGGAAAAAATATTTTTTCATGTTAAAGAGGTTATTTCAAACTGATAGCATAGTTTTGTTTGCAGACGTTCTATGCCTACAAATTTAACGATTTTTTCTAAATATTGTATAGTCAATTCAATTTAATTCATTTATTGCTTACATATAACCAACATGACCAGATAACAAGGATTACATTTCGTTTTATAAATTTACTTTGCACTTTAGGAATGCTTAAACGTACTTCAACGACATTTACATAATTAATAGTTATAGTAATTCAAAAGTGTTTTGTATGAAAAAAGAAGATAGTAATTTCATATCACATAGGAGTTAAAAAAAAGAAAAATTATTCGCAATAACAAATAATTATATACAATGTTTTTCTATATAGATATTGCACAAACCCCAAAACAGAGCACAGAATTTTCCGCGTCGTTAATTTCTTTTTTACACTTGCTTATGTATACAATACATTAATTGATTAGTTGAATCGGAATGATTAAATCCAAAAAAGAAAAGAGGAAAAAAAAGAGAAAATTAGGAAAACAGAAGAAGATACCTAGTAATCATCATCCGCGATGGTGAGCATTTTTTATCATAAAACTCAATAATATGTTTTTTATTTGGCACCGGTGATATTTGTGATGAGTTTATTAGATTCATAGGAGATAGATAATAGGAATTTCCTACGGCTGAAACATTCTCTGCATATACACTTCTTAAAAGAGGGTTTGAGTGATCGTACAGCTTCTTGGCTCTCTTGGTCCACAAATCGGATAGATATTGCATAAGTGGTTCCAAGTTCGTTGCTTTGTAAATTTCTAGGTTTGAGTATAGCTTATTTGTATTCTTGAACTTCATTGACAGACAATGTCTTACGACCTTTCTTTCAAAACATTCTAACTTACTTGCCATAGTAGTAGATATTGAGAACCAACTTGAGAAACCATATACAATGACAGGTCTTATTAAATGTTTGTATAATCAGAGCTTGGTTTTTCTAGCAAGTTTAGATTTATAGCATATAACTGGCATAAGCATGTTGAATACTCGGTTTGCCTTTATGAGAGACAAACGCACGTGATTATTAAATTTAAGTAAGTTGTTCAGATGTATACTCAAATATTTAGTATTGTTCACTAAAGGTATTTTTGTGCCGTTTAGTGACAGACTTAGTAATTTGCTATTCTTACACACAGTTCTTGGTCCTTTGCCGCTGGCATTACTACTACTACTACAATGGCGCTACAGCCCAAATCGGACCTTGGCCTCCTGACATTCAGGTTCCTTAACATTTTTTTTTATTACTTATTGTGGAAGGGTTGTTAGCCCTTCGCACAGCCCTCTTTCTACGAATTTTTCATTTTCGTAGATTGAGGTGACCAAGGTATACTCAAGTAGGCAATGTGCTGGAATTATATATATATATATATATCAGCATCACAAGACCAACACACTACCCACTAGGCTATATCCTAGCTGCCGCTGGCATTCCGAAAACAAATTAAGGATGATTTGTCTGAGTTTATGTACCTATATACACCACTTTTCGTAGTAATCGTTTATGGCTTGCAAGTGACTATCAATTAATTTCAAGCCCTGGGTTGGATCGCGGGCGTTAGTGTAGATAAGAGTGTCGTCGGCATATAGGATTGCCGTTGACCTTAAATTGAAGTTTTCACATACTTTTTTGTGTGGAAAGTCGTGCAAATAGATATTGTATAGCTTCGGACCGAGGGTAGATCCTTGTGGGACACCAGATTTAACTTCGATTTCCGTGGACCAGCAAATGTCAATGAAAATTTTCAATTTTCTTTCCATAAAGTAACTGAATATTAACCTTAAGGTTACATTCGGCATTCCCGTAGAGTTTAATTTGTATAGTAGACCCTTCACCCGTACAGAATCGAACGCTTTTTTAATATCTAGTAAACACATTACAGTAGTTTCTTATTTCTAAGATTCATAGTAATGTCGTTTTGCACTTTAACTAGTGCATGCTCAGTCGAGTGGAATTTTTTGAAACCAAACTGTTCCTCGGCTATTAGCGAGTTTTCTTCGCAGAATTGGTCAATATAACGCTCCATAATTTTTTCCAGGATATTGGTCTGAAGTTGCTGACTTCATAAGAAGAGTTGTTTTTGATAATAGGGATCAACTTAGCTTTTTTCCACTCGCTGGGGAAGTAGCCATTGTTTATACAGTTATTAATAAGACATACCAAGTAATTTTGAGCATTTTTTGATAATCTTTTCAAAATAAAGGAGGATATATCATCAAGCCCGGAAGACTTTTTTGGTTTGATTGTTTTGATCAGTTCTCTTAGGTATTTTCTATTAATGAAGGGTCGCTCGATTTCATCGCCATTAGATTTGAGACCGTCCGAGAAGTTGATTAAAACTGTTTCTGAGCCCAAGGAGTTTATAAGGTTATGAACGTCGTCCAATATTTGGTTCGTATTGGTGACAGTCTCCGGTGGAAGTTTCTTTCGGTACAGATTTGTATAAAAACGCTCAAAAGCTAATAGCTTGTCCGTAGTGCTATAAAGAACATGGGTGCCATCCGAAACTTTTGGAAATTCCTTCGGTTTATTCCTACCAACAATGCGATTTATATCCTTATAGACCGCTGGGCCAGGTTTGAGACCTTTTAATCTTTTTTCAAATTAAGCATTAAGGTGCAGATTAATTTGGCTATCTATATCCTGTGATAAGAGTCGGATTCTACTACTAAGGTTTCTTGTTTCTTGATTGTGTATAAAGCAGTTTCTTTCCAACCTCAGTTTAAGATCTTTGCGCCAACATTTGCGGATTTTAAAAAGCCTTTAAATATGCTGCGAAAGTTTGATTCTTGTTTTAATATTATTACCTAAAAGGGAATGCTTGTCGATAGTTAACAAAACCGCTTGATTGAAGTATGCTAAATATTCGTCTATTTTTGCATTAGTCAAGTTCGTATTTTCAAATGGGGGCAGCAACTCAAAACTGGAGTACATATCCAGCATAAAAGTCCGCCAGTTTGTGCTACGAAACGATCTAAAGCTTGGTGGGTATACGATTTCGGGGACGAGCGAGGAAAGTTAATTTTAAGCTTAACTCCATAGTGGTCGGAGAATGAATCTACAGTTTGACATGTATACTTTGGTGTTAAAGAGTTGATTATATTACTGGAGAAAAAAAATCGATCATACTGCTACTTAGAGGAAAAGTTATTGTGTTAGGATGCACAATAACAAAATTATTGATATGCGCATTTTAATCAAACCAATCGTTGATAATTCTACCATACTTATTTATTTTAGCGTTGGCCCAGCTAGGATGTTTTGCATTTAGATCATCCCCCCAGTATAACAATGTCAAATTCATTACTTTCGTACAGAGAGTTTATTTCGCTTAGAAGATTACGAATATCCGAAGCACTTATAGTTTTAGGCACCATGTACGCTGATATAATGAGCATTTTTTTCTGCGAGTTGTCCTTTTCTAAAATAAAAATAAAACCGCAGAGATTGTGGGTATATTAGAGAACTGTAGTGGTACCGTATTAATATTCAAATTGCGTTTGTATATAATTGCGACCCCCTGTTTATCATTTTTTCTAAGAACTACATGGTTAGCTATGGATAGACGATTATTTGCTTTTAATCTTGTTTCGTTTAACAGAAGAACATCCGGTTCATTCTCCTGAATAAAATCAAGCAGCGATAACTTTCTAGCATTGGAGACTAGTAATCTTGCATTTAAAGTAATAATTTTAATTGATTGATGCATTTTTGTATAAAGTAAAGAAGAACTCGAAGTATTGTGCCTGCTTTTCATTTCTTTTTTGCAGGGATAGAAAGTCAGGTAAGAATTGATTAATCCTACTAATAAGCTCTGATAGGTTCATACCGAAAAGATTTTGTGACGGGTTTAAGAAATCGTTGGAAGTAAATACATTGTTAGCCCTTGGTTTATTGTTAAATAGACTTGAAAATTGTACGTTATCTCTTCGGTAATTGTTGACAGCTCTGTTCACCAAGGAACTACTCGCCTAATTTCCGTTCTTTCCTTTTGAGTTTCCCTCTTTTCACTAATAAAAGATAGTATGGGCATTTCCTGTAATTAGCAGAGTGGCCGTATTTCTGACAATTTGTACAGTACGGTGTGGACTCTGAGTCTTTGCTTTTTTGACATTTGCCTAGCTCATGTCTTTCCGAACACTTTACACATCTGTCACCAAGGTTACAGTTAGATGCTAAGTGGCCAAACTTTTAACAGCTCTTGCACTGTAGGACGGTTGAGGATTTTAATGTCTCCCAACTGACTTTTTGATGGAGAATGTATTTGATTCCTGTTAAAGTATTTGGTTGTTGTTCCGGGGGAATTTGAATCAGAAAAATATCTAGCACACGTTCCTCCCTGATAGACTTACCGGTTTTGAATTGTTTTATACTTGCGATTTTTATCCCGGGGATAAGAGATTCTAATTATCCAAGTATTTCCTCTGAAGTATATTCACAGTCTACTCCTTTAAGTAAAAGACTTGTGTGTTTGAGCTCTTTTGGAGTGTAGGTGTAGAAACGAATTCCATCCCGCTTGAGTTCATTAAATAAGGTGTTATGTACTTTGTAATCATCTACGAATATTTTACAGGCGCCATTCTTCGTTTTTTTAGGTATTAGAAAAAGGGGAGAGCAAAAGAGTTTTTTCGTTCTGGTCAATGTTTTGGACAAATGAATGTTTTTATGATTGTTTAATGAGTTATTCCTATTGATATTTACTTCATAATTCTTATTTGATACTAGTTTCTCCGTCTCTGATGTTTCACCCAGGGCTGAAAACGAGTTAATCCTGTTGCCAAAATTTACATTCCGTGAAGAAGGCATCGGTTGACAGTTTGCATAGTCGCATTCGTCATCGGAGCGCTATCTTTTCGGCTACAGACTATTTGCCATTCCGGAAGCTGCGCTGTATTAGTGCTCCCAGGTTGTTGTTGTTGTTGTAGAGTTGAATGTTCCTGTTGTTCGTGGGCAGCTGTTGGTGCATTATCCATTTTAACGCTGGTTTGTCCATTACTGTTCAGCTTGCGATTGTTTTTATCCATTTCATTTTGATGGTTGTTTACTTTTATGTAGTGTTGTTGTTGTTGGAACACTTCTTCTTGTTGTTGTTGTTCTAATGCAGCTCGCTGGCGCGACGATTCAGATGATAGGCACTGATAAGAACTGTTAATTTTGTATATATGTACCACACGTTATACTTTAATTGATTGCTGTTTGATGGCCCGCGGGCCTTATTTTACTTTCAACTGGTAGTATGTCAAATACGAAAACTACTTATATATTTTCGGAATGGAAAAATACGTATTTTTGATAGAATTTAACAGACGTTTTCGAAAACGATTCGCACTCCAAGCACGCCATCCACTGACTCTCCACATATTGTAAAGATGCAATGGAACAAGGCTTTCAAGTTGACGTTTTCTATTCAGATTTTAAAAAGGCGTTTGATCGGGTTCATCATTGTCTTTTGATTGAGAAATTGAAGGCACTAGGGTTTCATTCTAATCTGTTGAACTGGCTTTCATCTTACTTGATGAATAGAACACAAGTTGTGCGAATAAATGGAATTTCTTCGTCATGTTTTGATATTAAATCTAGCGTTCTCCAAGGAACCCATTTAGGGCCTTTACTTTTTGTTTTATAATATTTGTAAACGACATTCCTTCAATATTTAATTTTCTAGCTCTCTTTTATACGCTGACGATGTTAAACTGTTTTCTAAAACTTCAAGCTTGAACTTCATGCTAATATTGCTGAGCTCTATAATTGGTGTGACGTTGAATTGTTAGAGCTTAATTTTAATAAATGCAAAATATTTTCTTTCCCTATTTTATTTGATTACAACTTAAATAACAGATATCTTCAGAGATCCTCGGAGGTAAACGATCTTGGCGTACTCAATCAATCAATCAAATTCCTGTTAAGACCCCCTATAGGGACATAGGACAGAAACACCTCTCTTCCACAAGACGCGATCCTGAGCATCGGCTTTAAGCTGTTGCCAGGACTTGATTATTCCTCTGGCCTCCTGTTCAACTGCTCGCTTCCATGTGTTACATGGTCGACCAACCCGACGTCTTCCTTAGGGGTTCTAGTCCAGAGCCTGTTTTGCGATGTTTCGCTCTGGTTTCCTCAAAGTATGACCGATCCACTGCCACTTTCACCATTGAATCTCAATACCTATTTTAGTCTGGCGAGTTGTACTCCAAAGTTCGTCGTTGGAGATTACTTCTGGCCAGAATATTCCTAAAATGCGCCGGAGGCATTGGTTTACGAAAGTCTGTAGCTTCTTGGTAAGTCGAACGGTCACTTTCCACGTAGTACAACCATATAACAACACGGATTTGACGCATGCGTCTTTTGACGCAGCTTCGTGCGAAGGGAGATCTCTCTTAACCTCCAGAAAGGAGAAAGGATACCGAAGGGCTGACGAACTTTATTAAGCCGAGCCTCAACATCCTTTTCGGCTCCGCCGTCCATGCTGACAATGCTTCTGAGATAACAAAAATCTTGCACCTCTTCCACATCCTGTCCATTAAGAACAATCGGTGAACTTGCGTTCGAACCCATGTGCATGTACCTGGTTTTACGCACATTTATTTTCAGTCCCGCCTCTTTGCATTTATAATGCAACGAGCGAACATTTGACTCTAAGTCCGAACGGGTATGTGCAAGCAAACACACGTCATCAGCATAATCAAGGTGACTTAAGATGTTAAATAGTCTCCATTGAAGACCTTTACCTTCCCCACCTTCCAGTGCAGCTTTCAAGATGTCATTTATTACCACCAGAAACAGGGCTGGTGATAATATGCAGCCTTGTCTGACACCCGTTCGCACAGGGAAGCTCTCGGACAGCTCTCTTCTATGCAAGACGTGACACCTTGCATCTTCGTAGGATTCTTTAATCATAGCTATGACCTTATCTGGAATACCTCTCCTACGCAAAGCATTCCATATGTAATCTCGCTTAACGCTGTCGAAAGCCTTCTCGAAGTCCACAAACATGAGATGTAGTGGCGAACCCATTTCGGCTGACTGCTCTAATATTATCCGTAGGGTATTTGTGTGGTCGGTACAAGACGACTCCTTACGGAATCCAGCCTGATAAACTTCGAGAGTGCTCTCGACGACATCACTAATCTTATTGAGAATTACCTTAGCCATAATTTTTGATACAGCAGTAAGTAGACATATACCACGCCAATTGCCACAATCCCGAAGGTCGCCCTTCTTCGGAATTTTTATAATGACGCCCTCCTTCCATTCAGTCGGATATCTTCCCCCATTCCACATCTTAGTGAAGAATGGGAGGAGTATATCGGCTGTTATTTCCGGGTCCGCTTTGAGGAGTTCGGATGGTAGTCCGTCTATACCTGGAGCTTTCCTTCCCGCCATTGACCGAATGGCGGAAACTATCTCTTCCTTATTTGGGGGATCGTCCCTAATAGAGAATTATTGCAGTTGGATGTTTGGTAGTTGTTCTGTTCCTGGAATATCTTCCTCTGATAAGATGTTTAAAATATCAGAGAAGTATTCCTTCCATCGCCGCAACTGGTGTTTACTCATATTAAGGAGAGTTCCGTTGACATCTCTCACCAGGTAGTTTGCGGTGAAATTCCTGTTCGTCAACTGTTTCATGATTTTAAATAGTGAACCCATATCCCCAAGGTAAGCTGCAGATTCTGCCTTGTTTACCAAATCTTCAATGGCCTTTCTCTTGTCGCGTCTAACAGCCTTTTTAAGCTGTATACATCGCGGTAGTTCTGCCTCAAGTCGAGCGTTCGTTGGTTGACATCGGGTTGAGAGATGATTGCCAATTTGGCTTTTTTCTGATTGCCAACCTTGTCCCATGTGTCTTGCGACATCCAGGGTTTCTCACCGCTTTGCACATATCCCACAGATTCTTCAGCACTAGTTAGAAAAGGGCTTCTGGTTGCCTCCCAATTGGCGTCCAGTGTGCGAATTTCATGTTCACCCAATGTGGATGACTTTTCGCGTAGAATGGTGGCGTATTCGAGTTTTTTGTTGGGATCTCTGAGTTTATCCACATTATCTTAGCGTACTGATCGATTATAATTTTAGCTTTAATTCTCATATCGACTACATAATCTCCAAAGCTAATTCAAATCTTTGATTTATAAGACGTAATGCCAAAGATTTCATTGACCTATGCACTGTCAAAGCACTTTTTAATCATTATTTTGGCTTCCTTTAGCCCTGCAGATAAGACGATTTACCACTTAAAAATATACATTCTAACAAAACAGTTACATTAATAATTCCACATTCGAAAATTTAGTAGTTACGATAGTTTACCTCTCAGGTACAGATATAATGATTGCAAACGCTAATTGTTAATACTAGACAAATTCGTAATTGTTCCATCATAATATTTTCATATCCAATTAGGTTTAGAAGAGGCTCCAGCATTTTTGAAATTTGAATGTCAGGGGCTGATATTTCAATATTCAGTTCTAACATCATCATCTAAAATCTTAAAGTTTGCTATGAAAATCTCTTGGATGGCACACCAATGAAATTTTGTAGTTTCAAAACCCTGAAAATTTATCCAAGTAGTTAAAATAGGGTGAAACTTTCCAATAGAAAGTAGTAGAGAGTAGAAACACTAAGTTTTCGCAACGTTTTCAACAAAAACCTTAAGCTATGCATAAGTTTAAGTAGTTACATAATTGCATTCAATTTATATTAATTTTTGAGAATTGCTCGTCAAAGCAGGAGTATACGCCAGAGAATGAATATAAGGAAATGAGTGGAAAAAGAATAGATGCTTGAGGAACGCCACGATCATCATTCTGAATGATCGCATGTTATATTTTCTAAGCCCAAAAAAATGTGTTAAATTGCTCGCAAAATAAATTTTAATTATAATGAAGATCAAGTGGGACTGCAATGTGTTTAACGCTCATTAAATGGTATCAGAAATGTGTAAATATCACAAGAAAAAAATTTTCAGGTTACTGTCATATTAAACCTGGATAAAAGTCCTAAAAACAATGCATTTGAAAACTAACGCTTTTCTCCTTGGAAATTTCTAAGAAGCGAATCTTAAAAAGCGCGCATATCCTAACATTTGCATCTAAAAAGTTTCATTTTACTGAAACAATGGTCGACGAAAAAATAAGAAACCACCCCAACTATATAATCCAATTTCAATGTTCTTGCCAGGAAATATAAAAAAACTATCCAAGAACTTTCCACAAAGATTTCCTTGAGAACACAATAATCCTTTTTGCTGCTTTTTTCCTTATTACCGCGTTCTCCAGCATATTTAACGGAAACTATTTTATAAATTTTATAATTTTTCTAATATTCCATCGGAACTAGTTAAGTATGGAACGATGGCCAGAGGCATGACGATGCGAAACGGAAGTTAAAATAAAGTTTATGCGCTAGGTAGTATAATTAAAAAGTGAACTGAAAAAAAATAGAAGAGAAATTAATGAAATTTACCTGTTTCGTTCGCAGTTGGTCGTTGATAAATTCTCTATACTTGTCTTTTTCCATTTTTCCTCTTCGAGATATTGCCAGAACTTTGTCTTCTTAGCAATTATCGCTGATTTAACATTAGAGGATTTTTTCGACGAAGTCATCGTGCTAGTCGAATTGGTTTTACACTTTGATAAATTTTTTTGCTGCTGGTGTTGGGAAAATTGCTGCGGCGACGTTGTTTTCTCATCGTGACTATAGTGAAAAAGTTTTGGTATAGTTGTTGTTGTTGTCGTTGTCGAGGACACACTATGCAAGGACGAGATGTGTGGCGATTCTGCGGTTATATTATTACTAGCTAGGGTGGTCGATGTATTTCGATATAAGCTCTCGCCGGGATAACTAGATGGCGGTGGTGATGTTGGCGGCGGCAACATTCCACTTCTAACACCATTACTACTGTTGATGGGGTTGCCGGCCGATGATGCTCCGAACAGATTAAGGCGACCGAATTCCTGTAAAGTTTTGAAAATTTATTTCTTTTTCGGTTGGAAGAAGAACGTCTGGAAAATTTATGATCAGTTTAGCTATGTTGTAAAACAATTTTCTCGATGAGATGAGGGGCAAGCTAGGTTAGGTAGGTCGGGTAATGGAAGCAGAGAGTGTGTTCATTAATAACAAAGAAGAAATGTTGAGGAGGAGGGCGGAGTTTTTAGAGTAATTACCCAAAAACTGTGCACGACGGTGCGCATTTAACTTTTCAATTTTCCCAAGACAGTTTGTGTCTTAGGAAGAGTAAAGCGAAGCAAAACTCTAAGCTTTCTTGTGGAATTTATTAGACAGGCGTCAAGAGTTTTCTTAAGGGTTAAAGGACTGTGCGATAAAGAAGACTTGGCTTAGTAATGAGGTGTAAACGTGAACAGCCATAGAGTCGTCTTGATATTAGTTACTTGCCTGCCCTCACTGTTTACACTGGCTTTAGTTTGCTTCCATATAGCCTGCCCTCCACCTAAATCGCTATCTTAAGTTGAATGAAAGTAAAATTAATTTGCATCTGATTAATAATGTTGAAACGATGAGTGCGGAACGATGTGACATTTGTGCGGATTGGAAGGGGATGTTTTATGTAAATGCGGTTTTCGCAATGATGACTTTATACAATTAAAATCTGGTGGATTCAAGAACGCCAAATTTCATGTTGAATTAGTTTTCAATTCAAAACGGTCGGAGCGAGGAGATGTAAATTAATTAATTTGGGTTTAATAGGCCGCAGCATGTTATCATATTGGGTGTGATAGTCAAACAAGTGGTGGGTAGAGTAGAGTTTCTATATTTTAGTCTATATGTGGTACACTGGTGGTGGATAGTAGCTAGGCAGTTTGAATATTTAACAATGCGAAGCATCTGTTGCTTTTTGGAAATTTTAAGGAGAAAATTTGCATTAGTTTAGTGCAAAAAGTATGCAAATACGTTTAGGTTCGGGGTGCTGTAGCTGGAGAGATAACGAAATGCAAATGTCTGTTTTAATGAAAGTAAATATGTAACTTAATCAATTTAGTTTAGGAATTACATTTTAAATGAACATTGCAGTTGATTTTTAGTGATGAAAAATTTAATTTATATGAGAAATTTTTGTTTGCATAAAACAATTGGAATAAAAAAAGAGTAAAAAAAAAGAAGTTCTACTACTTTGGTATGTTTTTAAAACCATAATTAACCGGACTACATTATCTACAACAAACATTAAACTTTTAAAATTTCTTATCAAAAAATTTTAAATTACAATGTTATTGTCATGCTTTGAATGGAACGATGACAGTCTGATAGAAGTGTAATAAAAATTTTCTTTGTATTCTTATGGCAATAAAAAGCTTTAATCTTTTGCATGGAAATGTCTATGAATTTTTCTTCTTTCTTTTTTTTGCCATAAAATCGAGAACATAAAATTCATCCAATTACAATCGTGTATATAGATTAAATGGCCTGTATCTTTTCCGAATAGCTATATTTTTATCGTCTAGCAAATTATTTTCTATGAAATATGCATCTATAAAAAGTATATATTGCTTCACTTACCCCATAAGCATAGTTCGTATTTAGCACATAAATGGCATTTTTATTGCATTGAAACAACATCTCGTCCATATCTGAAAAGGTTAGAGAAATAAGATACGTTATATAATTAACTTGATGTCTGAATGAAAGAAAATTCGTTTCTTTAGTAGCGCAAGGCTTATTCAGTATTTCGTCTCTTTATCATCGTGTTTTTTTTTTTTTTTTGTTATTAATCACATCTGAGAGTAAATCGTTACAAAGACTGTGTAAATGTAAGATATGAAAGGTGCGTATATGGTAGACTGCGTCCCTATTTCGTGGCAGCATATTACCTTTTATCAAAGGAACAAATGTAAAAAAAAAGTCTGTAATAAGAGGTAAAATCTCGACTTCTACAGCAACCATGTCTGAATATTTAGCTATATCCCATTTGCCTAGAAGGTACCTTTACTTAGTATGGTGATATTATTCTGTACCTATATGTGGCGTCGTTGTAGCTCCTTTTTTTAACGAAAGCTTGTGAGGTGACGCGACGAAGGGATGTCTAAGGTTCGTTTACTTTGGAAGGCTCCTTTTATTTAACTCAGGTGATTTACCTTGATGCGATGAGAAAAGTTCATGATTTCGACTCTCGGGCCCTAAGGATGATGAAAGACTGCAACAAGTCATGACTAAAGTAGGAATCGCTGAAGGCTTCCAAGAGGAGCTAGAGGGCAGAGTTGGCTCTACATGAGCATCGTCGAGGATTTTCATTATGTGTTATACGTATGCAGGGGAGCACACGCTTAATTGCTGCATAAGCAAAGACACATTTATGGTTTCGACACGGAAGCACTTAATGTAGAACTTGGTTTGAAATTTAAATATTTCCTCTAATGCATAAGTAGGTAGGCTAGGCTATACGTGTATTTCTCATGTTTCTTGTGCAGAGTAGTTCTAGCATTATCGTCGGTTTTTAATTTTAATGTAACGGAAGCATTCGTGTTTCTAACACATACTAACAAGCTCTACCCACATTCCAGTGCGTATAAATTTTAGTTTGTTGGGAGTTTTAGACACGTGTATTGCATACGAGATATTCCTACTATACATATTAGTTCATATGATTTTAGCAAGTACGAAAGAAGAATGATTGCGTGATTAAATCTCATGAGCCGGTATTTTCGAAGAATTATGACCGCCTATAGTACAACTAGTAGAAGATAAAGAAAATTGTGGAAGATGCTAAATCAATGGATTTCATTAATTTGTGTGAAATTTCCAAAATTGAGATTAATGTGTTCTGAAACTCACACTGTTTTCTGACACCGAACCTGGCTTGCAAAATGTTTCATGCTGAGTTTGAAGTTTGTAGTTATTTCGTAGCTAGGGTATAGCCTAGTGGGTAGCGTGTTGGTCTTTTAATGCGAAGGTCGTGAGTTCAAATTCCGGTCGGCGCAATATATAATTCTAGCACATTGCCTGCTTGGATATACCTTGGTCACCTCAATCTACGAAAAATAAAAAATTCGTAGAAAAAGGGTTTTGCGAAGGGCTAACAACCCTTTCACAATAAGTAATGAAAAATGTTAAGGAACGTGTATGTCAGGAGGCCAAGGTTCGATTTGGGCTGTAGCGCCATTGTAGAAGTAAAAGAAGAAGAAGTTATTTTGTATTATTTTCAAAGAAATTGTAGATAGTTTTCCTGAAATTGGGGACTTTGCATGGGAGGTGGCAGAGGAAGTTTCAGGTCGATAGCTTTGACAGATTCTACTGTTAGGTCTCAAACAAGTAGTAAGCTATATTGATGATATCTTTATTGGTGGAACAACTGTCGAGGATTGTATGAACAAATTATTTGAAGTATTAACTCGCCTGAAAAATCACAACGTTCGCATTACAGCATAATGCAAATTCCTAGTAAATAGTTGCGATTTTTTAGGTCACACCCTATCAGGAAAAGGGATCAGTCCAAATAAAGATAAAGTCAAGGCTATAGTCGAAGCTCCGCCCCCAAAAAATGTTCATGAGTTGATCATTGTTAGGACTATTAAATATTTATCACCAATATCAAACTTGTCTATGGATATTTTTCCTTTAAATAAACTTAAATGCAAAAATGTAAAATTCATCTGGTCCAAAGAATGTCATGAAGCGTTCGATAAATGCAAAAAGTCGTTGTTAGAAAATAACTTGCTGGAACTATATGATCCGTTGAAGGACATAGTTGTTTTCACGGATGCAAGCCCAGTAGGAATTGGAGCATTTCTATGTCATGTTATAGGTGGAGTCGAAAAGCCAGTATATTTTGTGTCTGCAACACTTTCTAAAAGTGAACAAAATTATTCACAATTACATCGTGAAGCTCTTGCGATCATATTTGCCTGCATTTGAGATATATTTATATGAGGAAGAGTTTACCATTTTTAGTGATCATTAAGCCTTAAAGGAAATATTTGCACCGACTAAAAACAATTCTAGACTACAAACTACAGCGATGTGCTATCATATTTTCACGTTTGCAATACAACATTAAATACAGAAAGGGTTCTAATATGGGTTATGCAGATTGTTTGCATCGATTACCTATTTCGGGATCTTCTGAAATGTAATAGAACACAATCCAATTTTATATTTTTCGTCAGAAAATATTGTTAATTTCGGTTTGATAAGAATTGAATCGTTCAAGGATCCAGTCCTTAGTAGAGTTTACAAATATTTGCGTACAAAATTGCCTACAAATATCGATAATGCCCTTCTAGCATATTTTGGAAAAAGAAATAGTTTGTCTACTGAATATGGATACGTATTTTATGGGCACAGAGTCATCATACCTCCAAATATTCAAAATTATATTCTCAAAATGATTCATTAATGGACTCATTTAGTAAATATTGCGATGTAAAAGTAATGCATTATAGTACAACTTGTACTACATTAACTCGAAAATTGGAAGAATTCCTTTTAATTTTTGGGTATCCTGAAGTAATAGTAACAGATAATAGTCCGCCTTTTGCATCAAATGCATTTAATCAATTTGGGAATTAAGCTTTTACATTCTCCTCCATATCACCCTCAGTCAAATGGACCGCGGTGTTCAAACAGTAAAAAACACTTTGAAAAAATTGTGTCTCCAACAAGGAAGTCAATCCAACCTAGAGCAAAAAATATTTAAATTTTTATTTTCTTATCAAAATACGCCATCCACGGTCACAAATAAAACACCTTCAGAATTGGTACTGTTTTACAAACCTAGAATTGAATTAAATAAAATTAAACGGAAGTGTTATAAATACGAATGAATTTGAAAAAAATATATCTAGGGAAAATATATTTTTAAGCATAAATAAAATAATAGAAATATAATAAAAATTCACATTTACAAAATAAAGTAGAGTCAAAATTCTCAGAGGGGGAAGAAATATTACATAGAAATGAATTTAATTTTTTTGTTAGATGCCTGAATGCATCTAACAAAAAAAAAAAATGTATAAAAATTATTGGTAATACTACATATCTGATTAGTGTAAACTCAAAAATAAAAGTTGTGCATGAAAACCAACTACGAAGGAAAAATTTACTTGATAGAATATATAATTTAGATATTCCTTGAGGAAATTTCAAAAAGGATACAAACGGCTTAAGCAGAAGAATCAAAATTCAGAAAAAACGTAGCAGGAGTACGATTGAGCATAAAGCCCAATCGTGCGATACTCTAGATGAAAGAGAAATTTTTGTATCTTAAGACATTTTGTAGTGGAAGTGATAGAGGGGGCGACGACATTGAACTAATTTTTTCACATGACGGTAAGGTTGCTATCAAAATGTTTTATACAAAATTTAGGATTTAAAAATTTAATAGGCACTGAGAAAATTAGTGTATTGGATGTAGTGAAGTAGTGCAGTTGTGTATGGGAGGTGATAGAAGGAGGAGCGAGTTTTTAATGACTTTTCAGAAATAACTATAAATATCATGCTTTTGACATGTCTTAAATTGCAGATCAGTAGTATTCATCCTTTTCATGAAAATCGACTTTTTATAAAGTTGTGAAATTGTGTCATTTTGTATGGGAGGGGGTAGAAGGGATAAAGCTAATCGCCTAATTTTTTTTGGTTTTACTAATAATTCTAAATAAATATTTAGTGCACAATTTCAGCTCGGTCAATTTTATACGCACTGAGTAAATTGGCTTAGAGCATTTCATGAAAAAGTGCAGTTTGTATGGGAGGTGGTGCAAGGAAGGGGAGGACTCAAAAACCTTTTGTACAATAGATTTATATCATCATAAAAGTAATATATTCCAAATTTCAGATCAATAGCATTTACATTTTTCGAGCAAATCTGTTTATTGTGAAATTACTAAATTGTGTCATTTTGTATGGGAGGGGTAGAAGGGGTACAGCTAATCGTCTCATTTTTTTGGTCTTAATAATAATGTTAAATAAATATTTTGTACACAACTTCAGCTTGATAACTATTATACGCACTGAGTAAATTGGCTTAGAGCATTTCATGAAAAAGTGCAGTTTGTATGGGAGGTGGTGAAAGGAGGGGGAAGACACAAATTATATTTATAGAGTAGATTGAAATCATCATAAAAGTATTACATTCCAAATTTCAGATCAATGCCATTTGTACTTTTCAAGGAAATCCGTTTATTGTCAGATTGCGAAATTGTGTCATTTTGTATGGGAGGGGGTAGAAGGGGTAAAGCGATTTGGCTCGTTCACGAACTTGACCTTACTTTTTTGTTAAAAACGACGTATACAAAATTTGAACTTCCTAGCTCAACGCGTTCTCAAGCTAGAGAGGACACGGAAGGACAGATGGACAGACAGACAGACGGACGGACATCCGGTTTTGAGATTTTTGAGTGATTATATGATTTTCTGTATCATTCATCTTTTTCTCCAAGCCTTATTTCTTGGCGTTTGAAACTTTGTGGCAAACTTATAATACTCTCAGATTTCAAATAGAGTATAAAAACATAAAAGGGCTACGATTGCGCGTAAAGCGCAATCTTACGATACTCTAGATGAAATATAATTTTTTGTGATCCCAAGAAATTTTGTATGGGAAGTGTTAGAAGGGGTAGCATTGAACTCATTTTTTCCCCATCATGCTAAAGTAGCTATAAAAATGTTTTATACCAAAAGCTTACTCCAAAAATTGAATAGGAGCTGAGAAAATTAGTGTGTTAGATTTAGTGAAAATGTGCAGTTTGTATGGGAGGTGGTAGAAAGAGTGGTGGGATATTAGTGATTTTTTCACAAATAGCTAAGAATATCATAAAATTGGCATCTCATAAATTTTAGACCAATAACATTCATACTTTTCAAGAAAATAGATTTTTTATGAAACTGTGTCATATTGTATGGGAGGGGGTAGAAGGGGTGAAGCTAATCAAATATTTTTTTTCTGATCTTAGTGATAATACTAATTAAGTATTTATTACAAAATATGAGCTCGATGAATATTATATGTTCTGAGAAAATTGTCTTAGGGCATTTCATGAAAAAGTGTAGTTTGTATGGGAGGGGGTGGAAGGAGAGGGAGCATGCAAATAATTTTTCTACTGTAGATTTATATCATTATGAAAGTAATATGTCCCAAAATTCAGACTAATAGCTTCTATACTTTTCGATTAAATCCATTTATTGTCAAATTGCGAAATTGTGTCATTTTGTATGGGAAGGGGTAGAAGGGGTGAAGCTAATCGTCTAATTTTTTTTGATCTTACTAACAATTTTAAATAAATATTTGGTGCACAATTTCAGCCCGGTAAATTTTATACACACAGAGTAAATTGGCTTAGAGTAATTCTTGCCAAGTACAGTTTGTATGGGAGGTGGTAGAAGGAGGCGGAGAACACGCATAGTTTTTATACGGTAGATTGATATTATCATAAAAGTAATATGTTCCAAATTTCAGGCCAATTGCTTTTATAATTTTCTATCAAATCTGTTAATTGTCAAATTGCGCAATTGTGTCATTTTGTATGGGAGGGGGTAGAAGGGGTGGAGCGATTTGGCCCGTTCACGAACTTGACCTTACTTTTTTGTCAAAAACGACGTGTAAAAAGTTTGAACTATGTAGCTCAACGCGTTCTCAAGCTAGAGAGCGAACAGACGGACGGGCAGACGGACGGACAGACGGACGGACAGACGGACGGACAGACGGACGGACGGACGGACAGACGGACAGACGGACATCCGGTTTTGAGATTTTTGAGTGATAGCATTAACTTCTGTATCATTAATTTTTTTCTCCAAGCCTTATTTCTTAGCGTTACAAACCTTAGAGCAAACTTATAATACTCTCAGATTTCATCTAGAGTATAAATAGTTGAAACAAGATATAGTTTACGCCGCTTGCGTCCTTTACCATCTAGGGGTATTACACCTCAAGAGAAATAATCATATTATGTTGTTTAAAATCAAAAATAAATATATAGCAAGTGAATTAGAGTTAAAAAATTGTATCTGAATATTTGCTAAAGCCAATGTCCAATGTAAATACATAATAAAAGGGTGAAAGATGTTGTGTATCCTATTATGTACCGTTGATTATTATTAGAAATGTATAGCCGAATGAAAAGTAAAAAAGGGGACATGTCACTTGCATTAAAGTGTGACTGACGGACGGTCACGTTCTATAAAATAAAGTGTCAGTATTTAAAAACATAACACATGAGAGAGGGTAGGAGGAGTGAGGGGATGTAGCCCGTTCACGAACTTAAAGATTCTTTTTTGGATTGGATCAATATTTTGTAATGTTGATGATGTACACATCATTATACTTCAACCCAAATTTCTAGTCGATAGCTTAAATAGTTTCAAAGAAAGATCAATTTCGTAAAATTTCGAAATTTCATGAAATTTCCCTTACGGGAACGGATAGAAGGAGTGGGGAATGCAGCCCCTTCACGAACTTAAAATTTCTTTTTTGCTAAAAATTACACTCAGCAAAATTCAGCATGATAGCTCAAAGCGTTCGCGAGTTATGTTATAGACAAATGCAATTGAGCGATAACAAATATTTCTGAACCCTTGTCGGCTTCGTGCGACATTATTCCTTAGCGTTACAAATGGTAAGGAAAACACAATATACTCTAAGATTTCCGTTTAGAGTATAGAGCATACTTTCAAAGGTGCGTTAATGCACTTTGGTACCACAACACTATTACATACATTATTATCGTTTCTTCGGTATGTTTACTCTTATATTCACAGAATCGTCTACGTTATCCAAGTTATAGTCTCTTACTATATACTGTACAGTGCAAGCCAAGTGGAACTAGGATTTTGTGTGGGTTGCGGCGGACTGATCAATCAAAAAATAACATTCAAGCAAATTTAATTTCCCATCGAATGGCGTTGGTCGAAAGTCGACCAGTGGGGTGGAACACGTGCAAGTGAGTAAAAAAGAGTAGCGTAAAAATATCGAGCCATAAAAAATCACGTCGATCGGAAGAGGATCTCGTCACATTTCCAAAACAGTCATAATACCTTGCCATTGGACTATCCCTGGAGAAGTTATGTCCCCAGGACTCATGCAAACGTTTGATAGACATTTTTCGAGTAATATGGTAAAGATGATTTCGGCTTCCTGGGGATCGTACCTGGCAAGACATTGTGGGTGTTTTGGAAATTGTCACAAAATGCTCTTTCGATTGACGTATGTGATTTTTTTGCTTCTGGAAATTTTCGTGCCACCATTTTTTAGACCCTTCACTTCACCGGTCAGTTTTCCATCAATCGCGATGAAACTAATGCCATTCGACGGGCAATTAAATTTGTTCGAATGCAATTTTTTGTTTTCTCGCGATCGCTCCAAATTTTCTGTTTTCTTTAGAATTTAATTTTTTTCTTATTAATTCGTAGTTTAACTTCTCTTGTGGCCGATTCCATTGTATGATTTTTTTGAATATACATTGTGACCAGCACGTACCGGGATTAATTGTGTACTTAATATTTATTTGGAATTATTAGTAAGGCCAAAAAAAATTAGACTATTAGCTTAACTCCTTCTACCCCCTCCCATACAATCTGACACAATTTCACAACTTTGCAAAAAGTCGATTTTCCTGAAAAGTGTGAATGCTACTGATCCACAATATAAAACATGTCAAAAGCGTGATGTTTATAGTTATTTTTGAAAATTTTTTTAAGAAATCACGCCTCCTTCTACCACCTCCCATACAAACTGCACAATTTCACTAAATATAATTCACTGGTTTTCTCAGTACCCATTAAATTTTTGAATTCTAAATTTTGATAGCAACTTTAGCTTGATGAGAAAAAATTAGTTCAATGTCGTTAACCCCTGTACTACTTCCCCTACAAAATTTCTTAAAATCAAAAAAAAATTTTCTTCATCTAGAGTATCGCACGATTGTAGTCCTGTTATGTTTTAATTACAAATTCCCAATATGTGCTGGTCCCAATGTATATCTTGAGGTCTTGCAAGAATGCCTTTGTTGTTGGTATCGGGTTTTCCAATAGGGACTTGACAACTTTGAATTCAATTTGTGAACGCACCCTTTCACTAATCATCAAACTGTCACTGTCAATTTATTCAGTAAACTTAACATTTTTATCATGGTAAAGTACACGAAGGAACAACGTCTGCAAATTATAAAAATTTACTACAGAAATTCGGAGTCGGTGACCGCTACTTTAAGAGCGTTAACTCCGATTTTCGGTCGTAATTCTCGCCCTAGTAGACAGGCAGTAACAAGTTTAGTGCAAAAATTTGAGTCTACATATTCGTTGTGTGATGTTGCCGTGCCAGTGAGACAATGGGTTGGTCGAAGTGTCGAAAATATCGCTGCCGTTGAAACGTCCGTAGCAAATGATCCAAATCAGTCAATTCCACGGCGTTCTCAAGAGTTGGGCATCGCCCAGACCACGTTATGGCGAATTTCGCGTAAGGATCTTGGTTTACACCCATACAAGATCAAGCTGACTCAAGAAAGCCGATGGACCATTTGAAGCGACGTACGTTCTCCGATTGGGCTCTGGAAAAGATGCGCCAAGATGATCAATTTCATCGCAAAATCATCTTCAGTGACGAAGCTCATTTTTGGCTCAGTGGGTTCGTCAATAAGCAAAATATGCGTTATTGGTCTGGTGAAAATCCACATGTGCTTCATGAAAGACCACTTCATCCACAAAAAATAACTGTTTGGTGCGGTTTGCATGCCGGCGGCGTCATAGGGGCATATCTTTTCGTCGACGATAATGATCGTCACGTTACTGTGAATGGTAATCGTTATCGCGCCATGATTACCGATTATTTTATTAAAAGTTGGATAGGTTAGAAACATATTTCTACTTGGTATCAATGAAGATTTTTCGAAAGTTCGCTTTAAATTTTTTTCTGTTACAATGGGAAAGTGGGGCCTACACTTGGTATTCCCTACTTAATATATCTGCTGCTCGACTACCCGAAGTACATGTTCTTTCTTCTTTTAGGGTATTTGTCAGCTCTAAGTATTTTTGGGCAGCCCTGGTCGTCTTGAACTTTATGAATTCCAATCTAATGCCTACCTTGTGGTACTATTGGACTGATTTCTTGTGGTTGCCCAATTCAACTTAATTTTCTACTATTGATGTGTCTTATTAATAGTTTCTCGTTGACTAAGATCCATATACCTGTGTTGTTGATGATATTCGGCCAGAATATTATGTGTATTAACCAAGACATTTTTTGATGACAACCTGGGTGATGGATATAAACTTTGTTTTTCTGGATATCTGCGAGTTTTTAATTTTGATTGTTATCGTTCAAATGCATCAACTGGCTAAGTCTGTTATTTATATCAGTTCCTGCCCCGCCGTTTGTTGCCATTATACTTCTTAGATAGCAGAAGCTGGCCACATGTCCTATTTGTTGTTCATTTAGGATGATGTGGTTTGTGCTGGCGTTGGCTTCATTCTTCAAAAAAACATTTGAAATAATACTTTAATATAATTTTATCATACTTTTCTAGTTTTTATAATTTTTCTTATAATTGTGATCGTCCATATGGAAAGGGATCTTATTTTGCCAAACCAATTTTATCAATATGCCCGAAAATAAATGTTTGGGTAAATTTTGACGATCTAAAGATTTAGGTTGGTGCTACTGCTCAGATGTCGACGGTTGAAAAGCAGAGGTGCTTAAGACCAATTTTTAAAAGATTGGATTTTTTTCATTAAGAACTCCTTACTCCTTCTATCACCTCCCATACAAACTGCACTATTTCACTAAGTCCAATACACTATTTTTCTCAGTACCTATTTAATTGTTGAGGTTTACATTTTGTATAAGACATTTTGATAGCAAACTTTTGCGTGGTGCGAAAAGTTGGTTCAAGGCCGTAACCCCTCCTACCACTCCTCATACAACATTTCTTAAAATTCTGTTTCATTTAGAGTATCGCATGATTGGGCTAAACGCCCAATCGTTGTCCTGTTATGTTTCTTTTGCAAATTAGAACAACGCCACCAAAAAAAGTGGTACATAGGCATTAGTAGGTGGAGGGGGATTTTTGCTTGATAGTTTCAGGTAGTTAAGTTGTGTTTGCTAGGGTGCAGCCTTGCGAGTAGCGTATTGGTCTACAATGCGAAGGTCGTGAGTTTAAATCCCGGTCGACGCATAATGGCAGCACACTGACTACTTGGGTATACCTTGGTCATCTCAATCTACGAAAATGAAAAAAATTCGTAGATACAGGGTTGTGCGAAGGTCTAAAAACCCTTCGACAATAAATAATGAACAAATTTTAAAGAACCTGAAGATCAAGAGGCGAAGGCCCGATTTGGGCTGTAACGCCATTTTAGAAGAAGAGTTGTGTTTGGGTGGATTGCAATTCGCTGGAAGCGAATCACACCGCAAGCGGGGTAGAAACTAGGAGCATAGTAATAAAACAGCAATTCGGCTTTGCTATTTTCCTGTGCCATATATGCGACCTTTGGTTTAGTATGACAGTATGAGGAACATTGGTACCCCGAATTGCTATCAGAATAAGGCAGTGTTTTGGCTCTCCTGTTCTTTAGTTTTTCATGTCGTACAGCCATAGCGATATTTTGTTTAGTGTGATGTACTTTGGCATCGTACTATTCGTTTCAGTTCGCTGGTGCTACAGGTTTGCTTTGTTCATATTATGGTATCTTGTGTTGTGTAGCGATCTTTTGTTACTTATGGCATTATTATTGATCAATAAATATGTTTACATTGGTGTTGTATATATCCAGCCTAACTCTGAAGACCAAAAATACCATGACATTCTTGACATTTTTCATACTGTCAACTGCTCTTTAGCAGAAAATGACAATATTTTCCTTCTCGGCGATTTTAATCGCCCAAGTATCTCTTTTCACATGAATCATTCCGATAACACTATTATACCGGGGAATCTCACAGCTGATATTGACACAACTATTATCGACACGCTGTATAATAACGACTTACATCAGATAGTAAATTTGCCCAATAAAAATGGGAGATGGCTTGATATGATCTTTACCGACGCATATGATGAAGTGATTGTTGGCCATGCCTCTGACGCTGAGAATCTTTTCTCTAATACTCAACATCACTCTGCCATCATAGTAGATCTACCATACGATCACATTAATTTTGTTCACTCTGAATTGTCCACGATAGACTGGACAGCCCTGTTCTCATCTAATGATCTTGACAATGCCATAACAGCATTCTACGATGTGATCTTTGAAATTGCTATCAAGTACGTCCCTGTAATAAAGCAAAAAGATAAATTATCGGAACCCTAGTTAGATAAAAACCTAAGATCACTGCGGAATAGAAGAAATAAGCTATTCAAAAAGCTTAAGAAAGTAGGCGCAACTTCTCCTAATCTCCAAAAAAAATATGAGACGCTGGCATCAGAGTTCTCTTCTGAGTCCCGGACTGCATATGAGGATTATGTAAAAAAAATCGGTGAAGATATCTTAAAAGAACCAAAAAGATTTTTCGACTTCGTTAATACAAAACGTAAAAGTTCGAGTTATCCCGTAACCATGTCCAATGGAATCACACAATCTTCTTGCAAGCATGATATTTGCGATATGTTTGCTGACCGTTTTCGCGACGTTTTTGGAGCCCAGTCGGATTCGACCGTAATCGAGTCCAACATTTCGGTTCCTCCACTCGTTGAAAATATTTCATTAAGTTGCTTGATACTCTTACAACTATTGATGTCAAAAAAGGTCCAGGTCCTGATCTTATTCCTCCCTTATTTTTATCGAAGTGTGCCCTTCAGCTCTCAACACCTCTATACTGGCTCTTCAACAAATCACTCTCATTGGGAGTATTCCCATCGGCTTGGAAATCGTCGCATCTCACACTCATCCATAAGAATGGTGACAAACGAAATGTGAAGAACTATAGAGGTATAGCTATTCTATCAGCTATACCGAAATTATTTGAAAAAATTATCTGCGACAAATTAACCAAAATAGTCAACCCTATTCTTAATGACCAGCAGCACGGTTTTAGAAAAGGGCTCTCAACTATTACTAACCTCATGATTCTAGTATCTGATACACTCTGCGCACTGGAAAATGGGCATCAAGTTGACGCAGTATACACTGACTTTAGCAAAGTCTTCGACCGAGTTGATCACAGCATCCTGATTTTAAAATTAAAAAAAATTGGTGTTACAGGATCCCTTCTTGACTGGATTAAATCCTATCTTAGTAATAGAACTCAATTTGTCAAGTTCCAAGGTTCTATTTCCAAGGAAATAGTAGTATCCTCTGGGGTACCCCAAGGAAGTCACTTGGGACCTCTTTTATTTAATATATTCATCTCAGATCTATCTGAAGTATTAAAAAATGTCTCGCATCTATTGTACGCTGATGATCTGAAAATATATCATACTGTTACCTCACCCGCTGATGCCGCATTCTTGCAATCCAAGCTTATTGCACTAGATGAGTGGTGTAGTCAGAACAAGTTAGAGCTTAATGTCGGTAAATGCCACGTGATAAGCTTCTCACATAAAAGATCCACATACCTACATGACTATCTCCTAAGTGGATCTCATCTACATCGTGTAGATCAAATTGGGGACCTCGGCATTCTACTCGACAAGAAACTGTGCTTTAAATCTCACTACAACCGATTAATCTCAAAAGCCAATAGACTTCTTGGATTTATTAAGAGAAGAGCCAAAGAGTTTAAGAATGTATGGGTCACTAAAACATTATTCTGTTCCCTTGTCCGTCCTCTTTTGGAATACGCATGTCCCATCTGGGATCCCTCTTTCCAGTTATATAGCAACAGAATAGAATCAATACAGAAGCAATTCCTTCTCTTTGCTTTTAGGGACTTGTATGATCCTAGAGACTTTGAGAACCTTCCACCGTACGCAACTAGGCTCCAAATATTAAATCTTTTACCTCTTAGTTCTAGAAGAACTATGCTAACATCCTGTTTTACCTTAGATGTTTTGAATGGCGATATTATGCTAGATCACATATCAAATAAATTCAGACTCAATGACAATGTCAGGCTGACGAGACATTCAGGACTACTAAAGGAATATCCACGTAGCACAGTTTACGGACAAAATGAGCCTATTAACAGATGTTGTAGAGTATTTAACAAATTCAGTGTACACTACACACCTCCAATGAGTAAATTGACATACAAACTAAGACTGCGCTCTGTTTTATAAAGTATCCCGAACCCTGTATGACCATCTTTTTACCAGTGCCTTACTTACTAGTTTAGATTAAGTTACATATAAGTTAAATTGTTTAAGTTACATTAAATTAAATTAAATTAAAATATAAGTTAATTATTATGTAACTGTATATCTTGTTATTATAAATAAATAAATATTAGGAACCTTGGCGTCCCTGTATTTTCATTGAAATACGCAAGTGTTTCACTTGTACTTTGGCTCCCTTCAAGACGGCCTCCCCCTCCCTTAACATGACCCTTTATGTCTGTAGGATATTTCCATCTATCTGGCAATTCTCTACTGCACATCCGCCAAAAGCCGTACTACAGTATCCAACTAGACGAATCTCAGCCTTCCTATTTAAATATCAGTGGCAGTGGACAGACGGTTATCCATTTATCATTTGTAACTTTCAATATTTTTCAGCAACAATTTATTTTTAACTTTTATCAAATATATTTAATAGTTTTTTGTCTAAACAGTTTCATTCTTACATTTATGTACTTCTCCATGTCAATTTTTGATAGAGAACGTTGTTCACGTATAACTGCGCTTCTAAGCAAAATGCTGAAGTTAGATACTTTTTCTTCAATGGCACTACAGCCCACATTTGGATTTGGCCTCCTGACCTTCAAATTCCTTTTAATTTGGTTTGGTAAATGTTTTCACAGTGTACTTCGAATTGAAATGACGCCTTATTCTAAGTGTATAAGCTTCCTTGACTTGTAAACTCACTATTAGCAGTTTCAAAGATTACAACGAACAAACCGAAAAAATACATTTCATATTGATTAACATACCAAAATGTTTGTTTACTTACCACTAGCATTCATAAACGGTGTTTCGTTAAATCGATGTGTTCCAGAGTGCACCGAAGATGTCACCTTAGCTGCACGATTACGTATGTCTGAGCTACACCAAGTTGTTATCCATAAGGATTGTAAATCTGCAATAACAAAAAAAAACCAATATGTTTATTTTTGCTTGATTAGAACGCTAAAAATTGATTCTTTCATTTAGGTCGCTGTTAAAGAATTCCCTTCATGGAGACGAGACGAGAAAAACCGATTTTTTGCTTCATTATAAAATTTTTAGCCCTAATTTATTTTTTTTGCTACTATTAATTATATATTAACGTCATTATGCTATTGCCAACAATACAATTATCTATCTCTCCTGTATAAATCTAACTGTTAATAATGGCTTTTCGGCGCCTTCAAAATGGACCTTCATTGTTTGAATAATTAACTTAACTAATTTAGAATTGAGCGTCCTTTAGGGCTGTGCTACAAACCTATATACATGTTGCTACCTTTTACTTTTTCTTTCACCATGAACGAATAGGTCGCCCCTCCTGTCTTACATAGCCATAATTAAATCAACAATTTTTTTTTATTTTTTTTAAATAATAACTAAGGCTTTTTTTTTGAAGGTACCCGTCGTCATCAGTAGACGTCCAGCTTTTGTTTGTGTATTTTGTTTTTTGTTAAACATGGAATAGTAAAGGTAGCGAACACAACGGAAGAGGTGCCGGTGAACATAAAACAGCCTTAAAATAAAGTCCTCTTTGAAGCTTTTCTAGCCTCTGATATTTACCGAAAGCATAAAGGACAATATGAAAGAAAGAGAAAAAACAACGTAAAATATGAGGATGAAAATATATACTTAGGCCACCATCCCTAAAGTGTTTTCATCCTGAAAGACTGTCGTCAGCAGAGAATTTCCTGTCCTGACTGCTTCTAATAATTGGCAAGCAGTATAATGGGTCAACTGAAAGTGATCCTAAAGGACTGTTCGAGGGTCATATTAAAATCATTTCAACGAAGAACTTAGTTTTTTTTTTTGCAAGCGACAATAATTATTGTGTTGCAAGGATTCGCGAAGAAATCTATAAGGAAGTGAGATGAGACGAATTGGTGATCAATATAATGCCGCAGTATTTAATGTTCGTTTCGACTCCGATATACGGATTCGTATCTAAAATTCATGGTGACTTTTGTGTGGTAAATCTTCTTTATGGACGTCTTAAAGGCAGTTCCCATTCTAGTGATTTGTCGTAACCGAAGCCGGCCAAAAAAATAAAAGACTTTGCTTGCTTCGGCTGGCTTACACTGACATTTTCGATTGTAATTGGGATTAGGAGTCAAGTTAAGTGTGTTGAACAGAGATTAACTCGGCTCAAATAATTCATTATAAGGACTCTAAACTAGATTTCGGGATTATTTTGAGTAAGGTGTACGTGCTTGAGCGAATTTATGTTGAGCGAGAAGATATTATGTAGGGGAGTCCTTCCATTTTGGAAGTATTGTTAGAATGATTGCAAGTTGAAAATTCCTATTGCGATTCCGGACAATATTCTTTGAAAGTATTTAATTCTTCCTTTAAATGTAAGATGTGAATTCACTGCAAGTAGTTCAATATCATAGCAACAAATTTTAAACGCTACTGCATTTCTTCTTAGACAGTTCTTGAAATGCAAAAGGTTGTCATTGATTTGTAAATGGTTGCTTTACAATTAGAAATGATTGCTATTTGTTGGTTTTCGATTTGTGTCTTTGAAATATGAAAGGTAACAAATTTATTCGAAATCGTCATTATTTATTTCGACTGATTGATTGGTTAATTTCGTATGTTTGTTTCGATATTTTCGGTATTTTTTAATCATATGTAATTAATGAATGAATGGAAAAACGAATAATAATAATACTTCGAAAAATAATGGTGCAATGACATATTGGTTACAGTTTGAAATTTTGGAGAGTGAGTTTTACAGCCAACCATTTTCATTCAATAAATTTTTGTTTTAGGTAATGTCCAGATATCTCATAAAACCGAAAACTTTCTAAAAGTTTAAATTATACACTTCAAATACTTTTCTAGTCCCTCCTACCTAAGTACTCAAATATCCAACTAACAAGAATAATGTCATGCAATCAATGGCCTAGGCTATATCCTTAAAAGATACGAAAGTCTTTTCCGTAATAACTTTTCGCGCGATTACACCTTCACAATTTTAATCAAGTTAAGCATCTCATCGAATTTCTAGATCGCATAAAAAAGGTCAAAGTATTTCGATACTTCTACCTGTTTACCTATCGCTCAAACTTGAACGTTATACTTTAAAAAAAACCATCCACGCCCATAAAATTGGTCCAAGTGATGGCGTCCTGTTGTATACGGAAAATACTTAGGAATAAACTTAGAGAAATTGAAAAAAAAGAAAGCACTCTCTATGGATATACAGAGCGGATGGTATACATATATATGAAGAATACGAAAAGAAAGTTTGGCTAAGAATCAAAATATGAAGTGATGTGGCGCCATCAAGCCAACCTCCTTCCGATTCATTCCCACTTCATCCTATTTTATCATACTCCTTCGTTTTCATACTTTTTATTTAGCCAAAAGTTATATTGATCCAATACACCACTCAGAAATCTGCTAACTAGACGACAAAGTCAGCGGGAGCTTAAGTCCTGCAGGAGGGTGATGGATGATACGTCCTTGACTAAAGACGAAATACGATAATATATATAGATATATCTGCGAGCGCAAGAAGAATTCTCTTGTTTCCCCGGGCCATGAATGGATAGTAATGACTTTGATTTTGTTGACTTATTGGAATGATATGCCGCGGTCCTTTATGTGTGTCGTTTCCGTCCAAAGGACCACCAGCAAGATTCGGGTAACTTTGAAATTGTTAAAAATTAACAAATATGCTGAACAAATGGATATCGGGAAAACCGAGTCGTTTGGTATCCTCGATAACAATCTTCGGATGGGATGAGGTCTCGGCCTGCTCAAGATAGGAACCAACGAGCGATGCCAGGATGCGAAATTATCCACCCTTCCGCCACCCGTGGATATGGTTTGAAGACAGAAAGGAAAATTGGGTTACTTGGCTGGCAGTCACTATACGCTTAGGGTTAAGCTTTTCTACGGAAGAAGACGTGGCGGAATATCCTCTACAGCTTCGCTTCATATCAGCCGGCCTCGGATTAGCTAGATAGCTTTCGGTTATTGTTGCTGCCGCTCGCTACACTACATGAATTGTATTGGCGTCATACGAAACGTTCTATCTATATAAAATTTTCGACATTGGCAATGGACATGAAAACTAAATTGGATCAGAAATAGAATAATCTTAATCTTAGGGTTTCTCGTATACGTTTTGGACTTTAGTGCGGTTCGAGTGCCATGAAATTCTTAGAGATATGGGAATTAAAGCTTTTGTGCGGTTCGAATTCTAGTAATGATGTCGTCTCACTGTCATGCACAAAGCCAAATATGTGGAAGCGAAGGGACAATTTTCTGGGTCAATTTTATGATGAAAGTTGGGGCTTAGCCCAGCATCGTATATACTTCCCATAGAGAAAGAGATATTTGGAAATAAAGAGCAACGTGATCAGCATAAGACAATCAACATAGAGACAATCTTATTTCGGTTCTTTAGTATTAAATTTGGAGAAGAACTATGGTATTTATGAAGATAATGCTGCTTGATTAAAATGGTCAGTTCACTGCATTGGATTGCTTTGAGGGGGTTGGTTGAAATATACTTTTTGTTTAAATTAAAATCATTTTTGTCGATATAATAACAATATCAGAATTAATTGATTTTTTTCAATGGTACTAAAAATTGCTTAATACTTTTCTTCACATCAAAGCGCACACCATGCAGCATTGGTACGAACTGAGAGTGATGGCCGGTGCCGCGGAGTAGTCCACTGGGTAGCGTGTTGGTCTATAAATCCCGGTCGATGTATAATTACAGCACAATGCCTGCTTGGAAAAACCTTGGCCAGCTCAGTATACGAAAATGAAAAATTCATAGATAGAGGGTTGCGCGAAGGGCTAACAACCCTTCCACAAAAAGTGATGAAGATAAATGTTAAGGAACCTGAATGTCATAAGGCCAAGTCCCGATTTGGGCTGTAGTGCTATTGTAGAAGAAGTTGGTCGTAGTGCTTGGAGGATTGGCCACAGTTTTTTCTTACGATTAACGTCAAGGAGATATAAAAAAATAATTTTTGAACCTTTTTGTTAGGAGCTCTTCACTCTTCAACAGTATCATATTGGACACTCCGAAAAAAAACTCAATTTGTTGTTCTTAATTATTGCCAGATTGTTTTCTTCTACTTATACAATGTTACTACACCCCAAATCGGGCCATGGCTTCCTGAAGTTCAGGTTCCTTAATTGTTAGCCCTTCGCACAACCCTCTTATCTACGAATTTTCATTTTCGTAGATTGAGATGTCCAAGCAATTATACGTCGATCGGGATTTGTATTCACGACCTTTACATTGTACATGCTACTCAATAGGCTACCACCCAGCTTTTGTCATAGTGGTTAAAATTTGTATACTCTAGATGAAATCTGAGAGTATATTGTGTTTGCCTTATCGTTTGTAACGCAAAGAAATAATGATAGCACAAAGTCGTCAAGGGTACAGAAATATTTGTTGTCGCTCAAAAACCTCGGTTCCGAGTGACTGTCTGTCCGTCTGTCTACAACATAACTCTCGAAAGCTTTGACCTAACTTGCTGAAATTTCTTATACATCATTTTCAGCAAAAAAGTAACTTTAAGTTCGTGAACGGGCCACTCCTTCTACCCCCTCCCATTCAAATTTCATGAAATTTCGAAATTTAAAGAAATTGATTTTTCTCCGAAACCATTTATTTATTTGGGCTCTTGAACAAAAAGATTACAATTTCAATTAAACAAAAGCGGAAAATAAAAGAATAGCAAAGAGGAAAATTTAAACATTGAAGATGATAGATTTAACTCTATTCTTAAATAATGGAAAAGAAGAAGCTAAAGCGGTCATGATTCCTTTGCATTCTTAGCATCGGAGAGTGATGGCATACATCGAGAGAGGCTCGTGGAGGATTGAAGATGTCTGAATTCCTTGTTGATACTATTTCTGTTCTAAAGTTCAGGTCATCATAGAGGTGGGTACTGAGCAGGTAGTTGCACAGCTTGAAGAGGAAGCAAGCATCGAGGAAGGTCCGCCTTAAATGCAGTGGCTGTAGGTGAAGTACTTCAAGTCTGCCATTGTTGTCGATATGAGGCTTCCTTAATCTGTAGAAAAGGGTTCGAGTGGATCTAGGCTGAACAGATTCGATCGTCCGAACATGGCAAGAATGGTGTGGGTTCCAAACGGTGAAACAGTATTCCAAAATACTACAGACGAGTGTGGCAAATAGGAGAGCAGCTGTTCCTGGACGGTTAAACTGGACTGTCGTGCGGAGGACGAAGCCGGAGAAATGATTGACGAATTTAAGGTTACGATCAAACACCACTCCTAGATCCTTTATTGTGGTTACTGCTGTAAGGAAGGATCCATTAATAGAGTAAGAGAGAACAGAGTACGAGTACTCTATAGTAAAACACTTTTCTATGTTCAAAGAGATATGGTTGTTTGGACACCAACAAGAGACAGCAGACAAATTAGCCTGGAAAATCATGCCATCAGAAACGGAGGAAATTTCCCGGAACAGTTTGAGGTCATCAGCGAATAAGAGACAGTTCGAAGATTCAAATTGGGGCACATCATTTATGAAGAGAGTAAATAATAGAAGACCAAGGATCGATCCTTGCGGGACACCAGAGTTAGCAAGAATCTCAGTAGAGGAGTATCCGTTGAACGTAATTCGGAGACAACAGTCCGTAAGGTATGAACTGAACCAGTTCAGGAGAGAGCCAGAGACACCGTACCTTTCAAGTTTTGAGATTAGAGTTTTACAATTAACAGTGTCGAAAGCTCATATGACTTGGACAGTATTATGACGATCTAAGGATTGAGCACTGAAATTAGTAAATTCACATAAATTAGTAGAAGTAGATCTACCTTTTACGAATCCATGTTGGGCTGGTGATATCAATTGATAAAGTTTTTTCCCATATTACATTATGAACTAATCTTTCAAAAACCTTTCCAAAACAGCAGCTATTGGCTTGAAAATTAGGTCATAGCATAACAATGTAAATATCATTGACGTCAAAAAATATTGATCTGATCCCCACCTCCCATACAAATGCACAATTTTCAAAAATGTATTTATTCGGTTTTCATTGCAACTAGTGAAGCTAAAAGAACTAACTTTTGTTATAATCAATGGTTTTACCATTACAACCGATTTTATGAAAGCTATCAACTTCACCTCACTTTTTCTACCCCCTCCCATACAAATTTCACTAAATTTCGGAATTTTAACTAAATTATTTTTTTTTCCAAAAACCGTCAAAGCTATTAACTTTAAATTTTGAGAGAAGTAGACTAAAATAAATATCATTGATGTCGAAAAATTTGGTTTTGATTCAAATTATCTTTTAACCCCCTCCCATACAAATGCACAGTTTTTGGCAAATGAATTTAATAAATTTTTATTGAAACTAGGAAAATTACAAACTTTGCCAGAATTTGTCCCTTAATAATTGCAATAATTGCTAGAAAAAATATGAGCTTCGCTTCACTTCTTCTACCACCTCCCATACAATTTTTTGTATTGAAAATTCAAAAAATGTATTTCTCCTTCGAACATATGAGTAACAAGGCAATGTGATTAGGATGTCAATAAGCAGATTCAAAATCATCCAAAACCTCCCACTTTCTCTGCCACATCCCATACAAATGCTATAAATTCAGATGAATTTGTGAAAAAATTATGAAAGCTACACACTTTAAATTCAGCATGAAACATTTTGTATACTACGTTCAGTGTTATAAACGAAAATTACAAACCTCCTCACTCTGCTTTTACCACCTCCCACACATAAGTCGCTATTCACTATAAAAGAAACAACAGAAAACAAAACAAAGCAAAAAACGCAAATATTATATGTATGTATCAGTGTATTATTCGCATCGAAAATTCGACTCCGTCTTTCGATTGTGGAACGAGAAAATCTATAACAAAAGAGTATCGAACAAACGTCGCGAGTACCAATGGTCATCTACTCATCATCCTTTGCACATGCATATGCCATTCTCATGCAAAGAAAAACACTCAAAAATGATTATCTCGACTGTCTCTTAAGCTACATATATAATTGAAACTTATACTAAGCTTTACTAGCGAAATATAAAAAAAATAATATATGAACATAATAGTAGTGGGAGGAAATGAAGAGCATTTCAAAAATGGCGCACTTTCCAAAATTACAAATCAGTATATCTCAAAATTGAGTACAGATATCAAAACAAAAATTTGACAGATTTTAGAAATATATAGTTTTTAATTTTGGTAAAAAATTTAAGTGAGGTGCAAGGGGAGGAAGGTGAGAAACAAAAATGTTGCAAATTTTGAGTGATTTTTCTCGGGCTCTGGTAAAAGATTCAAAGTTTAAATTTTGCACGTCGATACATCTATTTGATATACATAGAAGAAAGATAATAATTTGTGCCGAAATTGTTATGCACCGAAGTGGGGATCTAACGTGCGCAAGGTGTTTCATGTGCAATGAAAAAAACACTTGAACTGAAAATTGTTGAATGAAATTTTAAGTTAGAAACTTGAAAATTTGCGTAATACATTTAAAAAATTTTTCTAAAAGTTTAAAATATTAAATGGTTGAATACCTTTAAGACTTCTACCCCCTCGCATACAAAATTATTTTTTCGACCATTTTTAAGAAATCAATTATCATCTAAATATTAAAAGCTATCAATTTGAAATTTTTCGTAAAAACTTACAAAAATAGTTGAAATGAAATTACGTTAAAAGTTTCAAAATCGCGCCTGCCCTTCTACCCCCTCCCATACAAAAGTATGATTTCGACCAATTTCATTAAATCGACTGAGAACCAACAAATTAAAACCTACGAACTTGAAGTTTTATACGAGCACCTTACAAAAGAAAGGAAATAAAATTACATCACAAATTTTATGATTCCACACCTCCTCTACCCCCTCCCATACAAATGTTTGGTTTCGTCAATGTAAAATACAACGAATCCTATGAAAATTCTATGCAACTTCGCCTATGAAACTGTCATTCTACACAGAGTATATTGGACGTGGTTCAAGCAATCAATTAAAAAACTATTAACATCCACCCACCCTTACTACCACCTCTCACCCCTCCCTTCATGAAAACTCAAACTTGCATAAATAAACGAACGAAATACTGATTATATGTACTGGAGCTTTTGAACGTTTCCGCAAAGTGTAAATTGAGAACTTCCCTGCCCAAGAAGCCCCTTTCACTTAGTCTTCCCTTACCACTCTAACCTGCATATTGACTTTCCACGCATCCGCAACTTGTCTCAAGAATAATAAAGTTGTGCCCGATTTGTTGGCGGTTTATTTATACTCTAGATGAAATCTGAGAGTATTATAAGTTTGCTCTAAGATTTGTAACGCTAAGAAATAAGACTCGGAGAAAAAAATGAATCATATAGAAGTTCATATAACCACTCAAAAATGTCAAAACCGGATGTCCGTCCGTCCATCTGTGTGGTCTTTAGCTTGAGAACGCGTTGAGCTAGATAGTTCAAATTTTGTGCACGTCATATTTAACAAAAAGTAAGGTCAAAAAAAAAAACGGAAGTACAATAATGACGAAATTAAAAACATGGACGAACAATTTAAATTACACAACACAAGAGCCGCGTATTCCCTTGTCAAAAGGATGAAAGAAGGTTACAAACCGAAAACGACCCTATGCAAGGATGCGGAAGGGAACATTATAAGTAACGCGGAAGATATAAAACTAAGATGGGCACAATATTTTGAACACCTTCTTAACCCGAGCCCATCACCTACACGAACAGCAGCAGCAGATACAATAGCAGGTATAACTGATGTAACAGCTGATGAAGGATCCGCTTTGAGTCCTCCCACACTCGAAGAAGTAAAAACAGCCCTAAGGAACCACCCAAACAACAAAGCGCCGGGCACTGATCAAATCCCAGCTGAACTTCTGAAAGCCGGCGACACCTGCATAGCGCATCTCCTACATAGATTAGTCGCGGACATATGGACGCAGGAAATACTTCCTGAAGATTGGCGCAAGAGCATCATATGTCCAATTTATAAAAAAGGTGACAAACTCTGCTGCGAAAACTACCGAGGAATATCTCTGTTGTGTACGTCTTATAAGATTTTGACGAAAATTCTAGAAAAGAGAATTAAGCCCTATGCTGATAAAGTAATTGGTGAATACCAAGGCGGATTTAGAGCTGGACGCTCAACCACGGACCAGATATTCTCAGTTAAACAGGTGCTGGAAAAGTGCTGGGAATATAATATTGATGTGCACCAGATATTTGTTGACTTCAAACAAGCATACGACAGTATCGACAGGCGCGTACTGTATAAAATCATGTTGGAGTTTGGAGTCCCACCGAAACTGGTTCGACTGACAAGAATGACAATGACTGAGTCTTTGTCACAAGTCAGAGTAGAAAACGATCTGACTTCCAGTTTTAAAACAGACAACGGCCTTAAACAAGGTGACGGCCTCGCACCAATGCTTTTCAACTTAACACTCGAATATGTTGTTCGGAAACTTCCCGTTGACACCAAGGGAACACTATGCTTCAAATCCACACAACTCGTAGCATATGCCGACGACATAGATATCCTTGCAAGATCTCTGGAGAGTGCTAAGGAAGTATTTGTAAACCTTGACTCGGTAGCAAGGGAAGTTGGACTACGCATTAATGAAAACAAAACAAAAATTATGACGCAAACTAGGAAAAAGACGCCAATCAGACAAAATATTACAGTAGGAGACTATAACCTAGAAAACGTAGACAGCTTCATATATCTAGGGGCAAATCTATCGAAGGATGGAAGCGAACCCATCGAAATTAAAAGAAGGATAATGATGGCAAACAAGACGTATTATTCGGTACTTCCAATAATCAAAAACAAGAACGTGCACAGGAAAACAAAACTTAAGCTATACAAAACAATCATAAGACCTGTGCTATGCTATGGCAGCGAAACGTGGACATTAACTCAGGCGTCCGAAAAACGACTTAACGCCTTTGAAAGGAAGGTCCTCAGAAGAATCCTCGGACCTGTGAGGGAAGACTCGATCTGGAGAATACGATACAATAGAGAATTGTATGCCATCTTCGACAATCCAGAAGTGTCAACCCTCATAAAATTTAAAAAATTACAATGGGCTGGTCATGTGGAGCGGATGGATGACGGAAGGATTCCCAAACGCACACTAAAAGGGAAAGTCAACGGACAAAGACCGGTCGGAAAACCACGAAAGCGCTGGGAGGATTCGATTGACGCAGACAGCAAATCACTGCTAAGATTTTCAAACTGGAGGACGCGGTCACTGAACCGAGATGGATGGAGGCAAAGCATTCAGGAGGCCAAAGTCCGATTTGGGCTGTAGCGCCATCGTAAGTAAGTAAGTAAGGTCAAGTTGGCGAACGGGTCAAATCGCTCCAACCCTTCTAAACCCTTCCATATAAAATGGCATACATAATTTGACACTAAATGGATTTGCTCGAAAAGTTTAAAAGCTACTGGTTTGAAATTTGGAATATATTACTTTTATAGTGATTTCGTATAAAAATTATTTGTGTACTTTTCCTTCTTCCACCACCTCCCATACAAACTGTACTTTTCATGAAATGCTCTAAGCCAATTTACTCAGTGCGTGTAAAATTTAGCGAGCTGAAATTGTGCACTAAATATTTATTTAGAATTTTTAGTAAAATCAAAAAAAAATTAGACTATTAGATTTACCCCTTCTACCCCTAGCTTTTAATTGTTCGGTGATAATTGATTTCTTAAAAATGGTCGAAAAAAACTTCTCTATGGGAGGGGATAGAAGTTTAGAAGGAATTCGACCAGTTAATATGTTAAGCTTTTAAGCAATTTTTTTAAATGAATTTAAAAAATTTTCACATTTGTAGCTTAAAATTTCAATCATAAATTTTGAGCTATTGTGTTTTTTTCAATACACATGAAACACCTCGTTCAGATAAAGGCCCCTTTTCAGTACATAACAGTTCTGGTTGAAATTGTTATTGAGTCAAATTGAACTGCAAATCCCGCAAATTCTTTGTCAGGATATGTCTAATATCGCCTGGCTATAGACGTCAGGCCAAGATTTGAATTTTTGAAAAAAAGCATTAAGAAAAATATTACTCGGAAAGATATTTTGCAATAACTTCATCAGATGACGTTTTCATGAAACCGGCTATATTTAGACTGAATTTCGTTTCAATCAGTTAATGTATATTTAATAAGAGGCAATGCTGCAAGTTTGTGAGATACTCATTTCCTTCCAAAAAAACAAACTCTTTAAAAATTGCCAAAAACGTCTTCAATAACAGTCTTTATAAGAGGTATAAATGTTTGTAAACGAGCCTCAGTTTTAGTTGTCAATAACATACATCATACATCTCAAAAAACCTCTAAAATAGGCGAAAATATGCAAATTTTGCTATTTTTCGGATACTTCCTGCACGTTCCCATTGTCCGCAATATTTTTATCGTAATCTACGCAAAAAAATAAAGAGGTTTACAAAAAAACATCGAGATCGCAACATTTCGTCCTAAAATTCTAATCCGACTGGACTAGTATGCCCTTTGCTGAACGTGCGATTACAGCACTGCATTGAAGTACTTTCAGTGTCTAAAAAGAGTTTTGTTTTAACTTTAATAAGAGGTAAGTTCACACCTCGTGTGGGATCGGGTGAATAGAATACACCCATAGCCATTCTTTTTCTTCTTCTACAGTGGCGCCACAGCCCAAATCGGACCTTGGCCTCCTGATATTCAGGTTCTTTAACATTTTTCATTACTTCTTGTGGAAGGGTTGTTAGCCCTTCGAACAACCCTCTTTCTACGAATTTTTTCATTTTCTTAGATTGAGGTGACCAAGGTATATCCAAGCAGGCAATGTGCCGGAATTATATATTGCGCCGACCGGGATTTGAACTCACGACCTTCGAATTACAAGACCAACACACTACCTACTAGGCTATACCCTAGCCACTCTTGATTGCTCTAAAAGTGTCAAATCGACACACGATCATGGGCTTATAACCCATGATCATCTCTAATAGGGGATTGTTGCGGTTGGATGTTTGAGAATTATTGTCTTTCAGGAATATTTTCCTCGGACAAGATTAAAATATCAGTGAAGTGTTCCTTCTATCGGCGCAACTGGTGTTCATAGATATTAATGAGAGTTCCGTTGAAATGTCTGCCCAGATGATTGGCAGATCCTCTTTTTCAACTGTTTCATAATTTAATTATAATTAAATAGCAAAACCCATATCCCCAAAGTAAGGCGCAGATTCCGTCTTTTTGACCAGATCTTCAATTAACCTTCTCTTGTCGCGTTTAACAGTCTTCTAAAATAGTATACGACCATCGCGGTATTTCCGCCTCAACTCGGAAGTTTTTTGGTTAACTGACGTCGGAAGTTGATTGAAAGTCGCTCGGGCACTGAACTACAATAGGTAGTATCACAAGTTTCTTAAAATGCATTAAGAACCAAAAAAAGTTGAAAGAAAATGTATTTCCACTCGTATATGTTGCAAATAATGAAAATTTCATTTAGATAAAATGCTAAATGTTAAAAAAAAGAGTTCAAATCTATTCAATTGCGTTTCTGTAGGTATAGTTACCATATAGCCTTGTCTAAACATCAATTAACCACTCGAAACAAATATCCAGTTCTCATTTTATCTTCGATCTATTTCGAATTTTCAACACCTCAAATTCAGTGGCCATTAGCGTATTCAATGTTATTTGAACCAAAACCACCCAGCCACAATTTAATGGATGATTTAAACGAATCACACATTAAATGTTACTCTAAATACCACACAGATAACCATAAAATAAACTTTATTTCATTTCCAGTCAAATCAATTACCACTAATTTTAATTACTAAACAATAAATGAATTTATATTTATAGACCGACCTCATTAATTCATGATGCAATCAATACTCCGGACAAGCATTTTGTAAATGGAGCCTAATTTATTAACGTAAACTGCTTCATTGCAATTCGGCCATTACACTTAGGGGTGAAGAGGCTCTTCTCACGCACAAATGCCGAATAAATTAAGGTACAAACGGAAATGGCTACAGCCCGAAAGTTATTTCAGTACATAGTACTCGTACTGTAGGCGCCCACCTATGCCCATAACTAACCCAGACGTGTAATTCTCTGAAGACATAACTCGCATTAAGCTACACTCGATGTGACTTTTAAGTGCCATCAAGTGTGGAACTAAAATCCAATTTGCTTCCCATTTTCCACATTATCTCTGGTCCGGGGTGTCCACTATGCGGTACTGTGTATCATATATCTACGAAGTACACACGATGTACATATCCTGTCGCATATTATTTAATCTCAAATGTTTGACTTGGTCCTATGGTGGCGCGCAAGGATATGCTAGCGGCGAGAATAGCAATGAAAATGGAAACGAATGCTATAAAAAGAATTAATTTGGAGCACCTGATGGTTGTTTACACGGGACCAACAAAACGCTCGACAAGACTGAGTCGCTGTGTAGTTTAGCACATCCTTTGCAGATTGCAGGCAACAAAAACGACAAGAAAACTAGGAAAAAGAATAACTCACTTTTGGAAGGGAAGCAGGTGGGGCGGGGGAAGGGGGTTATCAAAAGACAACGAAGGCTTTCGGGTTGAGTGCTTGGGGTCTCGCTCACTGGCTGGTTCGAAACAAAGTTAAGAGAAGGTGTCGCATTTAGTACCGAAAAGTGTTGTTTTTAAGCACTCGAAAGGACCTTCGTCGAAACACGAGCACCACTCGAGTATAAGTTAAGCTACACACAATACCCGGGTGCCAAAATGGCCGCAGAGATCCGATGTTCACATTTTGCTTAAAGGTGAGGATGGGTCATAGTCGGACTTTGTTTTGTATAAAATAGGAGTCGGAGTAAACATGGAAGTATGGTGCAAAAGTTGTAAAGAGTTCGACTGCCATGAGCGAACGAACAAATGGATGGCAGGTAACTTGAAACTATGTGTTTACATTCGACACTAGAATATCCTTGGGTTTCATGTTCGTACCACTGGACCAAGATAAGAACAACGGACATAAGAATGTTATTCGAATATTCTGAGACTTTACAAGTTTAGATGTTCGTTCCCGATGAGCCTCTAGAGAAAAGCCTTTCAGGCAAATAATGTAAGGAAGAAAAAGAAGTGGCAACATTTGCACTACGTGCCCTCCTTCGAGCTAAAGACCTTCGAAATATCAACTTAAGCTCGTATGAGCTTTATAAATTTCAAATTATTATACGGAGAAAATTTTGCAATGTGTGAAAATTATATATTTTGTATTATTTAAGCGATCGAATAATTGGCTTTGTTTGCAAAGAGCTAACTCGCTGTAGAAAGGAACGTTTTGATATTATTTTCGCCATTCTCTGTTCAAATTTCTTGAGGTCGGAGCTACTTGTATATAATTAATGGAATTACGTAATTTGAAACATTCTAGTTTATTATTTTAAGAAATAAGACAAAACTTTCTCCTCGTATTTAAATGAGCTTAAGAAGCGTGCGACTTAAGGTTCTACTTTTGACAATAATTTAGTAATCTGTATAAGTTGATATTATAATATTCACTGTATTCTTGAAGTATTTTGTTTAATATAATTTTCTACACAGTTAAGAAGTTAATTTAATTTATTTTACTTTTCGTTATGCAAAGCAATAAAGTCATATATCATATGGAAACAGTCACTTCTTTAATAAAAGGCCATGAAATTTTCTTTTCGTAAATAATAGCTTTTTTTTTTTTTTTTTTACAGAATGACCTGTGTTATAGGAAATTTCGGCCTTTATGTGCAATGCACAAACACAGTCATGGAGGGAAGGAATGGGATTGGTAAGGTTGGGGAAGGGGAGTGAGAACGACCGTAGCGAGTGGAGAAGCTGGTATATTGTTCAGTTGTACTGGCTGCTTACTGACAAATATTTGCAGATGTTATGGGGGACTGAATGATAGAAAGCGAACAGAAACCATCTACTGAGTATCTAGGTCTAGCTTGGTTTTGTTTTTCTATACATATTCCAAAGTGAAGAGATAAGAATTTGAATTATAAAAACTTTTTTTTTTATTCCACTCGCAGACCAATAAAGTGTACAAAGAAGTTTGTTTCAATTAATTTTCCTGTATAAACTGTATCAACCATATTAATTGTCTATTCACATTTTAGCCCAAAAAGAGTTTTATAAATTTCAATCGTAAAAATTGTGCGATTTCATACTCGAAATTGTTCGCGAAGGCACACACATCTGGTTCCAATTAAGAGTATGCATATCGAAACACCCTGTATAAAATAATGTACTTTTAAAGAAGTTATAAAATTCGATATTTTAAGATTAAGAAATCCTAATATATTTTTTTTGTCACCAAAATCCGCGTAATCGTGATTGTGTGCTGTCTTGGAATTACTGCAATTGTTGATTTCGTATCTGATGTACAAAACAAAATTTTTTTAAATCAATACATGTAATTGTATTGTTTGTCTGTTATTTGTTTATAAGTGCCGCATTATTTAGACACTAACTAAGCATAAGAACACGTTTTTGAAATTCATCTTCTTCTGTCTGTCCGGAATTTACTCAAAAATGGCTAAACCGATTGTAATGAAACTATCACAGTTTGTTAGGCATATTGGGAGACACAATCTGCTTTCGGTTTTTCAATCCCGCCTTCTACTCCTCCTATACAAAATGACTTATTTCCAAAAATTTCTAAAACCGAAATTTTCTTGGAATCTATATAACCTAATAATTTTAAATTTGGAATATTTCACATACTTCTATCAGAAATGTAATCCGTGAGCACGGGCCTGACCAAAACGAGAATAGCGATCGCTAGTTACGAATAAAATTAGTTAATGTTGTTAAATGTCACTATTTTCTCAGATAAGGAAACTTGTGGTGCTTACACTAATGTCGATGATATTAATATCGAAATTAAATAAACTGCCAACAAGTCAGGCGAAAGTTTATTATTCTTGGAACAAGTTCCGAATGAGTGGAAAGTCAATATGAAGGTTAGAGTGGTTAGGGAAGGCTAAGTGAAAGGGAGTTCTTGGGCAGGGCTGTTGTCAATTTAACAATATTTCATTCGTTTCTGCGAGTTTTGGTTTTTATGAGGAGGAGGGGTAATAGTAAGGGTGGGAAGATGTTAATAGCTTTTTAATTAATTACTTGAATCACGTAATATATTCTCTGTATAGAATGTGTTTCATAGACGAAGTTGCAAAGAATTTTCATAAAATTCGGTGTATTTTACATTCACGAAACCGAACATTTGTATGGGAGGGGGTAGAGAAGGTAGGGGAATCGTAAAATTTGATATGCATTTTTATTTCGCTTCTCTTGTAAGGTGCTTGTATACAATTTCAAGTTCGTAGGTTTTAGTTTATTGGATATTAGTTGATTTAATGAAATTGGTCGAAATCATAGTTTTGTATTGGAGGGGTAGAAGGACAAGTGCGATTTCAAAACATTTAACGTAATTTCTTTTCAATTATTTTTGTAAGTTTATATGCAAAATTTCAAATTGATAGCTTTTAATAGTTAGGTGATAATTGATTTCTTAAAAATGGTCGAAAAAGTAATTTTGTGTCGGAGGAGGTAGAAGTTTTAAAAGTTTCTGACCAGTTAATATTTCGTATATTTAGAGATTTTTTTTAAATGCATTTCGCAAATTTTCAAGTTTCTACCTTAAAATTTCACTCAAAAATTTTTATGTGTTTTTTTCAATGCACTTGAAACACCTTGTGCACGTTAGACCGGGGGGGTCGGTTTATAACAATTATGGATCAACTTATTATTATTTTTGTATGTACTTCAAATAGACGTATCCACATGCAAAATTTAAACTTTGTATCTTTCACCAGAGCTCTAAAAAAATCACTCAAAGTTTTCGACATTTTTGCTTATCACCTCCCTCCCCTTACACCTCCCAACTTTAAATTTTTATTAAAAACATAACAGGGCTACGATTGCACGTAAAGCGCAATCTTACGATACTCTAGATGAAATATAATTTTTTGTGATCCCAAAAAATTTTGCATGGGAAGTGTTAGAAGGGATGATAGCATTGAACTCATTTATTCCCCATCATGTTAAAGTAGCTATAGAAATGTTTTATACGAAATGCTTACTCCAAAAATTGAATGGGAACTGAAAAAATTAGTGAGTTAGATTTAGTGAAAATGTGCAGTTTGTATGGGAGGTGGTAGAAAGAGTGGTGGGATTTTAGTAATTTTTTCAGAAATAACTAGGAATATTATAATGATGAAATCCCTGAAATTTCAGACTAGTGCCATTCATACTTTTCAAGAAAATTGATTTTTTGTGAAGTTGTGAAACTGGGTCATATTGTATGGGAGGGGGTAGAAGCAGTTAAGCTAATCATTTTTTTTCTGATCTTAGTGATAATACTGATTAAGTATTTATTACAAAATATGAGCTCAATAAATATTATATGTTCTGAGAAAATCGTCTTAGAGCATTCCATGAAAAAGTATAGTTTGTATGGGAGGGGGTGGAAGGAGAGGGAGGACGCAAATAATTTTTCTACCGTAGATTAACATCATTATGAAAGTAATGTGTCCCAAAATTCAGACTAATAGCTTTTATACTTTTCGAGTAAATCCATTTAATATCAAATTGCGAAATTGTGTCATTTTGTATGGGAGGGGGTAGAAGGGGTGAAGCTAATCGTCTAATTTGTTTTGGTCTTACTAACAATTTTAAATAAATATTTGGTGCACAATTTCAGCCCGCTAAATTGTATACGCACTGAGTAAATTGGCTTAGAGTAATTCATGACAAGTACTGTTTGTATGGGAGGTGGTAGAAGGAGAGGGAGGTCACGCATAATTTTTATACGGTAGATTGATATTATCAGTAAAGTACCATATTCAGGAGAATAGCTTTTATACTTTTCGAGCAAATCCGTTTAATGTCAAATTGCGTAATTGTGTCATTTTGTATGGGAGGGGGTAGAAGGGGTGGAGCGATTTGGCTCGTTCACGAACTTGACCTTACTTTTTTTTCAAAAACGACGTGTACAAAATTTGAACTATCTAGCTCAACGCGTTCTCAAGCTAGAGAGCGCATGGACGGACGGACGGACATCAGGTTTTGAGATTTTTGAGTGATAATATTAACTTCTGTATCATTCATTTTTTTCTCCGAGCCTTATTTCTGGCGTTTCAAACCTTAGAGCAAACTTATAATACTCTCAGATTCCATCTAGAGTATAAAGAGAAATATGTTACTTTAAACGTATGCACATATTGAGATAGTATTTTACTTTATTATTATAATAATAAAGTATTGTGATCGACACAAGAAATAAAAAAGTTTGCTACCCTGAAATTTTTTTTTTTCGCGTTTCATGACTAAATTAGCCTAAAAATGCAAAAAAAAAGAAATCCGTCTGTCTGTACGCCGTCCGCCGTACGCCGACGTGTACGCTCAGCGCACATTAACTCCCAAACCCTTCAAGATTGAAAGTTCATTTTTGGGGGGATTTTAGATAGTTGCGGATCTCAGGCGGATACTCAGTTTCGGGGGTATACGGGTTCAGGGGGAGGCGGGGGGAGCGCTAAAACCGAAAAATACGAATTCAAATATCTCAACCATGGTAACAGCTACGAAGCTAAAACTCAACATGAATATAGAGGTGTTTGTGGGACAACTTTTAAAAATAATTTAATTTTTTTATCCATTGGGGTACGAAAAGGGGGGGTTAGAACCAATTGTCGGCCAAATTTTTTTTCAAATGATTATATCTTCGAAATTACTAATCGTACTAAAATCATATTTAGAGACCGTCAAGGTGGCATATACTTTCATCGGAACCAGCTTAGAAAGCGGCTAATTATTGTAAGGAGGGTCAGGGGGGTGCAAAGAAAAAGCCTTAAAAATTAATATCTCAACTATCTCTTAAGCTATGTAATTGAAACTTAAAACTTATATTAAGCTATACTAGGCAAATACAAAAAAAATATAACATGTTGAAATAATAGTAGTGGGGGGAAATGGGGAGCATTTCTATAATGGCGCACTTTTCAAAATTACAAATCCTTATATCTCTTAAAATAGTACAGATATCAAATCAAAAATTTGTCAGATTGTAGAACTAAATAATAGTTAATTTCGATAAATTTTAAGCTGGGAGGTGTAAGGGGAGAGAGGTAATAAGCAAAAATATCGAAAAATTTGAGTGATTTTTTTAGGGCTCTGGTAAAAGATACAAAGTTAAAATTTTGCATGTGAATACCTATATTTAATCCACATAGAAAAATAATAATAACTTGATCCATATTTGTTATAAACCGACCCCCCGGTCTAACGTGCACAAGGTGTTTCATGTGCATTGAAAAAAACACATAAACTGAAAATTTTTGAGTGAAATTTTAAGGTAGAAATTTGAAAATTTGCGAAATGCATTTAAAAAACATAACAGGGCTACGATTGCGCGTAAACCGCAATCTTACGATACTCTAGATGAAATAGAATTTTTTGTGATCCCAAGAAATTTTGTATGGGGAGTGTTAGAAGGGGTGATAGCATTGAACTAATTTTTTCCCCATCATGCTTAAGTAGCTATAAAAATGTTTTGTACAAAATGCTTACTCCAAAAATTGAATAGGAGCTGAGAAAATTAGTGAGTTAGATTTAGTGAAAATGTGGAGTTTGTATGGGAGGTGGTAGAAAGAGTGGGGGGATTTTAGTGATTTTTTCAAAAATAACTAAGAATATCATAAAATTGACATCTCTTAAATTTTAGATCAGTAACATTCATACTTTTCAAGAAAATAGATTTTTTGTGAAGTTGTGAAACTGTGTCATATTGTATGGGAGGGGGTAGAAGCAGTAAAGCTAATCACAAATTTTTTTCTGATCTTAGTGATAATGCTAAATAAGTATTTATCACAAAATGTGAGCTCGATAAATGTTATATGTTCTGAGAAAATCGGCTTAGAGCATTTCATGAAAAAGTGTAGTTTGTATGGGAGGGGGTGGAAGGAGAGGAAGGACGCTAATAATTTTTATACTGTATATTGAAATCATTATAAAAGTAATATATCCCGAAATTCAGACTATTAGCTTTTATACTTTTCGAGCAAATCCATTTATAGTCGAATTGCGAAATTGTGCCATTTTGTATGGGAGGGGGTAGAAGGAGTGAAGCTAATCGTCTAATTTTTTTTAGCCTTACTAATAATTTTAAATAAATATTTAGTGCACAATTTCAGCTCGCTAAATTTTATACGCACTGAGTAAATTGGCTTAGAGTAATTCATGACAAGTACAGTTTGTATGGGAGGTGGTAGAAGGAGGGGGAGGACACGCATAATTTTTATACCGTAGATTGATATTATCATAAAAGTAATATATTCCAAATTTCAGGCCAATAGGTTTTATACTTTTTGAGCAAATCCGTTTATTGTCAAATTGCGCAATTGTGTCATTTTGTATGGGAGGGGGTAGAAGGGGTGGAGCGATTTGGCCCGTTCCCGAACTTAAAGTTACTTTTTTTGCTAAAAATGACACACACAAATTTTAAGCACTATAGCTCAAAGCTTTCGAGAGTTATGCTGTAGACAGACGCACAGACAGACAGACAGACAGACAGACAGACGGACAGACGGACAGACGGTCACTCGGAATCGAGGTTTTTGAGCGACAACAAATATTTCTGTACCCTTGGCGGCTCTGTGCGAGCGTTTTTTCTTAGCGTTACAAACGGTAAGGCAAACACAATATACTCTCAGATTTCATCTAGAGTATAAAAATCTTTAAATATACGAAATATTAACTGGTCGAAAACCTTTAACACTTCTACCCCCTCCCATACAAAATTATTTTTTCGACCATTTTCAAGAAACCAATTATCATCTAACTATTAAAAGCTATCAATTTGAAATTTTGCATAACAACTAACAAAAATAATTAAAATGAAATCGCGTTAAAAGTTTTAAAATCGCGTTTGACCTTCTACCCCCTCCCATACAAAAGTATGATTTCGACTAATTTCATTAAATCAACTAATAACCAACAAATTAAAAGCTACGAACTTGAAATTTCGTACAAGCACCTTACAATAAAAATGAAAGAAAATTGCGTCACAAGTTTTACGATTCCCCTACCTCCTCTACCCCCTCCCATACAAAATTATTTTTTCGAGCATTTTTAAGAAATCAGTTATCAGCTAACTCTTAAAAGCTATCAATTTCAAATTTGGCATAAAAACTTATAAAAATAATTCAAATGAAGTTGCTTTAAAAGTTTTGAAATCGCGCTTGCGCTTCTAGCCCCTCCCATACAAAAGTATGATTTCGACCAATTTCATTAAATCAACTAATAACCAACAAACTCAAAGCTACGAACTTGAAATTCTATACAAGCACCTTACAAGAGACGCGAAATAAAACTGCGTATCAAATTTTACGATTCCCCTATATTCTCTACCCCCTCCCATACAAATGTTCGGTTTCATGAATGTAAAATACACCGAATTTTATGAAAATTCTATGCAACTTCGTCTATGAAACACATTCTATACAGAGAATATTGGACGTGATTCAAGCAATTAATTAAAAAGCTATTAACATCCACCCACCCTTACTATTACCCCTACTCCTCCCCTCATAAAAATCAAACTTACAGAAACGAATGAAATATTGTTAACACTCCCTTTCACTTAGCCTTCCCTAACCACTCTAACCTGCATATTGACTTTCCACTCATCTGCAACTTGTCCTAAGAATAATAAAGTTTCGCCCGACTTGTTGGCAGTTTATTTATACTCTAGATGAAATCTGAGAGTATATTGTGTTTGCCCTACCGTTTGTAATGCAAAGAAATAACGCTCGCACAGAGCCGCCAAGGGTTACAGAAATATTTGTTGTCGCTCAAAAACCTCGATTCCGAGTGACCGTCTGTCTGTCCGTCTGTGCGTCTGTCTACAGCATAACTCTCGAAAGCTTTGAGCTATAGTGCTAAAAATTTGTGTGTGTAATTTTTAGCAAAAAAGTAACTTTAAGTTCGTGAATGGGCTACATCCCCCATTCCTTCAACCCCCTCCAATACAAATTTCATGAAATTTCGAAATATTAAGAAATTGATTTTTCTTTGAAACTATTTAAGCTCTCGACTTGAAATTTTGGTCAAAGTATTATGATATATATGTTATTCATATCACGGAATATTGGCCCGATCCCCTTACTCCTTCTACCCCCTCCCATACAAATGGACAATTTTGAAAAATACATATTTTCGATTTTCATTGAAACTAGTAAAGCTGAAAAGACAAAATTTTGCCAGAATTAATTCTACTATAATTGCAATTTATTTTAAAAATAATTATCAACTTCCCCTCACTCCTTCTACACCCTCCCATACAAATTTCACGAAATTTTGGAATTTAAATTAAATTATTTTTCTTCGAAACTGTTAAAGCTATCAACTTGATATTTTGTTTAAAGTATAAAAATAGAAATAATAATATAACGAAAAAAAAATGTCTTGATCCGTACACTCCTTCTATCCCCTCCCATACAAAGCATAATTTTTGTTAAATGCATTTTATCGATTTCCATTAAAATTTTGCCAGAATTTGTTTCTTAATTATTGAAATAAGTGTTAGAAAAAATTATCAGCTCCGCTTCACTCCTTCTACCACCTACCAAATCATCTTAAACGCTCCACTTTCTCTGCCACCTCCCATACAAATGCCCCAATTTCAGGAAAACCATGTCCATTTTCTTTTTGAAAACTAAAAACTTTAAATTCAGCACGAAACATTTTGCATTCCATGTTCGGTGTCATATACGAAAAATACAAACCTCTCCCTCTACTTCTACCACCTCCCATGCAAAAGTTTCTATTCACTATTCGAAGAATTTGAGATGACATATTTTCCGGTATATTAAAGTCTTTTCCCTCTCATCTAGAGTATCATATGATTGGGCTTTCTGTTATGTTTTTAATTGTTTTTTGAAGCTATTTTTTATACTCTAGATGAAATCTGAGAGTATTATAAGTTTGCCACAAAGTTTGTAACGCCAAGAAATAAGGCTCGGAGAAAAAAATGAATGATACAGAAGTTCATATAATCACTCAAAAATCTCAAAACCGGATGTCCGTCCGTCCATCCGTCCGTCTGTCTGTCTGTCTGTCTGTCTGTCTGTCTGTCCGTCCGTCCGTGTCCTCTCTAGCTTGAGAACGCGTTGAGCTAGAAAGTTCAAATTTTGTATACGTCGTTTTTAACAAAAAAGTAAGGTCAAGTTCGTGAACGGGCCAAATCGCTCCACCCCTTCTACCCCCTCCCATACAAAATGACACAATTGCGCAATTTCACAATAAACGGGTTTGCTCAAAAAGTATAAAAGCTATTGGAATGAAATTTGGAATATATTACTTATATGATAATACCAATCTACCGTATGAAAATTATGCGTGTCCTCTCCCTCCTTCTACCACCTCCCATACAAACTGTACTTGTCTTGAATTACTCTAAGCCAATTTACTCAGTGCGTATAAAATTTAGCAGGCTGAAATTGTGTACCAAATATTTGTTTCAAATTTTTAGTAAGACCAAAAAAAATTATACGATTAGCTTCACCCCTTCTACCCCCTCCCATACAAAATGACACAATTTTGCAAATTGATAATAAATGGATTTAATCGAAAACTATAAAAGCTATTAGCCTGAATTTTGGGATATATTACACTCATAATTATTTCAATCTACCGTAGAAAAATTATTTGCGTCGTCCCTCCCCTTCTACCCCCTCCCATACAAACTACACTTTTTCATGAAATGCTCTAAGTCGATTTTCTCAGAACATATAACATTTATCAAGCTCATATTTTGTAAGAAATACATAATTAGCATTTTCACTAAGATCAGAAAAAAATATTTGATTAGCTTCACTGCTTCTACCCCCTCCCATACAATATGACACAGTTTCACAACTTTACAAAAAAACGATTTTCTTAAAAAGTATGAATGGCACTAGTCTGAAATTTAAGGGACATATATTTTATAATATTCCTAGTTATTTTTGAAAAAATCACTAGAATCCCCCCACTCTTTCTACCACCTCCCATACAAACTGCACATTTTCACAAAATCTAACTCACTAATTTTCTCAGTTCCCATTCAGTTTTTGGAGTAAGCATTTTGTATAAATTTTTTCATAGTTACTTTAGCATGATGAGAAAAAAATTAGTTCAATGCTATCATCCCTTCTAATACTCCCCATACAAAATTTTTTGGGATCACTAAAAATTCTATCTCATCTAGAGTATTGTAAGATTGCGCTTTACGCGCAATCGTAGCCCTGTTATGTTTTTTGTAATAATTTTATGTTGTTTGGTATATTTATACTCTAGATGAAATCTGAGAGTATTATAAGTTTGCTCTAAAGTTTGTAACGCCAAGAAATAAGGCTCGGAGAAAAAAATGAATGATACAGAAGTTAATATTATCACTCAAAAATCTCTAAACCGGATGTCCGTCCGTCCGTCCGTTCGCCCTCTAGCTTGAGAACGCGTTAAGCTAGAAAGCTCAAATTTCGTACACGTCGTTTTTGACAAAAAAGTAAGGTCAAGTTCGTTAACGGGCCAAATCGCTCCACCCCTTCTACCCCCTCCCATACAAAATGACACAAATGCGCAATTTGACAATAAACGGATTTGCTCAAAAAGTATAAAAGCTTTTGGCTTGAAATTTGGAATATATTACTTTCATAATGATTTCAATATACAGTATAAAAATTATTTGCGTCCTCCCTCTCCTTCCAACCCCTCCCATACAAACTAAACTTTTTCATGAAATGCTCTAAGCCGATTTTCTCAGAACATATAACATTTATCGAGCTCACATTTTGTAATAAATACTAATTTAGCATTATCACTAAGATCAGAAAAAAATATTTGATTAGCTTTACTGCTTCTACCCACTCCCATACAATATAACACAGTTTCACAACTTCACAAAAAAAATATTTTCTTGAAAAGTATGATTGTTACTGGACTAAAATTTAAGAGATGTCAATTTTATGATATTCTTAGTTATTTCTGAAAAAATCACTAAAATCCCCCCACTCTTTCTACCACCCCCCATACAAACTGCACATTTTGACTAAATCTAACACACTAATTTCCTCAGCTCCTATTCAATTTTTGGAGTAAGCATTTTGTGTAAAACATTTTTATAGCTACTTTAGTATGATGGGAAAAAAATTAGTTCAATGCTATCACCCCTTCTAACACTCCCCATACAAAATTTCTTGGGATCACAAAAAATTCTATTTCATCTAGAGTATCGTAAGATTGCGCTTTACGCGCAATCGTAGCCCTGTTATGTTTTTGTATGTCATTGCTGCGTTGTTGATGGCCGAGTATTTACCATGTTTCGTGGTTGTTATCTTCCGCGTTCTTTTTTGGTTTGCAAGTCTTGTTAGATGTTGATGGACTTCACGGTTCAATTGCAATGTTGTGTTTGTTTGATATGTTGTATATGTATGTGGCTTGCATTGCTTTTTTATAATCTTCTTTTTTTGTATTTGTTTTTCTGCATGTATAGTGTTAGTACTTTCTAGTCTATTGTAATTAAATAGATTTTTGATCGCTTTGTTCTGAATTAGTTGTATCTTTTTTAGGTTTAGGCAAATGAAGATGACCATATTGCTATTCCATAAGATATTCTACTATGAAACAATGAGTAAAATATTGATTTTTTTAAATCTTTCTGAATATTCTAATATTAAACAATTTTTGTAGTAATAAGTTTCGAATGCTTTTTCAAGTCGATGAATATAGCTGAGTCTTGTCCATTTTGTATTGAGGTTATAAAGTCAAATAATGCTGTATTAGTATTTGATTTTTTAATGAATCCATATTGTATTTTATTTATTATGTCGGTCGTCTTAAGTTTATAATTTAACTTAAGGATTATAACTTAATTTTTGAATCCAAAACAAAGAGCTGGTCGAGTTTTTTTTCCAATACGTTCTTCGAAATGACTCAATATAAAAAGTTCATATTTCAGACCATCTAGGTCGCAACCCCACCAAATTGTGCGGGGAAAATACTTATAAAGAGTCTTTTAGGAAAAATAAATTAGCCAAATATCACAAATTTTCGTCAAATCATATAAGATTAATTAAGAATAAATGCACAACTTTTAATTCTTCATTGTTTCAAATTGATTCTGAACAATTAAAATTTCAAAAAGTATTTCCCATGAGATCGAAGCATGTAAAACAACATTAATGTACATGAGAATATATCATAGCGTCGGAATTCAATCCAAGCTAATGCGTGATTATAGTTTATGCCAAATAAAATTAGAATGCATCATATCAACCGCAATTGTAATATAAAATCGAAAAGTCAAACATATTTCAATTGCTTGCCTTTATCGGTCCCTGGCTATCCACAATGTAAACGTAACAAAGTGCAGTCAAGCACAATAAATTCTCGAACAATTGAAATGCAAGCAAGCTAAACAAAACTGCAACAACATAACTTAGATTTCGGATTTTATTTCAGATCAATCTCAAATTGATTGCGAAGCAATTTGTTCAGAGTAGAACAATCGTAGCATTTACAATGAGGACTTTTTTCATTCGAAATTTTGTTGTCGTTGAATCAATAATAAACAACAAAGCAAATTCATTCATAATTTATTGAGAAAGAAAAAAAATTGTTGAGAAATCTCATCTGGAAAGTTTTTTTACCCTTTAAATTGAAAATAAGCAAACAAACAAATAAAAAGTTTGTTAAAATTTGGAAATGGCCGTTTTTTTAGGTGTCTCCTTTACTCACAAATTCAGACATTTTCAGTATTTATCAAATTTTCGATTGTTTCAAAATGTTGAAACAAGTATCAATTAATCAATTTATTTTTTATTTTTTTCTTTTTAAATGTCACATTGTGTCAAAACTAGACATTTTCCCGAAATTTATTTAAATTCTGGTTGAAAAACATGTCACCTACAAAAATAGAATAATGAGCTATTAACTGAAACTTGTTGCAATTTAATTATTTTCAAATATAGTAAGCAAAAACTGTGCATATATTTGAAGTCACGTGACTCACAGTAGATTACTAAGTTTTGCCGAGATAATTTCATTGGCGTCGGTGGTTCAGTGGAAAAAATCGCCTGCCACGTGGGCGCCTCTGGGTTTGGTTTGGATTTTTTTTAGTTATTTAAAATTATTAGTAAATCAAAAAAAAAAAAAATTAGACCTTTATCTTTACTCCTTCTACCCCCTCCCAAACAAAATGATACAATTTCGCAGTTCGACAATAAGCGGATTTGCTCAAAAAGTATAATAGCTATTAGTCTATAATTTGGAATATATTACTTTTATAATGATTTCAATCTATCGTATAAAAATTATTTGTATCCTCCTCCTCCTTCCACCACCTTCCATACAAACTGCACTTTTCATGAAATGGTCTAAACCAATTTACTCAATGCGTATACAATTTATCGAGCTGAAATTGTAGATTGTTATAATATTAACTTAAAATTACTGGTAAGACTAAAAAAATTAAACGATCAGCCTTACCCCTTCTACCCCCTTCCTTACAATATGACTCAATTTTACAACTTTACAAAAAGTCAATTTCCCTGAATATGAGTGCCACTGATTTACAATTTGAAACATGTCAAAAACATAATGCTTAAAGTTATTTCTGAAAAGGTCCTGAAGAACTCCCTCCTTCTACCACCTCCCATACAAACTGCACAATTTCACTAAATCTAATACACTAATTTGTTCAGTACCTATTACATTTTTGAATCCTAAATTTTGTATAAAACATTTTGATAGAAACTTTAGCGTGATGAGAAATAAATGGTTCAATGTCGTCAACACCTATACCACTTCCCCTACAAAATTTATTGAAATCAAAAAAATTATCGACAGGGCTTTACGCCCAATCGTAGTCCTGTCATGTTTTTTTTTATTAATGTTTATGAATGGTGCAATCGATAATATCCGAAAAATAAAATGCCAACAGGTCGGGCGAAACTTTATTATTCTTGGGAAAAGTTGCAAATGATGGAAAAGTAAATATGCAGGTTAGAGTGATTAGGAAAAAGTAAGTGATAGGGAGCTCCCAGGGCTGTTGTCAATTTAACAATATTTCATTCGTTTCCGGAAGTTTGGGTTTTTATGAGGGGAGGGGGACGGTTAATAATAAGGGTGGGTGGATTTTAATAGCTTTTTAATTGTTTGCTTAAATCACGTCCAATATTCTCTATATAAAATGTGTTTCATGGACGAAGTTGCATAGAATTTTCATAAAATTTGGTATATTTTTCATTCACGAAACCGAACATTTGTATGGGAGGGGGTAGAACGGGTAAGGGAATCATAAAATTTATGATGCAGTTTTATTTTGTTTCTTTAGTAAGGTGCTTGTACACAATTCCAAGTTCGTAGCTTTTGATTTGTTGGTTATTAGTTGATTTAATGAAATTGGTCGAAATCATACATTTGTATGGAAGGGGGTGGAAGGGCAAGCGGGATCTCAAGACTTTTGACGCAATTTTGTTTCGACTATTTTTAGAAGTTTTTGTGCGAAATTTCAAATTGATAACTTTTAACAGTTAGGTGATAATTGATTTTTTGGAAATGGTTGAAAAAATAATTTTGTATGGGAGGGGGTAGAAGTTTTGAAGGTTTTCGACAAGTTAATATTTCGTGTATTTAGGGATTGTTTTCAAATTTATTTCGCAAATTTTCAAGTTTCCACCTTAAAATTTCACTCAAAAGTTTTGAGTTTACGTGTTTTTCAATGCACATGAAACACCTTGTGCACGTTAGACCGGGAGGTCGGGTTATAGCAATTGTGGAAAAAATTATTATTTTTTTTCTATGGTTATCAAGTAGATGTATCCACATGCAAACTTTAAACTTTGTATCTTTCACCAGAGCCCTAAAAAAATCACTCAAAATTTTCGGAATTTTTGCTTAACACCGCCCTCCCCTAACACCTCCTAATTTAACATTTTTATGAAAATTAACAACTATGTAGTTCTACAATCTGACAAATTTTCGAGTTGATATCTGTACTCAATTTTGAGATATATAAGTACACTCGACATAAAGAGTTAAATAATGAATAATTATAACTCCTTAATATTCAAAGAAAATAATATTACATTACATTAATTTATTCATAGCGTTTCGTTTCAAGAGCAGTGTTGCTTTGAAATTTGTTGAGATCTGCACGTGTGCGCCTTTAAGCGTGCATGATATTTATCGTTCGAATTATGTTCGTATAATGAAAATTCGGCAGCATTTTTTTTCAAAGTTCATCATGATAAAATTATTCAATTCCATTTAGTTATGAAAGCATAATTTGTACGATAAAGGCATGCACAATCTGAATATTCGATTTTTTTATTTAAACTTTTACTCGGAAAATATTTTTAAGTATGCATACATGAATGATTTTAGTCGAATCATTTAATTTACCATTATAGAATTATTTTTGCTGTTGAGTTTTATCTCTTTTTAGATTTTTTCTTTTCTAATTTTGTATATTGTACGTACATATAATGTAAAATTTTGTAAATTAATTTGCTAATTCTAAGTCTGCATACATGAATTATTTCAGTGGAATCACTTAATTCCTTCTTCTTCAATCGCACTTCAGCTTAAAATGGGCATAGGTCGCCTAAACTTCAGGATACTTCGCATTTTTATTTGATACTAGCAAACGCCCGCGACTTCGTAGGAATCAGAACCATAAATTATTAAGAATGATAGCATGATACTCGCATTTGAATGGGAGAGGCTCATGATCAAATCAATTCCATGATTTGAGATCACATACGTATTGAAGAGCATTTAGGACATGTGTATAATTATAGCTTGTGTTAATTAAAAAAAAGCCCAAATAAAATAACATTAAGCTTGAAATCCTAACAGGACTACGATTGTGCGTAGAGCCCAGTCATACGATACTATAGATGAAATCAAAATTTTTGTGATACTATGAAATTTTGTATGGGAAGTGGCTGCACTGAACTAATTTGTTTCACATCATGCAAGAGTAGCTATAAAAATGTTTTGTACCACACCTACGCTTCAAAAATTGAGTAGGTACTGAGAAACTTAGTGCATTGAATTTAATGAAATTGTGCAATTTGTATGGGAGGTGGTAGAAGGAAAGGGAGGTGGTAGAAATATTTCGAGAAACAACTATAATCATCATGCAATTGATATATTTTAAATTTCAGGTCTGTATCACTCACGCTTTTCAATAAAATCGAATTTTTGTAAAGTCATGGAATTGTGTCACGTTGTATGGGAGGGGGTAAAAGGAGTGAAGCTACTCGGTTAATTTTTTCCCCGATATTAATAATGCTAATTTTGGATAGAGTACGAAGTTTTAGCTCAATGAAAGTTATATGTACTGAGAAAATTAGTTTAGAATATTTGATGAAAAATTGCAGTTTGTATGGGAGGTGGTGGAAGGAGTAGGGGGTTTTAAGTTACTTTTTGAGAAGCAACTATAATTAATTTACAATTGACATATTTTAAATTTCAGATCAGTAACATTTACAGTTTTCAAGAAAATCGAATTTAGGTAAAGTCGTGGAATTGTGTCACATTGTATGGGAGGTAGTAGAAGGAATGAAGTTAATCGGTTAATTTTTTCCCGATATTAATAATAATGCAAATTAAGGATTAAGTAAATTTATGAAAGTTAGACGTACTGAGAAAATTGGTGTATAGCATTTCATGAAAAAGTGCAGTTTGTATGGGAGGTGGTGGAAGGAGTAGGTGGTTTCAAGTGAATTTTTGAGAAACAACTACAATCATCATGCAATTGATATATTTTAAATTTCAGGTCTGTATCACTCACGCTTTTCAATAAAATCGAGTTTTTGTAAAGTCATGGAATTGTGTCATATTGTATGGGAGGGGGTAGAAGGAGTGAAGCTACTCGGTTAATTTTTTCCGATATTAATAATAATGCAAATAAAAGATAAAGTTCAACATTTAAGCTCGATGAAAGTTACACGTACTGAGAAAATTGGTGAATAGCCTTTCATGAAAAAGTGCAGTTTGTATGGGAGGTGGTGGAAGGAGTAGGGGGATTCAAATATCTTATATACCATAGATCACATTTTTGTTAGAAACATTATTTTCTAAATTTCAAATGATTTGCTCCAATGGTTTTGAAGGAAATTTGATTAGTATATATTTTTGAAAATGAGTCATTTTGTATGGGAGAGGGTGGAAGGCGTGGGGGTATTGAAATAAGACCACACGCAGATTACATCTCGGTGCACATCTAACAAACTGTGAAAGTTTCATTACAATCGGTTGAGCCGTTTTTGCGTGAAAACCGGAAAGACAGACAGACAGACAGACAAAGAAAATTTTTAAAAAGTTTGTTTCTGCTTTGTTATTGTTAAAATAAAGCAAAAAATTTATTTATAGCCATTTATAAACAAATAACAGACAGACACTACAATTATATTTATATGTATAGATTACAGAAGGGCTGTTCGTCCAACCCTCTATCTACGAATCTTTATTTTCGCAGATTGAAGTGGCCCAGACATTTCCACGCAAGCAGTGTGCTGGAATTATACTTCGATCTGGACTTCAACTCACAATCTTCACATTACGCGCAATAGACTAGGCTGCTCCCACGTTATTTAATTTACCATTATAGCATAATTTTTGATGTTGAGTTTTATCTCTGTTTGGATTTTTTCTTTTCAAATTTTGTATTAAGTAAGAACATTTAAAGTTTTGTAAATTAATTTGCTGATATACTCGTATAAATGGTATCATTTTTCTCATTGAGGTAGTAGGTTAGGGGAAAATTAATTTAGTATAAAAAAATTTCGAGTCAAATTTCACATTTTGGGTAATAATAAAAAAAAACATTCACTAGAAAAAAATGTCCTTGAATTCGAAATGCACTGAGAAATCCTTCACCAAACCATTAATAAAGCTATGTTTCTTCTTAGTCTATTGTTTTGGAAATTATTTTTCAACATCTATTTATTTCATTACCTACAAACTTAAATAATGGAGCTGTAGAGTCCATATTATATATCACCTCGTCACATACGTACTCGTAAGTTAAGTGTTTTTATAAAGTTCGTGCCAAATAGGGCTAATTCGTACTTGTTCCACTTCGAAATTCCTTTCTCTAAACACCTTAAATCGATATAGGCGTGGCCCATCATCACAATTTTTTTGTATTTTTTTACACTTCACTAAAATATTAAAAGCTATCATAAAGTATCTTATCTCTTCGTGCCTTTTTCATGAAACCTTTCATATCGTGTTTCTTAACCCTGTCTAACGCATTAATCTATCTAAAAAAAACATAAAAAAACTCACATTGAGGAAAAATCTTACTGGACTTGAAAGTTTCTAACGAAAAATTAAAAGTTTCATCAAGCTTATGGATATCGGGAGACTGTGTGTGTAACACAGGTAGGTGCTTTATAATCTTTATAAGATATTTTTACATTCTCTCGGCTTTGTTTGCGTGGACTTTTACTCAAAAAGAAAGTAAGCGAAGATTAATGAAACTCAATCATCGTCTTTATTTTCTTCGTCGAGGAGAAGAGAACGTCGACAAATTCGACTTCATGTTCGGAATATCCACTTAAGACGTTTCAGGCATCGTTAGAGTATACCATACTACTACTCCTCAAAAAGTATCTATTTGTTTTCATTTGGATACGATTTGAAGACAGAATGCAGCACACTATCGGAAGGAAGACGAATGGTAAACAATGTTGAACGGCAGGCAGCAGAGTAATTCGCGAAGAACTGTCTTAAGAATATGCTTGAGGGAAAGATAGCTAGTCCTCGTAGAGTTGTTTTTCATAGATCAAATGTTGAAGGAAAAATGCTGCTGATGGGTAAATACCAGGACTTCCGTTTCATTCAACGAAAGTTTTATTGAATTTTCCGTTCTTCTTCACATGCAATGTGGGATTGATTTAAGATTTAGATGGAATTACTAAAGCTTGGCATCCATATATCTACTATATTGAATGAAATGATATCGCTAGGTTTTATTGCTTGCTATGATTATACTCTAGATTGAATCTGAGAGTATTATAAGTTTGCTCAAAAGTTTTTAATGCCAAAAAACAATGCTTGCACAGATGCGCCAAGGGTAGAGAAATATTTGTTGTCGCTCAAAAAATTCAAAACCGGATGTCCATCCGTCCGTTGAACTAGCAAGTTCAAATTTTTTTAACATGGTTTTTGACAAAAAATTAAGGTCAAGTTTGTGAATGGGCCAAATCGCTCCACCCCTTCTATTCCCTCGCGTAGAAAATGGCTCATTTTCAATCATTTACAGTAATACAATTTTCTTGAAAACTTTAACAGCCAATAATTTGAAATCTGCAAAATGTTACTTTTATCATAAATGTGATGTATGGCATAAAAATCATTTGCATCTCCCCACTTATTCCACCAACTCTCATACAAATTGCACTTTTTCATGAAATACTATAAACCAATTTTCTTAATACGTATAAAATTTGTTGAGTTCAAATTTTGCACAAAATACTAAATTAGCATTATTATTAAGATCCAAAAAATTAACTGACTAGTATCACTGCTTCTACCCCTTCCCATACAATGCGACACAATTTCACAACTTTACAACAAATCGATTTTCTTGAAAAGTATGAATGTTTTTGGTCTGGAATTTGAGAAAAATCAATTGCATTATGTTCAAAGCGATTTTTGAAAAACCCACTTAAAGCCCACCATTCCTTCTACCACCTCCCATACTAACTCCTTTCATTAAATCTAATACACTAATTTTCTCAGTATCTATTTCATTTTTGAAGCTGTAATTTTGTATTAAAGATATATGTAGCTACTTTAGCATGATGTGAAAAAATTTATTCAATACCGTCACTCCCTCTACCACTCCCATACAAAATTTCCAAAAATCAAAAACTTTAACTTTCATCTATTTTGGGCTTTATGCTCAATCGTAGTCCTATTTGATTTTTTTTCTATAGATAAGAGTTAATTGGATTGTTTTCTACGAAAATATTTTTATGTGTGTCGAAAATAAAAATTAGATTGCTTTCGCTTCTACCGGCTGCGCCGAACAAAAGTTAAATGAAATCAATCAATGTAATTTCTGAGATCGTGGTACTTTTCTTTAGCAAGAGAAAGATACCGATCTGGATTCAAGAGCTACAGCTTAAGAAAATAAACAAACATTAAAAATTAATTTGTTGAATTTTTTTAAAGTGCATTTTAAATTTAACCCTATGACTAACCTCTAAACCGTCGGGTAGAAATAATTGGAAAAATACAACAGAATTATGCTTGAGCGTAAAAGTTGACAGAAACATGAAATAGCGTTTAAGCTGGCGACAAATGAATGATAAATTATACACGAAATGCTGCTTTGTGGTTTTCGTTCAAAAAAATATTATTTATAAGAGCAACATAATAGTTGCCTCAGGGCAGCCTTACAGGTTAGAGGATTACTGGATAGATGTCGAAATTTCACGCTGTTATGCGCTAGTAAACGTAATGTTTCAGGCTCTACTGAGTGTGAAATCTGGTAATTTTCTCGGTATGCACACGTGATATTTCATTACTCTCTCTATAATAAATATTTACACTGTAGATGAAATCTGAGATTATATTGTGTTTACCTTACAGTGTCTAACGGTGGTAAGAAATAATGCTCCCACAGAGTCGCCAAGGGTACAGAAATATTTCGTTGTCACTCAAAAACTTCGATTCCGAGTGACCGTCTCTCTGTCTGTCAGTCTGCAACATAACTCTCAAACGCATGGAGCTATCATCCTGAAATTTGTCTGATGTTATTTTTAAAAAAAAGGAAACTTTAAGTTCGTTAACGGGCTACATTTCCCCATTCCTTCCACCCCGTCTTACGGAAATTTAGAAATTTTAAGAAATTGATTTTTCTCCGAAATAGTTTTAGTTATCGATTTTAACAAAAGTTTAAAGTACAATTAAATAAATATTGATCAGATTTTCTTACTCCTTCTACCCCTCCCATACAGATGCATCGTTTTCAAAAATACAGTTCGTCGATTTTCATTAAAACTAGCAAAGTTAATAAGATTTTTCCAGAATTATTATACTCTATATGAAATCTGAGGGTATTATAAGTTTGCCACAAAGTTTGTAACGCTAAGAAATAAGGCTCGGAGAAAATAATGAATGACACAGAAGTTCATATAATCAAAAATTTCAAAACCGCATGTCCGTCCGTCCGTCCGTCTGTACGTTCGTCTGTCTCTCCGTCTGTCCGCCAGTCCATGTCCTCTTCTCTCTAGCTTGACAACGCTTTGTGCTAGAGAGCTCAAATTTTGTATACGCCATTTTTGTTAAAAAAGTGAGGTAAAACTCGTGAAAGGGCCAAATCGCTCCACCCTTCTACCTCCTCCCATTCAAAATTACACAATTTCGTAATTTGACAGTAAACCGGTTTGCTTGAAAAGTATATTGATCTGAAATTGGGAATATCATACTTTTATAATGATTTTAATCTACTGCATGAAAAATATTTGTGTCCTCGCTCTCCTTCCACCACCTCCCATACAAACTGCACTTTTTCATGAATTGCTCTAAGCCAATTTACTCAGTGCGTATAAAATTTATCGAGCTGAAACTATGCTCTAAATATTTATTTAGAATTATTAGTACGACCAAACAAAATAAGACGATTAGCTTAACTCCTTCCACCCACTCCCATATAAAATGATGCAATTTGACAATAAACGGATTTTTTCATAAAGTATAAATGCTATTGATCTGAAATTTTGAAAATTTTACTATTATAATAATTTCAATGTACTGTATAAAATTTATTTGAGTCCTCCCCTTCCTTCCACCACCTTCCATGCAAAGTGCACTTTTTCAAGAAATACTATAAACAAATTTACTCAGCACGTATAAAATTGATCGAAACATTCTAGCGTTATGTGAAAAAATTAGTTCAATGCCATCATTACCTCTACCACTTCAGCTACAAAATTTCTTAAAATCAAAAAAATTTTCTTTCAGCTAGAGTATCGCACGATTATGTTTTTTATTATAATTGCAAGCAGTTTTGAAAAAAAAATTAACTTTGCCTTACTCCTTCGTAGACGGACTACCAACCGAACTCCTCAAAGCGGACCCGGAAATAGCGGCCGATATACTCGTACTTTTCCCAGTCTTTACTGAGGTGTGGAATGAAGGAAGATATCCGACTGAATGGAAGGAGGGCGTCATTGTGAAAATTCCGAAGAAGGGCGACCTTCGGGATTGTGGCAATTGGCGTGGTATATGTTTACTTACTGCCGTATCAAAAATTATGGCTAAGGTAATTCTCAATAGGATTAGTGATGTCGTCGGGAGCACTCTCGAAGTTTATCAGGCTGGATTCCGTAAGGGGTCGTCATGTACCGACCACACAAATACCCTACGGATAATATTAGAGCAGTCTGCCGAAATGGGTTCGCCACTACATCTCATGTTTGTGGACTTCGAGAAGGCTTTCGACAGCGTTAAGGGAGATCACATATGGAATGTTTTGCGTAGGAGACGTATTCCAGATAATCCTAGGAAGATGCAAGGTGTCGCGTCTTACATAGAGGAGAGCTGTCCGAGAGCTTTCCTGTGCGTAATAATAACTGACATCTTGAAAGCTGCAGTGGAAAGTGGGGAAGATAAAAGTTTTCAATGGAGACTATTCAACATCTTAAGTTCGGACTTAGAGTGAAATGTTCGCTCGTTGCATACTAAATGCAAAGAGGTGGAACTGAGAATAAATGTGTGTAAAACAAAGTACATGCACATGGGTTCAAATACAAGCACACCGATTGTTCTTAACGGACAGGATGTGGAAGAGGTGCAAGATTTTTGCTATCTCGGAAGCATTGTCAGCATGGACGGCGGAGCCGAAAAGGATGTTGAGGCTCGGCTAAATAAAGCTCGTCCGGTCTTCGGTATCCTTTCCCCTTTCTGGAAGTTAAGAGAGATCTCCCTTCGCACGAAGCTGTGAGTTTTTGACGCATGCGTCAAATCCGTGTTGTTATATGGTTGTACTACGTGGAAAGTGATCGTTCGAATTACCAAGAAACTACAGACTTTCGTTAACCGATGCCTCCGACGCATTTCAGGATATATATAATATTCTGGCCAGAAGTGATCTCCTACGACGATTTTTAGAGTACAACTGGCCAGACTAAAATAAGTATTAAGATCCAAACGCGGAAGTGGCAGTGGATCGGTCATACTTTGAGGAAACCAGAGCGAAACATCGCCAAACAGGCTCTGGATTATAATCCTCAAGGAAGACGTCGGGTTGGTCGACCATGTAACACATGGAAGCGAGCAGTTGAGCATGAGGCCAGAGGAATAAACAAGTCCTGGCAACAGCTTAAAGCCGATGCTCAGGATCACGCCTTGTGGAAGAGAGTTGTTTCTGTCCTATCCCCCTATAGGGGGTATTAATCAGGAATTTGATTGATTGATTATTCCTTCTTCCCTCTCCCATACAAATTTATTGAAATTTCAATTGAATTATTTTTCTTCTAAACTGTCAGAGCTATCGACTTGAAATTTTGAGCAAAGTATATTAATGCAAATATCATTATCGTTGAAAATAATTGTATTGATCCATATACCCCTTCTACCTCCTCCCGTACAAACGCATAATTTTGGTAAATGCATTATATCGCTTTCCATTAAAACTAGAAAATATAGAAACTTAAAATTTTAGCAGAATTTGTCCCTTAATAATAGCAACAAATACTAAAAGAAGATCAACTTTACTTCACTCATTTTACCCCTCCCATATAAAAAATTCTTTATTAGAAAGTCAAGAAAAGTATTTCTCCTTCGAACATATGAGAGCTTTAAAAATTAATTTAATTAAAAATTTCAGTCCTTATTCAATTCTGGGCTTAAGTAGTTTATTTTATTAAATTATTTAATTCAATGTAATATAAATTGAGGAAAAATAAATTGCTTTTCAAACCTAGCATTGTTAGATCGTGATTTAGGATAAGTATCCATATGGCAACAATTAAACTAATGGCAGAAACGTTTTTGCATTTGGTAATTTATTAATGTTATATCAGATAAAGATTGAATAACAAGAAATAAACGAGTTCTCTAATAAAAATAAATGTGAGATATAGAAATTTTTATATCTACATAATGGCGAAAATAAATTCGAACTATTTTCCTCTTGGAACTTTATGAAGCAATTTTTGTCGACAGTTGGAGCGCATAAAATCACTTTGCACTTGGTGCAATGATATCTGGTATATCCTTTGCAACCCTCAAATTTACATCGCCCTTTTTATGAGTGGCACATCGAGTGGGCATGATGGCCAACTTACAGATGAGGTGTACTTGGACTAGAAACATTTAGTAAACGTGTATATTATTTCCGTCACTATCATCCGGGTCCAAAGTTCTTTGCCTTATGCGTTTCTGACCGCTACTTGCTAGATGTGAGCATATTAAACCACTTGTTGTCTCATTTCTAAGTTCTATCTTTGTTTGGAATATCTAAAGATAAACAATATCAACGACCACAAATTGTAGGTAGGTTAATCATGTGGTCGAACATTTGGGAATGCACTTTCTTCTTCGGATAGAAATTCTGTGTAAAGATAATAAAAAGTTTATTTTGTCTACGTCTCTCATATACATATTTATTACGTTGCTCTATTTCATTATTTTGATTTTTAAGGTACGTTTACATCTGACACTTATTGCCTGAATTTTGTGTCAGAGAGAAATCGTGACTAGTGTAAACGGAGATGAATTTATGTCCGACACATATATTCTACTATCGGAGATACATAAATGTCGACACTTCTGTCCAAACAGATGTAAACGCTGATTATTTGTAAATTCAAACTCGCTCGACACTTATCGTAGAAGTTGACTGCTCGTCTACTTTTGCAATAAGTGTCGGGAAAACTGTAGGATGCAATGCAGTTCCTTTGTAACGTAAAGAAAAACACTTAAAAATTAATAACCCGACTATCTCTTAAACTATGTAATTGAAACTTGAAACAGAAATTAATCTATACTAGCGGAATATAAGAAAAATATAATATTTGGGCATAATAGCAGTGGGGGGAAATGGGGAGCATTTCAAAATTGGCGCATTTTTGAAAATTTCAAACTGTTATATCTAAGAATCCAATACAGGTATTAAGTTGAAATTTTGTGAAATTGTCGAGCTTTATGACTTATAAATATGATAAAATTTTTATTTTGATGGCTATAAGGAGATGGCCAAAAATATCGAAAATTTTGAGAAATTTTTGTAGGGCTCTGGTAAATTCAAGTTTTGTGCGGGAATGGCTCTGAAAAAATAAACTGCCAAGAAGTCGGGCGCAACTTTATTATTCTTGGGACAATTTGAGGATGCGTGAAAAGGCAATATGCAGGCTAGAGTTGTTAGGGAAGACTAAGTGAAAAGGAGTTCTAGGGCAGGGCTGTTGTTAATTTAACACTTAATTGCGAATACGATCAATAGCTTCAGTACATAGAATCAATATTTCATTCGTTTATATATTCAAGTTTGGGCTTACATGAGGGGTGGAGGAGGGGTGAGGGTGGGTAATGATAATAATAATGATTTTTCAATTTATTGATTAAATCACGTCAACCAGGTCAAGTTCATGAACGGGCCAAACCGCTCCACTCCTACTACCCCCTCCCATACAAAATTACGCAATTAAAATAAAAAAATTTGTTCAATGTCATCATCCCCTCCACCACTTCCCCATCAAAATTTATTAAAATGAAAAAAAAAAAAATTCTTTTTCATTTGGAGTATCACACGATTGGGCGACGCCCAATCGTAGTCCTGTTATGTTTTTTTTCCGACATTTCGAAGCTTTCAGCTTAACCACACGAACTGAACTGCAGAATGGAAGATATGTACGACACATGTGTCCGTATGTATGATGTAAATGGGTCGGACATTTCTTCCAAATTTCAGCATTGCGAGAACTGTCGGACACTTATCCACGATATAAGTGTCTGTTAATTTCTCTCAGATGTAAACAGTCAAACCGATTTTCTGTCGGACACTTGACACTTATGTCCGGAGAGAAGTGCCAGATGTAAACGTACCTTTATACTCTAGATGACATCTGAGAGTATTATAAGTTTGCCACATAGTTTGTAACGCTAAGAAATAAGGCTCGGAGAAAAAAATTAATGATACATAAGTTCAAATAATCTCACAAAAATCTCAAAACCGGATGTCCGTTCGTCCGTCCGTCTGTCTGTCTGTCCGTCCGTCCGTCTGTGTCCTCTCTAGCTTAAAAACGCGTAGGGCTAGAAAGTTCAAATTTGGTATACGTCGTTTTTGATAAAAAAGTAAGGACAAGTTCGTGAACGGGCCAAATCGCTCCACTTCTTCTACCCCCTCCCAAACAAAATGACACAATTGCGCAATTTGACAATAAACGGATTTGCTCGAAAAGTATAAAAGCTTTTGGTCACAAATTTGTAACATATTATTATACTCTAGATGAAATCTGGGAGTATATTGTGTTTGCCTTACCGTTTGTAACGCTAAGAAATAACGCTCGCACAGAGCCGCCAAGGGTACAGAAATATTTGTTGTCGCTCAAAAACCTCGATTCCGAGTGACCGTCTGTCTGTCTGTCTGTCTGTCCGTCTGTCCGTCTGTGCGTCTGTCTACAGCATAACTCTCGAAAGCTTTGAGCTATAGTGCTAAAAATTTGTGTGTATAATTTTTAGCAAAAAAGTAACTTTAAGTTCGTGAATGGGCCATATCCCCCCACTCCTTCTACCCCCTCCCATACAAATTTCATGAAATTTCGAAAAATTAAGAAATTGATTTTCTTTGAAACTATCTAAGCTATCGACTTGAAATTTAAGTCAAAGTATTATGATATAGATGTCATTAATACCACAGAATATTGACCCGATCCCTTTACTCCTTCTACCCCCTGCCATACAAATGGTCAATTGTGAAAAATACATATTTTCGATTTTCATTGAAACTAGTAAAGCTGAAAACACGAAATTTTTTCAGAATTAATTCTACTATAATTGCAATTTATTTTAAAAATAATTATCAACTTCACCTTACTCCTTCTACCCCCTCCCATACAAATTTCACGAAATTTTGAAATTTAAATTAAATTATTTTTCTTCGAAACTGTTTAAGCTATCAACTTGATATTTTGTATAAAGTATGCAAATAGAAATATTAACAATGCGAAAAAAATTTGTTTTGATCTGTACACGCCTTCTACCCCCTCCCATACAAATGCAGAATTTTTGTTAAATGCACTTCATCGATTTCCATTCAAACTAGAAAAAGTACAAACTTCAAATTGTGCCAGAATTCGTTTTTTAATAATTGAAATAAGCGATAGAAAAAATTATCAGCTCCGCTTCACTCCTTCTACCACCTCCCACACAAATATCTCTATTATAAATTCAAGAAAAGCATTTCTCCTTCAAGTATATGAGAGCTATTGACTTTGAAATTGAATCAAAGCATGGTGATAAGGATAATGATAAGCAGTTTCAAAATCATCTTAAACGCTCCACTTCCTCTGCCACCTCCCATACAAATGCCTCAATTTCAGGAAAACTATGACCTTAAAAATAATGAAAACTAAAAACTTTAAACTCAGCAAAAAACATTTTGCATGCCATGTCCGGTGTCATATACGAAAAATACAAAACTCCCCCTCTACTTCTACCACCTCCCATGCAAAAGTCTCTATTCACTATTCGAAAGAATTTGAGATGACATATTTTCCGGTATATTAAAGTCATTTCCATCTCATCTAGAGTATCATATGATTGGGCTTTAAGCCCAATCATAATTCTGTTATGTTTTTTATGATGATATTAATCTTCAATATAAAAATTATGCGTGTCCTCTCCCTCCTTTTACCACCTCCCATACAAACTGTACTTTTTCGTGAAATACTCTAAACCAATTTACTCAGTGTGTATAAAATTTAGCGAGCTGAAATTTTGCACTAAATATTTATTTGAAAGTAGTAGTAAGACAAAAAAAATTAAACATTCAGTTTCATCCTTTCTACCCCCTCCCATACAAAATGACACAATTTCGCAATTCGACAATGAACGGATTTTTTCAAAAAGCATGAAAGCTATTGATCTGAAGTTTGAAATATATTACTTTTATAATAATTTCAATCTGCTGTATAAAAATTAGTTGAGCCTTCCCCCTCCTTTCACCACATCCCATACAAACTGCACTTTTTTATGAAATACTCAACATAAGTTTACTCTGTACGTATGAAATTTATGGAGCTGAAATTATGCACTAAATAATTATTTAGAATTGTTAGTAAGACCAAAAAAAATTAGGCGATTAGCTTCAATCTTTCTGCCACCTTCCATACAATTTGACACAATTCAACAACTTTACAAAAAGACGATTTTCCTGAAAAGTATAAGTGCTACTGATCTGAAATTTAAAACATATCAATTAAATGATATTTAAAGTTATTTCTAAAAACGTCATTAGTAAATTTACACTCCTTCTACCACCTCCTATACAAACTGCATAATTTCACTTAATCCAATACACTAATTTTCTCAGTACCTATTAAATTATTGAATCCTAAATTTTGTATAAAGTATTTTGATAGCACCCTTAGTGTGATGTGAAAAAATTAGTTCAATGTCGTCACCCCGTCTACCATTTCCCCTACAAAATTTCTTAAAATAAAAAAAATGTTCTCTCTAAAGTATCACACGATTAGGCTATACGCCCAGTCGTAGTCCTGTTATGTTTCTTTTTAATTTCGAAGTAATAGAATTATTTGTAATCGAAATAAATTCCAATCTAAGTAGCTCATACTGAAAAAATTAAATAATGTTACTGGCCTGCAAAAGCCCATTACTCAACAATATTACTTGACTGCTTGTGATTCGATTTCGGACTCATAGAAAGATCGTAAGCCGGTTTGCATAGTTTGTAGTGCGAAAAGTGTAAAAATAATAAAGTAAATATTCATCCTAGAAGTGTAGCGATATGGCAACAAACATGTCGAAAGGATTAATTTGATTTCTAGTTATACTTATTTTTCAATGACTTCAGATTCTAACTGTTTCTAATTGATTTCCCTTCTTTTGAAAGAAACAATTACTCAAGATTCCCTAAAATTTTCATTAAGAGACTTCAAAGTTTGATGAAATAACTCAACCATTTTGATGTTAAACTGACAAGAACGTTTGAATAAGAAGTATACTATTATGTTCTCGAGATTGAGAACAATTTTCATATTTAATTAAATTCTCAACTAATTTCTACTTTAAATAATAATAAGTTCATAACAAGTTTATAAAGTGGTGGGCAGAAGTATTTATTATGCGATGGCTATTCAACTTAGTATCTTTATCAGAAGCTTGTTAATTAATAATAAATTAGTTTATGTAGTATTTTGCAGAGTTGAAAACATGTTTTTGGTATTTTGAAGAATATAGTACGGAAAAATATCTGCCAACAAATCTGGCACAACTTAATTTTTCCTGGAGCAATTCGTGGATGTGTGGAAAGTCAATATGAAGGTTAAGGTCCTAGTAAATAACACTGTACGGCATGAAAATAAGCCCTGACAACACTCCTGCTGATTCTTATGTAAAATGAATTCCTGAATCCGAAAATAATCGCCCACCGTTTTCGGGAGTGCACCCCCTATTTTTATCAATTTTTCATAATATAGAGGGATGAAAAGGATTATTTTAGCCTTTACATTCCTTTTGAGGGGCTAGAGACGTGGAAAGATCTAAGACATGAACATTTCTAGTAAGGAGTTAGATTTAGGGGAGGGGCACTTGCCCCTTAAATTGTAAAAAAAACCATTAAAAGTTATCGATTTATTTCCAGTTATTTCCCATTTTTTTCCCTTATTTGGCACTTTTTGTATTTTGTATTTTGTTGGAATCAGAACCATAAATTATTAAGAATGAACCACGATACGCGCACTTGAATGGGCCAGGCTCGTGATCAAATCAATCTCGTGATTTGAGCTCATATACGTATTGAAGAGCATTAAGGACATGTGAATAATTGTAGCTTGTGTTAATTAAAAAAAAACAAATAAAAGAAGATTGAGCTTAAAAACATAACAGGACTATGATTGTGCGTAAAGCCCAATCGTACGATATTTACTATAGATGATCGAAATTTTTGGGATGTTAAGAAATTTTATATGGAGAGTGGTAGAAGGGATGACAGCACTGAACTAATTTGTTTTACATCATGCTAGATTAGCTATAAAAATGTTATATACCAAATTTAAGCTTTGAATATATACTGAGAAAATTAATTAAAATGGTTTTAGTGAAATTGTGCAGTTTGTGTAGGAGGTGGTATAAGGAGTGAGTGATTTTTAGTGATTTTTTGAGAAACAACTACAATTATCATGCAATTGATATACTTTAAATTTCAGATCTCTATCATTTACACTATTCAAGAAAATCGAATGGTTATATAGTCGTGGAGTTGTGTCTCATTGTATGGGAGGGGGTGGAAGTAGTGAAGCTACTCGGTTAATTTTTTTTCCGATATTAATAATAATGCTTATTAAGGATTTAGTACAACATTTTAGCTCGATGAAAGTTAAACGTACTGAGAAAATTGGTGTTAAGTGTTTCATGAAAAAGTATTGTTAATATATATTTTTGAAAATGAGTCACTTTGTATGGGAAGGGGCAGAAGGCGTGAGGCAAGTGAAATAAAGCAGATTACATCTCGGAGAAACCTAGCAAACTGTTCAAATTTCATTACAATCGGTTCAGCCGTTTGTGCGTGAAAAGCATCCGGACAGACAGACAGTCAAAAATTTCAAAATCGTGTTTTTATGCTTAGTTATTGTTAAAAAAAATCGAACTTATAGCCATTTATAAGCAAACAACAGACAGACACAACAATTATATTTATATGTATAGATTTGAACTGTTGATTTTGATTGGAATTTAAATTCCAAAATAATCCTATTTATCCCTTTAAATTATGGAAAACTGATAAAATATGGGGGGCGGTCTACCCCGAATACGGTTGGTGATGGGGAAAAGCGGGGGTCATATTCGAATTCAGGATTCATAAGAATCAGCAGAAATGGTTTCACGGATCGAAGAAAACATTTTTTTTTGCCGTGCAGTGTTATTGGGCGAACAAATTAGGAAACTAGGGGTAGGCTATTTTCAATAGTTTAACAATTAACGATTATTATCATTCGCTTATTTTTCCAAGTTGGTTTTTTTATGGGGTGGTGGTGCATGTTAATAATGGCTTAATTTAGTGCTTGAATGACGCAAAATTGGCTGTCTATAATGTTAGTTTAGTATAGATGAAGGAAATTCCAAAAAATTCGATGTAGTATTTGAAGCTTTTAGTTTGTTGGTTATTATTGTATTATTGGTTTTATACTTTCATATGGGAGGTGAGATTTCAAAACTTTTGAAAATATATATATATTTTTTTTTCAAATACTATTAGAAGTCTTCCTACAAAATTTCTAGTTGATTGTTTTAATGTGTTGGTGATAATTGATTTATTGAAAATGGTTTGGAAAAGTTGTTAGCTCTTCGTAGATCACACTATCCATGGTTTTTCATTTTCGCATATTTAGGCGGATCAAAAATAGCTATGCATGCAATATTCTAGAATTATACGTCGGCTAGGATTCTAACGCATGACCTAGATCAACAGCTACATACTATGCAATACACTAGCATTACTTCTTCAACTGCACCCTAGCTATACTAGCATTACGCCCAACTATAATTCTGTTATGTATATACTCTAGATGAAATCTGAGAGTATATTGTGTTCACATTACCGTTTGTAACGCTAAGAAATAATGCTCGCACAGAGTCGACAAGGGTACATAATTATTCGTTGTCACTGTAAAACCTCGATTACGAGGAACCGTCTGTCTGTCCGTCCGTCTACAACATAATTTTCGAACGCTTTGACCTATCGTGTTGAAAAAAAGTAGCTTTAAGTTCATTAACGGGTCAATCCTTACACTCCTTCTACCACCTCCCATACAAATTCCATGAAATTTCGAAATTTAAAAAAATTGAATTTTCTCCGAAACCATTTCAGTTATTGACTTGAAAATTTGGTTATATTATAATGATGTAAATATCAATAACGTCAAAAAATATTGATCCGATCCGAAAAGAAGGAGTGAGTGCTTCTTTTCTCTCCCACACAAATGCACAATTTTTAAAAATGCATTTATTCGGTTTTTATTGCAACTAGCAAAGCTTAACGAACAAATTTTTGCCATAATTATTTTTAATACAATTGAATTATCAACTTTACCTCACTTTTTCTACCACCTCCCTCTCGAAATTTAGAAATTTTAATTAAATTAACTTGCTTTAAAACCGTTAAAGCTATCAACTTTAAATTTGCCAAAAAATATACGATACTATTGCAAATATAATTAATGTCGAAAAATTTGGTTTTAATTCGAATACTTTTTCTACCCCACCCATACAAATGCACAATTTTGGTAAGTGCACTTAATCGATTATCATTAAAACAGGAAAAAGTGGAAACTTAAAATTTTGCCAGAATTTTTACCATAATAATTGCGATAAATGCTAAACTAAACATCAACGTCGTTTCACTTCTCCTATCTCCTCCCACAGAAATTGCACTGGAAATTCAATAAAAGCATTTTTTTCGAACATATGAGAGCTATCGACTTTACAATTGTAACAAAGCAATATGATTAGGATATCGATAAATAGATTCAAAATCATCTAAAACTTTCCACTTCCTCTGCCACCTCCCATACAAATCTCATAATTCTTTGTCTGGAACTATGGCATTTGTATCATTCAATTTCCTCGAAAATTATGAAATCTAAAAACTTCAAATCCAGCATGGAACATTTCGCTTACCACGTTCGGTATCATTTACAAAAATGACAAACATCCTCCTCTGAATCTACCACCTCCCATATAAAAGCCTTTTTTCACTCGTCGAAGAGTTTCAGATGACATATTTTCCTGTGCAGTCAACTCTTTCCCATTTCATCTAGAGATTCGTGTGATTGGGCTTTACGCCCAAATTAGTCATATATCTTTGCTTGTAATTATTTGGACAACCTGAATCATTTCATAAAGTCGTGAAGCACGGAGTATAACCAAAAAAGAGTTTAAAAATAAGGAACCTTAAATGGGAATGACTGCAAAGACAAATACTAAATTTTCATAATGCATTTGAGTCAAATTTTTCGAAAAAGAAATTTTGAGCTCGAATTATGGTCGTGATGACTCAAAGACAGAGAAACATAAAGACTTCGAGGTTGACATTTATTGTCTCCTATAAAAATTTACGTTCAACACATACTGGTACTTGCATGTAAGCAGATCCTGACAGAGGGAGTTGAGGGAGCCAGATGGCGTATTTGAAACGACCACAGGATTTGAAAAAACTTATCAATACAGTCATCTTCGTCGCAATTCTCCACCAAATTGTAAATTCAGTACTTTTGAGTAATCGTGGGTACCCAATAAATTTTTGCCTAGAGTATGTAGTATTCATTCCAATCAATACTTTTGAATCTTCGCGCAGTAGAGAATTGGGTTTTACGGTATTGACTCGTTTTAACAAGTAAGCCGAGTAATATGTATAGCAAATATTACAGTAACCCTAATTCATAGAAATTGGTTGTATCGTAATACGTCTAATTTTATATGATCATGTGAAAAGGGTTCGAGAGTCCCAGGAAAATCACAAACTTCTTCAAGTTTATTACATCGTATTTTCTCATTTTTATCAAACTTTGTGGAGAAAAATTCAAGGACAAATTCGCAACTCTAAGTATTTTTCCATAATCGTACACGCAGTAGTAAATTCCCTTCTGTTGAAAGTTATGGAAACAATCATCGACCATAGAGTTACACAATATCTCAAGAACATTATTGATGATAAACACTGAAAAATGTTCTAGAGGGGACCTTTTAACCAACTTTACAGAATGTTGAAACAAAAGTAGTCTTCAGTTTGGTAAATCTTGAATTTTTGCTCTTGATATTTTCAAGCCTTTCGACAGAGTATGGCACAACGCCGTTTTACCTAAACTCAAAGCAATTGGTTTGGGTATCTCCCTTATTTCTCGAATTGAATGTTTTTTTTTAACCAGTCGTGTCATATTGGATTCAGTGATTTCTTCCACTTATAAAATTATCGCTAATATCCATTATGGCTCGGTTCTTTCTCGCAACCTTTTTCTAATATATATTAATGACTCGTTATCTTCAATTTTCAGAGTTCGTCTATTACTTCAACATTGCGCCCTTAGCGCGATGTGCTTAGTAGAGTAACGTAGGTTCATGGTTCAATGACGATTTGGCTAAAATTATTGGTTAGGGCAGAATCAAGTGGAACTTAGTGCTTCGAAAAGCCAGTGCTGTCTTGTGTCCCACAAACATGAATCTAACTCAGATCTATTTAACTTCGGTTGCTAGCCATTGCCAAATTCCTTAATTCTTAAGATGTGAGGTATCCAAATCGCAGATAACTTATCGTGGAACGATGACATATTTAGCATAGCGAATGAAGCATTACCTAAAATGCTGCAAAACCCCCTGCACGGCTTCTGGGCTATTGACAATGTAGCTTTGGCCTTCTGACTTTCAGGTTCCTTAATTTTTTTCATTGCTTATTGTGGGACGGTTGCTATCCATTCGCACAACTCTCCCATCTACGAATTTTTTATTTTCGTAGATTGAGTTGGAATTACACGTCGATTGAGATTTGAACTAATGACCTTCGCATTGTAGACCAGCACGTTACCCTCTAGGCTACACATTAGCTTCGCTAAAATACCCATAATTTCCAAAAACCAAAATTCTACCTACCTCACTGGATGAGCACAAGAGTGTAGCTCCTCTTGTTCCGGTGCCACATAAGAAAAAAAAAATTCCAGATTGTGCACATAAAGAACAAAGAAGTCTTATTACTTGATATCTAAATTTATATGAAAATTCGAAAGTTTCCATTGACGAAAGATTTATGACATTTGCTTATATTCCAGAAAAACACGAGTTGCCTTACGCATTTTGGTCTTTCCAAACAAATTTGATATTGAATTCAATTATTCTTGTATTGGGCAAGGATTACCATTGGATAATATGATGGCGTGCAACAATTTTACTCAAATAAAATCCAAATTGCATTTTAGTTTCGTTTTTGTTGTGGAAAACACACACTGAATCTAGTAGGATTTGATTATGTCGAGACATGTAGAGAAGACATATTTTATTTCGGGCGGGTTCAACAAATGTATAATTTTTTAGCACCAGTCTATTAAGATGAAAAAATTTTAAAACAAATTGGAAACACTACACTCAATACCAAACACCATTTGGTCCGCCCGCATCGACGTAGTTAAACCAACTGCAATATATTAACCTAACACACCCAGTAAAAAATCTCACGATAAATGGTGTGACGATAGAAAAGGCAATAGTAAATTATCGCATCTAACGATAAAATTGCAGGAGTCCTTGCTCTTTTATTAACTGGGCGATAATTTAGCGAAAACTTTCTCATCACCTGACTACAAATCGCCATGACGATAAAACGACAAGAATTTGTAAATGCAACAATTATTGCCCTTGTAACTATACAATGCGAATACAAATTCGTAAGCATTTTGTTGATATATCTGTCGATACGATAAGAATGCGATAAGTCTCGGCAGGAATGCGATCAGTCGATGCCATAAGAATTAGTGTCAACCTTTTCCCTAGTACACTTTAACGCATTCGCGAAGAATATGATATTGTGGTGATAGGCAATAATTGCCTATATGATATCGATTTGCTATTGCATTCTTATCGCCATGTTTGCTGGGTATTGACGAAACTGAATCGATTAATCTTCAACCTAACGCACATAAATAACAAAATTCTACTAAGCAATAATCAAACGTACCTAACGTTCGAATGTGTCCCTGTGGTTTGAAATTTTGAATTTAATGCAACAAACCATTGCAAAATTAGTAGATCGAAATACAAAATAGTTAGGTTAAAAAAAAACGCAAAACTGAAATTTTTATTTTCTATTGATTAAAAAAAGAAAATATTCAAAATCTATTACGAGCTAAAAAGTATCGTTTTGTTATTTAGTATTTGTTTTTTATTAATTAAAAAAAGAGAATTGTCAAAATGTATTAAAAGCTCGTAAGGCTCTAAATACATATCTATTACATTTTTTTTTGAGAGAAAGTTGTGGGCTTCGACCATTATCTCTGGGTTACAGCTCTATCAGGGCCTGAATACAGGTGTATATTTAGATACATATTTGGGATTAAGGTAATAAAATATTCAGAGGTGTGTTGCCGAATTCGTATTAAAGCCGGTCGCTTGTTTCATGCCTTTACTTCTTAGCTTTGAAGTTTTGATAATATTTTCGTTTGTGTTCAAGGAACATCAGCCTTCTTACAAAACCACCCATCTAAATTCTTTGTGACATCTGTAGATTGGGATCGCTTGCATGAATGTAAATAAACCATTGACACGTAGTGCACCGAAGTTTTATATTTATAGGTATGTCATCGAATTCGAACTCAAAACCATTGCCATCCATGTCATGTATATCCGCTCAGAATCTGATAACAAATCATTGACAGACTGAATTTTTGTGGTAATTTGAAACTAGACCTTCGAATTAGTACAATTCGCACTATCAGATTTAAACTTGTCTATCCAATTCCCGCGTATAAACTAGTTGATAACCCCTTGTGAAAATTTTAACTCTACCGATATTCCAATCTGTGCCACTATAACGTTGGTTCTTTTATTAACGGCCGCAAGAACTTGCATAATTTAGAAACCACAATATTTTACAATTCTTTCCCTGCAATTGCCACTTATGAATGGTTCCTTGCACATTCCACTCCCACCATTATACACTTATAAAACAATTTCAACTACTTTAACTTTTTCCCTACTTATCCCAAGTTCGTAAATTCGGTCTGTTTCTCTCTAAAAACAAATTCCATAGCCCAAAACCACCCTAGAGAGAGTTGAAATAAAAGGAGTATTTGGGGCATACACGAGTAGTCCAAAAAGCAGCAGCATCATTTACAGCAGCCAGGACCAGTTACATAATTAATGAGCACAGAAGAGGATTAACATGACGTATTATAAAAGGTCAACTATGTAGGAAAAAATAACAACTATTCACACCCAAACACACATAATACCTCCCAAAAACCAACAACATAAAACTCTACTTACTTTTAAGAAATTCCGACCACGTCTTGAAGCCGTTGGTTGTATGTTTATCTTGGTAATTTTCGCTGACACAATTTTGTGTCAGTGACTGAAAACGATAAGGACCAGTACCAGATGACGAGGAGGCGGCTGGAACCTGGAAAGAACGACAGTCAAAGACGTTCCTCAAGTTTAACGATGACGGGAACAACGACAAAAACGAAAGCGACGACGATACGATATTTTGATTACGCACTTTTGGGTTTTCCCACGAAAAAGGATTCTGATGCTCTGGTCTGGTCTTTGATTACAAAAGGTATAGCTACCAAGTTTTCAAATTAGTATCCTTCAGACTCTGTTTTTCGGGTCCGCAATTTCTTCTCGCATGAAATCCCAGCTGTCAGTAGCAATCGTGAATAATTTATCAAACACTTTTGCTGATTATTTTGCCACTATCACGTTGTCAGGACACTTTATGATCACACTTTTTGTTTTCGTCCGTACGAAGATATCGCTTCATACACGCACTCTTCTATCGTATACTACCGAGAAGACAAATTAGAGAAAAAAAATGAAACTGGGATATAAAGAACTGCCTTTCTAGTGGTAATTTATGAAAAATTCATCAAAGCAATTGCCATGGGAAAACATCAGAAGGCTATATAAAAATTGCAGAAAAAATACGAAATTTTACACTATTTAAAATCGAAAACACCATCCAGCAGCAGCCAATAGCTCTTAACAGCCTTGCAAACGTCAGATAACTGAGATACTTTTCATAATTCTCGAGCAAATATACGAAGTCGGAAGGCGAAGGATTGCTGACATCCTTCTAGTCCTTTTGGAGTCTGAGAAGGCGCCACGATGGGATCATCTGTGTTTCTCTTGAGCCGTGCCAGGGTTCCGATAACCTACTGCTGAATATTCGAGAGGGGTACACTGATACGCGAGAGCCACATTCCAGACATGCGCCAGGACTTGTTATGAGGTTTCTTCCTTTTGTATACTTCATAATGTCGACATCAGTCAGTCCTACCTGGACGTCCTGATTGTCAACCAGTGAACCGACAGTTGATACTTTAGGAGAGCTTCGCAGCATCATCTATATACAGCGGGATCCTTCATTATTAAAGATATCATTTAGTGAGTTCGTTGCGCTGTTTATTGTTAAATGAGGACATTTTCCGGAGTATTTTCAAATTCACTAATATTCCTAGCGTGGGATATAGCTATGAAAATATAACATTTATCCGCATGAAATTTATATAGGCAAAGAGCTACTTTGAAATATTTTATAGGTAGGTTTTTCAATAAAAAGTTAACATTTTAAGGCACTCGAGGGAATACGGCGAAGAATGAGAAATATTTCTTTGTATATCGCCCCAGGAAAAAAATACCTTTAATGTTATTGTGCCATCAGTGGATCATACTCTATATACCCGAACCCTGATCAATACCGTAAGAGCATAGAGTGTCCTTTTTGCAGGGCCAGGAAGGAATCGCTCTAAAATTTACAATGGCCCAGGATGTTTCGAATTCGTGTCGTCTAAGGTTGTGCAATTTTAAACATGCCGTTTTGCGAGAAGTGAGCTTTTTTCTGTGCGGTCGTTTATTTCGTGAAATTTCGGTCGAGGCTCGAATTGGGAGTTTGTTTTCGATCCGTACACTAAACTAGAATGCTGAATTTAAAGGGCAAGAATTACTTTGGGTATTTCTGCTTGTAATTCCATGGGTGGAGAGAAAGTTGGTGCTGTGCAACTTTTGATAACACTTGTTGCTAATGTACTTTATATCAAAGCGAAATATCATATTCACTTTGTTGTTATTGTTCTGTATGGGTTGATTTTTTTCAGATAAGGGATGTTGTATGGGTGCTGGGAGTTCTTACAGACTTTATGCAGCTTGTTATCTTATTATTCTAAAAATAACGTGTCTAATAATAAGTTAAGGTATTGTTATGATCTTTGGGAAAAAAGTATTTGTTTGTGTCCAATTATCTGGTTTTGTATTAAAGGTGGTAAGTATGAAAAAACATAACCGAATTATAACTTTTCTAATCAGCATAACTCATTCCGAATATAGATACTTCCAATTTTTTCTTTTGAATTATTTCATTTCTAAACATAACAACTAAGATACCTTATTTGAATTTAATAAATAATAAATTAATTTCTGTTAGTGGGTCTTCATCTTCAACATAGTTCAATGTTATTTAAAGTTAAAGTTAGAATTTTATTTTATATAAGTTTAAAAAAAAATAATTTTTCTTTCATTGGAGCGTGTCCAATCTTTATAAATAACTTTCTTAAGACTGATTACAAGAAAAATCTTAAGCTAGAATTAAGCTAACTTATCCGAATCTTGCAGTTGTACCGATTCTCATGATGCCTGGATACGCGTGTTACCTGTAGACATACTGTCAGCGTTTTTGTAGTTATTTATTTCGCAAGGTTCTTGATTTTAAAGAAACATAAGATGGTCCCTTAACTTGTATAAAAGAATCGTGTAATCACTTATGTATTATAAATTTCTAGTGTGTTATTAGCTCTGATGTACAGGAATAATAAATAACCAATGTACAAAGGAGCTAGCAAACAACTTGTCAATTATTATAGACCTCTAAGATGTTCAAAAAAAAAATGAATCACGCAGTATATGGAACTTGATTGGTTAACCTCCTATTACCAATATGGCCTTAGGGTTAATTATAGTACACATTATGCCATTACTCTAGTTTGTAAAGAAAATTACTAATTGCATGAAAACAAAATTTTTTTTTGCTATATTTCTAAAATTTACTAAGATTTTCAATTCCATTCCATAAAAATTTCCGGTAAAATCTGAATAACTGATTTTGAATAAAGAATAAATTGATTGGATTAACTCCGTCATAGACGGTCCGAAATCCGGTTGAGAAAGGAGAAAGGGGCATGAAGTTAACCTGAATGGTAGGCAAAAAGTATCATATTGTTGGACTGACAGCAAAGCTGTGTCATATTTAGCTGAAAACTCCTACCCTTTTTATACTGGGGTGTAATAAATAAGTAGAACCACTCCTCCAGGTCGGGGGTTGAGCGAGGCGCTGACAACGCATCACCGAAAAAAAAACACTGTCCACTGTTGGACATCCAAGTGGAAAATTGTCGGTAAGCAGAGAGTTTGGAGTCGCCTTTGTCGTTGACAAAAAATTTTAACAGCAGGTCACGAGTTTCAAATCAGTTAGTGAAAGATTTTGTGCAATCCGAACAAAAACTAAATTTTTCAACACTTGGTTGATCAACGTCCACGCACTAACAGAAGACAAGGACGATATAGCTAAAGACGAATCTTATGACACCCTATAGGTAACCTATGATTCACTGCCCTCGACTGACCTAAAAATTGTTTTAGGGGATTTTAATGCAAACGTTAGAAAAGAGGAGGCTCGTAGAGGAACAACAGGAAGGCACAGTCTTCATGACATAATCAACGACAACGGCCATCGTCATATTGATTTCGCTAGCAGCAAAAATATCGTAGTAAACTCAACGTGCTTCCCACATCGCGATATTCACAAACGAACGTGGGCATCATCAGATGGTCACACCTTCAAACAAATAGACTACGTTCTAATTGAGAATAGGGCTGCTTTCAGCATATTTGAGGTACGAACCCTCCGCGGTGCGAATTGTGACTCTGATCACTATCTAGTCGGAGCTAAGTATTGATGCCGAATAGCGTGTCGTGGATATTCAAAAACAAGTAGAGCTCGCAAATTTAATGTCGACAAGCTTAAAGACGAAACAGTGGCGAAGGCTTACATGTCAGCATTTAATAGACACCTGACACCAATATATGAAAACATCCTAAATATGCCAGTGGAGAATGTGTGGATGAAAATACGAGACGGCATCAAATACTCCGCAGAAGAAGGATATCAAGCACGGCGAACAAATAATGATTGGTTCGACCAAGAATGCCACGATGCAATAGATAGAAAGAACGATGCTTACAAAATTTTTACTGAACGGCCAACACGAGTCGAAAAAAAAAGATATGACGAGCTTAGGGATATGCGACGACATGAGACAAAATATAAATAATATGAGACAAAATAAAACGCGGGACGCATACGCAATAGTAAAATACTTAAAAAAGGGATATAAACTAAAAACCAGTCTCTGCAAAGACGCAGAAGGCAACATTATCAGCGACGCACAAGAAATTAAAAGGCGATGGGCTTCCTACTTTGAACATCTTCACAATCCCACCCCATTAGCATCTATCACGACAGACAACATTTCAAATGATGCCTCAAATGATGAAGAAGAACCATCATCGACACCATCCACGCTTGCTGAAATCAAAGCAGCCCTATGTGACCAAAAACGAAACAAAGCGCCGGGAACTGGCGAAATATCAGTTGAACTTCTGAAAAAACGGTAGAAACTGTGTCGCTGAAATACTGCACAACATAATATGCAAAATTTGGACAGAGGAAATCATACCCGACGACTGGCGAAAAAGCATTATATATCCAATTTACAAGAAAAAAGACGAACTCTGCTGTGTGAATTACAGAGGTATATCATTGACAACGAGTACGTGACAAAAATAAGTCAACGTCGTCTTAAGTCCTATACTAATGAAATAATTGGCGAATACCAAGGTGGATTCAGAACCGGACGATCTACAACAGACCAGATATTCTCGGTGAAACAGGTGCTTGAGAAATGCTAGGAATATAACACAGACGTGAACCAAATCTTCGTAGATTTTAAACAAGCATACGACAGTATCGACAGGAGCGTACTGTACCAAATCTTGCTTGACTTTGGAATTCCCCCAAAACTAGTCCAACTAACAAGAATCCCAATGAATCCCAAGTGAGAATACAAACCAATTCCACATCCAGCTTTCGAACGGAATATAGTTTAAAGCAGGGAGATGGTCTAGCCTCCATGCTTTTCAACTTGGCACTGGAGTATGTCGTCCGAAAAATTCCAGTCGACACCAACGGGACACTAATATATATAATATATTATATATATATAAAAACAAACCGAAATTAAATCATTTTCCGTAAGTTAAAAAAAACTAGGTATTAAATATAATTTAGTCTTTTTACCGTACAATACATAAAATAATTCAACAATAAATAAAAACAATTCATCAATAAATAAAAATTATACAACCATAAATAAAAAACAGAACAGGACTACGATTGCGCTTAAAGCTCAATCTTACGAAACTCTAGATGAAATAGAAATTGTTGTGATATCAAGAAATTTTGTGTAGGGAGTGGTAGAAGGGGTGACAGCATTGAACTCAAATTTTTCCAATCATACCAAAATAGCTATAAAAATGTTTTAAACAAAATGCAACTTCCAAAAATTGAACAGGAACTGGGAAAATTGTATACATTTAGTGAAATTGTGCAGTTTGTATGGGAGATGGTAGATGGAGTGAGAGGATTATAGTGATTTTTTCAGAAATAACTGCGAATATTATAAAAATGACATATCTTAAATTTCAGACTAGTAACATTCATATCTTTCAAGAAAATCGATTTTTTGTGAAGTCGTGGAACTGTGTCATAATGTATGGGAGGGGCTAGAAGCAGTTAAAACTAATCGGTTAATTTTTTTTGATCTAATGATAATGCCAATTAAGTATTTAGTACTTGATAAATATTATACGTTCCGAGAAAATCGGAATAGAGTGTTTCATGAAAAAGTGCAGTTTGTATAGGAGGTGGTGGATGAAGTATGAGGAGTCTAATATTTTTTATACCATATATCACATTTATGATAAAAATAATATATTCCAAATTATTAGCTTTCATAGTTTCCAAGGAAATTTGATTCATGTAAATCTATGTATGGGAGGTAAGAGGGGTGGAGCGATTTGACCGGTTCATGAACTTGACCTTACTATTTTGTCAAAAACGATGTGTACAAAATTTGAACTTTCTAGCTCGACACGTTCTCAAGCTAGAGATCGAACGGATAGATGGAGGGACATCCGGTTTTGAGATTTTCGAGCCAAAACAAAAAAAATATTTCTGTTGGTTGCTCTGTGCGAGTATTATTTTTTGGCGTTACAAACAATAGAGCAAAATTATAATACTCTCAGATTTCATCTAGAGTATAAACATAACAGAATTATGATTGGGCGTAAAGCCCTACCATATACTCTAGGTGAAATGGGAAAGAGTTTAATGTATCGGAAAATATGTTATCTCAAATACTTGCGAATAGTGTTTAGTGACTTTTGTATGGGAGGTGGTGGAAGCAGAAGGGGGAGGTTTGTAGTATTTGACACTGAACGTGGCATGCAAAATGTTTCGTGCTGAATTTAAAATTTGAAATTTCCATTATTTTCAAAGAAATTGGACATAGTTTTCCTGACATTGGAGCATTTGTATGGGAGGTGGTAGAGAAAGTGGGGGTTTTATATGATTTTCAAACTGCTTTTCAATGTTTCAATTTCAAAGTCGATAGCTTTTATTTTTTCGAAGGAGAAATGCTTTCCTTGAATTTTTACCGTAGATATTTGTATGGGAGGGGTAGAAGGAGTGAAGCGAGGCTGAAACCTTTTTTTTGGCATTTATTGCAATTATTAAGGGACAAACCTTAAGTTTCTACCTTTTCTAGATTTAAAAAATCGATATAATGCATTTTTCAAAATTATGCATTTGTATAGAAGGTGGCAGAGGGAGTATACGGATCAAAACAAATTTTTTTGTCGTTAATGATATTTCTATTATTATACTTTCAAAAAAACTTCAAGTCGATAGCTTTGAAAGTTTCGAAAAGAATAATTTAATTAAAATTTCGTGAAATTTGTATAGGAGGCGGTAGAAGCAGTGTTGGTGATTTTTTCTTAAATTGATTGCAATAATCAGGAAATTAATTGTCGCAAAAATTCATCTTTTCAGCTTTGCTATTTTCAAACAAAATCGAAAAAATACAATTCTCAACATTGGGCATTTGTATGGGAGGGGGTAGGAGGAGTAAAGTGATCGGATCAATATTTGTGATATTAATGATATGTATATATATCTTTATACTTTTACCCGAATTTCAAGTCGATAACTAAAATAGTTTCGAAAAAAAAAAATTTCTTGAAATTTCATGGAATTTGTGTGGGAGTGGGTAGAGGGAGTGGGAGATGTAGCCCGTTCACGAGCTTAAAGTTTATTTTTTGCTAAAAATGACAACAACAAATTTCAGCGCGATAGAGTTATGTTTTAGACAGACAGACAGACGGTAACTCGGAATCGAAGTTTTTGAGCGACAAGAAATATTTCTGTACCCACGGCTCTGTGTGAACATTATTTCTTAGCGTTACAAACGGTAAGGGAAACACAATATACTCTCAGATTTCATCTAGAGTATAATGATTAAAAATTAATATCAATGAAAAGTCCATATTATTAAACAAATTAAAAAATGAAATAAATAAATGAATTAAAATATTAATTGTTACATTAATAGCAAAGATATTTTAAATATCTTATAAAGCAAAAAATGCGAAAAAATTATTTATTCATTTATGAATTAAATCTATCCGCCTATTTTTTAACGCAAAATCATCTATTACATCTTTTTAATAGTTTTGCTTGCTTGATAAAATTTTAGAGTTACCTTTTCGATCGATGTTAAGGCTAATTCGCTGAGTCGTTGACCGCTTGTGCTCGCAGCGATCGGAAATTTTGCTCGTATTGGCAGGCGGTCTCGTTCTCTCGTATATGCTAGCAATGAGAGGGAAGGTGGAAGCAATTTAATGCGACGCATCTTCCTTTACTATTGACGTAGAACTTGCGCTCGACGCGCTCGACGCGCGCGAAAATTTTAGTCATATTGGCCGGTGGTTTGGAATATGCATTTTTTAAATTGCATTTCAACCAGCTTTGGACACCGATTTTTCCCAGCTAAAGGCTTTTGGCTTTCGCCGTTTATAAAAAGCGTTAGAAAAAATCGTCCTGTGGACTTAAATAAACTTACAGTGTTGGATGAAAGCTAGGGTGTAGCCTAGTGAGCAGCGTTTTGGTCTAAAATGCGAAGGTCATGAGTTCGAATCCCGGTCGATGCATAATTCCAGCATACTGCTTGATTGGGTATAGTTTGGTCACATCAATCTACGAAAATGAAAAATTCGAAGATAGAGGGCTGTGCGAAGGTCTAACAATCCTTCAACAATGAATAATAGAAAGTGTTAAGGAACCTGAAGGTCAGGAGGACAAGGCCCGATTTGGGCTGTAGTGCCATTATAGAACTTGGATGAAAATAATGCACTCCTTTTTCTAGATTTTTTTTTTTTAATAATGTTTCATATTCGTTCTGATTTGAATTTCATATTTCTAGACTCAATAAATAAAATGAACAAATAATTGGCATTCGTTAATTTTCAAGAAAATTTATCACTATTAATAGCAGTGACATTTGATTACATGAAATGGAAGGAAAATATGAGTCTCAACAGAGACCGAAACGCCACGTGCAATAAAGCACTACAGTGTAAAATGCGGCAATCTTTTCTTTCAAATCGAAATGCACTAGTGAAAACATTCACCAAACCATAGAAATTTCGACAAGTCATTCCATACATTATATTTTTATGCAATGAGGATTTCTTGTAGGGAGTGGTGCGTCTCAAGTGGTAATAAATGTTGTTGCTAAGAATTATCTTAAATAAAGATACCCTTCTAATCTCATATTTTGATTGTTAAAGGTTCTAAGTATTGATATTGATTCGAGGCATCGTTGCTAATATTCAAAACAATCTTCAAAAATGCGTTATTGGTCACAAATAGAAACCGTACTCGTGGTGGAACTCAACAAGAAATCATTCTTCCAGGCAGATTCACGAAAAAAAATATCAAAGCCATTATTTCTACATTGGATTTAAATTGTTCAATTCCCTTCCATTCGACATCAAACATTAAAGGAAAGAATCACACAATATTTTTTTTTCGGTCAATCATTGAAATGAATTAAAAGTTAAGTAATATTTTTTAGTTTTGTTAGTTCAAGGTCGAGTTCATTTTCTTTATATCTTCCTAATAATGTTACTACATAAAATATTTTGTACTCTTTTCGAGCTCGAACTTTGTTCGTACTCAGAAAATTATTTTCTTAAGTAACGACCATTAGTGCAGTTTGTGACATACATATGTATGTATAAAAGGTGGTTGATTGCATGTATGTTTAAGATTTTAGATCAACAGCTTAGGTAGATTCCAAGAAAATCGAGATGTTTTGAATGGAACGGGGCAGAAGGAGGTGAGAATTCAGACCGAGCATGACAAAAATATCGTAGTTCTCTCTGGATTATCGTGTCGTTGCTTGAAAATCCCTTGCAAATTTTAATCAAAAACACTGTCGTTCCATATTTGCTCACATCGTAAAAATATCAAATATTGCATTTCCTCCTCGGCAAGGACTTCTTTCCATTTAAAACCTTCATTCTTCTTTACTATTCACAAATTGCTTGCCGTCACCGCCAGTGTCACCTCGAATAAATAAACATGAATAAAGTTTCTCTCGGTTATTACAAAACTCGAAAATCTTCTGTATCACCATGTAAAAAACGGCATGAATGTAGAGGAGGAGGAAGAGAACATTATACAAGGAATGTGATGTACCTATTCTATATAACTAAAATGAAGCGAGTACCTACCATTCAAGATATCACAAGCATTAAACGCATGAGTAACTGTCTCAGATCTGGGTCAACAAACACTAAAAAGGATCTGGTGCGACGATATCGAGGAAAAATTTTTGGGGATGCTCCCATATGTCGTATTCTTGAAAAGTCGACGGTAGCATTCGTTGAGTGAATTATTCATGAAATACATTTTCTCCGGAACACGGGCATAGTAGAGGGAATACTTTTCAGAAGGCAGGAAGATGATTGATGAGCATAGTCCAAGGGTAATGTATCATAGCTTTGCCGAGGCATATGTCTGACGGTATGAGCCTTCGCTGGAATGTGTATTCCTCTTGAAGAAGACAGGCATACTATATAAACACTAGGATATTATTTCAGGATTCCGCTTCTCATCAGCTGAGATTCTTCACGATTATCGAACTTGTTGTTCTGTTGTTCGCATTTGTTTAGAGAAATGGGGTAAAATATTTGGGCACACAGTGACTATAGACATATCTGTTCTAATTTATATCTCACTCCTAATTAAATTGTCTGTGTCCTGTTTACAATTCAATCTAACAATTAAATTACGAAATTGAAATAATTCGTGTTTACTCAATTGATGGTGCGTACAATAAGTCTATGTTTATAAACACACAGAGTTTAATGTCGACCACAATTAATAACCGCCAACTAAACCACAAGTGTTAGTTTTGACCAATTTTACACTTAATATAGCCAATGGTAACTGCACTTAGGGATAATAAAGAGCCTATACCGCACATTCTAAACTCTATTGCTTCCTTCGAATTATTCAAAAACTCCAAGCAGTATTCCTGTTCCGATAAAGCCCACGTAATTTAACATCGAAAAAAGGATTTACTATCGTAGAGTTATTTCCTTTCCGGTCCACTTCATTTGTCCCAAAAAGGATCTTGTGTTGTTTTCGTATATCTATTTACATTCGGACACACATTCGCATCCTGTCCGGACAGACGACATTTCCTAATTTAATTTTACTTCCAGAAATTTAGTCGATGCTTTTAAAGGAATTAAATTGCAAATCCTTGGTCGTATAAGAGTTTGCATTTCAGCGTCCAAGCGAAAGGACACCAAAGCAATTCCATGATGTGGCAATCTAATTTTCTCAATGGTCATGATTTCTATACTTTTGTATGTACTATGTTATATGGGAGCTAGGGTATGTATGGTGTGAAATAGTTTTTGTGATTGTTGCAGCATACAGGAAGGATATCGTTGCTCCTTGCTATTGCTCTTCCTTTTTTACAGCTCATAACACTGTGAAATTAGCTCGACTGACCAGAGCGTCTGTGAAGGCATCATTCCATTGAAAATTTATTTTCTATGAACGTTTTCTTTTTGGTCCGTAAGTCATTTGCATTGGATAATGAATTCATTTGGGAGTATCCTTTGGCCCTAAAGTTGATTTTTTTTTCTTCATTTTTTTTTTACTTCGCAGTTACGAATAATATTAAAAAGAAAAGGATGAGATTGTTGCCAGTCTGGATCATGATTAATTTTCGGTTAATTAAAAATGGTCGCTGCAATGTCTGATCTAGTCTTCTGGAGTAATACTTTTCTTTAATAACTTTTTTTTGCTGGGTTTGAAACGTTGATATATATCGATGTCGAGATAGGTACGATTAAGGTGAAAAAGTTTTAATTAATCTGATTTTTTTAGGGGCTTAGAAAAATGTTAACGGACGAATTGCTGAAATGAGATAGTTTTTTGTGAGGTGCATCGTATTGAAAGAATTGTCTTCGTAATCAATACTGACTTACCTCAAGGATCAATCGTTTCTCCTACCCTCTTCAAAATTAATAAATGACTTGCATTCATCAACATCAAACCCAATTCAGATATTTGCAGACGACAGCTTCATCGATTTCTCTTATGACTGCAACAACATATCATTAGCTCGTTCTACCAACTCTGAAATACTACGTAGGAATATGATTCGAAAACTAAAAAAATAGCTCTGATATGTTCTCGAATGGAGCGAAACGAACATAGTTTAATGCAACTAATACACAAAGCGGTCTCACATAACGTGATCAGAATTTGAATTCAGCGATTTTTGGCCATGCGGTCTTAATTATGTCTCCAAACCTGATCATCCTTAGTATCACTGTCATGCTAAACTTGTGCTGAAACGAGCGTATATTCAACGTTGTTAAGGTATTATTCCACTGTTTAGATGTTTAGGCGATTCAAGATAACTTTTCCACTTTTCAAGTCCTTGATAAAACCGGTGTGCTTTAAAATGTAACTCGTATCTTTAGTAAGAAGCTGCGAAAACCATACTCATTTATAGAGAGATTCCACCTCACCTACTTTGTCCTCTTTTACCGATATTTTGCTTCCTCACTTTTCCCAATCACGTAAAAATTGAGTATGTTCTGAAATCTGTATTTAGTCATAAACCTCCGATGTTCGTTCAATCACCGTTTTACGTGAATAAGGAAGAAGTTATCGACCAATGTGTTTATACTCTAGATGAAATCTGAGAGTATATTGTGTTTGCCTTACCGTTTGTAACGCTGAGAGATAATGCTCGCACAGAGTCGCCAAGGATACAGAAATATTTGTTGTCGGTCAATTCCGAGTGATCGTCTGTCTGTCCATCTGTCCGTCTGTTTGAAACACGACTCTCGAAAGCTTTGATCTATTGTGCTAAAATTTGTCATATGTCATTTTTAGTTAAAAATTGACTTTAAGCTTACGGTCACAGCCACCCACTCCTTCTACCCCCTTATAAATTTCATGAAATTTCGAAATTGAAAAAAATTGATTTTTCTCCGAAACCATTTCAGCTATTGACTTGAAAATTAAGTGATAGTATAATGATGTAAATATCATTGATGACAAAAAATATTGATCTGATCCCCTTACTCCTTCTACCCCTCTCACACAATTTTCAAAAATGCATTTACTCGCTTTGCATTGCAATTAGCAAAGCTAAAAGAACCAATTTTTGTCATAATTAATTTTATTACAATTGCAATCAATTTTGGAAAAACTATACATCACTCTTTCTACCCCCTCCGTGGCGTAGTGGGCAGCGTGCTTGCTTCTCAGTCAATAGGTCGTGGGTTCGATTCCCACTCCAGACGGGATTTTTTAAGCGCAAATTTTTCAGTTGCTACTGGTGATAAAAAATTATCCGCAATAAAATGGGGAAACGGTGTAAAAGTGAAACAGTTCCACTTCAAGAAGGCCTAGATACTCAGTAGATGGTTTCTGTTCGCTTTCTATCATTCAGTCCCCCGTAACATCTGCAAATATTTGTCAGTAGGCAGCCAGTACAACTGAGCAATATACCAGCTTCTCCACTCGCTACGGTCGTTCTCACTCCCCTTCCCCAACCTTCCCAATCCCATTCCTTCCCTCCATGACTGTGTTTGAGCATTGCACATAAAGGCCGAAATTGCCTATAACACAGGTCATTCTGTAAAAAAAAAAAAAAAAAATATACCCCTTTTATCCCCTCACATACAAATGTACAATTTTGGTAAATGTATTTAATAGATTTTCATTGAAACTATCAAATAGAAAATTAAAATATTACTGGAATTTGTCACTTAATAATTGCAATAAATGCTAAAAAAATATGAACTTTGCTTCACTCCTTCTACCACCTCTCATACAATTTTTTTATTAGAAATTCAAGAAAAGTATTTCTCTTTCGAATATTTGTGAGCTATCGACTTTAAAATTCTAACAAAGCAATATGACTAGGATGTTGATAAACAGATTCAAAATCATCCAAAACCTCCCACTTTCACTGCCACCTCCCATACAAATGCCATAAATTCAGATAAAAATTTTTCAATTTCCTCGAAAATTATGAAAGCTACAAAATATAAATTCTGCATGAAACATTTTGTATACTACGTTCGGTGTTAAATACAAAAATTATTTTTACCACCTCCCATACAACACCATTCACTATTCGAAAGAATTTTAAATGACTTATTTTTCAGTACAATGAACTCTTTCCTATTTCATCTAGAGTATCATATGATTGGGCTTTATGCCAAATCATAATTCTGTTAAGTATTTTTACTGGTCTAGCCCACAAGAATGTATTGTTGCGAGCTAGGGGGTTCGCCGGATTTCAAAGAAAACACAATTCGTTTAAAAATAATAGATAATTTATTTATTCGCAGTCTTTTTACTTAATTTTCACGTTAACTTAATTCGCCTTAAAACGCACTACCAATATTTCGCTTTCTATCGCTTTCACTACCGTTCGCGTTCAGATGTCGCTAACTGACTGACTCGGCTATCTGAAAGTTGGCGGATATTTATACTAAATCTCCTAGATAGGTGTCGTTGTGTGTGTGTGTGTCTAGACTATTCTAGATTGCCTACATTATGGAGTTTACTGGAAGTTGCTAGAAACATGTTTATGGCGTTTTACATGTTGAGGGACTTTTCTGGATGTTTCTGGGAGCATCGAGGTTGCCAGATTTATAACAGTATGAATAAGTGTACATGCATCAATAAAAACGAATAAATTTATAAAAGCAAAATAATTGACAACAAAATAAATAATTATATAAGAAATAACAATGAAATAATAACTTGAAATTATTATTAATTTTTAAAAAATCACAAGTACTGTACTCTTTTTAACTGATAGATATTAATGTTGAAAATATCAATCAGATCAGGAAATCTGGTAGTAGCCTTCATCGCTCGTTTGACTTTATGGAGCGGCTTGGAACATGAAAGTTATGAGCTCTAGGAATTGCGGGCAATTTATAAGTTACGATTGATCTCGTCGCGTTAATAGGGGGCAAGATTGAGATCGACAAACAGATACGTATAGTCATGTTGCTCTAAGGATGTGAATTTTAAAGGTAATATTTCTATTTTAGAAATTTATGTTGCATTGTTTCAATATTATTACTCTGTATCTCAGAATGAAGATTCCAAATTACTGACAGATATTCAAGATTAGTACGAACTAAAGAACAGTAAAGCGCTCTACGATAATAGATTTTATGTGTTATATTGTAACTCTAATTATAAGACAAATGCAATAAATTTATAAGTCTATTGTATTTGAAAATGTGACAGAAAAATCCGCTCTCTTGATCTTCAGCATCGGACGAAAACGGTGGCAACTACAAATAGAATTTAATAAGATATCTTATAACGATAATATCTTGTGTTGTTATTAAAGTTTATTTTTATACTTAAAAAGCATGTTGGAAAAGTCTTAAGTGTTCTCTGAGTAATAAATCCAAGCATTCTACGGCCTGAATTACATATTGAACTATAATGTTGAACAAAAGATGATGAGCTATCAAGGAGAAGACCTTTGCAGTGAAAATCTCAGGAAAATAAATATTACCAACGTGATATTAATATGAAATGCATTTGCGAGATTTTTTGAAGACGATATAATTCATCATCATCAATGGCGCGACAGCCCAAATCGGACCCCGGCCTCCTGAAGTCGTCGCTCCAATCGTCTCGATCCAAAGACCGCGTCCTCCAGCTGCTAATTTTTAAAATGGCTTTGCTGTCTTCATCAACCGAGTCTTCCCATCGCTGGCGTGGTCTGCCTACAGGCCGGTTACCACTCGCTTTGCCTTTAAGAGCACGTTTGGGAATTTTTCTGTCTTCCATTTGCTCTACATGGCCAGCCCACTGCAGTTTACGTAGCTTGATGAACGTTGAAGCTTCTGGCTCGTCGTAGAGTTGATACAACTCATGGTTGTATCTTATTCGCCATTCCGTTCCTTCCTTCACAGGTCCCAAAATTCTTCGGAGTACCTCTCTTTCGAATGCGTTAACTGCTTTTTCGGAAGTTCGTGTTAATGTCCACGTCTCGCTGCCATAACAGAGCATAGGTCGTAGAATAGTTTTATAAATCCGCAGCTTATTGTTCCTGTGCACTTTTTTGGATTTCATTATTTCATTAGTACCGAATAATACTGTTGCGAGCTAGGGGATCGCTGATTTCAAAGGAAAACACAATTCGTTTAAAAATAATGAATAATTTAATTTAATCGCACTTTTCTTTATTTCTTGATCACTTCACTAAATTCGCTCTAAAACTTAATTCGTACAACTCAGGAACACTGCCAATTTATCACTTGTACCGATTCGCCTTCTTCCACCGATAGGTGTCGCCAAAATCTAACTAACTCGTTGTCTGAAAGTTGGCGGGTATTTATACTAAGTCTCCCAGACAGGTGTCGTTGTGTGTGTGTGTCTAGAATGATTGCCTACATTGTGGAGCTCGGTAGAAGTGTCTGGAAACATGTGTATAGCTTTTTAAATGTTGCTGGACTTTTCTCGGTGTTGCTGGGGACGTCGAGGTTGTCAGATTTATAACATTACCCTCTCCTTAGTCCCTGTTCGTCCCGAACAGAGTCGTTCACTTCCTCAATGGCACCATGGTACTTTGTTAATCGGTCGAGATGTACCACTTTCATTTTAGTGCGGGGTTTATGATGTAGTTGAATCCGATAGACGACATCATTTAACCGGTTGATGATCTGGTAAGGGCCTTTCCAGTTTCGCTGTAGTTTCGGCGATCTGCCCTTCTGTCGTTTGGGATTGTATAACCAAACCAAATCGCCCTCTTGGAATCCTGATGAGTTCGCCCGTTGATCATACCTCGTCTTCATGCGGTCGGACGCCAAATCAATTTTATCTCTGACCAGGTTATAAATTGTCTTTAGTCGACATCGAAGATCCGAGACATAGTCTTTAGCATTGGTTGGTTGGTCTGGTGGCACTCCAAACATTAGCTCCGCAGGGACTCGAATATTTCTTCCGAAAATGACTCGGGACGGAGTTTCTCCTGTTGTTGAATGCACCGATGTTCTATAGGCCATTAAAAATAGAGGGATGTGCTGGTCCCAGTCCTGTTGCCTCTCGCTGACGAGTTTGGATAGGTTTGAGTTCAATGTCCTATTGAAACGTTCCACCATTCCATCAGACTGTGGGTGTAATGGAGTTGTCCTCGTTTTGTTTATTCCCAGCATTTGGCACACGTGTTTGAATATTTGAGATTCAAAATTGCGCCCTTGATCGGAGTGTAGTTCGCGTGGCGCTCCAAATCTGCTCACCCAGTTGGTAACAATTTGTTCTGCGACGGTTACTGCTTCTTGGTTTGGAATTGCGTAAGCTTCAGGCCACTTGCTGAAATAATCAATGACCACTAAAATGTAGCGATTACCATTTTCTGATTCCGGGAATGGTCCAGCAATATCCACAGCAATTCTCTCGAATGGGACTCCCACGTTGTATTGTTGCATTTCTCCCTTTGATCTGCGGTGTGGGCCCTGACTTGATGCACACGTAGTACATTTACGGCACCAGTTTTCGACATCATCTCGGAGATGGATCCAATAGAACCTTTCTCGTATCTTTGCCAAGGTTCTGTTTACTCCCAAATGCCCACCGGAGGTACCTCCATGATATTCCTTCAAAACCTCCTCGACTTTACAATGCGGGACGAGGGTTTGCATGTGATACGACTTTCCATCAGCGTTCTCCCATTTCCGTTTTAATAATCCGCCGTCTAGGTGAAGGGAGTTCCATTGTGCCCAATAGCACTTTAAGGTTTCACTGAATTGTGAGATGTCTTTCCACTCAGGCCGTTTCATTTCGTCCTTCCATGCCATGATCGGTGAAATATCTGGATCTTTACGTTGGGCGTCTTCCAGTTCTTGCTGATTCCATCCAGTCTTTGGTTCGGTCGTTATCCTCTGAATGGTTTCTCCGGCCTCTTTTCCTTCTATACGGTGACAATGCTTGCAGTTCGGTGGACAAGGACGACGTGAAAGCGCATCGGCATTTCCGTGGATTCTTCCTCTTCGATGAACAATCTCGAAATCGTAGGATTCGAGCCTTTCGATCCATCTGGCTACTTGGCCTTCGGGGTTTTTAAACTGAAGTAGCCATTTAAGCGATGCGTGATCCGTTCGAAGAAGGAACTTTTGACCATAGAGGTATTTGTGAAAATGTTTTGTTGCTTCTACTATGGCTAGTAGCTCTCGGCGAGTTACGCAATAGTTCCTTTCTGATTTTGAGAGTACTCGGCTGTAGTAAGATAGCACTCTCTCCTGCCCATCGATCTCTTGTGATAGTACTGCTCCGATACCGACATTGCTGGCGTCAGTGTCTATGATGAAACCATGACCTGGTTTTGGATACGCCAGAACTGGGGAGTCGCAGAGTTGGTCTTTTATCCTCTCGAATGCTTCCTGGCACTGTTGACTCCATGTAAATGGCTTCCCTTTTTCTGTTAACTGATGCAGACATTTCGCCGTGTTAGCAAAGTCTTCTACAAATCGTCGGTAATATGTCGCTAAGCCTAGGAAGCTGCGCAACTGGTGTTTATCACTCGGAGTAGGCCAATTTTTCACCGCCAGTATCTTCTCCGGATCTGTCTTTACGCCATCAGCTGAAACGATGTGACCCAAGTACTTGACTTCTGCACTAAACAAAGTGCACTTTTTCGGACTCAGCTTTAATTTTGCCGCTCGCAGTCGCTGGAAGACTTCCTGCAGATTTTTTAGGTGTTCATTGAATGTTTTTCCGATAACGATCACATCATCTAGGTAAACGAGACAAGTTTTCCAACTCAGACCACGCAAAACGAATTCCATCAGTCTTTCGAACGTAGCTGGAGCATTGCACAGGCCAAATGGCATTACGATGAACTGCCACAGTCCACTGCCGACAGAGAATGCTGTCTTCTCTCTATCTTTTTCATCTATCTCCACTTGCCAGTAACCACTCTTCAGGTCCAACGTTGAGAACCATTTAGCATCGGTCAGGGTGTCCATGATATCGTCGATTCTAGGTAGTGGATAGCTATCCTTTTTCGTAACATCATTTAGTCGCCTGTAGTCCACACAAAAACGGGTACTGCCGTCTTTCTTCTTTACCAGCACTACTGGCGATATCCACGGGCTCTTTGATTCTTCGATGATTCCCTGATGCTCCATAGTTTTGACCATTGAATTGACTTCTCCTTGTTTCGCTAATGGTACTCTTCTTGGAGGTTGACGTATCGGTGTAGCACTTCCGGTATCTATACGATGTTTCACTAAGTTTGTTCTGCCATAGTCGTCATCACCGGTGGAATAAACGTCGCTAAATCCTTCGATTAGATCTACTGCTTGCTTGTGTTGTTCTCCTCTAAGGTTGCTTGACTGAAGAAGTGTTGATGTTACATTGTCCTTCCTTCTTGGCTTATTTTTAGAGGGTACGTCATGTGGTTCTGCCTTGTCGATACTCGTCACCGCCGATATTGGTTCACAGCTGCCAATTACATCTCCTTTCTTTACGCTGGTAGTGCTGTCCGCAACATTCAGGACTCTTATTGGTACCATCATCTTCTCATTCCTTTTTACGAGCGTTTTTCCTAGTATTAGACTTCGTAATGCAGGTGCCGTTTCCGGTTCTATGAGGTAGAATCGGTGGTTCCCGGGATCACCATCGAGCTCTGCCCAAATAACATTCTCAGATGACTTTGGTATGTCCGCATCTTCGCATAATACAACTCGCAGCTTTGTTGTGTTGGAGGATGTTATTTCCATCGGGATTTCAATATTCCGCCACTTCATTATTCGTTGTCCTAGGTCCAGCTGGATACCGTGTGGTTTCAGAAAATCCATTCCAAGGATACACTCATCGGTAATGTCAGCTACCACGAATACATGCGAGAAGGTCAAATCCCCAAGTTGTATGTCACGAGCTATTTCTCCATGGACCGTTGTAGTTTCTCCTGTAGCAGTGCGAAGTGCGTACTTCTTGGTGTTGTGAAGCCAAGTACGATCTACGAGGTCAGATCTTAACACTGACCGTGTTGCGCCTGTGTCGACTGTTATGATGCAGTTTAATTTGCCGACTCGACCACTCATACATAAGTCGTTTTCACAACGATGTAGTCGAGAAACTGCGATGATGGTTCCGGGGGCGTCGATTCTACCAGCCAACTTCTGCCCCATGAAGTTGGCCTTTACTCGTTTCCCGGACTGTCATTAGGCGAAGCGTGCTCTCGTGACGGTTCGCCCCTTCCTCCTCTTTGTTTAGCAGCGCAGCCGGAACAGTAGTTGATCGCTTTTCTGGGTTTGCGGCAGTCGCGTCGTAAGTGTCCTGCCTGTCCACAATTCCAGCATCGAGGAGCACCAGATCCTTCGCTCCGCTTGGTGTACTCGGCTTTCTGGCACACACATTCTTCTACTATTTCTCGAACTCGATAGTTACTCCGCGAGCTTTGCTTGGCAGCTTCGAACGTCAGCCCATATACTAAGGCTTCGCCAATCGTTTTCTTACCTGCCAATTTTAACGCCTGTTGCAGCTCTCTGTCCTGTACAGCATTGTTAAATGCGAAAACAGCTGTATCGTTTCGTTGCTCTGTTTGCGCATTAGGCAGCGATAATAGTGTGAGTCGTTCAATATCGCGTGCCAGCTCTTGAAGTGTTTCACCATTCTTTTGAGTTCGGTTGTACAGTTGCGTTTTGTAGATCTCTCGCATGTGGTCACTGCCATAATGGAGATCCAATGTCTGGACTAAGGTTGAAAAGTCTTGTTGTTGCTCCTGCGGAATCGTTTGAAGAACCTCTGCTGGTGGACCTCTTAGCGCCAATATAAGAGCTGTTCCCCGTTCTAGATCATTCCAATGGTTGTTTCTTGCGGCGGCCTCAAATTGGGTCTTATAAATAGCCCACGGTGTTTGTCCATCGAAGATTGGAGCCTTGAGACCCTTGTGCGCAACATGTTCTGTCTTGATGACGCCAGTCGCCTTCACGTTATCGAAGTCTCTTTTTAGGCGTTCGACTTCTTCTGCAATTCCGGATGTCTTTTCCGTAATTTGTTCTTCGAAGATTCGAAGTTTCTTCTCAACGTTTTCTTCTATGGCCTTACCCATGGTGTCTATTTTATCATTTTGCAGCTCCAATTTTTGGTTAAGGTCCTTTGAAGTCTCGTCTAATTTCTCTAGTTTCTGATTAATGTCCGTTGATTGTTGTTTAATGTCCACCGATTGTTGTTCAAATTTCTGATGCATGTCCGCTGATTGTTGTTCTAATTTCCGATTCATGTCCGTTGTCACAGCTGATTGTTGATCTAATTTCTGATTCATATCCGCAGATTGTTGATCCAATTTGTGCATCATTTGTTGCATTAACTGTGTTAAGGCATCCGATGTACCAGAGCACTCCTCTTTACTAGCTTCTTCGATTTGGAACTCAAAACTATCTGCATTCTCACCCTCAGCCTCAAGTGTCTCGATCATACGGCTGACAAGTTCAGACTTGCTCCCTGTTGTAGGTAACTCGCGTCTACTGAGCTCTTCCTTCAGCTCCGTTACTTTTAAGTCTTTTAAATAACGCGGCATTTTCACTACCGATTATTTCCAGTTTTTCCGCGATTCGAATTCACTTAAATTTACGTCACTGCTCACTAAATCACTCGAGATTATTCGATTTCACAAAATTCTCACTGTCCGTTCGAGAATTTTAGTTCCGCGATTTTACTTCGCTAATTAAAGTCACTGTTCACTAGAGCACTCGAGAATATTCGATTTCACAAAATTCTCACTGTCCGTTCGAGAATTTTAGTTCCGCGATTTTACTTCGCTAATTAAAGTCACTGTTCACTAGAGCACTCGAGAATATTCGGTTTCACCAAATTCTCACTGTCCGAGAATTTTAGTTTCACTTTTCCGCTCTCACAAAATTATCCGTTCCGAGAATTTTTAATTTCACTCGCGATTTTTAACCCGAATTTATCCTTGAAATCCCACTCTTCTGACACCAATTGTTGCGAGCTAGGGGATCGCTGATTTCAAAGGAAAACACAATTCGTTTAAAAATAATGAATAATTTTATTTAATCGCACTTTTCTTTATTTCTTGATCACTTCAATAAATTCGCTCTAAAACTTAATTCGTACAACTCAGGAACACTGCCAATTTATCACTTGTACCGATTCGCCTTCTTCCACCGATAGGTGTCGCCAAAATCTAACTAACTCGTTGTCTGAAAGTTGGCGGGTATTTATACTAAGTCTCCCAGACAGGTGTCGTTGTGTGTGTGTGTCTAGAATGATTGCCTACATTGTGGAGCTCGGTAGAAGTGTCTGGAAACATGTGTATAGCTTTTTAAATGTTGCTGGACTTTTCTCGGTGTTGCTGGGGACGTCGTGGTTGTCAGATTTATAACAATACGTTTTATTTGCAAGTATTATCCGTCGTTTGATTTCGTCTGTTCCATTACCGTCCTTTGCTAGATTAGCCCCAAGATATATGAAGTTGTCCACACTCTCCAAATTATATTCCGCAATTGTTATATTTTGTCTGATTGGCGTTCTCCTTCTTGTTTGCGTCATTACTTTTGTTTTGCTTTCATTAATGCGCAACCCGACTTCTTTTGCGACGGAGCCAAGATTGACAAATACCTCCTTAGCACTAGGGAAGGATCCTGCAAGAATGTTAATGTCGTCAGCGTATGCTACTAGTTGGGTGGACTTGAATAGTAGTGTCCAGTTGGTGTCGACTAGGATTTTTCGGACGACATACTCTAGTGCCAAGTTGAAAAGCATAGGGGCTAGACCATCTCCCTGCTTTAAACCACATTCCGTTCGAAAGCTGGTTGTGGAATCGGTTTGTATTCTCACTTGGGATTCAGTGTTCGTCATTGTGAGTCTCGTTAGTCGGACTAGTTTTGGAGGAATTCCAAAGTCAAGCATGATTTGGTACAGTACGATCCTGTCGATACTGTCGTATGCTTGTTTAAAATCTACGAATATTTGGTGCACGTCTGTGTTATATTTCGAGCACTTCTCAAGCACCTGTTTCACCGAGAATATCTGGTCTGTTGTAGATCGTCCGGTTCTCAATCCGCCTTGGTATTTGCCAATTATTTGATTAGTATACGGCTTAAAACGACGTTCAATTATTTTTGTCAGTAGTTTATAGGACGTACACAACAATGATATACCTCTGTAGTTCTCACAGCAGAGTTTGTCTCCTTTCTAGTAAATTGGACATATAATGCTTTTTCGCCAGTCGTCGGGTATGATTTCCTCTGTCCAAATTTTGCATATCATGTTGTGCAGTATTTCAGCGACACAGTTTCCACCGTTTTTCAGAAGTTCAACTGGTATTTCCTCGGCGCTTTATTTCGTTTTTGGTCACATAGCGCTGCTTTGATTTCAGCAAGCGTGGGTGGTGTCGATGATGGTTCATCTTCGTCAGTTGAGGCTTCAATTGAAATGTTGGCTGTCGTTATAGGTGCTACTGGGATGGGATTCAAAATGATAGACAGTGATCAGAGATTCAAAAGTTGTTCAAAGTAAGAAGCCCATCTGCTTTTGATTTCTTGTGCGTCGCTGATTATGTCCTCGACGTCTTTGCAGAGACTAGTTTTTGGCTTGTATCCCTTTTTTAGATCTTTTACTATTGCGTATGCGTCCCGCGTTTTATTTTGTCTCATATCGTCGTCCATTTCTTGTATCTTGTCATTATGGTACTTCCTTTGCTTTCGCCTCCAGGTCTTTTTCGCATATCGCCTAAGCTCGTCATATCTTTCTTTTTTGGCTCGTGTTGGTCGTTCAGTAAAATTTTTGTAAGCCTCGTTCTTTCTATCTATTGCATCGCGACATTCTTGGTCGAAACAATCATTATTTTTTCTCCGTGCTTGATATCCTAATACCTCTTCTGCGGAGGATTTGATGCCGTCTCGTATTTTCAGCCACGTATTCTCCTCTGACATATTTTGGATATTTTCGTATATTGGTGTCAGGTGTTTATTACATGCTAACATGTAAGCCTGCGCCACCGTTTCGTCGTTAAGCTTGTCGACATTGAATTTGCGAGCTCTACTCGTTTTCGAATATCCACGACAAACTATTCTGCATCGATACTTAGCTCTGACTAGATAGTGCTCAGAGTCACAATTCGCACCGCATAGAGTTCGTACATCAAGTATGCTGGAAGCAGCCTTTTTCTCAATTAGAACGTGGTCTATTTGGTTGAAGGTGTGACCATCTGGTGATGCCCACGTTCGTTTGTAAATATCGCGATGTGGGAAGCACGTAGAGCTTACTATGATATTTTTGCTGCTTGCGAAATCAATAAGACGTTGGCCATTGTCGTTGGTTATGTCATGGAGACTGTGCCCTCCTGTTGTTCCTCTATGAGCCTCCTCCTTTCCGACTTTTGCATTGAAATCCCCTAAGACAATTTTTAGGTCATTCGAGGGCAGCGAATCATAGGTTGTCTCTAGGGTGGCATAAAATTTGTCTTTAGTTATATCGTCCTTGTCTTCTGTTGGTGCGTGAACGTTGATCAACCAAATGTTGAAAAATTTAGTCTTTATTAGGATTGCACACAATTTTTCACTTACTGGTCTGAAGCTCGTGACCTGCTGTTTAAATTTTTTGTCAACGACAAAAGCGACTCCAAACTCTCTGCTTCCCGACAGTTTTCCACTTGAATAGATTGTGTGTGTGATCTCATGTCCATAATTTCGCTACCGAGCCATTTCACGGAAAAAAAATATAGCTGGTTTTGCCGTTTTTTTTATAGGTTTCTACATTTAAAAATGGCTCTTTTTATAGTAGTAATGTAAATATGAATATTTACTTTAATACATAGGTGAATGAAATTGACCAAATGTATAGGTAGTACTGCTATTTATTTTGGTAAAACTCCATTGTATGAAGTTGTTCATCAAAGAAAACAATCGTACGATCAACTAAAATAACGTCAATTTTAATTATTAATTTTAGTTAGGCGGGCAAATGCAAACTCTTCTTCTTCGTCTCCAATGGCACTACAGCCCAAATCAGGTTTTTTTTAACATTTATTCGTTATTATGAAAGGGTCGTTAGCTCTTTGCACAAACCTCTATCCACAAATTTTCATGTTCGCAGATTGAAGTCATCCAGATATACCCATGTTGGCAGTGTGGTCGAATTATACGTCGCCCGGGATTTGAACTCCCGACCTTCGCATTGCAGACACGGTACCCTCTAAGCGATACCCAAGCAAACTCTTCTTCGGAAGACATTTGAGTTATAACATATCGAACATAACAAACGTACGAATTATGTACCAAGAAATTTTTTCATACGAAAGGAGTACGGAATGACGCCAGTCAGTATTCCGAAACATTTGAGTAATTTGCCCATTTGATTTGCTAATCTAACTTTTAAATGCAACATACATGCTACCGTAGCAAAATGGAATATTAGTTACGTATAAGGCTAAAACAGCATAAAACTAAATGTCTTTGCATATAGCTGAAATAGCAGCCAATAAACAGGGAGAAAGGACTGCATGCATAGTAAAATATCATTTTACCATAATATAGAGCAGAACTAACCTTAAAAATCGTTAAATATGCCATGGTTATGGAGCTTTTTACCTTAAAAACTCCACCTATGTTGATTAGGAAATTATGCTATGCATATTTTTTTCCGTGTTCGTTTCTTGGATGGCAGTTATGTTGATGTTGTGTTTTGCCACTTCTTCGAGGAACTCTTTCAGAGCTCCTGTCTTAAATAAGGATCGAACATTCCATGATCCAATGGAGTAGTCCATTTTTCGTTTGCGGGGTCGTTGCCGTTGAGTCCATCCTTTCCGAGGCTGTTCTTCAGGTTTCGGGACAGTGTTTTTTTTTCGGTGATGCGTTGTCGGCGCCTCGCCCAACCCCCGACCTGGAGGACCGGTCCTACTTATTTATTACACCCTAGTAGGAAAAGGGTGGGAGTTTTTAGCTAAATATGACATGCTGGAGTTCTCACAGCTATGCTGCGAGTCCAACTATGTCATACTTTTTGCCTACTTCCTGAGACGCACTGGTGTTACTGGCCATTCAGGTTAACTCCATGTTCCCTCTTCCTTTCTCAAACCGGGCTTGGGACCGTCTATGGCGGAGTTACGAAGACGATATAATTACATTTAATAATATTAAGCAAGAGATGATTTAACTGACACCTTTCAAAAAGCAAGTCAATATTATGTTGAATTGTTTGGCTATGATTAGTTTATTTAATAACTTTAAAGATTTTAAGATTATTAGCCATTAACAGAAATTTGACATCATGAAACACAAAGAAAATATCATTAACAAATAATGAAAAAAACAGTGATCCTAATTGAGAACCCTGAGGAACTCCTAAAATCACCAAAAACTGTTACACTTCCGAACCTTTGGTATTGACGATACACGTACGATGATGAAGATAATCGCGTAATCAGAGTAATAGATTACTAGTAATTCCATAGGCACTGAGCTTTGAAATAAGTATGCAGTGATTAACTTTATTAAAACCTTTCGAAAAATCGGTATAAGTCTCACAGATTGATGGCCTCATTGATTGTCGCAACATATGACAACAGGTTCGATAACGTAAATCTACCCTTCAGAGAGCGATGTTGGTTGGCGTAATAAGTGGAAGGAACAGATCTGCTACCTTTATCGCTAAAATCTTGTGAAATAATTTTGAGATACACGATTGGATACTTATAGGTGTGCAATTTTTGACATTACTTTTATCATCCGAGTTATAGCTCGGTGTCAAGAAAATAATTTTCCATGAGTCCGAGAAAATATCGGATCGATTGAAAAGATTATGTAATAAAATTATAGGTTGAGCTGAAAACAGTCGACAACACCAAAGAAACAATGGAGGAATCTATACAACATCCAGAAGTTAAAGCGGAATATTAGTCGCCTCTCCAGAATTAACTTTTCTAATCTATTATTCCCATTTTCTTTACTGCTTTACGGTATTGTGCTTCGGTTCCAGTTCCGGAGTTCTTTAAAAAAAATTAAATCTATACAGTATAGTGTATTGGGAATAAAAGAATTTTTTTATATTGATTTTATTTATTTATTTTTACATTTTGATTTTTACTTTATTATTCTAATAATAAAGTTTTTTGGTCGACACAGAAAAAAAAAATAACTACCCTGAAATTTTGTTTTTTCGCGTTTCATGACTAAATTAGCCTAAAAATGCAAAAAAAAAATCCGTCCCGTCATACACATATGGACTCATATCTCCGAGACCGTTAAGGTAGAATGTTCGTTTTGAGTGGATTGTTGATTGGGTAAGTGAACTTTATTTTCTAAATTTTGGGGGGTGTTAGATGGAAGGGGGAGGTGGAGGGAAGGAAAGTCAAAAACTACACTTTCTAATATCTCCACGACGAATGCATATAAGAAGTTGAAAATCAGTAGAGATATAGAGAGGGTTGTGGGACAAACATCAAAATAATTTAATTTTTTTATCCATTGACGTCCGAAAAGGGGGGGGGGGGGGCTAAAAACAAATTGTCGGCCAAATTGTTTTTTCAAATGATTATATCTTCGAAATTACTTATCATAAAAAATTCATATTTTGGGACCTTTTAAGGTGGAATATAGTTCTGCCGGAATCAGCTTAGAATGTGACTAATTATTGTAAGGGGGAGGGCGGTGCAAAGAAAAACATTTAAAAATTAATATCTTAACTATCTCTTAAGCTATGTAATTGAAACTTAAAACATATATTAAGCTATACTAGGGAAATACGAAAAAAATATAACATATTGAGATAATAGTAGTGGGGGGAAAATGGGAAGCATTTTAAAAATGGCGCACTTTTCAAAATTACAAACCCTTATATCTCAAAAAAGAGTACAGATATCAAATCGAAAGTTTCTCAGATTGTAGAACTACATAGTGGTTAGTTTTGGTAAATTTTAAATTAGGAGGTTTAAGTTAGGAGGTATAAGGGGAGGGAGGTGGTAGGCAAAAATGTCGAAATTTTTGAGTGATTTTTTTGCGGCTCTGGTGAAAGATACAAAGTTTAAATTTTGCGTGTGGATACCATCTATTTGATGTTAATACAAAAATATAATAACTTGTTCCATAATTGTTATAAACCGACCCCCTCGGTCTAACGTGCACAAGGTGTTTCATGTGCTTTGAAAAAAACACAGAAACTGAAAATTTTTGAGTGCAATTTTAAGGTAGAATCTTGAAAATTTGGGAAATGCATTTAAAAAAAATCCCTGAATAATCGCAATATTAACTGGTCGGAAACCTTTCAAACTTCTACCCCCTCCCATACAAAATTATTTTTTCGACAATTTCCAATAAATCAATTATCATCTAACTATTAAAAGCTATCAATTTGAAATTTTGCACAAAAACTTTTAAAAATAGTAGCAATAAAACTGCGTCAAAAGTTTTGAGATCACGCCTGTCCTTCTACACCCTCCCATACAAAAGTATGATTTCGACCAATTTCATTAAATCAACTAATAACCAACAAACTAAAAGCTACGAACTTGTAATTTTGTACAATCACCTTACAAGAGAAATGAAATGAAACTGCATCACAAATTTTATGATTTCTTTATCTGCTTTACCACCTCCCATACAAATGTTCGGTTTCGTGAATAAAAAAAATAAAATACACCGAATTTAAAAAAAAAACAGAGAATATTGGACGTGATTCAAGCAGTCAATTAAAAAACTATTAACATTCACCCACCCTTACTATCACCCCTCACTCCTCCCCTCATAAAAACGCAAACTTGCATAAATAAACGAACGAAATATTGATTATATGTACTGGAGCTTTTGAACGTTTCCGCAAAGTGTTAAATTGACAACTGCCCTGCCCAAGAACCCCCTTTCACTTAGTCTTCCCTAACCACTCTAACCTGCACACTGACTTTCAACGCATCCGCAACTTGTCTCAAGAATAATAAAGTTTCGCCCGACTTGTTGGCAGTTTATTTATTTAGTTGTGGACCGGTTTTACACATTTAATATTAACATAAAATTTAAATTTTATCAATCAATCAATCAAATTGCTGTTAAGGCCCCTTATAGGGCCATAAGACAGAAACAGCTCTCTTCCACAAGGCGCGATCCTGAGCATCGGCTGTAAGCTGTTGCCAGAACTTGTTTACTCCTCTGGCTCAACTGCTCGCTTCCATATGTTACATGGTCGACTAACTCGACGTGTTCCTTGAGGATTATAATCCAGAGCCTGTTTGGCGATGTTTGGCTCTGATTTCCTCAAAGTATGACCGATCCACTGCCACTTCCGCCTTTGAATCTCAATACCTATTTTAGTCTGGCCAGTTGTACTCTAAAGTTCGTCGTTGGAGATCACTTCTGGCCAGAATATTCCTAAAATGCGTCGGAGGCATTGATTCACGAAGTCTGTAGTTTCTTGGTAAGTCGTATAACAACACGGATTTGACGCATGCGTCAAAAACTCGCAGCTTCGTGCGAAGGTTAATTTATTGCAGCAGTTTATTCTGAATTTTGAACTTGAAAGAACTAATAATAAACGAACCCTATCAAAATAGTCATAGACTGAAATAAAATCTGGACCAATTTCATTTAACGAGTTCTGTGCACATTGAAATTTTATGGCCGACCTATTTGTGTTCGCCGCTCCACATGGAAATTTTCAATATCTTTTTTTTGTTAACCTATATCAAATCTTTTTCGAAAGCTTCCTGTAAATGCCTCAAGCGATTGGTTGAAGTTTATTCTTTCTTTGAATTCAAGCCATCCCACATATATGCATAATGTAGCCGTATATTATGATCCCTCTCTCCCCGGTGCATATTGCTATCAAGGACATGTGCCTTAATAAAATCTTATTTCACTTTGTAAAGTAAAACTCGAGATTGGATAGAAGAGCACCCCGGGGATAAATTCGTTGCGATAGCGAACAGTCGTCATTCCTTACGTCCATATCGATGAAACTTTCCGAGAGCTTATCTTAGCGAATTTGTGCTTGTATACAAATGAGATTTGTTTGAAATGCAAATACAGTTGAAATCCGAACAACGCCATAAACGAAATCGAACTCGTAAATCTGACGAAAACAATTTCGTCCTATATTCGGAACGGATATAGGTATTAACTTATATGTTTGTGAAAAGCGAAAGTAGATGGGATTAGTGTGATGCCGATTACAATACTTATTCAGAGAATATGCCAATATTTTCAGAATTTCTCTTAGCTGGGAATTGGAGCCATGGACAAAATCTGGGTTATCGCGGCATACAAAAATATAACTAAAACCACAAACCAAAATTTAATTTTCCTCTATGTATTTTAAGCACACTTTCCTGTGCAATGTTCAAAATAGCACGATTTTAATTCCAGAATAACATCAACAAAGAATTTTCATTTCCCTTGTTTTTTTTTTTTAATGTTCATCATACACGGATAGATTCCAAATTGTGCAACTGATGGCAAATATTACGCCAAACGTTAAAAAAAACAGAAAACGAAGATTGTTCATAGTATAAGAATGGCTGCAATGAATGGAGTGAAATTGCACTACAATTAGAAACCATGTGTTCGTCCTTATTCGTATGCATAAGCTCTCAGTACTAGATTTTTGTCGGTAAAATTCTAGAGCTCCATTGTAATAAAATTAATTCGAATAATGGTTTTGAAAGTGAAATATCTACCTAACGAGATTGCTGGCATCCGAAGTTGCCGTACAGAGCTGCTAAATAGTCCTTTGCTTATGGTAGCATATTGCATGGTAGACACGATAGTACCTCATCCTTGCCTAGTACTCGAACAGCATTTAGGCGGTATCATTGTCAATGCCGTTTTAGTGTGATATATCCCACGATGATAGCTAGAAATACACATAGAATTTCCATTTGAATGCTTTAGGTCGTTAGGAATCTATTCAAAAATTATATTGAATAGAACTGCTGTAGAATATTATTTAAATGTTGATCTGAGTCACTCTTTTGTGCTGTGTTTAGCAATTGAGACACCTTTTGTGATGAGAATGATAGCGGGAAAAGTTACAAGAAACGAAATTTCAATTTATCATCGCACTAATTTATTAGTTTGTTTAAATGTTATTAATTAACTTGCATTTTTTTGTATTTTTTCTGTACAGTGAATAACGAAATTATGTGTGGTAGGTATAAAGCTGATTGATTTTCCTAGCATGAGGTTCAGAATTTTATCAATGCCGAAATCGTTCATTTACAAAGCCATTCCTCCCATTAAGGCTTATCACCAATATTCAAGTAACATCCCTTATCATCTCATCCAAACTTTGCTCCGATTGGCAAAAAATTTCGGCACAGATTCGCATTTCCTCTCCTGAGGATATATTGTTGTGCAACTCAGCATGCATTCAGCGCGTTAAGAGAAGGTTTTCTAACGATAACAGAAAAATTCACATAATGTGCATAGACGCACTGCTACCAGGATGATTAATGGCGCTTTACTTGCAACCGCGCAAGTAAAAGTAGTTTCACCGCAGAACAGAACATCTATTACTAGAGCTCTGATAGACCAAGGCTCGGTCGTATCACTTATATCAGAACGGCTCGCACAACAACTGAAACTACGCCGCTCAACTACTAACTATCACATCATTGGAGTGGGTCAAGCAGCTCCGCAGTCGTCTAGAGGTTCAGTCACATTCACTGTAAGACCGAACTTTGATTCACCGTACTGCTGTATTGTGAACGCACTGGTTTTACCGAAACTGACGTCATATGAACCGGATAGGAATCTAAACGTTGAAGAATGGCCTCATTTAAGAAACATACAATTGGCTGATCCGAAGCTTACTAGCAACGAACGACTCGACTTGGTTCTAGGCTCCAATGTGTACGCTCAAATAATTGAGTCCAAAATTGTGAGAGGTCCGTCTTGGAATCCGATAGCACAACTGACTAAACTGGGTTGGATTGTATCTGGACCAATCAACGACAGTGCATTACTGAGCACGGCATGTACGAGCATTCAATGCACAGTCGACCCTGAGCTACATCAATTAGTCCGTAAATTCTGGGAACAAGAGGATATTACGACAAGTTTCCCACCACTTTGTGATGAAGATGTTGAATGCGAGAAATTCTTCAAAGATACGCTCTCGCGTGGAGCTGATGGCAAATATACTGTTCGCCTACCATTGAAGAATACTTCGCTACACTTAGGTAACTCATTAGTTCCAGCATTAAACGCCTGGCAGCATATGGAACAGCGGTTTCTTCGTAATGAGACCTTACAACAAGACTATCAAACATTTCTTGCAGAATATGAAGCACTTGGCCATATGATAGCTGTATCTAGTCAACAAGAACTTCATACGAAACAACAAAAGATGTGCTAATACCTACCTCACCACAAAGTGATAAAGGAAAATTGTACGACTACTCGCCTCCGAGTAGTATTCAATGGATCGCAAAAAACTGACCTAGGATTATCACTGAATGAACAATTAGCTGCTGGTCCCAATCTGCTTCCAGATCTCGCAAGCTTGATTTCTCGTTGGCGATCACATACTTATGTATTTGCCGCTGACATCGAAAAGATGTACCGCCAGATTTGGGTACATCGGGATGACCGAGAACGAATAGTGTGGCGACCCAATGGAGAAAAAATCTTCAACATTACCAATTAACGACCGTCACTTATGGTTTAATCTGTGCTCCGTACTTAGTGAGCAGGACTCTCAAGCAACTAGCCAAAGACGAGGCTCACCGTTACCCACTGTGGTCAGCTGCACTACAGCAAGATATATACATGGATGATTTACTCTCTGGTGCCAATGATATCGAAACCGCTTTAGATAAACAACATCAACTAATTGAATTGACCAGGGCGGGCGAATTTCATTTGCGGAAATGGACCGCCAACCATCGCAGCATACTGGCACATCTACCTACGAACAGTATCGCAACTTCAACTGTAAGTTGGCAGTCTGAAAATTCTACGTTTCAGCTCCTTGGCTTAACTTGGCAATCAGAGGACGACTCGTTTGTATTTCAACTACATACTGTTCCAGAGCCTGCTATCATCACCAAACGAAATGTACTATCACAAGCCGCTCGGCTATTTGATCCTCATGGATGGATATCACCAATTATCGTTGCAACAAAAATTCTAATTCAGTCCTTATGGCTACTAGGGTTGAATTGGGATGACGATATATCACTTGAAGCACGCACTGAATGGAAAAAAATAAGCTCGGAAATGCTTATGATCAACCAATTGAGAATTGCCCGCTGGAACAACTACTCTCCGAAAAATCAGCTAAATGAATTGCATGGCTACTGTGATGCGTCAGAACGAGCCTATTCAGCAGTCGTATACTTACGCACTTTAGATGTCGACAACAGAGTTTGCGTCTCCTTACTGGCAGCCAAAAATAAGGTGGCACCGCTGAAACAAATTTCGATACCTCGTCTAGAGCTCTGTGCAGCAACACTTGTTAGACAGCTTACTAAGAAAATGATCGAATCACTCAACATGAACGTGACTGCAGTTCATTTACATTCAGATTCAACAATCACTCTTTCCTGGATCAGCGGACATCCCACTCGCTGGCAGACCTATGTTGCAAATCGGATATCAATTATACAGTGCACGCTACCTCAGAGCCAGTGGCACCACATCAGCACATCTAACAACCCAGCCGACTGTGCATCACGAGGGCTGCTCCCGAGTCAACTTCTTGATCACCAACTTTGGTGGAAAGGACCGAAGGAGCTAAGGTCTAACAAAAATCCGTGGCCTACTACTTCACCAAGATATACTGTGAACGATATACCAGAAGCACGGATCTCCATGCAAGTGACGCTCAATGAAATACAGCCAATCTGGAATCTAATCCATCGATTCTCGTCGCTCAATCGCATATTGAGAATAACATCCTGGTGCCTTCGATTCATCTGTAAAGTGAGACCAGGCTTCAAAAAATATGGGCCTCCGATACAGGCATATTCTACGGTCATCTCAGCCGACGAATTAAATAGAGCTAAACTAATGTGGGTTTCGCTTGTTCAGAAAGAAGCCTTCGCATCGGAAATCTCGGCTTTAAAGCATGAATCTAAAGCTCTCAAGAAAAGTATCTTGAGTAATCTCACACCCTTTCTGGATGAGTGTGGACTCCTGCAGGTAGGTGGTCGTCTAGAACATTCCTTACTAGATCTTGACCAGAAGCATCCGCTAATTTTACCAAAGGAACTCAACTGACACTTAGTACTGTGAGACAGAACTACTGGATACCACGAGGCGGTGCGGCAGTCAAAACGCTAATCAACCGATGCATTCCGTGCATCCGAAAACGATCTAAACCTCAACCACCAATGAAGGGAAATTTACCTCGTGAAAGAACTACGGAAGCGCTTCGACCGTTCTATAATTCTGGAGTTGACTATGCGGGATCTATCTGGGTACAAACTATAAAGGGACGAGGCCATAAGTCATATAAAGAATAAATCTGCTTATTTATATGTCTGGCAACAAGAGCAGTACAGTTTGAGCCTGTCTCTGACTACTCTACAGAGGCATTCTTAAACGCTTATAGACGCTTTACTGCAAGACGAGGAATTTGCGCTAGCTTATTAAGTGACTGTGGCACCAACTTCATCGGCGCGGACAGGGAACTACGAATGATGTTTTCACAGGCTTCTAACTAATCGGAAGCTATCGCTCAACAAGTAGCTAATGATGGCACCATTTGGCGTTTCAACCCCCCAGCCACTCCCCACTTTGGTGGCATCTGGGAAGCGGCCGTCAAGTCGGCTAAACACCACCTGAAAAGGGTGATTGGAGACACAACTCTCACTTTTGAGGAACTCGTTACCTTGCTTACACAAATTGAAGTGTGCATGAATTCTCGTCCCCTTCAAGCATTAACCGATGATTCTACCGACTTAACATCTCTAATTCATTTTCTGATTGGTTTAGCAATGAACGTACTACCAGAACCTCTCGTCGATGGTGTTGCAATTTCCAACCTATCACGCTTGCAACGCATACGCCAGATGCAGGAGCACTTCTGGACCCGTTGGACACAGGAATACCTACAATCATTGCAACCCCGATCTAACTGGCAACAAAAACAACCATCGCTACAACTCAATGATCTAGTTTTGATAACCAACGAAAAACTACCCCCAACGAAATGGCCACTGGGCCGAGTAGTGGATCTTCATCCAGGAGACGACGGAGAAGTCCGTGTCATGACGATCGAAACTGCCTACACAACGATGAAACGACCCGTCGTCAAATTATGTCGCCTTTTGCCTACCGACAGCAATACACCACACGGCGGGCGACCCTCTTCGTTTCGTTATGACGAGGCGAGCGGAAATGTCTGAGGAAGATTGTGCCCTGCAAGCACTTTGCTGCAATCAGAAGTGCCGTGAAAGATCGGACTCTAAAAACATGGTCAAAACTTACTTGTCAAATCAACTCGGCGTGAATAAAAGTCTCCTTAAGTCTAACGAAAACTAAGTTGCATTTTTATATCGATCGTACTTGTAAACTAGTTCTACATCAACAGGTAGCCTGCTTTTAATAACATTCTCAGTGTACCATCCAATGCTGCCACCGCGTGCCTTCTACCCCCTCCCATACAAAATGACTTATTTTCAAAAATATATAATAATCAAATTTTCTTGAAAACCATAAAAGCGAATAATTTGAAATTTCGAACATAATATTTCTATCATAATTGCAATCTTTTAGTATACAAAGTAATTAAATTTCCCCACTCCTTCCACCACCTCCCACACAACTGCGCATTTTCATGAATAACTATAAACCAATTTGCTCAGTACGTATAACATTTATCAAGCTCAAATTTTGTACTAAATACTCAATTAGTACTATAATCAATATCGGGAAAAGTAAATCGATTAGGTTCTCTCCTTTTACCTCCCCTCATACGATGTGACACATTATAACATTTTGCCAAAATTCGATTTTCTTCAAAAGTATGAAAGTTACTGATCTGAAATATAAAATATATCAATTGCATTATTATTATAGTTGCTTCTCAAAAAGTCACTAAACACCCCCTATCCCTTCTACCACCTCCCATACAAACAGCACAATTTCACTAAAACCATTTTTCAGTATCTGTTCAATTTTTGAAGCATAAATTGTGTAAAAAGTATTTTTATAGCTACTCCAGCATGATGTGAAACATTTTAGTTCAATGCTGTCACCCCTTCAACCACTCTCCATACAAAATTTCTTAAGATCACAAAAATTTCAGCTATAGTATCGTCTGATTGGGCTTTACGCACAATAGTAGTCTTGCTATGTTTTACTCTAGATGAACTCTGAGAGTATTATAAGTTTGCTCTAAAGTTTGTAACGCTAAGAAATAAGGCTCGCGCTGAGCTAGATAGTTCAAATGTTGTACACGTAATTTTAACAAAAAAGTAAGGTCAAGTTCGTGAACGGGCCAAATCGAAGGGGTGACCCTTCTACCCCCTCCCATACAAAATGGCACAATTGCTCAATTTGACAATAAACGGATTTGCTCGAAAAGTGTAAAAGCTATTGGTCTCAAATTTGGAACATATTACTTTTATGATGATATCAATTTACCGTATAAAAATTATGCGTGTCCTCCTCCTCGTTCCATCATCTCTCATACAAACTGTACTTTTTCATGAAATACTATAAACCAATTTACTCAGTTCGTATAAAATTTAGCGAGCTCAAATTGTGCGCTTAACATTTATTTAAAATTATTGGTAAGGCCAAAAAATAGCCGAATAGCTTTACCCCTTCTACCCCCTCCCATACAAAATGACACAATTTCGCAATTCGACAATAAACGGATTTCCTCGCAAAGTATAATACTACTAGCCTGAAATTTGGAATATATTATTTTTATAATAATTCCAATCGACGGTATAAAAAATATTTGTGTCCTCTCTCTCCTTCCATCCCCTCCCGTATAAACTGCACTTTGTTCATGAAATGATCTAAACCAATTTACTCAGTACGTATAAAATTTATCGAGCTCAAATTGTGCATTAGTCACTTATTTGGAGCCGTTAGTAAGATCAAAAAAAATTTGACGATAAGCTTTACCCCTTCTACCTCCTCCCATACAAAATGACACAATTTCGCAATTCGACAATAAAAGGATTTGCCCCAAAAGTATAGATGCTATTGATCTGAATTTATTACTTTTATTATAATTTCAATCTACTATATAAAAATTATTTAAGTCCTTCCCTTGCTTCCAACACCTCCCATACAAACTGCACTTTTTCATGAAATACTCTAAACCAATTTACTCAGTGCATATTAAATTTATCGAGCTGAAATTGTGCACTTAATATTAATCTAGAATTACTAGTAAGGCCAAAAGAAGACTAGATAATTAGCTTTACTCCTTCTACTCCTCGCATACAATCTGACACAATTTTACAACTTTAGAAAAAGTCGATTTTCCTGAAAAATGTGAATGCTATGGATCTACAATTTAAATCATAACAAGCGTATGATGATTATAGTTATTTCCGGAAAAGTCTTTAAGAACTCGCCCCTTCTTCTACCAGCTCCCATACAAACTGCACAATTTCACTAAATCCAATACACTGATTTTCTCAGTACCTATGAATTTTTTGAATCTAATTTTGTGTAAAGCATTTTGATAGCAACTTTAGTGTGATGAGAAAAAATTAGTTCAATGTCGTCAACCCGATACCATTTCCCCTACAAAATTTTTTGAAATAAAAAAAATTCTCTTTCATCTAGAAAGCTTTATACTCAATCGTAGTCCTGTTATGATTTTAAGCTAAATATTATTTTATTTGGGCTTTTTTTTTACTTAACACAAGCTGCAACTATTCACATATCCTTAACGGTCTCCAATACGTATATCATGATCTCAGATCACGGGATTGATTTGATCACGAGCCTGTTCCATACAAATGCGAGCATCATGGTTTCATTCTTAATAATTTATGGTTCTGATTCCAACCAAATACAAAGCGTTGTGCTCAATGAGCCTTTAAACTAAGCAAAGTATATATCCCACATAATGTATTACTAACTACATTCTCAAAAATTGCTTATTATTGCGATTCTAACGCGGAAAAAGTTGTTGGGGATCGCTAGTTCTTAGATAAAAATATTTAACCAATTTTATGGCTATGAAATTTGAATCTTGACTTTAATCAAACTGATGATGACAGTATTTAATAATTTAAAATCTCCGACCACAAATCTGAATCAGAAATGACATAGCTATTAAAAAATCACGATATACCATATTGTGAAAAATTGCACACCTCACTAGAATATTTTCACATTTCGTGGTGGTGTCACGTTTTTGCGCATAATATAGAGCTTTTCTCTATCAATCAAAATTGATCGTTTTTATATTATCGTCATTTATCATAAATTTCGCATTGAGAGTTTTCACCCCTCTGGAATAATCTTCTACACACGCAACGAAACCACATCCAAAACGGAATTCTGTATATGAAAAATAAATTTAAATGGAATGAAAAAGGATGCACGAATACCATATGTGACCAATGGACCAATTCAGGCTATTCAAAAGTTTTATGTATGCTGCATAACCATTGCGATTAGTGGTCAGGTGAATACGTGTGTATCTTACAAAAGCATAGACTCAAGTATATATATGATAGTTTGCACTAAACCATTACGATGAATATTTTCACGAAATCGACCCAAAACGAACGAAATTCAACATTTTTATGGGTTCCCTGAACGGTGATAAATGGCCCGCCACTGCTGGCAGCACCGTTCCAACGCGCTCAAAACCAATACTATGCGACCTCATAAAAATACTTTCCTCTATCATCTCGTAGGATATAATCATATTTTATTGGTGCTCATAATCGAGATGTCCCAGTTCTCTCCTAAGGGTCATCATTCATTTATTGATCCAAATATATAAAAAAAGCACTGTCAGGCCTAGGATAGCTTCATGCACAATCTGTTAGAATGGTCTCGCATATCCATGAATCAGATCGACAATCAGCTATTATTGGTCCCCATATGTTCGCCCTCGCTTTCTTCAGGTGACTATAGTTGTATATATCACATATGAAATATTTTTCATCTTCATATTCACATTAGAGACATCTGACATACATTATATGTAATCTATGTGTCCAGCTTTTTATCAGACTGGAGCGTAAAGAATACGACAATAACATAATATTATTATTATATTACAAATTGTATTAACTCTTGCAATTTATCTCATTTAACTACTTCGAAATAAGAACTCCTTTTTTTTAAATAAAATCAAATTAATTTAAAATGGATATTTAATTGATAATTTCTTGACTCTTTTTGATATAATACTACCATCTTCAATGCAAATAGCTAATATGATCTAACCCTTCTTCTCCTTTAATGGCACTACAGACAAAATAGGGTTTTGACTTCCTCACCTTCCGGTTCCTTAACATTTATGTGTTATTGTAAAATGGCTGTTAGCTCTTCGGAAAACCCTAAATCTACGAATTTTCATTTTCGCCAAGGTCCGATTTGGGGTGTAGCGCCATTGTAGAAGTAGAAAGATTGAGGTGGCCAACGCAAGTAAAATGCTGAAATTATAAGCCGACCGGAATTTGGACTCCCAACCTTAGTATTGTAGACCAACACACTACGCACTAGTCTATACTTTAACTGATCTAATATTCATAGCTTTTTGTACTCTAAATGAAATCCGAGAGTATTATAAGTTTGCCACAAACTTTGTAACGCTATGAAATAAGGCTCGGTGAAAAAACAAGTGATACAGAATTTAATATTATCAATCAAAAATCTCAAAACCGGATGTCCACCTGTCCGTTGAACGCATGGAGCTAGAAAGTTAAAATTTTGTAAACATCATTTTTGACAAAAAAGTAAGGTCAAGTTTGTGAACGGGTCAAATCGCTCTGCCCATTCTAACACCTTCCATACAAAATGACTCAATTTTGAAACTTGACAATAAACGGATTTTCTCAAAAAGTACAAAAGCTATTTATCTCAAATTTGGACTATCTATCTTATCACTTTTATATGATCTGAATCTACAGTATAACTTTTTGAATATCTCCACTCCTTCCACCACCTCCCATGCAAAGTGCACGTTTTAATGAAAAGCTAAAATCCAATTTACTCAGTAAGTATAAAATTTATCGAGCTGAAATTGTGCACAAAATATTTATTTAGAATTATTAGTAAGACCGAAAAAATTAGACAATTAGCTTTACAAAATGACGCAATTTTGCAATTCGACAATAAACGGATTTGCTCGAAAAGTAAAGATGCAATGTGAAAAATCTGAAATTGGAATATATTATTTTTATGATGATTTCAATCTACTATATAAAAATTGTTTAAGTCCTTCCCTTCCTTCCACCACCTCCCACACAAACTATGCTTTTTGTTGAAATACTCTAAACAAATTTACTCAGCACATATAAAATTTATCGAGCTCAAACTGTGCACTATTAACTTATTTAGAATCTATATAAATATAATTGTAGTGTCTGTCTGTTATTTGTTTAGAAATGGCTGTAAGATAGTTTTTTGCTTTATTTTAGCAATAACTAAGCAGAAACATGCGTTTTTAAAATTCTTCTCTGTTTGTCCGTCTGCCTGTCGGTCTGTCTGTCCGTCTATCCGGTTTTCACGCAAAAACAGCTGAACTGATTCTAACGAAACTGTCACAGTTTATTAGGCATTCTCCAGGATGTAATCTGCTTTTGGTTTTATGTCACTCCCCTCACGCCTTCTACCCCTCCCATATAAAGTGACACATTTTTAAAAATATGCTATAATCGATTTTTTTCGAAGCTATAAAAGCTATTAATTTGAAGCTTAAAATATATTAATTCTATTACAAATGCCATCTTTTAGTTTACAAATTATTTGAATCCCCTTACTCCTTCCACCACCTCCCATACAAACTATACTTTTTCATTAAATACTATACACCAATTTTCTCAGTACGTAAAACTTACATCAAGCTAAAATTTTGTTCCAAATCCTTAATTAGCATTATTGTTAATATCGGGAAAAAAACCTAACCGATTATCTTCACTAACCAACAATGTGACACGATTCTACGACTTTACAAAAATTTGATTTTCTTGGAAAGTGTGAAAGACACAGATCTAAAATTTAAAATATATCAATTGCATAATGATTGAACCCCTCACTCCTTCCACCACCTCCCACACAAACTGCACTTTTTTATGAAATACTCTAAACCAATTTTCTCAATACGTATAGCTTTTATCGAGATAAGATTTTATATGGAATCCTTAATTAGCATTATTATTAAGATCTCGAAAAAATTAACTGATTAGCTTCACTCCTGCTACCTCCTCCCATGACACAATTTCACAACTTTTCAAAAATTCGATTTTCATGAAAAGTGTGAACGTTGCTGAACTAAAATTTAAAATAAATCAGTTTTGTTTCTCGAAAAATCACCAAGAAAAAACTCCCCTCCTTCTACCACCTCCCATACGAATTGCACAATTTCAGTAACTACAATGCACTAAGTTTCTCAGTACCTATTCAATTTTTGAAGCTTAAATTTGATACAAAACATTTTGATAGCTACTCTAGTATGATGTGAAACAAATTAGTTCAGTACTATCACCCCTTCTACCACTCCCCATACAAAATTCTCAACATGACAAAAATTTCATCTGTAGTATCGTTTGATTTGGCTATAACTATTCACATGTCCTTAGTGCTCTTCAATACAAATATGGTCTTAGATCACGGGATTGATTTGTTCACGAGCCCGTCTTATACAAATGCGAGTATCGTGGTTTCATTCTTAATAGTTAAATGTTCTGATCCCAACAAAACAGAAACCTATGTCTTCGAAGGGCCATTAAACTAATCAGTTTATATGTATATCCCGGACAATGTATTACTAACTACATTGTCAAAAATTGCTTATTTTGCGATTCTTACGCGGACAAAGTCGCGGACGATCGCTAGTTATTAATAAGACCAAAAAAATTAGGCGATTAGCCTTACCCCTTCTACTCCCTCCCATACTATCTGACACAATTTCACAACTTTACAAAAATTCGATTTCCCTGAAAAGTATCAGCGCTACTGATCTGCAATTTAAAACATGTCAAATGCTGCTATTTCTGAAAAGGTCATGAACGACTCCCCTCTCCTTCTACCACCTCCCATACAAACTGCACAATTTTACTAAATTCAATATACTAATTCCATTTGTGAAACTTAAATTTTGTTTAAGACATTTTTGAAGCAACTCTAGCATAATGTGTAAAAATTGGCTCAATACCGTACCCCTTCAACCACTACCCATACAGAATTTCTTAAAATCAAAAAATTTCGCTTTCATGTAGAGTATCGCCATGTGGAAGAATGAGTTATTTAAGTTCCGCACTACATTTATCATGAAAGTAGCGATAGTAAATGCTGAGTACTCCAACGTTCCTACGATGCTCGAGGAATTCAATAGAATCCATAATGGTGTCGTCTCCAATTATTCGGGACGCATGTTTTTGGATTTGATCGAGCAGCGCAAGGTGTGTTTTGGGTGCTGCAGTCCATAAATGCGAATTGTACTCTAAGCGAGGTCGAATGTAAGCCTTGTAGAGGCGCGAGGTATAAAATATTTTTTATATTTGCGTAGAATACCTAGGCTTTTGGAGGTATCAAGGGAAACATCAAAGATATGTTTGCTCCAATGAAGATGGTTATTTAATTTTACGCCTAATACGATAAACTCAAAAAGAGCCATTTGGTATGCCATTAAAAGACGACGGCGCTGGAACATCCCGTTTTAAGGGAAAGGTGACAGGCCTGTGTTTTAGCAGTGTAGAGCTGTACTCTATTTTTTCTGCCCCATTCCAGGATTTAGTCGAGGTCGGAGTTCAACGAACCGAATAACTTCCAGTGTTTGGAAGCAACAGATTGGCTTTGAGAATCCGCAGCAGAGTTAACTTCAAAGGTATTATTGAAAGTATTGTCATCTGCAAAACTATGGATTGGATTGAGAGTAGAAGACAAAAGTTCGTTGATAAATACTAAGAACAGAATAGGCGATACGACCGAACCCTGAGGGACGCCAGAATTAGTTGGAAAAGAGGAAGAAGTAACGTCATCTAATATTACTCGTATAATGCGTTCGGACAGGAAACTCTCAATCCATCGAATGAGGGTAGCATCGAGGCCAATGGGCGTTAGCTTAACAATGAAACATTCATGCCAAACTCTGTCAAAAGCTTTCGCAATGTCAAGTGTAAGAACTTGACGTTCGTCGTATTTGTGCAAGCAAGAGTTCCAACGTTTCGTCAAGTAGACCAAGATATCTCCCGTTACCCTTTCAGAAGATTGTGAATGATATTGCGATTGATAGCAGTTTGCATCACTTTCGAGAGCACTGAAGTAATGGCTATCGGGTTTTTTTGGGAATTGGCTGAACATTCGCGACTTTTCACAATCGTGGAAAACACCCAGAAGAGTAAGATAGAAAAAAAAATATTGCGAAGGGATTTAGCCACATTTTAAGGGTAATGGGGAATGCCATCATGGTCAGCAGATTTTTGAACATTGAGCTTCTGCAGGATCCTGAATATGAGATGCGTGCGAAAATGTAGCGGAGGCAGCGAAAAACCTGATGGAGTTACAATAGGAGGGGTGTAATGTAAATGTTTTTGTATGTATACATATATTGAATAAAGCAGTTGCGATTCTAACTCGGACCTGGTCGGTTGATTATTTAACGCGCTCTCTGATAACGTAACATCTGGCGACGAGGAGGTGCGAACAAACGTGTGCGATGAACGCGGAACAATTTAACACGTTCATAGGATTGTTTCAATCGGCGATGCAGGGATTAACAATGGGAGGCGCCGCGAGACAGCGAGACGATGGCGGTACGGTACACGAGCTGCAGGTCATTGTGCGGGGATTCAGGTGCGACAAATACGACACCCAGATACAAGCCGCTACGTTCGTGGACTATTTCGAGGCACAATGCCGAATGCGGGGCCTCGATAAATCGACAGATAGTGCGTATATCGCCGCGAAACGCGAGTTATTCTTATCATGCCTAAAACCCGAAACGTTCCACGAACTGAAGGTGGCCTTTGCCGACGCTAGTGCGAAGTTTGAGGAGCAGACGTATGACGTCATCAGGGAAAAATTTCTGCGTCTGATTCAAATCCGCATAACACGCTTTAAAGCACTTACGAACTTTTGGAATTGCATCCGACGCTCCGATCAAACGTTTGAGTCGTATGCAAATCAGCTCAAAGAATTGAGTCGGGATTGCGGATACAACGGTGAAATGCTCGATCGACAATTGCGTGATCGCTTTGCAACGGGATTACATCATAAGCGATTAGAAATAGAGCTAAAACAACGTTGGCCGGACCTCAAATCAAAAAACAGTGACGGTGTTGAAGTGGAAGTAACATTCGCGGAAGTGTTCGCAATAGCTCAAGTGCGAGAGGCAGCAGAAAAAGACTATGACGCTAGTGGTAGTGAATCTGTGAAACGCGTTCAAGGCCCGACAAGACGTAAAACAGTTAAACAACTACACAGTGATCAGTGTCGACGGTGCGGTAAATCAAAAACACACACACAATGCCACGCAGAAAATAACATTTGCGAAGAGTGCGGTATCAGGGGACACTTTGGATCGTGCTGCATTAGACGTGGACGAGCTCAACTATCAAGAAATACAAGTGCACACACCTTTACCACTACAAATGAAAACAGCAACAGCACAGATTCCAGAAATAAAAAAAAATATACAAGACGGGACAGCGTCCAGAAACGAAAAATTTACAAAATGAGCGAGACATGTAGTAGTGACGACGAAACAGAATCCGAACCAATATTTCACGTTAACAAGGGAAAGAGAATAGACGTCATCATCAACAACGTAAAATGCACGATGGATTGGGATCCAGGTGCAGCACACTCCATTATTAGTTCAGCTTTATGGAGGAGAATCGGATCACCACCACTATCAAAGGGGCCTACACTCAAAGCTTATGGAAATTTCAAATTAAAGCCTATAGGACAAACTCTTGTGGCTGTAACTCTACGAAACACGACAGTTAATCTCCCGGTAGTTGTATTGGATAACGCAGAACCTTTATTATTTGGGTTACCATGGAGTGAAGCGTTCGGCATGCAGTTTCCATCGGCTGTGTACTCACTAAAGGAAATGGGGCATCAAAATAAATACAACAACAATAACTGTCAACGAGATTTATCTAAAGTAATTGAAGAGAATAAAATTCTTTTTGAAAACTCACTCGGTAAGATTAAAAACCATCAAATTAAAATTCATTTAAAACCAAACGCCAAGCCAATACATGTACCGGCGCGTCCAATAAAACTTGGGTTACAAAAAAATGTTGAAGCGGAACTCGACAGGCTTATAGAAAATGGAGTGATTTCACAGGTGGACCCGAACAATACACCGCTAGAGTGGGCAACACCCACTGTAAATGTCATAAAGAAGGATGGCACAATTAAAATATGCGGGGATTTTCGGACGACACTTAATCCTGCGCTAGTAACAGAAAGGCATCCAGTTCCACTGTTCGATCAACTGACACACAAATTATCTCGAGGTGAGACATATTCAACAATTGATTTAAAGGATGCATACCTACAATTTGAGATACACCCGGACTCAAGAAAATACGTAGTTATTTCGACTCATCGAGGCTATTATCAATACAATCGCCTTCCTTTTGGCATCGCAAATGCTCCGGCTAGTTTCCAAAGGTATTTGGAACAGTTAGTAGCAGGAATACCCAACGTTGCGGTATATTTTGATGACATCGCCATCACGGGTAAGGACAACTATGCACATTTAGAAAACATTAAAGAAGTCAACAAATGCGCTTTTATGCAACCCTCAATCGAATATTTGGGACACATAATCAGCAAAAAAAAGTATACGACCTTCACAGTCCAAATTGACCGCGATTTCAAATGCGGCAACACCAACTAACGTAAAGGAGCTCAGATCTTTTTTAGGTTTAATAAATTTGTATGAACGATTTATACCTAACCTACACGGCACTTGCGCAAATCTTCATTCATTAACAGGGACGCGACATCAATGGAAATGGGGTCCTGCGGAGTCACAGATATTCGAGAAAATAAAGCAAATGGTGGTGAAAGCTAATGTTATTGTACCTTATGACCAAAACCGCCAAATATACGTAGCATGTGACGCATCCGAGAAAGGAGTAGGAGCAGTCCTATTTCATAAAACTAATGCACAAATCGAGGAATCAATTGCGTTTGCATCCCGCAAACTTACAACCTGCGAGCAAAAATACTCTGTAATAGATCGCGAAGCACTAGCAATATTTTTCGCACTAAGGAAATTCGACCAATTTTTACGAGGATCTACATTCACGCTAATCACAGATCATAAACCGTTACAACATCTGTTTGGAGAAAATCGAAATTTGCCGAAGTTGGTCAATAATCGATTGACTCGTTGGGCACTCTACGTCGGCTCGTATAATTACAACATTGAATATAGAAGAGGAGCAAACAACATTATCGCAGATTGCTTATCACGACTTCCTAATAATAATGAACGCGTAGGCAGGGAAGAGCAGCTGATCAACAAGATATCCGAAGAATTACTAAGCAATACGTACGACGACATACAACTGTCACAACCAATTTTACAGAGAGCCACGAAAAACGACCCGGTACTGCGGAAAGTATTATGGCTTGTACGATCAAGTTGGAGTAGCCAGGAAGTTACCAGCGATCTCAAACCGTACTACGATAAAAAGGACGAAATCGCAACAAACGACAACATTCTAACCTGGCAGGGGAAGCTAATCATACCCAAAGAACTTCGCCAAGCCGTGCTCAGACGTCTACACATCGGACATCCGGGAATAGTTGCTATGCGTGCAATATCCCGTTTCTACGTCTGGTGGCCTCTTATAAATGCTGACATCGACACTTTTGTAAAAAGTTGCAGGCCATGCCAGGAACAAAGGCCGCAGTGCGCAGAACTTCCAGTGTATTCGTGGACCATACCAGAACAACCATGGGAACGTATTCATGTGGACTTTGCTGGACCATACGAAGACCAGCAGTGGCTTGTTGTAGTCGACGCCTTAACCAAATGGGTTGATATCCGACCTTTTAAACAAATAAAAGCCGAACATCTATGCAATGCACTAGATGATATTTTTACCACGTTGGGATTGCCGCAAATCATAGTCTCGGATAACGGACCACAATTTATATCCGAAAAGTTTAAACATTTTTGTAAAACACGATGTATCAACCACATTAGATCGTCACCATATCATCCCAAGACCAATGGGGTCGCAGAGCGTTTCGTTCGTACTTTTAAAACGAGAACAAGAGCGAGTAAAGGTGAAAACAAGACAACACAGCAACGCCTCCGAGAGTTTTTGTCCTCATACAGGAATACTCCACACCCTGCAACAGGAAAAACTCCAGCTGAGATGATGTTCGGAAGACGACTGAAGGGGATTTTTGACAATATAAGACCTGATAGGAGACACAAGCTGCAGTTCAAGAGCCTAAAACAAGAGATTGAGTCGAGGAAGAAAATACGAGAATTCCAACCGGGGCAACAAGTATATTATAAGACAAGAGTGGACAAAAAATGGCAACCTGCAAAAGTTATGGAGAGAACGCATCGGTACTCCTATCGTATACTAGCTCCTGACGGTGTGGAGCGAAGACGACATAGCGACCACATACGCGAACGTAACGAAGGCGAAACAGTAGAGAAAGACGACATCCTCAAAGCGTCGCAGGTCTCACCAAGTGTACCAACAAGCATCGAACATACACAGCCGACTACGAACAGTACTCCGACACCCCAAGTCGAACCACAAGGGACTGCGATGCTAAATATAGATCTGGCATCAGCCCCTAGACGAAGCAACCGTATTCGAAGAGCACCAGATCGCTTCAGAAGCAGTGCGTATCAATAAAAGCCCGTCACATACATATCATAATCACTATTTCACTGAATATAATTATTTGAATCTCATTTAGCTAAAATATTAAGACATTTGAATTTTATTATTTCTTTGCTGTTAAATTGACATTGAACTATCATTTCTGAACATTTGAATATTATTATTACTTTGCTGTTAAATTTATAGGGGGAGGAATGTAATGTAAATGTTTTTGTATGTATACATATATTGAATAAAGCAGTTGCGATTCTAACTCGGACCGGGTCGGTTGATTATTTAACGCGCTCTCTGATAACGTTTGGTTTGGTTTGAAGGTAGTAGTGTGGAGTTTCTCGCGAAACTTATTGCCAATAGGTTAGTTTTCTCAAAAGATGGACCTTGACTTCAACTTCTCTTCTAGTTTTGGTTTCCTACTGGAGGCCAAAGCTGCATAAGTGCCTTCTTCTTCAAGCGGAGGCTACAGGGGGATCCTCCCGAAGGCTGGAGGTATGTACTTATTTCATGTACGCTATACGCTGGCATCCGTAATCTCAGAGCCATGGGTGTTCTAGTGTTTGACCTTGACGGTCGTACTTAAGTGAGTGGAGTACTGTTCCATAGGGAATAGTACGAAGCCATCAAGCTATTTTTCCGCGAGGACTTCAAAAGAAGGAAGGAACTTCTTTGACCAACTTATTTTCCTTGGCATGCGTCAAGTCTTCGCCGGTTTGAAGTCATTAGATCTTCTTGCAAATGCAAGGAGGTGCGAATAATTAATGCCTTCAGTGGCCACACTCTCCCAGGAAGCACTTTGGAGAGTACCAGAGATGTGTGACCAGGAATACAAGGAATCCAACTGAAATAACTGCGTTTATGAAGCCTGACCAGAGGCTTTCTGGCTCCATGAAAGATTACTTCCATCCACGGCCATGGTTGCGGTTCGTTTAACCGTATACGTGATGGCTGTGCTTAGCACAAATTTCGGGAAAAAAGTTCTTCTGAGTTCGGCGTTTTTCTCATCCGGGAGCTTTGACTTATAGACAGCTAGATGTGTTCGATAGACCTAGCACTCATCAGTGTAAATGCCGGACTAGCATTTGCTATGGACTGCTATCTTCGCATGCGTTAATGATTGTCGTCACAAAAACAATCCGTATTGCTTAAGACAACCGGGCAGCAAGGCTCTCATGGTGGAAGCCTTTTTGGCATTTAGCTTCACATTTAACAGAATTAACATTACTATCTTCAATGAATAAATTATTATTAGAACAGATTATTTAGTTTTTGTTTTCCAGATCTGAGAGCTTCCAATTTAATTATTATAACAAAGTATCGAACCTATTGTTTATTTAAATAGCATGCAGCTACTACACCGCGGAAGCCTCAAATGTGTTTTTTATATAACGTGAAGCTATGCTAGGACAGCTAGGTATTTAATATAAGTAATTCTAAAATATTTATACTATAGCATTACCGTATTAGTTAATCTCGAACTAATTAATTAAAAAAAAACAACAATTTGCCCTGAAAGGAGTAAACACGTACTGAAATCACGACACTTGGTAATAATTAAACGGAAATTATTTTCATCCACGGTGTGACACTTTCGTAACAAATTAAGTGGTAAATATTTCATGTTGCTGTCAGTACTAAAGGGAATTCCCCGGAACATCTCTTCATTAGAATTATACATTAACATTTACCCATAAAAAGAAGCTAAAAGAAAACGAAAACATAAGCGAAATCAATTACTTTCGTCTGCAAAGTCAGAAAATTTTCATGGATGAATCGCTCTACTTATCGTAAAACGTTTCTTTTGGTTTCTTCTTTTTTTTGGGATTGAATAAAATATGAAAAGCTCTTAAATTGTCGAAATCTTTCTCATTTTTTTTTCGTTTCATCACAAAAACTCTTACGTGAACTGATGACCTCCTTTTATCCCAAGAGCCACCTGCTGGTGAAGGTATAGAAACAGGCGATACCCTTTAACTCTTGACCGTGTAGGTTGACGAAAAAAAAAACTGTAAAAAAGGGATAAAATGAAGCACATTTCGGAACATAGTGCAAAGAGAGGTAAAAAAGGATCGGTGAAACTGACGAAGGATTTAGCCGGTCCTGATAGAGTTCAGTTCGAGAGATTTACGAGCACAGAAAGTTTTCAAGTGGTCAATTTCTTTTGAGTAGGGTCCAGAGCTTTTCCTTTGAGTTGTAATGGAACTTATTTCCATTCTGTTTAATTTTTTGTAAACACTGTCTGTACTACTGTTGGTAATTTTTCAAAAAAAAAAAAGAAAAAATAAACTCTTCACTAAAAGAAATTTTGTCTGGTTTCTAGAAAGTTCATTTGAATCAAAAATTACATAATAATTGCTATATTTACAATCAAATCATAAATTAAATTCGGTATCCGGTACAATACCCAGACTTACATTTAACCGATTACGCTTTTCAGACTACAATTGCCAGATTTTCTAATTTCCAAGTCTTTCATTAGCCAGACTTTCATTTTCCGGACTATCATACGGCTGATTCTCATTTGCCCGAATTATAGTTGTTTTAATGCGTATTGAAGAAACATTAATCTGATAACATTAATCTGACAAACATAAATCTGACCCATTTAAATAGCTAACTGTAGATATTTGGATCGATTGCTTTAGAGGAATAATTGTGTTCTTTGTAAACAGGAAAATAAGGCACGCTGTGTTTTTCATATTCAGTAAATTTTGCAAAAATGCTAGCAAGGTATTTCAATTCTCTACGCTTCTTACATGTCCATCTCTACACTTAATTTACTTATAATTTTACTTTATTATTTTAATAGTATTGTGATCGACTCAGAAATTTTGTTTTTTTATGACTGAAACAGCCTAAAAAAGCGCAAAAAAAATCCGTCCGCCGTACGCCGACGTGCACGCTCAACGCACATTAACTACCAAGCCCTTCAAGATAGAAAGTTCGTTTTTGGGGGAATTGTAAATAGTTGGGGATCTCAGCGGTAAGCCATTTTTGGGGGTGTAAGGATTCAGTGGGAGACGGGTGGAGCACTAAAACCGAAAACTAAGAATTCAAATAGCTAGGAACCTGAAAATCAACATACACATAGAGGAGTTTGTGGGACAAACTTTAAAAAATAATTTAATTTTTTTGTCAATTGGGGTCCAAAAAGGGGGGTGGGGGGCTAAAAACAATTTGTCCGCCGAATTTTTTTTTTCAAATGATTATATCTTTGAAATCACTTACCATAAAAAAATTTATTATTCGGGACCATTAAGGTGGTATACAGACCAACCAGAACTTAGCTTCAAGGAGGCTAATTGTTATAAGCGCATTTAAAAAAAAATCTCTAAAGTAAATATTAACTAGTTGAAAACCTTCAAAACTTCTACCCCTTCCCATACAAAAATTTTTTTCCGTCAGCTACGTGTTTCCTTGAACTACGAATTCAAATACCATAGCTATGGTTTTAGCAAGAAAGCTGAAAATCTATATTACTTAAAGAACGAATTGTGGGACAAATTCTAAACATTAATTTTATTTTTTTACCCATTTGGGGTCCGAAAAGTGGGGCTGAAACAAATTGTCGGCCGATTTTTTTCCAAATGACTATATATTTGGAATTACTTATCACAAAAATTTCATATTTTAGGACCAATTATGCGGCACTTAAGCCAACTGGAATCAACTTAGTGCGAGGCCAATTGTTGCAGAGGGGGGAAAAGGGAAACACTTTAGAATTATTATGTCGACTATCCCTTAAGCTGTGTAATTGAAAGTTGGATCATTTTTTAAGCTATAAAACAAAATATGATAAAAATATAATATTTTGACATTATAAAAGGGGAGGAGGAATGAAGACCATTTCAAAGATTTCGCATTTTTCAAAATTTCAAACCTTTATATCTTAAGATCAATCTCAGGTATTAAGTTAAAATTTTGTCAGATTGTAGAGCTTTCTGACCTTTAATTTTGATAAAAATTTTAGGTTTAAGAGTATAAGGGAGAGTAGTCGTAGGACTAAATGTTCCAAACTTTCACTGATTGGGGTCCAATTGATTGATTACTTTATTATTCTAATAATAAAGTATTGTCATCGACACAGGAAAAAAAAAGTTTGCTACTCTGAAATTTTTTTTTTTCGCGTTTCATGACTAAATTAGCCTAAAAATGCAAAAAAAAAAAAATCCGTCCCGCCGTATGCCGTACATATGGAATCATATCTCCGAGACCGTTAGAGGTAGAATGTTTGTTTTCGGGTGGATTGTTGATTGGGTAAGTGAGCTCTATTTTCTAAATTTTGGGGAGCGTTAGGTGGAAGGGGAAGGCGGTAGAAGGGAAAGAGTCAAAAGCTACACTTGCTAATATATAAACCACGAATGCAGATAGGAAGTTGAAAATCAGTAGAGATATAGAGAGGGTTGTGCGACAAACTTTAAAAATAATTTATTTTTTTTACCATTTGCGTTCGAAAAGGAAGGGCTAAAAACAAATTTTCGGCCGAATTTTGTTTTCCAATGATTATATCTTCGAAATTATTTATAGTAGAAAATTCATATTTTGGGACCATTAAGGTGGCATATAGTACCACTGGAATCAGCTTAGAGAGTGGCTAATTATTGTAAGGGTAAGTGTCAAGGGGTTCAAGGAAAAACACTTAAGAATGAATGTCTCAACTATCTCTTAAGCTACAATTAGCCTTAGAAGTGATAATGAACTGGTGTCAGTCTAAAAACTTGAACATCAACCCAGGTAAGACTGAGCTAGTACCATTTACAAATAGAAGGAAAATGTACATCATACCCCCTTCAATAAATGGTACAATAATACCCTTTTCAGACGAGGTAAAATATCTAGGTATTATACTAGATAGCAAACTCAACTGGAATAAACATATAGAATGGACTCATGCCAAAGCACTAAGGGCATTCTGGGCCTGTAAAGGCTTATTTGGCAGAAGATGGGGACTAAAGGCCAAAATGATTTACTGGTGCTACAGAACAATCATTCTTCCAATAGTCACATACGGATCAACGATATGGTGGACTAAAACTTTACAAAGAAAAGCACAGAATACGCTTCAAAAAATCCAAAGGCTAGCTTGTCTTGGTATCACAGGAGCTATGAAAACCTGTTCCACAGCGACAATGGAAATGTTCCTTAACATCCCTCCGATACATCTACAAATAACAAAGGAAGCTATCAAAGGGGTGTTACGCATACAGAGGGAAAACAAGTACAAACCAGGGGATTTTAGAGGCCACCTCAAAATCCTAAGAAACCCGAAAGTGGAGGTTCTAGCCTCTACACTATCAGATGCTATGCCGACAAAATATAATTTTGAAACCCCCTTCAAAGTTGTAATCAGAGAACGCAAGGACTGGCAATCCACGCTACCTGAAATGGAAGAGGGATCAACCATCTGGTATACAGATGGTTCGCGCACCTCTGAGGGGGCAGGAGCTGGAGTCAAAGGCCCTAACTTCTCGGTTTCAAAACCACTCGGCAAAGAAGCCACAATCTTCCAGGCTGAACTAATTGCAATGGAGCTATGTATCCAAGAGAATATAAGGAGAGCTCATCGCAACAAATCAATTTATATCCTATCGGATAGTCAGGCGGTTCTCAAAGCCCTAACATCCAATAAACACGGATCGAGGTTAGTTTGGGACTGTCTTCAAGACCTAATCATCCTGGGGAAAGGAACGACGAAACCTTAATGTGGGTACCAGGACATATGGGAATTGAGGGAAGCGAAGAGGCTGATCGCATTGCAAAAAGTGGCGCGGAAAAAAACTTTATTGGTCCAGAGCCATTCTGCGGAAAACCAAAAGGGCATCAAAGCTCGACACTTAAGAAGTGGGTTGAACAAGAACACAAAATCTACTGGAATAGACTTCCAGGCTTATCAACCTCAAAAAAACTAATCATACCACAAAAAAACAAAGTGGAAGATATCCTAAAATTCAGGAAGAGCGATATTAGTACGCTAATTGGCCTAATGACGAGGCACAGTGGAGTGAACCACCACCTCAATAATATGGGCTTAGCTGAAACCGACATCTGCCATTTCTGTCTCGAAGACTCAGAAACGACAATACATATCCTATGCCACTGTGAAGCAGTGGCAAGGAAAAGGTATAATCTTCTGGGGAAAGGTTTCATTTCCACCGAGGAACTAGCCAATATGGCTCCCTTACAGATACTCATATTAGCTGAAGCTATTGAGTTATGGTAGGGTATAGGGGCAATAATCGCACAATAGGCCAAAAAGGCCGCAGTGCTCTCACGTGTTCCCCTAACATAAATAAATAATAATAATAATCTCTTAAGCTACAAAATTGAAACTAGAAACATAAATTAAGCTATACGAGGAAAATACGAAAAAAATTTAACATGTTGAAATAATAGTAGTGGGGGGAAATGGGAAGCATTTAAAAAATGGCGCACTTTTCAAAATTCATCATCATCAATGGCGCGACAGCCCAAATCGGGCCCTGGCCTCCTGAAGTCGTCGCCTCCAATCGTCTCGATCCAAAGACCGCGTCCTCCAGAAGCTAATTATACTCTAGATGAAATCCGAGAGTATTATAAGTTTGCTCTAAAGTTTGTAACGCCAAGAAATAAGGCTCGGAGAAAAAAATGATGAATACAGAAATTAATATTATCACTCAAAAATCTCAAAACCGGATGTCCGTCCGTCCGTCCGTCCGTCCGTTCGCTCTCTAGCTTGAGAACGCGTTGAGCTAGAAAGTTAAAATTTTGTATACGTCGTTTTTAACAAAAAAGTAAGGTCAAGTTCGTGAACGGGCCAAATCGCTCCACCCCTTCTACCCCCTCCCATACAAAATGACACAATTGCGCAATTTCACAATAAACGGATTTGCTCGAAAAGTATAAAAGCTATTAGCCTTGAATTTTGAATATATTACTTTTATGATAATATCAATCTACCGTATAAAAATTATGCGTGTCCTCCCCCTCCTTCTACCACCTCCCATACAAACTGTGTTTGTCATGAATTACTCTAAGCTAATTTACTCAGTGCGTATAACATTTAGCGGGCTGAAATTGTGCACTAAATATTTATTTACAATTGTTAGTAAGGTCAAAAAAAATTAGACGATTACCTTCACCCCTTCTACCCCCTCCCATACAAAATGACACAATTTCGCAATTCGACAGTAAATGCATTTGCTCGAAAAATATAAAAGCTATTAGTCTGAATTTTGGAATATATTACTTCCATAATAATTCCAATCTACAGTATAAACTATATTTACGTCCTCCTTCTCCTTCCACCCTCTCCCATACAAACTTCACTTTTTCATGAAATGCTCTAAGCCGATTTTCTCAGAACATATAGCATTTATAGAGCTCATATTTTGTAATAAATACTTATTTAGCATTATCACTAAGATCAGAAAAAAATATTTGATTAGCTTCACTGCTTCTACCCCCTCCCATACAAAATGACACAATTTCACAAGTTCACAAAAAATCGATTTTCTTGAAAAGCATAAATGTTACTAGACTAAAATTTTAGAGTTGTCAATTTTATGATATTCTTAGTTATTTCTGAAAAAATTACTAAAATCCCCCCACTCGTTCTACCACCTCCCATACAAACTGCACATTTTCACTAAATCTAACGCACTAATTTTCTCAGCTCCTATTCAATTTTTGGAGTAAGCATTTTGTATAAAACATTTTCATAGCTACTTTAGCATGATGGGGAAAAATTAGTTTAATGCTATCACCCCTTCTAACACTCCCCATACAAAATTTCTTGGGATCACAAAAAATTCTGTTTCATCTAGAGTATCGTAAGATTGCGCTTTACGCGCAATCGTAGTCCTGTTATGTTTTTTAGAATGGCTTTGCTGTCTTCATCAACCGAGTCTTCCCATCGCTTGCGTGGTATGCCTACTGGCCGGTTACCACTCGCTTTGCCTTTAAGAGCACGTTTGGGGATTCTTCTGTCTTCCATTCGCTCTACATGGCCAGCCCACTGCAGTTTGCGTAACTTGATGAACGTTGAAGCTTCTGGCTCGTCGTAGAGTTGATACAACTCATGGTTGTATCTTATTCGCCATTCCGTTCCTTCCTTCACAGGTCCCAAAATTCTTCGGAGGACCTTTCTTTCGAATGTGTTAACTGCTTTTTCGGAAGTTCGCGTTAATGTCCACGTCTCGCTGCCATAACAGAGCACAGGTCGTATAATAGTTTTATAAATCCGCAGCTTATTGTTCCTGTGCACTTTCTTGGATTTCATTATTGGAAGTACCGAATAATACGTCTTATTTGCTAGTATTATCCGTCGTTTGATTTGGTCTGTTTCATTACCGTCCTTTGCTAGATTAGCCCCAAGATATATGAAGTTGTCCACACTCTCCAAATTATATTCCGCAATTGTTATGTTTTGTCTGATTGGCGTTCTCCTTCTTGTTTGCGTCATTACTTTTGTTTTGCTTTCATTAATGCGCAACCCGAATTCTTTTGCGGCGGAGTCAAGATTGACAAATACCTCCTTAGCACTAGGGAAGGATCTTGCTAGAATGTTAATGTCGTCAGCGTATGCTACTAGTTGGGTGGACTTTAATAGTAGTATCCCATTGGTGTCGACTGGGATTTTTCGGACGACATACTCTAGTGCCAAGTTGAAAAGCATAGGAGCTAGACCATCTCCCTGCTTTAAACCACATTCCGTTCGAAAGCTGGTTGTGGAATCGGTTTGTATTCTTACTTGGGATTCAGTGTTCGTCATTGTGAGTCTTGTTAGTCGGACTAGTTTTGGAAGAATTCCAAAGTCAAGCATGATTTGGTATAGTACGCTCCTGTCAATACTGTCGTATGCTTGTTTAAAATCTACGAATATTTGATGCACGTCTGTGTTATATTCCCAGCATTTCTCAAGCACCTGTTTCACCGAGAATATCTGGTCTGTTGTAGATCGTCCGGTTCTGAATCCGCCTTGGTATTCGCCAATTATTTGATTAGTATAGGGCTTAAGACGACGTTTAATTATTTTTGTCAGTATTTTATAGGACGTACACAACAATGATATACCTCTGTAGTTTGTCTCCTTTCTTGTAAATTGGACATATAATGCTTTTTCGCCAGTCGTCGGGTATGATTTCCTCTGTCCAAATATTGCATATCATGCTGTGCAGTATTTCAGCGACACAGTTTCCACCGTTTTTCAGAAGTTCAATTGGTATTTCGTCAATTCCCGGCGCTTTGTTTCGTTTTTGGTCACATAGGGCTGCTTTGATTTCAGGAAGCGTGGGTGGTGTCGATGATGGTTCATCTTGAATTGAAATGTTGTCTGTCGTTATCGGTGCTACTGGGATGGGATTCAAAAGATGTTCGAAGTATGAAGCCCATCTCCTTTTGATTTCTTCTGTGTCGCTGATGATATTGCCCTCTGCGTCTTTGCAGAGACTGGTTTTTGGTTTATATCCCTTTTTCAAGTCTTTTACTATGGCGTATGCGTCCCGCGTATTATTTTTTCTCATGTCGTCGTCCATTTTTTGTATCTTGTCATTATGGTACTTCCTTTGTTTTCGTTTGCAGGTCTTTTTCGCATATCGCCTAAGCTTGTCATATCTTTCTTTTTTGGCTCGTGTTGGTCGTTCAGTAAAAATTTTGTAAGCTTCGTTCTTTCTATCTATTGCGTCGCGACATTCTTGGTCGAACCAATCATTACTTTTTCGCCGTGCTTGATATCCTAATACCTCTTCCGCGGAGGATTTGATGCCGTCTCGTATTTTCATCCACGCATTATCCACTGGCATTTTTTGGATATTTTCATATATTGGTTTCAGGTGTTTATTACATGCTAGCATGCAAGCCTGCGCCACCGTTTCGTTGTTAAGCTTGTCGACATTGAATTTGCGAGCTCTACTCGTTTTCGAATACCCACGACAAGCTATTTTGCATCGATACTTAGCTCTGACTAGATAGTGATCTGAGTCACAATTCGCACCGCGGAGAGTTCGTACATCAAGTATGCTGGAAGCAGCCTTTTTCTCAATAAGAACGTGGTCTATTTGGTTGAAGGTATGACCATCTGGTGATGCCCACGTTCGTTTGTGAATATCGCGATGTGGGAAGCACGTAGAGCTTACTATGATATTTTTGCTGCTTGCGAAATCAATAAGACGTTGGCCATTGTCGTTGGTTATGTCATGGAGACTGTGCCCTCCTGTTGTTCCTCTATGAGCCTCCTCCTTTCCGACTTTTGCATTAAAATCCCCTAAGACAATTTTTAGCACATTCGAGGGCTGTGAGTCATAGGTTGTCTCTAGGGTGGCATAAAATTCGTCTTTAGTTACATCGTCCTTGTCTTCTGTTGGTGCGTGAACGTTGATCAACCAAGTGTTGAAAAATTTAGTCTTTATTCGGATTGCACACAATCTTTCACTTATTGGTTTGAAGCTCGTGACCTGCTGTTCAAATTTTTTGTCAACGACAAAAGCGACTCCAAACTCTCTGCTTCCAGACAATTTTCCACTTGGATAGATTGTGTGTGATCTCATGTCCATGATTTCGCTACCGAGCCATTTCGTTTCTTGGATAGCAGTTATGTTGATGTTGTGTTTTGCCACTTCTTCGAGAAACTCTTTCAGAGCTCCTGTCCTAAATAAGGATCGAACATTCCAAGATCCAATAGAGTAGTCCATTTTTCGTTTGCGGGGTCGTTGCCGTTGAGTCCATCCTTTCCGAGGCTGTTCTTCAGGTTTCTGGACAGTGTTCTTTTTCCGGTGATGCGTTGTCGGCGCCTCGCCCAACCCCCGACCTGGAGGACCGGTCCTACTTATTTATTACACCTTAGTAGAAAAAGGGTGGGAGTTTTGAGCTAAATATGACATGCTGGAGTTCTCACAGCTATGCTGCAAGTCCAACTATGTCATACTTTTTGCCTACTTCCTGAGACGCACTGGTGTTACTGGCCATTCAGGTTAACTCCATGTTCCCTCCTCTATGGTGGAGTTTTCAAAATTACAAATCATTATATCTCAAAACAGAGTACAGATATCAAATCGAAAATTTGTCAGATAGTCGTTAATTTTGTTAAGAATTTTAAGTTTGTACTTTTTCTAGTTTCAATGAAAATCGATTGAATGCAGTTTCCAAAATTGTGCATTTGTATAGGAGGGGGTAGAAGGAGTATTCGAATCAAAACCAAATTTTTCGACATCAATGATATTTGTAATAGTAAACTTTTCTCAAAATTTAAAGTTGATAGCTTTGACGGTTTTGGAGAAAAATAATTTAGTTAAAATTCCGAAATTTCGTGAAATTTGTATGGAAGAGGGTAGAAAGAGTGATGTGAAGTTGATAGTTTTTTTTAAATTGGTTGAAATTTTATGAGAAAACTTGGTTCGTTTAGCTTTGCTAGTTGCAATGCAAACCGAATAAATGCATTTTTGGAAATTGTGCATTTGTATGGGAGGAGATAGAAGGAGTAAGGGGATTACATCAATATTTTTAGACGTTAATAATATTTACATCATTATACCATGACCTAATTTTCAAGTCAATAGCTGAAGTTGTTTCGGAGAAAATTCAATTTTTTTTTTTAAATTTAAAAAATTCATGAAGTTTTTATGCTCGTTCGCGAACTTCGAGTTAGTTTTTATTAAGAATGATATATGAAAAATTTCAGTACTATAAGTCAAAACTTTCGAGAGTTATGTTGTAGACAAACGGACAGACGGACAGACGAACAGACATACGGAAAAGCAGACAGACAGACGGTCACTTGGAATCCAGGTTTTTAAGCGACAACAAATATTTATGTTCCCTTGGCGACTCTACCATATCTTGATCGTTTAACGTACACGCCAGACACTAGGTCCCTAGTGAACGGTTGTCTTTAGCAATCGCGGATTGTTTGTGTGACGACAATCATTAACGCCCCCGAAGGTAGCAGTTTATACCTAATGCAAGTTTGGCATTCATACTGCTGGATGCGAGACGTATCTAAATCTCAGCCAGTCTATCGGTCATGGCATCGGGTTGGAGAGCGGAGCACCACATCAAGCTCCTAGGAACTCTGCCCGCGATGTGGGCGGAAAGCCACAAACAATCAAATCAAATTCCTGTTAAGACCCCCTATAGAAGCATAGGACAGAAACAACTCTCTTCCACAAGGCGCGATCCTGAGCATCGGCCTTAAGCTGTTGCCAGGGCTTGTTTATTCCTCTGGCATCCTGCTCAACTGCTCGCTTCCATAATCAATTTGCTCTGTTGAACTTCGGGGAAGAAACTTTACCAACGATCAAAATGTGAAGTCGGCTATTTCAGCCTTTCTTGAAGGCCTTTTAGATTTTTTTAAAAGGAATTAATAAACTTTGTGGGAGATGTGGTAAATGTATTAAGCTTAAAATAGAATATATTGAACAGGCAAAATCAAAACTCGTGAAATTTTTGAAATTTTTTGAAAAAAAGAAAATTTACTACCCTGAAATTTTTTTTCGCCTCATAACTAAATTAGCCTGAAAACATAACAGAACCACGATTGGGCGTAAATCCCATACTCTAGATGTACAGGGGTTGACGACATTGAACTAATTTTTTCTCATCACGCTACAGTTGCTATCAAAATGTTTTATACAAAATTTAGGATTCAAAAATTTAATAGGTACTGAAAAAATTAGTGTATTGGATGTAGTGAAATTGTGCCAGTTTGTGTGGTAAGTGGTAGAAGGAGGGGCGAGTTCTTAAAAACTTTTTCAGAAATAACTACAAATATCATGTATTTGACATGTTTTAAATTGCAAATCAGTGGCATTCATACTATTCCGGAAAATCGACTTTACGTGAAGTTGTGAAATTGTATCAGATTTTATGGGCGGGAGGGGGTAGGTGGGTTGGGTAAGAGGAATAAAGCTAGTAGTCTATTTTTTTTAGGCCTCACTGACAATTCTAAATAATATTAAGTGCACAATTTCAGCTTGATAAATTTTATACGCGCTGAGTATATTGGTTTAAAGTTGTTCCATATAATCCAGAGCCTGTTTTGCGATGTTTCGCTCTGGCTTCCTCAAAGTATGACCAACCCACTGCCACTTCCGCAGTTGAATCTCAATACCTATTTCAGTCTGGCGAGTTGTACTCCAAAGTTCGTCGTTGGAGATCACTTCTGGCCAGAATATTCCTAAAATGCGCCGGAGGCATTGGTTTACGAAAGTCTGTAGTTTCTTGGTAAGTTGAACGGTCACTTTTCACGTAGTACAACCATATAACAACACGGATTTGGCGCATGCGTCAAAAACGCGTAGCTTCGTGCGAAGGGAGATCCCTCTTAACCTCCAGAAAGAGGAAAGGATACCAAAGGCCTGACGAACTTTATTTAGCCGAGCCTCAATATCTTTTTCGGCTCCGCCGTCCATGCTGACAATGCTTCCAAGATAGCAAAAATCTTGCACCTCTTCCACATCCTGTCCGTTAAGAAAAATCGGTGTGCTTGCGTTAAAACCCATGTGCATGTACTTGGTTTTACGGACATTTATTTTCAGTCCCGCCTCTTTGCATTTAGAATGCAACGAGCGTACATTTGACTCTTAGTCCGAATGGTTATGTGCAATCAAACACACGTCATCAGCATAATCAAGGTGACTTAAGATGTTAAATAGTCTCCGTTGAAGACCTTTACCTTCCCCACCTTCCAGTGCAGCTTTCAAGATATCATTTATTACCACCAGAAACAGGGCTGGTGATAATATGCAGCCTTGTCTGACACCCGTTCGCACAGGGAAGCTTTCGGACAGCTCTCCTCTATGCAAGACGCGACACCTTGCATTTTCGTAGGATTCTTTAATCATAGCTATGACCTTATCTGGAATACCTCACCTACGCAAAGCATTCCATATGTAATCTCGCTTAACGCTGTCGAAAGCCTTCTCGAAGTCCACAAACATGAGATGTAGTGGCGAACCCATTTCGGCTGACTGCTCTAATATTATCCGTAGGGTATTTGTGTGGTCGGTACAAGACGACCCTTTACGGAATCCAGCCTGATAAACTTCGAGAGTGCTCTCGACGACATCACTAGTTCTATTGAGAATTACCTTAGCCATAATTTTTGATACGGCAGTAAGTAGACATATACCACGCCAATTGCCACAATCCAGAAGGTCGCCCTTCTTCGGAATTTTCACAATGACGCCCTCTTCCATTCAGTTGGATATCTTCCTTCATTCTACACCTCAGTAAAGAGTGGGAGGAGTATAGCGGCTGTTATTTCCGGGTCAGCTTTTAGGAGTTCGGTTGGTAGTCCGTCTATACTTGGAGCTTTCCTTTCCGCCATTGACCGAATAGCGGAAACTATCTCTTCCTTATCTGGGGGATCGTCCCTAATAGAGGATTGTTGTGGTTGGATGTTTGGTAGTTGTTCTGTTTCCGGAATATCTTCCTCTGACAAGATGTTTAAAATATCAGAGAAGTATTCCTTCCATCGCCGCAACTGGTGTTCACTCATATTAAGGAGAATTCCGTTGACATCTCTCACCAGGTGGTTGGCGGTGAAATTCCTGTTCGTCAACTGTTTCATGACTTTGAATAGTGAACCCATATCCCCATGGTAAGCCGCAGATTCTGCCTTGTTTGCCAGATCTTCAATGTCCTTTCTCTTGTTGCGTCTAACAGCTTTTTTAAGCTGTATATGAGCATCGCGGTAGTTCTGCCTCAGGTCGGGCGTTCGTTGGTTGACATCGGGTTGAGAGATGATTGCCATTTTGGCTTTTTTCCGATTGCCAACCTTGTCCCATGTGTCTTGCGACATCCAGGGTTCCTCACCACTTTGTACATATCCCACAGATTCTTCAGCACTAGTTAGAAAAATGTTTCTGGTTGTCTCCCAATTGGCGTCCAGTGTGCGCATTTCATATTCACCCAATGTGGATGACTTTTTGCATAGAATAGTGGTGTATTCGCGTTTTTTGTTGGGATATCTGAGTTTATCACATTGAGCTTGCGCTTCAGTTGAAGAATTTGTGGTCGTCGGATAGCTGCTGTACATAATCTCAAGCAGGCAACCATCAAGTGGTGATCGCTCCCCACTTCAGCTCCACGTTTCGCTCGCACATCGAGGAGACATCTTCTCCATCGCCGACTTATAGCCAAAAACAAAGCTCCAAAAAATAATTCGCCGTTTTCGGGTCTCTTAATCCAAGGTCGTGACGCGTCGAAGGGTCACCATGCCTCCCCATGACGTGTTCTAGTCCAGCGTTGTCTGATCCAACCTGGGCGTTCATATCTCCTGAGATGATAATAATATCACCTCTTGGAACACGTTCGAAGGTGGCACTCAGGTGGCTATAAAACTCCTCTTTGTCACCAGATGTTGCGGTATTAGTTGGTGCGTAGCACTGCAGAATTGTTACGTTTCTGACACTGGTCCTGAGCCTGACGACGATAATCCTATCCGAAATCGGTTCCCAACTAATGAGACTGTTTCTCGCTCTTGGTGTAAGGACGACCGCCACGCCATTTTTGGCCAATGTACAGAATAGTGTTTCCACTAGAGGTTCGTCCTTCTCCTGATCCTGTCCACCTGACCTCGCTCAAGCCCAAGATTTGGATGTTATAGTGCTCCATTTCACGGTCGATCACCGATTGGCGGTGCAACGACCGAGTAACTTCAGCTCTTCCCCCGTCATTCAATGTTCAAATGTTCCAGAAGCCAATCATAGTCCATTTTCGAATGCCAAAAGTTGTTACCGTAGAATCAGTCCGTACCCGAGGCGCTGTATCCGTTTCTCGTATCAGTTAGGTGTTAAGCTCACGGGTGATAAGCCCATGATCCAGTGAGTGTCCATTTGCCATTTTTAGGGCAAGCAGGACTGGTTGTGGGTGAACTCTACAGCCCCCATCCCAAAGGGGGATAGTTAGCTCAGGTCGGTGGAGTCGCAAGTCTCCAAAGATAGTTGCAGGAATTGGTAAAACCACATCCTACAACTACTCCCTTGCGGGGTGTCGGAGTACTCACATTTGTTATCTATATTTCCATAGTAAATTCAGCACGGAACTACGTGCATTCCTCCACTGCATACTTTTACCCGGAATACTCGCCAAACTGAAACAGCATACGAGTACATGGTGTAACCTTTGCCTTCTCGTACAGTGAAATATAGGCAGTCATTCATTTCTCGACCGCCAAGACTTTGGAACGATTTGGCAGCTAGTTTGTTTCTTAACAAGTACAACCTGTGGTGCTTCACGGATAATGTTCACTGTCATTTTCGTCTCTCTCCACACTTTCTACAAAAAAAAAATAAATAAATAAACTTACACATAAAAACGAATGAGATATTGATTCAATGTATTGAAGCTATTAATCGTAATTAAGTGTGAAATAATTGACAACAGCCCTGCCCTAACGCCTATTCACTTAGTCCTCCCTATCCACCCTAACCCGAATATTGACTTCCCACGCATACTCAACTTGTCCCAAGAATAATAAAATTGCGCCTGACTCGTTAAATTTTTTTTCAATGGAAAGCTTTTCGGGCTTCACATTATTTTGCTTTTTTCAATTGTCTCTGCTGAAACCCTTATCATTTGGAAAAAGTGCCAGCAGAGGTCAATATGTCACGTTTCCGTTAAACTCAACCGTGTGAAGTCCGGAAATCTTTCTTTTAAATTTAAAACGTTCGGTGAAAACATTCACCAAACTTATCTCCATTTATTTTGTTAATAAAAAAGAAGTCGTATACAAATAATTTTGCTCCTCCTCTGTTAGTCGTCACCGTATACACATATTACTTAAATAAAAAAATTTCAATTTATTTCATTTCCTCAAAACTTAAAATGAATTTCCTTTAAGAGTTTCTATTGTACAATAATTATTCTTTAATTTTAAAATTATTATTTCAAGTTTTATAAAATCACGAAACACAATCGGACCACGACTTTTGGTTCTCATCACTAACGCTGAATAGCTGGTGCGTCAAATTAGCTAAAAGTTTAAATCTTATGAAACATTAGGTAATAAAAATATATTTTTCCCCTTTTAGCTGTTTTTTATTTTTATTAATTTTCGTTCGGGCTTCCAAAAATTTGGCATATAAAAATCTTGGTTATGAAAGTCTGACAAATGTAGTCTTGGCGAAATGGGAAATGTCGATTCGGGCAAATATAAATCTGACAAATGTTTTTGTTCCGCAAATTCGTGTTCTCTTCAAATCAACGAAGCTCTCAAAAAAAACAAAAATCTCTCCGACATCTCTCTGCAAGTCAAGTTATTGATTCGTTCATTAACTATTTATAGCCATTTCATCCAAACTGTTTTCCAATCCATACTTTAATACCCATGAATATGCAATTGATCGATGTTTTCCTGCTCAGGATAAATTATTTCAGAACATATCTCCAATTATTTCCGCTCCTTCAAACCCAGAATCAAAAAGTTTACCATCATAATGCAATAAACACACAGTCCTTAACCCTCCTTGTTAACCTAAATGTATGGAACTTTCGAGATAGCTCAGAACACTCTGTTCTCCCTAATTCGATTTTCTACACCACCTGTAATCGATCATACGCCATCACTTTGACAGAAAATACTTATTTCGGTGGGGACGGTATTTCTGTCAGTCCGAAAGTTATGCCTGGGCGGTGATGAATTTATGGCGGTGCGGGAGTTATAGCAAGCTAGTACGTGCTCATTTCTCTTGTTCAGAAGAGTAACAATCGAGTAGGAATGAAACCCACTTTCCGATAGTGGCATCTTGCAGTTTTTGCCTTCGTCTGTATTATGATTATGGCATTAACTTTTCCTATTTTCCAGCCACTTAAGAAAAGGCTTCCGGCTTCCAGAATTTCACTTCGACGGAACAAAAAGCGAGAAAATGAATAAAAAATGTGAAGCAGTTGAAGTTGAAGCTTACAGAAAGAAGTTTGCATTTTTCTTCAGCCTCCTTTGGAAGAATGGTGTCGTGGTGCTTTCTTTTAAATCGCCTCTAAAACGTCTGTGCCACTGAGATGAATTTCAATACGGTAAAACTTTTATTATTTTTGTGTGCCTTGGAAGTTTTGAAAACTTCAAGAGCACTTTCTAGAATTGAATTTTTAAGGAAATTGACAGAAAAGACGTCTGGCAGGAAGTAAAAGCCAACAACTTTTAACTTTTGAAATGCAATCGGGACGGAGAAAAAATGTCATGTCCAATGAAAGAGCTGGTTTTTGTTGTTGTTTTTTCTGGAATCTTTCCGAGTAGGAAATCTGTGACGAAGAAGATAAATTTGTTTAAAATATGCGATTTTGATTTTGGAGATTCAATAATTTTGGTTTAAAGATTGATTTTTGGTTTGGTGCATGTTTTCACAGTGCACTTTGAATTGAAAGAAAAGATTTCCGGATTCTTGGATATACTTGTAGAAAGGAATGATACGTCTTTAATGTTCGGGGTATATAGGAAACCAATTTGCAGTAACAGATATCTCCAAGCTCATTCACATCACCATTAAAGTTGGAAAACAGGCATATTGAAGACCCTAATACATAGAGCAAGATGTATAACTGAAGGAAATCCGCGCAATCTACAAAAGGAAATTGAATCGGGATTTTTTTTTACAGATTGACCTGTGTTATAGGCAATTTCGGCCTTTACGTGCAATGCACAAACACAGTCATGGAGGGAAGGAATGGGATTAGGAAGGTAGAGGAAGAGGACTGAGAACGACCATAACGAGTGGAGAAGCTGCTATTGACAAATATTTGCAGATGTTATGGGGGACTGAATGATAGAAAGCGAACAGGAACCATCTACTGAGTATCTAGGCCTTCTAAAAGTGAAACTGTTACGAATAACTTTTCATCGCCAGTAGCTACTGAAAAATTCGTGCTTAAAAAAATCCCCTGTCTGGAGTGGGAATAGAACCCACGATCTATTGACTGAGAAGCAAGCACGCTGTCCACTCTACCACGGAAGCCTCAAATTCATAGCAAATGGATACAAAGCGAGCGAAATAAACTAGGTGTAGAAACCGAAGCATCCAAGGATAAAAGGACGGGAAGATACTGAAGAAGGAAATATAGACAAACAATTGGTAAAACTACCTTACATCCAGGGCACGACGGATAAGTTAGTAGATCAATCAATCAAATTCCTGTTAAGACCCCCTATAGGGGCATAGGACAGAAACAACTCTCGTCCACAAGGCGCGATCCTGAGCATCGGCTTTAAGCTGTTGCTAGGACTTGTTTATTCCTCTGGCCTCCTGCTCAACTGCTCGCTTCCATGTGTTACATGGTCGACCAACCCGACGTCTTCCTTGAGGGCTATAATCCAGAGCCTGTTTTGCGATGTTTCGCTCTGGTTTCCTCAAAGTATGACCGATCCACTGCCACTTTCGCCGTTGAATCTCAATATCTATTTTAATCTGGCGAGTTGTACTCCAAAGTTCGTCGTTGAAGATTACTTCTGGCCAGAATATTCCTAAAATGCGCCGGAGGCATTGGTTTACGAAAATCTGTAGTTTCTTGGTAAGTCGAACGGTCACTTCCCACGTAGTACAACCATACAACAACACGGATTTGACGCATGCGTCAAAAACTCGCAGCTTCGTGCGAAGGGAGATCTCTCTTAACCTCCAGAAAGGGGAAAGGATACCGAAGGCCTGACGAGCTTTATTTAGCCGAGCCTCAACATTCTTTTCGGCTCCGCCGTCCATGCTGACAATGCTTCCGAGATAGCAAAAATCTTGCACCTCTTCCACATCCTGTCCATTAAGAACAATCGGTGTGCTTGCGTTCGAACCCATGTGCATATACTTGGTTTACGCACATTTATTTTTAGTCCCACCTCTTTGCATTTAGAATGCAACGAGCGAAGATTTGACTCTAAGTCCGAACGGGTATGTGCAAGCAAACACACGTCATCAGCATAATCAAGGTGACTTAAGATGTTAAATAGTCTCCATTGAAGACCTTTACCTTCCCCATCTTCCAGTGCAGCTTTCAAGATGTCATTTATTACCACCAGAAACAGGGCTGGTGATCTGACACCCGTTCGCACAGGAAAGCTCTCGGACAGCTCTCCTCTATGCAAGACGCGACACCTTGCATCTTCGTAGGATTCTTTAATCATAGCTATGACCTTATCTGGAATACCTCTCCTACGCAAAGCATTCCATATGTAATCTCGCTTAACGCTGTCGAAAGCCTTCTCGAAGTCCACAAACATGAGATGCAGTGGCGAACCCATTTCGGCTGACTGCTCTAATATTATCCGTAGTGTATTTGTGTGGTCGGTACAAGACGACCCTTTACGGAATCCAGCCTGATAAACTTCGAGAGTGCTCTCGACGACATCAGTAATCCTATTGAGAATTACCTTAGCCATAATTTTTGATACGGCAGTAAGTAGACATATACCACGCCAATTGCCACAATCCCGAAGGTCGCACTTCTTCGGAATTTTCACAATGACGCCCTCCTTCCATTCAGTCGGATATCTTCCATCATTCCACACCTTAGTGAAGAGTGGGAGGAGTATATCGGCTGTTATTTCCGGGTCCGCTTTGAGGAGTTCGGTTGGTAGTCCGTCTATACCTGGAGCTTTCCTTCCCGCCAGTGACCGAAAGTAGATAGATCCTTTGAAAATCCAACATCAAGATAACATACTCTATCCCGACTACTATCCGAGGAATTTTAGAAAATCAGATGGACAAAAAACCATTGAGACTGAAGGAGTGTACCAAGCACCTTGCGGCATATGCATATGTGTACATAGGAGAAACGAGACGCACAATCCAAACACGGATCAACGAGTATCAATGATGCACACGGAAAACAGTCATCAGCGATCGCGGAACATCCAGCGACAGAGGACCATACAATCGATTTCGCAATCAATCAACCAATCTAATGTTAAGACCTCCTTCCTGAGCATTGGCCTTTAGCTGTTGCCAGGACTTGTTTATTCTTCTGGCATCCTTCTTGCTTCCGTGTCCGACATGGTCGACCAACCTTACGTCTTCCTTGAGCGTCATAATCGTGAGCCTGTTTGGCGATGTTTTGCTCTGGATTCCTTTAAGCGTAACCGATACACTGCCACTTCCGCGTTTGAATCTCAATGCCTATTTTAGTCTGTCCAGTCGTACTCCAAAGTTCGTCGTTGGAGATCACTTATAGCCAGAATATTCCTAAAATGCAACACGGACTTGACACAAAAAGACGTCAAAAACTCGCAGCTTCGTGCGAAGGGAGATCTCTCTTATCCTCCAGAAAGGGAAAGGATACTGAAGCCCTGACGAGCCTCAATATCCTTTTCGGCTCTGCCGTCCATGCTGACAATGCTTCCGAGATAACAAAAATTTTGTATTTCTTCAACATCGTGCCCGTTAAGAACAACCGGTGTGCCTGTGTTCGAGCCGGCATGTGCTTTGTTTTACGCACATTTATTTTCAGTCCCACCTCTTTGCATTTAGAATGCAACGAGCGAACATTTGACTCTAAGTCCGAACGGTAATGTGCAACCAACCACAAGTCATCAGCATAAGCAAGAAGACTTAAGATGTTAAATAGTCCAATAAAGTAAAATTAGTTCAATGGGTTCACTCTTCTACCACTATCCATACAAAATCTGTTAAATTCAAAAAATTTCTCTTTCAGCTAGATTATGATTGAGCTTTACGCTCAATGGCAGTCCTGTTATGTTTTTTTATGTTTAACGAATATGTGAAATTTTAGCGCAGAGATGAGTTATAATTCTCCTTTCGATAGTATATTAGGGCTTTAATTTTTTAATGAGATTCATATAGTTTTTCTATGTGTAAAACAGATAAAAAAGCACTTCTCAACTATAACAATCTGAATTTCATCAAATTAGCTTATTCTATGAAAATAGAAATTCTAGAAATCCCCGAATAGGTTATAAACTCATCCAATCTGTAAAGTAGTATAAGCCATGAAGTGTCTAAACTAAGGTCCCTAAACTATTATTTTTGTTCGTAATACTTTCATATTTGCATATTTCTCGGAGCACCGTATCCAGTTCTATAAGTATATCGAAAACGTAGCTACTGATAAAAGCATTGAAAAGAGTAGGACATCAGGAACAAGTAGACCGAAAAAAACCATAATGTGACTGACGTGACAATTTTCTATTCAGAATCAGATATGGTCTCGGCGACTTAGCCATTAAAAATTCCAGCATGACATTAGAACTTTTACGAAACCACTGGTTCTCCCTATCTATGGATACGAGCGTGTCTCTTGTTTGTGTTTCTAACTCTATATAATATTTAATACTAAATATGCAATGTCCTGAATAGAAAGCTATAGTGGACGTAAATGGGGTGACGATGAAAGCTGATAGGATATCGTTTCTCATATCCCATCTCATAAGGATGTCATGATGGTGTTCAATTTCAATCAACGCAGTGCAAAGAAAAAACGTTTTTTTTTATATATAATATGTACTTATAATACCACCCGGAGTACACTGAAAGAGTCCTTTCATGTTCAGATTTTATATCATACTGTGATTTAATATTGGAACGTTGCTTTCATTTCACGCTATACAAATTACATTATTATCAAGATGTGACTCTGCACTTTTTCACAGTATGGGACTCTATGGTTTCGTTGCCTTTTTCGATTAACTTTTTTTCTAAACTTTGGTTACAATGACTGGCGATTTTCTTTTTTAGTATTTTTTTTTTTAATTAATTTATTTGCGATTTATTTTATGAAAAGAAGGATAGGGAATAAAATCTAGTTTTGACTTCAATATCCTTAAGTATCTATGTACATAAGTCTTCTTTAAAAATCGCATCACGCCTGACACATGTGTGCCTTTATGATGGAATTGTAATCATGTCAGGGAGTCCTTATTCCACCCGAAGTGTTCAATTACCTTCGCTTCAAATAGTCATGCTGAAAATGAATAAGAACTCCTGAAAATGATTGAAGTTGATTTTAGACATTTAAATTTATCACCCCATTACAAAAGAGTAATTCACAACCGGAAACTAGCTTAATTTTAAATCGCACCAGTTTGGTTTATATATTTAACATGTAGTTCCATTAAAAAAAAACTTTGCTGATCTACACTATGACATAGTGCTCTATTATAGATTAAGGCTTTATCTTAATCACATCTCTCCGTCGTTTAATCCAGCATAGCGTTGAAATAGATTCTATGTATCTGTCGGTGACGCTAATACGAGTGTGAGAGAAGGTAACAAGTGAAATAGGGGAAGCTTTTAATTTTAAGTACTCATGTACAATTCCAATGCATGGTGTAGGAAGTATTCTTCACGTATGTAACTCATGATAAGACTCTTTGTTTAACTAAAGTGCCAAATTAACATACGCATGATAACCCTGGCATTTAAATGAAATCCTAAACGTATTCTTTGGGCTGAATGAAATTTTATTTCACCAGGGGATGAAGCTGGTTACAGTAAGACGAAAGATTATCCCTCTCGTCTCTGAAACAATGTTTAAAAGGAGCTAGGTTAAGTTCAATGAATAATTCCTGCTCGAAAACTAAGGACGTAATTTCGTTTTAATTCATTCGTATACTGACGGAGAAGTCTGGAAAGCCATTGCTGAAGAGTTCTGGGAAAGAGAAATGTCGCAGCACCTAAACATTATATTAGTATCTCGCATACGTTTCTAGATGGTTATGGTTGGTTTAAAGGAGAAGAATAGATAAATGGTGGATACGCTATTTTAATAACATGGCTAATAATTATAACTTTTGTTTCAGTAATTCAATTCAAGAGGTTACCATGTGAATCGTTCGAGATGGCATTCTGACAAGGTAATGAAATGAATGAAATTAATATTCTGTTTGAATTTAAATACCATATCAAGTTATTCACGATATGATGACCCTATTAATTATACTCTAAACAAAATGTGGGAGTAGTATAAATTGAACTTAAAAGTTCAAAGGTCGTACACGTAGTTTTTGACAAAAAAGTAAGGTCAAGTTCGTGAGTAAGCCAAATCACTCCACCACTTCCCATATAAAATGTCATTTTCGAAAATTTACAATAATCGGATTTTCTTGGAAACTAAAAGAGATAGCGATTTGAAATTTAGAACACATTATTTTTATGATAATTGCAATCTACGGTATAAAAATTATGTAAATTCCTCCCCACCCTTTCTACCACCAACCATACTAACTGCGCTTTTTAATGAAATACTTTAAACCAATTTACTCAGTATATATATAAAATTTATGGAGCTGAAATATTTATACTAGTAAGACCGAAAAAAATTACTCAATAAGTTACTCGGCCCCATTTTTATACTCTAGATGAAATCTGAGAGTATTATAAGTGTGGGGCATTATATTATTTTATATTTTAAAAATACACCACTCAATTAATAATATTTAATTTATATTAGTTTCATGAATTTTATTATAATTTTATTATATAATATATGTTTAGCCTTTTCAAAATCCAACTTAAAACTAAAAATTGAAACAAAAGTTTTTAATGAAAAAACATAAACTTGCTTACTGCGATTGAATTAACATTTAGTACCAAAAGTTAAATCAAAGTTATTTTGTGTACTAAATGCGTCGCCACAGTACTCCCCCTCCAAATGAGAGTTTACAATATAATTAAAAAGAGAATAATAAAACAATAATTAGAACAATTCAATGATATATGTATATATATTGTATTGTATCTATTCAAATTGAAATGTAACCTTTTTTTCTTTTCGCATTGCTCTGGACTCACTGAAAATTTCCGAATTAGAAAGAAAAGCTGGTTTAATTCGGTCGATTGAAATCGTTTGCTCTTTTCCGTCTTAATTGAAATTGAATGTTTTATCGCTTTTTGTTATAACATGATATGGACCGGAATAAGGCTGACTAAGTGATGGTTTCAGACCTTCTTCTTTTACGGAAATATGAGTACAGGTTTCTAATGCTTGCGGAACGAAAATGTTTTTTTGTTTTCTATGCTTACTTGGTTTGGGACAGATTTGTCTAATGCTCTCTTGAATTGCAATTGCTAATGAGTTTGTCAATTTCAATTCATTTGTCGAATTTGTAGCAATCAATTCGCCTGGCAGACGTAAAGTTTGACCGTATAAGATTTCAGCAGGAGAAATATTTAAATCTTCCTTAATTGCTGATCTTAATCCTAAAAGAATCCACGGAAGGTTGTCGTACCATTTAGCTGGGTTATTTGAGGCTCGAATCGCTACTTTAAGTTGACGATGAAATCGTTCTATAAAACCATTTGATTGTGGATGGTAAGTAGTTGTTCGGATTCGCTGTGTGCCAAATAAGGTATTGATTTCTTTAAATAAAAGGGACTCAAACTGAATTCCTTGATCAGTGGTTAGAGTCTTTGGTACGCCAAATCTAGCTATCCAAAAATTTACAAACACATGGGCAATGGTTGCAGCAGTGATATTTTTAAGGAGTATTGCTTCAGGCCAAAAGGAAAAACGGTCTTTCATAGTTAAAATAAATGTATGACCTTTAGAAGGTGGTAGAGGTCCTACAATATCGATATGAACGTGTTCGAATCTTCCAGATGGAGTTGGGAAAGTTCCATGCGGTGATTTGGTGTGACGTGTGATTTTGGATTTTTGACATGGTATACAGCATTTCGTCCAATTATTTATATCCCTGTTCATTGAAGGCCAAAAATACTTAGCAGTTATAAGTTTTCTGGTGCTTCGTATACTTGGGTGAGATAGAGAGTGAAATGAATCAAATACTGTGCGACGAAGTATCTCAGGTAAATATGGTCGATTTGTTCCATTGGAATTTTCACACCAAATTTCACAATTATCACTCAATTGTACTATCTGCAAATTGAACGATAGCTGTTTAGCAGTATGATCAAGAAGTGATTGAAGCTCGTCATCTCTTTCTTGTTCTAATTTAATATTCTGGTAGTTAATATTATCGAAATCTAACAAATCAACTTGCATCCTTGATAGGGTATCGGCAACAATATTGTATTTACCTTTGATATAACGTATATCGTTTGTGAATTGTGATATATATCCAAGATGATTGATCTGCCGAGGAGATTTTTCATTTTTCGATGTTATCGCCTTGGTTAACGGTTTATGATCCGTAAAAACTGTAAAGTTTCTACCTTCGATGAAGTGTCGAAATCTTTTAATAGCTAAATAGATTCCAAGTAGTTCACGATCAAAAGTAGAATATTTTTGTTCCGTGGGACTTAGTCTTTTGGAGAAAAAACTTAAAGGTTTCCACCCTTCATCGTCTCTGTGCTGTAATACAGCTCCAACTGCAATATTTGAAGCGTCAACCATTAGGCTGACTCTTTCGTTTGGCTTTGGATGAACCAAAAGTGAGGCATTTACTAAAGATAATTTTATCTTGTCGAACGCTGAGCTTGCCTCTTCGTTCCAAATAAATATGATTTTATTACTGCCTTTTTTGGGTTGTGTTTTAACCAAATCGTACAGTGGTATTGCAGTTTCAGCTAAGTCAGGGAGAAAACGGTGATAGAAATTCACCATTCCTAAAAAACGTTCCAATTGCTTAACGGAGTTTGGAGTTGGAAAATTCGAAATATCTTTTACTCTAGAGTTCGATGGGCATATTCCTCGATGGTTTATCTTGTAACCGAGAAAATCAAGTTCTGTAGTACCAAGAATACATTTCCTTGGATTAACATGTATGCCATAAGCTGCTAATTTCACAAAAAGTTGGCGTAGATGCTTTCCATGTTCTTCCACAGTCTTACTACCAACAAGAATATCATCTAGGTAGACGAAAATAAAATCCAGACCTTTAAGAACTTCATCAATAAACCTCTGAAAAGTTTGAGCACCATTCTTCACTCCGAATGGCATACGGAGAAATTCGTATAAACCGAAAGGTGTGATCACGGCCGTTTTGTAAACGTCTTCAGGTGCAACCGGTATTTGATGGTAAGCTCTTACTAAATCGATCTTAGCAAATATTGTACACTTGTGAAGGTGCAAAGAACAGTCTTGAATGCTTGGGAGCGGATATTTGTCGAAAATGGTAACTGAATTAAGGAGACGATAGTCGCCGCATGGTCTCCAATCCGATGATCCTTTCTTAGGCACCATGTGCAAAGGTGAGGCAACGGATGATGAAGAGGGTCGACATATTCCTAAACTTACCATTGAATCAAACTCTTTTTTCGCTAAATTATATTTTTCAGTATTCAGCCTTCTAGGTCGAGATGTGGGCAATTGTCCTTCGGTGTTGATACGATGCACAATGTTGTGTATTACAGGCGTGTTGAAATTTGGCGGAGCCTTGACTGTAGGAAACTCATTGAGAATTGCGCCGAATTCGCCTTCTATCGTTTGTATTTTAGGTGAAAAAGATTTTACCCATCTCGAAATACATTGTGTTGATATTTGACTTTGCTTGTGCATTAATGTTTTTGTAAATAAATCAACTGTAAGGTTGAATAAATACAGAAAGTCTGCACCAATAATGGCGTAATCTACTGATGCTACTATGAAATTGTAAGGAAATCGTTGATTTAAGTTTAAGTCAATGGTCAAATGTTTCGATCCATATGTAGCTATGTGCGCACCGTTTGCTGCAGTTAATCTTAAATCTGATTTCTTTTTCATATGGGGAAAAAATTTTTTGGGGAGAATTGATACTTCTGATCCGGTATCAGTTAGAAAATTTATTTTAGATTTTTGATCACGTACAAATAAACGGCAGGATTTAGAATTCATCCTCGTTGCCGCGGTCGAGGATAAACGTATTAGTTTTTTGTGTTGTTGAATTCACAAGGTAGAATACATTTCTTAGCATCTGCTTGATATCGTGTGTGATACCAACACATGTTGCTTGGATATTTTTTATTGTCGGTTTTTGATTTTGATCTAGATTTTGAATGATTTTGCGAGAAACTACGATTTTTATTTCGCGAATTTCTATTTTATAGTTGAATAACTCGTTCAGACAAATTTTTAACGAGTGTTTCTAAAGAATTATCTGAAGACATAATTTTACAAGTTTGGTTTTGCTTTGTATTTACTGCAAAAACCTTAGGAAAATTTGAAGAATCATTTATTTTATCAGCAATAGAAAGAATTTCTTCAAATTGATGTGAACTTTCAATTGCAATGATACAAGCTTGAATAGCTGATGGTAGCTTATTTATCCAAAGTTTATGCAGCAGCTGCTGGTTAACTAAGCTATTTCCACCAGCTAAACTCTCCATTTGCCTGAAAAGTTCTGATGGCTTGAGATCACCTAGCTCTACTCTGTGTAGAAGAGCGTCTAACCGTTTCTCTTCTGTATCACAAGAACGTCTTAACAACATCTCCCTTAAATGTTCATATTTATTAATTAAAGGAGGATGTGTCAAAACATCTGCCACTAGTTCCATGGTTTCTGATTCCAATGCTGAAACCAGATAATCATATTTGGTAGTGGATTGTGTAATTCCTTTCAGTCGGAATTGTGTTTCCACTTTTAAAAACCATAAGTCTGGTCTGTTAGACCAGAATGGTGGTAATTTAATTAAAGACAATTGCTGAGAGCAAATGTCTTGAGTTCTAACTGAGTCTTGCAATGCATCCTCGTCAGCCTGATTTTTATTTTCATTCGACATATTTATTACGAGGATGATAAATTTCGCGTAACGTATTTTCAATTAATCCACTCAAAATAGATAATAACTAAAAATACAATAAAATATACATATACTAACAATATATGTATGTAAATGAAAATAATAATAATAACAATGTAATTTACCAATTTTTTTTTCAATGAATCAATATTCTTTCCGATACAATGTTCAATGTTAAACTTGCTGTTATTTCTGCTGTTCGAATTCCAGCTTGCTGGTAATGATGTTGCTGCTATTCTTGTTGTTCAAGTTGTGATGATGTTGGTGCTATTCTTGTTGTTCAAGTTGTGATGATGTTGCTGCTATTCTTGTTGTTCAAGTTGTGATGATGTTGCTGCTATTCTTGTTGTTCAAGTTCCAGCTTGTAGTTGTTGATGTTGTTGTTGTTCTATTGTTGAGCTTGTTGTTAGACTTGTTGTTGAGCCTGTTGTTAGAATTAATGTTGATAGGCCTGGATTATGAGGTTGTTGCTGCTGTTGTTGCTGAACGTTCACAAAATTAAATTCAAATTTATCTGGCTTTAAGCCAGCTCGGGGTCACCAATTTGTGGGGCATTATATTATTTTATATTTTAAAAATACACCACTCAATTAATAATATTTAATTTATATTAGTTTCATGAATTTTATTATAATTTTATTATATAATATATGTTTAGCCTTTTCAAAATCCAACTTAAAACTAAAAATTGAAACAAAAGTTTTTAATGAAAAAACATAAACTTGCTTACTGCGATTGAATTAACATTTAGTACCAAAAGTTAAATCAAAGTTATTTTGTGTACTAAATGCGTCGCCACAATAAGTTTGCCTCAAAGTTGGTAACGCTAAGAAATAAGGCTCAGAGAAAAAAAATTAATGATACAGAAGTTCATATAATCACTCAAAAATCTCAAAACTGGATGTCAGTCCGTCCGTCTGCCCGTTCGTCTGTTCGTCTGTCTGTCCGTACTCACTGCGTATACAATTTAGCGAGCTGAAATTGTGAACTAAATATTTATTTGGAAATATTAGTAAGACCAAAAAAGAATTAGACATTTAGTTTCCCCCCTTCTACCCCCTTCCGTACAAAATGACACAATTTCGCAATTTGACTTTAAACGGATTTTTTCAAAAAGCATGAAAGCTTGATCTGAAATCTGTAATATATTACTTTTATAATAATTTCAATCTGTTGTATAAAAATTAGTTGAGTCCTCTCCTTCCTTCCACCACCTCCCATACAAACTGCACGTTTTCATGAGATACTCTAAATAAATTTGTTTAGTAAGTACGGAATTTATTGAGTTGAAATTATGCATTAAATAATTATTTAGAATTATTAGTAAGACCAAAAAAAAATTAGGCGGTTAGCTTCACTCCTTCTACCCCCTTCCATACAATTTGACACAATTCAACAACTTTGCAAAAAATCGATTTTCCTGGACAGTATGAATGCTACAGATCTGCAATTCAAAATATGTCAATTAAATGATGTTTACAGTTATTTCAAAAAACGCCATTAATAAATTCACACTCCTTCTATCACCTCCCATACAAACTGCACAATTTTACTAAATCCAATAGACTAATTTTCTCTGTACCTATTAAATTTTTGAATCCTAAATTTTGTAGCGTTTTAGCGTGATGTGAAAAAATTAGTTCAATGTCGTCACCCCCTCTACCACATCCCCAACAAAATTTGTTAACAAAAAAAAAATCTCTGTCATCTAGAGTATCGCATGATTGGGCTTTACGCGTCGTAGTCCTCTTATATATTGTTATAGTTTGCGGAACACGTGATAGCATGCGACCTTCTCGGCCTACTGTGCGTTTATTGCCCCTTAGCCCTACCATAACTAAATGGCTTTGATTAATCTAAGTATCTTTAAGGGAGCCATGTTGGCTAGTTCCTCGGTAGAAAGGTAACCTTTCCCAAGAAGATTCTGTCTTTTCCTAGCTACTGCTTCACAGTGACATAGGATGTGTACTGTCGTTTCTGAGTCTTCGGGACAAAGGCGACAGATATCGGTTTCAGCTAAGCCCATATTTTTGAGGTGGTGGTTTACTCTACTGTGCCCCGTCATTAGGCCGATTAGAGTACTAACATCATTCTTGCTGAATTTTAGAATATCGTCTACTTTGTTTTTTTTTTGTGGTAGGATTAGTTTTTTTGAGATTGAAAAGCCTGGAAGTCTCTTCATTTCCCTCAATTCCCATATGTTCTGACATCCATATTGAGGTTACATCGTTCCTTTTGCCCAGGATGATTAGGTTTTGAAGGCAGTCCCAAACAATCCTCGATCCGTATCTAATAGATGCTTAGGCTTTGAGAATCGCCTGAATATCCGATAGGAAATAATAGATTTGTTGCGACGAGCTCTCCTGGATGCATAGCTCCATTGCAATTAGTTCAGACTGAAAGATTGTGGCTTCTTTGCCGAGTGGTTTGGAAGCCAAGAAGTTAGGACCTTTAACTCAGGCTCCAGTCCCTTCTGAGGTGCGCGAGCCATCTGTATACTAGATGGTTGATTCCTCTTCCATTTCAGGTAGCATGGATTGCCAGTCATTGCGTACTCTGATTATAACTTTGAAGGGGGTTTCAAACTTGAATTTTGTCGGTATAGCGTCCGATAGTGTGGAGGTTCTGACTTATAAAATCACCTGATTTGTAACTGTTTTCCCTCTGTATGCGTAACACTCCTTTCATAGCCTCCTTTTTTATTTGGAGATGTAATTAATGATTTGGAACATTTCCATTGCCACTATAGAAAAAATTTTCATTGCTAGTGTGATACCAAGACAAGCTAGCCTTTGGATTTATTGTAGCGTAAGCTGTGCTTTTTGTTGTAACATCTTACAACATCTCCACCATATCGTTGATCTATATGTGACCATTGGGAGGATTATTATTCTGTAACACCAGAAGATCATCTTGGACTATAATCCCCATCTTCTACCAAATAAATTTTTGCAGGCCCAAAATACCTTTAGTGCTTTGGCATGAGTTCTATATGTTTGTTCCAGTTGAGTTTGCTATCCAGTATAACACCTAGATATTTTACCTCATCTGAAAAGGGTATTGATGTTCCATTTATTGAAGAAGGTATGATGTGGATTTTCCTTCTATTTGTAAATGGTACTATCTCAGTCTTACTTTGGTTGATGTTCAAGTTCTTAGACTGACACCAGTTCACTATCACCTCTAAGGCTGATTGTATCCTCTCCGATATTATTAAATCATATTTGCCTCTAATAATAATTACGGGGTCATCGGCATATCATATTTCCTCATATCCTTGTTCTGTTAGAAGGTCCCGGAGCTCATCTACTACCATTGACCAAAGAAGTGGAGATAATACCCCTTCATGGGGACAGCCCCTATAGCAGTGGCGTGGCGTCCATTGATGCAAGGGAAGCATTGATTCTCTAATTTACTTCTCGATTGTGTTTAACTTTTGTTACTAAGGATTTTGTGAAATCTTTTAAAAATTCACGCACTTCAAAAAAATTAGTTTTTTTCTGACGCTTTTGCACTACAGACGCTTTGGTGTACAAAGCCCAACGCATTCTCGATAGAAAAATGGCCGAGATGCGATTTGAATAATGCATATCTGGCACTCACGGCCCGTCCATAGAAAAATCTTCGCGCCCCGCTAAAAAAAAATCTACAGATATGCATTATTCAAATCGCATCTCGGCCATTTTTCTAGTTTGTATGGGAGGGGGTAGAAGTGTTAAAGGTTTTCGACCAGTTAATATTTCGTATCTTTAGGAATTTTTTTTAAATGCATTTCGCAAATTTTGAAGTTTCTACCTTAAAATTTTACTCAAAAATTTTCAGTTTATGTGTTTTTTTCAATGCACATGAAACACCTTGTGCACGTTAGACCGAGGGGGTCGGTTTATAACAAATATGGATCAAGTTATTATTATTTTTCTATGTGGATCAAATATAGGTATTCACATGAAAAATTTAAACTTTGTATCTTTCAATAGAGTCCTAAAAAAGTCACTCAAAATTTTCGACATTTTTGCTTATCACCTCCCTCCCCTTTCACCTCCCAACCTAAAATTTTTATCAAAATTAAACATTATGTAGTTCTACAATCTGACAAATTTTTGATTTGATATCTGTACCCTTTTTTGAGATATAAGGATTCGTAATTTTGAAAAGTGCGCCATTTTTGAAATGCTCCCCATTTCCCCCCAACTACTATTATTTCAACATGTTATATTTTTTTTGTATTTTCCTAGTATAGCTTAATATAAGTTTTAAGTTTCAATTACATAGCTTAAGAGATAGTTGAGATATTCATTTTTAAGTGTTTTTCTTTGCACCCCCCCTGACCCTCCCCCTTACAATAATTAACCACTCTCTAAGCTCATTCCAAAGGAACTGTATGCCACACTGACGGTCCCAAAATATGAATTTTTTACAATAAGTAATTTCGAAGATATAATCATTTGAAAAAATAATTCGGCCGACAATTGGTTTTTAGCCCCCCCTTTCCGGACACCAATGGTTAAAAAAAATTAAATTATTTTTAAAAGTTGTCCCACAAACCCCTCCATATGTGTGTTGAGTTTTAGCTTCCTAGCTGTTATCATGGTTGAGATATTTGAATTCGTATTTTTTGGCTTAAGCGCTCCCCCCGCCTCCCCCTGAACCCGTACACCCCCCAAAATGAGTGTCCGGCTGAGATCCGCAACTATCTACAATCTTTCCAAAAATGAATTTTTTATCTTGAAGGGCTTAGGAGTTAATGTGCGCTGAGCGTACACGTCGGCGTACTGCGGACAGCGGACGGCGGACGGCGTACGGCGGACGGCGTACAGACAGACGGATTTTTTTTTTTGCATTTTTCGGCTAATTTAGTCATGAAACGCGAAACAACAAAATTTCAGGGTAGCAAATTTCTTTTTTTTCCAAGTCGATCACAATACTTTATTATTAAAATAATAAAGTAAAATGAAAGAAAATTGCATCACAAGTTTTACAATTCCCCTACCTCCTCTACCCCCTCCCATACAAAATTATTTTTTCGAGCATTTTTAAAAAATCAGTAATCAGCTAACTCTTAAAAGCTATTAATTTCAAATTTGGCATAAAAACTTATAAAAATAATTCAAATGATGTTGCTTTAAAAGTTTTGAAATCGCACTTGCGCTTCTACCCCCTCCCATACAAAACTATGATTTTGACCAATTTCATTAAATCAACTAATAACCAACAAACTAAAAGCTACGAACTTGAAATTTTATAAATGCACCTTACAAGAGAATCGAAATAAAACTACATATCAAATTTTACGATTCCCCTACTTTCTCTACCCCCTCCCATACAAATGTTCGGTTTCGTGAATGTAATGTAACATACACCGAATTTTATGAAAATTCTATGCAACTTCGTCTATGAAACACATTCTATACAGAGAATATTGGACGTGATTCAAGCAATTAATTAAAAAGCTATTAACATCCACCCACCCTTACTATTACCCCTACTCCTCCCCTCAAAAAAACCAAACTTAAAGAAACGAATGAAATATTGTTAACAGTCCTGCCCAAGAACTCCCTTTCACTTAGCCTTCCCTAACCACTCTAACCTGCATATTGACTTTCCACTTATCCGCAAGAATAATAAAGTTTCGCCCGACTTGTTGGCAGTTTATTTTCTAGTAATGAGCTGTGAAACCTTTCAATATCTGCGTTCCCTGTATGCGTGTTTGGTTTTGTTAAATGTAAAGTTATTTCTTTCTTTGTAAAATATTCTAGTAAACTAATCATATCGAATTCCTGATCCATTATAAGCGTTTGTGGTTTTCCCACTAATGCCATTATTTGACATAATCCTTTATGTAATTCTGGTGCAGAATGTGATTTAATTATAGTTACTGCTGCGAATTTTGAAAATCTATCTATCATTGTTAAAAGTTGGAAACATTTATTTATTGTTATAATATCTGCACTACATATTTGTCTAATGTCTGTAGGAGTTTGTGTTACTTGAAATTTCTCTTTGAATGGATGTCTATCGATTTTATTTTCGTTGCATATCACGCATAAATTTATATATTTATTTATAAAAATTCTTAATCGTGGAAAATATATTTGTTCTTTTAAAGTTTGATAATTTTCTTCTATTCCTGAATGATTTGATTCCTTAATATGTCGTTTCTTTATAAATTCTTCTAGCTCTCTTTCGTCTTTTGGTTCATATACCTGTTTTGTAACTTTAAATGTTTTTACCTGTCTTAAATCAAAAATTTGTATATAAATTTGTTGAAATTTGTTGTATCCGCTTTCGCTTAATTCACTGCATATGGCTGTAATTTTTCTTCCTAGCTTATCCTTTAACAAGGATTTTAAATTTTCTTGATTTTTTAACATTTCGCTTGTGATTTTAATTCTTATATTACCAAATTTAGCATTTCCTATGTCCCCGTTAGTTAATATAATCTGTTGTCTGTATTTGTTCACAATGTCTTCTTTAATTGGTAATATATATTGGGTTTTGTACTATCTTCCATAGCTGTATGTCTTGTTTCTATTAATGTTTCCTGTTCATTGTCATTGTCTGTCAACATGTTACATTCTTCGTTTATAATTCTGCTCAAATAATCTGCCGGTATGTTTGTATTTCCTTTAATATATTTAATGTTTATTTCATATTCCCCTAATTTTAAAATCCATCTTTGTATCCTGGGGTTAATGTCTCTTCCTTTGTATTTTTTTTATAACCATTCAATTGGTTTATGGTCTGTATATAAATCAAACTGTTTTCCATCTATATATGTTCGAAAATAATTTACTGCGTATATTATTGATAGAAGTTCTTTTTCTGTCGTGCAGTATTTTCGTTCGTGTTCGTTTAATGTCCTTGATGCATATGCTATCGGATGTTTATTTTGTGATAAAATTGATCCTATTGCAAAATCAGTTGCATCTGTTGTTACTTCGAATTTCTGTCTGAAGTCTGGATGACGTAACACTGGTTCTGTTGTCAAAATTTCTTTCAATATTCTTTGAGCTTTTATATAATCAATATTATTCTTGTCTATCTTTTGATCCTTTTGTAAATACTTTGTCATTGGGGATGCTATCTAACTATAGTCTCTGATAAATTTTCTGTAATATCCTGTCAACCTTAAAATGATTTTATTTATTTCTTTGTGCTTGGAAATCTAATATTCTGTATCTTTTCTATTTTTTCAATATTTGGTTTTATACCTTCGGTTGTGATTATGTGTCCTAAAAACTTAGTTTCTTTTTTAAGAAATTCACATTTGTCACATTATAGTTTTAACCCTGCTCCTTGTAATAGTTTTAGTACTTGTCTTAAATTTTGCAAGTGCTCATCAAGTGATGTGCCGAAAACTAAGATGTTGTCTAAATCTACTACACATACTTTGTTTATTACCTCCGCTAACACGTTGTTAATCATTCGCTGAAATGTTGCTGGTACATTTTTGAGTCCGAACGGCATTCGGATATACTCATAATGTCCTGTTGCCGTTGAAAAGGCTGTTTTAGCAATATCTCTTGAGTTCATTTTGATTTGGTGAAACCCCTTAGCCAAATCAAGCGTTGTGAAGTACTGACTTCTGCCCAATTTTTCCAATATCGATTCTATATTTGGTATTGGATATTTATCATCCACTGTTACTGAGTTTAATCTCCTATAATCGATTACCATTCTATATTTTTGTATGTTTGAATTGTCTAACTTCCTTGTTACTATTATTACTGGTTATAATGCACCAGTGACTTGCTTGGTCTTATTATATTATCTTCTAATAATTGTTTTACTGATATTTTATTTCTTCATCGTATACCTGAGGATTTCCATACATTCGACAGTATATTGCTTCTTCAGTTGTCGTTTTAATTTCATGTCGAGTGTCTATGGTTGCCTCTAATTTATCCCCTTCCTTATAAAATATCCCTCTAAAATTCTTTGACGTATTCCTCAATTTAATATTTTCCTCATTATTTAAATGTTTTGTTTCAATTTTCATTTCATTTCTTTCTAATATATATACTTCTTCATATTTTACATCTAATTTCTCCGTCATGTTACTTTCCTTATTGTTATCTGATTCATAAAATCTTATTATTTCATTTCCTATTCTTATTTCTTTTTCTTTGTAATTTATCGTTGCTTTGAGTGCGCCTAGGATATCAGTTCCTATTATTGCATCTTGTAAGCGTTCCGAAAAATCTATTATCTTCCATCTTGTATTAAGTTGTCCTCCTAGCTCTTTTGGTGTAGGGGTACTAACATCGTATTTAATAGGTTTTATTCCTGTTAATGTTTTGATTTCTAAATTTATTTGATTCCATTTAAACTGTCTTACATATTTCCCATCTATTAATGATATTGTAGATCCTGTGTCCACCAATGCTTTTATTTTGTTTTTTCCTAACGTGATCTCTGTCATGGGTAATTTATGATTGAAAATTTTTTACCTGTTCTGGTGAATTTACTAAATTATCTATCTCCATTGGTTGTACCACATTATTATGTTTCTGCCATTTTGAGAATTATTCCTGATATTTCCTGAAAATGGACTTCTCCCTTGACCGTAATTATTTTGCTGATTCCTATTCTGAAAGTTCCCTGAAAAATGCTGATGATTTTTTTGCTGATTAACTTGTTGAAACTTATTCTGTTTGTACTGTTGCCTGAAGTTATTTTTCTGATTATGTTTAGGATTATATGTATTCTTATAAGCCTTTGCTGATTCCTGTAAGTATGCCTTTCTTCCCATAAGTACAAAATTTTGCATAGTATCCTTAATTGTTGTATAATTCCTTAATTCAACCCATGTTGCCGTAACATCATCTATCTTACTTTTTAAAATATCTAACATTAACTTCTCATTATTTAGTATGGTCCTCTCTAAGGATGGTTCTGTTAACGATGATGTTTTCGTATTTAACTTATTTAATATATTTGTTAACTGTTCATAGACGTCGTTTACGTTTTGTCCCTTAACTCCATAAGCATCGTAGATTAATTTCTCAAAGGTTTCTTTAATACCAAAATTTTCGATTAGTGTACTTCTAGTAGCTGCCCAACTATTGTCAGTGTTCCTATGTAAAATCTCTAATGCAGTTCCCCGAAATTTGGTTATGAACAAAGTTGATGAAGGTGCAATTTGTTCTTGTGTAGCAAATGCTATGGTCTGTTCAATAGTCTTTATAAATGATGCAATTGAGAAGTTATCATCTCTCGAAAAGCATGGTATTGATTTAAATATCGGCATCAATGTAGGTGTATCTAAAGCTTGAGCCATAATAACAAAAAATATTTTTACCACTTTGTGATGATCTGGGTGCAATTCAACTGATTTTTAGCTGTAACTGATTTGTAGTTACTTATTGTCCTGATACTTCACTGATTTTTAGTTAATATTAATTTTAACTGATTTTTAGTTAAAAAGAATTTTGTCCCACACTTAACTGATTTTACTTTATTATTATAATAATAAAGTATTGTGATCGACACAAGAAAAAAAAAATTTGCTACCCTGAAATTTTTTTTTTGCGTTTCATGACTAAATTAGCCTAAAAATGCAAAAAAAAAAAATCCGTCTGTCTGTACGCCGTCCGCCGTACGCCGACGTGTACGCTCAGCACACATTAACTCCCAAACCCTTCAAGATAAAAAGTTCATTTTTAGAGGGATTGTAGATAGTTGCGGATCTCAGGCGGATACCCATTTTGGGGGGTGTACGGGTTCCGGGGGAGGCGGGGAAAGCGCTTAAACCGAAAAATACGAATTCAAATATCTCAACCATGTTAACAGCTAGGAAGCTAAAACTCAACATACGTATAGAGGGGTTTGTGAGACAACTTTTAAAAATAATTTCATTTTTTTATCCATTGGGGTGCGAAAAGGGGGGGCTAAGAACCAATTGTCGGCCGAATTTTTTTTTCAAATGAATATATCTTCGAAATTACTTATCGTAAAAAAATCATATTTTGAGATCGTCAAGGTGGCAAATAGTTCTATTGGAATCAGCTTAGAAAGTGGCTAATTATTGTAAGGGGGAGGGTCAGGGGGGGTGCAAAGAAAAACACTTAAAAATTAATATCTCAACTATCCCTTAAGGTATGTAAGTGAAACTTAAAACTTATATTAAGCTATACTAGGCAAAAAAAAAATGTAACATCTTGAAATAATAGTAGTGGGGGGAAATGGGGAGCATTTCAAAAATGGCGCACTTTTCAAAATAAACTGCCAACAAGTCGGGCGAAACTTTATTATTCTTGGGACAAGTTGCGGATGAAAGGAAAGTCAATATGCAGGTTAGAGTGGTTAGGGAAGGCTAAGTGAAAGGGAGTTCTTGGGCAGGACTGTTAACAATATTTCATTCGTTTCTGTAAGTTTGGGTTTTTATGAGGGGAGGAGTAGGGGTAATAGTAAGGCTGGGTGGATGTTAATAGCTTTTTAATTAATTGCTTGAATCACGTCCAATATTCTCCGTATAGAATGTGTTTCATAGACGAAGTTGCATAGAATTTTCATAAAATTCGGTGTATTTTACATTCATGAAACCGAACATTTGTATGGGAGGGGGTAGAGAATATAGGGGAATCGTAAAATTTGATACGCAGTTTTATTTCGCGTCTCTTGTAAGGTGCTTGTATAGAATTTCAAGTTCGTAGCTTTTAGTTTGTTGGTTATTAGTTGATTTAATAAAATTGGTCGAAATCATAGTTTTGTATGGGAGGGGGTAGAAGCGCAAGCGCGATTTCAAAACTTTTAAAACAACTTCATTTGAATTATTTTTATAAGTTTTTGTGCCAAATATGAAATTGATAGCTTTTAAGAGTTAGCTGATAACTGATTTCTTAAAAATGCTCGAAAAAATAATTTTGTATGGGAGGGGGTAGAGGAAGTAGGGGAATCGTCAAACTTGTGATGCAATTTTCTTTCATTTTTGTTGTTAGATGCTCGTACGAAATTTCAAGTTCATAGCTTTTAATTTGTTGGTTATTAGTTGATTTAATGAAATTAGTCGAAATCATACTTTTGTATGGGAGGGGGTAGAAGGGCAAGCGCGATTTTAAAACTTTGAACGCAATTTCATTTTAATTATTTTTGTAAGTTGTTTTGCAAAATTTGAATTTGATAGCTTTTAATGGTTAGGTGATAATTGATTTCTTGAAAATGGTCGAAAAAATAATTTTGTATGGGAGGGGGTAGAAGTTTTAAGGGTTTTTGACCAATTAATATTTCGTATATTTAGGGATTTTTTTTAAATGCATTTCGCAAATTTTCAAGTTTCTACCTTAAAATTTCACTCAAAAATTTTCATTTTATGTGTTTTTTTCAATGCACATGAAACACCTTGTGCACGTTAGACCGGGGGAGTCGGTTTATAATAAATATGGATCAAGTTAATATTATTTTTCTATGAACATTAAATATAGGTATTCACATGCAAAATTTTAACTTTTTACCTTTCACTAGAGCCCTAAAAAAATCACTCAAAATTTTCGACATTTTTGCTTATCATCTCCCTCCCCTTAGACCTCCCAGCTTAAAATTTTTACCAAAATTAACCATTATGTAGTTCTACAATCTGACAAATTTTTGATTTAATATCTGTACTATTTTTTGAGATATAAGGATTTGTAATTTTGAAAAGTGCGCCATTTTTGAAATGTTCCCCATTTCCCCCCACTACTATTATTTCGACATGTTATATTTTTTTTGTATTTGCCTAGTATAGCTTAATATACCTTTTAAGTTTCAATTACATAGCTTCAAAGATAGTTGAGATATTAGTTTTTAAGTGTTTTTCTTTGAACCCCCCCTGACCCTCCCCCTTACAATAATTAGCCGTTTTCTGAGCTGGTTCCAATGGAACTATATGCCACCTTGACGGTCTCTAAATATAATTTTTTTACGATAAGTAATTTCGAAGATATAATCATTTGAAAAAAAAATTCGGCCGACAATTGGTTCTTAGCCCCCCCTTTTCGCACCCCAATGGATAAAAAAATTAAATTATTTTTAAAAGTTGTTTCACAAACTCGTCTATATGTATGTTGAGTTTTAGCTTCCTAGCTGTTATCATGGTTGAGATATTTGAATTCGTATTTTTCGGCTTAAGCGCTCCCCCCGCCTCCCCCTGAACCCGTACACCCCCCAAAATGGGTATCCGCCTGAGATCCGCAACTATCTACAATCCCTCCAAAAATGAACTTTCTATCTTGAAGGGTTTGGGAGTTAATGTGCGCTGAGCGTACACGTCGGCGTACGGCGGACGGCGTACGGCGTACGGCGTACGGCGTACGGCGGACGGCGGACGGCGGACGGCGTACAGACAGACGGATTTTTTTTTTTTGCATTTTTAGGCTAATTTAGTCATGAAACGCGAAAAAAAAAAATTTCAGGGTAGCAAACTTTTTTTTTTTTTTGTGTCGATCACAATACTTTATTATTATAATAATAAAGTAATTACAAATCCTTATATCTCAAAAAACAGTACAGATATCAAATCAAAAATTTGTCAGATTGTAGAACTACATAATGGTTAATTTTGGTAAAAATTTTAAGTTGGGAGGTGTAAGGGGAGGGAGGTGATAAGCAAAAATGTTGAAAACTTTGAGTGATTTTTTTAGGGCTCTGGTGAAAGATACAAAGTTAAAATTTTGTACGTGAATACCTATATTTAATGTACATAGAACAATAATAATAACTTGATCCATATTTATTATAAACCGACCCCCCCGGTCTAACGTGCACGAGGTGTTTCATGTGCATTGAAAAAAACACATAAACTGAAAATTTTTGAGTGAAATTTTAAGGTAGAAACTTCAAAATTTGCGAAATGCATTTAAAAAAAATTCCTAAATATACAAAGTATTAACTGGTCGAAAACCTTTAACACTTCTACCCCCTCCCATACAAAATAATTTTTTCGACCATTTTCAAGAAATCAATTATCACTTAACTATTAAAAGCTATCAATTTGAAATTTTGCATAACAACTTACAAAAATAATTAAAATGAAATTGCTTTAAAAGTTTTAAAATCGCGCTTGCCCTTCTACTCCCTCCCATACAAAAGTATGATTTCGACTAATTTCATTAAATCAACTAATAACCAACAAATTAAAAGCTACGAACTTGAAATTTCGTACGAGCATCTTGCAATAAAAATGAAAGAAAATTGCATCACAAGTCTTACGATTCCTTTACCTCCTCTACCCCCTCCCATACAAAATTATTTTTTCGAGCATTTTTAAGAAATCAGTTATCAGCTAACTCTTAAGAGCTATCAATTTCAAATTTGGCATAAAAACTTATAAAAATAATTCAAATGAAGTTGATTTAAAAGTTTTGAAATCGCGCTTGCCCTTCTACCCCCTCCCATACAAAACTATGATTTCGACCAATTTCATTAAATCAACTAATAACCAACAAACTAAAAGCTACGAACTTGAAACTCTATGCAAGCACCTTACAAGAGAAGCAAAATAAAACTGCGTATCAAATTTTACGATTCCCTTATATTCTCTACCCCCTCCCACACAAATGTTCGGTTTCATGAATGTAAAATACACCGAATTTTATGAAAATTCTATGCAACTTCGTCTATGAAACACATTCTATACAGAGAATATTGGACGTGATTCAAGCAAATAATTAAAAAGCTAATAACATCCACCCACCCTTACTTTTACCCCTACTCCTCCCCTCATAAAAACCCAAACTTACAGAAACGAATGAAATATTGTTAACAGTCCTGCCCAAGAACTCCCTTTCACTTAGCCTTCCCTAACCACTCTAACCTGCATATTGACTTTCCACTCATCCGCAACTTGTCCCAAGAATAATAAAGTTTCGCCCGACTTGTTGGCAGTTTATTTAGTTAATGGAAGGGTTCTCACTTTGTATACCGAAATTTTAATATAAAAGAACTATACTGATTTTTAGATATAATTCACTTTTATAATCGCTTTGATACGATTTCGCGTCATTACGATTTTCGGTTTATTAAGTTCGTTGTTTTATGGAAATTTTCAAGTTTCACTAGGTTCGTTTCACTGTTAGGGATCTAAACGATTTTAGATGCTACCGACTGCGCCAATTTTGTTATAGCTTGCAAAAGAGCTAAAAAATATATTTATTTAAATGAAACACAACGAATTTAATATTATATTAAATGAGTTTATTTATTGGTTTAATATTTTGTTATAACGAGTGCTTAATAGCTACTCTATGGAGATTATTACTTATCGTTTACACTACTGAATATCGACCATTTAACTACGGACTGATTCTTGACTAATGACCCTGTTCTGGTCTTTTCTAGTGTCATTTATATCATATCTTTATCAACTGAGAATGGATGTGGTTATCAACTTGTGGCGATATTGCAAGTTGGTACTTATTTGGATTTTAGATAAGCATGGTTTTCTGAGAGTTAATGATAAAGTTATTTATTCGTTAATTGGAATTTGCTTATTTGTTATGTTTTATATTTTTAATTATTTGGAAAAGAAGTTTGATACTCTTTGTCTAATTTGTTCTTGTTGTTTCAAATATAATTCGTTCTCTGTAGATGTAGTTTGTACATCCGGTATGGGTACTATTGGTTGTGATACGGGGGATAACATAACTGGCACGATCTCAGAATTTTCGACGCAGTTTCGTTTCAATTATTTTTAGTTCTTGAGCAATATTTTAAATTTATAGCTTTAAATTGTTAGGTAATAATAGATTTATTAAAAATGGTCGGTAGAAGTTTTAAAGGTATTCGATTATTTATATATTATATTTCATACTTTTAGGGATTTTTTTAAAAATACATTTCGCATATTTTTATACTCTAGATGAAATCTGAGAGTATTATAAGTTTGCCACAAAGTTTGTAACGCCAAGAAATAAGGCTCGGAGAAAAAAATGAATGATACAGAAGTTCATATAATCACTCAAAATTCTCAAAACCGGATGTCCGTCCGTGTCTTCTCTAGCTTGAGAACGCGTTGAGCTAGAAAGTTTAAATTTTGTATACGTTGTTTTTAACAAAAAAGTAAGGTCAAGTTCGTGAACGAGCCAAATCGCTCCACCCCTTCTACCCCCTCCCATACAAAATGACACAATTTCGCAATCTGACAATAAACGGATTTCCTTGAAAAGTACAAATGACATTGATCTGAAATTTGGAATGTAATACTTTTATGATGATTCCAATCTACTCTATAAAAACAATTTGTGTCTTCCCTCTCCTTTCACCACCTCCCATACAAACTGCACTTTTTCATGAAATGCTCTATACCAATTTACTCAGTGCGTATAACAGTTATCAAGCTGAAATTGTGTGAAAAATATTTATTTAAAATTATTATTAAGACCAAAAAAAATGAGACGATTATCTGTACCCCTTCTACCCCCTCCCATACAAAATGACACAATTTTGTAATTTCACAATAAACAGATTTGCTCGAAAAATATAAATGCTATTGATCTGAAATTTGGAATATATTACTTTTATGATGATGTAAATCTACTGTACAAAAGTTATTTGAGTCCTCCTCTTCCTTCCACCACCTCCCATACAAACTGCACTTTTTCATGAAATGCTCTAAGCCAATTTACTCAGTGCGTATAAAATTGACCGAGCTGAAATTGTGCACTAAATATTTATTTAGATTTATTAGTAAAAACAAAAAAAAATTAGGCGATTAGCTTTACCCCTTCTACCGCTCCCATACAAAATGACACAATTTCACAACTTTATAAAAAGTAGATTTTCATGAAAAGTATGAAGACTACTGATCTGCAATTTAAGACACGTCAAAAGCATGATATTTATAGTTATTTCTGAAAAGTCATTAAAAACTCGCCCCTCCTTCTATCACCTCCCATACAAACTGTACTACTTCACTACATCCAATACACTAATTTTCTCAGTACCTATTAAATTTTTAAATCCTAAATTTTGTATAAAACATTTTGATAGCAACCTTACCGTCATGTGAAAAAATTAGTTCAATGTCGTCACCCCCTCTACCACTTCCCCTACAAAATTTTTTAAGATATAAAAATTTCTCTTTCATCTAGAGTATCGCACGATTGGGCTTTATGCCCAATCGTACCCTGTTATGTTTTTATATCTAATAGTTGTATTCACATGGAAAATTTAAACTTTGTGGAGCCCTAAAAAAATCACTAAAATTTTCGACATTTTTGCTTACCACCTCCGTCCCCTTACACCCCCCGTCTTAAAATTAGCAAAATTAAAGACTATGTAGTTCTACAATTTGACAAAATTTTAATGTGATATCTGCACTTAGTTTGGAGATACAACGGTTTGAAATTTTGGAAAGTTCGCCATTATTGAAATACTCCCCATTTTCCCCCACTACTATTAAATCCAAATGTTTAATTTTCTCGTGTTTTGCTAGTGTAGCTTAATATATTGTTGCGAGCTAGAGGTTCGCCGGATTTCAAGAAAAACACAATTCGATTAAAATAAAGGATAATTTATTAATTCGCACTTTTATACAATTTCCCGATCACTTCGCCTTTTTCAGAAAACTGTCGCGTGTTTTGCTATCGCTTTCTTGTACCGGTTCAGGTTCTTCCACCGATAGGTGTCGCTCAAATGACTAACTCTTGTCTGAAAGCTGCGGTATTTATATTGGGTTTTTTCCCAATTCTCGAACCTTGTGGTGTATTCTTCGGGTGGGTATGTGTGTGTGTCTAGACTATTCCAGGTTTTGCTTGAACGTTCTAGATGGCGTTTTACACAGTAGGGGATAATGTTCTACGTAATTCTCGACGATTCGAGAGAGAGATCGAATTGCGTGGTTGCCAGATCTGTAACAATATGTTCCAAGTTTCAATTACATAGCTTAATAAATAGCCGAGATATTGATTTTTAAGTGTTTTTCTTTGCAACCGCCCCTCCCCCCTGACCATCCCACTTACAATAATTAGCCTCCTTTTAAGCTGATTTGAGTGGATCTATATGCCATCTTATTGGTCCCAAAATAGGAATTTTTATACTCTAGATGAAATCTGAGAGTTTATTGTGTTTGCCTTACCGCTTGTAACGCTAAGAAATAATGCTCGGAAAGAGCCGCCAAGGGTACAGAAATATTTTTTGTCGCTCAAAAACTTCGATTCCGAGTTGCTGTCTGTCCGTCTGTCTACAGCATAACTCTCGAACGCTTTGAGCTTTCATGCTGAAATTTGTTGTGTCATTTTTAGCAAAAAAAAAAATTTTAAGTTCGTGAACGGGCCACATCCCCCCACTCCTTCTACCCCCTCCCATACAAATTTCATGAAATTCTGAAATTTTCAGAAATTAATTTTTCTTTGAAACTATTTAAGCTATCGATTTGAAATTTAAGTCAAAGTATTATGATATAAATGTCATTAATATGACGGAATATTGATCTGATCCCGTCACTCCTTCTACCCCCTCTCAATCAAATGCATAATTTTGAAAAATGCAGTTTTTCGATTTTCATTGAAACTAGCAAAGTTATAAAAACGAATTTTTGCTAGAATTAATTTTATTATAATTCCAATCAGAATTGAAAAAATTATCAACTTCACCTCACTCCTTATATCCCCTCCCATACAAATTTCACGAAATTTTGAAATTTAAATTAAATTATTTTTCGTCGAAACTGTTAAAGCTATCAACTTAATATTTTGCATAAAGTACAAAAATAGAAATATCAATAACGAGAAAAAAATTTGTTTTGATCCGTACACTCCTTCTACCCCCTCCCATACAAATGTATAATTTTTGTTAAGTGCATTATATCGATTTTCATTAAAACTAGAAAAAGTATAAACTTAAAATTTTGCCAGAATTTGTTTTTTAATAATTGCAATAAATGCTAAAAAGAATTATCAGCTCCTCTTCACTGCTTCTACCCCCTCCTATACAAATATCTGTATTATAAATTCAAGAAAAGCATTTCTCCTTCGAACATATCAGGACTAGCGAATTTGAAATTGAATCAAAGCCTGGTGATAAGGATGATGATAAGCAGTTTCAAAATCATCTTAAACGCGCCACTTCCTTTGCCACCTCCCATACAAATGCCTCAATTTCAGGAAAACTATGTCCAATTGAAAATAATGAAAGCTACAAACCTTAAATTCAGCACGAAATATTTTCCATACCACATTAGGTGTCATATCCAAAAATTACAAACCTTCCTCCTCTGATTCTACCACCTCCCATACAAAAGTCACTATTAATTATTTAAAAGAATTGGAGTTGACATATTTTCCGGTACATTGAACTCTTTCTCATTTCATCTAGAGTATCATATGATTGGGCTTTACGCCCAATCATAATTCTTTTATGTTTTATAATGAGTAATTTCGAAGATATAATCATTTGAAAAAAAAAAATCGGCCGACAATTGGTTTTTAGCCCTTTTTGCACCCAAATGGATAAAAACATTAAATTAATTTTAAAGTTTGTTCCACAGACCTTTCTATATGTATGTCGTTTTTTAGCTTCCTAACTGGAATCATAGTTGAGATATTTGATTTCTTAGTATTCGGTTTCAGCGCTCTCTCTGAATCCTTACACCCCCAAAATGGGTATCCGCCTGAGATCTACAACTATCTACAATCGTCCCAAAAATAAACTTTCTATCTTAAAGGGTTTGTGAGTTAATGGACGCTGAGCGTTCATACCGGCGGACGACGTACGGCGTACAGACAGACGAATTTTTTTTTTTGCATTTTTTGGCTATTTTAGTTGTAAAACGCGAAAAATAAAATTCTATGGTAGCAACTTTTTTTTTCAAGTCGATCACAATATTTCATTATTAAAATAATAAAGTAAAATTGAAATCATGGTAAATAAAGAATTATTATTATTATAATTGACAAATTTCCATTTAAATTATGAACATTAAACATCCGACTGTTGGAAAATTAAAAAAACGATTGCATTATTATTCAAGACTCCAAAAATCAACTTAAACCATTTTCTGTTTCAATTCCAAGAATTTTTTTCCCATATTTTTTCCGTACGTTTTTATTGCATTTCGGAATCGTTTTATTTCTGCAAACATTTTCGGAAGAATGATACCTGAAAGGGAATCCTTTATAGTCTTCACAATGTTTACATTGAATGTCAGGAAACTTCAAAAAGGTATAATACAAGAAATATCTATAGTAGTATACCTACTTTGTATTTGGTGAATTTATTTGAAAACTTGAAAAGTGTTTCGCTCCAATGACTTCTGATTTCCTTTCATCTAGTCTTATTCTTGTCTGTGTGTGTGTATTTTATTTAAAGCATTTAGGGGTAATTTATCTAGTGAATTTTAAATAATTTAGAATTATTTTAAGCCCTAAACATATTTGTAAAAGTCCTTTTCGTTCATCTTAATTACATTGAAACAAGCTCAGTATCTACGAAAATTGAATACATTTCTCTATAACTAAGAGGTTTCCGTACTTTTCAACGATATAAATTTTAAGTAGTTGCATTTGTTCACATCCCTTGGCAAGGATTTAACTTGATTCGCTTTTAATAAGTATGTACATATATATGTTTCTTTTACCTTTTAATGAAGTTTTGAAGTGACTTTCAGATTAAGTTTGAATTTTTTTTATTTTTCTTTCGCTGGTTTTTAGAAATCTCCGTACGTGATGAATGCCACCGTTGTTGTTGTCGTAAAAAATAACCTGAGTTCTTTGAGATCTTCGCAAAGTGCTGCCTCTGAAAAGTTTAACTTAACTTACTTATAAGTCTGAATATGATATGTCAGAGATGTTTGCAGTAAGTATGCAATTAATTTTTTTAAGAGAAAAGAGATTGCCCTATTGAAAGTTTAGTTACTTAGCTGTTTACACATAAAACGAGTGAAAAGATACTTTAATCACATAGAAACTAACTTTTGAAATAACTGTCAAATACATTCTTACAAAACTCTTTTACCTCAGGTTAAAGAGGTAAATTGTATGAAGAATTTTGCTCCAGTTCCTCTAAGTAGTTATATCTTTATTGAAAAACAACCTAGCTGCTGTTCTCTGAACTCTTCTCACCTATTAATAAAAAAAGGGAAACAGAATAGCATCACGTCAGTAATCCTAGTATACTCGTAAAATCTGTCAATAGATTAAGATTAATCATTAATGATATAAGGTGGCTTCATCAGCAGACAAGTTCAAAATATCTAAATACACAACACAGATAGAAACAACATTATTTCAGTCGATAACCATCAATGTTGCTTACAATGAAACCCTTTCTGCCGCTCCCAATCTCGCTCACCGTACTTAATCCAAAAGTTGATAACCAACATAAACCTTTTTCAAAGTATGGTATATTTTACCTATTTATGGACTCTCAGAGGATCCTTGGCGATCTCATACAACATCCTAATCCGCACCGGACTGGCTTTAAAGTCAAACTAACGCAAGGTATACGCTGACACTATTCTCCTCAGGTCCAGTTAACTCGAGTAACAAAGTTTAACGTTGTACCTTACATATAGTTTCGATGCACGGAAACAGAGGAGTTCGTCCGAAACATTATCATGGGCTTACCGGTCAAAGTATTGTTGAATTAGACATGGATAAGGGAAGTGCGCGTAAGCTTACTTTATGCTTTCTCGGTTGGAACATGAGAAGCCACAGTTCACTGCTCACAGAAAGGATTATGCTAGTCAACATTTTATCCTTGTTCGTGAGATGATTTTTTCTACCCGTTCAGATTCGTTCAGATTTACAGGATACTACCGCATCGGTTCAGGAATAGAGACAGACAATGTGGGAAGAAAGAAAAATTCAGACAACGAAGACTATAGATATACATTCACCAAGGATTACGATAAAGTTTTATGATTTTTAACATGAAGTGAATACAAAATGGGAATCGGATCAAGTCAGCGATGGTTGACTTAAGTTAAGAGTAACGTGCTGCATTAAGAATTTCTATTTATGCACAGATTGCTTCAATTTAATTTTCTTGTAATACTTAAGAATACTCAGGATACTGAAAAAATATAATTATGTACCCTGTTAATAATAAGAACCAAATCTTGGTTTCATGATAATCCTTGGACGGATAAGATTGGTTTTTTTTTTGAGAGAAAATTGTAATGAATTAGAACAGCCAGAAAAAACCGCCAAAATATTACAATAGATACCTGATCATTAGCGCATAATTACTTTTTCATCGAAAGCCTCTGGACTAAACACATAACTCTCGCAGATTTCATTTCGAACACATAAAAACTTCCACCCGGCCGTTAATTACCAGATATTTGCCACAATAGACAGAACAGAACAGAAAACCGAAACATATTACCTTCCCTCAAAACCAACAGAGCAATATAATTCCGAGAATTATCACAATTTTCATAATGTCGGAAAAATTAATATCATGTAATTTCCTCTTAAGATCCTGTACAACAACATCATTCTGCCGAGTCTGGCTAAATGTGGCCTTAAAGGTGTTACACTGAATTCCTAACTATTCCTATATTTTTATATCAAGGTGAAGACTCTCTGATTAATTACTAACCATGTTCGAGTAATTAATTTTGATATCGCCCATTTACAGTGCCATTGATAACGTTTTCTTAGTAGCAGTAGATATCTGATAATCATGGAATATTAATCACGGATATTAAGTATCTCGTTGCAGACAGTACTCTGCTTACATGTCCTTAGAAGGATTATTTATATATTTTTGCTAGGACTATTATAGGAGAAATTAAATACTTGAGTAATGAAGAAAATTAGAATTTAATTGGATGATTGAATAAATTGTAATGAGAGTTTGTTCTCGACGGGGTATATGGATCGCGGAACAAAACAACTCGTCGGTTTTTTTTTTAGAAAATAGTGTTACACACGATTTTTTACTTCATAGCAGTTGCTAGCACTGATGGAGTGCGTTCAGAATCGACTATGGTACTATTTTCGTTTCACGAGTTCTCCTGGCTGGTAGCTTGTAACCTTTGGCCGTATTCTATTAAATTGTTTTATGTTCTGGTTTTGACTTTCAAATCTTCAGTTTAGTTATTTGATGAAAATTCTATCAGTAGCTCTCGAAAAATGAATCCTGCACTTTATTAAGTTTTTAGTAGTCAATTTTTAAATCTCGTTGTTCTATAATTTTATTTGTTATGACAATGGGCGTACTGTACTCGGAGTTCTTCTTCTTCAATGGTACTACAATACAAATCTGGCATTGAACTTCTGACCTTCAAATTCCTTAAAATCTTTATTTTTTCTTGTGGAATGGTTGTTAGCGCTTCACACAACTATATATCTTCGAATTCTTATGGTCGCAGATTGTGGGGGACCAGAAGTACACAGGAAGGACCAGAAGTTGTAATATAATTATCCGTTGACCGGGATTTGAACGACCATCGCATTGTAGACTAATATTTTACAAACTAGACTACTCGGCGTTTACTTCTTCTAATTATTTCATTGGCGAGACTTGTGTCAATTTCTCGATCAACAAATTTTTTATACTCTAGATTAAATCTAAGAGTATTATAAGTTTGCCACAAAGTTTGTAAGTCTAAGAAATAAGGCTCGAAGATAAAAATAAATGTTACTTCTACAACAGCACACATCCCAAATCGGACCTTGGCCTCCTGACCTTCAGGTTCCTCAACATTTTTCATTATTTATTGTGGAAGAATTGTTGGACCTTTGCCCAACCCTTTATCTTCAAGTTATTCATTTTCGAAGATTGAGGTGACCAAGGTATACCCAAGCAGGCAGTGTGGAATTATGGGTCGACCGGAATTTGAATTCACTGCTTTCGCATTGTAGACCAACACACTACGCGCTAGGCTACACCCTAGCTAAATAAATAAAAATAAATGATACAGTTCATAATATCACTCAAAAATCTCAAAACCGGATGTTCTCTCCAGCTTGAGAGCGTTGAGCTAGAAAGTTCAAATTTTGTACACGTCTTCTTTGGTAAAAAAAAATAAGGTCAAGTTCATAAACGGGCCAAATCGCTCCACCCTTTCTACCCCCTCCCATACAAAATGACACAATTTGACAATAAACGGATTTGTTGGAAAATGTCATTGATCTGAAATTTGGAACATATTACTTTTATGATGATTTCAATCTACTGCATAAAAGTTGTTTGAGTCCTCTCCTTCCTTCCACCACCTCCCATACAAACTGCAGTTTTCATGAATTACTATTAACGAATTTACTCAGTACGTACAAAATTTATCGAGCTGAAATTGTGAACTAAATATTTATTTATAATTATTAGTAAGACGTAAATTAATTAGACGATTAGCTTCACTCCTTCCACTCCCTCCCATACAAAATTACTCATTTTCAATCATTGATAATAATCAAATATTTTTCGGAACTAAGTTCCGTTTCATATTTATATGATCACTTAATATTTTTAAAAATATGAAACGCTTACATGAACTTGTACACTACGGTTTCTCTAAAATACTCCACGCAATGGTGCAAATAGCGCATTGTACAAATACACAGTTATTCGCTAACGATATTCTCGTTATCTGAATTAATAAAATTTGCTCTTGTTTCATATTTATAAGGTCAAAAAAACTTTTCTCTTTTAATTCATTTTTACATAAATAAACTCCCAACTTGTCGGGCGAAACTTTATTATTCTTGGGACAAGTTGCGGATGCGTGGAAAGTCAATATGCAGGTTAGACTGGTTAGAGAAGACGAAATGCAAGTTGAGGGGGAGGGGTCAAAGTAAGGGTGGGTGGATGTTAATAATTTTTTAATTGATTGCTTGAATCACGTCCAATATTCTCTGTAAAGAATGTCAGTTTCATGGACGAAGTTGCATAGAATTTTCATAGGATTCGGTATATTTTACATTCACGAAACCAAACTTTTGTATGGGAGGGGGTAGAGGAGGTGGGGGAATCGTAAGATTTGTGACGCAATTTTATTTCCTTTTTCTTGTAAGGTGCTCGTACAAAATTTCAATTTTTGTTAATTTGTTGGTTATTAGTTGATTTAATGAAATTTGTCGAAATCATAGTTTTGTATGGGAGGGGCTAGAAGGGAAGTGCGATCTCAAAACTTTTGACGCAGTTCCATTTCAACTATTTTCGAAAGCTTTTGTGCAAAATTTTAAATTGATAGCGTTTAATTTTTAGGTGATAATTGATTTTTTAAAAGTGGTCGAAAAAACAATTTTCTATAGGAGGGGGTAGAAGTTTGTTAGGTATTCGACCAGTTAATATATCATTCTTTTAGAGATTTTTTTTAAATGCATTTTGCAAATTTTCAAGTTTCTACCTTAAAATTTAATTCAAAAATTTTCAGTTTATGTGTTTTTTCAATGCACATGAAACACCTTGTGCACGTTAGACCTGAGGAGTCGGTACATATTAAGTGCAGAATTCTTATTATTTTTCTGTATGTATAATTAATAGATGTATTCACATGGAAAATTTAAATTTTGTGTCTCTTACGAGAGCCCTAAAAAATCACTCAAAATTTTCGACATTTTTGCTTACCACCGCCCTCCTCTTACACCTCCCGACGTAAAACTCAAAACTATGTAGTTTTATAATTTGACAAAATTTGAATTTGACATCTGCAGTCAGTTTTAAGATGTAATGGTTTGAAATTTTGGAAAGTGCAATGCTCCCCATTCTCCCCCACTACTATTTTGTCCAAATGTTATATTTTTCTCGTATTTCTCTAGTATAGTTTAATATAAGTACTAAGTTTCAATTACATATAATATAAGTACTAAGTTTCAATTACATAGCTCAACTAATAGTTGAGATATTAATTTTTAAGTGTTTATACTCTAGATGAAATCTGAGAGTATATTGTGTTTGCCTTACCGTTTGTAACGCTAAGAAATAATGCTCGCACAGAGCCGCCAAGGGTACAGAAATATTTGTTGTCGCTCAAAAACTTCGATTCCGAGTTGCTGTCTGTCCGTCTGTCCGTCTGTCCGTCTGTCCGTCTGTCTGTCTGTCTGTCTGTCCGTCTGTCCGTCTGTCCGTCTGTCCGTCTGTCTACAGCATAACTCTCGAACGCTTTGAGCTATCGTGCTGAAATTTTTTGTGTGTAATTTTTAGCTAAAAACAAACTTTAATTTCGTGAACGGGCCACATACCCCCACTCCTTCTACCCCCTCCCATACAAATTTCACGAAATTCCGAAATTTCCAGAAATTGATTTTCCTTTGAAACTATTTAAGCTACTGATTTGAAATTTAGATCAAAGTATAACAATATAGATATCATTAATATGACAGAATATTGATCTGATCCTGTCACTCCTTCTACCCCCACCCATACAAATGCATAATTTTGAAAAAAACAATTTTTCGATTTTCATTGAAACTAGCAAAGTTATAAAAACGAATTTTTGCCAGAATTTATTTTAATATAATTGCAATCAGTATTGAAAAAATTATCAACTTCACCTCACTCCTTCTACCCCCTCCCATACAAATTTCACGAAATTTTGAAATTTGAATTAAATTATTTTTCTTCGAAACTGTTAAAGCTATCAACTTGATATTTTGCATAAAGTATAAAAATAGAAATATCAATAACGAGAAAAAAATGTGTTTTGATCAGTACACTCCTTCTACCCCCTCCCATACAAATGCATAATTTTTGTCAAGTGCATTATATCGATTTGCATTAAAACTAGAAAAAGTATAAACTTAGAATTTTGCCAGAATTTATCTTTTAAAAATTTCAATAAATGCTAAAAAAAACTATCAGCTCCTCTTCACTCTTTCTACCCCCTCCCATACAAATATCTGTATTTTGAATTCAAGAAAAGCATTTCTCCTTCGAATATATTAGAACTATCAAATTTGAAATTGAACCAAAGCGTGATGATAAGGATGATATGATAAGCAGTTTCAAAATCATCTTAAACGCTCCACTTTCCCTGCCACCTCCCATACAAATGCCTCAATTTCAGGAAAACTATGTCCAATTGAAAATAATGAAAGCTGCAAACTTTAAATTCAGCACGAAATATTTTGCATACCACATTAGGTGTCATATCCAAAAATTACAAACCTTCCTCCTCTCCTTCTACCACCTCCCATACAAAAGTCACTATTAATTATTTAAAAGAATTGGAGGTGACATATTTTCCGGTACATTGAACTCTTTCTCATTTCATCTAGAGTATCATATGATTGGGCTTTACGCCCAATCATATGATTGGGCTTTACGCCCAATCATAATTCTTTTATGTTTATACTCTAGATGAAATCTGAGAGTATTATAAGTTTGCTCTAAAGTTTGTAACGCCAAGAAATAAGGCTCGGAGAAAAAAATGATGAATACAGAAATTAATATTATCACTCAAAAATCTCAAAACCGGATGTCCGTCCGTCCGTCCGTCCGTCCGTCCGTCTGTGCGCGCTCTAGCTTGAGAACGCGTTGAGCTAGATAGTTCAAATTTTGTACACGTCGTTTTTGACAAAAAAGTAAGGTCAAGTTCGTGAACGGGCCAAATCGCTCCACCCCTTCTACCCCCTCCCATACAAAATGACACAATTGCGCAATTTCACAATAAACGGATTTGCACGAAAAGTATAAAAGCTATTGGCCTGAAATTTGGAATATGTTACTTTTATGATAATATCAATCCACCGTACGAAAATTATGCGTATCCTCCCCCTCCTTCTACCACCTCCCATACAAACTGTACTTGTCATGAATTACTCTAAGCCAATTTACTCATTGCGTATACAATTTAGAGAGCTAAAATTGTGCACCAAATATTTATTTGAAATTGTTAGTAAGCCCAAAAAAATTTAGACTATTAGCTTCACCCCTTCTACCCCCTACCATACAAAATGACACAATTTCGTAATTTGACAATAAACGGATTTACTCGAAAAGTATAAAAGCTATTAGTCTGAATTTTCGGATATGTTATTTTCATAGTAATTTTAATCTACAGTAGAAAAATTATTTGCTTCCTCCCTCTCCTTCCACCCCCTCCCATACAAACTACACTTTTTCATGAAATGCTCTAAGACGATTTTCTCAGAACATATAACATTTATTGAGCTCATATTTTGTAATAAATACTTAATTAGTATTAGCACTAAGATCAGAAAAAAATATTTGATTAGCTTCACTGCTTTTACCCCCTCCCATACAATATGACACAGTTTCACAACTTCACAAAAAATCGATTTTCTTGAAAAGTATAAATGGCACTAGTCTGAAATTTTAGGGATGTCAATTTTACAATATTCCTAGTTATTTCTGAAAAAATCACTCTAATCGCCCCACTCTTTCTACCACCTCCCATACAAACTGCACATTTTCACTAAATCTAACTCACTAATTTTTTCAGTTCCCATTCAATTTTTGGAGTAAGCATTTTGTACAAAACATTTTTATAGCTACTTTAGCATAATGGGGAAAAATTAGTTCAATGCTGTCATCCCTTCTAATACTTCCCATGCGAAATTTCTTGGGATCACAAAAAATTCTATTTCATCTAGAGTATCGTAAGATTGCGCTTTACGCGCAATCGTAGCCCTGTTATGTTTTTCTTTGCAATCCCCCCTGACCCTCCCCCTTACAATAACTAGCCACTCTCTAAGCTGATTCCGATGGAACTTTATGCCACCTTAATGGATCCAAAATATGAATTTTTTACGATAAGTAATTTCGAAGATATAACCATTTGAAAAAACAATTCGGCCGACAATTTGTTTTTAGCCTACCCTTTTCTAACGCCAATGGAAAAAAAATTAAATTATTTTTAAAGTTTGTCCGCCAACCCTTTCTATGTCTCTACTGATTTTCAACTTTTTATCTGCATTCTTGGTGGAAATATTAGCAAGTGTAGTTTTCGACTTTTTCCTTCCCCACACCTTCCCCTTCCACCTAACACCCCTCAAAATGTAGAAAATAGAGCTCATTTACCCAATCAACAATCCACTTAAAAACAAACATTCTACCTTTAACGGTCTCGGAGATATGAGTCCATATGTACGGCGTACGGCGAGACGGATTTTTTTTTTGCATTTTTAGGCTAATTTAGTCATGAAACGCGAAAAAAAAAATTTCAGGGTAGCAATTTTTATACTCTAGATGAAATCTGAGAGTATTATAAGTTTGCTCTAAAGTTTGTAACGCCAAGAAATAAGGCTCGGAGAAAAAAATGATGAATACAGAAATTATTATTATCACTCAAAAATCTCAAAACCGGATGTCCGTCCGTCCGTCCGTCCGTCCGTCCGTCCGTCCGTCCGTCTGTGCGCGCTCTAGCTTGAGAACGCGTTGAGCAAGATAGTTCAAATTTTTTACACGTCGTTTTTGACAAAAAAGTAAGGTCAAGTTCGTGAACGGGCCAAATCGCTCCACTCCTTCTACCCCCTCCCATACAAAATGACACAATTGCGCAATTTGACAATAAACGGATTTGCACGAAAACTATAAAAGCTATTGGTCTGAAATTTGGAATATGTTACTTTTATGATAATATCAATCTACCGTACGAAAATTATGCGTATCCTCCTCCTCCTTCTACCACCTCCCATACAAACTGTAATAGTCATGAATTACTCTAAGCCAATTTACTCATTGCGTATACAATTTAGAGAGCTGAAATTGTGCACCAAATATTTATTTGAAATTGTTAGTAAGCCCAAAAAAATTTAGGCTATTAGCTTCACCCCTTCTACCCCCTCCCATACAAAATGACACAATTTCGTAATTTGACAATAAACGGATTTACTCGAAAAGTATAAAAGCTATTAGTCTGAATTTTCGGATATGTTATTTTCATAGTAATTTTAATCTACAGTAGAAAAATTATTTGCTTCCTCCCTCTCCTTCCACCCCCTCCCATACGAACTACACTTTTTCATGAAATGCTCTAAGACGATTTTCTCAGAACATATAACATTTATTGAGCTCATATTTTGTAATAAATACTTAATTAGTATTAGCACTAAAATCAGAAAAAATATTTGATTAGCTTCACTGCTTCTACCCCCTCCCATACAATATGACACAGTTTCACAACTTCACAAAAAATCGATTTTCTTGAAAAGTATAAATGGCACTAGTCTGAAATTTTAGGGATGTCAATTTTACAATATTCCTAGTTATTTCTGAAAAAATCACTCTAATCGCCCCACTCTTTCTACCACCTCCCATACAAACTGCACATTTTCACTAAATCTAACTCACTAATTTTTTCAGTTCCCATTCAATTTTTGGAGTAAGCATTTTGTACAAAACATTTTTATAGCTACTTTAGCATGATGGGGAAAAATTAGTTCAATGCTGTCATCCCTTCTAATACTTCCCATGCGAAATTTCTTGGGATCACAAAAAATTCTATTTCATCTAGAGTATTGTAAGATTGCGCTTTACGCGCAATCGTAGCCCTGTTATGTTTTTTTTCCGGTGTCGATCACAATCCTTTATTACTAGAATAATAAAGTAAAATATTGTGTTTAGTTGTTAGTTCGCCAGAATTCATTTTTAAATAATTTAAATAAATTAAAAATAAAAACTCTCAACTTTGCTTCACCCTTCCTACCTCATCCCATATAAATTTTTTTATGAAAAATTTTAGAACAGCATTTTTTTTTCGAACATATGAGAGCTATCGATTTTAAAATTAGCCCACGGCGGTGTGATAAGAACAAAAAAGTGTTAATGGTAGGAAGGATAGGTGGATGTTAATAAGATTTTATTTGATTGCTGCAATCACGTTCAAAATTCTCTGTATACAATGTCAATTTCATAAACCAAATATTTGTATGGGAGGGAGTAGAGGAGGAGAGAGTTGTTGATACAGTTTTATTTGGTTTCTCTTGAGGAGTGTTCTTATAAAGGAAGAAGAAATAGTTTTTCGGCGTACAAAGTAAATTCTTTTAGTGTTATTGTTTTTGTAGCTATATCGACACTTAGTTTTGAACAATTTAAAATCAGACTACTGAGTAAAATTCTCGATGTCTTTTTACTTGGTAAACCAAATAAATACTGCCACTTCGGGCAAACAAAATCATTCTAAGCTCTTGCACTGCACTAGGAACTGATCTTGGTCGGTTTTGAAAATAGAATATTCCTTGTGTTTTAATTTTTGCCCGACACTCCTATCTCCTTTACGCGGCACTATATAATATAGTCTGCATCCCGCATCTCTTTTTCTCCTAAATTGTCGCTATTTATGCCTCGATCCGTCTATACGCCTTATAAAGAGAAACATGACATTGGCGCCCATCTTAGGGCCAATGTTACGTTTCTTTTTACGGGGTGTATGGACGATTCGTGGCATAAGTACAAGCATATTTGTTTTTTTTTGCGTTTTATGAGCTCGATCATAAGATACTTCAGAAAAAATATAAATTGTCGTAACTTTAGGAAATTTTGAATAGGGAGTATTGGAAGGGCTGACGGCACTGAACTAATTTTTTCACATCATACTAAAGTTACTATCAAAACGCTTTACACAAAGCATACACAATTATAAAATAAATTAATTTAAACAGGTTGCTTAACTTCTTTGTGCTAAAAAATTAATATATACTTAAAATAATGTAAAACATTAATATTATAAGTACTATGCATCACAAAATTATCTGTACAATAGAAAAAAATTCCCAATTTTCAAGTTAAGCCATGTTTAAAGTGCGCTTTACAGCTTTAGGGAAAAATATGATTACAGGGAAAGGAAGCGACTAATGTCCTTAAAATACCCAATAATAAAGTTTACGCAATTTACTTAAAGGAAAGGAACTAAAAGCAAAAAACATTTTAACAAAATTATTAGTACCATTGAAATTTATTCACAAAATTATTTGTACTTCATATAATAATACTGGAAAATACCAGAAATGAAAAGTAAAAGTCATTCTTTTTCGATATCTAATATGTGGTCCTGCCTCCGTTTGCATTTATTACTGCCTGCAGTCGCATTGATTCCACTAAATTCATCATTATTTTCTCGTGAATATTATTCCAAATTTCAATTTTATTTTATTATTTTAATAATAAAGTATTGTGATCGACACAGAAAAAACAAAATTTGCTACACTGAAATTTTTTTTTTCGCGTTTCATGACTAAATTAGCCTAAAAAAGCAAAAAAAAAAAAATCCGTCCTGCCGTCCGCCGTACGCCGTACATATGGACTCGTACCTCCAAGACCGTTAAAGGTAGAAGGTTGGTTTTTGGGTGGATTGTCAATTTGGTAAGTGAGCTCCATTATCCAAATTTTGGGGAGTGTCAGGTGGAAGAGGGAGGCGGGGGATGGAAAAAGTAAAAAAATACACTTGCTAATATCTTCACCACGAATGCAGATAGGATGATGAAAATCAGCATACGTATAGAGAGGGTTGTGGGACAAACTCCAAAAATAATTTAATTTTTTTACCCATTGGCGTCCGAAATGGGGGGGGGGCTAAAAACAAATTGTCGGCCGAATCTTTTTTTGAAATGGTTATATCATCGAAACTACTTTCCATAAAAATTCATATTTTGGGACGATTAAGGCGGCATATAGATCCACCACAATCAGCTTAGAAATAGGCTAATTATTCTAAGAGGGAGGGCCAGGGAGGGGTGCAAAGAAAAACACTTAAGAATTAATATCTTAACTATCTCTTAAGCTATGTAATTGAAACTCAAAACATATACTAAGCTATACTAGCGAAATACAAAAAAAAAATATAAAATTTGATCATAATAGTAGTGGGGGGAAATGGGAAGCATTTCAAAAATGGTGCACTTTTCAAAATTAGAAATCGTTATATCTCAAAATTGAGTACAGATATCGAATTAAAAATTCGTCAGATCATAGAAATATATAATTTATAATTTTGATAAAAATTTTAAGTTAGGGGGTATAAAGGGAGGGAGGTGGTAAGCTAAAATGTCGAAAATTTTGAGTGATTTTTTTTAGGACTCTGGTCAAAGATAGAAACTTTAAATTTTGCACGTGGATACATCTATTTGATATACATAGAAAAAAAATATTAATTTGATCCACAATTGTTACCAACCGACCAGCCCGGTCTAACGGGCACAAGGTGTTTCATGTGCAGCGAAAAAAACGCGTAAACTGAAAATTTTTGGATGTAATTTTAAGGTAGAAACTTGAAAATTTGGGAAATGCATTAAAAAAAATTTCTAAAATTATGAAATCTTAACTGGTTGAATACTTTCAAAACTTCTACCCCCTCCCATACAAAATTATTTTTTCGACCATTTGTAAGAAATTAATTATCACCTAACTATTAAAAGCTATCAATTTAAAATTTTGCGTTAAAACTTATAAAAATAGTTGAAATGAAATTAAGTTAAAAGTTTTGAAATCGCATTTGCCCTTCTATCCTCTCCCATACAAAAGTATGATTTCGACCAATTTCATTAAATGAACTAATAACAAACCAATTAAAAGCTACGAACTTGAAATTTTGTACGAGCACCTGTCACCGATGGGAGAGTAGGACAGCGTCGCTGTCCAGAAAGAGAGGAGTTAGTTAGTGTTGAGCGGCCGAAGCGAGCGGACGTAACTGATTCAGTAATAAAGAATAATTTAACTAATTGATTAAAACGTTTTATTCCATTCTGACGATATCCTGACAAATCAGAAGTGGGATACGAAACGCAAAATGAAAATACGCGTTGAAAACGACGGTCTAAAAAAAGGTAATTACGCGAAACGAAAATACGCGTTGAAAACGACGGTCTAAAAAAAAGTAATTACGCGAAACGAAACGCGAAACGAAAATACGCGTTGAAAACGACGGTCTAAAAAAAAGTAATTACGCGAAACGAAAATACGCGTTTAATACGTAAACGACGACCTGTGAAAAAAAAAAAACAAAAAAAAAAAAAACGACGTTGTGCAAGATGGTGAAATTAAACGCGCTTACAGTCGGGCAGCTGAACGAACTTTTACGAGAGAATAACATTCCAATAAGTGGAAATAAATCGTCTAAAATAGAGAAGCTAACCGAAATATTGGAGTCCGACGAAGTGGAAGAAATACAAGAGGAAACGAGCATGCAGCAGGAAATTGGCGAGTTGCGGGACATGGTGTCAGAGCTGACGAAAACGGTAGGAGTATTGCTCTCCGAGACGACGCGGAAAGGTCGCATGCAAACGACGCCACCACTACTCAAAGAACCACAATACAACGATGATCATCTGTGTAGAGGTGCGGCGACGGCAAACATGTGTTCTTCCCGTGATATCATTGGAGTGCTTCCAGACTTCGATCCGCTGAAGAAAAACATCACGACGCAGCAGTTTGTGCAACGAGTAGAGCAGCTGCAACGAGCTTATGTGTGGAGTGAAGAGATGGTGTTGTTTGCGGTGCAACACAAGATGAAGGGAGTGGCAAAAGATTGGTTGGACGCACAGCCGGTTTTTAATTCATGGACGGAATTTGTGACTTTATTGCAACAAGACTTTCCAACAACAACGAATGCGGCTGAAATACATCGAGGATTGTCAAGACAAAAACGTAAGCATAACGAAAGCTTAATAGAATTTTACTATCAGGTACTGACAATGGGACGGCGTGGAATGCTGGACGACAGATCGATTAATTCATACATTATACAAGGTTTGAATGATGTGAATTTATCGCGAACATTGCTGGCGCAAAATTTAACGACATGCACCGAGCTACTGAGTGCTCTGGAAAATATGGCATTGATGCCGAATTTGACAACGCGCGAGCATGAAGCGAAGCCCTTAGAAGTTTGGTCTAAAGCAGAAGTTGTGCAGCGTACAGGTGAAAGGCGAGGCCCGAAATGTTACAACTGCAATGAGATGGGACATATTGCGATTAAATGCCCGAAACCACAACGGAGAGCACGCTGTACAAATTGTTTAAGGCCTGGACACGACACGAAAGATTGCCGCATAGCAAAATCAACGGTGGCTAAAATAAATGACGTAGGAAAATCAGAGAAGATTGTTCCACCTGTCTTGAAGCCGATAATAATAGAAGGGAACAAGTATCTGGCATTTGTGGACACGGGCAGCGATCATTCGCTGATACGAGAATCTGCAGCACCCAAAAAGGCACGACTGGAAACAACGAAGTGTTTGAACGGATTTGGAGGATCTACTGTCGAGTCGCGTGAGAGGATTAAAGTAGTAGTTCAGATGGACGACCAAAAGGTGAACGTAAGCCTGTATATTGTGCCCGATAATGTACTTCCTTATGAAATTTTATTGGGGCGTGATGTACTATGCAGGAATGATCAGCGTATGGTAATCGAATCTGGCGTACTGCAGTTGGAGTCAATGGAGCAGTACCGGTTTAATATTTCGACGCAGTTGGATGATGCTCAGCAGAAAGATGTTCATCAGCTTCTGGAAAAGTTCGATACATGTTTTGCAGAAAATATTAGTAGTTTGGGTCGCTGCAAAACAACAACAATGCGGATTGATGTTACGACTGACACGCCGATCGTGGGAAAGCGATACCAGGTGCCATTAGCTGAAAGGAATAAGTTATCGGAAATATTACAGAGCTTGGAAAGTGAGGGAATTATTCGACCAAGCACGTCGCCACACGCAGCATCTGTTCTTTTGGTAAAGAAGTCTAACGGAGAGAGTCGAATGTGCGTTGACTACCGTGCTCTAAATGCGGTCACAATCAAGAAGCAGTATCCGATGCCGGTAGTGGATGAACAGCTGTCACGACTAGCAGGCAATGTATACTTTACGACTCTTGATATGACATCGGGGTATTATCAGATCCCATTAGAAGAAAACAGCAAGAAGTATACTGCATTTTTGACACACGAGGGGCTGTTCGAACATAATGTGATGCCGTTTGGACTTATCAATGCGCCTATGTGCTTTCAAGAGATGATCGTTAACATAATAAAAACGCTAAAGAATCGCACGCGCATCATAAGTTACGTCGACGAAGTCATTATAGCAACAAGGAGCGTACAAGAGGGAATGGAAGTTCTTCAAGAGTTTATGGACGCTATGCAACGAACTGGACTAACGCTGCGACCATCTAAGTGCGTATTCTTCGGAAATTCTGTTACATTTTTAGGACACGTGGTGAGTCACGAAGGTATTAGGCCAGGCGATACAAAAACGAAATGCATTGCAGAGTTCCCCACTCCAACGAATGCTACAGCGGTGCGGCAATTTTTGGGAGTAACCGGTTTCTTCAGGAAATTCGTAAACGGTTACAGTCTAATTGCACACCCACTTACAAAGCTATTAAGGAAAACTCAAGTGTATGAATGGCAACGAGAACAAGAAGAAGCATTTTCTACATTAAAGGTAGCGATCACTAACAAGCCGGTATTAACGTTATTTGATGCTAATAAGCGGCACGAAGTTCATACAGATGCAAGCTCGGTAGGGCTATCTGGCGTATTATTGCAGCAAAAAGGAGACGATTTGAAGCCGGTGTTTTACTACAGCAGACAATGTAACGACGCAGAAAGCAGATATGCCAGTCACGAACTGGAGGTTTTGGCTATTGTGGAGACGCTGCAACGGTTTCGATTGTATCTACTCGGAACTCATTTTCGCATTATGACGGACTGTAATGCCGTTGTAACAACGAAGGCGACATCACCTTTGCCGCCGCGAATAGCTAGATGGTGGCTTACACTTCAGGAGTTCGATTTCCAGTGCATACATCGGCCAGGAGCGAAGATGTTACATGTGGATGGTATGAGCCGTGCACCAACCTTACCACCGAGTGAGCCGAGAACAGTCGCGGACAACATCTTCCAGATAATGTTTAACTACCACACGGATTGGGTGATGTCTATGCAATTACAAGACGAAAAACTTCGAGAGATAGTAGAAGTGATCAATGGAAAGGCTGCGCCTAATCAAGAGCAAATCAAACACGATTATGTGATACAGAAAGGAAGGTTATATCACAAGGTAGACGGCGACAAAAGGTTAGTTATTCCTCAGTCAGTTAGGTGGCGGATTGCACAGGCCTGTCATGATAATGCGGGTCATTTTGGAGTCGATAAAACAATGGAGCGGATCTCAAAGGACTTCTGGTTTCCACGCATGCGTCGGTACGTCAAATCATTTATTGATGCCTGCCCCGACTGCTGTCTTAATAAAGCAAAAGGGGGCAAAGCCGAGGGTCAACTACATATCGCAGAAGTGCTGCCGGTGCCATTCCGAAGCGTTAATATGGACCATCTAGGGCCATTTCCGAAAAGTAAACATGGAAATAGTTATATTATTGTAATGGTTTGTTCGTTCAGCAAGTATGTGGTAGTGAAGGCGCTACGAAATACAAAGACAGCGCCAGTGCTCACTCTTCTTCGAGACGTTATGACGATATTTGGTCAACCATTGCGAATTACGACAGACAGAGGTACGGCTTTCACGTCAAAGGAATTTGAAAAGTTTGTTGGCACAAATGGAATACAACACATCAAGACTGCTGTTAGGACACCACGAGCAAACGGTCAAGCAGAGAGAGTGAATAAGACAGTGCTGACATTTCTACGATGTTCAACGAAGGCGAGTAACGAATGGGACGTCGAACTTCCAAACTTGCAATGGAGTATAAATTCGCAACGAAATGTAACAACAAAGTTTTGCCCGAATGAGCTGATCTTCAATTACGATTTACGCGATGTCAGCAGCAATCGAATTATTCAAGCAATTCAGGATGACGATCATCTTCAGGAAACGAACAGTTACAGTATTCGACAGCAAGAAGCCGTAGCAAACATTAACGACGAGAAACAAAAATGGAAACAACGATACGATGCCAAGCATCACACTCCGAAACAATACGTCGAAGGCGAATTAGTTGTTATCGATCATGTACCGAATGCAACAGGACAATCGCACAAGTTGGAGCCATTATACAAAGGTCCGTATGTCGTTACCAAGGTGCTTGATTACGACAGGTATATTGTTGAAGATCTCCCGGATGCTCCTCGAACACGACGCCGATACCAAGGAGTAATGGCTAGCGACCACATGAAGTCATGGTGCCAACTGGGACCTGAGATCGAGGAAACCGACGAAACTGAAATGGACGACGATCCGTATTCGCCCAGGAGTGACGAACTTGCAGGAAAGGCCGAACTGTCACCGATGGGAGAGTAGGACAGCGTCGCTGTCCAGAAAGAGAGGAGTTAGTTAGTGTTGAGCGGCCGAAGCGAGCGGACGTAACTGATTCAGTAATAAAGAATAATTTAACTAATTGATTAAAACGTTTTATTCCATTCTGACGATATCCTGACACACCTTACAAGAAAACGGAAAGAAAATTGCGTCACAAATTCTGCAATTCCTTTACTTCTTCTACCCCCTCCCATACAAAATTATTTTTTCGAGCATTTTTAAGAAATCAGTTATCAGCTAACTCTTAAAAGCTATCAATTTAAAATTATGCATGAAAACTTACAAAAATAATTGAAACGAAATTCCTTTAAAAGTTTTGCAATCGCGTTTGCCCTTCAACCCCCTCCCATACAAAAGTATGATTTCGACCAATTTCATTCAACCAACAAATTAAAAGCTACGAACTTGATATTTTTTACGAGCACACTACTAGAGAAAGGAAATAAAATTGCTTCACAATTTTTACGATTCCCCTACGTCCTCTACCCCCTCCCATACAAATGTTTGGTTTCGTGAATGTAAAATACACAGAATCTTATGAAAATTCTATGCAACTTCGTCTATGAAACTGACATTCTATACCGAGAATAGTGGACGTGATTCAAGCAATTAATTAAAAAACTATTAACATTACGCTACCCTTACTATCAACCCTCACGCCTCTCCTCACAAAACTCAAACTTGCATAAATAAACGTACGAAATATTGATTATATATACCGGAGCTTTTGAATGTTTCTGCCCTGCCCAAGAACCCCCTTTCACTTAGTCTTCCCTAACCACTCTAACCTGCATATTGACTTTCCACGCATCCGCAACTTGTCCCAAGAATAATAAAGTTTCGCCCGACTTGTTGGCAGTTTTTTTCATTGCGGGCAGCTCGTTGCGATTTTCTGATTTCATGTTTGATTTGTTGTTTTACGTTATGCCAAAGTAACGCTATTATTTCTGAGAAAATATGAGACAGTCGTTAGTTATTTCAACTTAAATCAGTAAGGTATTAACTTCTTAATTGTTTTTCATACTTAATACAAGTGTGACGACTAAACTTTGTGTGAAAATGCCGAAAGTGCGAGAGCTGTCATTCCAGGATAAAGTATATATAATTAGTCAGTACAGAGCAGGGGCTACTTTGACTAATATAGCAAAACAATTTAAGTGTCATACAAATACCGTTTTGTATCAAGTTCGGAAATTGAATAATACAAAAACTTTGAAAACGGCACCCGGTAGGGGCAGAAAGCGTGTTACAGCCAATAGAGAAGATCAGAAAATCGTTGAAGCGGTGACAAAAGATGACTCAATTCTAATAAAAAAATTGCTTCAAAATGTTAACTTGCACCGTGAACACAAAATAAGTCATATGACGATTCGACGGAGGTTGGAGGAAGCGAATAAAAAATGTTGTGTAAAAAGGAAGGTACAGTTTATATCGGCACAAAATGAAGTTCGCAGACTGAAATTCACAAACGAATATATTGATAAGCCCTTAGACTTCTGGGAAACCTTTTTGATATATTAATTTAGATACCTTGTATTTTTTCGCTTTATTGCTGCTACAACGTACGGTGGATTTCTTATTGGCTGACATCTTGTAAATCTGCAATCGAAATACAACTTGGTTGGTTTTCTATTTTTTTTTTGAAAAAAAACAAAAAAAAAAATTATCATCCCGTTATGCTTATAATGTGAATTGGAATTTCGTCTCCGGTCAACACTCCTTAAATACACAATTCCTTCTTGCAAACACAATAAATAATGAAAAATGTTAAGGAACCTGAAGGTGAGGAGACCAAGGCCCGATTTGGGCTGTAGTGCCATTGTAGGAGTAAAAGAAATTAAAGATAAGTAGCACTCATAAAGGGAAAAACGCACGATGTTAATTGTAAATAAAACAAAAAGTTTACAAAGAATTATATTAATATTTTTTATTATGACAGAAGGATCTATGACAATTATGTGTAAAATAAAATATTGCCCAAATGCTTGCCACGGCTATGGTTGCATACTTCTATCCGATGGTCCATATTTTCAATGACTCTGAGACATAATTGAGGTTCAATGTCGTTAATGTGCTGAATTATCTCATCCTTTAGCTCTTGAATTGTTCTTAGCTTATTGACGTACACTTTTTTTTTTAAATATCTCCAGAGAAAGAAGTCCAACGGTGTCAAATCACATGATCGTGGCGGCCAATTAACATCGCCACAACGTGAGATAACACGGCCATTGAATTTCTCGCACAAAAGAGCCATTGTTTCGTTGGCTGTGTGGCAAGTGGAACCATTCTGTTGGAACCACATATCGTCCAGGTCCATATCCTCAATTTCTGGCCACAAGAAGTCCGTTATCATCTCGCGATAGCGAACACCATTCACGGTAACTGCTTGGCCGTCCTTATTTTCGAAGAAGTACGGCCCGATGACGCCACCAGCCCATAAACCGCACAGTCACTCTTTGTGGATGCATCGGCTTTTCAACAATCACTCGTTGATTCTCATTTGCCCAAATGCGGCAATTCTGCTTGTTAACGAATCCACTGAGGTGAAAGTGTGCCTCGTCGCTGAAGATGATTTTCTTTGTAAAGTCATCATTCACTTCTGTCTGTTCAACCAACCATTCGGCGTATTGCCGACGCTTGAAATGGTCAGTAGGTTTCAGTTCTTGAGTTAATTGAACCTTGTAAGCGTGTAAGTTCAAATCTTTATTCAAAATTCGCATCAGTGATGTTCGTGAGATGTTCAATAGTTGGGCACGGCGACGAGTCGAGGTTGACGGCTCTTCCGCCACATCATCGCGAAAACAGCAATGTTTTCCGGAGAACGAACTGGGCGAGCATGCACAGGTGAGTTCACATTTCCTACAAACGCAGTTTGCTGAAATTTGCGCACAATTCTCCCGATTGTGGACACATTTGGTCGATTATGCTGACCAAAAAAATCACGAAGTGCACGAAATGCATTTTGACTTGAACGCCCATTTTCGTAAAAGGCTTCAACAACCTGAACGCGCTGCTCAATTGTGTACCTCTCCATGGTTGAATTTGTCAAATACTGAAACAAAGAAATGTCAAATTAAGTTGGGCGAAAAACTTGACGTTAAGGTGTGACTCACAATTAACATCGTGCATTATGGTTGGACCACCCTTTATATGTCAAAAATATCGACTTTTTGTGAAGTTATGAAATTGCGTCGTATTGTATGGGAGTGAGTAGAAGAAGTGTAGCTAATCGTCTAATTTTTTTAGTCTTACTATTAATCTTAAACAAATATTTATTGCATAATTTCAGCTCGATAAATCTTATACCTACTGCGTAAATTGCTTCATGGTATTTCAACAAAAACTGCAATTTGTATGGGAGGTGGCAGAAGGATTGGGGCGATTCAAATAATTTTTATACTGATTGATTTTGTCATAAAAATAATATATTCTAAATTTCAAATCTATAAGTTGTATACTTTTTGAGAAAATCAGTTTATTGTCAAATTCCGAAATTTTGACATTTTGTATGGAAAGGGGTAGAAGAGGTTAACCCTTTCACCCGTTCACGAACTTAAACTTACTTTTTTGTCAAAAACACCGTGTAAAAAATTTGAACTCAACTCGTTCTCGAGCTAGAGAGAACACGGACGGACAGATAGACGGACGGACATCCGGTTTTGAGATTTTTGAGTGATATTATGAGCTTCTGTATGATTAATTTTTTCTCCGAACATTATTTCTTAACGGGTCAAGCTTTGTGGCAAACTTATAATACTCTCAGATTTCATCTAGAGTATAAAAAATCCGTCTGTACGCCATCCGCCGAGCGCCGCACATATGGAGTCATTTCTACGAGATCCTTAAAGATAGGAAGTTAATTTTTGAGTTGATTGAAGATTGGTTACGAGTTCCATTACCTAAATTTTGGGAGTGCGAGGTGGAAGGGGAGAGATAGTTGAGATATTAATTTTCCTAGGATTTTCTTTGCACTCTTCCTAAACGTCTCCCTCACAAGTATTGGCATCTTTCAAAGTCAATAATGGGGAAACCTTATACCATCTAAATGGTCCTAAAATATGAACATTTGCGTTTAGTAATTCCGAAAATATGTATAATCCTTTGAAAAAAAAATTCGGCCAATCATTTTTTATTTATAATTAATTTATTTTTGCCCTTTTCCAATAAGTTTCAGTTTTCTACCTACATTCGCAGTAGAGATTTTAGTAAGTGTATTTTTTGACTCTAGCAATCCTCCGCCAACCAACTCCACCTGATGCTCCACAAAATTTAGGTAGTAAAATTTACTCGCCCGACCTACAACTCACCCAAAAATTAACATCCTATGGCTACCGACACACGATGCGAGTTAATATATATTATCTCGCTTTTCGATATTACTAGTGTCATTATCCTATACATAATTCGGCCTACTTATATCAAAATAGAAAGTTAATATATATTAACTCGCATCGTGTGTCGGAAGCCTATATCTAAGGAGCTATGAGATATGAGTCCATCTGCACGGCAGACAGATGGACTGATTTTTTTCGCATTTGTAAACTAATTGAGTCGTGGAGCGTGAAAAGGAAAAATTTCATGATAGCAATTACTTTATTATTCTAATAATAAAGTATTGTGATCGAAACAAGAAAAAAAAAATTGCTACCCTGAAATTTTTTTTTTTCGCGTTTCATGACTAAATTAGCCTAAAAATGCAAAAAAAAAAAAAATCCGTCTCCGATGTACGCCGTACATATGGATTTATATCTCCGATACCGTTAAAGGTAGAATGTTCGTTCGTGGGTGGATTGTTGATTGGGTAAGTGAGCTCTATTTTCGAAACTAAACTTGCTAATATCTCCACCACGAACGCAGATAGAAAGTTGAAAATCAGTAGAAATATAGAGAAGGTTGTAGGACAAACTTTAAAAATAATTTAATTTTTTTTATCCATTGGCATCCGAAAAAGGGGGGGGGGGCTAAAAACAAATTGTCGGCCGAATTATTTTTTCAAATGATTATATCTTCGAAATTACTTATCGTAAAAAATTCATATTTTGGGACCATGAAGGTGGCATATAGTTCCGTCAGAATCAGCTTAGAGAGTGGCTAATTATTGTAAGAGGGAGGGTCAGGGGGTGCAAAGAAAAACACTTATAAATGAATATCTCAACTATCTCTTAAGCTTTGTAATTGAAACTTGAAACGTGTATTAAGCTATACTAGGAAAATACAAAAAAAATTTTGGGTAATTTTTTTAGGGCTCTGGTCAAAGATACAAAGTTTAAATTTTGCATGTGGATACGTCTACTTGATGTACATATAAAAATACTAATAACCTGAACCATAATTGTTATAAACCGACCCCCCGGTCTTACGTGTACAAGGTGTTTCATGTGCATTGAAAAAAAAACATAAACTAAAAGTTTTTTTGTATGGGATGGGGTAGAGGAGGTAAGGAAATCGTAAAATTTGTGATGCAGTTTTATTTCGTTTCTATTGTAAGCTGCTCGTACAAAATTCAAGTTCGTAGTTTTTAATTTGTTGGTTTGTAGTTGATTTATTGAAATTCGTCGAAAGCATACTTTTGTATTGGAGAAGAGCAGGCGTGATCTCAAAGCTTTTGACTGGTTTCAATTACTTTTAAAATTTTTTGTGAAAAATTTCAGATTGATAGCTTTTAATAGTTAGGTGATAATTGATTTCTTAAAAATGGTCGAAAAAATAATTTTGTATGGGAGGGGATAGAAATCTTAAAGGTATTCGACCAGTCATTATTTCATACTTGTAGTGATTTTTTTTAAAATGCATTTTACAAATTGGGGGGGGGGGGTCGGTGCATAGCAATTAAGGAACTTTAATTACTTTTTCAGTGTGCATAACAAATTGATGTATCTACATGAAAAATTTAAACTTTGTATCTTTCACCAGTGCCCTAAATAAGCCACTCAAAATTTTCGACATTTTAGCTTACCAACTCCCTCCCCTTACACCCCCAACTTAAAATTCTTACCAAACTTAAAAACTGTGTAGTTCTGCAATTTGACAAAATTTCAATTTGATATCTGTACTCAGTTTTGAGATATAACGGTTTGAAATTTTGGAAAGTACACCAAAAAAAGTGAAATTCTCCCAATTTCCCCCCACTACTATTATGTCCCAATATTATGATTTTTCCATAATTCGCTATTAAAGCTTAATATATGTTGTAAGTTTCAATTGCATAGTTTAAGAAATAGCCGAGATATTGATTTTTAAGTGTTTTTAATTGCACCCCCCTGACTTTCCCCCTTACAATAATTAGCCTCTTTCTAAGCTGATTCTGGTGAATTTTTACGCCATTTTAATGGTCCTAAAATATGATTTTTTTATGGTAAATAACTTCGAAGATATAATCATTTAAGAATCCATGATTGAGATATTCGAATTCTTGATTTTCGGTTTTAGCGCTGGATTAAGGGAGAGGCAGCTCTCCCTTAATCCATACACCCCCGCCTGAGATCCGCAACCACCTACAATTCATCCAAAAATTAACTTTCTATCTTGAAGGTTTTGGGAGTTAATGTGCGCTGAGCGTATACACCGGCGTACGGTGGACGGCGTACAGACAGACGGATTTTTTTTGCATTTTTAGGCTATTTCAGTTATGAAACGCAAAAAAACAAAATTTCAGAGTAATAAAGTTTTTTTTTCCAAGTCGATGACAACACTTTATTATTAAAATAAGAAAGTAATACATAAATTCGAACAATAAAATCAATAAAAAATGCACTTATTTCTATCTATTATTAACAAAACTTAAAAAAAAATCAAAAATGTGGTCACTCCATAAACTCGCCGCGACCTTTTTCTATTGTTACTGTAGAACAGGATATATAGTTATCGCCTGAATTGTAGGTAAAAACTCCGTACTAAAAGTTTGGTTTTCGCGTTTTTCAAAAACCAAACCCGGAGTTGTGCTGATAACTTTTTTCCTAAACATAATTTTAAAAAATTTGTTCAATGTCGATCCTAATACACAAGATTAACATGATAAAAATAAATTTCATTATGTTGCGTGGTTTGGCCATAAGAAATTACCCATTTTCGAACGAAACCGTCGTTTCGGTATACACGGTCCCTTAAGAGGTTTGTGAGTTAATGTGCGCTGAGCCTATACGTACGGTGGGCGGCATATAGACAGACCGCTTTTTTTTGTTTTTTTTTTTTTGCTAATTTAATCATGAAACGCGAAAAAAACAAATTTCAGGAAAGCAATTTTTTCCCATGTCGATCACATTATTTTATTGTTAATAAAGTAAGAATTAAAAAAATATATATTAAAAGCGTTGTAAAATGGATCAAACCTTCAAGTAGCAATTTGTCTTCATTTTTTATGATTATTAAAATAATTAAGAAAAATCCAAATTCCTAAACTTACAAAAACTAATCTTATCTAATTACCAACGAAATGCCAGTGTTTTAATTTACTTTTGAGATAATTACAGTAGAAATGATCATTAAAAAAAAACCCAAAATTGTGAACAATATTTAATAACTAAAAGGACCTTCCAACGAAAGGCATTATAATGACCAAATTTATAAAAAACAATCTCCCTGTTTTTTAAACCAGTCTTTTATTATCTTGGACCTCTTAAAAAGGTTAGACATGTCGTTAGGCCATAGTCTTGTTTCTTACCAGAAAAAAGGACAACAACAAGTAAAAAGAAAATGGAATAACGTTAAAGCTCAGGTGAATGTGCCACCATTAAATGAGTACTCAACCTCATTATTTCTCCCTCAAGAATTTATTTGTTATTGGGGTTTGAGTAAGCAGAGTATTCCACGAGGCTCTTTTCTTTTTGTACACTTTTGCAGCTCAACTACAAGGAACCACGAAAAGTAAACAAAGGACCAGCCACAATCATGCTAGCAATGTCGTTATTGCATGGTATCCTCTCCCTCTCTCTCATGAAAAGCAGAATACTGAATAACTCATCTGACCTAAATCCTTAATTTTTGTTGTTCGTTTCGTTGCCATCCTTTTCTGGCGGGCGATCGAGAGCGAGAGATATTCCAGAAGATTGCCCTGGCATTGCGGCGATATCCTTCGCAGCAGCCGTAATAAAAATGGCATAAAAAACTTTTCTGTTCGTTCGTTTCTTATAGCTATGATTCCGCTGTGTGAATTGTGTGCCAGTCGTTCATTTTGTCTTTCTTAGTCCTTTTAGTGTCCTTGATTGTTTCTTTTCAACGGATTAGATGGATGATTTCGAAAGTAACGTTCTTCCCTGTTTTCCTGGCTACCGTCGATTTTGTTTAATTAAGTTGATGATAGGGTCGGTTACTGCAAAATTGCGTATTTTTCTCGCAATGAAAGATCTACGACCATCGCGCACCAACTTCGTCATGGTTTTTAATGACATCAGGTTATCGTGGCTCCTTGGGTAGTTTCAAATAGATTTGATTTTCTTTAAAAATAGATAAAATGAGAAGAGCAAAACGTTAATGATAAGAATAAGAGAGATACGGCTGCTTGAGCAATATGGTTTTGTACCGGTCGCAGTTTTGAAGGACACTTCTGAATAATCTTTCAGGACCTGTTTTCATCAAACAAAAACTAATTGAACAACTCAAAAGTTGGAAAAGATTGAGATCAACGGGTTAAAAGAGAAACCAGGATCTGATGTAAAATTGGAGTTTAATTTTAAGCACCACGAACAGAAAGGACAAAGTATAGAACCCCGTGGGACTCCAGAAAGAGGAGTGAAGTAGAATATTGTTTGAGTTTATAAGCAAGATGTTTCGCTCAGTTGTTTGACTTAGTTGACATAGACATCAAAAGTTTCTGATTTGATAGTTTAAATATCTAAACATTTTGGCCTGTGACGCTCGTAAAACCATACTATGGTTTAACTGCGGTTAACGTCGAGCAGGAAAGTACAATTCGTAGTTTAATGGTATTGACCACTTCTTAGAATATACTACGATATGACAAAACAACTTTCATGTTTAAAGCCCCCACCCCTCCCTATAAATTATGTCTAAAAATTGAACCCGGAAATTCAAAATTACATAATGAAAGAAACCCCATTGTACACCACCTTTAAATCATTAATAACACGCTCACAACGTCCCACAAATTAAGTTGTCAACATAAAACTCTATCCAGTAAAACTCTTTCCCATAACAATTTTAACTTTCCTTCTATTTCCAAGTTCGCTATCTCCATAAAATTAACCAATAAAAACAAGGATATGGGCTTCCACTTTGCCATGCTTACACTCCAGAACTATTCCGTGAAAAAGGTTTTTCCGTAAAATTCATTTCCACCCACTTCAAGTAGTGAAGTGTGACACTGAAATGGATGCCGAAAATATCCTTTGCCGGCAGGACGATGCTACAAATTTTGGTCATCGAGAGCTTGGAGTAGCAGGTACACCCCGGCCACATCAGAGCTCTGTGGAACTACCGAGTATGTTAAGGGTAATGGTCACTTGAATTTAATGTGATTTTGCTGTGTCTACGGGCCGTTTCAGCGTGTATAGAGTTTCCACTTTACTATAGATGATGGTGAAAAGTGTAGCGGCAGGCAGTAAGGTTCTCGTTGAAAGTTGTTAGTTTCATTCTCGATGGTTAGGAAACGGTTGCCGCAATGACCTTTTACTTAACTGAACTGTATCTCGGATGCTCGAATAGCTATTGCCTAGCTAAAAACATCCACTTGTAAAATTTGAATGGATCCAATTTATGCGATGGACTAGATGAAATTTAAATACAAAGTCTGTATTGAAGGCTTCCCGAATAGAAATAGCTTTTACTGAAATTGAAATCATTCACGGTCTTGCGGAACATGCAGGATGAGTTTATTACACTGCAGATTAAAAGCAGCTAACTGCGACACTTTAAGCTGCTAAGTTATTTTGCAAATTCTTTTAGTCGAAAGTTTTTCAATTAAACGCTGGGAAAGAAGGACTCTCGGAAAATGTGGTAGCGTTATTCGCACCATAAGTCTTCATTAATTTGTACTTTAACTAAATTTTTTGAATGCTAGCTAGATACGTTGCTTTCCAGCCAGAAGCTGTAAAAAGTTTTTCTTTTTTTACTGTGTGCACGGATATTATATAGTGAATTTATTAGTTTGAAGGTTGCCAGCATAATTGGCTAAATTATTGCAAAAAGCTGTGGTGGATGACTGAATCAGCACTAACTTTTTGTTGATGCATGTAACTCGCAAAGTGTGCCTCAAGCACCAGTGGTGGTCGTTCTTACATCTTTTCACGTCCTTTTGGGACACACTACTACACAATGTGTTGCCAAACTAACACAGTATCCTGAAATTCAAATCTAATATCAACCGACTAAGCCCAAACCTTAATTCCCTTCCTCTTTCTTTCTTCATCGCCACTGTGTTTCTGGGTAATGACTTCAGTTTCAGTGTTACCTAAAAAACTTGAAATAGTCGTAGATTTCCTCAGTGGTACCTTGGATTGTTATGTACTAACTTTTTTTGAAAAACTTAAAATTTAAAACTTATATTCATGGAATTCATATTAATTTTATTATACTCTAGATGAAATCTGAGAGTATTATAAGTTTGCCGCAAAGAAATAAGGCTCGAAGAAAAAAATGAATGATACAGAAGTTCATATAATCACTGAAAAATCTCAAAACCGGATGTCCGTCCGTCCGTTCGTCCATCTGTCCGTCCGTGTCCTCTCTAGCTTGAGAACGCGTTGGGCTAGAAAATTCAAATTTTTACACGTGGTTTTTGACAAAAAAGTAAGGACAAGTTCGTGAACGGGCCAAATCCCTCCACCCCTTCTACCCCGTCCCATACAAAATGACACAATTATGCAATTTTTCAATAAACGGCTTTTCTCGAAAAGTATAAATGCTATTGATCTGAAATATGGAATATAATACTTTTATGGTGACTCTATTCTACTGTCTAAGAATTATTTGTGCCTTCCACCTCCTTCCACCACCTCCCATACAAACTGCACTTTTTCATGAAATGCTCTAAACCAATTTATTCAGTGCGTATACAATATAACGATTTTTATATTAGTATTTATTTAAAACTATTAGTAAGACCAAAAAAACTTAGACGATTAGTTTTACCACTTCTACCCCCTCCCATACAAAATGACACAATTTCGCAATTCAACAATAAACGGATTATTTTCAAAAAGAATAAAAGCTATTTATCTGAAATTTGGAGTACATTACTTTTATAATAATTTCAATCTGTTGTATAAAAATTATTCGAGTTCTCCCCTTCCTTCCACCACCTCCCATACAAACTGCATTTTTTTATGAAATGCTATAAACCAATTTACTCAATACGTATTAAATTTATGGAGCTAAAATTATGCACTAAATATTAATTTAGAATTATTAGTAAGACCAAATAAAAATTGGGCAAATAGCTCTACTCGTTCTAATCCTCACATACAATTTGACACAATTCAACAACTTTACAAAAAGTCGATTTTCCTAAGAAGTATGAATGCTACTGATCTGCAATTTAAAATGTGTCAATTAAATGATGTTTACAGTTATTTCTATAAAAGTCATTAATAACTCGCCCCTCCTTCTACCACCTCCCATACAAACTACACAATTTCACTAAATCCAATACACTAATTTTCTCAGTATCTATTTTAAATTTTTGAATCCTAAATTGTGTATAAAACATTTTGATAGCAACTTTAGCGTGATGTGAAAAAAATAGTTCAATGTCGTCACCCTCTCTACCACTTCCCCTACAAAATGTCTTGAAATAAAAAAAATTCTCTTTCATCTAGAGTTTAGCACGATTGGGTTTTACGCCCAATCGTCGTCCTGTTATGTTTTTTTTTATTGAAATTAATTACAAAATAAACTGCCAACAAGTCGGACGAAACTTTATTATTCTTGGGACAAGTTGCAGATGAGTGGAAAGTCAATATGCAGGTTAGAGTGGTTAGGGAAGGCTAAGTGAAAGTGCAGGGCTGTTGTCAATTTAACAATATTTCATTCGTTTCTGCAAGTTTGGGTTTTTATGAGGGGAGGAGCATGGGTAATAGTCAGGGTGGGTGGATGTTAATAGCTTTTTAATTAATTGCTTGAATCACGTCCAATATTCTCTGTGTAGAATGTGTTTCATAGACGAAGTTGCATAGAATTTTCATAAAATTCGATGTATTTTACATTCACGAAACCGAACATTTGTATGGAAGGGGGTAGAAAAGGGGAATCGTAAAATTTGATATACAGTTTTATTTTGCTTCTCTTGTAAGGTGCTTGTATAAAATTTCAAGTTCGTAGCTTTTAGTTTGTTGGTTATTAGTTGATTTAGTGAAATTGGTCGAAATCATAGTTTTGTATAGAAGGGGGTAGAAAAACAAGCGCGATTTCAAAACAAAAGCAACTTCATTTGAATTATTTTTATAAGTTTTTCTGCAAAATTTGAAATTGATAGCTTTTAAGAGTTAGCTGACAATTGATTTCTTACAAATGGTAGAAAAAATAATTTTGTATGGGAGGGGGTAGAAGTTTTAAAGGTTTTCGACCAGTTAATATTTCGTATAATTAGGGATTTTTTTTAAATGCATTTTGCAAAAATTTTCAGTTTATTTGTTTTTTTCAATGCACATGAAACACCTTGTGCACGTTAGACCGGGGAGTTATTATTATTTTTCTATGTACATCAAATAGGCGTATCTACATGCAAAATTTAATTTTTTATCTTTCACCAGAACCCTAAAAAAATCACTCAAAATTTTCAACATTTTTGCTTATTACCTCCCTCCCCTTACACCTCCCAACTTAAAATTTTTACCAAAATTAACCATTATGTAGTTCTACAATCTGACAAATTTTTGATTTGATATCTGTACTCTGTATTCGTAATTTTCAAAAGTCCGCCATTTTTGAAATGATCCCCATTACCCCCCACTACTATTATTTCAAGATGTTATATTTTTTTTGTATTTTCCTAGTATAGCTTAATATAAGTTAAAAGTTTCAATTACATAGCTTAAGAGATAGTTGAGATATTCATTTTTAAGTGTTTTTCTTTGCACCCCCCCTGACCCTCCCTTACAATAATTAACCAATCACTAAGCTGATTCCGATGGAACTTTACGCCACCTACACGGTTCCAAAATATGAATTTTTTATGATAAGTAATTTCGAAGATATAATCATTTGAAAAAACAATTCGGCCGACAATTTGTTTTTAACCCCCCCTTTTCGGACGCAAATGGATAAAAAAATTTAATTATTTTTAAAAGCTGTCCCACAAACCCCTCTATATGTGTGTTGAGTTTTTGCTTCCTAACTGTTACCATGGTTGAGATATTTGAATTCGTATTTTTCGGCTTAAGCGCTCCCCCCGTCTCCCACAAACCCCCTATATGTGAGTTGGGTTTTGACTTCCTAGCTGTTACCATGGTTGAGATATTTGAATTCGTATTTTTCGGCTTAAGCGCTCCCCCCACCTCCCCCTGAATCCGTACACCCCCCAAAATGGGTGTCCGCCTGAGATCCGCAACTATCTACAATCTCCCTAAAAATGAACTTTCTATCTTGAAGGGTTTGGGAGTTACTGTGCGCTGAGCGTACACACCGGCGTACGGCGTACAGACAGACGGATTTTTTTTTTTTTGCATTTTTAGGCTAATTTAGTTATGAAATGCGAAAAACCAAAATTTCAGGGTAGCAATTTTTTTTGTCCAAGTCGATCACAAAACTTTATTATTAAAATAATAAAGTAATTTCGTTAATCGTATTCAAAGCTATTAATAGAAATATATTGTAATTCATTAATTTTTTACTTTATTATTCTAATAATAGTAAACTGCCAACAAGTCGGGCGAAACTTTATTATTCTTGGGACAAATTGCGGATAAGTGGAAAGTCAATATGCAGGTTAGAGTGGTTAGGGAAGACTAAGTGAAAGGGAGTTCTTGGGCAGGGCTTTTATCAATTTAACAATATTTCATTCGTTTCTGCAAGTTTGGGTTTTTATGAGAGGAGGAGGAGGGGTAATAGTAAGGGTGGGTGAATGTTAATAGCTTTTTAATTGATTGCTTGAATCAAGTTCAATATTCTCTGTATAGAATTGTTTCATAGACGAAGTTGCATAGAATTTTCATAAAATTCGGTGTATTTTACATTCACGAAACCAAACATTTGTATGGGAGGGTGTAGAGAAGGTAAGGGAATCGTAAAATTTGATATGCAGTTTTATTTCGTTTCTCTTTTAAGGTGCTTGTATAAATTTTTTTATTTGGTTGGTTATTAGATGATTTAATGAAATTGGTCGAAATCATACTTTTGTATGGGAGGGGGTAGAAGGGCAAACGCGATTTTAAAACTTTTAACATAATTTCATTTTAATTATTTTTCTAAGTTGTTATGCAAAATTTCAAATTGATAGCTTTTAATAGTTAGGTGATAGTTGATTTCTTGAAAATAGTCGAAAAAATAATTGTGTATGGGAGGGGGTAGAAGTTTCGTTTCGTATTTCGTTTATTTAGGTTTAGGTTTTTAAATGCATTTCGCAAATTTTCGATTTTCTACCTTAAAATTTCACTCAAAAAATTTCAGTTTAAGTGTTTTTTTTCAAAGCACATGAAACACCTTGTGCACGTTAGACAGGGGGGTCGTTTTATAACAATTATGGATCAAGCTATTATATTTTTCTATGTATATTAAATAGATGTATCCACATGCAAAATTTAAACTTTGTACATATCTTTCACCAGAGCCCTAAAAAAATCACTAAAAATTTTCGACATTTTTGCTTATCACCTCCCTCCCCTTACACCTGCCAACTTAAAATTTTCACCAAAATTAACCACTATGTAGTTCTACAATATATTTGATATGCAATGTATTTGATATCTGCACACTTTTTTGAGATATAAGGATTTGTAATTTTGAAAAGTGTGCCATTTTCAAAATTCTTCCCATTTACCCCCACTACTATTATTTCATCATGTTATATTTTTTTTGTATTTACCTAATATATTAATAATTACCTAAGCTATACTAGCGAATTTGAGAACATTATTATAGTTTCCCCTGTGGGATGGGGCAGTAGAATTCACCCACAGCCAGTCCTACTTGCCCTGAAAACGGCAAATCGACAATCATTTCACTTATCACCCGTGATCTGAAAACCTATCTGATAAGTGAAATGGATACAGTCTCTCGGATACGGACGGATTCTACGACTTTTGACATTCGAAAACGGACGATAATTGGCTTCTGGAACGTTCGAACATTGAATGACGGGGGAAAGACTGGGGTCACTCGGTCCTTCCACCGCCAATCAGTGATCGACGGTGAAATGGAGCACTATAACATCCAAATCTTGGGCTTGAGCAAGGTCAGGTGGACAGGATCAGGAGAAGATCGAACCCCGAGTTTAAACACCATTCTGTACGTTGGTCCTGAGAGTGAGGCCAAAAATGGTGTGGCGGTTGTCCTTACATCGAGAGCGAGAAACAGTCTCATCAGCTGGGAACCAATCTCGCATAGGATTATCGTCGTCAGGCTCAGGACCAGTGTCAGATACGTCACAATTCTGCAGTACTACGCACCAACTAATATCGTAACACTTGGTGACAAAGAGGAATCTTATAGCCAACTGAGTGCCACCTTCGATTGTGTTGCAAGAGGTGATATTATTATCATCTCAGGAGATATAAATGCCCATTCTGGCACCTGAAAAAAATTGAACTAGTACAAGTCATGGGAAAGCATGGTGACCCTTGGGTCCACGCGTCACGACCTTGGATTAAGAAACCCGAAAATGGTGAATTATTTGTGGAGTTTTGTAGTACTCGGCAAATGGTCATCAGAGGGACCCTGATTGTGCTACTCAGAACCAGATCGACGATTTGGCTATAAGTCGCCGATATGGAAAAGATGTCTCTTCAATGTGCGAGCGAAGCGTGGAGCTGACGTGGAGAGTGATCACCAGTTGATGGTTGCCTGCTTGAGATTGTGCACATCAGCTATCCGACGACCACAAATTCTTCAAATGAACGCAAACTTAATGGGGGCAGACTTTGACACCCCAACAAAAAGCGCGAGAACATCGCCATTCTACGCGAAAAGTCATTTAGATTGGGCGGATATGAAATGCGCATACTGGACGTCAATTGGGAGGCGACCAGAAACACGTTTCTAACTAGTGCTGAAGAATCTACGGGATATGTGCAAAGCGGTGAAAAACCCACGATGTTGCAAGACGCATGGGACAAATTTGGCGATCGGAAAAAAATCCAAATTGGCAATTACCTCTCAATCCGATGTCAACCAACGAACACCCGACTTGAGACAGAACTATCGCGATGCAATAAGAGAAAGGCCATTGAAGATCTGGCCACCAAGGAAGAACTCGCAGCTTCGTGCGAAGGGAGATCTCTCTTAAACTCCAGAAAGGGGAAAGGATACCGAAGGCCTGACGAGCTTTATTTAGCCGAGCCTCAACACCCTTTTCGGCTCCGCCGTCCTTACTGACAATGCTTCCGAGGTAGCAAAAATCTTGCACCTCTAACACATCCTGTCCGTTAAGAACAATCGGTGTGCTTGCGTTCGAACCCATGTGCATGTACTTGGTTTTACGCACATTTATTTTCCTATTTGCATTTAGAATGCAACGAGCGAACATTTGACTCTAAGTCCGAACGGTTATGTGACTTAAGATGTTAAACAGTCTCCATTGAAGAGCTCTACCTTCCCCACCTTCCATTGCAGCTTTCAAGATGTCATTTATTACCACCAGAAACAGGGCTGGTGATAATATGCAGCCTTGTCTGACACCCGTTTGCACAGGGAAGCTCTCGGACAGCTCTCCTCTATGCATCTTCGTAGGATTCTTTAATCATAGCTATGACCTTATCTGGAATACCTATCCTACGCAAAGCATTCCACATGTAATCTCGCTTAACGCTGTCGAAAGCCTTCTCGAAGTCCACAAACATGAGATGTAGTGGCGAACCCATTTCGACTGACTGCTCTAATAAAAATAATTTACAAAAAATATTTTTAATATCCATGAAATTGGGTTTAATTGAAAGATAATTTTATGAAATTAATGTTTGAATGTGATTTCGAGTATGTAGCGCCGTATATAATTCCAGCACATTACCTGCTTGGATATACCTTGGTCACCTCAATCTACGAAAATGAAAAAATTCGTAGAAAGAAGGTTGTGCGAAGGGCTAACAATTCTTCCACAATAAGTAATATAAAATATTAAGGATCCTGAATATCAGGAGGCCAAGGTCCGATTTGGGCTGTAGCGCCATTGTAGTAGTAGTAGCGCCGTGGCTGGCGCGTACATGGCGTAATCTGGAAGTTCGCAATTTCATTTGAAATTTTTGTTCAGTGATGAAGCATACACAAACAGAGGCTAAATGGTTATGTCAATAAGTAAAATTGCCGCATTTGGAGCGATGCTAATCCACAAGCCTTTGTCGAAACACCACTACATCCAGAAATGGTCACCGTTTGGTGCGCTTTATGGGTCGGTGGAATCATTGGGCCATTTGTCTTCAAAAATGTTGATGGTCAGAACGTTACAGTCAAAGGTGAGCAGTACAGAGACATGATTACTAACTTTTTCGCCTGAATTGGAAAGCATTAATGTCGCAGACATTTGATTGCAACAGTGCTGCGTCAAATGCCACACAACGCGCGATACAATTAATTTACTGAAAGAAACATTTGATAATTGATTAATTTCACGAAATGGACCTGTTAACTGGCTATCTTGTTTGTGCGATTTGATACCATTATATTTTTTTTCTGAAGATATGTAAAGTCTCATATCTACACCGATAAATCAGAAACTATTAAGCACTTGGAAGCCAACATTCCACGCGCTATTGCCGAAATACAGCCTGATTTACTGCGAAGAGTGTGTGAAATTTGGACTTTCAGATTACGGTACGTACGCGTCAGCTGCGGAAACTACATGCCGGAAGTTATATTTAAGCAATAATGCCATAAAATTATCCTTCCAATAAAGTCAATCTCAGGGATAATAAAAACATTTTTCTGTATTTTATTATCCTCTAGAAGAAATCTGAGAGTATTTTGTGTATGACTTACCCAAAAAATGCTCGCATAGACTTGCAAAGGGTACAGAAATAATTATTCTCGCTCAAAAACCTCGACCCCGTGTGACAGTCCGTCTGTCAGTCCGTCTGTTCGCCTGTCTACAGCATAACTCTCGAAAGAATTGACCTATCGCGTTGAAAATTTTCATATACCATTTTTAGCAAATAAATAACTTTAAGTTGGTGAACGGGCCACTTCTCCTCACTCCTTCTACCCCTACCCATACAAATTTCATGAAATTTAGAGAAATTGATTTTTCTCCGAAACCATTTCAGTTATTGACTTGAAAATTAGGTCATAGTATAATGATATAATGGAATATCAAGAAAGATTTAGTTTCCGCCATTCGGTCAATGGCGGGAAAGAAAACTCCAGGTACAGACTGAATACCAACCGAACTCCTCAAAGCGGACCCGGAAATAACAGCCGATATAGGTACTTCTCGCACTCATTACTAAGGTGTAGAATAAAGGAAGATATCCGACTGAATGGAAGGAGGGCGTCATTGTGAAAATTCTGAAGAAGGGCGACCTTCGGCATTGTGGCAATTGGCGTGTTATATGTCTACTTACTGCCGTATCAAAAATTATGGCTAAGATAATTCTCAATAGGACTAGTGAAGCTTATCAGGCTGGATACCGACTACACAAATACCCTACGGATAATATTAGAGCATGCTTTGCGTAGGAGAGGTATGCCAGATAAGGACATACCTATGATTAAAGAATTCTACGAAGATACAAGGTGTCGCGTATTGCATAAAGGAGAGCTGTCCGAGAGCTTCTCTGTGCAAACGGGTGTCAGACAAGACTGCAAATTATCACCAGCCCTGTTTCTGAAGGTAATAAATGACAGCTTAAAAGCTGCACTAGGAGGTGGGGAAGGTAAAGGTCTTCAATGGAGACTATTTAACATCTTAAGTCATCTTGATTATGCCGATGACGTGTTTTTGCTTGCACATAACCGTTCGGATTTAGAGTCAAATGTTCGCTCGTTGCATTCTAAATGCAAAGAGGTGGGACTGAAAATAAATGTGCGTAAAATCAAGTACATGCACATGGGTTCGAACGCAAGCACACCGATTGTTCTTAACGAACAAGATGTGGAAGAGGTGCAAGATTTTTGTTATCTTGGAAGCATTGTCAGCATGGACGGCGGAGCCGAAAAGGATGTTGAGGCACGGCTAAATAAAGCTCGTCAGGCCTTTGGTATCCTTTCCCCTTTCTTAAGGTTAAGAGAGATCTCCTTTCGCACGAAGCTGCGAATTTTTGACACATGCGTCAAATCCGTGTTGTTATATGGTTGTACTACGTGGAAAGTGACCATTCGACTTACTAAGAAACTACAGACTTTCGTGAACCAATGCCTCCGATGCATTTTAGGAATATTCTGGCCAGAAGTGATCTCCAACGATGAACTTTGGAGTACAACTAAAATAGTTATTGAGATTCAACGGCGGAAGTGGCAGGTCATACTTTGAGGAAACCGGAGCGAAACATCGCCAAACAGGCTCTGGATTATAATCCTCAAGGAAGACGTCGGAGTGGTCGACCATGTAACACATGGAAGCGAGCAGCAAGGCCGATGCTCGGAATCGCGCCTTGTGGAAGAGAGTTGTTTCTGTCCTATGCCCCTATAGGAGGTCTTAACAGGAATTTCATTGATTGATTGATTGATAATGATATAAATATCAGTAATGTCAAAAAAATTGATCTGATCCCTTTACTCCTTCTAGCCCCTCCCATACAAATGCACATTTTTCAAAAATGCATTTATTTGGTTTGTATTGCAACTAGCAAAGCTAAAAGAACTAATTTTTGCCATAATTAATTTAATTGCAATCGCAACCAATTTTGGAAAAATTATCAACTTCTTCTTTGCGCGCTTGTAATCTAACCGAGATTTGTTAGGATTTCGTGCTGGATCAAACAGCAAAGCGCGTTGAGTTTTTTTCGGTCATGCAGTATCCCAAAGTGCCGGTTAATTAACTAATTCAATAATTAAAAGCCCCGGAGTTTGCAAAAAAAGTGGAAATCGAAAATCGCTTTAAAACAGAACAACCGTTTTAACCAATGTGAGCGCTTTTTCTCATCGGTGTCATCGCACAGCGGCAACTTCATTGCGCCCGTCCCAGATAAGTTTATGTTGGCCGGCTAGCGGGTCGTAATCTAGCGAGTACCGTTGTTTGTGTTAAAGGCCTAGTTGCTGGCTCGGACGAGGTGCTCGTGTGGATTACGACTCGCGGTGTTGTTTGTTTATTTATTGTTGTTGTTTTTTTTGTTCGGGTTAGAGATTGTCTGTTTATTTATATTTACATATTATTTTTTACTTTTATACTTTTGACTTTGATATTGACTTTTTAATTGTTCTTTTTATTTCCTTTTAACTTTTAATTTTTATATTGACTATTTTCCACAATACTGTTTTTTGAAATGGTCAATTTTGTAATTGATCAAGCAAATATTCGAGGGTTAGAATCTGCTTACCTCTTGCTATACATCCACACACAAACACAAAGACCGGACACACTTGCACTGAGCGAAAGTAAAGTATTGCCAGGTAGTGAGCAGTTTTATGCCATACCTAATTACCATCTTCTGCCTACTTTTTTGCCAGCGGAGTATCGCTATTTACATCCCCGATGATGTCGCTTTTCAGTTAGTTCCGCATTTAGGAACATGCTCCAATCCAGAATTCAACTTCAACTGGATAAAAATAAATGTCCAAGAGCACATCATTTATTTCTGCTATGTTTATAGAAGTCCGGCAATGAGTGCAGCAAATACCACCATAGAACTTGATAAGTTATCAAGCGCTATTCAAGCTATATGTGCTGCACAACCTGACGCTGAGATCGTTGTCGCGGGCGATTTCAATGTTCATAATGTTGCCTGGCTTAAACATTCCACGCATTCGGACCAGCCGGGTCGTGACGCTGAGCTCTTCGCATCTATCAACGGTTTAGTGCAGCTTGTAGACAACTCCACTCGTCTACCTGACACTGCAGGCTAGTCTCCTAATTTGCTTGACCTCTTTTTAACCACCCACCCACTAAAGTTTGAGGTCTCGTTATTGGCTCCAGTAGGAACATCTGACCATTTTATGATTCGAGCACAGTTTTCTATCACAGCAGCAAATCCACCGACTACAAAGACACCACGTAGAACGGTATGTCACTATAAGAAAGCTAATTGGGGAAAATCTTAATTCATTCTACCGTGCCTTTGATTGGAGGCTGTGCTTTGAGTCTGGTAATTGTGATACCATCTCGCAACTTGTGACCGAGACAATCTTAAAAGGCATGAGGCTTTATATTACATGCAACCTCAAAAGGATCAGACCTGCAAATGATTCATGGTTTAACAATGAGTGCCTCGAAGCAATTAGAGCCAAAAAGCAGCCTTTTGCTACCTTTCGCAATAATCCGACGTTAGAAACCAATAAAATATTAAAGCGAGCTAAATTCGAACATGATCGGTAACGCCAACTTAAGATCATTGAGAATCCCAAAAACTCAAGATCTTTCTGGTCATTTGTGAAATCGGTCAACCAGAATTTCAACACATCTTCAACACCTCCTCTTCTTGATGGTGACCGAACCGTTGTTGATCCTGTTGAAAAAGCAAATCTCTTGGCAGCAAACTTCGCTAGAAACTCGAAGCTTCCACAGTCAAGCCAGAGTCATCCGTACTTACCGTACTCTGGTTTCTCGCTGCCACCTCTTCGGTTTCGAACGAGAATTATTTCCAGGATCCTGCAAGAACTCAATATTCACAAGTCTGCTGGGCCTGATGGCATCCCCCCCATTGTCCTTAAAAACTGCGCTTCCTCTCAAGCTAAACCTCTTCGTAATCTCTACCATCTTTCATACTCTTCATAGTGCTTTCCTAAGATCTGGAAGGTCGCGAATGTTCAGCCAATTCCAAAGAAAGGAAGCAAAGCGAACCCCGCCAATTACCGTCCCATAGCCATTACCTCAGTGCTTTCAAAGGTAATGGAAACTGCTGTCAATCGCAGGATAGTCAACTTTCTTGTGGATAAAAATCTCATTCACGATCGCCAATATGGATTTCGCTCGGGTCGGTCTACAGGCGATCTCCTGATCTATCTTACCGAGCGTTGAAATTCATGCATCCACAAATTTGGTGAAGGTCAAGTTCTTGCTCTTGACATCGCCAAGAGTTTGGCACAAATGCCTCCTAGCCAAACTAAAGGCCTTTGGTTTAAACACTTTATTTCTTCAATGGATTGAGAGTTTCCTCTCCGAGCGCTCTATTCGAGTCGTACTAGACGGAGTAACTTCTGCACCCTTTCCTATTGACTCCGGCGTCCCTCAGGGCTCAGTTTTATCTCCCACTCTCTTTTTAGTCTTCATAAACGACCTTATGTCGTCTACTCTCAATCCTATTCACTGCTTCGCAGATGACAGTACTTTAGATAACACCTACCAATTCGACTCTCCCGCGGACGCTCGTCCGATATCGGTGGCCTCCTGTCGTAATGAGTCGATACAGTTTAATCCTGGAATGGGGCAGGAACAACAGAGTAGAGTTTAATGCCTTAAAAACGCAGTCCTGTCATCTATCTCCTAAACATAACTTTCCGACATCGGTCACTAATATGTCCTTGAATGGCGTACAGATTCCACCTTCTGCAGATTTTACATTACTAGGTGTAAAACTTAACAATCGCCTAGATTGGAGCCAACACATTTACGAAGTCGCTCTTGATGCTTCGAAACGCCTAGGTATTCTGCGGAAGTGTAAGAAATACTTCTCTGCCACCGAACTAGCTACCATCTATAAGGCTTATATCCGACCACGTCTGGAGTACAACTGTTTGGGCTGGGACCCCAAAATCACATCTGGCCCTTCTTGACCGTATCCAGAAATATGCATTCCGATTAATTGGAGGTGAAGCTATATCGGCCTCAATTGACTCCCGCGAGCATCGTCGAAATATCGGTGCACTCTGCATTTACTATAGATACTTCAATGGTAAATGCAGCAAGGAACTAAAAGCCCTTATACCACCTACATTCAATGCCCTCCGAAATACTCGCCAAGCTGCACGCTCACACGAGTACGCCGTGAAGCCCTTGCCGTGGAGAACAGTGAAGTTTAGGCAGTCCTTCATCCCTCAGACGATAGTGTTGTGGAACTCATTACCAGGCAATCTCTTTCCGTCAGGATATAATCTCCAGCAATTTAAGAACAACGTTCACCGCCACTTCAAAATCTCCCCTCCTGTGTTTCCCTACTAATTTTCCTCTATCCTCTTGTTTCCCCATACCCGTGTCGACTTAACTGTTCATCGCGCATTAAAGGGTGACCCCTAAGTTATTTTCGACGGCCGTAAAAAAAACAAAAAACTTCATCTCACTCTTTCTACCCCTTCTATACAAATTTCACGAAATTTCGGAATTTTAACTAACTTATTTTTCTCCAAAACCGTCAAAGCTATCAACTTTAAATTTTAAGAAAAGTATACCATTACAAATATCATTGATGTCAACAAATTTGGTTTTGATTTGAATGCTCCTTCTACCCCTCCTATACAAATGCACAATTTTGGTAAATGCATTTAATCGATTTTCATTGAAACTAGAAAAAATGCAAACATAAAATTTTGCCACAATTTGTCCCTTAATAATTGCAATAAATGCTAAAAAAAATATGAACTTCGCTTTACTTCTTCTACTACCTCTTATACAAATTTTTGTATTGGAAATTCAAGAAAAGTATTTCTGCTTCGAGCATATGAGTAATAAAGCAATGTGATTAGGGTGTTGATAAGCAGATTTAAAATCATCCAAAAGTATCATATGATAAGGCTTTACGCCCAATCATAATTCTGTTATGTTTTTAATCTAAAGTTTTCCGCCTCTGTACCCTGTACATTCAATATTATTTTTTTGCGCAACATTTGAAAAAAAAAACGGAACGTAAGAACCAAGAAAGTCCCAGAAACTGTTTTTCTCAAAATTCTTTAAAACAAAACTAATTGCACTTGACCGTGTGGAAGTCATGCCAGTCTGAAAAAGGGATTTAATTCGGAAGTAAAAGTCTCTGGCATGCGAATCGGTATTAAGAAATAGTTGTAAACTTTAAATGCAGTTCTTGCCAAAGAGTGAAATTTTGATAAGTTTCAGGAATAAGAAATATTTTTTAAATAATTCAGCACATACTAAACACTAAGTATAGTACGAAGCTAAAAGAAAGAGTAATAATAAATTGTATATAAGTTTTAAACAGAATCTACAATATACTCCCAGATTTAGTATTCTGCCGAACGACGAATAATAATGCTTCATCAAAACGTGCATAGTAAAAACTTTGGATAACTTGTGATGCACTTCGCGCAAAACTTTTCCTGATATGAAACATCTTAAAAGCAGAAATAATTTCATTAAACGAAATCTTAAGTTCACTTGTAAAGTTTAAATAGATAAAATGATGTATTCGCTGCCAATGCAGTTTCAGCGGCAGTGAATGCACGCGCAGAGAAGACGCCAATCTCGCTATCTTCATCATATAAACTTCTTTGGGTTGTTCCGCACAGACAATTTTAAGTTACTTCCACATTGACTCGAAAGTTCTATATGTCGTATTCGCAATAGTATGATTTTGCTAGCAATTCGAGACTCCTTGACGTGTACGAGTAGATGATTTTAGAAGGACTATAATTCACTCTACTGAAATAAATATTAAAGTGCTTGAAAAAAAAATCCGTCTTGATTCTCGAACAAACTTTAATTACGGCAGTTGCTCTCGACATTATTTAATATTTAGAGAAACTAATTATTAATGGAAGACAGAATTTAGCCGTCATTGTTATTCACCATACATTTTCCGCTCTCATTACCAGCTCCGTGAACTCTATCAGCTTTTTGAACTTTTCAGATACACGGATGCAGTTAATATGGAAATAATTACACAACACGCCTTGCTGCATGTTGGCATTTAGAACAGGATATCCTTCATTCAACTCCGGGCCGGGACGGACGCAGACGGTGAATATCAGTATAATTTCCAAGCGAAAATGGGCAAACCAATTAATTGCCATCGGGACCAACTCGAATAACATTTTGGAGGAGTGTGAACTTTGTGCGAATAAAATCATGGCGCAAAACATAAATTTTCGCAATATTTAAAAAACAAAGATTTCCCGTCCACTTTATTAGGATTATAGCAACGTGAAAATTTATTTTCGTAATGGCTGCCATTTTACAAAGCTAATTACGGCATGAAATGATTGTTTAGGGACCGATTTATAGCCACGCTAAGGTCATGGGGATGATGATCAATTCCCTTGATTGTAATTGAAACTGTTGTTAGGTTATATCCCTTTTAATTGTCCATGTCCAGAGTTTTATCTTTAATTGTTCGGATAGAAATCACTTAGTTGAACTTTCTAATTTCACACACCCCCAGGATTAATTATCCTTCTCGCTATCGTTCTTATCCGTTCATCTTTGCTTTACACACCTAACCCAGAACTTCGGTCAAATTGGACAAACTTCCCTAATGAAGACCGTTTTAGTTGCACTGGGATTGGGTACTATTATGCCTGCGAGTAGTTTCTTATCGCTTTCGTTTGTTAACAATCTTATTACTTTTCGTAACTGTAATTGTCTTCCTTTAATTTATGGCTTTATATAATATTTTTTCTAGGTAGGTGGTCAAACATTTGAAGTAATTACTATCAATTGAGCGTGTTCTACGTAATGATTACCGTTTTTGTTATAATAAATTGCTACCTAGGTATAAGAATTGAAAAATAATAAACTGTAAATTGAAGTGCGTGACATAATTAAAGTTAATTCCAAGTTAAAATCAATTGAAAACAAAAAGATTTCTAATCAGTTTGAGAATAATCTCGTTGCCGCCGCAGTAATTCACTGTACATGTCAAAGCTACGACTTTTCTTAATCCAATTATCTTCGAATTTGAGGTGACCTAGTGGGTAGCGTGTTCGTCTACAAAGTGAAGGTCGTGAGTTCAAATACCGCTCGACGTATAATTCAATCACAGAGTTTATGTTGGTATATCTGAGTCATCTCAATATGTGAACATGAAAATTCGTAGAAAGAGGGTTATGCGAAGGGCTAACAACCCTTCCACACAATAAAAGGTTATTTTAGAATTTAATCTAAATATAACAGAATTATGATTGGGCGTAAAGCTCAATCATATGATACTCTAGATGAAATAGGAAATAGTTTATTGTACCGGAAAATATGTCATCTCAAATTCTTTCGAATAGTGACTTTTGTATAGGAGGTGGTGAGAGCAGAGGGGGGAAGTTTGTAAGTTTATATGTAACACCGAACGTAATATACAAAATATTTCATGCTGAATGCAAAGTTTGCTACTTTCATAATTTTCCAGGAAATTGAACAATTTTTGCCTGATATTATGGTATTTGTATGGGAGGTGGCAGAGAAAGTGGGAGATTTTGGATGATTTTGAATCTGCTTATCAATATCTTAATCATATTGCTTTGTTACTCATATGTTCGAAGGAGAAATACTTTTCTTTAATTTTCAATACAGAAATTTGTATGGGAGGTGGTAGAAGCAATGCAGTGAAGGCAATATTTTTTTTAGCATTTATTGCAATTATTAAGGGACAAAATTTGGCAAAATTTCAAGTTTCTACTTCTTCTAGTTTCTATTAAAATCGATTAAATGCATTTACCAAATTTCTGCATTTGTATGGGAGGGGTAGAGGCAGTATTCGAAAAACTCACATTTTTTGACATCAATTGTATTTATAATAGTAGACTTTCGTCAAATTTTAAAGCTGATAGCTTCCACGGTTTTGGAGAAAAATAATTTAAATGAAATTCTGGAAATTTTGTGAAATTTGTATGTGAGGGGGTAGAAGGAGTGGGATGAAGTAGATAGTTTTTCGAAAATTAGTTGCAATTGTAATAAAATTAATTATGACAAAAATTGGTTCTCTTTGCTTTGCTAGTTGCAATGCAAACCGAATAAATGCATTTTTGAAAATTGTGCATTTGTATGGGACGTTAATGACGTTTACATCATTAAACTATGACCTAATTGTCATAATAGCTGAAACAGTTTCGGAAAAAAATCAATTTCATTAAATTTCGAAATTTCATGAAATTTGTATGGGAGGGGGTAGAAGGAGTGGAGGGATATGCCCCGTTCACAAACTTAAAGTTACTTTGTTGCGAAAAATGACATATGAAAAATTTTGTTATGATAGGTCAAAGCGTTCGAAAGTTATGTTGTAGACAGTCGGACAGACAGACAGACAGACGGTCACTCGGAATCGGGGTTTGTAACGAAATGGGTCCACATTGCTGCGACTCCCGAGACGTCAACAGAATAATGGGGCTCTTTCGGATCTGGGCAGCAAGATTTGCCGGCAGTCAGGAGCGTGGGCGTGGGGAAAACGACCCAGAAGAGCACACCATCCTTGAAGGTGCTGCGTAAAACGGAATATGGGGAAGAGGGAAGGGACCTGTGAAATAGTGTAACTGTTGTTATCTCAGGTTCCGTAGGAGTTGCAAAAACAACGGCTCAACCGTTACCGTACGAAACCTGGAACTGGATCGTCCATACTTACATTTTTCTCTCTCCCGGAGCGATGTCCACTCCACCTTCAGGAGTCGTTCCGGGATTCTCCCCGGCCCTCTCTACTTCATTTTCATGGGGCTAAAAAAATCTACCAAAAAAAACCCGACCACACCTAAGAAGGTAAAAATTATTACAAACAAGAAACAAAGGAATTTATTTTTTTCTAATTTATTCATGCCAAATTAAAATTAAGAAACAAAATTTTCTAACAGCAAAAAAAATTTAAAAATTTACGATACCCGTTTCTAAGTATGGGGGCCCCCTTCCGCTCAGCTTCGTGGTCTCCAATTTTTCGCTGTCCAAGTAATTCTTTGCAGGAACATTCATCCAGTTAGATATGTCGTAGTTGTATGCATAAATAATCTTCATTGTCTTCAAGAATTTAGTCTTCTACACATTTGATTTATTTAAATTTTTTTTTTATTCGTAGGGGATCTTGAGCGTAGGCTCCACAAGTTAAACAACACTTTAATCCAAAAAAAATCTGTCTAGCACTAACCGCACTTTTTCTTGTCCTTCTCAAAATGCACGCGTGTATGGCGATCTTTCGATTTATTCCCGGCACAAAAACGATTTCTTTTTCCGTCCAAAAATGCAAAAATCGTCCATGGTTAGCAACTCACGAGCCAATTGTCAAGAAATGAAAAATGTTTAATCCACTTTATTTTGATGAAATCTGGGAGTATATTGTGTTTGCCTTACCGTTTGTAACGCTAAGAAATAATGCTCGCACAGAGCCGCCAAGGGTACAGAAATATTTGTTGTCGCTCAAAAACCTCGATTCCGATTGACCGTCTGTCCGTCTGTCTGTCTGTCTGTCTGTCTGTCTGTCTGTCTGTCTGTCTACAGCATAACTCTCGAAAGCTTTGAGCTATAGTGCTAAAAATTTGTGTGTGTCATTTTTAGCAAAAAAGTAGCTTTAAGTTCGTGAATGGGCTACATCCCCTAACTCCTTCTACACCTTCCCATACAAATTTCATGAAATTTCGAAATATTAAGAAATTGATTTTTCTTTGAAACTATTTAAGCTATCGACTTGAAATTTAGGCCAAAGTATTATGATATAGATGTCATTAAGATCCTGGAATATTGATCCAATCGCCTTACTCCTTCTACCCCTTCCCATACAAATGGATAATTTTGAAGAATACATATTTTCGATTTTCATTGAAACTAGTAAAGCTGAAAAGACGAAATTTTGCCACAATTAATTCTACTCTAATTGCAATTTATTTTAAAAATAATTATCAACTTCACTCCTTCTAACGCCTCCCATACAAATTTCACGAAATTTTGAAATTTAAATTAAATTATTTTTCTTCGAAACTGTTAAAGCTATCAACTTGATATTTTGCATAAAATATAAAAATAGAAATATCAATAACGAGAAAAAAATGTGTTTTGATCCGTACACTCCTTCTACCCCCTCCCATACAAATGCATAATTTTTATTAAATGCATTTTATCGATTTCCATTCAAACTAGAAAAAATATAAACTTCAAATTTTACCAGAATTTGTTTCTTAATAATTGAAATAAGTGTTAGATAAAATTATCAGCTCCTTCTACCACCTCCCATACAAATATCTGTATTATAAATTCAAGAAAAGCATTTCTCCTTCAAGTATATGAGAGCTATCGACTTTGAAATTGAATCAAAGCATGGTGATAAGAATGATGATAAACAGTTTCAAAATCATCTTAAACGCTCCACTTCCTATGCCACCTCCCATACAAATGCCCTAATTTCAGAAAACTATGACTAATTTCTTTAAAAATAATGAAAACTAAAAACTATAAATTTAGCAAAAACATTTTGCATGCCATGTTCGGTGTCACATACGAAAAATACAAACCTCCCCCTCTACTTCTACCACCTCCCATGCAAAAGTCTCTATTCACTATTCGAAAGAATTTGAGATGACATATTTTCCGGTATATTAAGGTCATTTCCATCTCATCTAGAGTATCATATGATTGGTATTTAAGCCCAATCATAATTCTGTTATGTTTTTATTTAATTTCTTTCTATCAAAAAAAAACTCAAGAGTAAAAACCGAGCACCGCTCTATCCAAAAAAAAGATCACCCTTCTCGAGCCCTGTTCCTCGACTATCTCCCCCGTAATCCTCCTCATTACCGGTTGCACTTTTAGTTTTCCTCATTAAACTTTTTTTTTTTCTCTTGAATAACTTTAGCCAGATAATTGTATCATCTAGCTGCCTGCTACTTGCACTCTTGTTGTTCTAGTTGCTAGCGATGACCGCTCGCTGACCTGTTCGAGGTTTTCGCCCTCGATGACGACCGCTGATGCTGGATTCTCGATGATAGTGTTGTTGTGTTTTTTTTTTATTAGGTGACTAGTGACTAATTTAATAATATAACTAATGATTGTTAAAGATATGTAAAAATGAAGTTGAAATTGGCGTTTTTTTGTTTTTTTGTGACAATATTAGGATTACAATTTCCCTTATATAAAAAAACTAATTATTACTTTATGGGTGTGTTATGTCGAACGCGATCGATACATGATGATGTGGTGATTGTAGATAGTCCGTTTTCCTTAACGATTTAGCCGGCAATTTTGACTCAAGGCGTTCCGCCACACTCGTGGGGAAGACCCAGACCCTGCAGAAGTCTCATAAGCCGGGCTATCTGCTTAATAATCATTTAAATTTCCCTATCATTACCTTCCGTGCCTTCCTTCCCACTTTAAATTCTTTGTTAAAAAAAAATTAGTATTTGCTCTAAACTTTTATGTCCTTGCAATGGTAGACCCCTAAAATTTTTCCACTTTCGTCGCATAGCTCATAAGCGACATTCCCCACTCGTCTGTGGACAAGGGCTTTAATAAATTTTGGAGCCAATTTTGCTGAGAATTTGTTGGCGGCGTCGCTTTGGATGAAGTTTTTCACAAATACTGCTTGGCGTAGCTGGTATGAATGGTCTCTGCTGAGCAAATTGTAATATTTCGCAGATTTTCGATATGCCTCCTCTATGTGAGCTTTTACTAGCGTTCGGGCCGAACGCAGACGATCAATGTGAGCGTTGAGTTGGACGTCACGGTCGTGGAGCGAGTCCAGCATCCGCAGTAATTTATAATCGCGTCCATGCTGGATCGCATGTGATCCGAACTGTAACGACCATTGGGCACAGTTAACCGTGTTAACTAGACGTAGCCTTTACTGGAACAGATCCATGAGGGTTCAGACGTCCCAATCTGAACTTTTCTCATGGAGTGTACCAGGCGTGGATGATCTGATCCTGACTGCGATGCACCTAGCTCTTAGCACGTCCTAGCTCGTCGGATGGGGGGGGTTCTTGTCATCAGATCTCCACTGTACAATTTTTTGTGCATCTAGGGTTGGCCGACGAGGGTTGGGAATATAGGGTTTCTAGGCCCTATCCTCGTCGAGGTAGCCAAGGTCGAGGAAAAAAAAAAACGGGGTGTTCCTTATCACAATCAGGGAGGACAAAGCGAGCAGCTTCGCAAAGGAGGCGATGCTACAATTTCTCTGCCCTCATTCTCCGTGGGATGAATAGTATCTGGCATTCCCCTCATTCCCCTCTGCAAAACCCCTGTAGAATTTTCCACTAGCCTATCATCGTTAGTGGTCCACTGAGCATGAGTCTATATAAAAATAAAAGACGGTATTCTCGAGGATGTCTTAATACTAACCCAATTACTAAACTGTCTTACAGTGAGAAAACCATCTCACAGCTTCCGACATACATTGCAGTTAATAAAAAAAACTAAAAAGAATAATGTGACCTTATCAGGTCCTTATCAGGTATTCCTAAAACTAATACTATTTCAAATTATAATCCGTATGTGGATAACGATTAGTGGCACTTAGAATTGCACCGGCAAAAGTCATGCGCCAAATAAATTCTCAACCTACTGTTCATCTTTTTTTTTTTTTTTAACGCAAGATGCCAACAGCAAGAATTTTTAGTAACACCATCATTTGGAACTGGCTTTAAATTAAATATGATTGGGAAAACCACATATTGAAGCGAAACAATATCAGTAATTATGAGGTTATTTCGAAACATTTAACGAACAACGCCTATTATTTGGCGGAAGACCGAAGAGCTGTTGCGATTATGAAAGGAATTGTTTTCTACCTTGGAGCCATTATATAATAAACATCGAGTAAAACCAATTATATATAGTATGACCTCGCTAATCCGAACCTCCACTGATCAGTGTAGTACGGGTTGCTAGCTCTCTTCCAGAAACTCTCTAATCTGGATTTTTACTTTTCTATGGTGAGATAAAATAAAAATGCCGATGAACTTCACCTAACTGATCTACCTTTGTTATTTAATTATAGCTATTTTCGTGGGTTCCTCTTTATTTTCGGATCGGTCCGCAAAATTACTTCCAGAGTGCTCTAACCGGCGCTTATGCAGTTATGAAGCGGATAAGACCTCCTCGGTCGTACTGTTAGCCTGGCGCTTCGGCACGTGGATACGCTTGACAATGCCGATCCACCCGGTTGAATTTCGACTTTCTTAGGTACTTTTCGTTTCACTTTTAGTTGCGCAAGATGAATATGGGGAAAGAAAATACCCACTTACCTCGAGAGGAGGTCGTCCACAGAACTCCTCGTGTCTAACGGTATCAAGAAAATCCACTCGGCTCCAAAAACGGAGCCCAGCCTTTGATGCCGATAAGACGCGATTAATCAATTCGCCAACCCACGGGATGTTCACAATCGGGTAGAAAAAAAACTCTGGAGCGGACGAACAACTTCATACTTCATAAAAAAAAAAAAAACACGTTTTTATGCCCGTACAAAAAAATCACTATAATAATTTGGTGCTGAACTTTTCGACCTCCTCCGGTCACGGCTAGATGAATAAGAAGGAAGTGTAGCGATATCGACACTTAGTTTATTCAGTATTACTACTACTTAAAATTTCTATCGTTTATATTAAAAATACTTTTTGCACTAGTAATTATAAGTAGTAAGCGAAGTGTTGAAAATAATAGATATTAAAAATAAAAAATAGATAATGATATAATTGAAAATTATTATAAAAAATATTTCCACATTGTTTTAATAATAATATAATAATAAAATATTTAAAATGTAAAAGACGGTACAATTAGAAACGATAATTATAAATAAAATTAATTTAAATATTACTCCATGAGTTTTATATAATTAAACGTTTGGTGTAATAGAAGCTCGCCTCTACATTGCTTGAGCTCTCCATTGATCATCAAAGCCCTAGGCAATTCACCATGATGAACTTTCAATAATGGAAAGTTCAGGGATGATGAGTGAAAGTTCATGAGGAGGATTCTGTAAAAGGTATGATTTTTCGTTCTTTTTGTTTTTGCATAGCCAGTTCGGTCGAGACAATAGAAGAAAACTTTCTTTTTAATCTACATGATCGCTTTCTCAACCCCCCGTTTCAGAACATCAAGAAATGAGGCGGGAATCCCGTCGACTCATGTACGACATTTCGCAGTGCGGCACATGTTTCGTCTAGATGCTCGTCCCATTTCCGATGATCTTCACCGACATAAGCGCGGATGCCCGTCAGAATAGACCTATTAACCCTTTCCGATGCATTCGATTGTGGTGCGTAGTATGGTGAAAAGGTGTGTTGCACTCCGTAGTCCTCCAGTAACTTGCCGAAAACTTTGGATACGAACTGTACCCCATTGTCTGAATGTAAGAACTCAGGAACTCCGAATGTGAGAAAGATGTCTTTCTCCAAGAACTGTACAACTTTCTCGGCGGTTGCTGACGCCATTGCTTTTAGCCAAACAAACTTGGTGAAGTGGTCCAACACAACGAATATAAATCGATTTCCTGACCGTGACCTAGGGTATGGCCCAAGGAAATCGACATATAGTCGCTGAGTCGGTCCATCAACCGGAACTTGTTTGCCCATAAGCGGTTGCATCGTAATATTTGCTGGTTTTATTTGCTTGCAAATATCGCAACTGTTTACAAATTTTGTAACGTCTTGTCGCAGTTGGGGCCAATGGTAGTAACGCTGGAGTAGTTCGGTGGTTTTCGCTATACCGCAATGTGAAGACATCGATCCGTGTGTAATTTATCTATCAAGGATTCAGTTAAAGGTCTAGGCACCCACAATTTCCAGGATGGCACATCTGTTAAAGTCGATGATGCTGACGGTTTGTAGATGTAAATTTTGTCATCCTGAACCTTGAGATTGGTGAAACGATCCGGTGTTTCCACGATTTTTGCGATATATGTGGTGTAGTCTTGGTCCGCAAAACCATCTGAGCCCAGATCCAAGTGAGGGGACGAGCTTTCGACAATGGCTACTTCTGAGCAAAATGCACGTGGGAGAGCATCAGGTACGACATTCTGGGTACCTTTTCGATGTTTGATGCTAAAATTGAAGGCTTGAAGTTTAAGACTCCATCTAGCTAAGCGGCCTGAAAGGTCCTTTTGGTTCATTAACCATTTTAGACTAGCATGGTCTGTAATGATCGTAAACTCCGAACCCTCAATATAAGCTCGGAACTTCTTCACGCTCTGCACGGCAGCCAAGCATTCTAATTCGGTCACGCTGTAATTCCGTTGAGCGGAATTTAATTTAGCGGACATGATTGCAATTGGATGCTCTTCACCTGCATCCGACTTTTGGAAAAGCACGCTTCCGATCCCCGTTGCACTGGCATCGCATTGAATGTAGAACGACTTGTTAAAGTCTGGGTTTATCAGAACTGGTGCCGTTGTTAAGAGGTATTTCATGCGTTCGAATACGATACCAGCTGCATTGTTCCAAAGAAATAATCGATTACCTTTCAGCAAGTCTGTCAACGCTGATGCTACCGTCGGGAAGTTGGGAATGAACCTTCTGTACCAACCTGCCATGCCTAAAAATCTTCGCACGTCCCGCGCGGATTTGGGAATCGGATATGCCGTGATGCCGGAGATTTTCTCGGGATCCGTCTTTAGAATCCCATCACTAACCAGATATCCAAGATATTTTATCTCTCTCAAAAGGAATTTGCTTTTCTCGACATTAATCGTGAGATTGGCCTTTTTGAGAAGTAGCGCAACTTCACGAAGAAGATCGAGATGCTCATTGAGAGTGCTGGACGTTATAAGAAGATCGTCCAGATAGACAAATATCTTGTCGTGTAATTGGTGAGGGATCACTTTATGCATCAGTCGGCACATAGTTTGGGATGCATTGCAAAGACCAAAAGGCATGAAAGTAAATTGATACAAAGGACGGCCAGGTATTGCGAACGCCGTTTTATCCCTGGAGGCAGCATCGAGCGGAATTTGCCAAAAGGCATCTTTCAGATCCAGGCTGGAAATAACCTTAGTGGATTGCAGGCGTGATAGTAGGCCATCTATTAAAGGGAGTGGGTACGCATCCTTAATAGTGACCTCATTGACGCGACGTGCATCCAAACATAAACGTACCTTTCCTGGCTTACGAACCAAGGTTACTGGTGAACGGCGCTTAAACTCTCCTATTACCCCCAACGAGATCATGCGGTCCAGCTCATCGTATAGCAATTTCTGCACAACCGGTGAAACAGTATAGTGCCGTTGTGTTATCGGAGCAATATTGCCTACATCGATGTAATGTGCCATTCCGAGTCCCAGACAATTGAATAATGGGAAAAGTTTTATGACGTCATTCAATTGCCCGCGCTCGCTATCTGATAGTTGGTGCATGAGGTTGTCGGTATTAGAGGGCGTTGGAGCTTGTATCTCATTCACCTATACCGGAGTCAAGCCAAACGCATCCCAAAAATCTATTCCTAGATATACCTGGTTAGTCAGAGTTGGAACAATGAGAAATCGCATTGTCTTCGTCTTTTCACCAAATGTGACGCGAGCGGAGATATAGCCAATTACACTGTTTTTATTGCCACGCGCAGTCGCCACCTGTGTGTGCAATGTGTGTATTGGCAAACCTAATTTTTCAATGTTGTCTAGGGCATTTGCTCCTATTATGCTCGCGCTCGCGCCACTATCCAGAAGTCCCTGAAAAGTGTGGGCATAGAAATCTGGGCGTACGGTCGGTTATCTCCAGCAACATGTAATAGAGATGACAAGCTTGCTTGACGAAGTTGGCGCCTGATAGTCCAATAGCGCACAGATCGGAGCAAACGAGATGCATTGGATTTAGGGTATTTTTCGGTTTGTGTAGCTCGATCTACCACCGGCCGCTTTGCTGCAGTCGACGTAGCTCTGGGTCTGTGCTCGATGCGGTTTCGGTTGTATTCCGGATAGGACCTCTCCAATTGGGAGTGTGAGTGGTCCCATTCTGACCCGCACTCCTTTGAGGGTTTCCCGAAGGACGTGATCTACATTGTCCACAATTCGGTTTCAGAGTATTCCGGGCTCCGCATCCGAAACAAAAGACTCCATTCACCGGTTTTGTACATTCTGTGAAGAAATGACCCAGGTCATGGCAATTCCAGCAAATCGTGAGGTTACTTGACGATGGCTTTAATGCCGATATTTTGACATATTGCTGAGGGACGTGAAACGTTTGTACTTCGCTAACCTGTCGTCGACTGGAACATGCCATCTCCGCATCGTAACCAACTCGTTTCCAAGTATCCTAAACGACCGAACATTTTCTTCTCAGAATTTGTACGGAAGAAAATTCCATTCCAGCTAAATGAGCCTGTAAGCCTGGACGCATATTTCGCAGTAATATCTGCTGGAAATCCATATCAGTCAGCGGTTTTCTCAATTGCAAAGCCAGAGATTCAATGGCATCACAAAAATCGCTGAACGACTCTCGCTATTTTTGGGTACGTCCATCAATCACTCGTCGAATGTCTAGATCAGTGTTATGATTGCCGAAACGTTCTCGGAGGCATACACAAAATTCAGTCCAGGGTAAGTTTGGTTTTGACCCACGCAGAGTCCAAAACCATTCGACAGCAGGGCCTTTCAATAGTAGGAAAATTTCCGAAATCAAATTTCTTTCTGACAAACCGTTTGATGTTGCTAGATCCTCAATCCTAAACAAAAATCGATCCACGTTCATGCCGGAGCTTGATCCATCAAATTGGATTCCCCATTTGGACAATGGAATAGACCGTCTATGATCCACCGTGTGAATGATTGGATGCTGGGGTGTTGGGTTCTCGTTTACCAACTCATGACGGGAAGTTTGAGGGTGATAAAGAGGTTCTTCAGGTGGATGTGGATTCCGAAAGGTTTCGCCAAGCATGTTTGATGCCGATGGTCTAAAGGTATTATGAGACCGGTCTGTTGTTGGGTTTTCTAGCATGTGTCTTTCGACCGTATTATTGGCAGATGTGGCGCTTAAGTCCAACTCCTCTATTTTCTGGAGGAAGGTATCTAGTTGGGCTTCTTCTGTTTTTCCAACCATTTCCACCACTGCCTTGTTCAATCTGGCAATAAGAGCTATGACTTCTTTGCCGGCAGCCTTCAGGTCACCAGTAGCATTCTTTACGAGTCGCGTGACTCTGCCTGTGTAATGGGTTATGCGAGAACTACAGGCCAATAATATCTCGTCCTCACCGGACTGACAGCTTTTGAGCGCTGACGCAATACTTCCAAGTCCAGCCTGACATTCCTCAAGCTCAGCTGGCAAATCCGCCAGAACTGTAGGAGGCAAAGCAGTTGGTCTTAAAATTGGCCTTGATTTTTCCAACTCGAGTCTGGCCTCGAGTAAGTCGATTTGAGTTAGGGGGTCTCCCACAATGTTTCGCATTAAGCATTCCATTTGGAACTCCTCCGGCTCCAAATGGTCTAAATTAAAGTTGTCCATCATTGCAAGAGATAGAAAAATGATGCTGAGAAGGATAACAAATTTTTTTTTTCTCTAATTAAAACTATACTAAGACTAACTATAACTAAATAAAAAAAAATACAAAAATGAAGGAAAAAAAAATTATAATAAGAAAATCTAACCGAACTAATGAGTATACTAAAGCTAACCATGCTAAAAATAGAAATAAAAAAAAATAATAATGAAAACTAACCTAATTAATCACCATGCTAAAATAAAAATAAAAAATTTAATAAGAAAACTAACCTAACTAATCACCATGCAGAAAAATATAACTTGTAAAAAATTTAATAGAACTAACTACCATGATTTAAAAGGGAGACACAAGGAGGTAGATTCATGGAGTTTATCCTAATTTTACTTTATTTTGACTTTAAGAGATCGAATGCCTCATCGATATGATCCCTATTACGAACAAAATTATTCGACTGGTCATAACATTGTATGACCGACGGAACCGGTCCGGATAAAATTTTGCGAGAGACCATATCGTGAGCAGAAAAAAATAAAAATCGCGATTTTTTTTTTTTTTTTACAGCACCGAGTATAACTTAGGGGGTCACCCTTTAATGCAATGCACAGCTATGTCGGTATAGGAAGAGGAAGTGGAGGTATTAAGGTGGAGAGAGACGAAAATGACGGTGGACATTGTTCTTGAAACACCGCAGGCTGTACTTGTTGGGAAACAAACTAGCTGGCAAATTGTTCCAAAGTCTTGACGTTCGGGAAATGAATGACTGCCTAAATTTCACTGTACGAGAAGGCAAGGGTTTGACTGTGTACTCGTGTGCGCGTTCAGCTTGGCGAGTATTCCGGGGAAAAGTATGTAGTGGAGGAATGAGTGCGCTTAGTTCCGTACTGCATTTACCGTGGAAATAACGATAGTAAATGCTGAGTACTCCGACATTTCTGCGATGCTCAAGAGAATCTATAGAAGACGTGATGGTTTCGTCTCCAATCAGTCGGAACGCATGTTTTTGAATACGATCGAGCAACGCGAGGTGTGTTTTGGGTGCCCCAGCCCAAACATGCGAGTTATACTCTAAACATGGTCTAATGTAAGCCTTATAGATGGTTGCTAAGTCGATGGGTGTGAAATATTTTTTGCATTTTCGGAGAACACCTAGGCGTTTAGAGGCGTCGAGGGCAATATCAAAGATATGCTGGGCCCAATTTAGGTGGTCACTAATTTTGACGCCTAACAGTGAGAAATTCTCCGAAGTGGTAAGCCGTGCACCATCAAAGGTTACATTGTGAGACAACACTGAAGCATCCCGTTTGAGGGATAAATGACAGGCCTGTGTTTTGGATGCGTTGAACTCTACTCTGTTTTTCCTGCCCCATTCCAGGATTAAGTTGAGATCCGAGTTCAGCGAACTGAATAACTCCCTGCGATTGGAAGCAATAGAATGAATGTTTGATTCCGCAGCAGAGTTAAATTCATAGATGTTGTCTAAAGTACTGTCATCTGCAAAACTATGGATTGGATTGAGAGTGGACGACAGAAGGTCGTTTATGAAAACTAAGAAAAGAGTTGGAGATAAAACAGAACCTTGTGGGACGCCGGAATCAATTGGGTAGGAGGAAGAAGTAACGCCATCTAATACTACTCGTATAGTGCGTTCTGAAAGATAGCTCTCAATCCATTGGACGAGGGTATCATTGAGGCCGATGGCCCTAAGCTTAACTAAGAGACATTCGTGCCAAACTCTGTCAAAAGCTTTTGTAATGTCAAGTGCGAGAACTTGACCTTCACCATATTTATGTAAGCATGAGTTCCAACGCTCTGTCAAGTAGACTAAAAGATCACCCGTCGACCGTCCAGAACGGAACCCATATTGACGATCATGGAGGAGCTGTTTATCCTCCAGATATTTGACGATTTTACGATTGACAGCAGTTTCCATTACTTTCGAGAGCACTGAAGTAATGGCTATTGGGCGGTAGTTGGCGGGGTTCGCTTTGCTTCCTTTCTTGGGAATGGGCTGAACATTCGCAACTTTCCACATACGCGGAAAGCACCCAGAAGAGTAAGAGAGATAGAAAAGGTTGCGAAGAGGTTTAGCTAAAGAAGAGGCGCACTTTTTAAGGGTAATGGGGGGAATACCGTCCGGACCAGCGGATTTGTGAATATTGAGCTCTGTAAGGATCCGAGAAATAAGTCTCGTGCGAAAATGCAGTGCAGGCAGTGAGAAACCAGAAGGATTTGCAGCGGGAGGCGATTGGTTTGATTGTGGAAGGTGGGAGTTTCTTGCGAAACTTGCTGCTAGTAAATTGGCTTTTTCGCTAGGATCAACCACGGTACGGTCGCCAACAACTAGAGGTGGTATGGAGGAAGAAATGAAATTGTTGTTGACCGTTTTGACAAATGACCAGTAAGACCTCGAGCCTTTTGAGCACTGAAGGATGTTCCGTCGAAGTTTTTGGTCATGCTCAAATTTAACACGATTGAGTATGGATTTGCAGGCATTTCTTGACTCATTGAAAAGCTCTCTGTTGGCAGGTGTTCTATTGCCTTTAAATCTTTAAAATGCTAGTTTCTTGGTCTGAATTGCAATGAGACATTCTTTGTTGAACCAAGAGTCCTTCGACGGCCTGACTCTTTTATGACTAGAAGGTATGTAGAGCTTCATACCCTTTAGGATAGTCTCAGTGACAGTTCTACAAGCTTCATCGCAGTCATTGGAATCGAAGCACAACTTCCAATTAAAGGCATTGAAGAAGCTATTTAGCGCCCCCCAATTGGCTCTTTTGAAATGCCAAATATTTCTTCGAGGTGCCTTGACTGTCAGCGGTGTAGTTGCTGCAACTGGGAATTGAGCACGAATCAAGAAGTGATCAGTATTTCCAATTGGCGATGGGGATATGACAGAGACAGAATATTTCTCAGGTTGGTTGGTGAGAAATAAATCAAGAAGGTTAGGAAAATGACCTGCGATGTCTGGTAAACGAGTGGGCTCATCCACCAGTTGTGTTAATCCGTTTAAAGAGGCAAAAAGCTCAGTATCACGTCCCCCCTGGTCCGTAGTGGAGGAATGTTTAAGCCAGGCAATGTTATGAACATTGAAATCGCCCGCGATAACGATTTCAGCGTCAGGGTTTGCAGTATATATAGACTGAATAGATTTAGATAGCCCATCCAGTTCTAATAAGGTGTTCGCTGCTGTCATTGCTGGGCTTCTATACACATAACAAAAGTACATGATATGTCTTTGGATTGATAATTTTATCCAGATGTAATTAAACTCTGGATTGGAGCAATTTCCTAAATGGGAAACTAACTGGAAAGACACATCATCGCGGATGTAGAGTGCGACACCCCGCTGGCGAAAAAAAGCTGGGACAAGGTGATATCCGGGAACAGAATAAAACTGTTCACTTCCCGGTAACACCTTACATTCGCCAAGTGCTAAGATATCCGGTCTTGCAGTTTGGGTATGGATGTATAGCGATACCATGATGTATGTAATTGAGATCTGTGTTCGAGCGGTATATCAACACCTACGCTAAATGCGGACAACAGTCTCCAACATACGATCTAAGGTTAAAATACTCGCAGGTTCTAATAGAGTTCCAAATGAACTTTGCACGGAATGTGCACCTGGCAACCTTAATAAAACACAACGTTTTTCGCCCGGTAATAATTAGAATACCTGATCCATAAACTCTGAGAAAGGTTATAGTTGGAAGAGAAATTTAAGAGATGGGAAAAATTGAACTAAGATGTGATTTTACTAACTATTGATAAAAGTTGATTTTTATATTTATTTAACAGACCGAAAATTTTAATGAAAAAAACGAAAAATTGACCGAAATTCTAGAACTTTAATTTTAAGTGTTGAAGGAATAAAGTGAAATTTTGAAAGCCGTACAAATAAGTTTGGGCGCCACTGTAACGAAATGGGTCCACATTGCTCTTGTGTGCTCTTCTGGGTCGTTTTCCCCACGCCCACGCTCCTGACTGCCGGCAAATCGTGCTGCCCAGATCCGGAAGAGCCCCATTATTCTGTTGACGTCTCGGGAGTCGCAGCAATGTGGACCCATTTCGTTACAGGTTTTTGAGCGACAACAAATATTTCTGTACCCTTGGCGACTCTGTGCGAGCATTATTTCTTAGCGTTACAAACGGTAAGGCAATCGCAATACACTCTCAGATTTCATCTAGAGTATAAAAATAAAATTATCTAAAGAACCGCATTTCACAGCGGAAAATTGATTACCGCCAACATTTTGCGGCTTCAATTTTTCTATAAATTTTGATTTACAGAATTGTTCAATCCAACTAAACACCATTTTTTTACGGTTAAGTTTCTGATCGAAAACATTTCTCAAATCGTAGACATTAAAAAGAAATCTTTATTATTCACGTTATAAATCTAAAAAAAAAACTAATCTCTCTCGCAAATTTCTTTTTAAATATAGAAGATAGCTGTTTCAGATACGAAATGTTAACTGCTAATTCGGTCATCACTTCAAAACCATTTCAATCGGAATTATGCCCCCATAAATCGAGTTCGATTTCAATTTTTATCCATTTTGGTGGGCGGTCAAAAATTTCCATTAAATGTAATAAAAATAAAAGTAGCGGAAATGCACGCGAAAATGCCACTGAAACACGATTCTATACTTGACAAATGGTTGTGACACTCGGCTGAATTTAAAAGGCTCTTCATATCCGTTAATAAATTTCAATGCAAAATCGATAACGTTTCCACTTGGATCCTGAAAAAAAAACCAGCTCCGATGCCCCGATAATTTTCATTTATATTATCCTTTTGAAAGAGTCCTGTCGTCGTGATATAAAACTGATGCTAGGTGTGAGACCGAATGACTCCTTTTATTTCTCAAGTAGATGTCATGGCTTTGTGCTGCGGTGTGTAATTCCGAGTTAGTTGAACGATGCCAAAGCAAGGATACTCCTATGGATGAAAGACTTCTTCCAATGTAAACTCTTCTGTTTTTATTGTATATGCTCCGCGTCTGATACCTTTTTTATGATTTACTTATTTGGGCATGTAGAAAATCGAGGATGTGAACATGTGAAACGAGTCCTTTTTCTTTTCATTTGCGCGATCTTCTGGCTGAGGAAAATTGTTGCAAAAAAAGTGAAAATTATTGTGCGGCAATAAAATCGGGAAGCATAACCGCGTCGCTCGTCGGGCATGAGTTCGTATGTGGAGCCTTTTCTTATAAATGATACGAAACCACCAGGCATGAGTGTGAATTTCACTGTAAAAAGGGTTTTACAGACAAAGTTTAAAGGTAATGATTTTCTTTTCGTTTGTATACGCTAGGATGAGGTCCTTGCAAATGCGTTTACGAGCTATGAAAAATACGTCTATGTCGCCTTGGATAAGGGATGATTAAATTTAGATGTTTTGCACGCGGGACTTTGTTGCCGAGAAGAAAAACAATAAAAATCGGTCATTCAGCTAAGTAAATTGAGCAAAACGATATAAAAGCGGAATTTATATTTAGATGAAATGGATTTTTTTTTTGTAGTAACTCATAATTTATGGATTAATGGCGTTTTTGATATTTTCGAAAATAATTTTTTATTATGAGTTTATTTTCATAGAATAGAAGTGAAAACTTCCAAGATTCTCTTCTTTCATCTCAAGTGAATTCGCTGGAATTGATTAAGAAGTATTACAAACGTTTACGTTTGCATACGCTTAGAAGATTTAATTTCAATCTACGTATTGTAGGCAGGAATACGTAGAAAGTTTCGATTGTCCAATTTCTTCTCCCGGTCAAGAATGTGAACTTTATTCAAAATTTCTGTTAGGGAATCTCCTCGCTTGAGCCCGAGGATTGTTTGAAAGCTTGTTACTAGGTCGTTCTGGATCTTAACATGGCATATTGAGTTCATCATTGTAAGCTTCGTCAGCCGGACGAGTTGCGCTGTTCCTAATTTCAGCGTTATATTTTTCAGGATAGTGCTTTTGTTACTATAGTTTTACGAATGTTTGGTGCACGTTGGCGTTATTTTCCCAACATTTTCTAGCACCTTTTTCATTCAGAATATTTAATCCATAGTTGATCGTCCATCTTCGAATCCACCTTGGTATTCTCCAATTATGTTTCGGCATAGAGTTTAATTCTTTGGTATCGGTTCGGTTAAGAGAGTTCTCCCTTCGCGCGAAGCTGTGGGTTTTTGATGCATGCGTCAAATCCGTGTTGTTATATGGTTGTACTACGTGGAAAGTGACCGTTCGACTTACCAAGAAACTAAAAATTTTCGTGAACCAATCCCTCCGAAGCATTTTAGGAATATTCGGGCCAGAAGTGATCTCCAACGACAAACTTTGGAGTACAACTGGACAGACCAAAATAGATATTGAGGTTCAAAGGCGGAAATGGTAGTGAATCGGTCACACTTTGAGGAAACAAGAGCTTACATTGCCATACAGGCTCTGGATTATAATCCTCAAGGAAGACGTCGGGTTGGTCGACCATGTAGCACATGGAAGCGAGCAGTTAAGCAGGAAACCAGAGGAGTAAACAAGTCCTAGCAGCAGCTTAAGGCCGATGCTTTTATTTCGTCCGTTTCACTAATTTCGCGTCCTTACAAAGACTAGCTTTCAGTTGGAATCCTCGTTTCTGATTTTTAGCTAGAGCGTATGCCGCTCTGGTGTCGTTGGACTAAAAATCTTTTTCCATTTTGGATAATTCATCATTGAGTTTTTTTTTAGGCACCGAGTATAACCACTCTTTAATGCATTGCACAATTAATGTGATGAAGGGAGTTGATAAAATTTGGGTGTATTATGGAAATTAGGGTGGAGAGAGACGGAAATGACGATGAACATTATTCTTGAAGGACTGGAGGTTATACTTACTTGGGAAAATGTTAGCCGACAATGCATTCCAAAGTCTGGACGTTCGGGGGATGAATGACTGTCTACATTTCACTGTACGAGTAACAATAGGGTTGACGGCATACTCGTGCGCACGTGTAGCTTAACAGGCATTTGATTGATTTGATTGATTGATAGAGTTTAGTCCGAGACTGTATGCTCTTTGTCAGGATTTTATTAGATGTGCAAAGCAATGAATCCCTATATAACCCTTTTCGTCTATTTGGCATTTAATGCTTTTACGTTAATCATCAGTTAGTGTTTCATGCGTCCAGATTTGTGACATCATAATGTGGATTTTCCCAGTAACGCAGTCACCATCGCTCTTCATAAGTTTTACTGGTGTGTCATCTATGCCTGGCGCCTAGTTATTTTTTAAGTTTTCAAAGGCAATTTCCACTTCTTCTACTGACGCTCGATATGATTTCGTCGTCAGTAGGTGCTTGGGTCAGTTGGTCATTTACAGTAGAAGTCGATGGTGAATTCAGTGTGAGCAACTGTTGGAAATATTAGCTCCACCTCATTTTTATCTTCTCCGTTTCGCTAATTTCACGTCCCTACAAAGGCTAGTTTTCCGTTGAAATCATCGTTTCTGCTTTTTAGCTAGAGTGTAAACTGCTCTCGTATTGTTTGACTAGATGTGTTTTTCCATTTTGCATAATACATCATTGAGATTTTTTTTGCGACACTGAGTATAGCTTAGGTCATCCTTTAATGCATTGCATAATTAATTCGGTAAAGGAAGTAGATAAAAGTTGGGTATATTATAAATTAGAGTGGAGAGAGACGGAAATGACGGTGAACATTATTCTTGAAGGACTGGAGGTTATATCTACTTAAAAAAACGTTAGCTGGCAATGCATTCCAAAATCTGGACGTTTGGGAGACGAATGACTGTCCATATTTCACTGTACGAGTAGGAATAGGGTCTGTGTTTTGGTAGCGTTTAATTTTGCTCTATTTTTCCTGCCCCATTCCAGGGTTTAGTCGAGGTCTGTGTTCAGCAAACCGAATGACTCTGTGCATTTGGAAGCAATAGATTGCTTGTGAAATTCCGTAGCGGAGTCGAATTCAAAGGTTTTACCTAAAGTACTGTCATCTGCAAAACTATGCATTAGATTGAGAGTAGGAAGCAAACGGCCGTTAATAAATATTAAGAACAGTGTGGGTGATAAGATAGAATCCTGAGGGACACCTGAGTTTATTGGGAAGGAGGAGAAAGTAACGCCATCTAATTCGGGTCGTATAGTGCGATTGGATAAGAAACACTCAATCCATTGAATAAGGAAAGTATCAAGGCCAATGGCTGTGAGTTTAACATGAAGGCTTTCATGCTAAACTGAGTTAAAAGCTTTTGCAATGTCAAGTGTAAGAACTTGACTTTCGCTTTATTTGTGCAAGCAGGAGTTCCAATGTTCCGTCAGATAGAACAAGAGATCTCCCGTTGATCTTCTAGAATGGAAACCGTATATTTCCTTTTTATCAAATCACAACTCATTTTTCTTTCGCTGATTCTGGTTGCCTATAACCTTCTCTGTGTCGGGCTACAATTTTTGATGGAGAGCAATAACTGCTCTATTGGCATTTCGTGGTGGTGGCACATTTGCTGAAAATGTCTCCCTAAAGGTGAGTTCTGATTATGGCTGCGATGAACTCATCTTTCAACTTCTCCATGTCGAATTTAAGTGTCGGTTGGTGTGTTGCAGGCCCGCTGTTTTCTATTCGACATCAGAAAGTCGATGTGCCCAAATAGTGGTCAGAGTCGCATCTAGCACCACTGAATATTCTTTCATCTAGGATGCTTGTGGCTACCCTTATGTCCATAAGAACGTGGCCCTTCAATTGGCTAACGCTCAAGCTCTTTTGTGAATGCTTCCATGCGAAAAGCATGTTGAGCTTGCTATGATGTTCGTACTGCAGGTGAAGTCAACTAGACGTTGACCGTTGTCTTTGCTATTTTGGAGACTATACCGTCCGGTTGTTCTTCCTTGTGTTTCCTCCTTCCCAACTTTCGGGCTGTAGTCACCTAATATGATCTTGATGTCATTTGGGGCAATGTGTCGGAAGTTATTTCAAGGTAACTACGAAGCTCATCATTGGTTTCTTCGTCCTTGTCTTCCATTTTCCGTTATGATGTGAACATTAGTGAGCCAGTTATTAAATAACGTTGTCTTTAGGTGACGTCCATTCGATTTTTCGTTGGTAGGTTTGAAGTTGGTAATGCGCTGTTTCAATGCCTTGCTGACGACGAAAGCAACTCTAAACTCATTTCTTCCCGATGGTCATTCACTTTAAAAGATTGTTTTTCTTTTTCAATTTTTTTTTATGTGACACAGGAACTAGATGGGTTGTCCTTTTGTACTGAAGCACAGCTCCGGTGAGAGGGGACAGATATTGGTTTTTGGGGATTAAGGGGAGAGTGAGGCAAGTAGCTATGAATATTTCTTTTGAATTGTTAATGTTGTAGTCATGCGGGAATACTGAGATAGGCAGCGAGTTGCATATTCGAACAGTCCGGTTTGAAAACGAATCACGATATTTGATAGTGTGACCGAAGACAGGGTTTAGAGAATACTTATGACAATGTGAGCAGCTCGAGTATAACAGGGTAAGAGATTAGAGATTTCGTCCGAACAATCTCCATTGTAATAGGTTGTTGCAGATGAAATGGCGACTTTGCTAGTGAAATTTCAAACAACTTTAACTCTTATAAAACTTAATTGTATTAATCAAAATAGGTACCAGCAGATGCAATACACTTCTCACAATGAGATACAAGTGCATTTATGTCAGTTTCGTAGTAGTCCAACTTTCTAGACTGAAGAAACTCCTCGAAGGCATTTTTGTTGGCTGATTCATTGTTAAATTGTTTTTCCGCCAAAAGATGATCCAAATGTTTAAAAGAGGTGTGGTGAATATGATGGATGAGGAAGAGTCTCATACTGCAACTCTTTTAATTTTTTGACTGTTATTCTTGATACATGAGGTCATGTTTTGCTCAGAAAGCTCATGCGGAACCCACTTATCAAGCTTTTTGACTCTTCCAAGCTGTTGCAAGTGCCGGGAAACTGTCGAATAGTGGACGCCCAGTTTCTCTGCAATGTCCCTTACAGTTTAGCGTGAGTCAGACTTCACTAGTAAACGCAGCTCGTCGTTGTCTATCGATGGTCTTGGGTGACCACATGGCTCACTTTGAAGGGTCATATCTCCTGATCGGAATTTTTGGAACCATCGCTATGTGATTCGTTCACTTACTCTATCAGCTCCAAATTTCCTGTTGATGTTTTTGGTTGCCTCCCTTGCGTTGTGGCCAAGTTTGAATTCGTAAAGAAAAAGTAACCGTTTTTGACTCGATTCGTTGTTATAATCTAGATAAAATCTAAGAGTATTATTGTGTTTGCCTTACCGTTTGTAACGCTAAGAAATAACGCACGCACAGAGCCGCCAAGGGTACAGAAATATTTGTTGTCGCTCAAAAACTTCGATTCCGAGTGACCGTCTGTCTGTCTCTCTGTCTGTTCGTCTGTGCGTCTGTCTACAGCATAACTCTCGAAAGCTTTGAGCTATAGTGCTAAACATTTTTGTGTATAATTTTTAGCAAAAAAATAGCTTTAAGCTCGGAATGGGCTACATCCCATTCAAAGTATTATGATATAGATGTGATTAATATCACGGAATATTGACCCGATCCCCTTACTCCTTCTACCCCCTCCCATACAAATGGACAATTTTGAAAAATACATATTTTCGATTTTCATTGAAACTAGTAAAGCTGAAAAGACGAAATTTTGTCAGAATTAATTCTTCTGTAATTGCAAATTATTTCAAAAATAATTATCTACTTCACCTCACACCTTCTACCCCCTCCCATACAAATTTCACGAAGTTTTGAAATTTAAATTAAATTAGTTTTCTTCGAAACTGTTAAAGCTATCAACTAGATATTTTGTAAAAAGTATACAAATAGAAATATCAATAATGCGAAAGAAATTTGTTTTGATCCGTACACTCCTTCCCATACAAATGCATAACTTTTGTTAAATGCATTTTATCGATTTCCATTCAAACTACAAAAAGTGCAAACTTCAAATTTTGCCAGAATTTGTTTCTTAATAATTGAAGTAAGTGGTAGAAAAAATATCAGTTTCGCTTCACTCCTTCTACCACCTCCCATACAAATATCTGTATTATAAATTCAAGAAAAACATTTCTCCTTCAAGTATATGAGAGCTGTCGACTTCGAAATTTAAAGCATACGGACGATGATAACCAGTTTCAAAATCATCTTAAACGCTCCACTTTTTTTGCCACCTCCCATACAAATGCCCAAATTTCAGGAAAACTATGACCAATTTCTTTAAAAATAAAGAAAACTAAAAACTTTAAATTCAGCAAAAAATATTTTGCATGCCATGTTCGGTGTCATATATGAAAAATACAAACCTCCCCTTCTACTTCTACCACCTCCCATGCAAAAGTCTCCATTCACTATTCAAAAGAATTTGAGATGACACATTTTCCGGTATATTAAAGTCATTTCCATCTCATCTAGAGTATCATATAATTGGGCTTTAAGCCCAATCATATTCTGTTATGTTTTTTTTTTATTTTTTGTTTCTCGCCGATCTCAATGAAGTCCAAAACTGAGATGAATCCGTGACCAAATGTAGGAGTATTTTTACTTCAATATTTATTACTACCAAAGCCAAATGGCGACAGTTTGAGACATGAAAATCGCAACTAACTTCACTTCATTCCGAAAGTCTTAATTTCATCTGAAACAACTTAATAGCAGTGATATAAAAAGGTTAGGGAGCTTACAATTCGTCTATGCTCGAGTGAATCGAGCGATGAAGTGAGAATCTTCTATAACTTTAATGGTCCGAGACTGGATACAATCCAGATAGGAGAGAGAGGTTTTTGTAGCTCCCGCCCATAGGTGGGAATTAAATTCGAGACGTGGTATAGGTCTTATAAATTGTCAGTAACCCAGAAGCAGTGGAGGGTTTTTACAACGTTTTTGGTAACCCAAACATTTACATGCTTCCTTGGCGATGTTAAATGCATGATCATTCTAAGATAAGTTATCTGTGATTTGGATACCTAACATCTTAACACTTTAAAAGTTGGTTACTGGCTGGCCTCCGAAGGTTAGAGTCACGTTTGTGGGACAGAAGACAGCACTGGGTTTTCGAAGCATTAAATTGTTATTGCCCCAACTATTTAAGAATTTCGTCCAAGCAGTTATTAAGCAGTTATTCAGTGATTGAACCATATACCTACGTTATTCTATAAGCTAGACCATCGGGCTAAGGGCGCAGTGTTGAAGTGATAGGAGAAGTCTAATGTGCTGTCATCAACGAAGCTATGTACAGGATTGAAATTTGCAGATAGCAAGTCATTAATAAATATTAGTAAAAGGGTGGGAGAAAGAACGGAACCCTGAAAAACACCAGCGTTAATTTTATAAGAAGGGTAAACCACAGCATCCAATACCACACGCTTTGAACGATTGGCTAAAAAACTTTCAATCCAGGAAATAAGGTAGTCGCCCCAACCAATACCTTTGAGTTTGATTAAAAGGGCGCTGTGCCATACTCTGTCAAAAGCCTTGGAAATATCGAAAGCATATGCGGCCTTACATCCGTTATTTTCCTACCAAACCATATAATTTCCTGTTCCGATGATTTTAGTATTTCAAATTTTGAACAAGGATCGTACATTCTAGGTTCCAGAAGAGAAATTTTTCGTTTGCCGGGTAATTTCCGTACATTGCGTCCAATTCGAGGCGAAGCTTCAGTTTCAGAACAATGTTTTTTTTTTCGTGGGAACAGGTTGAGCGATGGACTAGCTCAACCCCCAACCTAAAAGAGTAGGTCTACGTACACAGACACGGCTGGACGATTTCAGCTGAATAGCATATGTTGGAGTTCTTTCAGCTATGCCGCGAGTCCAAGTAAGATTTATCCGTTCGTAGTCTGTTTTTGGTGTTCTGGATGTCTGCTTCCCTCCACGTTTTTCAAACCGGACTTGGGAAAGTAGTGGGAGCCCCGGTATATGGTGTTAGAGTTCCTTATCGAATCTCGTAATATTGATAAAGCTTAGGACAGCACGTAGAAGAATGGTCAAAAATTAACATAGGTTCAAAAATCGAAGTAAAAAAAAAATTGCATGTGCCCTGCAGACCTTTCGGTAAAGTACTTCTCTTTTTCTATTTCTTACCAAGGTGTAGCCTAGTGGGTAGCATTTTGGCCTACAATGCGAAGGTCGTGAGTTCAAATCCCTTCTGTTTTATAAATAATTCAGTTTTCGCTATGAAATCTAAGCAATTATGTTTTCAAGATCCAAAACTATAATTTGAAGAAAATTTTTTTTAACCTCTCGAGTGTCATTCCTATTTGCTAACATAATAATTTAGGCAATAATCCAAGTAAGAACTGGAGTTTCAAGCCCAGTTTTGATAATGCATTTTAGGATTCTTATGCTTTTTATTTACCCAATTTCCCCCTCAGCTGTAAAACTTAGCGAACAGTAGCCGGTAAATTTTGTAAAAGCTATGTCGCCCCTGATTACAAGCCAATTTTCCTGGAAGCAGACTCCATGTAGGATCAAAACTACCAGCATAGAATTTATTCTCTAGACATCTCATCATCTCATATTCTTCTATTATTAATGGCTCGTTATCATATGTTATATAAAGTGACATTCTACACAACATGTGATAAAGACGTTCAGAAGTATCTACTTACATGTATGTGAAGTTGAAATTTAAAATGAAATCTTATCACTTAGTGAGTTGTTATCCCGAAAATCCAGCATCAGAAAATTCTGGTAATCCGCGTCAACTTGTCAACAACATAATCGTCTTGAGAATATCTCCTGTCGTGTCATGTACAGCTCCGACACAGAGCGCAGACATTAAAACGCATTTTATGTAACGTCGCAGAACACAAGTCAAGTCCATTAGTGGAGGTCCTGCGAAGGTAATTGATTTAATGTGACACCTAACGAGTGATGCCATTTTTTTATCAAGGTTGGCTACGAAGGCGTCACCTATATATCCTCTTCGAACCGAACCATCAATCATTAATTCGGCCGAGATGACCTTTTGAAAAATAAATGAAAGAAACTTCTGAAGTGCCAGTTTGAGATGTCGGGGCCGATTGTATGGCACGAATCCCAATCGCTAGTTGACTGGGCCATCGAACTGGACATCAATGATGTCCTGTCGAGTTGCGTTAACAAATTTCCGAGCGATATCGAAAACAGTCGTGGACGGGATTTGTACTGCGATGAGCCCAGGATTTAAGTTTCCCGGGGCAAAGCATTTTAATCGATTTTACTATCGTTTGATTAATGCCTTAGTGTTTAAATCTGCCCAAGATAAATTGCTTGATAAGGGCGTCAATGTTGATATCAGCAAAATCAGACATTGTGGTAATTTATTTTCGCTGGAGCGGCAGCACTAATTGCATTATATTTAGTCATGGATTACGTACGACGGCGCACGTAAATGAGGAACTTCCTTCGTAGTATAGTTAAGTCAACGAAACAAATTTATTACGTTTTGAATGTGGATATTTTAAGTTAATGGAAAACCGAGGGTGTATTTTAACGATGGTTGTTTTAGTTTAAGCCTAAGCTAATTTCAGAATTTCGATTTTAAGATGATAATGCCAAGGCTTTAGATATAATCAAAGTTATGGTGAATGACCAGCAAAACTATTTTTAATCTTGTAGACAATTTTATACAGATAGCCATGTAATTATATTAGCACAAGCTCGTATAATTGGAAAATGACTGCTTATACATAACTATGTATATGAGTTGCAGAATTTCAACAATTTCACGAAGTGAGCAAACGACATTCTTCATTCGTGTCTCGTTTTATTTAAACTAAAGAAAATTAGTGCTCGTGTCTGAATAACAATGTCTTTTTTCTGCATTAAAAATGCATGCATTCAGAACAAAAAAAATCAATTGGGAGTGCCAGCTGTAGTAGGGATTAAGAATAGATTGATTTTAAATTCGAAAAAAAAATTAAATGTAAAAAACTACTGGAAACCTAATTCAGTTATAGCAATCAATTAATCAAGCCGGTTCAACAGTTTTCAGTGATTGTGCAATTGTTAATTTTCATTTGCCAGGAATAATGGGAGAAATCATAAATCCGAACCCATAGATTTCCGGTTTCTGATTTTAATCCGGTTCAGGTTTGGATTCAAAATCGGAAAATTCAATTTTACGTTCTGAATGTTTTTATTCTCTAGATGAAATCTGAGAGTATATGGTGTTTGACTTACCATTTATATCGCTAAGAAATAATGCACGTACAGAAATATTTGTTGTCTCGATTCCGAGTGACCGTCTGTCCGTCTGTCTATCCATCTGTCTACAACGAACGCTTTGACCTGTCGTACTGAAGTTCGTTGTGTGTCATTTTTAGCTAAAAAGAAACTTTAAGTTCGTGAACGCGCCACATCTTTCCACTTCTTCTACCCCTTCCATACAAATTTCATGAAATTTCGAAATTTTAAGAAATTGATTTTTCTTCGAAACTATTTAATTTATCGACCAGAAATTTGGGTAAAAATAAAGCGATATCAAATTCCTGTCAAGATCCCCTATAGGGCATAGGACAGAAGCAACTTTCTTCCACAAGGCGCGAACCTGAGCATCGGCCTTTAGCTGTTTGCCAGTTTATTCTTCTCGCCTCCTGCTCAACTGCTCGCTTCCATGAGCTACACGGTCAACCAGCCCGACGTCTCCCTTAAAGATTATAATCCAGAGCCTGCTTGGCGATGTTTCGCTCTGGTTTCCTCAAAGTGTGATCAAGCCACTGTCACTTCCGCATTTGAATATCAATGCCTATTTTAGTCTGGCCAGTTGTACTCCAAAGTTCGTCGTTGGAGATCACTTCTGGGCAGAATATTCCTAAAATGCGTCGGAGGCATTGGTTCACGAAAGTCTGTAGGTTCTTGGTACGAACGATCACTTTTCAGGTAGTACAACCATAAAACAACACGGATTTGATGCATGCGTCAAAACTCCCACCTTCGTGCGAAGGCAGATCTCTTTTAACCTCCATAAAGGGAAAGGATACCGAATGCCTGACGATTTTATTTAGACAATGCATCCGTGATAACAAAAATCTTGTACATCTTCAACATTTTGTCCGTTAAGAATAATCGGTGTGCTTGTGTTCGAACCCATGTGTATGTACTTTGTTTTACACACGTTTATTTTCAGTTCCGCCTCTTTGCATTTAGAATGCAACGAGCGAACATTTGACTCTAAGTCCGAACAGTTATGTGCAAGCAAACAACGTGTGTTTGCTTGCACATAACTGTTCAGCATAACCAAGATGACTTAAGATATTAAATAGTCTCCATTGAAGACCTTTACCTTCCCAACCTTCCAGTGCAGCTTTGAAGATGTCATTTATTATCACCAGAAACAGGGCTGGTGATAATATACAGCCTTGTCTGACACCCGTTCGCACAGGGAAGCTCTCGGACAGCTCTCCTCTATGCAAGGCGCGACACCTTGCATCTTCGTAGGATTCTTTAAACATAGCTATGACCTTATCTGGAATACCTCTCCTACGAAAAGCAGTCCATATGTAATCTCGCTTAAAGCTGTCGAAAACCTCCTTGAAGTCCATAAACATGAGATGTAGAGGCGAACCCATTTCGGCTGACTGCACCAATATTATTCGTAGGGTATTTATTAAAAAAAAAAAAATTACTTATTTATTTCAAAAGCTCATCAAAACAATGATTACTTACAAAATATTAATACAAAAAAGTACGTAAAAAATATATCATACGGGTATCCATCCAATTTAAAACAATCAACAATCACAAATTATTTGTCGCATAAAGCTGACTTTAACTGCATGCTAGATAAATTATAGTCAATTCGGTAGTAATTATTATTGAAAATACGCGAAAGAGATGCGATTGGTTCGTTTTGTCCATAGTTGGTGCAATGATGAGAAATATGGAGTGGCACATAGTTTCTCAAGGATCGACGCGGAATACTAAAAGTTATGGCTTCGAGCAAATATGGGGAATCAATTTCTCCTAAAATAAATTTAAATACAAAAACTGTAATGATCGTGGGTGGCCATAAACCCAAATTTTCATATTAGCACCACATTTGAAATTTAACGCGAATATAGAGCACCAACAAAAACGTTCCTAGAATACGGCCCTGGCTTATAAGCTCCAAGACCTAGTAATTTCATGAGAAACAACGAAGGAAAACGGAACTGTTGATGGGGTGATCGTCAGAAGTGGGGATGAGGAGAGTGGGAGTCGAGCGAGGTAGACGTCTTGTGGTGCGCTAGCTCAAAATATAAAGAAAAGAATAAAAAAAATTAGCAAAAAACGTAAAATCTCGCGATAAAAGAAACGAAGAATAAAACGGAAATAGGAAAATTTAAAAACGCCGTCGATATATAAGACCGGCGGAAATATTCCCGTAAAGTGTGGAAAAGTTTTTTTCGGTGTGGAAAAGACGGGTTTTGTCGGCCAACAAGGAAAATTACGTGCATTTTTTGTTCTGCGTTTCCGAAATTCGTCGAAATACAAAAAAGGTGAATTTACTTTGGTCCATGTGGTCGCCACCTGGGGCGAAAGATCAACAACGGGATCGTGCTTTCTGAACCGTTATCAATTCGCAAAATTCCTGCGAAATATCGGAATATTTTGGGTGTCTTAAGTTTTTTTTTTGTGTATAGACTCTGTTATCGCTGAGAACCGAGCTAGGGAGGCTTCTCCGTGTGGGATCGTCGCAGCTGTTTTATCGTTGTTTTTTGTGAAGATTCGTTCTCCCGCTAATATGTAGCTCACACATGACGAACCGCCTAATCTACCATCACCTTCGTTGCTTGGATCGGCGGATCGAGGTATTGTAGGGCTATGCGATTTTTGTCATCTTTAAGGTGCTGCATCTGCCAGTGAATGCATAAGACGATATAGAGATTATTGTGCTATCAGCGAAACCACTGAATATCTTAGTGACGACTCGGTGATCAAGACGAGTTACGGTGTGTTGAAGGGGTGTGTAGATTTTGAAAAGAACGAAGGTGTTATTGGCGCTGGACCGTGCTGAGTGGCGGGAAGAGTACCGGCCGACTTTTTTGATACATACCATCGGCATACAAGCAAAAGAATCACAATCGAAAAGAGCAGGAAGTTTTGGAAGACGTTCAAGTTTTCTTGGGAGAACTCGATAAGCATCTCCGCTCGCGTCATTACCACGACGCGGCCTGACAGAGTCATTGAACGTCGCCGAGATCTCAGGCCAAATTCCCCAAATTCCTGCATATACCGAAGTCGAAGATTTTCATCAATTCGTTGGTTGCGTTATCATTTTGTCCGGCATTTCATCAATTCGCTGGTTGCGTTACCATTTTGTCCGGCATTTCATCTATTCGTTGGTTGCGTTATCTTTTTGTCCGGCATTTCATCAATTCGTTGGTTGCGTTATCATTTTGTCTGGCATTTCATCAATTCGTTGGTTGCGTTATCATTTTGTCCGGCATTTCATCAATTCGTTGGTTGCGTTATCATTTTGTCCGACATTTCATCAATTCGCTGGTTGCGTTATCATTTTGTCCGGCATTTTTTCAATTCGTTGGTTGCGTTATCATTTTGTCCGGCATTTCATCAATTCGCTGGTTGCGTTATCATTTTGTCCGGCATTTCATCTATTCGTTGGTTGCGTTATCTTTTTGTCCGGCATTTCATCAATCCAGCAGGACGCCAGTAAATTACGTGACGTTATCATTCTGTCCGGCATTTCATCAATTCGTTGGTTACGTTATCATTCTGTCCGGCATTTCATCAATTCGTTGGTTGCGTTATCTTTTTGTACGGCATTTCATCAATTCGTTGGTTGCGTTATCATTTTATCCGGCATTTCATCAATTCGTTGGTTGCGTTATCATTCTGTCCGGCATTTCATCAATTCGTTGGTTGCGTTATCTTTTTGTACGGCATTTCATCAATTTGTTGGTTGCGTTATCATTTTATCCGGCATTTCATCAATGCGTTGGTTGCGTTATCATTCCGCCCGGCATTTCATCAATTCGTTGGTTGCGTTATCTTTTTGTCCGGCATTTCATCTATTCGTTGGTTGCGTTATCTTTTTGTCCAGTATTTCATCAATTCGTTGGTTGCATTATCATTTTTTCCGGCATTTCACCAATCCGTTGGTTGCGTTATCATTTTGTCCAGCATTTCATCAATCCAGCAGGATGCCAGTAAATTGCGTGACGTTATCATTCTGTCCGGCATTTCATCAATTCATTGGTTGCGTTATCTTTTTGTACGGCATTTCATCAATTCGTTGGTTGCGTTATCATTTTGTCCGGTATTTCATCAATTCAGCAGGACGTCAGTAGATGAGTACCATATTTCATTAATTTCACATAATTGTGTATTTAAAATTTTTTGACTATTTTCTGGTTTAATGCTCTCACTAATTTCGCATATTTGTTTACTTCAGGTTTTGGATTATTATCCTTGTATAATGCTAAAATTTCATCTAGTATTAAAGTCATTCTTTATTAGTTCGGTTAAATCCTTTCGGCAATTCAGAAAGTTAAATGAGATAAGATGTTTATTCGGTTTGTTTAGGTCTAGAAATACACTAGAAATCAAGACGTCAAATACAATTTTTATGGTATTGTTAGGAGTAATTGGTTATTGTGAAGGAGCTTTGATCAAATCTCATTCGTTAGAACTTAATTTGTTTTGTAGAGGTAGATGTGGCAAACCAGACTGCGAATGTCTATAATATTTAAAATAATTTTTTAAGAAAAAGAAACAAACAGGATTGGAAAGAATAGTTTTGTTCATATAGATTTTGAATTTAATTAAAATGAATTATAATGAGTAATTAGTATGGCTTTTTGGATTCGACAGATCCTTTCCATTTTCAGGAGAAACGACTAATGAACGACTAGAGTAGACCGGCCAAATAAGAAGACTTCGCGAAAGCTGGCTAAGGTCATACCCCTCCCGGATTAGCTCAGCAGAACTTCACGTAGTTCGCCTGGAGATTCTGAGCATGACCTTCGAACTTCTTCTCCATTGTCGTGGTGAGAACTCCCCCCATACTACGTTTCTCCTTCTGAGAACCTTCTGAGTTTGCATGAATTTTATCTGGGCCTTCAGCTACAATATACTTGATCCAACTGACTCCCTCCACCTTTTGAATTTTTATATGCTACATGATTTTTTTTATTTCTTGGATGAGATGGCAAAAATCCACCGCGGTTGCCGACGAGCTAAGCCTTGCCACCCAACAAGCATGCAGCAGTCCATCTCAACCTTTCATGACAAAACAGCCCTAAGGATAATCCGTCTATTCTCAAGCGACTCTAGAAAAAGGAGTTTTAGACGCTGTTCGTAAGGAGGAAGACGCAACGTATCCGACCAGGGAAGGTCCCTTAGAGCGAACCTTAAGAATCTTCGCTGTATAGACTCAACCCTACTCTTATGTTCCTCGTAATACGGAGCCCATACCTGACAAGCATTCTCCAGAATAGAGCGTACAAAAGCACAGAATAAAGTCTTAGTTATATAAGGATCATTGAAGTCCTTGCACCATCTTTTAACGAAACCCCAAACGTAGTTGGCCTTGCTGATTATGTAGTCAATTATGATCGTCAAACGTAAATACGGAAAAAAATATACACCGAGATCCAGTACTTTATCTGTCTGTTGTAGTGTGCTACCGTATGGGATGTATGGGAGATTTGGTCACATTTACTAATATTCAAAGGCATACAGTTTAATGTACACCAGTCAAAAAACGTTGCAAATCACTCTGAAGCAATGCGCAATCATTCTGATTCGAAATATCGCGAAACAATTTCGCGTCGTCAGTATAGAGCAAAATTTTCGAGTTAGAAATAACCGAACTCACGTCGTTAATAAATAAAATAAATAACAGTGGTCCTAGATGGCTTCCCTGTGGCACACCAGATGTGTTGGGTATAGGAAAGGAATTAACACCTCGAAAAATCACTTTTTGGGTACGATTAGATAGGTAAGATTTGATCCAATCTATGAAAGTAAAAGGAAATTCAAGTGCGTATAGCTTGTAAGCAAGAATATTATGGTCAACTTTATCAAAAGCTTTGGTAAAGTCGGTATATATGCAGTCAACCTGCTTCAATCACAGGAATAGTGAAATTGGAAAATTCCATTAGATTTGGTGTGGTCGACCTACCTTTGGTAAAGCCATGTTGGGCTGGACTAATGATTGATTTACAATGAAAATTCATTATATCACAAACAACAACCTTGAACAACTTAGGAATGCAAGATAGATTAGCAATAGGACGATAGTTACACACATCACTTCTTTCACCTTTCTGAAGCAATGGTCTGACAGTGGAACTAGGAAATATCCCCGATCTGAGAGAAGCGTTAAATATATGGCATAAAGGCAGAACCAGAGAGGTACTACAGCGCTTTAATGCGGAAGCAGGGATGCCGTCTGGACCTCTAGAAAAACCATCCGTATTGCTTGAAATAAACTTAAAAATAGTCGCTTCCTCAATATGAATATCTTTCATCTCTAATGAGGTAGAAGGAGATTTCGATATGTAATGGAAATTCTCAGGACTAATCATACGATTTAAGGTAGTGAAAGCAGTACGGAAATGGTCAGCAAAAAAGTTGCTTATAACTAAGGGGTCATCACTGACTACACCGTCAAAGGACATAGAAGCGGTATAACCGTCGGTGCGCCGTTTGGAATTCACAAAATTCCAGAATTGCTTAGGCTGATTGATCGCTTCATTTTACTGACGTAATTATTATACGCCGCAATAGACTGACTAACGAACAAATCACGTAGCTCAGAGTAAAAAACATAGTCCCCATCGGTTCTCGAGAGACAGTAAGACTTCCATGTTTTAATTTTTAAATTTTTCAAATGAGTCAAATCGTCATCGAACCATGGGAATCATTTTACCTGCTTCTCGTGGGTGACCGGTAAAGCAAATAAAAAGCGTGTTGTAAAAATTTGAAGTAGCTATATCAGCATCTTGTGCTTTAAGAACGCGCGACCAATCGCATGATAGTATATCCTGGTTCAAAACAGTAAAATCAGCTTATTAAAATTAATGGTCGGTACAAGATGACCATTTACGGAATCCAGCCTGATAAACTTCGAGAGTAATCTCCACGACATCACCAATCCTATTGAGAATTATCTTAGCCATGATTTTCGATACTGCAGTAAGTAGACATATACCACGCCAATTGCCGCAATCCCGAAGGTCACCCTTCTTTAGAATCTTCACAATGACGCCCTCCTTCTATTCAGTCGGATATCTTCCTTTATTCCACACCTCAGTGAAGAGGAGTATATCGGCTGTTATTTCCGGGTAAGCTTTGAGGAGTTCGGTTGGTTGCCCGTCCATACCTGGGGCTTTCCTTCCCGCCATTGACCGAATGGGGGATCGTCCCTAATAGAGGATTATTGCTGTTTGATGTTTGGTAGTTATGCTGTTTCTGGAATATCTTCCTCTGTCAAGATGTTTAAAATATCACAGAAGTATGCCGTCCATCGCCGCAACTGGTGTTCACTCATATTAAGGAGAGTTCCATTGATATTTGTCACCAGTTGGTTGGCGGTGAAATTCCTGTTCGTCAACTGTTTCATGATTTTAAATAGTGAACCCATATCCCCAAGGTAAGCCACAGATTCTCTTGTGGCGTCTAGCAGCTGTGTATGAGCATCGTGGTCGTTCTGCCTCAAGTCGGGTGTTGTTTAGTTGACATCGGGTTGAGAGATGATTGCCAATTCGCGACATCCAAGGTTTCTCACCGTTTTGCACATATCCCACAGATTCTTCAGCACTAGCTAGAAACGTGTCTCTGGTTACCTCTCAATAGGCGTCCAGTGTGCGCATTTCATATCTGCCCGATGTGGATGACTTTTCGCGTAGAAGGTGGTGCACTCGCACTTTTTGTTGGGTTCAGTAAGTCTATCCACATTAACCTTGCGCTTCATTTGAAGAATTTGTGGTCGTCGGATAGATGCTGTGCACAATCTCGAGCGGACAGCCTTCGTGTGGTGATCATTTCTCGCGTCAGCTCCACGCTTCGCTCGCACTTCGAGGAGACATCTTCTCCATCGGCGACTTATAGCCAATTGGTCGATCTGGACCACCATCAGGGGAAATCCAAGATGTTTTTTGGTGACTCTTGTCTGGAAAATGGGTCCCTCCCATGACCATTTGTCGAGTACTACAAAACTCCACAAATAATTTGCCGTTTTCGGGTCTCTTAATCCAAGATCGTGACGCGTCAACCCAAGGGTCACCATGCCTCCCCATGACGTGTTCTAGTCAGAGTGTTGTCAGAGCCAACCTGGGCGTTCATATCTCTGGAGATAATAATAATATCACCTTTTGGAACACGCTTGAAGGTGGCACTCAGTTGACTATAAGACTCCTCTTTGTCACTAGGTATTGCGGTATTAGTTTTCATAGCATTGCTTTGTGACGTTTCTGACACTGGTCCTGAGCCTGACGAAGATAATCCTATCCGAGATTGGTTCCCAGCTAACGAGACTGTTTCTAGCTCTCGATGTAAGGACGACCGACACGCCATTTTTGGCTTCACTCTCAGGACCAAAGCAGAGAATGGTGGTTCCGCTCGGGGTTCGTTCTTCTCCTGATCCTCTCTACCTGACCTCGCTCAAGCCCAAGATTTGGATGTTATAGTGCTCCATTTCATGGTCGATCACTGCTTGGCGGTGCAAGGACCGAGTGGCCCCAGCCCTCCCCCCGTCATTCCATGTTCGAACGTTCAACAAGGCAATTATAGTCCGTTTTCTAATGCCAAAAGTCGTTACCGTAGACTTCGTCCGTATTCGAGGCGCTGTATCCGTTTTCATATCAGTTAGGTTTTGAGATTACTGGTGACCCCCTCCCATACAAATACTCAATTTTGATTTTTTTTTCGATTTTCATTGAAACTAGCGAAGCTGAAAAGACGCATTTTTGGCACAATTCATTTTATTATAATTGCAATCAGGTTTGGAAAATTTATCGACTTTACCTGACTCTTTCTTCAAATTACAAATTTCACGAAATACTGAAATTTCAATTTAATTTTTATAATTTTCTTCAGCGCTATCAAGGTGTAATAAATTCAATCACCAACAATCGAATTTATTAACTCTTAGCGCCAGTAATCTTCAATGAACGCAATAATTTTAAATCTCATATTTGCCTTATCCCGCTTCGACATTTTTCAATGTCAATTTCCTTACGTCTCGTATTCCCACTACGAGTTATGACTTTCCATACGTAACAAGTGCCGACCTGCCTTAATCAGATCGCGCTCTGTTGTTCATACGAATTCTCTTCAAGTACACAAAGTGCAATTTTGTGAAAAGTTCAATAATAAAAATATCATTGACGACAAACAATTTTGTTTTAATCCGTATACTCCCTCTACCACCTTCCATACAAATGCATAATTTTGTTAAATGTATTTTATCGATTTCCATTAAAGCTAGGAAAAACTGAAAATTTTGCCAGAATTTGTCCCTTAATAATTGTTAAGCATGGTGATAAGGACGTTGATAAATAGTTTAAAATTCATCTAAAAACCCTCATTTCCTCTTCCACCTCCTACATAAATGCTCCAATTCTATGAGAACTCTGTCCAATTTCATTGAAATTAATGAAAGCATCAAACTTTAAATTCAGAACGAAACATTTTGCATGCCCCGTTCGGTGTCATATTCAAAAACTACAATCCTCCCCTCTCTGCTTCTACCACCTCCCATACAAAAGCCACTGTTCGCTATTCGAAAGAATTTGAGATGAAATACTTATTTCGCGGTATGTTAAACTCTTTCCAATTTCATCTAGAGTATCATATGATTGGGCTTTCACCCAATCATAATTCTGTTATGTTTTAATACATTATTTCTTTTAATAAGATTATGTTGAGATAAATAGATTAGTTATATATGTTTATACTCTAGACGAAATCTCAGAGTATTATAAGTTTGCTATGACGTTTGTAGTGCTAAGAGATAAGCCTCGGAACGAATGGACTCAACGGTAACAACCCATCAAACGAAAATGGACTACTCTATTGGATCTTGGAATGTTCGATCCTTATTTAAGAAAGGAGCTCTAAAGGAGTTCCTCGAAGAAGTGGCAAAACTCAAAATCAACATAACTACCATCCAAGAAACGAAATGGCTCGGTAACAAAATCATGGACAATCTATCCAAGTGGAAAATTTGCCGGGAAGCAGAGAGTTTGGAGTCGCTTTTGTCGTTGACAAAAAAATGTAGTCAGCAGGTCACGAGTTTCAAACCAGTAAGTGAAAAATTGTGTGCAATCTGAATAAAAACTAAATTTTTTAACACTTGGCTGATAAACGTCCACACACCAACTGAAGACAAGGACGATATAACTAAACTAAACTCTCCATGACATAACCAACGACAATGACCAACGTCTTATTGGTTTCGCAAGCAGCAAAAATATTACAGTAAACTCTACGTGCTTCCCACACCGCGATATTCACAAACGAACGTGGGCATTACCAGATAGTCACACCTTCAACCAAGTAGACCACGTTCTAATTGAGAAAAGGGCTGCTTCCAGCATAATTGATGTACGAACCCTCCGCTGTGCGAATTGTGACTCTGATCACTATCTAGTCAGAGCTAAGTATCGATGCCGAATAGCTTGTCGTGGATATTCAAAAACAATTAGAGCTCGCAAATTCAATGTTGACAAGCTTAAAGACGAAACGGTGGCGAAGGCTTATATGTCAGCATGTAATAGACACCTGACCCAATATATGGAAACATCCTAAATATGCCAGTGGAGATTGTGTGGATGAAAATACGAGACGGCATCAAATCCTCCGCAGAAGAGGTGTTAGGATATCAAATACGGCGGAGAAATAATGATTGGTTCGACCAAGAATACCGCGGTGCAATAGACAGAAAGATCGAGGCTTACACAATTTTTACTGAACGACCAACACGAGCCAAAAAAGAAAGATATGACGAGCTTAGGCGATATGCGAAAAAGACCTGCCGGCGAAAACAAAGGAAGTACCATAATGACAAGGTGCAAAAAATGGACGACGATATGAGACAAAATAAAACGCGGGACGCAATAGTGAAAGAATTAAAAAAAGAATATAAACCAAAAACCAGTCTCTGCAAAGACGTAGAGGGCAACATTATCAGCGACGCACAAGAAATCGAAAGAGTATGGGCTTCCTACTTTGAACATCTTCTCAATCCCACCCCATTAACATCTATCACAACAAACAACATTTCAATTGATGCCTTAACTGATGAAGAAGAACCATCATCGACACCACTCACGCTTGCTGAAATCAAAGCAGCCCTATGTGACCAAAAACGAAACAAAGCACCGGGAATTGACGAAATACCCGCTGAACTTCTGAAAAAACGGTGGAAACTGTCTCGCTGAAATACTGCACAACATGATATGCAAAATTTGGACAGAGGAAATCATACCCGACGACTGGCGAAAAAGTATTATATGTCCAATTTACAAAAAAGGAGACAAACTCTGCTGTGAGAACTACAGAGGTATATCATTATTGTGTATGTCCAATAAAATACTGACAAAAAATAATTGAACGTCGTCTCAAGCCCTATACTAATGAAATAATTGGCAAATACCAAGGTGGATTCAGAACCGGACGATCTACAACAGACCAGATATTTTCGGTGAAACAGGTGCTTGAGAAATGCTGGGAATATAACACCGACGCGCACCAAATCTTCGTAGATTTTAAACAAGCATACGACAGTATCGACAGGAGCGTTCTGTACCAAATCATGCTTGACTTTGGAATTCCGCCAAAACTAGTCCGACTAACAAGACTCACAATGACGAACACTGAATCCCAAGTGAGAATACAAACAAACTTTCGAACGGAATGTAGTTTAAAGCAAGGAGATGGTCTAGCTCCTATGATTTTCAACTTGGCACTAGAGTATGTCGTTCAAAAAATCCCAGTCGACACCAACGGGACACTACTATTCAAGTCCACCCAACTAGTAGCATACGCTGACGACATTAACATGCGCATTAGTGAAAGCAAAACAAAAGTAATGACGCAAACAAGAAGGAGAACGCCAATCAGACAAAACATAACAATTGTGGAATGTAATTTTGAGAGTGTGGACAACTCATATATCTTGGGGCTAATCTAGCAAAGAACGGTAACGAAACAGACGAAATCAAACGACGGATAATACTTGCAAATAAGACGTATTATTCGGTACTTCTAGTAATGAAATCCAAGAAGGTGCACAGGAACAAGCTGCGGATATTTAAAACTAGTATACGAACTGTGCTTTGTTATGCCAGCGAGACCTGGACATTAACGCGAACTTCCGAAAGCAGTTAACGCTTTCGAAAGAAAGGTCCTCCGAAGAACTTTGGTACCTGTGAAGGAAGGAATGGAATGGCGAATAAGATACAACCATGAGTTGTATCAACTCTACGACAAGCCAGAAGCTTCAACTTTCATCAAGCTACGTAAACTGCAGTGGGCTGGACATGAAGAGCGAATGGAAAACAGAAGAATCCCCAAACCTCCTCTTAAAGGCAAATCGAGTGGTAACCGGCCAGTATGCGAACCACGCAAGCGATGGGAAGACTCGGTTGATGAAGACAGCAAAGCCATATTAAAAATTAGCAGCTGGAGGACGCGGTCTTCGGATCGAGACGATTGGAGGCGACGACTTCATGAGGCCAGGGCCCGATTTGGGCTGTCGCGCCATTGATAATGATGATGAAGAGAGATAATGCTAGCAGAAAGTTGCCAAGGATACAGACTTTGTTGTCGCTCAAAAATCTCGAAACCGGATGCCCTTCTGTCCATTTGTCTGTCCGTCAGGGCATTCGTCTGTACGTTCTCTAGCTTGATAACGCGTCGAGCTAAGAAGCTCAAATTTCGTACATGTTAGTTTTGGTGAAAATATAAGGTCAAGCTCGTGAGAGGGCCAATCGCACTACCCTTTCTGTCCCCTCCCATACAAAATGACTCAATTTCGGAATTTCACAATAAAGGGATTTTCTCGAAAAGCATGAAAAGTATTAATCTAAAATTTTAACGGTCTCATCTTGCTGTATAAATATTATATGAATCTTCTTGGTCCTTCCACCACTTCTCATACAAACTGCACTTTTTCATGAAGTACTTTAAACCAGTTTACTCAGTACGTATAAAATTAATTGAACTGAAATTGTGCACTAGGTATTTATTTAGAATTATTAGTAAGATCGAAGAAAATTAGATTAGCTGTACTCCTTTACCCCCTACCATACAATACGACAAAATTTTACAACTTCACAAAAAGTCGATTTTCTAGAAAAATATGAATGCTACTGATCTGCAATTTAAAACATGTCAATTCAATGATGTTTGTAGATATTTCTGAAAAATCATTAAGAACTCCCCACTCCTTTTACTAACTCACATATAAACTTCACTAAATGCAATACACTAATTTTATGTGTACTTGTTCAATTTTTGAAGCGTAAATTTTCAATAAAACATTTTGATACAAAATTAGTTCAATACCGTCCCTCCTTCTAGCACTTCCCATACTAAATTTCTTGAAATCAAAAATTTTCTCTTTCATCTAGAGTATCGCTTGACGGGGATTTACGCTCAATCGTAGTCCTGTTATGTTTTTGAAAAGTAATTACACAACTGCGAATATCTTTACTAAAAATTCGAAGCGAATAATATGAAAACATCATTATTTTTAATCATTTGTAATCCGTTTCAGCCACCGGGGACTAAATCATGAAATTCCTTCTCTCAACATCCAAAAGAGTGATTAATTACTTTCGACCGTCAACTCCATTTCAACTCAACAGCGCATACGTTTTGTGAATGTATATGTGAAGTAGTCAACTAATAGAACTATACTGGTAAATAATTTTCTTGAACTTCATGACTGCCAGTAGGTATTATTAATTCCAATCAGAACGAGCGAAAGTTTATCCCTGGTCTTAAAGTGCCATGAGCTACATTACACACAAGGATGGAACTGGTATGTCTGGGAAAGAATTAATTTGCAGGACCCATGTATTCCTTCATCGTTGTTGCCTGTTCACGTATTCCTCGAGGAGTTGGTACGTGATCGAATTCGAAGAGGTTGAATTTTTATTCCTTTAAGTCAGAAAAAAATAGTACACTCGGGAGCTTTTAATTCAATTCCTAAGTGAATTCTATTTACCACGAAATTTCATCGTTGAAATTTTTAAGAAATTTTATGATAATAAGCTTTTTTTCTGGTGAAATTGAATGAATGTCAATTAATGTTTATTTTTGGATTTGAAAGTATACGAATTCATGTAATAAATCTAGAAAATCGGGACTATTTTTTAGTAAATGTGATTTCGCTTAGAGTGTGTTCACAACTGGCCTTTGGCAGTATCTGAATTTATAGAAGCAATGCATTGCAAGTAAATTGAGAAACGATAAATTAATTGTGTTGAACAGCCTGAATTCTGCGCACCTGATATTTTGTGCCTTGTGTAGTAATATACGTAAAGTACTTCATGCGTTCCCTATTAGTTACCGGTCTTAATGGTAATTTTCCTTTGAAATATTAGAAGTAACTAAATCTATATTTCAAACAAAGCAAATAATATAAATAATTAAAAATTAATAAAAAAAAAAACATAACTGGACTACGACTGGGCGTAAAGCCCAATAATGCTATATTCTTGCAAAAAAAAAACAAATTTTGGTTGATTTTCAGAAATTTTGTATGGAGAGTGGTAGAAGGGGTGACGGCGTTGAAATAATTTTTTTCTATCAAAATGTTTTATTGAAAATTTAAGCTTCAAAAATTGAATAATTAGTGTATTGGATTTAGTGAAATTGAGCAGTTTGGATGGGAGGTGGTAGAAGGAGTGAGAAGTTCTTAAGTGCTTTTACAGAAATAACTATAAACATCAGTCAATTGAAATGATTTAAAATGCAGATTAATACCATTCGAGTTTTCGTAAAGTTGTAAAATTGTGACGAATTGTATGGGAGGTGGTAGAAGGAATGCAGCTAATCGTTTAATTTTTTTTCAGTCTTATTAATAGTTCAATTAATTTTATGCGTACTGAGTAAACTTGTTTTTAGTATTTCATGGAAAGCGCAGTTTGTATGGGAGGTGGTGGATGGAGTAAGGGGATTCAAATAATTTATGTACAGGAAAGTAAATTCATTCAAGGTAATCCATGAGCTAAGCTCTTGAGGATTGTAATTCTTTATATTTTTTTGCAATATTAACAAACAAAAAAAATAAAATATAATAACTTTATTTCTATGAGACAAAAGTGGAGAAAAATGATAAGTAAGTACGAAAGTAAAATAAATAAATTTCAATAATAGTGATTTGTGATATAAGAGAAGATAAAACTCAACAACGTAATAGAATAAGAGATTTAAGATACATTAATAAAATTATTTAACGAAGTGAACGATTTTAAATATTCAAATATTATTGTAATAACAAAAATTGCCTTAATTTGGATTTAAACTGGTTTGTTGATTCTTGAAGATCATCCGGTGGCTCGTTGTAGATTTAGATTGCCTTGTTTAATACTAAATTGGACCCGTATTTCGATGAACGGATGGCAGATGGATATATTTTGTCAGCTTGGCGCGTATTGTATAGATGTTTGTCGTAGTAGTAGATGAATACTATGTTGCTGTTGGTTTCAAGATGCTTAATGCTATGAATTTGAGCAGAAGCCTCTAAGCGATGTAGTTTCTCCACATTTAGGAACTGATGTAATTCATGAATCGTTTTCGTGCGCTCCCTCATGTTGATATTTTATAGGTTTCTTATTGCTCGGTTCTGAATTCTTTGGATACATTGCAGTTTAGAATTGAAGGCTGAACCCCAGATTGTTATGCCATAGTTGGCTCAAAAATAGAGATGAAAATATGCCTTTTTCTAATTTTTCGGGTACATCAGCTTATATTTTCCTAAATGTACCGGCAATCGGGGCCAATTTTCTTCTCACAGCATCTAGGTGTAAATCCCAAGATAGCTGTTCGTCGAGGTGAACTCCGAGGTACTTGAAGCTGACAACCCTACTAACAGTCTGTCCGTTGAAAACAAAATTTAGTTGGTTTTCTCCGAATTAGTAATTAATTTCTGCGCATTGATCCATACATTGATTTTGTCGAGGTCATTGTTTATACTATCGTATAGTGCTGGTATACTAGTTGAAGTATATATCAGCGCTATTTCATCTGCGTAGAGGTGCATTGCACCATTGAGTTCAAGTTTTGCAATTGAGTTCCTGTAAACGTTGCACAAAACAAGACGCAATACACTTACTTGTGGAATGTCAATAGTAATAGGGAGTGGAGCGCTGCTAGCATTGTCAACCATGACGTACTGAGATCTGGAAATAAGATTGCTTTCAAACCACGAACTCCAACCAATAAAAGTTTTTGAGTAGAATTTGGTGATCTACTGTATCGAATGTCTTAGACAAATCAATAGAAACAGCAGCCGTGTGAAATTTTTCATCAAAAAGTGCTCCTTTAGTATTCGATTGGGGCTTAAATCCATACTGAGAGATAATTTGGTTAGTCGTTAAATGTTCTTTGGAGTTGATTCTTCACGATTACTTCTAAAAATTTTCCGACATTCGATAATTGGTCAATAATTATATATATCGCTCATGGAGCCTGATTTGTGTAATGGAACAAATTTGGTAGTTTAACAGCAGCTTGGCACTAATCTTTCGACTAAAGATGAATTAACAATCGTTGAAATAGGTGACGATAGCATTTCTTTACAGTCTGATTGATAAGTTATTAGGTCCCACAGATTGAGAATTTTTTAGTTTCACGATAACAGTCGCTAACTCATCTTTCGCCGTCAACGCGAATTCGAAGGCAGGAGTTATAGAAGAGTAGATTTATATCATCGTAAAAATAATTCGTTCAAAATCTCAGATCAATTGCTTTCATACTTTTTGCGAAAATCTGTTTATTGTCAAATTCCGAAATTGAGTCATATTGTATAGGAGGGAGCAATTTGGTCGGTTCACCTAATTTTTTCACCAAAAATAACGTTTGCGAAATTTTAGCTTCCTAGCTCAACGCGTTCTCAAGCTATAGAGCGGACGGGCATGCAGACGAACGGACGAACATCCAGTTCCAAGATTTTTGTACCCTTATCGGCTCTGTGCAAATAGCATTTCTTGGCATTACAAATTTTAGAGCAAACTTATAATAATCTCAGATTCTATTTAGGGTAGACATAAATTACGATTGCGTGTAAAATGAAAATTCAAGTTCGTAGCTTTTAATTTTACTTTATTATTTTAATAATAAAGTATTGTGATCGACACAGAAAAAAAAAATTTGTTACTCTGAAATTTTGTTTTTTCGCGTTTCATGACTAAATTAGCCTAAAAAAGCAAAAAAAAAAATCCGTCCCGCCGTACGCCGTCCGCCGTACGCCGTACATATGGACTCGTACCTCCAAGACCGTTAAAGGTAGAATGTTGATTTTTGGGTGGGTTATTAACTTGGTAAGTGCGCTCCATTATCCAAATTTTGGGAGTGTGGAAGGGGGAGGCGGGGGGATGGAAAAAGTCGAAATATACACTTGTTAATATCTTCACCACGAATGCAGATAGAAAGATGAAAATCAGCACACGTATAGAAAGAGCTGTGGGACATATTCCAAAAATAATTTAATTTTTTTTTAATCCATTGGCGTCCGTAAAGGGGAGCTAAAAACAAATTGTCGGCCGAATCTTTTTTTGAAATGGTTATATCTTCGAAACTACTTACCATAAAAAATTCATATTTTGGGACAATTAAGATGGCGTATAAATCCACCAGAATCAGCTTAGAAATAGGCTTATTATTGTAAGGGGAAGGGTCGGGGGGGGGGGGGGGTGCAAGGAAAAACACTTAAGAATTAATATCTCAACTATCTCTTAAGATATGTAATTGAAATTTAAAACATATACTAAGCTATACTAGCGAAATACAAAAAAAAATATAAAATTTGTTCATAATAGCAGTGGGGTGAAATGGGGAGCATTTGAAAAATGGTGCACTTTTCAAAATTAGAAATGATTATATCTCAAAATTGAGTACAGATATCGAATTGAAAATTCGTCAGATTATAGAACTACATAATTTATAATTTTGTAAAAATTTTAAGTTAGGGGGTGTAAAGGGAGGGAGGTGGTAAGCAAAAATGTCGAAAATTTTGAGTGAATTTTTTAGGACTCTGCTCAAAGATAGAAACTTTAAATTTTGCATGTGAATACATCTATTTGATATACATAGAAAAAAAATAATAATTTGATCCACAATTGTTATGAACCGACCAACCCGGTCTAATGGGCACAAGCTGTTTCATGTGCAACGAAAAAAACACGAAAACTGAAAATTTTTGGATATAATTTTAGGGTAGAAACTTGAAAATTTGGGAAATACATTTAAAAAAAATTCCTAAAAGTATAAAATATTAACTGGTCGAATACCTTCAAAACTTCTACCCCCTCCCATACAAAATTATTTTTTCGACCATTTTTAAGAAATTAATTATCACCTAACTACTAAAAGCTATCCATTTGAAATTTTGCATAAGAACTTATAAAAATATTTGCAAAGAAATTATTTCAAAAGTTTCAAAATCACACTTGCCCTTCTACCCCCTCCCATACAAAAGTATGATTTCGACCAATTTCATTAAATCAACTAATAACCAACAAATTAAAAGCTACTAACTTGAAATTTTGTACGAGCACCTTACAAAAGAAAGGAAAGAAAACTCCGTCACAAATAAATAAATATACCCCCTCCCATACAAAATTTATTTTCTGAGCATTTTCAAGAAATCAGTTATCATCCAACTCTTAACAGCTATCCATTTTAAATTTTGCACGAAAACTTACAAAAATAATTGAAAAGAAATTCCTTTAAAAGTTTTGCAATCGCGCTTGCCCTTCTACCCCTCCCATACAAAAGTATCGTTTCGACTTATTTCTTTGAACCAACTAATAACCAAAAAATTAAAAGCTACGAACTTGAAATTTTGTACAAGAACACTACAACAACCACCCTAACCACTCTAACCTGCAAATTGACTTTCCACCCATCCGCAACTTGTCCCAAGAATAATAAAGTTTCGCCCGACTTATTGGCAGTTTATTTTGGTTAGCAGTTGATTTATTAAAATTAGTCGAAATCATACTTTTGTATGGGAGGGGAGGGCAAATGCGATCTCACACATAGCTCAACAAATAGCCGAAATATTGGTTTTTAAGTGTTTTTCTTTGCACCCCCCCTGACCCTCCCCCTTACAATAATTAGCTTCTACCTAAACTGATTCTAGTGGACCTATATGCCTCCTTAATGGTCTCAAAAAATCAATTTTTTATGGTAAGTAATTTCGAAGATATAAACATTTGAAAAAAAAATTCGGCCGAGAATTGGTTCTTAGCCCCCCTTTTTGCACCCCAATGGATAAAAAAATTAAATTAATTTTAAAAGTTGCCCCAATTTGCACGAATTTAATAATTCTGGAACGTAATGGTCAGATTTATGGTTGGAACGTGGTTCAGTTACACGAAGATCTCGCATTTGCTTTCGTAATCTGTCAGTGAAAGTATCTATATTGGTGTCGGTAATTATTTGGTTGCTGCCGAAAAATTCACCTGGAATTCTTAGTGCTTGGCCATATACCATTTCCGCAGGCGAGCACTAGAGATCTTCTTTGACGCTAACTCTGATTCCAAGCATAACGAATGGCAGTTCTTCGCTCCAATGTGTGGTGTTACATCGAGACATGAGTGATGCCTTTAATTGCCTGTGAAAACGCTCTACCATAGCATTTGATTGTGGATGTTAAGCGGTAGTTCTGATTCTGTTGATTCCAAGGAATTCTTGCAATTCGCTGAATATTTTGGATTCAAACTGCGAACCTTGGTCGGTGGTGAGTGTTGCAGGTACACCAAATCGAGGGATATAATTGTTATTGAAAGTTTTGGCAACAGTCTCTGCAGATATGTTACTCATAGGGTAGGCTTCAGGCCATCTCGTAAAACGATCGACAATTGTAAGTATGTATACATTTTCATTGGACGGAGGAAGGGGACCAACAATATCTATGTGAATGTGGTCGAATCGTCCCTCTGGAGTTTCAAATTTTCCAGGTTCGGATTTAATATGTCTGTGTACTTTGGATTTTTGGCATGCCAGACATGACTTGGCGAATTGATTAATGTCTTTATTCATGTTTGGCCAAAAGTAACGACTAGAAATTAACTTTCTTGTGGCTTTGATGCCAGGATGTGAGAGAGAGTGCAATTTTTCGAAAACATCGAATCTCAAGGGTGTTGGTACAAATGGCCGAGCTTTACCTGTACCTGTTTCGCACCATAGTTTTTTATCAGACAAAGGGATATCAACAAGTTCCATTTTTAATTTGGAAGAGTGGTTATTGGGTTGAGAAAGAAAAGTTTTTAAATCAGAATCGGATTTTTGATGTTTAATGAAACTGCAATTATTAAAATTGAGATTAATTGTTGATTTTCCCGAATTTATTCGCGACAGGCAATCTGCTACGAAATTTTCCTTGCCACTTATATGGCAAATATCTGTGGTAAATTGGGAGATGTACTCTAATTGGCGCGTTTGCCTTGGACTACGTTCAGTTTTTGATTTTATAGCATAGACTAGTGGCTTGTGGTCTGTATAAACAACAAAAGATCTGCCTTCAACAAAATAAAGAAAGTGCTTGATTGACAAGTAAATGGAAAGCAGTTCACGATCGGAAGTTGAGTACTTTGTTTCCGCTGCTGATAGTTTTACTTTATTATTCTAATAATAAAGTATTGTGATCGACACAAAAAAAAAAAAAAGTTTGCTACCCTGAAATTTTTTTTTTTTGCGTTTCATGACGCGTGTACGCTCAGCGCACATTAACTCCCAAACCCTTCAAGATAGAAAGTTAATTTTTGAAGGGATTGTAGATAGTTGCGGATCTCAGGCGGATACTCATTTTGGGGGGTGTACAGGTTCAGGGGGAGGCGGGGAAAGCGCTTAAACCGAAAAATACGAATTCAAATATCTCAACCATGGTAACAGCTAGGAAGCTAAAACTCAACATACATATAGAGGGGTTTGTGGGACAACTTTTAAAAATAATTTAATTTTTTTATCCATTGGGGTGCGAAAAGGGGGGGCTAAGAACCAATTGTCGGCCGAATTTTTTTTTCAAATGGTTATATCTTTGAAATTACTTATCGTAAAAAAATCATATTTAGAGACCGTCAAGGTGGTATATAGTTCCATCGGAACCAGCTCAGAAAGCGGCTAATTATTGTAAGGTCAGGGGGGGTGCAAAGAAAAACAGTTAAAAATTAATATCTCAACTATCTTTTAGGCTATGTAATTGAAACTTAAAACCTATATTAAGCTATACTAGGCAAATACAAAAAAAATATAACATGTCGAAATAATAGTAGTGGGGGGAAATGGGGAACATTTCAAAAATGGCGCACTTTTCAAAATTACAAATCCTTATATCTCAAAAAAGAGTACAGATATTAAATCAAAAATTTGTCAGATTGTAGAACTACATACTGGTTAATTTTGGTAAAAATTTTAAGCTGGGAGGTGTAAGGGGAGGGAGGTGATAAGCAAAAATTTTGAGTGATTTTTTTAGGGCTATAGTGAAAGATAAAAAGTTAAAATTTTGCATATGAATACCTATATTTAATGTACATAGAAAAATAATATTAACTTGATCCATATTTATTATAAACCGACTCCCCCGGTCTACGTGCACAAGGTGTTTCATGTGCATTGAAAAAAAAACATAAACTGAAAATTTTTGAGTGAAATTTTAAGGTAGAAACTTGAAAATTTGCGAAATGCATTTAAAAAAAATCCCTAAATATACGAAATATTAACTGGTCGAAAACCTTTAAAACTTCTACCCCCTCCCATACAAAATTATTTTTTCGACCATTTTCAAGAAATCAATTATCACCTAACCATTAAGAGCTATCAAATTCAAATTTTGCAAAACAACTTACAAAAATAATTAAAATGAAATTGCGTTCAAAGTTTTAAAATCGCGCTTGCCCTTCTACCCCCTCCCATACAAAAGTATGATTTCGACTAATTTCATTAAATCAACTAATAACCAACAAATTAAAAGCTATGAACTTGAAATTTCGTATGAGCATCTAGCAACAAAAATGAAAGAAAATTGCATCAAAAGTTTGACGATTCCCGTACCTCCTCTACCCCCTCCCATACAAAATTATTTTTTCGAGCATTTTTAAGAAATCAGTTATCAGCTAACTCTTAAAAGCTATCAATTTCAAATTTGGCATAAAAACTTATAAAAATAATTCAAATGAAGTTGCTTTAAAAGTTTTGAAATCGCGCTTGCGCTTCTACCCCCTCCCATACAAAACTATGATTTCGACCAATTTTATTAAATCAACTAATAACCAACAAACTAAAAGCTACGAACTTGAAATTCTATACAAGCACCTAACAAGAGACGCGAAATAAAACTGCGTATCAAATTTTACGATTCCCCTATATTCTCTACCCCCTCCCATACAAATGTTCGGTTTCATGAATGTAAAATACACCGAATTTTATGAAAATTCTATGCAACTTCGTCTATGAAACACATTCTATACAGAGAATATTGGACGTGATTCAAATAATTAATTAAAAAGCTATTAACATCCACCCACCCTTACTATTACCCCTACTCCTCCCCTCATAAAAACCCAAACTTACAGACACGAATGAAATATTGTTAACAGTCCTGCCCAAGAACTCCCTTTCACTTAGTCTTCCCTAACCACTCTAACCTGCATATTGACTTTCCACTCATCCGCAACTTGTCCCAAGAATAATAAAGTTTCGCCCGACTTGTTGGCAGTTTATTTGTCTTGATATTGCAGCACTGCACCAACAACTTTGTCTGAAGCATCGGTGGTAATACTAAATGTTGTATCATTTTTTGGGTACACGAGAAGCGTTGCATCGGCTAGAGCGATTTTTATCTCCTCGAACTTGTCTTGGCACTGTTGTGGCCAAAGAAAAACAGTTTTTGGATTATTTTTCTTGTCTTTTTGTAAGGAAGATAGGTGCGAGTGGATGGTTGCTAATAATTCAGCTAAATTGGGCACGAATCGGTGATAGTAGTTTACCATACCGGCAAATCTTTGTACTTGTTGGATGGAAACGGATATTGGGAAATCTGAGATTGCTTTTACTCTGTCTCGTGATGGAAGAATTCCGTCCTTAGAGATTGAATGGCTCAAAAATTCAAGGCTTTTAGCTCCAAAAACGCATTTTGAAGGTTTAATTGTCAATCCAAACTGCGATAACTTTTTGAAGAGAAGTCGTAAATGGGTTTGATGCGTTTCTTCATCTTTGCTAGCCACTAGTACGTTGTTTATATAAACGAATACAAAATCTAGCCCGCTAGTGACTTCATTCATGAAACGTTGGAAAGTTTGCCCAGCGTTTCGAAGTCCGAAACTCATCCTGGGGAATTCGAATAAGCCGAAAGGAGTTGTGATGGCTGTTTTGTGAATATCTTCTCGAGCAACTGGGATTTGGTGATAAGCTCGAAATAAATCGAATTTTGAGAAGATACGACAGCCGCTGAGTTTCATCGTAAAGTCCTGTAAGTGAGGTATAGGATAGCGGTCAGGTATTGTCGCTGCATTCAACCTGCGCCATTCCGTACTTTCTTTCTTCTTCACTAAATGAAGTGGTGATGATACAGGGGAAGAAGAAGATTGGCAAATTCCTAACTCGATCATATGTTTGAATTCGAGCTGTGCGGTTCGAAATTTTTGAGGATCTAGACGACGTGGTTTAGAAAATGGTAGTGGTCCTTCAGTTAAGATGTGATGGACAACACTATGTTTTGCTGGATGACTGAAATTGATGGGCGCAGTCAGCGATGGAGATTCGCTTAATATTTCGCCGTATGTGCTATCCAGTGAGTAGTTTATTGGACTAGGTACGTCGCAGTTGATTGTGATTGCATTTATAGATAATTTTGTTTTATTATCAATTATGCGTTGGCCTTTCAAACCGACTACTAGCCCAAATTTCACCAAAAAATCAGCGCCTATAATGGGTTTGTTAACTTGGGCAATTATAAAATCGTTGCAAAAATGGGCGGCTTAAGCCGAGATCAATTTCGATCAATTTACTCCCGAAGGTATTGATAGTTGAACCATTTGCAGCTGAGAGACAGAAATCTTTATTTATATGACACTTGTTTGTAAGTGTGTTGCAAGGAACTACTGATCGATCAGCGCCAGTATTAATTAAGAAATTCAAATTATTTTTTTTATCTTTTAGGAAAAGACGGCGGCCTTTTTTAAGCACCCCACCACCGGCCGCTTGGTTGGTGGGATGTTTTAGTTTGTCGAAAGCTGGGAAGGGGGTGAAGAGGTGATATTATTGGAGTAATTGGATGGTTGGATGCACTTATTGGCTTTATTTCCAAATTTAAAATGATACCAACATAATCTATTGTTGTTGTTGGATCTACTTCTGCTATTCGATCGATTTTGATGATTTCGAGATAAACGTCTGCCCCTACTTGTTGATCGTGAATCTCTAAAATTATTAGAAATAATATTTTTAAATTCTAAAATTTCGCGTTCCAGTTTATCTATTTTAATGTGCGCGGAGCAAGGGTTGGTGTAGTTCTCCTTAGAATTGGAGTTGACAGCAGAAATATTGCTGGAATTGCTCACGGCTGCCCATATTTTATAAGCTGTGTCCAGCACAGTTGGAAACTCATTGTTCATTTGGGGAATTAGGGCAATGTTTCTAAGGTTAGGTAAACGGCTTAACCATAGCTTTCTAATTAGCTCTTCACCTAAAGTTCCGCACGTTCCTGCCAGAGATCGCATTCTTTTGTAAAATTCGGATGGCTTTTTATCGCCCATCTCTTCATCGGAAATTAATTTTTTTATCCGCGTCTCTATGCTAAAAGAATGTCTATCGATGATAGACTTCTTTAATAGCAAGTACATATTGGAGCCAGGAGAATTCTCTAGGATGTCGATAAGGGACTCAGCAACGTCTTGTGGTAATGATGATACCAAATAGTTGTATTTAGAGACGTTATTCGTAATACGACTAATCGCAAATTGGGATTCAACCTGTATGAACCATGTTGTAACGTTATTTGACCAAAAAGGTGGCAATCGAATTTTCATGTTGTTCAATTCACCACCATTGGGAATTGAATTTAATGGATTCTTATTTTCGTTACTAATTGGAGGATCATTGTTTTGTCCAAGTTCAGTGTTAGGACTGGCGGCTCCGTTGGAGTCAAATTTGTCGTCATGCCCGGGCATGATTTAGGATTTAAAGCGAAAATTATTAATGATATACTCGAAAAAGGTCGAGGAATTAAGGGTGTAGCCTAGAGGATAACGTGTTGGTCTACAATGCAAAGATCATGAGTTCAAATCCCGGTCGATGAATAATTTCAGCGCACTACTTGCGAAAATTAAAATTCATTGTGCGAAGGGCCATCAACCTTTTCACAATCTATACATATAAATATAATTTGTAGTGTCTGTCTATTATTTGTTTATAAATGGCTATAAGTTTGTGTTTTGCTTTATTTTGACAAAAACTAAGCAAAAACTCACGTTTTTAAAATTTTTCTCTGTCTGCCTGTTTGTCTGTCTTTCTGGCTTTCACGTAAAAATGGCGGTTCAGCCGTTTGTAATGAAACTAACGCAGATTATTATGTGTGCCTCGAGATGTAATCTGCTTTTGGTCTTATTTCAATAACCCCACGCCTTCTACCTCATCCCATACAAACTGACACATTTTCAAAAATATGTAATAATCAAATTTTCTTGAAAACCCTAGGAGCGAATAATTTGAAATTTAGAATAAATTATTTTTACCATAAATCTGCACTCCTTCCACCAACTCCCATACAACCTGTACTTTTTCATGAAATATTTTAAGCCAATTTACTCAGTACATATAAAATATATCGAGAGGAGATGAGAGATGGTAGAAGGGGTAGAGCAATTCGGCTCGCTCATGATCCTGAACTTACTTTTTCACCAACAATTAAACGGTGAAAAACGCATCCAGAAGACCTTATGAAATCTGATCGAGAGGAGGGACTTTCGTTGCATGAAAAACCAGTGACTAACTTTCAATTAATTTGATGAAAAATTATGCGAAAGGCGTGGATGTGTACATCAGATTCTTTAAATTGAAGTATTAAGAAGAATACAGTTGATAGTAAAATGTATGTATATGTGTTGCCAAGTGAGTAACATCTTGACCAACATTATTGAAGAAGAAATAGTTGAATTGTTGAACATGAATAATGCAGATAACTTTGAGAAAAATAAAGGCGAACTGTATCATTCCAATTTATTAAAATATTAAATTTCCGTAAAATAAATCTATTAAAATTCCTTCAACAACATGACTAATAAATTCAAACTAATAATTATAAATAAATTTTCATTTGTTTGCCCTTTAAATGCACGTTCCGAAATCATAATTGCGTTACCGCTTTTCGCTTTGATCTTTAATGAATTTTCGTACCATTTCATCCGCGAAAAGCCACATACATACATACGTCGATATATGTAGCTGTAAGTACATGCATAGCGATATCTACCCGTATATCGAATATCGTTTCGATTCTCGTAATACGTGATTCGAGAGTACGTACGGAGCAAGGCTGCTATGCCATCATTCAATCAGTTCATGTTTGATATGGTAAATCGGTAATGAATGTAATTGAGTGTAATTCGGGACTGGTGCAACTACTAGGAGGAAGGACTCGCCTACATCTGCTCCTGGACTAATGGAGTACCTCCAGCGAGGTAATTCCAAGAGAACAGCGAGCTACCACCGAGTGATTTTAGTGAAAAGCCGCACTGTGGCTTACGATAGAATCATGTACCTGAATTAATCGCTTAGAGCGCTCTGGAGCTGGGCTGGTCAAATATTTAATTGACGACTTCCTCTAATTGAATTGAAATCCGGTTTGCGGATGCATTGATTTTATTGTAGTGGTTCGTTTTATCCATTCGGAGGAATAAAAAAAATACATATGTAGGTACCTGCTAAATGCCCATTGTTGCAATGTTTGAATTGCGAATGTCCTGATTTATGGAACACGATGAAAGGTGGATTTGTGCTAGTCGCAGGGAGTAGAATAATTTGTATTCGTAGTGATGTTTGCTAATGAAGGATCGCTACTAATTTGCAATGTGCAAAGCATACGACTATGCTTAACACGATGATACACAAAGTGCTACACATTCTATTAAACTCAACGAGGCTAACTTAAGTAGTCAATCAATAATACTTTCCGGATGTTTGAAGTTCATGATTTTTGTACATCAAAATTGTTAACGATGTGTTTTTTACTTTATTATTCTAACAATAAAGTATTATGATCGACACAGAGAAAAAAAATTTGCTACCCTGAAATTTTTTTTTCGCGTTTCATCACTAAATTCGCCTAAAAATGCAAAAAAAAAAAAATTTTGGGGAGTTTCAGGTGGAAGGGGGAGGCGGGGGATGGAAAGAGTCAAAAACTATACTTGCAAATATCTTCACTACGAATGCAGATAAGAAGCTGAAAATCACCATACATATAGAGAAAGTTGTGGGACAAACTATAAAAATAATTTAATTTTTTTATCCATTGCTAACGCCAAAAAAGGGAGCAAAGAACAAATTGTCGGTCAAATTTTTTTTTCAAATGATTATATCATCGAAACCACTAATCACAAAAAATTCATATTTTGGGACCATTAAGGTGGCATATATGAAGATCCACCAGAACCAGCTTAGAAAGAGGCTAATTATTAGAAGGGGGAGGGTCATGGGTTGTGCAAAGAAAAACACTTAAAAATGAATATCTCGACTGTCTCTTAAGCTATGTAATTGAAACTTGAAATGTATGCTAAACTTTATTAGAAAAATATGAAAAAAATATAATATGTGGACTTAATAGTAGTGGGGGAAATGGGGAGCATTTTAAACATGGCGCACTTTCCAAAACTACAAATTATTATATCTCAAAATTAAGTACAGATATCAAATCAAAAATTTATCAGGTTGTAGAACTAAATAGTTTTTAATTTTGGTAAGCAATTTAAGTTGGGGGGAGTAATGGTAGGGAATTGGAAAGCAAAAATCTTGAAAATTTTGAGTAATTTTTTTAGGGTTCTGGTAAAAGATACAAATTTTAAATCTTGCACATCGATACATCTATTTGATATACATAGAAAAAAAATAATAATTTGTTGCAAAATGGTTATGCACCGAAGTGGAGGTGCACAAGCTGTTTCATGTGTAATGAGGTAATGAGAAAAACACATAGACTAATAATTTTTGAATGAAATTTTAAGGTAGAAACTTCAAAATTTGCGAAATGCATTTAAAAAAAAATTCTAAAAGTTTGAAATATTAATTCGCCGAATACCTTCAAAACTTCTACCCCCTCCCAAACAAAATTATTTTTTCGACCATTTTTAAGAAATCAATTATCACCTAATTATTAAAAGCTATCAATTTGAAATTTTGCACAAAAACTTATAAAAATAGTTGAAATGAAATTACTTTAAAAGTTTTGAAATCTCACTTGCGTTTCTACCCCCTCCCATACAAAAGTATGATTTCGACCAATTTCATTAAATCAACTAATAACGAACAACTTAAAAGCTACGAACTTGAAATTTTGTACGAACACACTACAAAAGAAAAGAAATAAAATCACGTTACAAATTTCACGATTCCCCTACCTCATACCATACAAATGTTTGGTTTCATGAATGTAAAATATACAGAATCTTATGAAAATTCTATGCAACTTTGTCTATGAAACTGACATTCTATACAGAGAATATTGGACGTGATTCAAGCAATCAATTAAAAAACTATTAACATTCACCCACTCCTACTATCACGCCTCAACCCTCCCCTCATGAAAACTCAAACTTACATAAATAAACGAACGAAATATTGATTATAAGTACTGAATCTTTTGAACGTTTCCGTAAAGTGTTAAATTGACAATTGACCTGCCCGAGAACCCCCTTTCACTTACTTACTTACTTACGATGGCGCTACAGCCCAAATCGAGCTTTGGCCTCCTGAATGCTTTGCCTCCATCCATCTCGATTCAGTGCCCGCGTCCTCCAGTTTGAAAATCTTAGCAGTGATTTGCCCTCTTCACTTAGTCTTCCCTAACCACTTTAACCTGCATATTGACTTTCCACGCATCCGCAACTTGTCCCAAGAATAATAAGGTTTCGCCTGACTTGTTGGCAGTTTATTTATATTAAAGTACGCTCGGGATGGCTGGATTTCAAGTACAATTAAAACCTTTCTAGTTATGAAAAAAAATCAATTTTTTTTTTTTTGCTTTAAAATAGTTTATTTATTTATTTATTTTATTTATATATGTAGACAACTAAAGTCTATTTTACAAAGAAAAATAATAATAATAGAATAAATAACAATCATTCTTAATTCTAAATTAGAAATACATAAAAAAAAAACTAAATAACCATTACTACAACTGCAATAATCTAAACAGCAAACAAAATATGATTGTATTAGACCTAAGAATTTTAATAATATCTTACATATTATCTTACAAATAAAGTCTTAAATTTAGTCATTATTTTGTTTTTGTAAGTATTTCTACTTACAGAACTGTTGAAGCAATCTGAATGCAAATTTAAGTTTTTTATGGCACAAGCAATAGGATCATTCAACATGAAATTAGAAGAATGATTCTCCATTTTCAGAATTCTATTGTTTCGAAAACTAAACCTGTGATCAACAAATATAAAGCGGGAAAGGAGCTCGTCCGAAATTAAATTATAATTACTTAAATCGAATGCAAGGGTTGCCGAAGCAAGCTCTCTTCTTCTCTCAAGCGTGGTCATATCAAGCAAAAGTAGCCTACATTTGTAAGAAGGCAAACGGTAGCTACTAAACTGAAGGCTTCGTAAAGCAAACAGTAGGAATTGCACTTGTACTCTTTCAACCCTGTATGAGTCGACCTGAGTGGAAGGTGACCAGACAACACTTGCATATTCAAGCAGAGGCAACAACAACGTACAGAAAAGAGTTTTACATAAATGTGGGTTATTGAATTCCTTAACTCTCCTTTTTAAAAAAACCCAACATAGCCATACCACTGTTCGAAATTTTATCTATGTGGGACTTGAAGGTCAACTTTATGTCAAATATAACCCCAAGATCTTTAATTTGAGAGACACGTTTTAACTTTTCCTTGCTAATATTGTAGTCATACTGCAAAGAACCAGCTATTTTTCTAGAAAATGTTATTACTGCACATTTTTTTACGTTTAATTGCATAGCGTTGTTCAAACACCAATCAGATAAAATGTCAATATTGTTTTGCAATATAAGACAATCCTGATTTGAGTCAATAGCTCTGAAGATTTTTAAGTCATCAGCGTAAAAGGATATTTTGCAATCGTTCAAGAGTAATGGCACGTCATTAATGAAAATTATAAATAAAAGGGGCCCCAATATACTACCTTGAGGAACGCCAGAGGAGACTGTAGTCGTTTTAGAAACATATGATGAGAATTTAACTTGTTGTGTACGATCCATCAAGTAAGACCTCAACCACTTCAAAAAAACACCTCTTATACCATAACGCTCCAACTTGAAAAGTAGTAGACCGTGGTCTACAACATCAAAAGCGCTAGAAAAATCAGTGTAGATAGAATCTACTTGAGTTCTGTTACACAATTTTTGCCTAATGATGGTAGAATATTCCAACAGGTTAGAGACGGTTGACTTACCCTTTAAGAAACCATGTTGACACGGATGGATAATTGGACTAACGATATCCACTAATATTTCCGCAACCAATTTTTCGAAAATTTTACCAATAGAGGATAAAATGCTTATTCCTCTGTAATTTCGAATGTCTGATCTATCCCCAGACTTAAAAATAGGTATTATATGCGCTGATTTAAAACATAAAGGAAATATTGATTGCTGAAGGGAAGCATTGAATAAGGGTGACAATAGCCGAGATACAGTATGGGCAGTTTTTTTTAAAAAAATTTGGGGAATGAGATCTGGGCCAGCACCTTTATTAGTATTTAGGTCAACCAACGCTGAAGTTATTTGATCAATAGTTAGGACCACATCAGTAAGCTTCTGATCATGAACAGGAATATGAGAAAACCTGCTAGGATCAAACTTGAATGGCTTAGCTAGTTTGGATTTAAAATGATTGGCGAACAAATCTGCAATTATTTTAGGATCGGAACATGAGCGATCACCGAGATTCATAGAAGCTGGATAGCCACTTGTACCGCGCTTGTCATTAATGTGTTGCCAAAACATTTTAGGACGATCAATCAAACTATTTACTATCTTACGGTCATAAAGTGCAATGGCTTCCGCTTCACTAATTTCAAATTGCTCGCGCAGATGCAGAAATCTAGTATGGTCAACAACTGATTTAGATTTTGTCCATTTTCTGTAGGCCTTGTTGCGCTTGTTACGCATATTCTAAGGCTTTTATCCATATGCGGGGGACAAGATAACTTGGTATTAATACGTTTGGGGGTGTATTTATCTATTATAAACATTAAAGTGGCAATAAGATTTTCAGCTTCAACATTCACATCAACGATGTCGACAGAAGTATATAAATTAGAAATTTCAAAATTTATCATTTCATAGTCAGCGTTGATAAAATCATAGGTTATGATCTTATTAGAGTCACTACGAAACTCATGGTTGGAAGAGAAATAAGTTAAGGCAAGAATATTGTGGTAAACACTCGTCTTTTTCGTCAAAGTAGAGGAAGCCTCTGTTAAAGAAAAGTTTGAAGTGAAAACGAGGTCCAGAACATTTCCGAATTTATTAATTTTATCACATAATTGGAACAAACCAAGCGAGTGAATTTCGGATAAAAAAGTAACATGATGCTTTTTGATATTAAATGGGTCAAAAACGGAACTGCAAAATTCGCTGGGCTCCCATTTAACGCCCCTGAGATTTGCGTCGCCATACAATAAGAATTCATCACCCGGAAGGATAGATGAATGTAACATCGAAATGGACTCCGCAAGATCAGCATACTGCTGCTCAACAGAGCCAGGAGGGATGTAGAAGCAGACTAAGACCAGATTTCTATCCTTCAACTGAACTTTACATGCAGAAACTTCAAAAACTGCATTATTGGGTACTTGAACCGGTATGAGACAGCTAGAAAGCTTATTGTTAACTGCGATAAAGACACCACCTCCTCGTTGATCGACCAAAAAGGTTGGTTTAATTTTATCATTTCGAAAAATAGACCATCCAGGAGGGATGATTTCCGCATCCAAGTGCTTTGTGAGGAGCCAAGTCTCAGTAATCATTGCAATGTCATAAGGACAGTTTGCCAAATCATTACGAAACTGAGGCAGAGAGCCTCTCATTCCTGACATATTATGAAAATAGAAATTCAGTTCATTAGCATTATTGAAAAGATCTGGAATAGTTTTAACTTGCTTTAGGATACGCAGCTGAGTGCCAGAATTATGAGATGAGTTAACAGTAGTGATAGTGATAGAATTAGGGTCATTAGGTGCTAGACTATTAGGCACGAAAAAACCTGTTATGATCTTCACGTGCTCTTTGGAGATCAGAGATGTGCCTTGAAGAAACATGCGAGCCATAAGCATCGAGATCTTTCTGAACTTGCTCAGTAGTGTTGGGTAGGACAAGAATTTTTGTCCCATGTTTGTATGAGGGGCTCATTTGAAATTTGAGGTGGTACAATGTCCCACCTCAAATGTCCCATTCAAAAGCTCCATGTCCCATTCATACATACAATGTCCGTCCCATTCATACAATTTGCCTTTTTGAGGAGCAATGGTAGCAAATGAGCGAAAAATGACGTATATTGCGCTTTTATGTGTGCGCGTAGAGTATTTTAACCCTACTAACACCGTTTCTTATTGAGATGCGGTAGTAAAATGACGTATTATTAGGTGTGGCATTTGTGGGTTGTGTTTATAATATACATTCTTTTTTATTTTATTTATTCTTATTCAATTTTAAAAATTAAAATACAAAATCTCCTTAATTAATATCACAAAAAAATACATTCTTATTTATTTCAGTTATTCTTATTTACACTTATTCGGTTTCACTAGGGTTAAAACACTATACTAGCCATGTAAGTCAATCCAACAACAACAAGTTGTAGTCACAATAAAAATGACAGTTCCGTTCGCCAGCTTTTGTATGTAGCGGACACGGCGGGCTTCGTATGAATCGCGTTTATTCTTAAATGCAGTGTTAAAAATAGTTCAGTTTTCCAAAATAATTTATTAATAGTGAGCATGTAATTACTACACGTTGATATCAGTGCAATAGATTTTTAATCGAAAAAAGTGCGATGAAAGTTAAATCTCGGTTTCTCCCATCGAAGAGAATCTGTCATTCATGTGCAGAGTTCTCCGGTTCGTAATATTTCCGTGCTGAGAGCTTTGCTTTCAGCCATACAAATGCATGGGACAAAACCCGGTGAAGTGAGTGTGATTTGAGTGTTACAAATGTATTGGTACAGCAGCCATACAAATGCATGTTTTTAATTCAGATGCGACAAAAGCTCTGAAGTGGGACAAAAACTTTGAAGTGGGACAACAATATTTTTTGTAGTGATGGGACATTTTGACGTGCATGAATGGGACATTTGTACCACTTCTTGTATGAGTAACCCAACACTATTGCTCAGGAGAAAGGCTAAATTGTTCATGAAAGCGTGTATAAACTTGTCGTAAGCTCTTAATATCAGTTGGAAGTCCCTCTTGTTGAATAGACAGAATCGTACTGGTCTTAGTTTTGCCATATATGCAGGTCGTGTCAGATTTGTTGTGCAGATAGGCAAGATAAAGCCGCACGTTGTCGAAAATTCTATGATCTCTTAACCGCGATAGCAAGTATCCATTTTCAGAGGAACCCTCAGAGTTTATTGTGAGCTTCACAACTGGCGGAAGAAGCGGGTCAAGAAATGAAGTGCAATTAGGTGTACTACCATCCCTATTGTTAACTTGAGGATCGTACGAAGTATGAGTGTATGGATTAAGTGTGTCTCCACTCGCAAAATTATCATAAACCCCAGTAGCAGACTCAGGGATAGGAAGAGATTTCTCAACACTTTGGGGGACTCTATTGCTTTTGTTGATGCTATTGCTTGCATCATAATTTGGCTTTAATATAATACTATTGCTTTTCATTATTGTGCGATCAACTTGGCTCACGGTAGTATTTTTGCTTCTACTTCTAGAACTATTTTCATTGTTACTATTTACTCTTTTTTTGTCAATGTGATTACTATTACTTTTTTTATTGTTATTTTTAATTTTTTTGTTATTACTGTTATTATATGTATTATTTTGATTAAATTTAGTATTGTTCCTATTATCATTTTTATAGTTGCTAGATACCTGCGTCTGAACCATTTGTGGATACCCAGGGCGAATGTAAGTTGGACTTGGAAACTGCTGTGAGAAGGGAGGAATGGGTAAATGAGGAGTTAGAGGTAATAGGTCCGGGGGATAATTCGTCTTAGATTTGCGCGCAATGCTATGCGAAGAGATTGGTGTCTTGCGCCTATTATTTATTTTTTTATTTTCATTATCATTAATGCTATTGGTTTTAATACTAGACCATTTCTTACTCCTAATTAAATACTGCCATCCTTCATTGTCCTTGATTATTCCGCCTGTGTGAAGCTGCGTTGAAGACAAATCGAGCTCTTTGGACATTACTCGAGATTCAAGAACAGGAACCGCAGCAGGAGGAGGAGTGCTTGCTGGTATTGAGGATTTGTCCGCCTTGCCTACAAGTAGCTTAATTGATGCGATGTCATCGTGCATACTTTTGAGCTTGCTTGTAACCGTATTTACGTCCGAGAGCGAGACGCTGTCTGGTGGTGAAGATAGACTATTAACATAGATATTGTCCGATAAACTATTTAATATCGTGATTAATTAATTCCCTTAACATCACTATTCACACTACTAACGCTGTCTATCATGTGAAGTTATTCCCTTCCGAATTTGGAATGTTTAATTTTTTGCCCACATGCCGATTTCAATTTTTTATTGTAAATTATCAATAATAATATTTGGGGCACTCTCCCTGTTCATACGATCGAAAATATCACTGTAGCGTGTGATAGCGACAATTTTGATGATGCACTGTATGCCACATTGAGCATCCACGGGTAGCGGGTATGATACGAGCAGGTTATGGGCGCCCAATACTGATTAGCTACGGAATAAGCGTAGAATGCGAATAAGCAGCCGTAGCCGAAGAGAATGCAATTCTCATCAAATAGTGTGATTTCTTTCCTAACTTCATTTTTTCTAATTCTTAGATTCATCATCATCAATTGCACGACAGCCCAAATCAGCCTGGCCTCCTTAGATTACCAACAATTAAAATCTAAAACTCCTGGTGTGTAATACGATCCGTGCTTATCGAAGAAAATCAGTGATAGGGATAAATGGCAGACAAAATAGAAACACTGAGATACCGAGAGTCCTCTGGGAGAAAACTCAAACAGATAATAGTCGTACTGCCGTAAAGCACAATCCTTTTTCTAGCTACTCGTGGGAAAAAAATAAGTAAGGAAATCAAGAACCAAAAATAACAACAGAGCAAAAAAGCTGCAGTAGGCGCATAGGAATCATACTTCTCGGACGTAGAAGGTCCTAGAACCGAACATACCGAAGAGAAGACAACTTTCACCAACGAGCAAACGAACAGGCTAACAAGCGACAAAGCACGAGCAATATCGAATTTTCTCATGAGGATAAACAACTTCGGGAACAAGGGGCCTGAAACCCCGAATAACCCTGCAGCACCCAAGAAAGCCCAAGAAAATAATATTGATAAAACCTCGCCTGGAAGGAATGCGCAGAGTGCAACTTCATCCGCCAGACACAGCAACCAGTATGAAAGATCCTCTGGAAGAACTTTGATTTTTGGGAAATAAGGAAATAGAGACGGAACTTTTAAATGCTTTTCCTGAATCACTGCATGTTGCAGTCTTCCGGGAATACTGAGATGGGCAACGAGTTCCATATTCCAACAAATCGTTGCAACAGAAAATAAGTAGAAGAAGAATTCATGAAGCAGCTTCAGTATTAAGAGGTGAATTCATAGTTGGTGGTAACAAATTGGAGATTTCGTCAAAACAATCTTCATTGTAGTAACGATACAAAAAAAATAGAGTGTAAGTTCCTCTATTTTTTTGCATCATTACTACAATGAAGATCATCTGTGCTTAAGTGAATTAAGCGACGAATAGATGTCAGAATTTTGTACAACAAATTGTCAGTAGTCCAGAAGCAGGGAAAGAGTTTTAATACCGCTTCAGGAAGCCCAATCAATTAAAATAAAAAAATCCTTTGGCACCGAGAAAAGAGAAACGCAGATCTGCACACAGCAGAGCGAAAAATTCTGAGAATCCATCAGAAAGGCGTTGGACTGACCCTATCAACAAGTGAGGACTCTAAGTTAATGGGAACCATAGCAAAATACAGCTTCAACTTCCGCTTTGGACTTTCCATAAAAAAAGTGGCCAAGAAAAGATCTGCACAAAATTATTGAGGCTCCAAACTGGCGGTAGTTAAGATCTCCATCACGGAAGAGATGGCGAAGGACTTCGGAGCTCATATCTGGGACACAGCCCCAAACCACTACTGTTAAAGACTCAAGCAGCACAGATATCTCAAGTAAATACCATGCTTCTGATAACGGCGACCAATGGAGATTTTGCATCATATCAACATCCGAGCATACCATATTCCAGGCAGCTACGAGGCAATAGCCTACTAACCTCATAAGTGTTTGGCGAGCACTTCATACATACTAACTTTATTTCAGATTTAAGCCTCTCTCCAATGATCCAATTCCTGAATGGAATAAAACTGAACTCTAGAACTACTCAAGAGAAAGAACCATAAGGTAAAGCATAATAGACTCTTGGTCACGATGCTTGGAGCACTAGATCGTTCGCTTCACAATAATATATTATTTAGGATAAATGATTTTATAGACTAAAATTTATAGTTCAAGACAAGGAGGCAAAATTATTGTTCTCTTCATCATCATCAATGGCGCGATAGCCCGAATCGGGCCCTGGCCTCCTGAAGTCTTCGCCTCCAATCGTCTCGATCCAAAGACCGCGTCCGCCAGCTGCTTATTTTTAAAATGGCATTGCTGTCTTCATCAACCGAGTCTTCCCATCGCTTGCGTGGTTTGCCTACCGGTCGGTTACCACTCACTTTGCCTTTAACAGCACGTTTGGGGATTCTTCTGTCTTCCATTCGCTCTACATGGCCAGTCCACTGCAGTTTACGAAGCTTGATGAACGTTGAAGATTCTGGCTCGTCGTAGAGTTGATACAACTCATGGTTGTATCTTATTCGCCATTCCGTTCCTTCCTTCACAGGTCCCAAAATTCTTCGGAGGACCTTTCTTTCAAATGCGTTAACTGCTTTTTCGGAAGTTCGCGTTAATGTCCACGTCTCGCTGCCATAACAGAGCACAGGTCGTATAATAGTTTTATAAATCCGCAGCTTATTGTTCCTGTGCACTTTCTTGGATTTCATTATTGGAAGTACCGAGTAATACGTCTTATTTGCAAGTATTATCTGTCGTTTGATTTCGTCTGTTTCATTACCGTCCTTTGCTAGATTAGCCCCAAGATATATGAAGTTGTCCACACTCTCCAAATTATATTCCGCAATTGTTATGTTTTGTCTGATAGGCGTTCTTCTTCTTGTTTGCGTCATTACTTTTGTTAGTGCGCAACCCGACTTCTTTTGGGGCGGAGTAAAGATTGACAAATACCTCCTTGGCACTAGGAAAGGATCTCGCTAGGATGTTACTGTTGTAAGCGTATGCTACTAGTTGTGTGGACTTGAATAGTATTGTCCCGTTGGTGTCGACTGGGATTTTTTGGACAACATACTCGAGTGCCAAGTTGAAAAGCATGAGGGCTAGACCATCCCTGCTTTAAACCACATTAGTATTCGCGAATTATCTCATTAGTATAGGACGTAGCACTGCGTCCAACTATTTTTTTCATTATTTTATAAGACATACACAACAATGGTATGTACGTAATTCTCACAGCAGAGTTTGTCTCCTTTCTAGTAAATTCAAAGACCATATTGCATATGCGCCCCGAGTTTTAGTTTGTTTCATATCGTCGTCAATTTTTTGAACTTTGTCATTATGGTACTTCCTTTGTTTTTGCCGGCAGGTCTTTTTCGCATATCGCCTAAGCTCCTCATATCTTTCTTTTTTGGCTCGTGTTGGTCGTTTAGTAAAAATTTTGTAAGCCTCGTTCTTTCTATCTATTGCATCGCGGCATTCTTCGTCGAACTAATCATTATTTCTTCGCCGTACTTGATATCCTAATACCTCTTCTGCGGAGGATTTGATGCCGTCTCGTATTTTCATCCACACATTCTCCACTGGCATATTTTGGATGTTTTCATAAATTGGTGTCAGGCGTTTATTGCATGCTGACATATAAGCCTGCGCCACTGTTTCGTCTTTAAGCGAGTCGACATTGAATTTGCGAGCTCTACTCGTTTTCGAATATCCACGACAAGCTATTCGGCATCGATACTTAGCTCTGACTAGATAGTGATCAGAGTCACAATTCGCACCGCGGAAGGTTCGTACATCAAGTATATTGGAAGCAGCCCTTTTCTCAATTAGAACGTGGTCTATTTGGTTGAAGGTGTGACCATCTGGTGATGCCCACGTTCGTTTGTGAATATCGCGATGTGGGAAACACATAAAGCTTACTATGATAGTTTTACTGCTTGCGAAATCAATAAGACGTTGGCCGTTGTCGTTGGTTATGTCATGAAGACTGTACCCTCCTGTTGTTCCTCTATGAGCCTCCTCTTTTCCAACGTTTGAATTAAGATCCCCCAAGACAATTTTGAGGTCAGTCAAGGGCAGTGAATCATAAATTGTCTCTAGGGTGTCATAAGATTCGTCTTTAGCTATATCGTCCTTGTCTTCTATTAGTGCGTGGACGTTGATCAACCAAGTGTTGAAAAATGTAGTTTTTGTTCGGATTGCTCACAATCTTTCACTAACTGATGGTTTGGTGAATGTTTTCACAGTGCATTTCGAATTGAAAGAAAAGATTTCCGGATTCTACACTGTTACGCTTTATTATTCGTGACGTTTCGGTCTCTGCTGAGACCATTATCAAACTGCCAATTTATTAAAATTGAATCAAGAAGGCGTGTGTACCGAAAAGGTGTTTTTGTTAAATATGAGGTAAATTCGAATCGAAAAATTACGTGAATTGCTTAAAATAATTGTAGTAGTGATAAGTTGGCTGAAAAGGAGCCATTCGATTAGCTGTATGGCCAGGAGCTGGCAGGAAAAATATTAACGATTAAAATTCGATGCACCTTTAAATGGCCATAAAATATAATTGGTCGCAAAATTTTTATTATTTTGTAATTCTTATCATAATTATTTTATTTATTTCATCTGTCAGTTTCTGCTGGAGTCCTTTTCTCATAATCACCCGGCAACTAGATTTCATTCCTTTTTATACTCTAAATGAAATCTGAGAGTATATTGTGTTTGCCTTACCGTTTGTTACGCTAAGAAATAACGCTCGCACAGAGCCGCCAAGGGTACAGAAATATTTGTTGTCGCTCAAAAATGAGCTATAGTGCTTAAAAATTTTGTTTGTCATTCTTAGCAAAAAAGTAAGGCCAAGTTCGTGAACGGGCTAAATCGCTCCACCCCTTCTACCCCCTCTCATACAAAATGACACAATTACGCAATTTGATAATAAACAGATTTGCTCGAAAAGCATAAAAGTTATTGAACTCAAATTTGGAGCATATTACTTTTATAATGATTGCAATCTACCATATAAAAATTATGTGTGTCCTCCCTCTCCTTCCACCACCTCCCGTACAAACTGCACTTTTTCATGAAATGCTCTAAACCAATTTACTCAGTGCGTATAAAATTTAGCGAGCTGAAATCGTGCAAAAAATATTTATTTAGAATTGTTAGTAAGACCAATAAAAATTAGATGACCCCTTCTACCCCCTCCCATACAAAATGACACAAATACGCAATTCGACAATAAACGGATTTGCTCAAAAAGTATAAAAGCCATTAGTCTGAAATTTTGAATATATTACATTCGTGGCGATTTCAATCTACCATAAAAAATTATGCGTGTCCACCTCCTGCTTCCACCACCTCCCATACAAACTGTATTTTCATGAAATACTCTAAACCATTTTACTCTGTGTTTAGAAAATTTATCGAGTTCAAATTTAGCGCTAAATATTTATTTAGAATTATTAGCAAGACCAAAAAAAATTAGATGATTAGCTTCACCCCTTCTACCCCCTTCCATACAAAATTACACAATTTCGCAACTCAACAATAAGATTTGTTTCGAAAAATATAAAAGCTATTGATCTGAAATTTGGAATTTAATACTTCTATGATAATTTCAATCTACTGCATATAATTTATTTGAGTCCTTCTCTTCTTTCCACCCCCTTCCATACAAACTGCACTTTTTCATGCAATGCTCTAAGCCAATTTATTCAGTACGTATAAAACGTATCGAGCTGAAATTATGCATTAATAACTTATTTCGAATTATTATTCAGCCCAAAACAAATTAGATGATTAGTCTTACCCCTTCTACCACCTCCCATAAAAAATGGCGCAATTTTGGAATTCGACAATAAGCGGATTTGCTCGAAAAGCATGAATGCTATTGATCTAAAATTTGGAATATACTACTTTTATGATGATTTCAATCTATCATATAAAAATTATTTAAGTCCTCCCCTGTGTTCCACCACCTCTCATTCAAACTCTACTTTTTCATGAAATACTCTAAAACAATAACTCAGTGTGTATAAAATCTATCGAGCTGAAATTGTGCACTTAATATATATTTAGAATTATTAGTAAGCCCAAAAAAATGAAGCTATTATCTATACCCCTTCTACCCCCTCCCATACAATCTGACACAATTTCACAACTTTACAAAGAGCGGATTTTCCTGTGAAGTATGAATGCTGTTGATCTACAATTTAAAACATATCAAAAGCATGATGTTTATAGTTATTTGTGAATAAGTCATTAAGGACTCGCCCTTCCTTGTACCACCTCTCATACAAACTACACACTTTGGATAAATTCAATAAACTAATTTTCTCAGCAACTATTAAATTTTTTAATCTTAAATTTTGCGTATTTTAATAGCAACTTTAGCTTAATGGGAAAAAATTAATTCAATGTCGTCAACCCCTGTACCACTTCCCCTACAAAATTTCTTGAAATCAAAAAATTTCTCTTTCATCTAGATTATCGCACGATTTGGCCTTATGCCCAATCGTAGTCCTGTTATGTTTTTCTATGTACTATATCAAATACATATATCCACAATCAAAATTTAAACTTTGTATCTTTTACCAGAGCCCTAAAAAAATTACTCAAAATTTTCAACATTTTTGCTTTCCACCTCCCTCTCCTTACTCCCCCCAACCTAAATTTTTTACCAAAATTAAAAACTATTTATTTCTACAATCTAACAAATTTTCGATTTGATATCTGCACTCTGTTTTGAGATATAAAGATTTTTAATTTTGAAAAGTGCGCCATTTTTTAAATGCATCCCATTTTCCCCCACTACTATTATTTCGACATGTTATATTTCTTTCGTATTTTTCTAGTATAGCTTAATGTATATTTTAAGTTTCAATTACGAGATAGTGAAGATATTCATTTTTAATTGTTTTTCTTTGCACCCACCCTGATCCTCTCCCTTACAATAATTAGCCATTCTCTAAGCTGATTCCGGTGAAACTATATGACACCTTAATGGTTCCAAAATATGATTTTTTTACGGATTTTTTTTTTTGCATTTTTGGACTAACTTAGTTTTGAAACACGAAAAAATAAAATTTCAGGGAATCAAATTTTTTTTTTCTGTGTCGATCACAATACTTTATTATTAGAATAAAAAATTAAAATTAGCACTTCCTCATAAATTATGAAAAAATGTTTGCTTATTAAATTTGTATTTGTATAATTTTATACAGACTTCTTGCACGAAAGTGTTAATAATTTCAAAACCAATCAACCAACCACGTTGTCGACCAAGGTTTTGATTTAAGTTTATTCGAAAAAAGAAAATTATAATTCCCAATGGTTTCGATAAAATTGTTCATTTATAAAACACGACATTTTAGTGGATAACCCGCTGAAAATTAAAAACTATTTACTTTATCGAATTATACCTTAATGAAAATTTTAAAATATTTATTGAAGAGAATAAAAAATGAAAATACATGTCTAACATTATTACGCTAATCCGCTGACTTTAAAGCAATTTCAAAGCAAAAGTTAATCATTTCATATTACACATCTTCGTAAGACGTTATATATATATAACATCAGACAAAATACCTTTCAGGATTCCGATGAAATTCAAAGGAATCCTTAAGATGTCTGCTATTCACTTGAATAGAATTCGCCTTGAATAGAATTCGCGCTCGTTTACAAAGCCAAGAATGAAAATAATGTAAGATTTTTTTTCCCGTTTGTTTTGTTCTAACGATATAAGCGGAATAACATAGACATAGAGTATCCTTCGGATTATTATCCTCTGATCCTTCCAACTGATAGAGGTGAACCCGACAATTTTATGCCCAGAATCATGGAAATTTATCGTAGCATTAAACACCAAATGCCACGAATGGAAAAGACAAATGACAACATAAAAGAAAGACATAGTGTCCTCGAAACAGCCGACAGGATAATTTATAGCGTTGCTAATGTTTGCAATCAGGATAAAGTATTTTATTACAGCGCCGGCGGCGGCGGCAAGCAGGCAAGTACTATTGCTATGCGATATGAATTAGATGCTCGAATCTATATACTAAATTCAAACATGTTGGATGAATAATATTTCTTTGTGTAATTTATTAACGAATTATTGCTACTTTCACAATAACTGTTATTTATTGAGGAGCATAACCCTGTATTATTATGTCATTTTTATCGTGCGAATTTTTGTTTTTGCTCGAAAATCGTAAGGATATTACATCGCTAGAATTACTTAAACATCGCGAATTCAACTGAAATAGCTCTTGTCGATGTACATATGCAATTGTAAACAGAACTTTTCTCCATGTAAAATATCGTTGAAACTTTAAACTGGAAAAGTTTTTAGTTTGGCCCGCAATTGCAGTGATACAGTTTTAAATATTTTTTCTCTCTATCCGGAAAAATTTAAAATATAAAATAAATAGAATGACTAGAAAAAGTGTCGTTTCCGCCTGGTGCTTTAGTGCGTTTGAGTTTGTTTTTTATTTAGCTCTGTAGCATCTGCGAAAAGTTCTTTCTACTCTCTTATATTTGAAATCGTCCTCATTCTTGTGAAACTTTACTTGCAAATTGCTTTAATTTAATTCCGCAAAGCGACTCCCCTCCGCGAACAACCCTCGACTATTAAACAAATAATATTTTTGTCAAAACTTTTAAAATTTTTTAAGTTCGTTCAAAGTACCACTGTGTTTGATTAAAAAAACACTACGAAACAAAAAAAATATTAATTTTGATAAAACAAAAGTTTCTCATCTGTTCTCTACTAGAATTATGCGCAAGTGTTTGATGATGAAAAGTTCTTTTGTTTTTTTTTCTTAACTCCATAATTTTGTCGGCATTTCATTCGTCTTGTTCGTTCAGTTCCGTGAATCAAGTAATTTATGGCCGTAATAAGAAAAGAAAAATATCCTAAGAAAGGATGATGATGAAATCGAATTTCATGATTTATTTCCAAGGGTATCGGCGTATCGCAAGGAGATTTCGCTCTCGAGAGAGAAACGCAAATCTAATCATTGATTTATTCGTTTATGGAAACAAGGATGAAAAATAAATAAAAATGATAAAGGAAAGAATTGAGAACAAGAAGGAGAAACTGGAGCTAGATTGTTCATCCTTTAGTCTTGATAGCCATGTCCATGTCTAAAGGATTTCGTTTCCTATCATAAATGCGTCTCGGGAATGGATTTGTAAGGGTTTTTTTTTATTTAGTGTTTACTTTAAGCCCTCCCTCGATCTTTCTTTATGAAAAACGATAAAACGAAAATTTTGTATAAACGAGTAAAGCTCTTATCTTCGCTTAGATTCTTGTTTTCCAATTAAGGATTGGATGTTAAGTCGTTTTATCCAATATTCTTAAGCTATTTATTATTTAATTCAATTGAATAGAGTATACATATGTAACAGTAGAGATTTAGTGAAATAATGTTATACTGTAGGTGGTTTCGTCAAAAGCAATTAAGGAAGATGATTCGTATCTTGTTTTTTTTCTAACCAAAAGCTCATTTATCTTAACAGCTTCAGCTAGAGAATAAATTTGGTAACAATTACTTTCAATTAGGTGTTCTAAAGCTTTGTTTAACAATCTTAAAAAAAATTGAAAAAAAAAACATATTAGGACTACGATGGGGCGTAAAGCCCAATCATGCGATATTCTAGATAAAAGAGAAATTTTTTTGAGTTTAAGGAATCTTGAATGGGGGGTGGTGGAAGGGAGAAAGGCCTTGAACTATTTTTTTCACATCATGCTGCAGCTGCTATCAAAATGAGTGCCGTTTGAGCCGTCATCGGGTGCGGCCGAAATTTTTTGTTTTCTTTTTTTCACTTTCGGTCAAGCCTTTTTCGTCTCGTGATCGGTGGAGTTTTTTTTCGTGTTGAATTTCGTTTCGTAGTTTCCGAGGAGTGGCGACATTGGAATTGATCCTTGGTGTAGTGTATGTTGGTGAAGGGTTTGTGCCGGGGGAGGCGGACTGGTGCACGTCTTTTTGTTTCCTATTTTAGTTGTTCGCTGGTTTGACCTATTTATGAGCTTGAGCTAGCTTTTTGGCGCGGGGGGGGGGGCTTGTGCAAAGTCTGAGGTTTCTGGCTCGAGTCGCTCTCACGTTGGAGAAGAACGAACGAAGGGACAGCAGCAGAAAGACATTTGTTTCAGCAGTTATACGTCATTGCAAGGAGACTTGTATAGCAGGAGTTTGATAATTTTCAGGTCCTTGTAAGGGCAAATGCCCTTACAAAGTTTTCGATCCTATTGCTTAAATTGAAGAGAAAACCTTGCCTTGGTGGATTTCCCATATTCTTCAAATAACGAATGATGTCCTTTTGGTTGCCTGTTTATATGAGATAGAAAACTTGGCATAATCGCATCTGGTCAAATAATGATTCCAGGGCCATACAATTTATTTTACTTTGTTGTTCTGGTAGTGAGGTATTGTGATCGATACGGAAAAGAAGGAAAAAAGATTTGCTGCGCTGAGATTTTTTTTGCTTTTCATGGCTATATTCGCCTGGGAATACGGGAAGGGAAAGGGTCCGTCCAACTATGCGCTGTCCGAACTTCGCTACTCGTATGAGCTCATATATCGGAAATCCTTGAGAACGGGAGGTTCAATTTTGAGTGGATAGTCGAATGGGTGAGCGAGTTCCGTCACCTGGGTTGTGGGGAGTGCCGGGTGGGGGAAGAAGAGGAAGGGATGGATTCGAAGAATACGCTCACGGATGGAGGTCTGAAGCTTCATATTCGGATTGGTTTGTGTGGGAGCGGGGGGACTGGATTGATTTTTGTGTCCAGTCCAAGTTGGAAATTTGGTAGGCCGGAGTGTAGGGGTGGTTTTTTTTTGGCCCTGGTTAGGTTCATACATCCATTTGATGTACATGGAGGGCAATGGTGGCTTAAACCGGGATTTTTGTGCGCCAGAGCGAGATGATTCGTATGTGCTGAGGAAGCCACGGGAGCTTAGGCTTTTTGATTGAGGTATTCGAGTATTTGCCAAATTCATATTGGGAAAGGTACATGGAGGTGTGGGATGTTGACTGATCGAGTATCTTCGGGGCTGTTTCCCTTTCCCATTTAAGAGTATATTTTCAGTCATTTTTGAGGGGTCAATTATCACCAAGCCATTCGGGGCTGTCAGCATAAGGTTTTGAACGGGCGCTTTTGGGAATGTTGGAAGCGGGATTGCGTTCGGAGTTTTGAGATCCATTTTGTCCTTCTGTTACCTTCCGTACAGAGTTTTAATTATTCTCTAGATGAAATCTGAGGGTATATTGTGTTTGCCTTACCGTTTGTAACGCTAAGAAATAATGCTCGCACAGAGCCGCTAAGGGTACAGAAATATTTGTTGTCGCTCAAAAACTTCGATTTCGAGTTGCTATCAGTCCGTCTGTCCGTCTGTCAGTCTGTCTACAGCATAACTCTCGAAAGCTTTGAGCTATAGTGCTAAAAAATTTTGTGTGTCATTTTTAGCAAAAAAGAAACTTTAAGTTTGTGAACGGGCCACATCCCGCCACTCCTTCTACCCCCTCCCATACAAATTTCACCAAATTCCGAAATTTTCAGAAATTGATTTATCTTTGAAACTACTTAAGCTATCGACTTGAAATTTCGGCCAAAGTATTATGATATAGATGTCATTAATATGTCTGAATATTGATCCGATCTCGTTACTCCTTCTACCCCCTCCCATACAAATGCATAATTTTGAAAAATGCATTTTTTCGATTTTCATTGAAACTAGAAAAGTTATAAAAACGAATTTTTGCCAAAATTAATTTTATTATAATTGCAATCAGTGGTCAACAAATTATCAACTTCACTCAACTCCTTCTACCCCCTCTTATACAAATTTCACGAAATTTTGAAATTTTAATTAAATTATTATTCTGCGAAACTGTTAAAGTTATCGGCTTGATATTTTGCACAAAGTATGAAAATATAAATATCAATAACGACAAAAAAATGTGTTTTGATCCGTACACTCCTTCTACCCCCTCCCATACAAATGGATAATTTTTGTTAATTGTATTATATCGATTTCCATTAAAACGAGAAAAAGTATAAACTTAAAATTTTGCCAGAATTTGTTTTTTAATAATTGCAATAAATGCTAAAAAAATTATCAGCTCCTCTTCACTCCTTCTACCCCCTCCCATATCAATCAATCAAATTCCTGTTAAGACCCCCTATAGGGGCATAGGACAGAAACAACTCTCTTCCACAAGGCGCGGTCCTGAGCATCGGCTTTAAGCTGTTGCCAGGACTTGTTTATTCCTCTGGCCTCCTGCTCAACTGCTCGCTTCCATGTGTTACATGGTCGACCAACCCGACGTCTTCCTTGAGGGTTATAATCCAGAGCCTGTTTTGCTATGTTTTGCTCTGGTTTCCTCAAAGTATGACCGATCCACTGCCACTTTCGCCGTTGAATCTCAATACCTATTTTAGTCTGGCGAGTTGTACTCCAAAGTTCGTCGTTGGAGATTACTTCTGGCCAGAATATTCCTAAAATGCGCCGGAGGCATTGGTTTACGAAAGTCTGTAGTTTCTTGGTAAGTCGAACGGTCACTTTCCACGTAGTACAACCATATAACAACACGGATTTGACGCATGCGTCAAAAACTCGCAGCTTCGTGCGAAGGGAGATCTCTCTTAACCTCCAGAAAGGGGAAAGGATACCGAAGGCCTGACGGGCTTTATTTAGCCGAGCCTCAACATCCTTTTCGGCTCCGCCGTCCATGCTGACAATGCTTCCGAGATAGCAAAAATCTTGCACCTCTTCCACATCCTGTCCATTAAGAACAATCGGTGTGCTTGCGTTCGAACCCATGTGCATGTACTTGGTTTTACGCACATTTATTTTCAGTCCCGCCTCTTTGCATTTAGAATGCAACGAGCGAACATTTGACTCTAAGTCCGAACGGTTATGAGCAAGCAAACACACGCCATCAGCGTAATCAAGGTGACTTAAGATGTTAAATAGTCTCCATTGAAGACCCTTACCTTCCCGACCTTCCAGTGCAGCTTTCAAGATGTCGTTTATTACCACCAGAAACAGGGCTGGTGATAATATGCAGCCTTGTCTGACACCCGTTCGCACAGGAAAGCTCTCGGACAGCTCTCCTCTATGCAAGACACGACACCTTGCATCTTCGTAGGATTCTTTAATCATAGCTATGACCTTATCTGGAATACCTCTCCTACGCAAAGCATTCCATATGTAATCTCGCTTAACGCTGTCGAAAGCCTTCTCGAAGTCCACAAACATGAGATGTAGTGGCGAACCCATTTCGGCTGACTGCTCTAATATTATCCGTAGGGTATTTGTGTGGTCGGTACAAGACGACCCTTTACGGAATCCAGCCTGATAAACTTCGAGAGTGCTCTCGACGACATCACTAATCCTATTGAGAATTACCTTAGCCATAATTTTTGATACGGCAGTAAGTAGACATATACCACGCCAATTGCCACAATCCCGAAGGTCGCCCTTCTTCGGAATTTTCACAATGACGCCCTCCTTCCATTCAGTCGGATATCTTCCATCATTCCACACCTTAGTGAAGAGTGGGAGGAGTATATCGGCTGTTACTTCCGGGTCCGCTTTGAGGAGTTCGGTTGGTAGTCCGTCTATACCTGGAGCTTTCCTTCCCGCCATTGACCGAATGGCGGAAACTATCTCTTCCTTATCTGGGGGATCGTCCCTAATAGAGGATTGTTGCGGTTGGATGTTTGGAAGTTGTTCTGTTTCCGGAATATCTTCATCTGATAAGATGTTTAAAATATCAGAGAAGTATTCCTTCCATCGTCGCAACTGGTGTTCACTCATATTAAGGAGAGTTCCGTTGACATCTCTCACCAGGTGGTTGGCGGTGAAATTCCTGTTCGTCAACTGTTTCATGATTTTGAAAAGTGAACCCATATCCCCAAGGTAAGCCGCAGATTCTGCCTTGTTTGCCAGATCTTCAATGGCCTTTCTCTTGTCGCGTCTAACAGCCTTTTTAAGCTGTATATGAGCATCGCGGTAGTTCTGCCTCAAGTCGGGCGTTCGTTGGTTGACATCTGGTTGAGAGATGATTGCCAATTTGGCTTTTTTCCGATTGCCAACCTTGTCCCATGTGTCTTGTGACATCCAGGGTTTCTCACCGCTTTGCACATATCCCACAGATTCTTCAGCACTAGTTAGAAAAGTGTTTCTGGTTGCCTCCCAATTGGCGTCCAGTGTGCGCATTTCATGTTCACCCAATGTGGATGACTTTTCGCGTAGAATGGTGGTGTATTCACGTTTTTTGTTGGGATCTATGAGTTTATCCACATTAAGCTTGCGCTTCATTTGAAGAATTTGTGGTCGTCGGATAGCTGCTGTACACAATCTCAAGCAGGCAACCATCAAGTGGTGATCGCTCGCCACGTCAGCTCCACGTTTCGCTCGCACATCGAGGAGACATCTTCTCCATCGGCGACATATAGCCAAATGGTCGATCTGGTTCTGAGTAACACCATCAGGGGAAACCCAAGATGTTTTATGATGACTCTTGTGTGGAAAAAGGGTCCCTCAGATGACCATTTGCCGAGTACTACAGAACTCCACAAATAATTCGCCGTTTTCGGGTCTCTTAATCCAAGGTCGTGAAGCGTCGACCCAAGGGTCACCATGCCTCCCCATGACGTGTTCTAGTCCAGTGTTGTCTGATCCAACATGGGCGTTCATATCTCCCGAGATGATAATAATATCACCTCTTGGAACACGATCGAAGGTGGCACTCAGTTGGCTATAAAACTCCTCTTTGTCACCAGATGTTGCGGTATTAGTTGGTGCGTAGCACTGCAGAATTGTGACGTTTCTGACACTGGTCCTGAGCCTGACGACGATAATCCTATCCGAGATTGGTTCCCAGCTAATGAGACTGTTTCTCGCTCTCGGCGTAAGGACGAACGCCACGCCATTTCTGGCTTCACTTTCAGGGCCAATGTACAGAATAGTGTTTCCGCTAGGGGTTCGTTCTTCTCCTGATCCTGTCCACCTGACCTCGCTCAAGCCCAAGATTTGGATGTTATAGTGCTCCATTTCACGGTCGATCACTGATTGGCGGTGCAAGGACCGAGTAACCCCAGCTCTTCCCCCGTCATTCAATGTTCGAACATTCCAGAAGCCAATCATAGTCCGTTTTCGAATGCCAAAAGTCGTTACCGTAGGATCAGTCCGTATCCGAGGCGATGTATCCGTTTCTCGTATCATTTAGGTCTTAAGATCACGGGTGATAAGCCCATGATCCAGTGAGTGTCCATTTGCCATTTTTAGGGCAAGCAGGACTGGCTGTGGGTGAATTCTACAGCCCCCATCCCAGAGGGGGATAGTTAGCTCAGGTCCGTGGAGTCGCTAACTCCAAAGATAGTTGCAGGAATTGGTAAAACCTCATACTACAACTACCCTCCCATATAAATATCTGTATTATAAATTCAAGAGAAGCATTTCTTCTTCGAACATATGAGAGCAATCGATTTTGAAATTGAAACAAAGCTTAGCGATAATGAGGTCGATAAGCAGTTTCAAAATCTTCTAAGCTCCTCCACTTCCTCTGCCACCTCCCATACAAATGCCCCAATTTAAGGAAAACTATGTCCAATTGAAAATAATGAAAACTACAAACCTTGAATTCAGCACGAAATATTTTGCATACCACATTAGGTGTCATATCCAAAAATTACAAACTTTCCTCCTCTGCTTCTACCACCTTTACGCCCAATCATAGTTCTGTTATGTTTTCAACTGGTTTTGATGCCTGGTGGTTGACGGGCTTCAAGCAGCGAGCTTGAGGTTTTGCACGAGAACCTTTGGGGCGAGGCGTAGTGGGACAGATTTCGCGACTCCCTCATCTCATCTACCTCTTCTCGTTCGGAAGTGTGAGTTTCAATTTCGCTGAATTTAGTGAAATATCTATCAAACTTCGTGTGTGAGGCTGGCATTCTGTTCGTTCGTTATAATCACTTATTTATATAAATTGAGTTAATTTGTTGTGTATTTGTTTTTTGTTGTGCTGTCTTCCCTATACCTATACGGATGACTGCAGCGGTGATCTCCAGGTCTGTTCTTATCTTCATCCATTTTTTCCCAATATCCTTACATCAATATCCATGTATTTTCCATATTACAGGAATATAGCTGGAATTGGCCGTAATCCAGGATGGGCGCAATGCTGGTATATGTTCGCGAACGAACAAACGATTATATCATACTTTTCAAGAAATTCGATTTTTTTTAAAGTTGCGATATTATCATTTTGTATGGGAGGGGTAGAAGGAGTGCAGCTAATCGTCTCATTTTTTTCGTCATACTAATATTTCTAAATAAATGATTATTTAATAATTTGAGATTGATAAATGAGTAAATTTGTTTATTGTTATATAATGCAACAAAAAGTGCAATTTTTATGTGAGGTGGTAGAAGCTGTGGGGCGATTTAAATAATTTTCATACTCTAGATTGGTGTCATTTTTAAAGTATATACTTCTATACTTCTCGTGAAAAATCGTTTATTATTAAATTTCGAAATTGTGTTATTTTGTATGGGAGAGGATAGAAAGCGTCACATTACTTTTTTCTTGGCTCAACGCGTTTTCAAGAGATGAACGGATGGACAGACGAACGGACGGACAGATGCAGGGACTGACAACGGACATCCGGTTTCGAGATTTTTGAGCGACAACAATTATTTCTGTACCCTTGGCGACTCTGTACGAGCAGTATTTCTTGGCGTTACAAATTTTAGAGCAAACTTATAATACTCTCGAATTTCAACTAGAGTATAAACATTATACTCTTAAAACTTCCGCTTCCGATCGACGATCATTTTCAAAATCAATACAGTTGTGCCTATTCAGCTCCAATTCTGGTACTCTAGATATAATGGGTGATTAATACAAATTTTCTCCAACGAAGTAATAAAGCTCTGTCAAAAAAATTGGTTGATCCGAAGCTATGTCGTCGCTCAGAAAGCTTTCGTATAACTGTCTGTGCGCTCTCTAGCTTGAAGTTCATACCTTATAAATAAAAATATTTCGCAACTACACAATAAATCGATTTACTAAAAAAGCACAGGCGATTTTGATCTGAAATCTATATAAATATAATTGTAGCGTCTGTCTGTTATTTGTTTAGAAATGGCTATAAATGATTTTTTTGCTTTATTTTAGCAATAACTAAGCAGAAACACACGTTTTTAAAAAATTTCTCTGTCTGTCTGTCTGTCTTTCCGGTTGTCACGCAAAAACGGCTAAACCGATTGTAATGAAACTTTCACAGTTTATTAGATGTGCACTGAGATGTAATCCCCACGCTTTCCACCCCTCCCATACAAAATGACTCATTTTCAAAAATATATGATAATCAAATTTTCTTCAAAACCATTGAAGCAAATCATTTGAAATTTAGAACATACTATTTTTATCAGAAATGTGATCTATGGTATACAAATTATTTAAATCCCTCTACTCCTTCCACCACCTCCCATACAAACTGCACTTTTTCATGAAAGACTATTCACCAATTTTCTCAGTACGTGTAACTTTCATTGAGCTCAAATGTTGTACTTTATCCTTAATTTGTATTGTTATTAATATCGGGAAAAAATTAACCGAGTAGCTTTACTCCTTCTACCCCCTCCCATACAATATGACACAATTCCACGACTTTACAAAAATTCGATTTCCTTGAAAAGCGTGAATGATGCAGTTCTGAAATTTAAAATATATCAATTGCATAATGATTATAGTTGTTTCTCAAAAACTTACTTCAATCCACACACTCCTTCCACCACCTCCTATACAAACTGCACTTTTTCATGAAATGCTATACACCAATTTTCTCAGTACGTGTAACTTTCATCGAGCTTAAATGTTGCACTTAATCCTTAATGTGCATTATTATTAATATTGGGAAAAAATTAACCGATTAGCTTTACTCCTTCCCATACAATGTGACACAATTCCACGACTTTACTTAAATTCGATTTTCTTGAAAACTGTAAATGTTACTGATCTGAAATTTAAAATATTTCAATTGAAAATTAATTATAGTTGCTTCTTAAAAAGTCACTTAAGACCCCCCACTCCTTCCACCACCTCCCATACAAACTGCACTTTATCATGAAATATTCTAAACTAATTTCGTCAGTACATATAACTTTCATCGAGCTCAAATTTTGTACTCTATCTTGAATTAGTATCATTATTAATATCGGGAAAAAATTAACCAATCTAAAATTTAAAACACATCAACTGCATAATGATTATAGTTGTTTCTCAAAAAATCACTTAAAACCCCCTACTCCTTCCACCACCTCCCATACAAGCTGCACTTTTTCATGAAATATTCTAAACTAATTTTCCCAATACATATAACTTTCATCGAGCTAAAATTTTGTACTCAATCCTTAATTAGCATTATTAATATCGGGAAAAAATTAACCGAGTACCTTCACTCCTTCTACGCCCTCCCATACAATGTGACACAATTCCACGACTTTACAAAATTCAATTTTCTTGAAAAGGGTGAATGATACAGACCTGAAAATTTGAAATATATCAATTCAATCAATCAAATTCCTGTTAAGACCCCCTATAGGGGCATAGGACGGAAACAATTCTCTTCTACAAGGCGCGGTCCTGAGCATCGGCCTTATGCTGTTGCCAAGACTCGTTGATTCCTCTGGCCTCCTGCTCAACTGCTCGCTTCCATGTGTTACATGGTCGACCAACCCGACGTCTTCCTTGACGATTATAATCCAGAGCCTGTTTTGCGATATTTTGCTCTGGTTTCCTCAAAGTATGACCGATCCACTGCCACTTCCGCCGTTGAATCTCAATACCTATTTTAGTCTGGCCAGTTGTACTCCAAAGTTCGTCGTTAGAGATCAGTTCTGGCCAGAATATTCCTAAAATGCGCCGGAGGCATTGGTTTACGAAAGTCTGTAGTTTCTTGGTAAGTCGAACGGTCACTTTCCACGTAGTACAACCATACAATAACACAGATTTGACGCATGTGTCAAAAACTCGCAGCTTCGTGCGAATGGAGATCTCTCTTAACCTCCAGAAAGGGGAAAGGATACCGAAGGCCTGACGAGCTTTATTTAGCCGAGCCTCAACATCCTTTTCGGCTCCACCGTCCATGCTGACAATGCTTCCAAGAAAGCAAAAATCTTGCACCTCTTCCATATCCTATCCGTTAAGAACAATCGGTGTGCTTGCGTTCGAACCCATGTGCATGTACTTGGTTTTACGCACATTTATTTTCAGTCCCGCCTCTTTGCATTTAGAATGCAACGAGCGAACATTTGACTCTAAGTCCGAACGGTTATGTGCAAGCAAACATACGTCATCAGCATAATCAAGGTGACTCAAGATGTTAAATAGTCTCCATGGAAGACCCTTACCTTCCCCACCTTCCAGTGCAGCTTTCAAGATGTCGTTTATTACCACCAGAAACAGGGCTGTTGATAATATGCAGCCTTGTCTAACACCCGTTCGCACAGGGAAGCTCTCGGACAGCTCTACTCTATGCAAGACGCGACACCTTGCATCTTCGTAGGATTCTTTAATCATAGCTATGACCTTATCTGGAATACCTCTCCTACGCAAAGCATTCCATATGTAATCTCGCTTAACGCTGTCGAAAGCCTTCTCGAAGTCTACAAACATGAGATGTAGTGGCGAACCCATTTCGGCTGACTGCTCTAATATTATCCGTAGGGTATTTGTGTGGTCGGTACAACACGACCCTTTACGGAATCCAGCCTGATAAACTTCGAGAGTGCTCTCGACGACATCACTAATCCTATTGAGAATTACCTTAGCCATAATTTTTGATACGGCAGTAAGTAGACATATACCACTCCAATTACCACAATCCCGAAGGTCGCCCTTCTTCGGAATTTTCACAATGACGCCCTCCTTCCATTCAGTCGGATATCTTCCCTCATTCCACACCTTAGTGAAGAGTGGGAGGAGTATATCGGCTGTGATTTCCGGGTCCGCTTTGAGGAGTTCGGTTGGTAGTCCGTCTATACCTGGAGCTTTCCCTCCCGCCATTGACCGAATGGCGGAAACTATCTCTTCCTTATCTGGGGGATCGTCCCTAATAGAGGATTGTTGCGGTTGGATGATTGGTAGTTGTTCTGTTTCCGGAATATCTTCATCTGACAAGATGTTTAAAATATCAGAGAAGTATTCCTTCCATCGCCGCAATTGGTGTTCACTCATATTAAGGAGAGTTCCGTTGACATCTCTCACCAGGTGGTTGGCGGTGAAATTCCTGTTCTTCAACTGTTTCATGATTTTAAATAGTGAACCCATTTCCCCAAGGTAAGCCGCAGATTCTGCCTTGTTTGCCAGATCTTCAATGGCCTTTCTCTTGTCGCGTCTAACAGCCCTCTTAAGCTGTATATGAGCATCGCGGTAGTTCTGCCTCAAGTCGGGCGTTCGTTGGTTGAAATCGGGTTGAGAGATGATTGCCAATTTGGCTTTTTTCTAATTGCCAACCTTGACCCATGTGTCTTGCGACATCCAGGGTTTCTCACCGCTTTGCACATATCCCACAGATTCTTCAGCACTAGTTAGAAAAGTGTTTCTGGTTGCCTCCCAATTGGCGTCCAGTGTGCGCATTTCATATTCACCCAATGTGGATGACTTTTCGCGTAGAATAGTGGTGTATTCGCGTTTTTGTTGGGATCTTTAAGTTTATCCACATTAAGCTTGCGCTTCATTTGAAGAATTTGTGGTCGTCGGATAGCTGCTGTACACAATCTCAAGCAGGCAACCATCAAGTGGTGATCGCTCCCCACGTCAGCTCCACGTTTCGCTCGCACATCGAGGAGACATCTTCTCCATCGGCGACTTATAGCCAAATGGTCGATCTGGTTCTGAGTAACACCATCAGGGGAAACCCAAGATGTTTTATGATGACTCCTGTGTGGAAAAAGGGTCCCTCCGATGACCATTTGCCGAGTACTACAAAACTCCACAAATAATTCGCCGTTTTCGGGTCTCTTAATCCAAGGTCGTGACGCGTCGACCCAAGGATCACCATGCCTTCCGATGACGTGTTCTAGTCCAGTGTTGTCTGATCCAACCTGGGCGTTCATATCTCCTGAGATGATAATAATAACACCTCTTGGAACACATTCGAAGGTGGCACTCAGTTGGCTATAAAACTCCTCTTTGTCACCAGATGTTGCGGTATTAGTTGGTGCGTAACACTGCAGAATTGTGACGTTTCTGACACTGGTCCTGAGCCTGACGACGATAATCCTATCCGAGATTGGTTCCCAGCTAATGACACTGTTTCTCGCTCTAGGTGTAAGGACGAACGCCACACCATTTCTGGCTTCACTTTCAGGGCCAATGTACGGAATAGTGTTTCCGCTAGGGGTGCGTTCTTCCCCTGATCCTGTCCACCTGACCTCGCTCAAGCCCAAGATTTGGATGTTATAGTGCTCCATTTCACGGTCGATCACCGATTGGCGGTGCAAGGACCGAGTAACCCCAGCTCTTCCCCCGTCATTCAATGTTCGATTGTTCCAGAAGCCAATCATAGTCCATTTTCGAATGGCAAAAGTCGTTACCGTAGAATCAGTCCGTATCCGAGGCGATGTATCCGTTTCTCGTATCATTTAGGTCTTAAGATCACGGGTGATAAGCCCATGATCCAGTGAGTGTCCATTTACCATTTTTTAGGGCAAGGAGGACTGGCTGTGGGTGAATTCTACAGCCCCCATCCCAGAGGGGGATAGTTAGCTCAGGTCCGTGGAGTCGCTAGGCTCCAAAGATAGTTACAGGAATTGGTAAAACCTTATTCTACAACTACTCCTTGCGGGAATATATCAATTGCATGATGATTATAGTTGTTTCTCGAAATGTCACCAAAAACCCCCCTTTCCTTCTACCACCTCCCAAACAAATTGCACAATTTCGTTAAATACAATGCACTAAGTTTCTGGGTAGCTACTCAAATTTTAAAGCTTAAATTTGGTACAAAACATTTTTATAGCTACGAAACAAATTAGTTCAGTGCAGCCACTTTCCATACAAAATTTCATAATATCACAAAAATTTCGATTTCATCTACATATAGTATCGTATGTCCAATCATATCAATCAATATCAATCTACGCCCAATCGGAGTCCTGTTACGTTTTCAAGCTTAATGTTATTTTATTTGGGCTTTTTTTTAATTAACACATGCTATAATTATTCTCATGTCCTTAATGCTCTTCAATACGTATATTATCTCAAATCACGGGATTGATTTGATCATGAGCCTGTCCCATACAAATGCGAGTACCATGGTATCATTCTTAATAATAGCCGTGTTTTTTTGCGGATCTATCCAGAGCAGGTTAGCGTAACTACAATAGCCGTGTTTTTTTGCGGCCGTATCCAGAGCAGGTTAGCGTAACTACATTGAAAGCAACAACAAATCATCTATCCAGAGTAGGTTAGCTACCCCGGTTAGACCACTGGTGCAGCTAACCTGCTCTGGATAAATAGTTCCTGTGCTCATTGATAGAGGGCTCAGAAGTTTTTAGAACGTGGGACTTTCATCTCCCAGCCGTTGGCAGCAATGAAATTTGAAATTTCTGACAAAATAACGTATTCTCATAACCTAAGTTATTTTTGAAAGATTAAGAGCTGAGAATTTTTTTGTTGTTTTCCAATAAAATAACTTTCCTATTTGCACTTATTATTGGATCTGAAAGGAAAAGTCTTGAACTATCGCGGAAAATTTGCAATATTTTACAGAAATTACCTGTTATTGACAACTGACAATTCGAAGTAGAACTTTCAAATTGTTTCCAGGTGCAACAACTTACCAGTTCCATACTTTAGTACGAAACTTCTACTCTGGATCGTTTTTTTGAGGACTATCTTAACCTGCTCTACTCTCGTCCGCAAAAAAACACGGCTATTGAAAGCAACAACAAATCATCTATCCAGAGTAGGTTAGCTACCCCGGTTAGACCACTTGTGTAGCTAACCTGCTCTGGATAAATAGTTCCTGTGCTCATTGATAGAGGGCTCAGAAGTTAGAACTTGGGACTTTCATCTCACAGCCGTTGGCAGCAATGAAATTTGAATTTGTCGAAAAGTGCTGCAGCTGCCTGAAACACAATGCGCTTACGATTGGAGTCATCCGAATTACTTGATTCTAATAGTTTCAATAAAAAAACTTTCCTATTTACAATCATTATTGGATCTGTAAGGAAAAGTCTTGAATTATCGCGGGAAATTCGCAATATTTTACAGAAATTACCTGTTGTTGACAACTGACAATTCGAAGTAGAACTGTCAAATTGTTTCCAGGTGCAACAACTTACCAGTTCCATACTTTAGTACTAAACTTCTACTCTGGATCGTTTTTTTGAGGACTATCTTAACCTGCTCTACTCTCGTCCGCAAAAAAACACGACTAATTTAAACTACAAAACATTGTGTTCAAAGAGCCATTAAAGTGAACAGATTATATATCCCACATAATGTATTACTAACTACATTCTCAAAAATTGCTTATTATTGCGATTTTTATCCTGACGAAGTCGCGGGCGTTTACTAGTTTGGAATAAAATGTTTTGATGATAATAGTAGTATTATGTGCAGGAATTATTTAAATTCCTTCAATCTTCCAGCGAAAAAAAAAACTCTTTTCTCAGTAGGTTTTTTTATTTATCAAGCTCAAATTGAGTACAACATATTTTGTCAGTATTATAATAATTCGCTCGACACACAACGCTAGTTAAAATATTTTAACTTACAATTTTTTTTGAAGATGGCTGAATTAATTAGCATTAAGCATTTTGAATTATTGGAAAATGCCCTCCCCCCTCCTCCCCTTCATAGTTCTTCTCGAACATGGAACTTTTTCCTTTTCTGATTGCACTTTAATCGTTGCTTTCCGTCCGATAACAAAGCACGTTCTGTGAATAGCTGCGGTAAATTTTTATTCGAGTTAGCAAACTCGGTTGTAATGGTCCATATCGGCCGGTAAAAAGTAAAAAGGACTCCGATTCAATTACAATGTACACATCTGCTATGTTTCACATACTTCCCACTTTTCATTATCGCATTTTGATTCTTTAGTAAGTCGGATTTTGATTCTGTGCGAGATTTGGAATGCTTCTCATGAATAAATTCTAATTTGAACCCCAAGAAGCAAACTTTTTTTCTTAAATTTTATTGAACAAAATTGATGTAAATTAGACGCGGTACATATCCCCGGGGATATGTATAGAAGCAGACGATTAATTATGTACATAACATATCCCTGGGAATATGTACCGGCCCAGGTAAAAGTCGTGAAATTTTGATCCCATTCTCAACGTGCTAATTAAGTCTGAGATGTGTTACATGAAATAGAGATACGTATACGCTAAAATGAAATATCGTATACTAACAGTAATTAGTTTCTTGGTAAGTTTTACTAACAAAATGATAGGTTACCTACAAGAACCCAAAAAACTGAAAATTGAAATGTTGTTGTTTCCATTTTTTGCTGCCGTAAATTTTGTAGTTACTATCGCATTCTGCCATTATTTGCACGTGATGACATCACGATATTAAATTACACATCAAGCATACCTATAATTTATATAGTAAGGGAGGCGACAAAATATTGTTTTGCCTCGGGGCGGTAAAATGCTATATCCAGCACTGCTCACAAAGAAAACTATGGACATCAATCAATCAATCAACAAAATTTTGCTACCCTGAAATTTTGATTTTTCGCGTTTTATGACCAAATAAGCCTAAAAATGCATAAAAAAAATCCGTCCGTTCGTACACCGTACATATGGACTCATATATTCGATACGGTAGATTTTTCGTTTTTGGATGGATTTTTGATTGGGCAAGTGAGCTTCATTATCTAAATTTTGGGGAGTGTCAGATGGAAGGGGAGGCGGGGAGCGAAAGAGTCAAAAATTACACTTGCTAATATCTCCACTACGAATGCTGATAGGAAGCTGAAAATCATCATAGATATAGAGCAGTGGCGTGGTAGCTAACCAGCTGTGTTTATACTCTAGATGGAATCTGAGAGTATTATAAGTTTGCTCTAAAGTTTGTAACGCCAAGAAATACGGCTCGGAGAAAAAAATGAATGATACAGAAGTTAATATTATCACTCAAAAATCTCAAAACCGGATGTCCGTCCGTCTGTCCGTCCGTCCGTCCGTCCGTCCGTCCGTCCGTCCGTCCGTCCGTCCGTCCGTCCGTCTGTGCGCGCTCTAGCTTGAGAACGCGTTGAGCTAGATAGTTCAAATTTTGTACACGTCGTTTTTGACAAAAAAGTAAGGTCAAGTTCGTGAACGGGCCAAATCGCTCCACCCCTTCTACCTCCTCCCATACAAAATGACACAATTGCGCAATTTGACAATTAACGGATTTGCTCGAAAAGTATGGAAGCTATTGGTCTGAAATTTAGAATATGTTACTTTTATGATAATATCAATCTACCATATAAAAATTATGCGTGTCCTCCTCTTCCTTCTACCACCTCCCATACAAACTGTTCTTGTCATGAATTACTCTAAGCTAATTTACTGAGTGCGTATAAAATTTAGCGGGCTGAAATTGTGCATCAAATATTAATTTAAAATTTTTAGTAAGACTAAAAAAAATTAGACGATTAGCTTCACCCCTTCTACCCCCTCCCATACAAAATGACACAATTTCGCAATTTGACAATAAATGGATTTACTCGAAAAGTATAAAAGCTATTAGTCTGAATTTTGGGATGTATTACTTTTATAATGATATAAATCTATAGTAGAAAAATTATCTACGTCCTCCCTCTCCTTCCACCCCCTCCCATATAAACTACACTTTTTCATGAAATGCTCTACGACAATTTTCTCAGAACATATAATATTTATCGAGCTCATATTTTGTAATAAATACTTAATTAGTATTATCACTAAGATCAGAAAAAAATATTTGATTAGTTTCACCCCTTCTACCCCCTCCCATACAATATGACACAGTTTCACAACTTCACAAAAAATATATTTTCTTGAAAAGTATGAACGTTACTGGTCTAAAATTTAAGGGATGTCAATTTTATGATATTCTTAGTTATTTCTAAAAAATTCACTAAAATCCCCCCACTCTTTCTACCACCTCCCATACAAACCGCACATTTTCACTAAATCTAACACACTAATTTTCTCAGCTCCTATTCAATTTTTGGAGTAAGCATTTTGTATGAAACATTTTTATAGCTACTTTAGCATGATGGGGAAAAAATTAGTTCAATGCTATCACCCCTTCTAACACTCCCCATACAAAATTTCTTGAGATCACAAAAAATTATATTTCATCTAGAGTATCGTAAGATTGCGTTTTACGCGCAATCGTAGCCCTGTTATGTTTTTATTTTATTATTTTAATTTTTCTTTGTTTGTGTTAGCTTTGCTTGCTAAAATTTTATGACGTTTTGCTATTAGCAGTTCAGGGTATTTTATAATCGAGTATTTATCTTCATTAGTTTCTTACATAGTTAAATATGGGTGTTTCGTGCAATGCTGATAAATGCATTGAATCAAAATCTTTGACACCCATATTTGCGTGTTTTGGTATTTGTATATTACCATGCTAAGTGTGTTGGTCTTACCAATATTTTTGCTGAGAGGTTGAACTCTACGCCTGAGCTTTATTGGTATTGTCAAGATTGTAAGAATCTCTCACTATCATCGCTATCATTCAAGTTATCTGGTATTGGTGCAGAGATGGCTAGAATTAAGGTGCAATTGGATAATTTATCTGCTGCGTTTGTCAATCTTGACAAATTTTTTTAATTCACTGCAAAATATTCCCACATTAATTGACTCTTCGACTGGTACTGACCATCCAACAATGGTTGATGCTTCGATTAGCTGTGGAAATATGCCCAGCAATAAGATTCCTTTTGGTACTGACTCAACTAACTCTATTAATAGGTTGAATTGTGTTGGTGGAAATGATAATTGCAATTCAGTCGAAATGGATAGTAATAGTAATAACAAGGATCCAGCACTTCGTCCACGTCTTCTTCGCAGAAAGACTAGAGTAAACAACTCTACCTTTTCTATAGATAGCCAAACTTCCTCAAAAGCACCCTCTAATAAAAATGCCACACTCATGAAGTCTGTCCAAGTTTCTACGACTTCTCAAACGCCTCCAATTAATACCAATCTCACTAAGTCTTCTTCTACCTTACCTACACATTTACTAACTATTGTGCCTCGCCCGAAAGTCCTATTTGTTTCTCGACTTGATCCCCAAACATCCCCAGATGATGTTATTAATTATTTGCTGGCAAAAAAAAATTATTTTAGCAGGTTCAGCTGTTAAATGCGATAAAATTAGTAAAGACACTAGTTCTATTGCCTCCTTTAAAATTGTTATGGCCAATACTGATCTTTTTAATCTGTTGTTGGATAAAAATTCATGGCCGTCTGGAGCATTTGTTAACGAATTTATCTCTCGTCGTAATAGATCACCCGCTACTGGTCCAAAAAACTCAGACAACTGTCCCTTTACTACCAAAACGTAAATGGACTGCGAACTAAAACCCAGATGTTATTTGCTTCAACACAAAATTGTTCCTATGATGTTATTGCTCTAACTGAAACGGGACTAAACTGTAGTTTTTCTGACATTGAACTCATTAGTTCTGACTTCCAAGTTTTTCGTAGAGATCGATATGTTTCTGATCTTAGATTAAAAGGTGGTGGCTTATTATTAGCAGTCCGAAGCTGCATTAATTGTGTAGTTGTTCCTGTACCGAACCATCATTGTTTGGAGATCTTGTGTGTTAAGCTCGAGCTTAGCAATAAGGATATTTATGTTTTTTTGACATATATTTCCCCTTCGAGTCCTTGTGCTTTATATGAAAAAACAGTTGATTGCATAACTTTTGTTCATAATAGTATGAATATCTCTGACGAACTCATTTTACTGTGTGATTTTAATGTTTCAGGTCTTTCTTGGTCATTCTCTGACGATGATTCTACTCTCTTAGTTTCTGATGCTTCGTCCTCTCTTGAATGTTTTTTTGTTGATAGTATATTTGCACTTGGTCTCCAGCAACTTAGCCTTGTTAAGAACTCCTATGGAAGACAACTTGACTTAGTTTTTTATTCTGATTACTGTGCCTGTTCCGTGGAAGAGAGCGTAACCTCAATTTCGACCATTGATGTCTTGCACCCTCCTATTAATATATTTCTTATAATTGACGAGGAGCATTCTTTCAGTGCTAGTGAGAAAGTGCTATCTTTTGATTTTATTAAGGCAGATTTTTCGCAGTTGGACTACCTTATCTCTAATTTCAACTTGAATGAAATTTTTGACAATCCCGATTTTGAGGGTGCCGTTGTTGATTTTACTTTATTATTCTAACAATAAAGTATTGTGATCGACACAAAAAAAAAAAAAAGTTTGCTATCCTGAAATTTTTTTTTTTCGCGTTTCATGACTAAATTAGCCTACAAATGCAAAAAAAAAAAATCCGTCTGTCTGTACGCCGTCCGCCGTACGCCGACGTGTACGCTCAGCGCACATTAACTCCCAAACCCTTCAAGATAGAAAGTTAATTTTTGGAGGGATTGTAGATAGTTGCGGATCTCAGGCGGATACCCATTTTCGGTGGTGTACGGGTTCAGGGGGTGGCGGGGGGAGCGCTTAAACCGAAAAATACGAATTCAAATATCTCAACCATGGTAACAGCTAGGAAGCTAAAACTCAACATACATATAAAGGGGTTTGTGGGACAACTTTTAAAATTAATTTAATTTTTTTATCCATTGGGGTGCGAAAAGAAGGGGCTAAGAACCAATTGTCGGCCGAATTTTTTTTTCAAATGGTTATATCTTCGAAATTACTTATTGTAAAAAAATCATATTTAGAGACCGTCAAGGTGGCATATAGTTCCATCGTAACCAGCTCAGAAAGCGGCTAATTATTGTAAGGGGGAGGGTCAGGGGGGTGCAAAGAAAAACACTTAAAAATTAATATCTCAACTATCTTTTAAGCTATGTAATTGAAACTTGAAACTTATATTAAGCTATACTAGGCAAATACAAAAAAAAATATAATATGTCGATATAATAGTAGTGGGGGGAAACGGGGAACATTTCAAAAATGGCGCACTTTTCAAAATTACAAATCCTTATATCTCAAAAAATAGTACAAATATCAAATCAAAAATTTGTCAGATTGTAGAACTACATACTGGTTAATTTTGGTAAAAATTTTAAGCTGGGAGGTGTAAGGGGAGGGAGGTGATAAGCAAAAATGTCGAAAATTTTGAGTGATTTTTTTAGGGCTCTAGTGAAAGATAAAAAGTTAAAATTTTGCATATGAATACCTATATTTAATGTACATAGAAAAATAATATTAACTTGATCCATATTTAATATAAACCGACTCCCCCGGTCTACGTGCACAAGGTGTTTCATGTGCATTGAAAAAAACACATAAACTGAAAATTTTTGAGTGAAATTTTAAGGTAGAAACTTGAAAATCTGCGAAATGCATTTAAAAAAAATCCCTAAATATACGAAATATTAACTGGTCGAAAACCTTTAAGACTTCTACCCCCTCCCATACAAAATTATTTTTTCGACCATTTTCAAGAAAGCAATTATCACCTAACCATTAAGAGCTATCAAATTCAAATTTTGCAAAACAACTTACAAAAATAATTAAAATGAAATTGCGTTCAAAGTTTTAAAATCGCGCTTGCCCTTCTACCCCCTCCCATACAAAAGAATGATTTCGACTAATTTCATTAAATCAACTAATAACCAACAAATTAAAAGCTATGAACTTAAAATTTCGTACGAGCATCTAACAACAAAAATGAAAGAAAATTGCATCACAAGTTTGACGATTCCCGTACCTCCTCTACCCCCTCCCATACAAAATTATTTTTTCGAGCATTTTTAAGAAATCAGTTATCAGCTAACTCTTAAAAGCTATCAATTTCAAATTTGGCATAAAAACTTATAAAAATAATTCAAATGAAGTTACTTTAAAAGTTTTGAAATCGCGCTTGCGCTTCTACCCCCTCCCATACAAAACTATGATTTCGACCAATTTTATTAAATCAACTAATAACCAACAAACTAAAATCTACGAACTTGAAATTCTATACAAGCACCTTACAAGAGACGCGAAATAAAACTGCGTATCAAATTTTACGATTCCCCTATATTCTCTACCCCCTCCCATACAAATGTTCGGTTTCATGAATGTAAAATACACCGAATTTTATGAAAATTCTATGCAACTTCGTCTATGAAACACATTCTATACAGAGAATATTGGACGTGATTCAAGTAATTAATTAAAAAGCTATTAACATCCACCCACCCTTACTATTACCCCTACTCCTCCCCTCATAAAAACCCAAACTTACAGACACGAATGAAATATTGTTAACAGTTCTGCCCAAGAACTCCCTTTCACTTAGTCTTCCCTAACCACTCTAACCTGCATATTGACTTTCCACTCATCCGCAACTTGTCCCAAGAATAATAAAGTTTCGCCCGACTTGTTGGCAGTTTATTTATTATATTCTGTACCAATTTTTTGTTGCTACAGTTCCTTTTACCTATCGCAAAAATATCTCATTGTCTTATCCCTGGTACACTAGTGAGTTGCGTGCAATTCGCAATTCTCGCAATACTGCCTGGAATAGGTTTACTAGGACGAAGAACGACACTGATTTTCGTTTGTATGAAGAATATTATGACTTATTCAAAGATTTATCTTCACGCTTGTATTCTGAATATTTGCTTAAAGTTGAAGTTTTGGAAATTTGTTAATTGTAAGCGTAAATCTGATGGTTATCCAGCTTCTTTTGAATTTCTTGGTAGTAATAGTAATGATCAATTTACTATTTGTAATTTTTTTGCCACATTCTTTAGTGGATCTTTTAGTGGTAGTGACTTTGTCCCTGACATATCATACTTTGATGGAATTAGAAATACTGCTTCATCCACTTTGTCTACTATACCTATTTCTTATGAAGATGTAGTTAATCACATCTCTCACCTTAAGGATGTTTCGTCACCTGGCCCTGACGGAGTTCCAGCAGTTGTCCTTAAACACTGCTGTCTCTCTATCGCTGAACCACTCTCTCTACTATTCCAGAGATCTCTTAAGACTGGGATTTTCCCTGCTGTGTGGAAGACATCCTTTATCATACCGACCCATACAAATGGAGCTAAATCGGCCATTGTAAACTATCGACCAATAGCTAAACTGTCAGCTATTCCTAAACTTTTTGAGTCTATAGTGTATGAGAGCATGTCATTTCACTGTAAATCCTTAATTTCGAGTAAACAACATGGTTTTGTCAGGAGTAGATCCACTGTCACTAACCTGATGGAGTTTACAAATAAAGCCATTTTAGCTATTGAAGAGGGGAAGCAAGTTGATTGTATATATACTGATTTGAGTAAGGCTTTTGATAAATTACCTCACTTCATTATATTGTTGAAATTGGACTTGTTGGGTTTTCCTACTTGGTTTATCAATTGGATTAAGTCATATCTAAGTGATAGAACCTACCCAGTTTTTTTTCGGGGTTATACTTCTAAACCGTTTGTTGCGCATTCTGGTGTTCCTCAAGGAAGTCATTTGGGGCCACTTCTTTTCATCCTAGCCATTAATGATGTTGCATCTGTTTTTAAATATTCGGAAGTTCTCATTTATGCTGATGACATTAAAATCTTTAAATCTCTTAATTCCAACTCTGACAATTTTCTTCATGCGGATTTGATTAATTTTAGTAATTGGTGTCGCCATAATGGTCTTAGACTGAATTTGGATAAATGTCATTTACTAGAAAAATCTCTCCGTTTGTGATAATTTATAGTCTTAATGGCTGTATTTTGGATCGAGTCAGTTCCATTACTGACCTAGGTGTTACATTTGACCAAAAAATTGATTTTGGTTTGCATATTAATAAGATCGTACAGAAAGGTAATTCTATGTTGGGATTTACTACTCGCTTATCCAAGGAGTTTAACAATTCGCTTTTTAGACTAAGTCTCTATAACACCTTCGTTAGATCTCACCTTGAATATGCTTCTCAAGTTTGGTCTCCTTATTATAATGAGCACATTGGCAGAATCGAATCGATTCAGCGTAAATTTGTAAGAACAGCCTTATGTCACCTTAATTGGAATGACAGAGTTCGTCTTCCTCCTTATACTGATCGACTTCAGCTTCGTCATCGCTTTCGAAACGACGAGAAGTAGCTGATGTAATTTTTGCTCATAACCTTCTTACAGGGTTAGTTGATTCCTCCACCCTTTTGGGTTTGATGTGCTTTGATACTGGTAAATTTTTGCCAAGGTGCCCTAGATTGCTGCGGATTGGTTTTCACCGGACAAACTATGAATGAACCGATTTCGCGTCTCGCGAGAGAAGTTAATAAGAATGCTAATGTATTCGACTTCTCTATCGATAAGCAGTGCTTAACGTAGACTTAATGCTAGTTGACACCGATGTATGTGAATTTTTTGTCAATTTCTTGTTTCTATTATCTGTACTTGGTGTGGGATGTTAATGTTTGTTTCGTCCCTTCACTAAATGATGAGCCAGAGGTTAAATCGATTTTCAATTTTTTAAATTTGGAATTGACTTATGGCAATTCCTTGCAGTAAGGAATCCTGATAGTGATATTATGACTTTATATCTAGGGGAAGTAATTATTTTTTAAATATATTGATTTATTACACTTAAGCAATACATTATAAATATTACTATAACTCTCTCGTCGGCTACAAGAAACATTATTAATGTTGTGAGTACCCAGAAACTCCGCCATAGACGGTCCCAAGCCCGGTTTGAGAAAGGAGGAGGGAACATGGAGTTAACCTGAATGCCCAGTAACACCAGTGCGTCTCAGGAAGTAGGCAAAAAGTATGACATAGTTGGACTTGCAGCATAGCTGTGAGAACTCCAGCATGTCATATTTAGCTCAAACCTCCCACCCTTTTTCTACTAGGGTGTAATAAATAAGTAGGACCGGTCCTCCAGGTCCGGGGTTGGGAGAGGCGCCGATAACGCATCACCGGAAAAAAGCACTGTCCGGAAACCTGAAGAACAGCCTCGGAAAGGATGGACTCAACGGCAACGACCCCGCAAACGAAAAATGGACTACTCTATTGGATCTTGGAATGTTCGATCCTTATTTAGGACAGAGGCTCTGAAAGAGTTCCTCGAAGAAGTGGCAAAACACAACATCAACATAACTGCCATCCAAGAAACGAAATGGCTCGGTAGCGAAATTATGGACATGAGATCGCACACAATCTATTCAAGTGAAAAATTGTCGGGAAGCAGAGAGCTTGGAGTCGCTTTTGTCGTTGACAAAAAATTTAAACAGCAGATCACGAGCTTCAGACCAGTAAGTGAAAAATTGTGTGCAATCCAAATAAAGACTAAATTTTTCAACACTTGGTTGATCAACGTTCACGCACCAACAGAAGACCAGAAGACAAGGACGATATAACTAAAGACGAATTTTATGCCACCCTAGAGACAACCTATGATTCACTGCCCTCGAATGACCTAAAAATTGTCTTAGGGGATTTTAATGCAAAAGTCGGAAAAGAGAAGGCTCATAGAGGAACAACAGGAGGGCACAGTCTCCATGACATAACCAACGACAATGGCCAACGTCTTATTGATTTCGCAAGCAGCAAAAATATCATTGTAAGCTCTACGTGCTTCCCATATCGCGATATTTACAAACGAACGTGGGCATCACCAGATGGTCACACCTTCAACCAAATAGACCACGTTCTTATTGAGAAAAGGGCTGCTTCCAGCATACTTAATGTGCGAACTCTCCGCGGTGCGAATTGTGACTCTGATCACTATCTAGTCAGAGCTAAGTATCGATGCAAAATAGCTTGTCGTGGAAATTCGAGAACGAGTAGAGCTCGCAAATTCAATATCCACAAGCTTAACGACGAAACGGTGGCGCAGGCTTACATGTTAGCATGTAATAAACACCTGACACCAATATATGACGATATCCAAAATATGCCAGTGGAGAATGCGTGGATGAAAATACGAGACGGCATCAAATCCTCCGCGGAAGAGGTATTAGGGTATCAAGCACGGCGAAAAAATAATGATTGGTTCGACCAAGAATGTCGCGACGCAATAGATAGAAAGAACGAAGTTTACAAAATTTTTACTGAGCGACCAACACGAGCCAAAAAAGAAAGATATGACGAGCTTAGGCAATATGCGAAAAAGACCTGCAGACGAAAACAAAGGAAGTACCATAATGACAAAATACAAAAAATGGACGACGACATGAGACAAAATAAAACGCGGGACGCATACGCAATAGTAAAAGAATTAAAAAAAGAATATAAACCAAAAACCAGTCTCTGCAAAGACGTGGAGGGCAACATCATCAGCGACGCACAAGAAATCAAAGGAAGATGGGCTTCCTACTTTGAACATCTTTTGAATCCCATCCCAGTAGCACCGACAACGACAGACAACATTTCAATTGAAGCCTCAACTGACGAAGATGAACCATCATCGATACCACCCACGCTTGCTGAAATCAAAGCAGCCCTATGTGACCGAAAACGAAACAAAGCGCCGGGAATTGACGAAATACCAGTTGAACTTCTGAAAAACGGTGGAAACTGTGTCGCTGAAATACTGCACAACATGATATGCAAAATTTGGTCAGAGGAAATCATACCCGATGACTGGCGAAAAAGCATTATATGTCAAATTTACAAGAAAGGAGACAAACTCTGCTGTGAGAACTACAAAGGTATATCATTGTTGTGTGCGTCCTATAAGATACTGACAAAAATTATTGAACGTCGTCTTAAGCCCTATACTAATCAAATAATTGGCGAATACCAAGGCGGATTCAGAACCGGACGATCTACAACAGACCAGATATTCTCGGTGAAACAGGTGCTTGAGAAATGCTGAGAATATAACACAGACGTGCACCAAATATCCGTAGATTTTAAACAAGCATACGACAGTATCAACAGGAGCGTACTGTACCAAATCATGCTTGACTTTGGAATTCCTCCAAAACTAGTCCGACTAACGAGACTCACAATGACGAACACTGAATCCCAAGTGAGAATACAAACCGATTCGACAACCAGCTTTCGAACGGAATGTGGTTTAAAGCAGGGAGATAGTCTAGCCCCTATGCTTTTCAACTTGGCACTAGAGTATGTCGTCCGAAAAATCCCAGTCGACACCAACGGGACACTACTATTCAAGTCCACCCAACTATTAGCGTACGCTGACGACATTAACATTCTAGGAAGATCCTTCCCTAGTGCTAAGGAGGTATTTGTTAATCTTGACTCCGCCGCAAAAGAAGTCGGGTTGCGCATTAATGAAAGCAAAACAAAAGTAATGACGCAAACAAGAAGGAGAACGCGAATCAGACAAAACATAACAATTCTGGAATATAATTTGGAGAGTGTGAACAACTTCATATATCTTGGGGCTAATCTAACAAAGGACGATAATGAAACAGACGAAATCAAACGACGGATAATACTTGCAAATAAGACGTATTATTCAGTACTTCCAATAATGAAATCCAAGAAAGTGCACAGGAACAATAAGCTGCGGATTTATAAAACTATTATACGACCTGTGCTCTGTTATGGCAGCGAGACGTGGACATTAACGCGAGCTTCCGAAAAAGCAGTTAGAGCGAATGGAAAACAGAAGACCCCAAACGTGCTTTGAAAGGCAAAGCGAGTGGTAACCGGCCAGTAGGCAAACCACGCAAGCGATGGGAAGACTCGGTTGATGAAGACAGCAAAGCCATTTTAAAAATTAGCAGCTGGAGGACGCGGTCTTTGGATCGAGACGATTGGAGGGGATGACTTCAGGAGGCCAGGGCCCGATTTGGGCTGTCGCGCCATTGATGATGATAATGAGTACCCAGGAATTATGAGCAGAGACATGAGAGTTGGTATATAATAAAGTAACGTAAATTTATTTAAAGTAAAGTAAATTTATTTAAGTTAATTCATGAGCCAAGCTCGTGGGGATAATAATTATACACATTTTTTTTTAAATGTTAACAAAGTAGTTCATAAAATAAAAATAATAATTTTTATTCAATGAAACAAAAGTGGAGAAAAAGGATAAGTAAGTGCGAAAGTAAAATAAATAAAATTTAATAACAGTGATATGCGAAATAAGAGAACATAAAACTCAATAACGTTATAGAATAAGAGATTTAAGATACATTAATAAAATTATTTAACGAAGTGAACGATTTTAAATATTCAAATATTATTGTAATAACATAAATTGCTTTAATTTTATTTTACCATCGTTTGTTCCAGTATTTAGATTCCCATGCTACTAATATTTAGTTAAATTATTTTATTTTATTTTTTTTAATCCATTTTATTCATATATTTGTATTAAATATTGGTAGATAAGATTCTAGGCTTATTCGCTAAGTCGTTGACCGCATGTGCAGTTTTGTACAAATGTTTTTATTCTTTTTAGGCATGGAAAACTACTCTGCGGACGCACTAGTTATCGGTAATGTTAAAATCAATCAATCAAATCAAATTCCTGTTAAGACCCCATAGGACAGAAACAACTCTCTTCCACAAGGCGCGATCCTGAGCATCGGCTTTAAGCTGTTGCCAGGCCTTGTTTATCCCTCTGGCCTCCTGTTCAACTGCTCGCTTCCATGTGTTATATGATTTTTTTCAGAGCGTTGATAAAAAATTTATTTTATTATACTAGAAATTATTGAAGTAAAATTCTTCGAACAGCGATTCAAAAAAATTATCGTAAAGTGAAAAATGTCTGGTGAAATAAGTCCCATGAATCAAAATTTCTTAATTGTAAATTGTCTCAACAAAAATGGAGTAAATCCCTTTTATCTACTGCACTATTCTCTCTACCTCACTGGAATTTACAAAACTAATTCATTTATTTTCATTAACACTAAAAACAGTTACTATAAACATTAATAACACCTGGGTAGAACCAATTAATACGTTGCATCTCCCGTTCCTATGGAAGTCAAACTTGTGCTCGCCGCGATCAGTAATTTTGCGCGAAAATTTTGCTCGTATTAGCCGGCAGTGTGGTATATGCATATATTGCATCTCACCGAGCTTTGGGCACAGATTTTTCCCAGCGAAAAGTTTTGGGCTTTCACCGTTCAGAAAAAACGTTAAAAAAATCCGTCCGGTGGACGTAAATAAACTTACAGTAATGGATGAAAAAACTGCACTATTTTTTCTAAATTTTTTTTTATTATAAACAATGTTGCATATTCATTCTGATTTGAATTTAATATTTATAGAATCAAGGAATATTATTATAAGGCAAAATGCATCAATGGACGACACGCCACTTATATAGAGAGGTAGGTCAAACTCTAAAAATAATTTAATTTTTTTATCCATTGGGGTCCAAAAATTGTCGACCGATTTTTTTTTTTTTTTTTCAAAAGATTATATCTTCGGAACTACTTGATCCAAAAACTATAATGTTAAGGCCAATTAGATAGTATATAGTTCCCATATAATCTACTAAAAAGGAGGCCAATAATTGTAAGGGGGAAGCAAGGAAAAACATTTAAGAACTATTATCTCAACTATCTGTTAAGCTATATAATTGAAACTTAAAAGTATGTTAAGCTATACTAGTGAATTACAAAAAAGATATATATATATATATATAAAATTTGGCTATAATAGTAGTGGGCCAAATGGGGAGGATTCCGAAAATGGAGCACTTTTCAAAATTTTAAACCGTTCTATCACAAAAGTCAAAACCAGTATTAAGTTGAAATTTTGTCAAATTGTATAGCTATATGATGTATTATTTTTTAATTTCGTTAAAATTTTAAGGGCGATGTAAAGGGAACGAGGTGGCGGGCCAAAATGTCGGAAATTTCACTAATTCTTTTAGGGCTCTCTTAACAGATACGCAGTTAAAATTTTGCACGTGCATACATCTATTTATCAGCTAGGGTGTAGCCTAGTGGGTAGCGTGTTAGTTTTGTAATGCGAAGGTCGTGAGTTCAAATCCCGGTCGACGCAATATATAATTCCAGCACATTGCCTGCTTGGATATACTTTGGTCACCTCAATCTACGAAAATGAAAATTTGTAGATAGAGGGTTGTGCGAAGGGCTAACAACTCTTCCACAATAAGTAATGAAAAATGTTAAGGAACCTGAATGTCAGGAGGCCAAAGTCCGATTTGGGCTGTAGCGCCATTGTAGGTAGATACATCTATTTATACATAAGGAAAATATTTAATTTGAACCAGAACTGTTATCTAAGCTGCACTAGTTGTTTCATGTGTATTCAGAAAAAACATTAACTCAAAATTGTTAAGTGAAATTTTAACCTACAAACTTGAAAATTTCTAAAATTCATTTAAAGAAAAAATACTTAAATGTTTAAGATGCTAGCTAGTCAAATACCTTCAAAACTTGTACACCCTCCCACACTAAAGTATTTTTTCGACAATTTTTAAGACATCAATTATCACAAGACCATTAAAATGCATACACTGGAAATTATGTACAAATACTTCTTAAAATACTTCACATGAAAATGCATCAAAAGTTTTAGAATCCTACCTGCCCTTCACCCTCCCATGCAAAGGTACGATTTCGACCAATTTCAATAAATCAACTAATAAACAACAAATTAAAAGCTACGAACTTGAAATTTTGTACGAACACGTTTCAAAAACAAAAACTTAGAAAAACTGCATCACAAGTTCTGCTATAATCTTACCTCCTCCCATACAAATATATGGTTTTAAAAATATAAAATACACCGAAAATTTCATTGAATTTACTTCGTCTATGAAACTAACATTTTATAGAGCGAATTTTGAACGTGATCTGAGCAATTAATAAAACAATTATTTAATATAGGTAGACAAGTTAAGTCTATTTTACAAAAAATATAATTAAAAACAATCTTAATACTAAGCTTATGAAAAAAAAGTTTTTACCATTACTTGCAACAAACATAAGCAATTAAAACCAAAAAAGACTGCATTAAAACTAAGACTTAAATATTATTTACAAATAATGTCTTAAATTTAGTCACTATTTTATCTTTGTAGGTGTTTCTGCTTACAGAACTATTAAAGCAGTCTGAATGCAAATTGAAATTTTTTATGGCGCAAGCAATAGGATCATTCATCAAATATTCGGTAGGATAAGTTTCACTTTTCAAGATCCTTTTGTCTCGAAAATTGAACCTGTGGTCAACAAATATAAAGCGGGAAAGGAGCTCGCTCGAAATCATGTTTGACTTAATCAGATCGAAAGCAAGCGTAGCAGAAGCAAGCTCTCTTCTGCTCTCGAGAGTAGTCATATTGAGCAGAAGTAGCCGACATTTGTAAGAGGGCAACCGGTAGCTACTAAACTGAAGACTTTGTAAAGCAAACAGTAGAAATTGAACTTGTACTCTTTCAATTCTGTACGAGTCGATTTGAGTAGAAGGTGACCAAACAACACTTGCATATTCGAGCAGAGGTAACAACAGCGCACAGAAAAGAGTCTTACACAGGTGTGGGTCATTAAGTTCCTTGACTCTCCTCTTTATGAAACCTAGCATAGCCATACCACTATATGAAATTTTATCTATATGGGATTTGAATGACAACTTAGCGTCAAATATTACTCCAAGATTTTTGATTTGAGAAACACGTTTTAAATTTTCATTGCTAATATTATAGACAAATTGAAAAGTGCCAGACTTTTTTCTGGAAAAGGATATTACTGCACATTTCTTAACATTCAATTGCATAGCGTTATTTAAACACCATTCTGATAAAATATTAATATTGCTTTGCAATATAGTGCAATCTCGATTTGATTCGATGGTTCTGAAGATTTTTAAATCATCAGCATAAAAGGATAACTTGCATTCGTTTAAAAGTAATGGCACGTCATTAATAAAAATTATAAATAGAAGGGGCCCCAATATGCTACCTTGGGGAACGCCAGAGGAGACTGTAGTCAATTTGGATAGATGCGATGAAAATCTAACTTTTTGGGTACGATCCGCCAAGTAAGACTTCAATCACTCCAAGAAAATACCGCTAATTCCATAACGCTCTAACTTGAATAGAAGCAGACCGTGGTCCACTACATCAAAGGCGCTGGAAAAATCTATATACATAGAATCTACCTGATTACTTTTACCAATTTTTTGCCTAATAAATGTAGAATATTCCAAAAGATTGGAAACAGTTGACTTACCCTTTAGGAAGCCATGTTGGCAAGGATGAATAAAAGGACTTACGGTTTCTATTAGTACTCCCGCAACCAGCTTTTCGAAAATCTTGCCAATAGATGATAAAATGCTTATTCCTCTGTAATTACGAATGTCAGATCTATCTCCAGACTTAAAAATAGGTGTTATATGCGCCAATTTGAAACATATAGGAAAAATAGATTGCTGAAGCGACGCGTTAAACAAAGGAAGCAATAAACGAGGTAAAGTGGAGGCGGTTTTATTCAGGAAAATTGGGGGAATGAGATCAGGTCCAGCACCTTTATGAATATTTATATTAAGCAATGCAGAAGTTATTTGGTCAATAGTCAGGATCACGCTGGTTAATTTCGGATCCTGAAAAGGTATGTGAGAAAACTTACCAGGATCAAACTTGAAAGGTTTGGTAAGTTTGGAGTCAAAGTGGGTAGCGAAAAAGTTCGCAATTTCTTCAGGATCAGAAGAAGAGCGATCTCCAAATTTCATAGAAGCCGGATAGCCACTTGTACCGCGTTTGTCATTTATGTGTTGCCAAAACATTTTAGGGCGATCAATCAAGCTGTTTACTATTTTAAGGTTATGGTGTTTTATGGCTTCCTTTTCACTAACATCGAATTGTTCGCGCAGATGCAGAAATGCAGTATGATCCTCGACTGATTTAGATTTAGCCCATTTCTTGTAGGATTTGTTACGCTTGTTACGTAATATTCTAAGGCTTTTATCCATATGCGGGGGACAAGACAACTTAGTACTAATACGTTTAGGGGTGTGCTTATCTATTATAACTTTTAAAGAGGCAACGAGATTTTCAGCACTTTCATTCACATCAACACTATTATTGACTGAAGATTTTAAATTAGAAATTTCGAGATTTATCATTTCATAGTCGGCGTTGGTAAAATCATAGGTTATGATCTTGTTAGAGTCACTACGAATATTGTGTGTAGAGGAGAAATAATTTAAGCAAAGTATATTGTGGAAAACGCTCGTCTTTTTAGTCAAAGTAGAGGTTGCTTCTTTTAATGAAAAATTTGAAGTAACACTGGTGAAAACAAGATCCAATACATTACCAAATTTATTAGTTTTATCACAAATTTGGAACAAACCCAGTGAGTGAATTTCAGATAAAAATGAAATTTGATGTTCATTTATGTTAAGTGGGTCAAAAACGGAATTGAAAATTTCACTGGCCTCCCATTTAACACCACTGAGATTTGCGTCGCCATACAATAAGAATTCGTCACCTGGAAGGATAGATGAATGAATCAGTGTGATGGATTTTGCAATATCAACATACTGCTGCTCAGTAGAATCAGGTGGAATGTAGAAACAGACTATTACCAGATTTCTATCCACCATTTGGATTCTACATGCGCAAATCTCAAAAAATGCATTAACGGGCAACTGAACAGCTATGGGATAGCTAGAAAGTCTATTTTTTACAGCAATGAAGACACCACCTCCTCGCTGATCAACCAAGTGCATCGGTTTAAATTTATGATGATGATTTCATTTATTGAGATTTTCTATTAGAGTTTACATTAATCTTACATCGTAGACTTATATTAGAGAGAATGACTATTTTATTAATGCCTATCCTTACTGAACATGTAACTTTTAAAACTTTTTTGTTTTTCTTAAGAATCTAGCAGAAAATAAAGTTTTGGTTTGCTACTGACTCATGTAGCGTTATAGCATCGCAGGAAAATAAGTAACACTAAATATAAATTGATAATAGTAATAATAAGAGTATATAAAAGGGAGATATATATAAAAATAAAAATAGTGAGTGAAAGAAAAGAAAATTAATAGTAATGAAGAAATGATTGTAATGAAAAATAATAATAATAATGAAAAAAAAATAAATAAATAAATAAATAAATAAAAAGGTAATAATAACAAAACAATAAGAATAAAAAAAGAAATAAAACAATAATAATGGTAAAATAGTATAAATGTCTTATTTAGAATGTTCAAGAGCAAGAATATTGCCAAAAATTCCCGAGAGAGTGTACCGAGTACATGTAACGAATTCCGGAGTGACCCGTGAGACTTAACCGCGAACGTAGCAAATTCAAATGTAAAAATGATCTTATCCTCTGAGGTATCCAGGAGTTACACCGCAGTATAGATTGGGGCGAGAGGGATCAGAGGATGATGGCTGTAGCCATTCCGAGCTTCCATCGTTCAAAAGCTTCGATGGGGACCAATAGTACTCGTTCGGCTGAGGATCTGAGGAGGCTAGGACAGCTCTTACTAAACTGTTAGGATGCACTGCATAGCGATCAACTTTTATTTTGGCCAATTGGACCATATATTGAAGTATTGGATTGATATCGCCTTCTTCATAGAGAACACTATTTCGATAATGTTTTCGATTTGGCCTACGAAATTTCATTAAGCAGCGTCGTATAATTTTTTTTTCGTATATCTGCAGTTCCTCCGCAGGGGTGGATGAAATTTGCATCCAAATAGGAAATCCATTGGTAATAATTGGTCGTATTAACGTTTTGTACATCAGTATTTTCGTATCCTTTCGTAAGCTCCTAGAACTGAATAAAGAATTCAAAGAGAGCGTCGCTAGCTTAGCTTTGTATACAGCAAATCTGATGTGTGGGTTGAACTTAAATCTGTGGTGGAGAAGTATTCCAAGGTACTTGAGGGAAGTGGTTAGAGGAATACATTTACCATTAAGTGTTAGAGATATTTTCTTGCTTTCCGCAACTGTTCGTCGGCGACCTCTTCCGCTTGCATTTCGAAAGCATATTAGTTTACATTTATCTGCATTAATGTTCAAACGCCAGTCAAGGAGGTACCGATTGATCGTGTATACATGCTTTTTAATTAGTAGCATTGCTGCAGATGAACTGGCGTTCGTAGTATATACGATGGCATCGTCTGCATAGAGCAACGTATGGGATTCTCCGCGGATGGGGTCAGACAGACTGATGGGAAAGTCGGATAGGAAAAGGTTGAAAAGAGTAGAACCAAGGACAGATCCTTGGGGTATACCTGACTTTATTATTATGGGGTTAGAGAGGCAGCCATTAATGCAAATGCGTGACACTCTGTTAGTGAGAAAGTTGCATATTATTCTACTAAGTATGTTGGGGCAATTGATTGAGAGGATCTTAAAAATAAGACCCTCGACCCATACCGAGTCGAAGGCCTTCTCTATGTCCAGAGAGCAAGCTACTGTGCTGTTCTTTTTTGGAAGACCCTTCAAAATGTTCTCAGATAAAACGGTAACTGCATGCTCAGCAGAGTGCTTTCGTTGGAACCCAAATTGGCGCTCTGGAATGGCGTTACCGCAATGTTCCAGGAGACTGCGCAGAATGATTTTCCCGATGTTCGATAGAAGCGATATCGGGCGTAGTGACTCAACATTGCTGGTGGTGCTCGTCTTCGGAATTGGGACCAGTTTTCCCATCTTCCAGGAAATTGGAAAGTACCCGTTATTAAGGCAGTTGTTGAATATTATGGCTAAATGATTCGATATTACCGATGCACATTTTCTTAGCACGCAGTTGGGAATGCCATCAGGCCCTGCAGATTTCTTATTGTTGCAATTTGCGATGAGGTTCTCCACTTCTTCGAAAGTTGTGAAAAAACTGGCCATTTCTATACCAAATCCAGACGTTGCCTTACTTGTGTGGTTGAATAGAGTGAGATGTGAGCCATCAATATTTCTACAAAATTCCTGGGCAGTAGAATATACATTCTGCTGGAAATCTGAGGGGTGCTGCGGAGTGCGGTCCCGATAAAAGTGGGAGTAAAAGTCAGCACAGGCGTCAAGTTTTTCTTCCGTATTGTGCAGTACAGCCCCTTTATATGATAGTAATGACTTCCCAAGATCAAAATTTTTTTTTTTCGACCAGAAATGGCATCTATTTCCTTGAACATATTTGATGAAGGATGTATCGCACGTAGCCTGTTTTGGAAGCTAGCATTTAGTTCCAGAGTCATAGATTCTTGTATCAACTTTGTGATGCAACGGACCTGGGACTGCAACTGGGTATATTGGGGATTTACTCTGTTTAGATTTGTGTGGAAAATACGTTTCAACCTCGCTAACATTTTTTTCTAGTTCGAATCAAGCGAAGTATATTTATAGACAGTGATCCATATTTATCATAACCGTGCTTACGCTCAGGTGCATGTTTGTTCATCGTGCTGATAATACCGGTTACAATAAATTTAATAAAGTTTTCAATTTCTTCGTTCGTGAGCACTCTATCTGTTGGAATCTCAAAGTCAAGAGCTAATCGAAGGTCGCGTCTGAAGATCATCCAGTTAACCGAGGCAAATGAACGAAATTTATTGATCGGAACGCGTATTGGCGAGAACTATATTCCTACGAATTGTAGAAGCAGACCAAAATGATCTGATGGAGATGCGAACGTGGCACACTTTCGGTCAAATGAGGCAGCTGTGAGTGATGACGATACAAGAAAGTTGTCCAGGAAGGATGCGGATCTCGGAAAAGTTGGGCTACCCGCGTTCACAAAGTCCATGTCCAAATGCGGACCAGAATAAAACCAGTTGTTCATATGAAGGCCGTTAGTGTTCACTTTGCAATCGCCCCAAGAATTATGACGGGCATTGAAGTCTCCACCAATGATACATGAATCATAGTTTTGGGCGATTGATAGTAATCGATCCAGTTCTGCATTCATCCGAGAGCCCAGCCCATGGGGAATGTAGATGGCGGCAAAGAGAATAGTAAAACTCTGTCCTGTTCTATTTTTGAAAGAGACTGCAACGAGTGTGCACGAAAGTAGGTTGCAGTCGAATGGTATGACCGAATACTGGATTCCGTTTTTTAACATTATGGCAGTACCCCTACCTACGTCGTTTCTAAACGTGATGTATTGGTCCTGTAGAATCTTGTGCTTATCCTTTAGTCTTGTTTCGGTTATTAATACTACTTCTGGCTTAAAGTGGCTACAGATATCGTCAATGTAAGCCCTTTTGTCGTGTGAGACTAAGGAGTTGATGTTAATATTAATAACACTTAGCTTACCCATCGCTTGGCACAATAGACATGACGAATTGTAAGTATGCGGACATTTTTTGAGATTGGTCTTGAATAGTGAGATATTCTTGCCAGAAAGTTTTAATTTTTTCGAAAAGATTTGTTAGTGGTGTTCCAAAAAGCCTTTTAGATTCGTCATAGAAATCTCGAAGAATATTTCCTCTTCCTGGATCCGTTCGACCGGCTGCAGCTGAATAGTCACCCCTGACCTTAGAGGCAAACGAGATATTTGGTGTGACTCTCGTTGCCGCAACTTCTTCAGAACTGGTTCGAAGAGCAGAAGTACTAGGTAAATTATTATTAGCTTTATTTCTTGCGTTTAAGAATTTTTCTTTGTGTCCTGCGAAAACTTCGCAACCAGAAAAGTTTGCTGGATGGCCTTCTTTTCCGCAGTTCACACAGAGTGGTTGCGTGGTTGTGTTTCCCTCTACAGCATTTCGGGTGCAGATTTCATTTAAAGAGTGGTCAGCACCACATTTCACACAGCGACTGCTATAGGCGCAATTTTCTGCCACATGACCAAAACGTTGGCAGCGGAAACATTGTATAGCCCCGTTTCGGTGAGGTTTTTTTCCCAGGTTACCTTCTGATGAAGAATATATTTCATTGAAATAAGATTTTTTATGTCGTTTTCAGACTCGAGAGTAATTTTAAAAAGGTCGAGCTTTACTTTCTCTCGTCACGACCAAGCTGTCGTCAAGAGTGTAATTGAAAGTCCAGAAATATTGGGTAAGTTTAATTTCACATCTTCGAGGATCTCCTCTGGTGAGTATTCAGAGCTCACTCCTCTAAGAATGATAATTGGTTTACGCATAGACTTAGGCGTAAACGAAAATGCATCGGCTGCACTGGTGCGTAGGTCCTCAATTATTTTTTTGTGCACAGCCACATCATCTACTAATAGTTTTTGTCTATCAAAGGCAAGCCTAGTGATTCGGAAGCGGACATCGGATGAAATCGTCCTTACATGTGCTGCTAAGAGTTTAGCGCTTATTAAGTTAGCAAATATTGGGGGACACCACTTAGAGTTGGTGAGGCGGGAAAGAGGTCCAGCGAGTTTACTGAATCTGTTGACAAAAGGAGCGCGAGTCGAAAGCGTATTAGCACGTTTTTTGGCAATAAGCTTACCTTTAGCTAGTTTGAAGCCAGAGGCCTCAATATTAATTTTATCCAACGATGCGGCGACATTGTCATTGTTGGCGATCTCCATATTCAAAGTTGAAGTAGTCGGCGATTCGGTGCTGCCCTGAGCTGCATCACTGCTGTCTTCATCGATGTTGACGTCTTGTAAGAAACGGCGTTCAGGCGGATCCGCTATTGTAACTGACTCCTTTACATTTGCTGCGACAAGCTTAGTGAGTAACGGAAACTCTTTGCATGTCTGAACCGTACTGTTGGCGCGCGTTTTCTTATAGCACGTGTATGATTCGGATGGCTCGCGATTTTCCCGTCGTTTCAATAAAATTTTTAGGTCATTGTCTTTAGATATTTGACTCTCGTAATTATTTAATAAGTTTTGGGGTGGCCCCGCATTGCCAATCCCCGAACTGCTATTTATGTTTTTTTCAATGTTTAAGTACAATACAGACTGGGGTATGGTCTGTAGCTTAATATCCAAGAATCACTGCGAAACGTATAAGAATTGGATAGGTCCCAATTATCAAACGATTTAATCACTTCACTGGATACAATTTTAAACTTGATCGAATATTGTGCGCGAATAAAGCCGTAACGGTATTGTAGAAACTGGTTTACAAACAACGAAACAGATCCGAAGCGCTCGAGTGCTAAACTACGACTCGGTTTAAATTTATCCTTCCGAAATATAAACCATCCAGAAGGGATTATTTCCGGATCTAAATGAGATTCTAGGAGCCAAGTTTCTGTAATCATTACAATGTCATAGGGACAGTTAGCCAAATCATTACGAAATTGAGGCAGGGAACCTCTCATTCCTGACATATTGTGGAAATAAAAATTTAATTCTTTAACATTGTTAAAAAGATCGGGGTTAGTTCTTACATGCTTAAGATTACAGAAATTCCTGCCAAAATTATGATGCAGGTCATGAGGTGAATCAATAATCATAGAAGGGTCCGGTGCCGTATCAACATTCAAATAAGCAAGACCTTTAGGTACGAAAAAATCTGTTATGATCTTCACGACTTCTTTGAAGATCGGAGATATGCCTTGAAGAAACATGCGAGCCAAAAGCTTCGAGATCTTTCTGAACCTGCTCAGGAGAAAGATTAAATTGCTCATGAAAGCGTATGTAAATTTGTCGTAAGCTCTTAATGTCAGTTGGAAGTCCTTCTTGTTGAATAGATAGAATAGTACTAGTCCTTGTTTTGCCATTTACGCAGGTCGTATCAGATTTATTGTGCAGATAAGCGAGATATAGCCGCACATTGTCAAAAATTCGGTGTTCTCTTAGCCGCGACAGCAAGTATCTATTTTCGGAGGATCCCTCTGAGTTTATTGTAAGCTTCACAACTGGTGGAAGAAGAGGGTCAAGAAATGAAGTATTATTAGGACTACTGACTGTAACAACTGGTGTTTCACTCGGAGGTTTGTTGCTTTCGCTAATGTTGACAATAGAGGGAGTTATGTTAGAAGTATTGGGATACGGGTAAATTATGCCTCCACGCACGAAGTTACCATAAGTCCCAATGGATGGATTTGAAATGCGAAGAGATGTCTCAATACGTTGGGGGACTTTATTTTTTTTGTTGGTGTTTTTGGTTGCAACAAATGATTTTTGAATGATGTTATTGCTCTTGCCGTTAGCAAAATTGACCTGAGATTTATGTTTTGTAGTTTTATTTTTAATTTTGTTATTATTATTATTCTTACTACTATCATTCTTTTTGAAATTGTCATAATTACAATGTTTCGTATTATCCTTCCAGTGTCGGATCTCCATGCTATTCCATTTGAAGACATCCGATTTTTGGTTGAAAAATAGCCAGTCGTATTGCACGGGCATCTGCAATTTGAATTTTCTGTATCTAGGCGTAATCCCACTAAGTCGGCGTGCTGGTAAAATCTTGCACGTACAGCCTTTTATCGAAAATTGTTCCGTAAGGGTTTTGCACAGCCATGACTCATCCGCGTTTGGAGGAGCATTTGTAACAAAATAAGACAATGTCTTTGCGTTACTTTTTTCTTGCTTATTTATGTTATTAAGCTTCTTTATTCTGGCATCCCAATCAGTTTGCGACCACGTTGTATTGAATTTTACCAGTGATTTTTTGGTTGCAACATGAACTTCTCCTGGTAAGTGTACCTTTGGCAGCGAGAAAGTTTTATTAGGTGATACCGAAACTGTATGAATGTGCAAATTATCTTGCGGAGGCTGCGATGTAGAGGGATTTCGTGATTCATCAATGTCTCTGCAAACAAAGCGGGTGACGGCTATTTCACGTTCGAAGTCAACAAGTTTCGACGTAAAATCGTTAGAATGCTTGATTTGGGATCCGGAATCATTATTCAATCGATTCGATAATGATACAAGTGATTTGTCGGCCTGGGCAACAATTAATTTGACTGACTTTATATCATCATGCATATTAATAAGTTTGCTTGTGACAGCATTAACCTCCGAAGATGGAACGATGTCCGTTAATGTAGGCGAACCGTATACCGAGGCGTTATCAGATAGGCTGTTCATGATTGTGGTTAATTTCGAATCAGCTTGTGTCCATTTTTTCGTTAATTTGGATACATCGTGTTGAATTAAACTGCAACATGAGTGCAGCTTGTCTAGTTGGCATCCATAATCACGCAATTCGTCGATACACTCACTTAAGTTGGATATGTTATCCACGAGATTGTTTACTTTATTCGCAGTGAATGTGCAAACACTTTTTAAGTCTTCTAAAGCACTGTTATTTGAGTCGAATTGAGACGAAGTTAGTTTTAAAAGTTTTAGTATGTGACATGGCTTAATAGCACAACACTCAGTACATGTAAAACTACATGAATTGGTAGAGTTCTGGGAAGATGTGACACAATCAGTGTGGAAAACGCGCTCACAAATTCCGTCACACGTAATGTTGTTATCATTACTAACAGCCTTAGCAAAGACACCACATAACGCGTAAGACGATGATGATAATATAAAAGACATATCGAACAATGAATAGATGTCACTAGAATTGAAAGACACAAGATAACGATGCAGATATCGATAGTACAAGAGAGGAAAAAATGGAAAAAAATACATTGACATTGACATTTATCCATCCTTTGTATCGCACCCCCCAACCACCTGATCGTCCCCGTCCCCCCATACAAACCCAATCTTGAAAATACATATGTATAAACAAATGAAATATTGATTCGCAGTTAAGTGTTAAATAATTGACAACAGCCCTGCCCTAGAACCGCCATTCACATAGTCTTCCCTATCCACTCTGCATATTGCAAGAATAATAAAGTTGTGCTCGAATTTTTGGCAGATTTTTTTTTAATTCAAATCTTTCGTACCAATAATATACCAAATATAGAACTACGCTTTGATTATGAAGAAGTATTATAATTTTAATCGGTGCTATAAACTTTATATCAAAAAAAAACCCTTCCGAATTATATGTATAAATTTAAAATTTAAATTTCACACATTTTGAACGTCTCTCTCAAATTCGTTCTGTAGTAAGTAAAACATTTTAAAACCCACAAGAGATGAAAGGAACGATTCATTTATATAACTGCTCTAATAAGTAGTTTACATTTTGAAATTACCATACTTGTATACTGTATACTGTAATATTCTGCTGATATTTCAAATTGAAAGAATCGAATCGCACTGCCTGCAAGAGTTTTTCAAACAAAATCAACGAATAATTTATTCCTCTTTTAGTAATACCTCTCATTGAATAATTTTTATCTAACAAAAAACTTTAGCTACCGTTGCAGAAATTTGCATGGGTTTTAAATGTTTAATATACTTTCAGACCTTACATGATTATATCCTGAAGCGATGCTATAAATATTGGTAGTGTATTATTGGGATATATAGTACGAATGAATTTCTAGATGCATCCGCATAGAAGCGGAGCATGTGCAAAATAGTGTAAAATAGTGTATAACTAGCACTAGGCAGGGTATCAGATGTAGTCATACAAAAGTTTTAATTGAAATACCAAATCCTCGACTATGGCACGTTGCTTTTACTTGCACACATTTTCCTTTAAATAATGTATTTTATTTTTTATACCGATTTGCAAAGTAATTAAAGTTCGCATTAATTTTCAGAATGTCAAAATCAGTAAATTTGGGAATATTTCTTTACTACGACGACTATATGCTAGAAGGATTATTTGAAGTTTGAAATGAGTTTGATTTGAATACTATATACTCGTAACTTTTCATTAGGTGTAATTGAGAAATTTCAGTTTCTGGCGTTGATTGGTACCCTGCCACAGTTATTAAAGATACGAATCAACGTTACAATAATTATAAATCATATGGGAGGTACTCTTTTCGAATATCCCCTTGTACTGTAGCTAACAGATGAAAACGAAGAATGTATGTAGGTATGTTGTTTGTAATTGAATAGTCTTGCGTTTTCTTCTTCGATTTCTGACTACTGATGTTCGTTGGAACTAAGAAGCAAATGATTAATTTTATGTTACGACCCAAGTGTGTTGAAGTATTTTACACCGAATGTAGAAAAACAAAGTAGATAAAAAGATATATAAGGAGATAGATTAAATGATTTATTAGAAATTCGCTTATAGTAAAATTATTTTATAAGTTAAGTCTTAAATCTGTAAGACATGACTGTTCCGTACCAACTTTTTACAGGAATATCTTTTCCAAAAAGTTCTTCCACTTCCATAATCTGAGTGCTCTTTTGTTAGGAAATCTTGATACAGCTACCCAGTGAAGTTACTAAAATTTCTTTCTGGGGATGGCTCAGTTAGAAAAGATTTTCTTGCACCATTTTGTTTTTAAATTAAGAGACTACGTTGATTCACAACCAAAATATCAAGAGATGAAGCCTTTAATCAAACTTTCAATGAAATCTTCTCGTCGGAATCAATATTTCAATTTAGCTTGTCTCTTATATAAATCGCATCCCGGGCTTGCATTAATCATCTCCACCCAGTACAATGGATCAGGACATCAGTTTTACGTCCTATAATGTTCAGCTTACTGAAAACTCACCTAAATCCATTGTCTTTCGGGACAACAACAATGTTAACATTGCTTCCTTGGAATAAATTATTCGTAACTCCGGACATCGATGATAAACTAAAATTGTTCAACAAACTTATTCTGTACCTTCAAGGCCAACATATCCGAACTTTGAAACCGACTAAAATTGCTTATCCTTGGTATTCTGGAAAAGTTGCTCGACTCATTGCGGAAAGAGAATACCTCATTCGCGATTATATAGAAAATAATCCGATAGCACGCGTAGTCTATACAAATACATACGTAATACAGCAACTTGCGCTATATGCAATGCAAAGTGTTATAATTTTAGCCAAGAGATTGATCTGAATTTATCCGCAAAACGCATATGGAGCAATTCATAGGTGTTTGGTGTACTATATTGTTATGATAAGTAGCGATCCAGTACTAATGTAGATAAATTAAATTCCCATTTCCTGAAAAATGCATTTAGCTCCACTTCCAACACCTCTATGAGTAACAGATCGACCGTCTGCCCAAGAATCAATAATAACACAAACTCCCTTTCATTTCTATGCATCAGCTTAGATGAAATTTTCTCTGTTTCTGCCTTCTGGAATGGCACGACAGCCCAAATCGGGCCTTGGCCTCCTGACCTTCAGGTTCCTTAACATTTTTTCATTATTTATTGTGGAAGGGTTGTTAGACCTTCGCACAAACTTCTATCTACGAATTTTCATTTTCGTGGATTGAGGTGACCAAGGTATACTCAAGCAGGCAGTGTGCTGAAATTATGCGTCGACCAGAATTTGAACTCACGGATCTTCGCATTGTAGACTAACACGCTACCCACTAGGCTACATCCCAGCTGCTTTTCTCTGTTTGTAAGAGTATAAAATGTATCTTTTTAAAAGCTGATAAAATGTTTGTTGCGTTTTCATGAACACTTTTTCATATTTATGGCAATATGTTCTCCATATTATGAACTCATGCTAACTATGAGATTTTTATACTCTAGATGAAATCTGAGAGTATATTGTGTTTGCCTTACCGTTTGTAACGCTTAGAAATATTGCTCGCACAGAGCCGCCAAGGGTACAGAAATATTTGTTGTCGCTCAAAAACTTCGATTCCGAGTTGCTGTCTGTCCGTCTGTCCGTCTGTCCGTCTGTCTGTCTGTCCGTCTGTCCGTTTGTCTACAGCATAACTCTCGAACGCTTTGAGCTATCGTGCTGAAATTTTTTGTGTGTCATTTTTAGCTAAAAAGAAACTTTAAGTTCGTGAACGGGCCACATACCCCCACTCCTTCTACCCCCTCCCATACAAATTTCACGAAATTCCGAAATTTCCAGAAATTGATTTTCCTTTGAAACTATTTAAGCTACTGATTTGAAATTTAGATCAAAGTATTACAATATAGATATAATTAATATGACAGAATATTGATCTGATCCTGTCACTCCTTCTACCCCCTCCCATACAAATGCATAATTTTGAAAAAAACAATTTTTCGATTTTCATTGAAACTAGCAAAGTTATAAAAACGAATTTTTGCCAGAATTTATTTTAATATAATTGCAATCAGTATTGAAAAAATTATCAACTTCACCTCACTCCTTCTACCCCCTCCCATACAAATTTCACGAAATTTTGAAATTTAAATTAAATTATTTTTCTTCGAAACTGCTAAAGCTATCAACTTGATATTTTGCATAAAGTATAAAAATAGAAATATCAATAACGAGAAAAAAATGTGTTTTGATCAGTACACTCCTTCTACCCCCTCCCATACAAATGCATAATTTTTGTCAAGTGCATTATATCGATTTGCATTAAAACTAGAAAAAGTATAAACTTAGAATTTTGCCAGAATTTGTCTTTTAATAATTTCAATAAATGCTAAAAAAACTATCAGCTCCTCTTCACTCTTTCTACCCCCTCCCATACAAATGCATAATTTGGAAAAATGCATTTTTTCGATTTTCATTGACACTAGCAAAGTTGTAAAAATTAATTTTTGCCAGAATTAATTTTAATACAATTGCAATCAGTATTGAAAAAATTATCAACTTCACCTCACTCCTTCTACCCCCTCCCATACAAATTTCACGAAATTTTGAAATTTAAATTAAATTATTTTTCTTCGACACTGTTAAAGCTATCAACTTGATATTTTGCATAAAGTATAAAAATAGAAATATCAATAACGAGAAAAAAATGTGTTTTGATCAGTACACTCCTTCTACTCCCTCCCATACAAATGTATAATTTTTGTTAAGTGCATTATATCGATTTCCATTAAAACTAGAAAAAGTATAAACTTAAAATTTTGCCAGAGTTTGTTTTTTAATAATTGCAATAAATGCTAAAAAAATTATCAGCTCCTCTTCACTCCTTCTACCCCCTCCCATACAAATATCTGTATTTTAAATTCAAGAAAAGCATTTCTCCTTCGAATATATTAGAACTATCAAATTTGAAATTGAACCAAAGCGTGGTGATAAGGATGATATGATAAGCAGTTTCAAAATCATCTTAAACGCTCCACTTTCCCTGCCACCTCCCATACAAATGCCTCAATTTCAGGAAAACTATGTCCAATTGAAAATAATGAAAGCTGCAAACTTTAAATTCAGCACGAAATATTTTGCATACCACATTAGGTGTCATATCCAAAAATTACAAACCTTCCTCCTCTCCTTCTACCACCTCCCATACAAAAGTCACTATTAATTATTTAAAAGAATTGGAGGTGACATATTTTCCGGTACATTGAACTCTTTCTCATTTCATCTAGAGTATCATATGATTGGGCTTTACGCCCAATCATAATTCTTTTATGTTTTCCACTCGCTTGGAAGGATTTATATTCAAAAAAATTCAAATCCCGAGAAATTTAATGATTTTCCTCCAATCTGCATTTAATGTATCTTTTCTAAAGTATTAGAGAAAATCATGTCTGTACAAATGCAACAAAATACGAATCTGCGCTGGTAACTTCTGATATTTGAGCCGCTATGAACATACATATGGTAACCTCCATTGCTCTCTCAGAATTTTCGAAAACCTTTGACATGATAGATCACTGCAGGTTCGTGGACAAGCCATCATCTATTTTTACGGACAAATTGCTTGATAGCTTTCCAACCCACAGGTATCAAAAAGTGAAAATTGATCACGTTTGCCCCTCGTCCTTACCCCTTCTGTTTGGTGTTCCCCAAGGGTCAGCCAACTGTTTTCAGCATTTATATTATTGGTCTATGGGACATTCTAATATTCTACGCGACTGCAGTCTTCATTTGTTTGAAGAAAATGAACAGATTCAGTTAAGTAGTTCTATTGGGTTAGTTGAAGACTGTGTTGAACGCGCAAATCGGGATATTGCACTTAATATGCGTCTTAAATTAACCATATAATGCTCAGTGAGCACAAGTCTCTATGTACATATCGTCGGATTAATACTAAAACCTCTTAACTCCAAAATCACAAAAAATTGGATTTTGAGCAAATTAATCAAAATACATAACGCTCGATATCCCAATTCATCTAAAATTATGCTTTTGTTTATTTTCTGAATCTAGCTTAATAGTAAATAACTTTTTGACATGAGCGGCATACATGCAGTGCGATCAGCAATAAGTTTTTTCTTTCTCCTGTAAAGTTCTATTTTTGTGAGTTACGAGTTTTTAGCATTAGGCCGACGATATTGTTTTCTACACCTGACTAGTTAATCAAAATTTCTGGGATCTTTCCCACCCAATAGTAAACGGCACACCCCTCGTGTTCTAAGCCCATGTGAAGGATTTTCGAGTAATTCTTAACTCGTTCATGAGTGGATGTAGGCAAGTCGATTCTGTTTTAATACAGGTGTATGATAACCGACCGCGAAGACTCCTCCAGCTAGTAAGTTACAATAATCTTGTATTTCCTGGACATGATTCCAGCAAAACGGTAATTCTATGTTGGGTTTCACCACTCGCTTATCCAAGGACTTTAACAACTCCTTTGCTAGGTTGAGTCTGTATAACAACAATGTTAGATTTCATCTTGAGTATGCTTCGCAAGTTTGGTTTCCTTATTATGATGAGCATATTGGCAAAATTAATAGATGCATTCAGCGTGAGAATAGCTTTACGTCACTTTAGTTGGAACTCGTTCCGTATTCCTCCTTTTACCGACCGACTTCAGCTATTAAATATGTCATCACTCTTGAGACGACGTGAATTAGCTAACGCATTTTTTGCCCATCAACTTCTTACAGGGTGATTGATTCCTCCTCACTTTTGGGCTCGATTCAGTTTGCTGTTAGTCAATTTTTACCGAGGCATTCGTGATTGCTGAAAATTTACTTTCACCGGACTAACTAAAGTATGAATGAACCAATTTCACGTCTCGCGAGAGAAGTTAATAAGAATGCTGATGTATTCGACTTCTCTGTAGATAAACTATGCTTAAAACGGAGATTTAACGCTAGTTGACAACAATTTATGTTAATTTTTGTCAATTTATTGTGCTCTGTTTATTTATGTGCTTGGTCTAAGTAATGAGCCAAATGATAAATCGATTTCCATCTTTTATACTTGGAACCGATTTTATGGCAATTCTTTGCATTAACGAATCCTGATAGTGAGCTATCAACACAGGCTAAACGTGCCCTTAACGACTGTATCCGCTTTGTATTTGGACTAAGGCGTTATGACCACTTATCACAGTATCAGTCAAGTATTCTAGGTTGCGTAGACCACTAATTTGCTTGCATAATATTCTACAGGTGAACCATTTTATTTATGCGATTACCTCTGGAGACTACTTCGTCCAGACCCTAACATTCTAGAATAATCTTCCACCTTATACTCAGTGTGTTGATGATCCGGATACATTCATGATTTGTATATTCTCTAGAGTTTTAATTTGTTTAATTCGAGTTTTAATTTCTTATAAAAATATTTTTAGCGTCTTCTTAGTATTTTCTTTTCATTCCTTTCTTTTATTCTACTTAATTAATTGATAGTTGTGTACCCTTTCTATTATTATTATTAAATTATTTTCTTTTTCCTTTTATTCTTTTAGCATTTAGGTTCTTTTTTGTTTTGATAACTAGCTGTATGTAACCTATACTAGTTCCGAGTATCTACAATATTATTTGTACTTATAAAAGATTTATAATCTTGCAGTGTTCGCCAAATAAACGATATATCAAAATTCTCATATCTCTTTTATTATCTAAAACACGAATTTAAACACAGACATTATCCTTGGAATATGTAGAAACTCATCATCATCAATGGCGCGACAGCCCAAATTGGGCCCAGGCCTCCTGAAGTCGTCGCCTCCAATCGTCTCGATCCAAAGACCGCGTCCTCCAGCTACTAATTTTACTTTCTTATTCTAATAATAAAATATTGTGATTGACACAGAAAAAAAAAATATTTGCTACACTGAAATTTTTTTTTTCGCGTTTCATGACTGAATTAGCCTAAAAGTGCAACAAAAAAAATCCGTCTCGCCGTACGCCGTACATATGGACTCATATCTCCGAGACCATTAAAGCTAGAATGTTCGATTTTAGGCAGATTGTTGATTGGATGAGTGAGCTCCAATTTCTAAAGTTTGGGTGGTATTAGGTGGAAGGGGGAGGCGGAGGGAAGGAAAGAGTCAAAAATTACACTTGCTAATATCTCCACCACGAATGCAGATAGGAAGTTGAAAATCAAAGATATAGAGAGGGTTGTGGGACAAACTTTAAAAATAATTTAATTTCTTTATCCATTGGCGTCCGAAAAGGGAGGTCTAAAAACAAATAGTCGGCCAAATTGTTTTTTCAAATGATTATATCTTCGAAATTACTTACCTAGTCCTGCCATAAGTTCTGTCACATAATTTCTCACATTGGCAACAACTTTATTTTATGAGTGACATTTCAATATCGGCCAGTTTTATAAACGTCATAATGTTGTTGACAGTTGATGGTCATTTAAAGTGTGTTCGTTAACGTGTGAAGATGGAATGGGGTGTAATAGAAAACCGAACTGCAGTGATTGCACTACATAAGTGTGGAAAATCCGCGAGTGAAATTTTCAAGTTGTTGTGCCCGTTAAAAATAACGCAAAGATTTGTGTATCGTGCGATCCAGAGATATAACGCGATCCAGACTATTGAAGATCGACCTCGTTCTGGACGTCCGCGTGATGTACGTTCTTCTGCTGCCATCAAAGCGGTCGAGAGTCGAATTCGTCAAAATCCGCTTCGTAAACAACGAATCATGGCTCGAGAGATGAACATCTCCACCCGAAGTATGTCTCGCATCATAAAATCTGACCTCGGGATGAGTGCCTTTCGACGATCAACGGGACATTTGCTGACTGAGCAGTTGAAGCAAATTAGGAGCACCAGATCGAAAGAGCTCCTTCGGCGGTACGGCAACAACAAACATCGAGAAATTTTATTTACCGATGAAAAAATTTTTACGGTGGAGGAACATTTCAACCGCCAAAATGATAAGGTGTATGCCCACAGCTCCGCAGAAGCCCGAGAAGTTCCACTAGGGTACAGCGAGGACATCATCCAGCATCAGTCATGGTATGGTGGGGTGTCAGCTACGAAGGGGTCACCGAGCTTCATTTTTGCGAAAAAGGCGTAAAAACTGCAGCGAAAAATTATCAAACGGACATCCTGGAGGGATGTGTGAAGCCGCTGAACTCTACGCTATTCAACAATCGACATTGGGTTTTCCAGCAAGATTCTGCGCCAGCCCACAAAGCTCGAACCACACAAGCGTGGTTGGAAACCAATATTCCACAGTTTATAAGGGCGACGGAATGGCCTTCTAGGAGCCCAGATTTGAATCCCCTGGACTACAAACTGTGGGCGGAGTTAGAGTCCATGGTGTGCACGAGACGACACCCAAATATCGAGAGCCTTAAGCGATCTTTGACAGAAGCAGTAGCTAATTTTCCGCTAGAAACAGTGCGTACTGCTATCGATGACTGACCCAACAGATTAAAGAGCTGTGTTAAGGCTAAAGGCGGCCACTTTGAATAATTTGTTGCTTATTTTACTTCCATTAGTATGCCAAAATAAAATATATTTTCCTTTGTCAAAAACTCTTTTTCATTTATACAAAAATTGCCCATATACGTGTGACAGAACTTATGGCACGACTAGGTATTGTAAAAAATTCATATTTTGGGACCATTAAGGTGGCATACAGTTCCACCGGAATCAGCTTCGAGAGTGGCTATAATTATTGTAAGGGAAGGGGGGGGGGGGGGGTTTTTAAAATTGGTAAAGTTTCAAATAAAGAGGTGTAAGGGAAGGGAGGTGATGAGCAAAAATGTCGAAAATTTTGAGTGATTTTTTAGGGCTCTGGTGAAAGATACAAAGTTTAAATTTTGCATGTGGATACATCTATTTGATATACAGAGGAAAAAAAATAATAATTTGTTCCACAATTGTTATAAACCGACCCCCACGGTCTAACGTGCGCAAGGTGTTTCATGTGCATTGAAAAAAACACATGAACTGAAAATTTTTGAGTCAAATTTTAAGGGAGAAACTTGAAAATTTGCGAAATGCATTTAAAAATTTCTTAATATACGAAATATTAACTGGTCGGAAACCTTTAAAACTTCTACCCCCTCCCATACAAAATTATTTTTTCGACCATTTTTAAGAAATTAATTGTCAGCTAACTCTTAAAAGCTATCAATTTGAAATTTTGCATAAAAACTTACAAAAATAATTGAAACGAAATTGCGTTAAAAGTTTTGAAACCGCGCTTTCCCTTCTGCTCCCTCCCATACAAAACTATGATTTCGACCAATTTCAGCAAATCAACTAATAACCAACAAACTAAAAGCTACGAACTTGAAACTTTGTACAAGCACCTTGCAAGAGAAACGAAATAAATCTGCATATCAAACCTTCTCTACCCTCTCCCATATAAATGTTCGGTTTCATGAATGTAAAATACACCGAATTTTATGAAAATTCTATGCAACTTTGTCTATGAAACTGACATTATGTACAGAGAATGTTGGACGTAATTTAATCAATCAATTAAAAAGCTATTAACATCCACCCACCCTTATTATTACCCCTCCTTCCCCCTCATAAAAACCCAAACTTGCAGAAACGAATGAAATATTGATAAATTGACAACAGCGATGCCCAAGAACTCCCTTTCATTTAGTCTTCCCTAACCACTCTAACCTCCATATTGACTTTCCACTCATCCGCAACTTGTCCCAAGAATAATAAAGTTTCGCCCGACTTGTTGGCAGTTTATTTAATATGGCTTTGCTGTCTTCATCAACCGAGTCTTCCCATCGCTTGCGTGATTTCCCTACTGACCGGTTACCACTCGCTTTGCCTTTAAGAGGACGTTTGGGGACACTTCTGTCTTCCATTCGCTCTACATGGCAGCCCACTGCAGTTTACGTAGCTTGATGAACGTTGAAGCTTCTGGCGCGTCGTAGATTTGATACAACTCATGGTTGTACTTAATTCGCCATTCCGTTCCTTCCGTCACAGGTTCCAAAATTCGTCGGAGGACCTTGCTTTCACATGCGTTAACTGCTTTTTCGGAAGTTCGCGTTAATCTCCACGTCTCGCTGCCATAAAAGAGCACAGATCTTATAATAGTTTTATAAATCCGCAGCTTATTGTTCATGTGCAATTTCTTAGATTTAATTATTGGAAGTACTGAATAATACGTCTTATTTGCAAGTATTATCCGTCGTTTGATTTCGTTTGTTTCATTGTCGTCCTTTGCTAGATTAGCCCCAAGATATATGAAGTTGTCCACACTCTCCAAATTATATTCCGCAATTGCTATGTTTTGTCTGATTGGTATTCTCCTTCTTGTTTGACAAATACCTCCTTAGCACTAGGGAAGGATCTTGCTTCAATGTTAATGTCGTCAGCATATGCTACTAGCTGGGTGGACTTTAATAGTAGTGTCCCGTTGGTTTTGACTGGGGTTTTTCGGACGGGGGCTAGACCATCTCCTTGCTTTAAACCACATTCCGTTCGAAAGCTGGATGTGAAATCGGTTTGTATTCTCACTTGGGTTTCACTGTTCGTTATTGTGAGTCTTGTTAGTCGGACTAGTTTTGGGGGAATTCCAAAGTCAAGCATGATTTGGTACAGTACGCTCCTGTTGATACTATCGTATGCTTGTTTAAAATCTACGAAGATTTGGTGCACGTCTGGGTTATATTCCCAGCATTTCTCAAGCACCTGTTTCACCGAGAATATCTGGTCTGTTGTAGATAGTCCGGTTTTGAATCCACCTTGGTATTCGCCAATTATTTCATTAGTATAGGGCTTAAAAAGACGTTCAGTTATTTTTGTCAGTATTTTATAGGACGTACACAACAATGATATTCCTCTGTAATTCTCACAACAGAGTTTATCTCCTTTCTTGTAAATTGGACATATAATCCTTTTTTACCAATCGCCGGGTATGATTTCCTCTGTCCAAATTTTGCATATCATGTTGTGCAGTATTTTAGCGACACAGTTTCTACCATTTTTCAGAAGTTCAAGTGGCATTTCATCAATTCCCGGCGCTTGGTTTCGTTTTTGTCACATAGGGCTGCTTTAATTTCAGCAAGCGTGGGTGGTGTCAATGATGGGTCTTCTTCATCAGTTGAGGGATCAATTGAAATGTTGTCTGTCATGATAGGTGCTTATGGGGTGGGATTAAGAAGAAAAGTAGGAAGCCCATCTTCTTTTGATTTCTTGTGCGTCGCTGATAATGTTGCCCTCTGCGTCTGTGCAGAGACTGGTTTTTGGCTTATATCCTTTTTTTAATTCTTTTACTATTACGTATGTGTCCCGCGTTTTATTTTGTCTCATCTCGTTGTCAATTTTTTGTATCTTTTCATTATGGTACTTCCTTTGTTTTTGCCTGCAGGTCTTTTTCGCATATCGCCTAAGCTCGTCATATCTTTCTTTTTTGGCTCGTGTTGGTCGTTCAGTAAAAGTTTGGAAGCCTTTTTCTTTTTGTCTATTGCATCGCGGCATTCTTGGTTGAACCGATCATTATTTTTTCGCCGTGCTTGATATCCTAACACCTCTTCTGCGGAGGATTTGGAGCCGTCTCATATTTTCATCCACTCATTCTCCACTGGCATATTTTGGATGTTTTCATATATTGGTGTCAGGTGTTTATTACATGCTGACGTGTGAGCCTCCGCCACTGTTTCGTCTTTAAGCTTGTCGACATTGAAATTGCGAGCTCTGGTCGTTTTTGAATATCCACGACAAGCTATTCGGCATCGATACTTAGCTCTGACGAGATAGTGATGAGAGTCACAATTCGCACCGCGGAGGGTTCGTACATCAAATATGCTGAAAGCAGCCCTTTTCTCAATTAGAACGTGGTCTATTTGGTTGAAGGTGTGACCATCTGGTGATGCCCACGTTCGTTTATGAATATCGCGATGTGGGAAGCACGTAGAGCTTACTATGATATTTTTGCTGCTTGCGAAATCAATAAAACGTTGGCCATTGTCGTTGGTTATGTCAAGGAGACTGTGCCCTCTTGTTGTTCCTCTATGAGCCTCCTCTTTTCCGACTTTTACATTGAAATCCCCCAACACAATTTTTAGGTCATTCGAGGGCAGTGAATCATAAGTTGTCTCTAGGGTGGCATAAAGTTCGTCTTTGGTTACATCGTCCTTGTCTTCAGTTGGTGCGCGGACTTTGGTCAACCAAGTGTTGAAAAATTTAGTTTTTATTCGGATTGCACACAATCTTTCACTTACTGGTTTGAAACTCGTGACCTAGTGACTAAATGTTTTGTCAAACTCAAACTCTCTGCTTCCCGACAATTTTCCACTTGAATAGATTGTGTATGATCTCATGTCCATGATTTCATTACCGAACCATTTCGTTTCTTGGATAGCAGTTATGTTGATGTTGTGTTTTGCCACTTCTTCGAGGATGTATTTCAGAGCTCCTGTTCTAAATAATGATCGAACATTTCAAGATCCAATAGAGTAGTCCATTTTTCGTTTGCGGGGTCGTTGCCGTCCATCGGTCTCGAGGCTGTTCTTCAGGTTTCTGGACAGTGATTTTTTTTCCTGAGATGCGTTGTTGGCGCCTCGCCAACCCCCGACCTGAGGGACCGGTCCTTCTTATTTGTTAGACCCTAGTTGAAAAATGGTGGGAGATTTCAGATAATTATGACAAACTGGAGTTCCCACAGTTATGCTGCGAGTCCACCTATGTCATACTTTTTCCGATTTCCTGAGACGCACTGATGTTACTGGCCATTCAGGTTAACTCCATACTCCCTTCTCCTTTCTCAACCAGGCTTGGGACCATCTATGGTGGATTCTTTTTTCATTAAATGCCTCAGAACAATTTACTCAGTGCGTATAAAATTTATCGAGCTGAAATTATGCCCCAAATATTTATTTAGAACTATTAGTAGAACCAAAAGAAAGTAGATGATTAGCTTTACCCCTCCCACCCCCTCCCATACAAAATGGCATAATTTCTCAATTTGACAATAAACGGGTTCGTTCGAAAAGTATAAATGCTATTGATCTGAAATTTGGAATATATTACATCATGGGGATTTTAATCTACTGTATATTTACTTGAGTCCTTCCCTTCCTTCCACCACCTCCTATACAAACTGCACTTTTTTATGAAATATTATGAACAAATTTGCTTAGTACGCATAAAATTTATCGAGCTGAAATTTTGCACTAAATATTTATTTAGAGTTATTAGTAAGTCCAAAAATAATTAAACGATTAGTTACACTTCTTCTACCCTCTGCCATATAATCTGACACAATTTCACAAAAAGTGGATATTCCTGAAAAGTATGAATGCTACTGGTTTGTTATTTAAAACATGTGAAAAACATGACGTTTTTAGTTATTTCTGAAAAAGTCTATAAGAACTCGCTCCTCCTTCTACCACCTCCCATACAAACTGCACAATTTCACTAAATCCAATACACTCATTTTCGCAGTACCTATTACATTTTTGAATCCTAAATTTTGTTTTAAATATTTTGATGGCAACTCTAGCGTGATGAGTAAAAATTAGTTCAATGTCATCACCCCCTACCGCACTTCCCCTCCAACATTTTTTAAAATCAAAAATTATCTCTTTTATCAAGAGTATCGCACAATTGGGCTTTACGCCCAGTCGTAGTCCTGTTAAGGTTTTTTTTTTTTAATTTTCAAATCCGAAACACCTTACTTGGAGAATAGAACTACGAGAGGAGCTCTAAAATTTCGCGGAATAGCATGGAAGGGGGCAAAATTAAACAAGTTATTATTTTTCAATATATTCACCCTTACGCCTAATATATTTATCACATCTTTCACAAAGTTTATTAATTCCTTCTAAAAAAATGTCTTATCGCGGCATTCAAAATAAATGAAATTGCCGACTTCATCATGGTTGGTAAATTTTCTTTCCAGAAATTCTTTCTTCAGTTTTGGGAACAATTCGTAATCAGAAGGGGCCAGATCTGATCTATATGGAGGGTGGTTCAATATTCCCCAGTCGAATTTCTGTAGAGCGGGCATTGCAACCTAGCTTTTGTGAACAGGTGCGTTGTCACGCAAAAGCAGCACACTCGAGCCCACTTTCCTCTTCTTTTTTCTGTGATTTCATCTTTTAATTTTTGTAGCAGGTTGGCTTAGTATTCCTGTGATATTTTGTCCTTTTTCTTTATAGTCGATCATCAAAGCCCCCTATGAATCCCAAAAAATGGTGACCACAATTTTCCCGGCGGATTGTGAGACCTTGAACTTCTCCCCATAAAGGCGCACCCCCTTTATGGAACCACTGCATTGACTCCTGCTTTGATTCCGGCTCATAATCATGAATCGAAGTTTCGTCTCCAGTAACAATCCGTGTCAAAATGCCATCCTTGTTCAAAAACTCACCGGCACACTCGACGCGCTGCTTTTTCTGAACCGCTGAGAGTATTCTCGATACCCATCATGCGTTGATCGAGGAGGATATTCAAAATGATTGTATCTGATAATCCAACTATTTTTACGATTAGTTTCTTCTTTAAACGATCATCTTCTAAAACAAGTTTCTCCAATTCTTCGACGATTTTTGAGGAAGTGGCCTCAATTGCCCGTCTCGAGTATTTATCATCTTCAAATGACTCTCTGCCTTGCCTGAATAAACTATGCCACTTATAAATCATTGTTTTTCCAGGCCAAAAGTCTTTGTAAGCAGATGACAATTTTTCTAAAGTAATTTGTGGAGTTTTTTCTTGTTTGGACAGGAACTTTATTATAGCACGGATTTCAATTTTGTCCATAGTTAGCGTTTTCCTTCCGATTGACTTGCTGATTTGGCGATTACTAAAATGTTTGTGATTCGATTTGACAGAAATTTTGTATTTATACCTGTATAGAATATAAGCAGGCAAAAATATTTCCCCCCTCCCTTCTCCATCCCCTTCATTCAGCGAAATTTTTTATCTGCCCTCGTATCAAGTTTAATTAAAATTTCAGATCTGAGCTTTTAAGGAAAATTCTCAAAAAGATTACCTAGTCATAAAATCTTTCCTGAATTAAAAAAAAATAATACACGGAATACATTCAATAATGAAACATCATGTTTTATTTTTTCCCATATATCCTCCAGCAAATCCACTCTCGTTTCATGTAGCGTGAAATGGGGCAGAATTGAGCATTGAAACAGAATCCTTTATTATTCCCTTGCCCGAATATCTCTAAACCATTCTATTTTTTTATCTCCTTTTCGTTATACCATGTTTTGCGGTCTGCATTGCACCGCAGGCACTTCTGATAACGAAAAAAAGATATTTTGCTATTTTTAGATAAAAGTGTCAGCGCTTAGCTCATTCGTCCTCGTGGTGGTATTTACGTATAGTTGAGAATGCAGCAGCTGTAAGAAATGTTTTGCAACGAGGCACTAATTTTAACTTTAACATTGTTTTGAACTGGGGCAACAAATTGTTTAAGTTTTTTTCTTCTTGAGTTATAGTACGAATACTTGCCTTATATGAACATTTACTTGCGTCAATGCAGAAATTTTCGTAGAAAAAATATTTTTCGTTTGGTACAAGGATAAAGTGCATTCATAGGACTTACAGGAGTAATATGGGAGATCTTCTTCGTATGTTTAAAAGTTTTTTGTTATTTTTGAAGCTTTGCATTGCTATATATTTATTTTTATACTCTAGATGAAATCTGAGAGTATTATAAGTTTGCCACAAAGTTTGTAACGCTAAGAAATAACGCTCGGAGAAAAAAGTTCATATAATCACTCAAAAATTTCAAAACCGGATGTCCGTCCGTCCGTGTCCTCTCTAGCTTGAGAACGCGTTGATCTAGAAAGTTCAAATTTTGACAAAAAAGTAAGGACGAGTTCGTGAACGGGCCAAATCGCTTCACCCCTTCTACCTCCTCCCATACAAAATGACACAATTACGCAGTTTGACAATAAACGGATTTGCTCGAAAAATATAAAAGTTATTGGTCTCAAATTTGGAACATATTACTTTCATGAAGATATCAATCTACCATATAAAAATTATGAGTTTCCTCTCCCTCCTTCTACCACCTCCCATACAAACTGTACTTTTTCATGAAATACTCTAAACCAATTTACTCAGTGCGTATAAGACTTAGTGTGCTGAAATTGTGTAATAAATATTTATTTGGAATTATTAGTAAGACCAACAGGAATTTGATTGAGTAAGACCAAAAAAAATTAGACATTTAGTTTTACCCCTTCTACCCTCTCCCATACAAAATGATACAATTTCGCAATTCGACAATAAACGGATTTTATCAAAAAGTATGAAAGCTATTGATCTGAAATTTTGAATATATTACTTTTTTAATAATTTCATCCTGCTATAAAAAATTAGTTGAGTCCTCCCCTTCCTTCCACCCCCTCCCATACAAACTGCAATTTTTTATGAAATACTCTAAAAAAATTTACTCAGTACGTATGAAATTTGTCAAGCTGAAATTATGCACTAAATAATTATTTTGAATTATTAGTAAGACCACAAGAAATTAGGCGATTAGCTTCACTCCTTCTACCCCCTTCCATACAATTTGATACAATTCAACAACTTTACAAAAAGTCGATTTTCCTGAAAAGTATGAACGCTACTTATCTGCAATTTAAAATATTTCAATTAAATGATGTTAACAGTTATTTCTAAAAACGTCATTAATAAATTTACACTCCTTCTACCACCTCCTATACAAACTGCACAATTTCACTTAATACACTAATTTTCTCAGTACCTTTTAAATTTTTGAATCCTAAATTTTGTATAAAACATTTTGATAGCAACCTTAGCGTGATGTGGAAAAATTATTTCAATGTCGTCACCCCCTCTACCACTTCCCCTAAAAAATTTTTTAAAATGAAAAAAATTCTCTTTCATCTAGAGTATCGGACGATTGGGCTTTCCGCCCAGTCGTAGTCCTGTTATGTTTAATTTGTTATTCAATCACGTTTGTTTGTAATCAGTGACGTTCGAGTTCGTTTTTACTCATTCTAGCCTACTTTCGGTCGCACTGTAAAATGTCACAACCTGAAACGAACTAGTTATTTATGAAACTGCATTGGTTAGAGTTTGAACTCGAGACTCGCATTTCAACTCACTGCACTAGGCCAGAGACTACGTAATTGAAAATAAAATCGAAAATATTAATTTATTTAAGAATAGTCGTTTGCATAATGTGCGCTCAGTATTACCGAACAAAGTGCTAATTCCCATCATATACGAAAAAAAATTCAACAAATTATGAAGAAAATTTGCAAATATGAAAAAAGTGAGCATGACAAAAAGTTTTTATTCAGAAAGTAGTTTTGTCCGACTGAAAAAAAAAACTAAACTGTAATTATACCTCCTGAGGAATGGGAGCAGTAAAATTTACCCACGACCAGTCCAGCTACGAATAGAAAATGGATACTCACTGGATCATGGGCTTATCACCCGTGATCTTAAAAACTAACCGATACGAGAAACGGATACAGCGCCTCGGATACGGACGGATTCTACGGTAACGACTTTTGGCATTCGAAAACAGACAATGGTTGGCATCTGAAACGTTCAATCATTGAATTACGGGGAAAGGGCTGGGGTCACTCGGCTTACATCGCCAATCAGTGATCGACCAACAACGAAATAAAGGACCACTATAACATACAAATCTTAGGCTTGAGCGAAACCAGGTGGACAGGATCAGGAGAAGAATGAACCTCGAGCGGCAACACCATTCTGTACGTTGGTTTTGAGATTGAAGCCAAAAATGGAGTGGCGGTCGTCCTTTCACCGAGAGCGAGAAACAGTCTCATCAGCTGGAAACCAATCTCGGATAGGATTATCTTCGTCTGGCTCAGGACCAGTGTCAGAAACGTCACACCAACTAATACCACACACCGGTGACAAAGAGGAGTTTTATAACCAACTGAGTGCCACCTTGGATCGTGTTCCAAGAGATTTTATTATTATTATCTCAGGGGATATGAGCGTCCAGCTTGGCTTTTACAACACTGGACTAGAACACTTCATGGGGAAGCATGGTGACCCTTGGGTCGACGCGTCATGACCTTGGAGTTTCGTGGAGTTTGTAGTACTCGGCAAATGGTCACCGGAGGGCTCGTTTTTCCAAACAAGAGTCGTCATAAATCATTTTGGGTTGCCCCTGATAGTGTTACTCAGAACCAGATCGACCATTTGGTTATAACTATCCGATGGAGAATATGTTTCCTCGATGTGCGAGCGAAACGTGAAGCTGACATGGAGAGCGATCCCCACTTGATGGTAGCCTACTTAAGATTGTGCACATCACCTATCCGACGACCACAAATTCTTCAAATTAAGCGCAAACTTAATATGGGCAGACTTCGAGAACCCAACAAAAAGCGCGAGTACACCACAATTCTACGCAAAAAGCCAATTGACAAGCAGCCAGAAACATGGTTCTAACTTGTGCTGAAGAATCTGTGTGATATGTGCAAAGCGGTGAAAAACCCAGGATGTCGCAAGACACATGGGACAAAGTTAGCGATCGGAAATAAGCCAAATCTGCAATTATCTTTCAACCCGATGTTAACCAACGAACATTCGACTTGAGACAGAACTACCGCGATGCTCATATATAGCTTAAGAAGCTGTTAGAAGATATTCCAGAAACAGAACAACTACCAAACATCCAACCACAACAATCCTCTATTAAGGACGATACCTCAGATAAGGAAGAGATAGTTTCAGCCATTCAGCCAATGGCGGGAGGGAAAGCCCTAAGTATAGATGGACTACTAATCGAACTCCTCATTGCGGATCCGGAAATAACAGGTGATATATTCCTCCCACTCTTGACTGAGGTGTGGAATGAAGGAAGATATCCGACTGAATGGCAGGAGAGCGTCATTGTTAAAATTCCGAAGAAGGGCGTCCTTCGGAATTTCGGCAATTCGCTTGGTATATGCATACTTACTGCAGTATCGAAAATCATGGCTAAAGTAATTATCAACAAGCTTATTGATGTCGTGGAAAGCGTTCTCGAAGTTTATCAGGTTTTGTGGACTTAGATAAGTGTTCGAAGCATTAAGCGAGAGCACATATGCAATGCTTTGCGTAGGAGAGTTATTCCAGATAAGATCATAGATATGATTATAGAATCCTATGAAGATGCAAGTTGTCGCGTCTTACATAGAGAAGAACTGTCCGAGAGATTTCCTGTGCGAGTGGGTGTAAGGCAACGCTGCATACTAATACAAGCCCTGTTTGTGGTGGTAATGAATAACATCTTGAAAGTTGCACTGGAAGGAGGGAAGATAAAGAGGTTCAATGGAAACTATTTAACATCTAAGGTCACCTTGATTATGTTGATGACGTGGATTTGCTCGCACATAACCGTTCGGACTTAGAGTCAAATGTTCGCTCGTTGCATTCTAAATGCACGCTGGTTCGAACGCAAGCACACCGATTGTTATTAACGGACAAGATGTGGAAGAGGTACAAGAATTTTGTTATCACGGAAGCATTGTCAGCATGAACGGCGGAGCCGAAAAGGATGTTGAGGCTCGTCTAAATAAAGCTCGTCAGGCCTTCGGTATCCTTTCTCTTTTCTGGAGGTTGAGAGAGATCTCCGTCCGCACGAAGTTGTGAGTTTTTGACGCATGCGTCAAATCCGTGTTATTATATGGTTGTATTACGTGGTAAGTGGCCGGTCGACTTACCAAGAAACTGCAAACTTTCACACATCTTAGGAATATCCTGGCCAGAAGTGATCGACAACAGCTAAATTCGGGTGCTCAGGATCGCGCCTTGTGGTAGAGAGCTGTTTCTCTCCTTTGCCTCTATTGGGGGTCTTGACGGGAATTCAAATTCTCGCTATCGAAAAACCATAAGATGGATAACGTTGCATATACCATTTTTGGTTAACCAGAAAATAAAATTTTTATAAATTAAATGGAAAAAAGCTATTAGCTCCCGTACTCAGTTAGCTATCAGCCCAAAATTTTGAGTCCACTTTGAATTTTTTTCTGTTGAAGTTATCGTCTTGATAGGTTATTAAGCTCACAAGTCCTTGTTTTCGCTAATTCTCTAAACCGCCTTTTTTGATTAAATAATATTGCATATTTGGAGAGAATTTCAGAAAACATTCTTACTTTCTTTAGTAGGAGTTAAGATAACGCAACATTTTCTTAATTTTTTTTTAGCAAAAATTCATTCACTGTACTAAACCATATTTACTATGTAAAGCTAAAAATAGCTAAGAAGAATGTTCGTTCTTATTTAAATAATGAAGGCGTTATTCAAAATCACCTAACTAAAACATGCTACGTAATATACTTCAAAGTTGATTTCATCAATCATTAAAATCGCCACGAAGACAGGAACAACATGAAATTGGTTCAAAATTTCAACTATGATATAAATAAAAGGAAGAGATGAAAGATAGCCTAAAGCAACTCTATCTACCGCAATTTCGCCCACTTCAATTTTCCTTCCCACAAATTCTTATCCATCTTACTGAACTTTCCTAATTAATTTTCATCTTATGAAAGTTTCAATTCCCCGCAAAAAAAATTAAAAATAAATAAATAACGATGGAAACTGTTTCCAAAAGCGCGAAAAACCTTCTATCTGATATTTCAGGTGAGTAAGTTCTCGAGAAAATTTAAAAACTTCCGAAGGAATCAAAAAATTTCGTTTTTTTTTCGGACAAGAATTATTTAATCCTTGATCATCTCAAAAGCCAGCTTCATCCTCAAATATCAATCCGACTAAATCCCAGTCTTTCAGAAGAACTTCATCCTTCTTAGCTTATGGTTTGGAATGATTAGGCTCGGACCAAAAATAACAAAAGCCTTAGGGCATATCCTTTTTATGCAAATGAATGATATCCTCAAAAGACCCAAGAGCACTACATTTTAAAAGGTTTGAAGTGAAAAGCTGGGTGACCATTCCATACCATCCATACACACCAGCGAGCAACAATAATGGGCCTCTAGCATTTAGGATGACGACAAGAAAAACAACAAAACAACCAAAGGAGTGATTTGAGAGGGTATTTCCTTTGGTTTTTAAAAAATATAATCGTACAAAAAAAATATTCTGTTGGAATGGACTTTTATAAATATGAAATAGATAAAAGTGCGGTAGAGACACCGAGAGAACATTTTACGCTTCTCTTTTGCGGACTAGATTCATATCCCTTTTCACTTGACGAAATTCGGTTTGTACCGATTCAGGCACAAGTGTTACAACACTAAATAAGGCACTTTCTATGCCGAGAAGGATATCCGGGTCGGATTAATTTACGGAACGCAGCATGGTCTTTTTATGCAAATAATAATTACCAATTTGGGATTTCATTTTTCTTTTGTCTTGAGGGTTTCGCGCATTTGAAAGCTCGAGCTTATCAAAAAAGGAAAACTAATTTTAATTGTCTGGGATTTGTTGGAAGGAAAGGAAATCTAATAAGTATCTTATTAAAGGAAATTTAATATTTACCTATTCGGATTTAAATAAGCAGAATAAATTAGCATTTTTATATTTTCATGCGGTTGATTATTTTTCAGTTCGAAACGAAAACTGATTTTCAAGGCTGTAGATACAACTTATAGAGCTACCCGTTAATGCATTGCCGGATCTGTGTAGAGAGATGTAAAATACACGTTAAAGAAAATTTCAGCGGTAAATGTGGACGTGGTTGCATCTTTTTGAAAAAAAAAACATTAGGAGGCTATTCGTTCCATAGTATTATAACTCGGGAAATGAAAGTTTGCCAATATTCCACTGTACGGAATGATGAAGGTATGCCGCGTCAGCGAGAAGAAAATTTAAAGATGAGAAAAATAAATTTTTCTTTGAAATAAAATTATTTGAGCACGATTTAAAATTTCTTCCTTTATTTCAAATTCAAACAGTGATTCTCAGTATATGGAAATGAAATACGATTTAAGACTGAATTATATTTCGCATTCATTTAATGCTTTCGAAGTCATGAATAAAATCTTTTTATGGTAATCGCTTGAAATTATCTCCGACTTAGGAATTCCCATTTTTAAAATTTTCCACCTTTTACACCTGCATATTTGCAATTTCTTTGCGTACAACCATTCGATCGGAAAATTGCTCTTGCTTCGCAATGTATAGGTAGTATAAGAAGGTACTTTGAGATTGACTTTCTGTAGTTTCTCGCTACGATCAAATCACACAAATCACGTACCACCAAGGCGCCTGGTTTCATTCATCTCATTCAATAAATTTAAGAGCAGAAATTTTCGTCCTAAAGCTTAAGCTCTATACGCCTGAAGTGCTTCCTTGTCGTCTTTGTAAAGTTTCTTATCTCGAATATCGCATTTTTGGCTTACGAACATTATGAACGAGTCATACATGAGGGTTTTTTCGTATGATTAAAGAAAGAGATTCGTTTTTTTTAACGAAGAAGAACCGATTTCTAGGACATAGGATATGTTGTTAGAAAGCTAGTTTTAAGATTAAAAAAAAAATTAAAACGCTGGTTTGGTGAATGTTCTTACAGTACACTTCGAACTGAAAGGAAAGATTTCCGAATCCTATACTGTTATTATTCGTGACGTTTCGGTCTGTGCTGAGACCTTTATCAAACTGCAGTTTGATAAAGGAACAAATTATTATTTTTTTCAATGTATAACAAATAGTTGTATCAACATGCTAAATTTAAACTTTGTACCTTTCACCAGAGCCCGAAAAAAATCACTCTAAGTTTTGGGCATTTTAGCTTACCACCTCCCTCCCTTTACACCAATCAACTTAAAATTTTTACTAAAATTAAAAACTGTATAGTTCTACAATCTGAAAAAATTTCAATTTGATATCTGTACTCAGTTTTGAGATATAAAGGTTTGATATTTTGGAAAGTGCTCCCCATTTTCCCCCACTACTATTATGTCCAAATTTTATATTTTTCTCATAATTCCCTGGTATAGCTTAATATATATTATCCACGTCTCAATTACGTAGCTTAAGAGATAGTGATATATTAATTTTGTTTGTTTTTCTTTGCACCCTCCTAACCATCCTCTTACAATAATGAGCCACCTTTAAAGCTCTAATTCTGGTTGGTCTGTATACCACCTTAATGGTTCCGAAATATGAATTTTTTATGGTAAGTAATTTCGAAGATATATATATATATATAATTGAAAAAAAAATTCGGCGGGCAATTCGGTTTTAGCTCCCCTTTTTGGACCCCAATGGAAAAAATTGGATTATTTCTGAAGTTTGTCCCACAAACCCCTCTATTCATATTGTTCAAAGCCGATCAATCTATTTATCAATATCAAACTTATACAATGACAATTTCATTCAATTCAATTCAATTTCATTCAATTCAATTCAATTTCATTTAATCATTCATATCATTTAACGTAAAATTCCACATAGAACGTCTTTAATTATAAACATGCAATTTAAGCAAATTTGTTAAATTCCGTTCTCACAAGTCTTTTCATGCACCTATCGCGTAAGTAGCATCATATTGCATCTGCCAGTTAGTCAGTTGAATTAAGGCATCATATTGCGTCTGACTTCTTATCGCAAGAACTATGCATGGAAAGGCTTGGGAACCGAAATTCCTATATTGTTTCTCACGACAGAATTTATGTAAATAACTGTATAAATAAGCTAGACAAGTAAAATAAAATTTAGTTATCCATTAACTCCCGTGCGCATTTTATTGCTCTTCTTCGTACCCGAACAAATAGTGTACTGGTCTAAGACCTTTACACACCGGCAAGGAATCTTGGTGCAACACTAAGTTTCAATCCGTCTGAAATTATCTAAATAAAAGAATTTAGATCAATCATATGGTGACCCCGACGTGATGATACGAAGTATTCGCGATCGACACAGTCAAGTTCACGCGAATAATATAAACACTATCGGTAGTTTTTAACACGATCGATAATAAAGCGCGGTCAAATCGTTTACGCGATCGATACAGTTTATAACGCGACCGATTCAGTTTAACGCGATCAAGCCGTAACGCGATCGATACAGTTTTACGTGTTAAAACATTTAGCGCAATAGCATTTCAGTGCATTTTCAACAGTTCCTGATCTGAATCAGCGATCGAAAAGGTTCAACATGAATTTAGACGATTTAACCAAGCAACAAGGCGAGACCGGATCAGAGATTGAGAGGCTGATCCGAAATTACAAGAAGGACTCACCAGACCGAAAAACGCTGGAATATCTGGATGAAAGGGCAACGGAACTAGCTAAACTTTGGGAAAGGTTCCAGGCAGCTGATTACAATATCAAGTGCAAATACGATGATCAAAAACAACATTCGTATTTTGCAAAGGAATATTATGCTAATATGGAAAGGGGATACAACTGGTTCGTACAGGATGTTGCACACAGACGTCTTCAGCTACAAAATCCAGATCCTAAACATCCTGGTATCATCGATAATCCGTCGTCTGCTTCTCTGGTACATACGCATCCTTCTATACGCCAAATCAAGGCAGCAATGAAGGCCTTACAGAGAACCCTTACAATCCAGCCACAAATGAGTGAAACCTTCACATCTTGTCAGGTCAATCTACGAATTATCGAACGACAATGGCTAAATGTCAAGCAGCTTCAACAGAAATTATGGGCCGACTTGGTTGAACCAGTAACCTCAGGCTTTGACGAGGAAGAATATAACGACCTAGAAATCAAGGCACGAGAAACAATTATTGTGCTGCAAGAAGCATTGAATACAACTACTAAACCACAAAAGGCGAAAATCATCGAACCAAAGGTTAAGTTACCATCAATATCTATTCCAACGTTTGATGGCAATTACCTCAATTGGACCCAATTTCACGATTTATTCGACCAAATGGTCCACCAACAAAATTTGGGCAATGCACAAAAGATGTGGTACTTAAAATCCAGCCTAAGCGGCGAAGCAGAGAGGCTCGTACATCATCTAACATTGTCTGACGATAACTATCAGTCAGCCTGGAATATGCTGAAGGAAAGATTCAGCAATACCAGACTTTTGGTCACGGCCTTATTAAACAAACTCCTGGCAATACCCTCAACGCAAGCAGGGTCGGCAAAATCGATAAAGGCTCTTCACGACATAACTAGAGAATGTTTATTTGGTCTCCAGAACATCAATGTGTCAACTGAAAATTGGGATCCGTTATTGCTGCATATACTAATTCGGAAACTCGATGCCGGAACTCACATGCTCTACGAGCAAGGCCTAAAAAACCCAAGGAATCTTCAATCATTGGAAGATTTCCTGAAATTCATGGAAAACCACTTCCAGTCACTAGAGTCATTGTCAAACACAACAGCAAAAATTGGCTCTGAGGAACGCCGATCAGCAAAACATTCATCATCCAAGGTCCTAGTTGCATCCACGCAAAGACCTTGCTGCATTCTCTGCAAGGCAGATCATCCGCTATTCTCTTGTCGGGTATTTCTGCAAATGACTACTGACAAAAAGCTGCGAGTCATTCAACAAGCCAAGCATTGTGTAAACTGCCTAAAATCCGGTCATCGCTCTAGCGAATGCAAGTCCAGGCATTGCTCTAAGTGTTCGAAGAAGCACAACACATTGCTTCACTTCGAAACCAAAAATAATCAGGAGCAACCCAAGGGTTCAACCAGTCCACAGCTATCCAATTGCAGAGCAGGCACAATGCCCGGAGCAACCGCAGCAGCATCTGGCCAGACAGGATCGGTCGACCAAATAACGTCTCTCAGTACAAATACTCTCTTAAAAACTCGTGCTTATGTTTTACTGAGTACGGCCATTATCAAGCTAACGGATGTATCAGGAAATCAAATAGAATCGAGAGCAATATTAGATTCTGGTTCCCAATTGAATTTCATCTCAGAAAGGTTGCTGAAAAAATTGGGACTTCGTGGTACAAAACACTCCATGAGCATTGAGGGCATTGGTCAAAGTAAAGGAGAGACCCAAAAACGTGTGAATGTGCAAATCCATTCAAAAACAACTGGGTTCAAGGCCAACATTGAAGCCCAAGTTCTTACAAAAATTGTTTCGCCGCAACCGTCTCAACAAATCGACACATCCTCTTGGTCGATTCCTAATAACATAAAACTAGCTGACCCGCTATTTCATCAACCAGGTCCCATCGACATTCTAATTGGAGCTGAGTTGTTTTATGCCACATTAGCGATAGGCCAAATCAATTTGGGAGATTGCTTACCAATACTGCAAAATACCGTGTTCGGCTGGACAGTTTCTGGGAGAACCCAAAATTGCAACCCTGCGCAAAATAATGCGTACTGTGGCATATGTAGCGACGATGAATCACTCGACAAACATATCGAAAAATTCTGGCAGCTAGAAGAAGCAGGTGAACAATCGAGCAACTTCACGATGACTGAAAATCGCTGTGAGAAACTCTTCTTACAAACCACTAGAAGAGATAAAAATGGACGTTTCGTGGTTAAATTACCATTCAAGGTCGAACCTGGTAAATTAGGAGAGTCTAGTGAAACGGCGCTCCGGCGCTTTCACTCGCTTGAACGAAAACTATCGCGAGACCCAGCTGTCAAGGCACAATACGTGCAATTCATGAAGGAATATCTCGACCTTGGCCACATGGAGGAAGTGTGCTTCACGATGATCCAAGAACCGTACTTCTTTTTACCACATCATTGCGTGCTCAAACCAGAGAACACCACAACGAAGCTGCGCGTCGTCTTCGACGGTTCGGCGAAGACAACATCAAATATGTCGCTAAATGACATCCTGGCAACTGGTCCCACCATTCAAGATGACGTCTTCACTATTCTACTGAGATTTCGTCTGCCTCGATTCGTTTTTACCGCTGATATCGAAAAAATGTATCGGCAGGTTCAGATCGATCAACCGGATCGGAAGTATCAGCTAATCTGGTGGCGAGATGATGCGGATTTGCCGCTCAAGTGCTATCAACTCAGAACGGTGACATATGGCACCACCCCTGCATCATATCTTGCAACAAGAACCCTGCATAAACTGGCAGACGAAGTGGCATGCCAATACCCGTTGGCCGCACAAGTTCTGAAACAAGATTTTTACGTCGATGATGTTATGTCAGGCTCAGACAGCTTGATGATAGCACTGCAAAAACAAACAGAGTTGATATCAGCTTTGAAAACTGCCGGATTCAAGCTACATAAATGGTGTGCGAACCACCCACGATTGCTAAATGCTATGGAACCAAACCAGAAAGCCATTGAATTGAACTTCGCACATCACTCGAAGGACAGCATTAAGACAATGGGAGTCACATGGCACCCAACAAATGATTCCTTCGCGGTAAAAACAACGCTGACCCCCCAAACCAGGATCACTAAAAGAACGGCATCGTCTGAGATAGCCCACATTTTCGATCCCTTGGGCATTTTAGGACCAGTCGTAATAACGGCCAAACTGTTTCTCCAGCGACTCTGGGAACTGAAACTGGATTGGGATGCAGCATTGCCGCAAAACTTAAATACGACCTGGTCAAAATACACGGAGGGTTTAAGATGCCTGGGAGAAATCAGCTTCCCACGACATGTCTTCGCCCATCACCCACCAAAAAATGTACAACTTCACGTGTTTGCAGATGCCTCCGAACGGGCATATGGAGCAGCAGCCTACATACGTTCACTATGTCCGAACAACATTGTTATTGTCCGCCTATTGTGCTCGAAATCAAAGGTGGCGCCTCTAAAGCAAATCACTCTTCCACGCTTGGAGCTGTGCGCTGCCAAATTAGCAGCACAGCTCTTGGTACGTATCCAGAAGGACCTGAAATTACAGAACGAAAAAACATTTCTGTGGACTGACTCCATGATCGTCCTTGATTGGATAAACGCCGAATCTTCAAACTACCATACGTTTGTGGCCAACAGAATATCAACCATCCAACAAATATCCATTCCTGAGCAATGGAGGCACATCAAATCAGCCGAAAATCCTGCTGATTTGTTAACGCGGGGAATCTCGCCCGAAAAACTAGCAACCAACCATCTCTGGTTTTATGGACCTACGCTTCTACATGGAAACGAGAATCTATGGCCTAAACCTCACACAAAGGTCTTAGAATCACCACTAGAAAGGAGAGAAAAACCACGAGCAGTATGCAGTGGAACAACGAGCGAAACGACTAACTTCATTCAAATCATTGATCATCGTAACTCCTTTCGCCGCTTGCAGCGTGTCGTTGCATATGTTCTTCGATTCATAATTAAATCAGCAAGGCGTGCCGAATCTTCACCTATAACTACACCAAGCGTTAAGGAATTAGACGATGCGCAAACAATCATAATAAAATATATGCAGCAGCACGAATTCAGCGATGACATCAAAAATATCCTGAAATTCAAAGAAGTGTCAAAAACCAGTGACATCAGCACCCTATCACCCTTCATAGATGAAAAGGGTATTCTTCGAGTAGGAGGACGCCTTGAGGCATCAAATTTGAGCTACAACGCTAAACATCCTGCATTGCTACCATATGCACATCCGTTTACCAAGATGATCATTAACGACTTGCATAGAGAAAACATGCACGCTGGCCCTCAAACGTTATTGGCCATCACCAGACAAACATTCTGGCCCATAAAGGGAAAACATATTGCTCGCGCTGTAGTACAGCACTGTGTTCGATGCACAAGGGCAAGACCAAAATTGTTCACACAACTCATGGGCAATCTACCAGCAGATCGCGTTCAACCTGCCCGTCCATTTGTCAACGCAGGAGTCGATTTTTGCGGTCCAGTCTTTACGCACTACAAAACCAGAGGAAAACGACCGCAGAAGGCCTATATTGCAGTATTCTGCTGTTTTGCATCCAAGGCTGTTCATCTTGAGCTAGTCAGCGACCTATCAACAGATGGTTTTCTTGGAGCACTGCGGCGCTTTATGGCCAGACGAGGTCATTGTAGAAGAATATACTGTGACAATGCAACTAATTTTGTGGGAGCGCGAAATCAGCTTCAAGAGCTCAAGGAGATTGTCAGTAACAAGCTTTCTAAAGATAAGGTTACATTCGAGTGCAGCACCAAGGGAATAGAATTCCAATTCATCCCACCTCGAGCTCCGCATTTTGGTGGACTATGGGAAGCTGCAGTAAAATCGGCCAAACACTTGTTGCGGCATAACCTAGCCTCAGCCTCACTAACGTACGAGGAGATGGAGACTGTGGTCATTGAAGCGGAGGCCATACTCAACTCACGTCCAATCACACCACTCTCATCAGATCCCAACGATCTATCAGCCCTTACTCCAGCTCATTTGCTGATTGGTGATACATTAACCTCTTCAGTAGATCCACAAGCTGAACCAGTAAAGTTAAACTTGTTGACGCGCTGGAAACTCGTCCAACACATTAAAAATGAATTCTGGAAGAGATGGTCAAGTGAATACCTGAGCAACCTCCAACAGCGTTATAAATGGAAGCAGCAGTGCAACAACGTTAAGCCAGGCACAATGGTTATAATCAAAGATGACAACCTGCCTCCTTTGAAGTGGTCCCTAGGGCGAATACGCAATATAATCAAGGGAGAAGATGGACTGGTGAGAGTGGTCGATGTTCGAACAGCACATAATATACTTCGTCGACCAATTCATCGATTAGCTCCCCTCCCTGTTGAACAAGAGCTATCTGAACCATCTCCCAGCTCAAATCAAGGCGATTATACAAGGAAGATAAATGAATCACCAGGAAGGTCTGAAGACAAGACCAACAATCCTCCGAAAAGAGCTCGTCTCACGCTAGGTACCGCAATTGCCACCATGCTATTAACATGCTTGATCTTACCGGTGACTAGTATCAGCTCGATGAAGGTAACGCCTTTCAAAACAAATCCTGGAATATTCTTCGAGAACATAGGTTCTACAAATATCATTGCTAGCGAATGGAATCTCATAGCTTATTATGACATGGACCCATACTGGAAGGAATTTGAAATCTTGCGCAATTGCAGTTCAATTCTTGATAATTTATCTTCGGCAATGCACAAACGAGATTCCTATGCCAACATAGTTAAACAAATCAAACATGTTCTCAACGAGCTGGATCAAACCAATGACTTACTAAAAACGCAGCCACCATCCAGACAAAAACGCGGTGCGTTAAACATCGTCGGTAATGTAGCAAGTGCTGTATTCGGCGTTCTGGATTCAAAATATGCAGAAGACATGTCAACGACTATCGACTCAATCCAGCAGAACGAAGATCACCTAACAGAACTACTACGAAATCAAACTTCCATCCTCGATGCAACAATCAACGTAATGCAGAGAGACCATGCAGCTATAAAGGAAGAGTTTGAAAGAGTGCAGCAACAGTTCAACAGCATTTCCTTTCAAATCACGGGCATCGAAGACAAATTACGGCAGGAAAACCTAGCCCAATCGTTCTCTACGTTAGCACTACAAACCCTGTTAACTATCACCAACTTCCAGAAGACTCAAAACTCAATATTGGACGTCCTCACAAACACGCAGCACGGCAAATTGAGTACTCAGCTAATTTCGCCACGTCAACTAAGGGCGGAGCTAATAAACATTCGAGCAAACCTTCCTCCAGCATTAAAATTACCGGTAAATTTGGAAGATGTCTTGAAATTCTACAGTCTAATATCATTGGAAGGCAGAGCCACCACAAGGCATATTATATTCAAGCTACGATTGCCTCTCCTACGCTCAGAAGAATTTGAACTTTTTAAATTGACTCCGGTTCCAGTCAAAATAAACGACACATTAACTGCTATTAGGCCTTCATTCAAGTTCTTAATAGCCAATTTGCACCGAGATCATTACTATCCGCTTCCAGATTCAGAGCTAAGGGCCTGCATTGCGATTGAAGCGGAAAAATACCTGTGCAAACAACGTCATCCTCTCTACAAACTGGGCTCACAAGTGAGTTCTTGCGAAATGCGCCTACTGAATCGTATGCCTCCGAGCTCTCTGTGTCAAATCATGACCATGCAACCAGGACCATATTGGGTGCAAATGCACAATCCGAATCACTGGATTTACTCACTGGAATCGGAAACTACAATCAACGTAGTGTGCGACAACAACATGACTCAGCTTGTGCTTCAGAGCGCTGGAATTCTGAAGATCGACAGCGATTGCATCATAAAACAACCGCTCATCACCATTCAAGGTCACAAGGTGTATCCTGCAATTGAGAGACTGTCGTATGTCCCAACACTGAACCTAACAGACATAGTAACAAACCCAAACCTATCCTCGGCGTTGCGATATCATAATCATTACACACCACATCTTCACGAACTGGAAACGCTAAAACACCAACTCCAAGAAACAAGGGTCCAGCTTCCCGAGTTGATACACGGTCATAACATCCACCACTACTCGCTCGGTTACGCCAGCTTAGCTTTGGTAATCAGCATCATGATCTTCTTATTCTGGAGACTACGCCGCGTAAGAAGAGGTCAACCAGCATCATCAGCTCCAGATCTTGAGGCCAACTCACCACCTCACGACAGCAATCCTGAGACCAAGCGCTCTGAAGACTGTGCCACCGAAAATCTCTTCACTACCAGCTTCAACGATTGAATGCAGTTCATTCAATGCCGGGGAGGATGTTCAAAGTCGATCAATCTATTTATCAATATCAAACTTATACAATGACAATTTCATTCAATTCAATTCAATTTCATTCAATTCAATTCAATTTCATTTAATCATTCATATCATTTAACGTAAAATTCCACATAGAACGTCTTTAATTATAAACATGCAATTTAAGCAAATTTGTTAAATTCCGTTCTCACAAGTCTTTTCATGCACCTATCGCGTAAGTAGCATCATATTGCATCTGCCAGTTAGTCAGTTGAATTAAGGCATCATATTGCGTCTGACTTCTTATCGCAAGAACTATGCATGGAAAGGCTTGGGAACCGAAATTCCTATATTGTTTCTCACGACAGAATTTATGTAAATAACTGTATAAATAAGCTAGACAAGTAAAATAAAATTTAGTTATCCATTAACTCCCGTGCGCATTTTATTGCTCTTCTTCGTACCCGAACAAATAGTGTACTGGTCTAAGACCTTTACACACCGGCAAGGAATCTTGGTGCAACACTAAGTTTCAATCCGTCTGAAATTATCTAAATAAAAGAATTTAGATCAATCACATATGTTAATTTAGTTAGTAGTTTTCGGTTTTAGCGGTCCCCCCTCCCCCTGAGTCCTTCAAATCAAAAATCAAATTCCTGTTAAGACCCCCTATAGGGGCATTGGACAGAAACAACTTTCTTCCACAAGGCGCGATCCTGAGCATCGGCCTGAAGCTGTTGCCAGGACTTGTTAAGCCAATCGTAGTCCGTTTTCGAATGCCAAAAGTCGTTACCGTAGAATCAGTCCGTATCCGAGGCGCTGTATCCGTTTTTTGTATCATTTAGGTCTTAAGATCACGGGTGATAAGCTCATGATCCAGTGAGTGTCCATTTGCCATTTTTAGGGCAAGCAGGACTGGCTGTGGGTGAATTCTACAGCCCCATCCCACAGGAGGAGCCTGAGTCCTTACACTCAAAAATGGATTACCACTGAGATCCCCAACTATCTACAATTCCCCCAAAAATGGACTTTCTACCTTGAAAGGTTTGGGAGATAATGTGCGCTGAGCGTACGCATCGGCGTACGGCAGACGGCGCACAGAGGGGCCGAGTGGCGAAAAAGCGGAAAAAATTCAATATCTCGAGAACAGATTAACATAGAAACCTGGGGCCTGTTCCATTCGACTCAGAATAAAAAATACATCAAGTTCAACTGTACTTATTGAAATTTTGAAGAAAATTAATGAACTAATGAGAAAATGAAAGCCAATTGGCAAGACAAAAATTTCTGAAATTTTCGGAATAGGTTGTACTCATAAAAACCATTAGCAACAAGTATTTTGAGTGTATATTTAAATTAAATAATGTTTACAATTAAAAATTCAAGAAAGCTTAAAAGACTGGAGAATTTGGTAAATAATAAAACTAGGGATTCAAAGTCAAAGGTAGTTGAAATTGAAAAGATACTTACGATTTCAAATTCAAGGAAATTAGATTAACAGTTCCTTAGCTGCATCACTGATTTCCAGGTGCTTTTTCTTTGGTTCGGGTCTCATGTTCGTGATAAAAGTATATGAAGTCTCCAGTAGCTTGTGGAACACGTCTTCGTTGGTAGATAAACGAGACATTTTCCGCGAGTATCTGATCCTGAATGTCTTGTAATCCTTATTTCTACTTTCTTGTGCCTCTTCCGACAATATTCCGATTGGGATAATCGACTTCTGCACTATTTTAGCACCACGCAACAAAATCTTATGTACCGTGGATGGCATGTAGTACCATGAATACTTCTCAATGGCCATCTCTGCTGTTTCTTTTTAGAAGAGCCGGAATTTTTCTGGGTCGATCATTGCATTGCTATTTATGACATCCAGTATGGTAGCGATCCGGTGGGTGAGAGTTTCGTCGACTCCCGTTATTGCACTTGTGACCTTGCAATCATTGAAAAAACGTCTGGCAGTGTTGCCATTATTTGAAGTTCCGTAACCCTGCTTAACGAAGTCTACTTTGATGCCGACTTTCTCAAGAAACTTCATGTGTCGCAGCTGCGTTAATCAAGCTTTGTGGGTACGATGCTTGAAGGCGCGTATTTTATTCCTCTTGCTTTTTTCACCACAATCATCAAAGTCTTTAATTGGTCTCCCAACACATTCTGTGGATTCCTGGTCTCATATGTTAAAAACATATTCATTTTCCATCCAATTGCTGAATTTTTTTTTGAACCTCGCCCGGTCCCTATTTACCATTTCTTTTTGATAGAGCTTATGACTAGACAACGTTAGCAACTAGACTGAACTCGAATTAAAAGTGTTTTGAAGTGGGGACATGCATTATTTGAGCCAATTGGGTAAACAAGACAGTGCAACAAACAAAGGCGCACTCTAATCCTTTCCTTTCTTTGCGGTCTTATGATCGGATAGGCAGATAAAGGCAGATGATTTTTGTTCTAATCTTTACTTCAACACGTCTAGTTTGAAAAGTGACTTTCCACATATCGGAGGAAGCCAGAGCTTTTTTTGTAATCATAGCTGTTCTCAATGCTTATTTAAAATTCGTAACTTATAACGTTGTAAAGCGCTCTATTTTTTTTTTTTTGCCCAGTTTGACTCATGTGTGGCTTAGTTTGCCATCGTTGAGCAGAAAAAAATTTGATAATTTTTTCTCCCTCTTTTACAGTTATATATCACTCATTTAGAGTAGTGCGTAATTTGGTCAAACTTCCATTATTCTGACAGTGAGCCTAAATTAATTGGAATACCCTTGAAACAGGAAAAAAAACATGCTGTTCCTAGATCCTGTAGGTTATATAGTGTGAGAATCACAAACTAAATAATCAAAATTAGCGCTTTCGAAAATCGAATTTTTTTCGCTCTGGCACCACTGTGCGGCGTACAGACAGATTTTTCGCATTTTTAGGCTATTTTAGTCGTGAAATACGAAAAAAACAAAATTTCAGAGTAGCAAATTTGTTTTCCAAGTCGATCACAATACTTTATTATTAAAATAATTAAGTAAAATTGGGAAACCCTCCCAAATCTACCTCCCTGCTAGGCAATGCTTTATTTATTAACAGCAATGTTTTATTTATTTTAGCTGCAGAACAAATCATTATTAAATTGCCTAAAAATATAATTAATTAATTAATTTGCTTATTCAGAATATTTAAACATATACTTAGTGCACGCAGTGTCCCAAAAACATAACAGTGTTAAATTAAATATTTATGAAAATGTTGGCATCAAAAGGTTATCACCAAGAAATTCTAAATTTTTCGACTTAGTTTCGTCATAGCCGACAAATTTCCGATAGCGAATTTGACATCACCATTGTGACAATATATCACATTTTTGTGTAATTACAAAATTTGTCTGCAGTGGCAGTATCAAAGCACATGTCGGGGTTTAAATTTTTGACTACTTGGTGATGTCGCTCATTAAGTATGCTACCCGGCGCAACTGTTTCATTTGCATCTCATGAAGGCCTAATCCCACGTGACAGCACCATGTGACGGCCGTGTGCCTGGTTTCTCACGACCCCCTATCGTGCTAAAGAAGTTATAAAAATGTTTTTAATTTTTGTAATAGTTTTAGTGAAATTGTGCATTTTGTATGGGAGGTGGTATAAGGAGGGGGTTCTTAGTGACCTGCACAAAAACAAAAAAACATAAATATGGTGTTTATAGCTATATGTCACAAAATTATTCACTAGCCTTAAAGTGTGTTTTTTGATAGGGTTTCAAGGTATTGTACGAAAATGGGGAAACCCGGGTTTTCGGTACATGTACCTTTTGTTTGGGTCCTTAGTTATATGTCGCAGAAGAACTCGCATTGATATCTTTTCCTAAAATATTCGTAGAGCTTTGTCTGATTGCAATTTAAATGAGGGACCAGTGACCTGAATCCCCCTTCAACACATCTTATCTTCCATGCATTGTGAACCCACATTGCTCTCCGTTTTCAGTGATGATATTTTTTGCCAATAACATCTTCTTCCGCTAAAGCAAGTGCTATCATCCCTAATTCAAAGTTTTTGAAACTTCTCAACATTTTGTCTCTGGGTTGTTGTGTGAGCTACAAAAATAATACTGCACTGAACTGCAATCATGAGACACCGTACGGCAGGCGCACGGATCTGGTGCAGACAAGTAAGGTCATCCGTCATCGTATTCGTCAGTCGGCCGACTTGCAGCATGGTGCGGGCTCGTTGTCGTCTGGTGGGACCATGAATCGTTCACAAAACGCCTTACCATGAACCGTGGTTTTGTAAGATGGTGGGATGGAAAAACTTACTGATGATAATGCTGTATTTATCGAGATTTCTTAAAAGTTCGGAACGATTTTCACACATTTGATTGAGAGTTGTGCCACCAAACCATGGTTTTCTTCATAGAATTTATATTTCATAGAATGCTTTTAACGTACTACTAGTCCTGTTTTTATTTACTTTGTAAATTTGAAATCGGTTTTGCCAATTAATTTTAAATATCAGTTAGCTTATATATAGGACAAAGTTACGATTGTACCTAAAACCTTAAGCTCCAAGAAAAAAATTCAAGGAAATTGATGAATTGAGTTTTCTGCATATTTGTCTTTGCTGAGACTTTCAACTGATCAGCCTATAAGTTTGCTCTCCACACCCCATTCTGTATAAAATTATAATCTTCTGTAATTGTCGATCAGTTTAATGAAGATATCAGCAGAGACCGAAACGTCACGAATAATAATGCGTAACAATGTAAAATCCGAAAATCTTTCCTTTGAATTTGAAATGCATTGTGAAAACATTCACCAAACCATTAGAGAGCTCTACGGAGAGCAAACTCTCCAGTTAGTTCGGCGATTGGAAACGATAAAATACAAAATCGACACCATTCTCAACCAAATAGCCTTCGAAAAATAATGTAAATGAAAGAAATTAGTTCACAAAGGCTTAAGAATCAAATGCACATGGGACAAATACCGTAGCAAGGCTATTTTGAAGGAAGCGAGTCAGCAGCTCTGGAGGAAAGACACCCAATTCAAAACAGCTCAACTACCTCAATAAAGAAGCCATATTCCTTCACCTCCTCCTCGGTAGCCCTTTACCGGGAGTTACCTAATAATACCTAATTATTTAGATTCTTTCATTTTAGAACGCAGAGAAGCTGAATTTATTAAAAAGAGAACGATACAGGAGCAGAAATTCAAGAGTTCAGAATCAACATTGGAAGCAGTGCAACCAATGCCGACGAGAAGCAGCAACGTAGCTGTCAACCTTTCATCAACGCCGTTAACCTAGGAACAAGAGGATGTGTTAAACAAACAATTCAAAATCGCGCTTACTCCGGCAAGCATTCCAACCGAAATCATTCAGCAAATAGAGCCGGCAGTCAGAGGTATTCCACGAGCGATAGAAATCAGACACGAGATCTCTCATATCATCAAGCGGCCGGTGAATAATATTCCATGAAAGAACGGAAAGCTTTACTACTATTACTCTACTACAATGGTACTACAACCTAAATCGGGCCTTGGCCTTCAGGTTCCTTAACATATTTCATTACTTATTGTGGAAGGGTTGGTAGACCTGCGCACAATCCTCTGCCTATAATTTTTTTCATTTTCGTAGATTGAGGTGACCGAGGTATACCCTAGCAGACATTATGGTGGAATTATGCGTCGATCGGGATTTGAACTCACGACCTTGTAGAACAACACGCTACACCCCAGCTTTCCCCATCTATAACACAACCGTTTGGTCTTCGCTGCAAAATTCAGAGAGCTTAATTAAATTAAAATCTTTCTTTGTTATCATTCAAGAAAACGGCTTCTCTTCTGCAGTGCCATGGTAAACATTAAACATACTGGAGCCAAGAATCTTGTTATCACTATTGACCCATGGCCCTTGGGTAACCGCCAAGTTACCCCTGTACCGATTTCCACTTTGGCATCCTTTTCCATTTATTTTCTCGTATCGAGATAGTTCTGATTCACGACCTGCTTTAGGAATTGCTAAGACTCAATGTTTCGGTCTTTTACCATAACGATACCGTGGATCAGACGCCAAATATATGAGCAACGGCTAACCATGCGTTGTTATAAGGTGGCTTCATTCCACTTACTGCCTTCATGAAGAAGTCATTCGATTATACGATATTCTAAGAATATCTCATATCCATTCACTCCAATCCATCCTGATTTTGAGAACACCTCCTCCATTCATGATCCATCAAAATGTTTGATACAGCCTCAGCAGAGACCGAAACGTCGCGAATAATAAAGCGTAACAGTATAGCATCCGGATATCTTTCCTATCAATTTTATAAAGTTGAATTGTGTAACATTGTATGCGAGGGGTTAGATGGAGAAAAGCTAATCGGTTTATTTTTCTCCAACATAAATTATTATCTATACATATAAATATAATTGTAGTGTCTGTCTGTTATTTGTTAAGAAATGGCTATAAAGTAGCTTTTTGCTTTATTTTAGCAATAACTAAGCAGAAACTCACGTTTTTATACTCTAGATGAAATCTGAGAGTATATTGTGTTTGCCTTACCGTTTGTAACGTTAAGAAATAACGCTCGCACAGAGCGGCCAAGGGTACAGAAATATTTGTTGTCGCTCAAAAACCTCAATTCCGAGTTGCTGTCTGTCCGCCTATCTACAGCATAACTCTCGAAAGCTTTGAGCTATAGTGCTAAAAATTTATGTGTGTCATTTTTAGCAAAAAAGTAACTTTAAGGTCGTGAATGGGTTGCATCCCCCCATCCCTTCTACCCCCTCCCATACAAATTTCATGAAATTTCAAAATAATAAGAAACTGATTTTTCCTTGAAACTATTTAAGCTAAGTATTATAATATAGATATCATTTATATCACGGAATATTGACCCTCTCATACAAATGGACAATTTTCAAAAATACATATTTACGATTTTCATTGAAACTGGTAAAGCTAAAAAGACGAAATTTTGTCAGAATTAATTCTACTATAATTAAAATTTATTTTAAAAATAATTATCAACTTCATTCACTCCTTCTACTCCCTCCCATACAAATTTCACGAAATTTTGAAATTTAAATTAAATTATTTTTTTTCGAAGCTGTTAAAGCTATTAACTTGATATTTTATATACAGTATAGAAATATAAATATTAATAATACGAAAAAAATTGTTTTGATTCGTACACTCCTTCTACCCCCTCCCATACAAATGCATAGTTTTTGTTAAATGCATTTTATCGATTTCCATTCAAACTTCAAATTTTGCCAGAATTTTTTTCTTAATAATTGAAATAAGTGTTAGGAAAAATTATCAGCTCCGCTTCACTCCTTTTACCACCTCCCATACAAGTGCCTCGATTTCAGGAAAACTATTACTAATTTCATTAAAAATGTGTAAAATTCTTCTCTGTCTATCTGTCTGTTCACGCAAAAACAGCTGAACCGATTGTAATGAAACTTTCACAGTTTATTAGCTATGCTTCGAGATGTAATCTGCTTTTGGTTTTATTTCCCTCCCCTCACGTCTTCTACGCCCTCCCATACAAAGTGACTCATTTTTAATAATATGTAATAATCAAATTTTCTTGGAAATTATAAGAGCTATTTATTTGAAATTTTGAATATATTATTTCTATTACAAATGCAATCTTTAAGTTTACAAATTATTTAAGTCCTGTGGCTTCTTCCTCCACCTCCCATACAAACTACAGTTTTTCATTAAATACTATTCATCAATTTTCTCAGTACCTATAAATTCCATCGAGCTAAAATTATGTATCAAATCCTTAATTAGCATTATTATTAATATCGGAAAAAAATTAACCGATTATCTTCACTGCTTCAACCCCCTCCCATACAACTTGACACAATACCACGACTTTTCAAAAACTCGATTTTCTCAAAAAATGTGGCCGTTACTGATCTAAGATTTAAAATATATCAATTTCATTATGATTATAGCTGTTTGTCGAAAAATCACCAAAACCCCCACTCCTTCTACTACCTCCCATACAAATTGCACAATTTCATTAAATCCAATATACTAAGTTTCTCAGTACCCATTCAACTCTTCAAGCTTAAATTTGGTACAAAACATTTTTATACTCTAGATGGAATCTGAGAGTATTATAAGTTCGCTCTAAGGTTTGTAACGCCAAGAAATAAGGCGCGGAGAAAAAATGAATGATACAGAAGTTAATATTATCACTCAAAAATCTCAAAACCGGACGTCCGTCCGTCCGTCCGTCCGTGCGCTCTCTAGATTGAGAACGCGTTGAGCTAGAAAGTTCAAATTTTGTACACGTCGTTTTTGACAAAAAAGTAAGGCCAAATCGCTCCACCCCTTCTACCCCCTCCCATACAAAATGACACAATTACGCAATTTCACAATAAACGGATTTGCTCAAAAAGTATAAAAGTTATTGGCCTGAAATTCAGAATATATTACTTTTATGGTAATATCAATCTATCATATAAAAATTGTGCGTGTCCTCCTTCTCCTTCTGCCACCTCCCATACAAACTGTACTTATCATGAATTACTCTAAGCCAATTTCCTCAGTGCTTATAAAATTCAGCGGGCTGAAATTGTGCACCAAATATTTATTTAAAATTGTTAGTAAGGTCAAAAAAAATGAGATGATTGGCTTCACCCCTTCTACCCCCTCCCATACAAAATGACACAATTTCGCAATTTGACAATAAATGGATTTACTCAAAAAGTATAAAAGCTATTGGTCTCAATTTTGGTATATGTTACTTTTTTAATGATTTAAATCTACAGTACAAAAATTATTTGCGTTCCCATACAAACTACACTTTTTTCTGAAATGCTCTAAGCCGATTTTCTCAGAACATATAACATTTGTTGAGCTCATATTTTGTAATAAATATTTAATTAATATTATTACTAAGATGAGAAAAAAAATATTTGATTTGCTTCACTACTTCTACCCCCTCCCATACAATATGACACAGTTTCACAACTTCACAAAAAATCGATTTTCTTGAAAAGTATGAATGGCACTAGTCTGAAATTTAAGAAATGTCAATTTTATAATATTCCTAGTAATTTCTGAAAAAATCATTAGAATCCCCCCACTCTTTCTACCACTTCCCATACAAACTGCACATTTTCACTAAATCAAACTCACTAATTTTCTCAGTTCCCATTCAGTTTTTGGAGTAAGCATTTTGTATAAAACATTTTCATAGCTACTTTAGCATGATGTCAAAAAAATTAGTTCAATGCTATCATCCCTTCTAACACTCCCCATACAAAATTTCTTGGGATCACAAAAAATTCTATTTCATCTAGAGTATCGTAAGATTACACTTTACGCGCAATCGTAGCCCTGTTATGTTTATAGCTACTCTTACATGATGTGAAAAAAATTAGTTCAGTAATATCACCCCATACAAAATTCCTTAACATCACAAAAATTTCACAAGCTACAACTATTCACATATCCTTAACGCTCTTCCATACGTATATGATCTCAAATCACGGGATTGATTTGATCACGAGCCTGTCCCATAAAAATGTGAGTATTGTGGTTTCATTCTTAATAATTTATGGTTCTAATTACAACAAAATACAAACTATTGTCTTCAAAGAGCCATTAAAGTGATCAGATTATATATCCCGGATAATGTATTACTAACTACATTCCCAAAAATTGTTTATTTTGCGGTTCTTACGCAGACAAAGTCGCGGGCGATCAATCAATCAAATTCCTGTTAAGACCGGCATCGGACTGAAACAACTCTCTTCCACAAGGCGCGATCCTAAGCATCGGCCTTAAGCTGTTGCCAGGACTTGTTTATTCCTCTGGCCTCCTGCTCAACTGCTTACTTCCATGTTTTACATGGTCGACCAACTCGACGTCTTCCTTGAGGATTATAAACGAGAGCCTGTTTGGCGATGTTCCGCTCTGGTTTCCTCAAAGTATGACCGATCCACTGCCAGTTCGGCCTTTGAATCTCAATACCTATTTTAGTTTGGCCAGTTGTACTCCAAAGTTCGTCGTTTGAGATCACTTCTGGCCAGAATAATCCTAGAATGCCTCAAAGGCATTGGTTCACGAAATTCTGTAGTTTCTTGGTAAGTCGAACGGTCACTTTCCACGTAGTACAACGAACGCCATGCCATTTTTGGATTCACTTTCAGGGTCAATATACAAAATAGTGTTGCCACTAGGGGTTCGTTCTTCTCCTGATCCTGTCCACCTGGCCTCGCTCAAGCCTAAGATTTCGATGTTATAGTGCTCCATTTCACGGTCGATCACTTATTGGCGGTGCAAGGACCGAGTAACCCCAGCTCTTCCCCCGTCATTCAATGTTCGAACGTTCCAGAAGCCAATCATAGTCCGTTTTCGAATGCCAAAAGTTGTTACCGTACCGCTGTATCCGTTTCTCGTATCAGTTAGGTCTTAAGATCACGGGTGATAAGCCCATGATCCAGTGAGTGTCCATTTTTAGGGCAACCAGGACTGGCTTTAGGTGAATTCTACAGCCCCGATTCCACAGGGGGATAATTAGCTCAGGTCCGTGGAGTCGCTAGTCTCCAAAGATAGTGGGCGATCGCTAGTGCTAAACAAAGATATAGTTCAAAATTTGAGCTCGATAAATGATGAGAAAATTAGTTTAAAGTATTCCTTAAAAAGTGCAGTTTGCATTGGAGGTGGTGGAAAGAGTGGGGAGATTGAAATAATTTGTTTACCATAGATCGCATTTATAATAAAAATTATATAATTAAATTTCAAACTATTCGCTCTTACAGTAGAAAATTTTATTATTATGTATTTTTGAAAATTAGTCATTTTGTATGTGAGGGGGTAGTAGGCGTGGGGGATTGAAATTGTAGACCAACACGCTACCCCCTAGGCTACTCCAAAGCGGTAGATCGTACACAAAAGTTAGATTTCCATCACTTTTGCAATCCAAAATGATTGCAGTCTCCCCTGGTGTGCTTGAAGGTATCATATTAGGGCTCCTTTATTTAAAATTGTGATTTTTAACCAGTACCATATATTTTCGTACCATAGGCAGTTGTATAGAAGCCATATATCTAGTTACACGCTCTCAGATTTTTCTAAATAAAAAAATGCTCAAATTTTCACATTTAGTTACGTTACGAATTAGATCTAACTCATATAACACAATGTCGTAACGCAGCTTAAATTTAATCCAATCCTAAATACGTATAGATGTAAAGGACATTATCTATTTTCTATTCAATCTATCTCCACACTTTCTTTGAAATGTTTAAAATTTTCTGATTGGATTTCCAAATCCATTCTCTAGAGCCTTTTTGCACTTATACAACATGATTATCCTGGTTCTTAAGATTCGAGTCTTTTGTTAAATGAAAATTTGATTGTCCCAAATTGCGCAAATCAAGTCGTGTATTCCTTGGAGCATATTATTCTACTATACTTATACATATATGAGGATACTTGACGGTTTTTTTTTTCTATTCTTTTTCTGCTACGTTCGGTCTCTTCAGTGCGAGTACTTAGCTCAAATTGATTCGGGATAAGCCTCCAATCTATCCGAAATTTGTGTTGTGATTATGCGAATGACGAGTATGTACACGCACGCATAAATGGTGGGAAATGATAAAAGCGAAAACAAAATTCTATGTCCTTGCGAAAGAAAACAACATGAACCGACGACCGTGTATGCTCTGGGGAGCTTTAATGTTCTTTTATAAGAACAATCACATAAATTTAGCGGATACGACATTTATGGCGCTTTCTAAACTTGCAACATGAGAAAGTGCTAAACAAGTGGCGCATAAATTCGATGTCCTGTGAAAAAAATAACCAGGACCCATTTCCAGGCCCTTTTTCTTTATTTGTCGAAGAATAGTAAGTGGGTGGTAAAATAAAGGAATTTTAGGCTAAGGGTTTTTTTTTGCCGCCGGGTTTCAAGATAAACTACTAAGGGGTTGTACTCGTACAAGATGGTCAATGCTAGGCACATATTTCAAGTTAGCCGGACCCCAAAACATCAGTGGCCTACTTAAGGAACGAAATTTATTGCACTATTGACCTAGTCCTCCCAATTGACTATTAATTTGCCAACTTAAAATATGGACATGACTTCCTGAGTTTATAGTGGCATTAACTGTATGCTCATACGGTTTCCCATTCATGCGAAATTGGATGTAATTTCGAATATACGTAAGGTAAGTATCCTTCGAACAAGAGATGCTTCCTTTGGCATCCTTTTGTTGGCGTCATAACGCTGAGATGAGTTTTACCATGGCACATGAGTGCTGAGCATAAATCCTGGCAAAGTGCTACTCTGATATAACAATATTATCCTTAATGGTGTGTTTACATATTTCTCGATGAACCGGTAATATTTTTCGCATAATTTTAAAATATCGCACATATTCGCCCCCGATTATGGCTGAGACGTGGTGTTTAAGGGCTTATGCGCACGTAGAATTTCGGTGCTTCAGAATTCGAGGAGATGGAAAATTTAGAATATATGAATGACACATATAACTTTTTATCAGGATTAGGCACGAAACTATGTTCATTATTTCATGATATAAATTGGAAGGTATCTTAAAATTAGCTACAATTTTGGATACATTACTGCTCCCTCACGCAGCCTATTTATTCGATTCGATGGTACCCGAATATAAATTCTTCATGTGAAAGGATAGCTATTTCTTATTCAGGTAGGGTTTAAGAAGATGTGTTCGAGGAAGCCGATGGTTCGGAAATTCTGTGAATCCCTCTAAACTCGAAAGACTGGCCACGGGGATGGGTTAATCAAATATTCACATAACATCGAAATGATGAAACATGTAAATTTTGTCGTGCGTAAATGTTTTCAAATATGTTAAGATGGGAGTCAAGGGATCGTGTAAAGGTAAATTTAAGTGAAAGTTTGTGTTTATGTTTTTTTGTATTAAAAGATTTATTGCAAAATTTATCGGTTTCTGTGGTTTTGTAAATATGCATGATGGCTCGTTACGGCTTCGGCACGTACTAGGGATTACAAGTAAAAACATGTAAAATAAGTTAATTGTGGTTTTCAATCCAATGAATCAAAAGATATCTAAGTTAATATTTGCAGTTACTATAAAAATGTTTTAAGCAAGTTTTGAGCTTTAAAAATTCAAAAAGTACCGAGAAAATTGAAAGTTGGTATCTTCAAATTGAAACATTTACGAGTTAGGTGATAGAAGAAGTTGGGGATTGTTTCAAACTCCAAATCGGTAGCTTCAATACTGCGTGCACGAAAATTGACACACTTTTCAAGTTTTGAAAATGTGTCATTTGAATGGGGGCATGGTAAAAGGTGTATCAGTGTAAATAAGTTGTTTACTTCTTACTACAGTTAATACGAAAATGTTTTACAGCAAATTTAACATTGACAAAGCCCTCTAAAGTGAAAGCCATTTAAGTCAATTCAACAACAACAAGTTGGAATCAGAACAAAAATAACACTTCCATACAAATTCACTCACATCCGCGTTTATTTTTAAATGAAGTGTTAAAGATAGTTCTTTAGTGCTCGGCGTATAATTATGACACGATGATAGCAGTGCAATATATTTTTAATTGAAAAAAGCGTAATCAAAGTCCAGTCTCGGTTTCTCTCATTGAAGAGAATCTGTCATTCATATTGTGCAGAGTTCCCCGGTTAATTTTCACACGGAAAACTGTAGAATTTTAGTTATTACGAAAACGTATGCAATCGCGTTACATTTCCGCGCTTAATTTTATTTAATTATGGTTGTGTTGTTTTCGGAAAAATGTGTTCTTACGGAAAGATCATAAAAAAATTATACAGGTAGTCTTTTGAAATGGAAAAATCCATGACGTCATACCCACTGGAGGCATTCAAGATGGCCGGTAAGTCAGTTGTGCCCAGCTTGAGCTCTAGAAAGCTTTGACATTGTGCAAATTTCGTCGGAGTGGTAGAAGGAGTGAGGGGAAGGGACTAAGTACTTTCAATCAATCTATTTCCTGATAGAATCCTCCATAGGATCATATAAAAAAAACAGTTCTCTGCAACAAGGCCCGATCGTGAGCATCAGCCTTGAGTTCTTGATAAAACTTGTATATTATGCAAGCTCCTTATTTCACTCCTCAAATTCATGAGCAATCCAATGACTTCCTTCAAGGCTATAATCGCAAGTTTTTTCCTTTCCTCAAAGCGTGCCCAATCCACTGCTACGTACACCTTTAAAGCATATTGCTTATTTTTGTCTGATCTGCTGTACTCCAAAGTTCGTCGCTTGAGATGGCGTCTGAACAGAATATCCTTAAAATGCGAAGGATGTATTAACTCACGAAAGTTTCCAGTGTTTTGGTTAGTTCAGTTTGGTAGTTAGTACTTTATCTTGCTTGCGAACCAAATTTATTCGATAAAAATAAAGTCTACAAATTTAATGGAAAGATTTCCGGATTTTATGCTGTTGTGCTTTATTAAACGTGACGTTTTGGCCTCTGCTGAGACCTTTGCCAAAGAGAGACGTCACGTTTAATAAAGCACAGCAGTGTGAAATCCGGTAATCTTTCCTTTAAATTCAAAATGCACACTAAAAATATTCACCAAACCCACTTGTACAAAATTTTAACTATCTAATCTGACACGTTCTCTAGCTAGATAACATATGGACGGGCACGATAATCTGGACACAGCTCCCAATCGGTATCGAGCCATTGAGACAGCACATTGCCTGCATTGGTACATAAAATGTAAATGGAAAATAAAATAAATGCAGATAGGAGGTTAAGCGAAGGATTAACATTTGAACAAATGAAAACGCCACGAAGCCTGTAGGTCAGGAGGCCAAAGCGCGAATTAGGTTGTAGTACTATTGAATAAGAACAGTATGGAATCAAGTACTTATAAGTAACTATGCGTCAAACCAAATAATTGGTTGATAAGTCATTAATGCATCATTCTTACGAGCGTAGTCATTAACGAGTCCGAAAATGAAACTTTAATGAATCGTTGAACGTACTAAAAAGACTCCTAGCTAATAATTCGATTTTAATAATGAAATTTTGTACGAAAACGAAATAAAACTAGATTACAAATTTCATGATTCCATCATCTCCTCTACCCCTCCCACATAAATGTATGGTTTCATGAATATAAAAATATCTGGCAACAAGTCGGAAGCAACTTTATTATTCTTGGGACAAGTTAAGAATGCGTGGAAGGTCAGTATGCACGTTAAGGTGGATATGGAAGACTAGGGGAGTTCGGGTTCTAGGGCAGGGCTGTTATCGTGTTATCGTCCGCAGGATTTCTGCCAGGGGAGGGCAACATTTTCAGAATGACGGGGCCTTAGGTCCTTCATTTTTAAACACATTTAATAAACAAGTGAAACAATTGCTTTTACTCTGCTCGTACCATTGGGGAAAAAAACAAGTTTTCAAAAACAAAACGAAAATTAAAAACATGCAAATTATTTGAGAAACGACGGATAAAACGAATAAAAGAAGTCGGTGAATGTTTACTTTGAATTTTTTGATTCTATAAACTGAAGGAAAAGCGGCTGCGGGAAGTACATTCCGTATTTCGCTTGCTCGAGGTAGAAACGACTATTTATTTTCCATTTCACCACTACGTAAAAATATCTGTAGTAAATCCTGAGTACTCCGACATTTCTACGATATTCAAGGAATTCTATGGATGCCGTGATCGTCATCATTAGTAAGTTGGAACGCAAATCTCTGAATTTGGTCCAGTTTCGCTAGATAAGTTGTGGATGCTACAGCCAGATATGCGAATTTTGATCCAAAGTGTTCGACAATATTTCTCCACAAGAAGGTGACTACAAAAATTCCGAAATGAAAGACAATAGTTGACAAAGGAAAGTAACATATTGTTGCGAGCTAGGGGTTCGCCGGGATTTCAAGTAAAACACAATTCGTTTAAAAATAAATTAATAATTTATTTATTCGCACTTTAACTTAATTCGCACTATATGGCACCACCACCGATATTGTTCTATCGCGTTCTTGCACCGGTTCGCGTCTACCGATAGATGTCGCTGAATGACTGACTCCCGCCTGAAAGCTTCGTGCTTTTATACCATTTTTCTCCAATTCTCGAACCTTCCATGGTGTATGTTGTCGGTGTGTGTCTCAACTATACTGGAAAGGTCTAGATCTTTAATTATGGCTTTTTACATACGGGGGATACTGTTCTACATAATTCTGGAATATTCCAGAAAGATCAAATTGCGTGGTTTGCCAGATCTATAACAATATCGTCTTTCTTATCCTCTGAAAGCAAGAATGCTTCTACTAGCTTCTACTATTTAGGCTAGAGCCAACGTTCCTATAGTCAAAATCTTGATTAATAATTAAAGATTCTACGGTTTTGCAAATACTAAACGCAGTTGCACCTACATGACCCAAATCATGCCATCACAATGGTCGTCCGCAACGATTGGCTGCTCCGTTCAGTTGCAGCGACTAAATTCCGCACCCACGAAATCCCACCTTTAGGATATTAAATCCAAACAATCTTAGGAACGTTGAAATCGCCCGAAATAACGATTTCAAACTGAAGAATTTTGAAAAAGGACCTTATTACTCTTTGTAATATATTTTGGATTGCGATGAATTATGCGAACAGAATCTCATGCTAGTCTCGCACCGCACTTTGGTAGGTATCCCAGCTTTTTGTCCACAATTTTAAAAGGGATCAATGAATCAGGAAGGTCTACGTTTTTTGTTTTCTGTAAAAGTGAGTGGCGACTCTGACTAGCTAGTATATGATTACTAGTGTATGCATCCTAACTCATAGGGAGATATCGTATGTATGAATACTAAATAGAGCCCGTGACAAGAGAGATACACTTGTCGCGGGCTCTGTTGACTCACCAACTCAAACATGAAGAATTAATTACTCTTCCACGTCATCAGGTGATGTTTCTTCCTAGGAATCGTAGAAGAAGGATCAGTCAGATATTATACTAAGATTATAATAAGAATCTGTATAACTACATAATCTTACAACACGATACTAAAAAGGAAATGTTTCATAAATATTTGTCATTAAGACTCACATATTTTTATGGTGTAGTAAGTTGAAGTCAAATTCCAGAGGAGCAGATGCCCGCTTTGCCCTCTCCTGTGGACGCCCTTGGCTGTTGTCAATTATTTAACACTAAGCTGCGACTACGGTCAATAGCTCTAGAACGTATAATCATTACTTCATTCGTCCATTTATTCAAGTTTGGATTTGTATGGGTAAGGGGATGGTAGAAGGGGTTAGTGGATGTTAATAGTTGTTTAATTACTTGCTTGAAGCACGTTCAATATTCTTTGTATAGAATATTAGTTTCATAAACAAAGTTGGATCGAATTTGAAATTCGGTGTATTTTATGTTCATGAAACCATATATTTGTGTAGGAGGCGGTAGGGGAGGTTAGGGATTCGTAAAATTTGTGATGCAGCCTTAGTTTGTTTCTCATGGAAGGTGTTCGTAAGAAATTTCAAGTTCGCAGCTTTAAATTTTTTTTTTTATTTCAATAAAATTTTTTGGCATTTTGTGGTTTTTTTCTCAATACTCTTGAAACACCTCGTACATGCTAGAGCCCACTTTAGTGCATAACAGTTTTAGTTTAATTATTATTTTTTTATGTATGTATTTCAAATGGAAGTATGCACCTCTAAATTGTGAACTTTGCATCTCTTACCACATCCCTAAAAAAATACTTAACGTTTTCGACCTTTCACCCTTGAACGCAGTTAAGAGTAAAATAATTGACAGCAGCCGTGCCCTAGATCCAAAATTCCCTTAGTCTTCCATATCCACCGTATCGTGCATATTGACTTCCTGCGCACCTTCAACTTGTCCCAAGAATAATGTAGTTGAGTCCGACTTGGCAAATATCTTATGATAAATTTACGATGTTATAATGCGTGAATAACAAATCTAATGGCAACTAAACACCGATGACCAGGATCGCCACCTTTTGGAAGAGAAAATTGGGGGGTCCTAATCGGAACTAACTACACTATAAAATATTTTACACTTTAAACTTAATCGATTTATCGAACTATGCACCGCAGTTCAAGATCCCCTCTCTGATCGCTTTAAATGTTAAGATGAACATATTTTTTTTGTCAGGCATATTCCATGCTCGTTTTTATCAATCAATGAATCAAATTCCTGTTAAGACAGAAACAACTATCTTTCACAAGGTGCGATCCTTAAGACCTTAAGCTGTTGCCAAGATTTGTTCATTCCTCTGGCCTCCTGCTCAATTGCTCGCTTCCAAGTGCTACTTGGTCGACGAACCCGACGTCTTCCTTGAGGGTTATAATCAAAAGCCTCTTTGGCGATGTTTCGCTTTGGTTTCCTGAAAATGTGACCCATCTACTGCCACTTCCGCCTCTGAATCTCAATGCCTATTTTAGTCTGCCCAGTTTTACTCCAAAGTTCGTCCTTGCAGATCACTTCTGACCAGAATATCCCTAAAATGCTGCACCCGTTCTACCCCTTCCCATACGAAATGACGCAATTCGATAATAAACGGATTTCCTTAAAAAGTATAAATGCTATTAATCTGAAATTTGGAATTTAATACTTTTATGATAATGATTTGTGCCTTCTTCCTCTTTCTACCATACAAATTGCACTTTTTCATGAAATTTAGAGTATTTCATGAAAAAGTGCAAATTTACTCAGTACGTATAAAATTTATCGAGCTGAAATTATGCACTAAATATTTATTTAGAATTATTAGTAAGACCAAAAAATTAGACGATTAGCTTCACTCATTCTACCCTCTCTCACACAATCTGACACAATTTCACAACTTTACAAAAAGTCGATTGTCCTGAAAAGTATGAATGCTGCCGATCTGTAAATTTAAAACATATCAGAAGCATGATGTTTGTAGCTATTTTTGAAAAAGTCTTTAAGAACTCGTTCCTCCTTCTATCACCTCCCATACAAACTGCACAATGTCACTAAATCTAATACACTAATTTTCTCAGTACCTATAAAATTTTTGAGTCCTGAATTTTGTTTAAAATATTTTGATAGCAACTCTAGCGTGATATGAAAAAATTATTTCAATGTCGTCACTCCCTCTACCACTTCCCCTACAAAATTCCTTAAGATCAACAAATTTTTCTTTCACGCACGATTGGGCTTAACGTCCAATCGTAGTCCTATTATAATTCCATCATTATTTGCGAGCCCTCTTAAAATTATTCGCTGGGTACTTTTAATGGCAACCACCCATTTAAGTAATTGGGTGCAGAATCAATTTATCTAAAACTATACATCTGTCTAAGCCAAATTAATATCAATTCGAACATCGTATTCGATTGGTTACTAAATTATTCACATCAAAGTTTCCATCTTGCTGCTAGGAGTAAGAATAATAAATTTCTGTGCAAATTGTTACTAAATATTTGCTTGTATATAATATGACTTCGGTGCAGAACGTTTATTTATAGATACAGATGTATATCTTTCTTTAGAGATGAATAAATCTTGAATAATAAAAACAGCAAAAGCATTATTTTACTCTAAGATTTAAAAAACTACCTCTACACTTAATGCTGAATGACGATAAAGATTCACAAATATTAGAGAATACTTCATTTCGTATAGTTATGTTACCCTACAATTGCATTTGTGAAATCCTTGTAAATAACGAAGCAAAGCTGAAATATTTCGCAAAGAGAACAATTATTAGTGTTTATTCTTCAAATCCTTTGAATCTTTCAGCATGTCCTTCCAGCTGAGATTGAAATGGGACGACAGAGGAAACCTGCCTGTTGCAAATGAAGTCCTTCTTAAGATCACATTTATGTACACCTATGAGACCACTTTTGGGAACAAAGCAAGCATATATCCTTGGCGAATTGCACACAGTTCTGGTCGTCATAGGGAGGATAGAAAGATTCTTAATCCTTATACACACATATTTATTTTCAGCTCGGGTATTCTAATATGTGTGAGTATATTAAAGGAGATTTATGGAGTGGAACGGGAGTATCAGTGGCGCTAGCTACACCAGCAGCCAGCCAGTTCTCGATTAAGAATCATGTTTGCATATGACACGCAATTAACTCAAAAGCTCTTCGTGAAACTTCAGAGCTATTGGGGCGGGCATACACGTGAAGTACCTTTGTTTGCGTTCGCCCATTGTACTCAAACTCGAGTAATTGAGATAAGCACTCTTGCCAACGACACTTCTGTAGGAATTCGTTGTTATCTATCCGCTTGAATAAGCTTAAAAGAACGCTAACAGCCGAGCCTGCGAGCGACCTAAGAGCTTTTTGTCCGGCTGAATTTGGCGAAATGTCTCTAGAAAAATATTTTCATACATACATAGTATGCCACTCAAGTTATGTCTATTATAATATTTAACAAGAAAATTAAAGTTCTAAGATGTATTTTATTATAAGTATATAGTCGTATCCGAAACATTTTATTAGATTTTGCAAATTAAAAATAAATTATTTCTAAATCGTTTTAGTCATGAATGACAGAGTACACAAGGTTGAACACTTGAAATTTGAATGGCACTTCATTCTATCTTGAGAATAATGAGATGATATTGTAATAACCCACGGTATACAGTTTTAGAACACAAGTCCCATGCAATTGATATTGCTGGGAATTTCTTGAAGAGGAAACGTTAGGTAGGGCAAGGTCATGTACTTTGGTCCGGATTTCACTTAAAGAACTATAACTTACAAAATATGAATGCATGATATTTCTCGCGTATTTTCTTTTAAAGGTACAAATCTCAGCTTCAAAAGGTGGTTATATTATTTTATGCAGTTTTATTAATGCTATGAGCGAAAGTGTAACTAGATCCAAGGTACAAGTAGAACTACGTGGCATGTACCTTGGACGTTAATAAAAATTTATAATATATTTACTTTTCATAAAAAATAATTCTTATTACGAATATAGAAATATTTATGAACACAAATAACTTAACAATAAAATTTATTCAATACAAAATTAGTATTAGAATTCTTTTTAAATGGCGGTGCAGCCCAAATTGAGTCTTCTGCTATGAACCTTTAGCAAATAAATGGTTTGTTGATATTTTGCACTACCCCTGATTTTTCAATTCTTGACTTCATTCAAATAGCTGCGGACGGATGCTAAGTAGCACCGTAACACATAGTAACAATCAATCTATTTCATAATAACAGGATTCAAAACAGGTTAAACAAGCAGAACGCAGAATAAACTACCGAGGAAAAATAAACTGCCAACAAGTCGGGCGAAACTTTGTTATTCTTGGGACAAGTTGAGGATGAGTGGAAAGTCAATATGCAGGTTAGAGTGGTTAGAGAAGACTAAGTGAAAGGGAGTTCTTGGGCAGGGCTGTTGTCAATTTAACAATATTTCATTCGTTTCTGCAAGTTTGGGTTCTTATGAGGGGAGGAGGAGGGGTAATAGTAAGAGTGGGTGGATATTACTAGCTTTTTAATTGATTGCTTCAAACACGTCCAATATTCTCTGTATAGAATGTGTTTCATTGACGAAGTTGCATAGAATTTTCATAAAATTCGGTGTATTTTACATTCATGAAACCGAACATTTGTATGGGAGGGGGTAGAGAATATAGGGGAATCGTAAAATTTGATACGCAGTTTTATTTCGCGTCTCTTGTAAGGTGCTTGTATAGAATTTCAAGTTCGTAGCTTTTAGTTTGTTGGTTATTAGTTGATTTAATAAAATTGGTCGAAATCATACTTTTGTATGGGAGGGGGTAGAAGGGCAAAAGCGATTTCAAAACTTTTAACGTAATTTCATTTCAATTATTTTTGTAAGTTCTTATGCAAAATTCCAAATTGATAGCTTTAAATAGTTAGGTGATAATTGATTTCTTAAAAATGGTCGAAAAAATAATTTTGTATGGGAGGGGGTAGAAGTTTTAAAGGTTTTCAACCAGTTAATATTTTGTTTATTTATGGATTTTTTTTAAATGTATTTCGCAAGTTTTCAAGTTTCTACCTTAAAATTTCACTCAAAAATGTTCAGTTTATGTGTTATTTTCAATGCACATGAAACACTTTGTGAACGTTAAACCGGGGGGGTCGGTTTATAACAATTATAACGATTATGGATCAAGTTATTATTATTTTTCTATGTACATCAAATAGACGTATCCACATGAAAAATTTAAACTTTGTATCTTTCACCAGAGCCCCAAAAAAATCACTCAAAATTTTCGATATTTTTGCTTATCACCTCTCAACTTTTTGAGATATAAGGATTTGTAATTTTGAAAAGTGAGCCATTTTTGAAATGCTTTCCCTTTTCCCCTACTACTATTATTTCAACATGTTATATTTTTTTTGTATTTTCCTAGTATAGGTTAATATACATTTCAAGTTTCAATTACATAGCTTAAGAGATAATTGAGATATTAATTTTTAAGTGTTTTTCTTAACACTCCCCTGACCCTCCCCCGTACAATAATTAGCCTTTCTCTAAGCTGATTCCAATGGAGCTATATGCCACCTTGATGGTCCCAAAATATGAATTTTTTACGATAAGTAATTTCGAAGATATAATCATTTGAAAAAACAATTCGGCCGACAATTTGTTTTTAGCCCCGCCCCCCCTCCCATTGCCGTCCGAATGGATAAAAAAATTAAATTATTTTTAAAGTTTGTCCCACAGCCCTCTCTATATCTCTACTGATTTTCAAATTTCTATCTGCATTCATGGTGGAGATATTAGCAAATGTAGTTTTCGACTTTTTCCCTCCCCCGCCTCCCCCTTCCACCTAACAGCCACTAAAATTTAGAAAATAGAGCTCACTTACTCAATCAACAATCCACCCAAAAACGAACATTCAACCTTTAACGGTCTCGGAGATATGAGTCCATATGTACGGCGTACGGCGAGGAGGATTTTTGTTTTGCATTTTTAGGCTAATTTAATCATGAAACGCGAAAAAAAAATTTCAGTGTAGCAATTTTCTCTTTCATCTAGAGTATCGCACGATTGGGCTTTACGCCTAATAATATGGACAATTTTTGGTATAAGTAGTGACAATTTAAGAGGGAGAGAGAGAGAGAGAGAGGCGGGATGCTGACTATGTTGTATAGTGCTGCGTAAGGGAGGCAGGAGTATCGGGTGAAAATGAAAACACAAGGCTTATCTTATGGGGAAGATTCTATTTTCAAGGCAGACCAAGAGCTGTTCCTAGTGTTGTGCAAAAGCTTAGAATGACTACTGAGGTTACCGGCCACAGTTTATGTAATAAAATTTGTATGTGGCCGTGTGGCTCTTTTATAATACGGTGATGTTGTAAAGACTTATTTGCAAGAGGTACTAAAAGGGTTTTTTACAAAATGGTTGAATTATTGAATGTTACAAGGCAAATTTTCTCGAAAGATGTAAATGATACTGATCTGAAATTTCATACTTACCTTTATCAGGAAAAAGTAATTTATTTCTTTAAAAGAAGTTGAAATCCACTCTTTCTACCACCTCTCATGCAAACTGCACAATGTCACGAAATACAATGCACTATTTTTATTCACAATACCCATAAAATCCAAATCAAACTAATTAAGGTCTCAGCAGAGACCGAAACATCACCAATAATAAAGCGTAACAGTGAAGAATGCTCTGAAAACATTCACCAAATCAATCGTAGCTCTGTTATGTATATTTTTATCAAGAAGCTTACGAAGTTTATCATCTGCTGATCTAGCGACTTCAACTATGAAGAGTTTTGCTGAATTCTGATTCAGGCGATGTAATGTTACTATAATCGTTTTTTTTTTTTGTAGAAGATTCCTACGCTTATTAAGGAGAACCCCCGATCTCAAGTTCGAGTATAATTTGCATTCAATTTCCGCTAGGTAATACCACCTCTTACTGGCTCCCTCAGCGGGGTTGCCATTTACGCCAATGATAAAATAACTCGCCTCCAAGGTATCAAGTGCAAATAAATAAACTGCCAACAAGTCGGGCGAAACTTTATTATTCTTGGGACAAGTTGCGGATGAGTGGAAAGTCAATATACAGGTTAGAGTGGTTAGGGAAGACTAAGTGAAAGGGAGTTCTTAGGCAGGACTGTTAACAATATTTCATTCGTGTCTGTAAGTTTGGGTTTTTATGAGGGGAGGAGTAGGGGTAATAGTAAGGGTGGGTGGATGTTAATAGCTTTTTAATTAATTACTTGAATCACGTCCAATATTCTCTGTATAGAATGTGTTTCATAGACGAAGTTGCATAGAATTTTCATAAAATTCGGTGTATTTTACATTCATGAAACCGAACATTTGTATGGGAGGGGGTAGAGAATATAGGGGAATCGTAAAATTTGATACGCACTTTTATTTCGCGTCTCTTGTAAGGTGCTTGTATAGAATTTCAAGTTCGTAGCTTTTAGTTTGTTGGTTATTAGTTGATTTAATAAAATTGGTCGAAATCGTAGTTTTGTATGGGAGGGGGTAGAAGCGCAAGCGCGATTTCAAAACTTTTAAAGCAACTTCATTTGAATTATTTTTATAAGTTTTTATGCCAAATTTGAAATTGATAGCTTTTAAGAGTTAGCTGATAACTGATTTCTTAAAAATGCTCGAAAAAATAATTTTGTATGTGAGGGGGTAGAGGAGGTAAAGGAATCGTCAAACTTGTGATGCAATTTTCTTTTATTTTTGTTGTTAGATGCTCGTACGAAATTTCAAGTTCATAGCTTTTAATTTGTTGGTTATTAGTTGATTTAATGAAATTAGTCGAAATCATACTTTTGTATGGGAGGGGGTAGAAGGGCAAGCGCGATTTTAAAACTTTGAACGCAATTTCATTTTAATTATTTTTGTAAGTTGTTTTGCAAAATTTGAATTTGATAGCTTTTAATGGTTAGGTGATAATTGATTTCTTGAAAATGGTCGAAAAAATAATTTTGTATGGGAGGGGGTAGAAGTTTTAAAGGTTTTCGACCAGTTAATATTTCGTATATTTAGGGATTTTATTAAAATGCATTTCGCAAATTTTCAAGTTTCTACCTTAAAATATCACTCAAAAATTTTCAGTTTATGTGTTTTTTTCAATGCACATGAAACACCTTGTGCACGTTAGAAAGGGGGAGTCGGTTTATAATAAATATGGATCAAGTTAATATTATTTTTCTATGTACATTAAATATAGGTATTCACATGCAAAATTTTAACTTTTTATCTTTCACTAGAGCCCTAAAAAAATTACTCAAAATTTTCGACATTTTTGCTTATCACCTCCCTCCCCTTACACCTCTCAGCTTAAAATTTTTACAAAAATTAACTATTATGTAGTTCTACAATCTGACAAATTTTTGATTTAATATCTGTACTATTTTTTGAGATATAAGGATTTGTAATTTTGGAAAGTGCGCCATTTTTGAAATGCTCCCCATTTCACTCCACTACTATCATTTCGACATGTTATATTTTTTTTGTATTTCCCTAGTATAGCTTAATGTACGTTTTAAGTTTCAATTACATAGCTTAAAAGATAGTTGACATATTAATTTTTAAGTGTTTTTCTTTGCACCCCCCTGACCCTCCCCCTTACAATAATTAGCTGCTTTCTGAGCTGGTTCCGATGGAACTATATGCCATCTTGACGGTCTCTAAATATGATTTTTTTACGATAAGTAATTTCGAAGATATAATCATTTGAAAAAAAAATTCGGCCGACAATTGGTTCTTAGCCCCCCCTTTTCGCACCCCAATGGATAAAAAAATTAAATTATTTTTAAAAGTTGTCCCACAAACCAATCTATATGTATGTTGAGTTTTAGCTTCCTAGCTGTTACCATGGTTGAGATATTTGAATTCGTATTTTTCGGTTTAAGCGCTTTCAGGGTAGCAAACTTTTTTTTTTTTTTGTGTCGATCACAATACTTTATTATTATAATAATAAAGTAAAATCGATTCGATGACGTTCTCGAAAAAAAAAATTTTTTCGACGCCCATTGATCGAAATATTTGAATGCGAGAGCCAAGATATCACTCAAATGTCTAAAAAACAATTTTACTCGATAAGTAGGTACTTATAGCTTGCAAAAGCTGTAATATTCGACAAGGTCCCACTCATCAAAAAATTCACCGGAAAACTATTTTTAAAATTCAAAAATAACTCCGAAACAAATTAATCCACTTCAGCGAGCCCAGACTTGCCCAGAATATATTTATAGCCATTCGTCGACATCATAAAATCTCTCTCAAAAGAAGCCCATCTCGCTCATTATTAACCGCGTTCGATAATAAAATGACCCCCAAAAGAACATTAAATATAATAATTCAGTATGCTTGATTGCTTTTGATTTCATTATCATGGATGAAAATTGTTTTTTTTTTTTGAGAAATGTCATAAAGGCAGAAAGCATTTTTATGTCTCCTGTACTCTGGCCCGTGACGGTACAGTCCTTAATAACACTCGACATTTTAACGATCTGAAGTATTCTGTTGGAGTATCCTAAAGCAACCTGTAGAAGCTGTGCCAAGCAACTGCAGAAGTAACTACCACCCTATACAGAACCCTCAATTTTCGAGTGAATGAAATCGTTTATAAGCTGTACTTATGGAATTTGTACATGGGATAGGTGCGAGTATCTATAGCCACGGAGCATATATCCATTTGAGAGTTGAGATCTAAAGCTGCTTAAAGGACTGTCTTGTTTCTTCACCGTACCATCAAACCGATTTCCCAGAACATTCAGAAAAGAAAAATGACATCTTTTTCGTATGACGGTATGCTATTACGGTAGCATCTTTTTATTGGTATCAATAAAAGGACCATTTCGTGAATTAAGCAGACAACGGACTTCATGATATAAAACACAATCCCAAGGCTTCCGCTTCATTCACATTTTTAGTTAAATTGAAAGCGCTATTTGATATAATTAAGTAGGATACTGTTTATAAATACTAAAATTCCAAGAGGGAAGTTAATTGAAAAGTTCTGAAGACTGTCGAGAATTTTTTTCGCTAAAAATTATATTAAGAAAAATTCTTTTGAGGGAAACCAATTGCTTAAATACCTACATAATAAGTGATTTAATTTGCTAAATTAATGTTAATAATGTAATATTAAATTTTGAGTACCGAAATAAAGTAAATAGGTCTTTCTCATAGATATGAAAATGTAAGGAAACGGTGAGCAGAACAACTTTTTAATATAGTTAAGGTCAAATTATATTTATATTTTATGTTAATATATAATTTATATGCTCGGATGTAAGTGACTGATGGAAATTCCCAAACCAAACGATAGCACCTACAAACTTGCAATTTTCATTCTCTAGATTAAGTCTGAGAGTACATTGTGTTTGCCTTACCGTTTGTAACGCTAAGAAATAACGCTCGCACAGAGCCGCCAAGGGTACAGATATATTTTTTGTCGCTCAAAAACCACAAATCCAAGTGACCGTCTGTCTACAACATAACCCTCGAACGTTTTAAGCTATCGAGCTAAAAATTTTTGTGTGTCATTTCTAACAAAAAAGTAACTTTACGTTCATGAACAGGCTACATCACACCACGCCTTCTACCCCCTTCCATATAAATTTCATGACATTTCGAAATTTTACGTAATTGATTTTTCTTCGGAACTGTTTAAGGTGTCAATTTGAAATTTGGTTCAAAGTATAAATAAACTGCCAACAAGTCGGGCGAAACTTTATTATTTTTGGGGCAAGTTGCGGAGGCATGGAAAGTCAATATGCAGGTTAGAGTGGTTTGGGAGACTAAGTGCAAGAGAATTTTTGGGCAGGGCTGTTATTAATTTAACAATATTTCATTCGTTTATGCAAGTTTAGGTTTTTATGCGGGGAGCGGGAGGGGTGATAGTAAGGGTGGGTGGATGTTAATAGCTTCTTAATTGATTGCTTGTATCATGACCACTATTCTCTGTATAGAATGTGTTTCATAAACGAAGCTGCATCGAATTTTCATAAAATTCGGTGTATTCAACATTCACGAAACCGAACATTTGTATGGGTGGGGGTAGTGCGGGTAAGGGAATCGTAAAATTTGTGATACAATTTTATTTCATTCTCCTGTAAGGTGCTCATACAAAATTCCAATTTCGCAGCTTTTAATTTTTTTGCTATTAATTGATTTAATGAAATTGGTCGAAATCATACTTTTGTATGGGAGGTAGTAGAAGGGCACGCGCGATTTCAAAACTTTTAAGTTAATTTTTTTTCAACTATTTCTAGAAGTTATTATGCACAACTTTAAATTGATAGCTTTTAATAGTTAGGTGATAATTGATTTCTTTAAAATGGTTGGAAAAATAATTTTGTTTGGGAGGGGGTAGAAGTTTTCGACCAGTTAATATTTTATATATTTGAGGATTTTTTTTAAATATATTTCAAGTTCTTGCCTTAAAATTTCATTCAAAAATTTTCAGTTTATGTGTTTTTTTCAATGCACATGAAACACCTTGTGCACGTTAGAACGGGGGGTCGGTTTATAACAATTGTGGAACAAATTATTATTTTTTTTTATATATACAAAATAGATGTATCCAAATGAAAAATTTAAACTTTGTATCTTATACCAGAGCACTAAAAAAATTACTCGAAATTTTGGACATTTCTGCTTACCACCTCCCTGCCCTTACACCTCCAAACTCAAAATTTATACCAAAAGTAATAATTATTTAGTTCTACAATCTGACAAATTTTCAATTTGATATCTGTACTCAATTTTGAGATATAATTATTTGCAATTTTGAAAAGTTCGCCATTTTTAAAATGCTCCCCATTTTCCCCCACTACTATTATTTCCACAGGCTATTTCTTTTTCGTATTTTGCTAGTATAGATTAATATATGTTTTAAGTTTCAATTACAAATCTTAAGAGATAGTTGAGATATTAATTTTTGAGTCTTTTTCTTTGAACCCCCCTGCCCCTCTTGCAGTAATTAGTCTCTCTCTACGATGATTCTGGTGGAGCTATAAGCCTCCTTAATGGTCCCAAAATATGAATTTTTTATGATTAATAATTTCGAAGATATGTGTAATCATTTGAAAAAACAATTCGGCCGAAAATTTGTTTTTAGCCCCCCATTTTCGGACGCCAATGGATAAAAAAATTAAATTATTTTTGTAGTTTGTCCCACAACCCTCTCTATATCTCTGCTGATTTTCAGCTTCCTATCTGCATTCCTGGTGGAAATATTAGCAAGTGTAGTTTTTGACTCTTTCCCTCCCCCGCCTCCCCACGCAATCAACATTGGGACGCTCACTGGATCATGGGCTTATTACCCGTGACCTTAAGAACTAACTGATACGAAAAACGGATACAGCGTCTCGGATACTGACTGATTCTACGGTAACGTCTTTTAGCATTCGAAAACGGACTATGATTGGCTTCTGGAACGTTCGAACACTGAATGACGGAGGAAGAGCTGGGGTCACTCGGTCCTTACACCGCCAATCAGTGATCGACCGTGAAATGGAGCATTATAACATCCAAATCTTGTGCTTGAGCGAGGTCAGGTGGACAGAATCACGAAAATAACGAACCCCTAGCGGAAACACCATTCTATACGTTGACCCTAGAGTGAAACCAAAAATGGCGAGGCGTTCGCCCTTACACCGAGAGCGAGAAACAGTCTTAAAAGCTGGGAGCCAATTTCGGATAGGATTATCGTCGTCAGGTTCAGGACCAGTGTGAAAAGCGTCACAATTCTATAGTGCTACGCACCAACTAATATCACAACACCTGGTGGCAAAGAGGAGTTTCATAGCCAACTGAGTGCCACCTTCGAACATGCTCCAAGAGGTGATATTATTATCATCTCAGGAGTTATGAACGTCCAGGTTGGATCAGACAACACTGGGCTAGAACACGTCATGGGGAGGCATGGTGACCCTTGGGTCGACGCGTCACGACCTTGGATTAAGAGACCCGAAAACGGCGAATTATTTGTGGAGTTTTGTAGTACTCGGCAAATGGTCATCGGAGGGACCCTTTTTCCATACAAGAGTCATCATAAAACATCTTGGGTTTCCCCAGATGGTGTCACTCAGAGCCAGATCGACCATTTGACAATAAGTCGCCGATGGAGAAGATGTCCCCCGATGTGCGAGCGAAACGTTGAGCTCACGCGGGGAACGACTACCACTTGATGGTTGCCTGCTTGAGATTGTTCACAGCAGCTATCCGACCACCAAAAATTCTTCAAATGAAGTGCAAGCTTAATGTGGATAAACTCAGAGATCCCAACAAAAAACGCGAGTGCACCACCATTCTAGACAAAAAGTCATGCACATTGGACGAATATGAAATACACACACTGAAAGCCAGTTGGGATGCAACCAGAAACACTTTTCTAAGGTGTGGAATGAAGGACGTTATCTGAGTGAATAGAAGGATGGCGTCATTGTAAAAATTCCGAAGAAGGGCAACCTTCGGGATTGTGGCAATTGGCGTGGTATAATGAAGAAAATGGCGTATAGTCTGTAGTTGTGAGTTTTTGGTCCGCGAAAATTTTCTATTTCCAACTGATTTAACTGATTAACGCAGTATTTAAATAAATCATCGACATTAAAGAATTTTATCAAGTTTGCTCAATGCCACTGCCAGAGCGTGAATTACGTAACCGCGGTTCACAGAAATCTTCATCTTGCCAAAAACTGGTGTCGTCGTCGGCCATCTCTTCTCCTAATTCAATGCAGTCAACGCTGTCAGAAATTATTTTAAAAATCGATCATTTACAGGTAGAGTTCGGTGATAGGCTTGATTCGTTGTGCAAAAAAATAGACCTCATTAAGTCGGAGATGGAAACTAAGTTCGTTACCTTAGAGCAGCAAACTGACCTTAAGATTTCGGATATTTTGCGTACAGTTAACCGGCATCTTGCAAAAGTAACGGACGACAACAGAAAACTACAGCTGAAGGTAAACAGTTTGGAGCGGGAAAGTTTGTCAACAGACCTCGTACTTTCTGGAGTCCCATTTGTAGTGGGAGAAAACCTAGGCGTTTTGTTCTCTACAGTTTGCGGAAAACTTCAATGCCCACATATTTATCCGGTTCGAATATTTCGAACTAAACCGTCAGCTGACAGAAGACAATCTCAAAACTCAGCGATAATAATCAAATTAAAATCAACAGACAACAAAACCCAGCTGATGAAGTCTCTGTTTCGGTTCATCAAAGTAAACAAGCGTCTCACAAGTTGCGACCTCGGGCTGGATACCGCAAATCCAGTTCCTGTATACTTGAATGAATTTCTGTCAGCTGATATGCGAAAAATTCATCAAGAGGCGATGAAACTGAAACGGGAAGGTCAGCTGTGCTCCGTGTTCACATTGAATGGTACAGTATATATCAGGCAAGCCAAAGACGATCCTGCTGTGGGTGCGTCTTCGTTCGACCAACTCTTGCGATTTGGAAGGAAAATCTCGGACCAACAACAACAACAACAACAGCATAAACTACAACAGAAGCAATAACAACTGTAGTTACAACAATATCATCTTTATTAATCAACAAATTTCTAATTCTGAAGTATTACATTTTATTTTTCCTATAATTCTGTTATTATTTAGTTTTCTATGTCTAATAATGTTCAAGTTTGATAGTTTTTCTATAGTTTATTTTTGTCGAGATAAGGTGATTTCTGTTTCTGACTTCGGGTGGCCCTCCACGAATAGCTACGACTATGGCTAATTTAGCAAATTTTTCGTCATCGGTGGACACATTAGGAGCTTTATTTAATGTTTTTGCAAATCGGAATGCTGGATTCAACATCTGCTATTTTAACGCAAGAAGCTTGCGTAACAAAATTGAGGAGTTTCGCTCAATTTTCTGTTCTTCACAAATACATGCTTTACTAGTTAGTGAATCTTGGCTCAAGCAGCACGTACCATCTTCCGCAGTCGATATTCCCGGCTACAGACTTTTCAGGGCAGATCGTGTTAATCGTCGTGCTGGCGGTGTAGCTATATACGTGATGAATAGCTTTCATGCAAAAATTCTGTATGCCTCTTCTTCCGGTATAGTGGAATTTCTTTGTGTTGAAGTTGCTGTAGGCCAGGAAAAACTTGTCCTTTCGGCAGTTTATTGCCCGAAGGAGTTTGTGGTCGAAGAAGCAAAGGTCTTTGAGGAGAGGATGGCAGCGCTTACGCAAAGCTATCAAAATGTCATCGTGGGTGGTGATTTCAATTTAAATATACAGCTTACGAACATTAGGACGAACAAATTCCGGTAGCTTTTAGAGAGCATTCATTTAAGTATAGTTAATAGTGAGCCCACGCGTTATCATTCGAATATTCCATCTCAACTTGACCTTATGCTTTTATCTGACGTTAGTCGCTTATTGTTCAACAATCAACTAAGCCCTCCCAGTTCGCTTGATCATGACCTTCTTTTTCTGACGTACGATATCGTGCTTCCTACTGAAATTCCTTTCTCTATTTCTTACCCAGATTATAACGCTATAAATATGGAATTTTTAATGTCTGAATGTGCTACTCTTCCTTGGGAAAATATTTACGCTTCTTCTTCTGTAAATGAACAAGTAGAAATACTAGAGGAATTGATAGGATACTTGCATCGCAAGCATGTCCCTATACGCAGTATTAGGCATAAAACCTTTCTTTGTCCTTGGTTTTGCAGTAACGTTAGAAGACTTATTGCATTGCGTGAAAATCTCTATAAAATTTATAGACGCGACCGAACAGTTTTAGCTCATCTAAATTATAAGAATGCCAGAAACTCTGCTAATGCTGCTATACGAGAAGCAAAAAAACGGTATTATGATAAGAAGCTTGATCTTGGCCAGCCTTGCAGAGTTCTTTGGAAAAATTTAAGACAGGCGGGAGTGGTTGGTAAGGCAAGTTCCCAGTGCGATTTTGATCCCGAGGAGATGAATAACTATTTCTCATCTTTTAGTGCAAATGGTCTTGCAGTAGCTGAACCCAATCTCAGTTATAATGATGGCGATGGAACATTCTCCTTTAGATGCATTAATGGTAATGAGTTATTGGAGGCCGTATACTCCATCAAATCTAACGCAATTGGTCCTGATAACATAAATCCGAAGTTCTTAAAAATTCTTCTTCCGTATATTCACAGCTATATTTTGCATATCTTCAATTCATCCTTGATGACGAGTACGTTTCCCGACAATTGGAAGCATGCTATTGTACTACGTCTCCAGAAAAAACCTAATCCGGTTGAAGTTTCCGATTTTCGTCCTATTAGCATACTGTGCTTTTTGTCAAAAGCACTTGAAAGGATATTGTCTCTTCAGATTCAGATTTCGTAGAGAAAAACAACTTCCTCACAAGGTGGCAGTCGGGTTTCCGCCCTGGACATAGTTGCGAAACAGCTCTGATAAATATTACTACAGACATTAGAACAGCTATGGACAACAACAATGTAACATACATGGCCTTGTTGGATTTCTCAAAAGCTTTTGACAGCGTTGATCATTCCTTACTTATCAAAAAACTTTCATCTAATTTTAAATTTTCACACAACGCAACGAAGTTCTTGATGAACTTTTTATTCTCCCGACATCAACGAGTTAAATTTGGCTAACAAATGTCATCCTCTACGCACCTTTCAAGTAGCGTTCCACAGGGCTCCATTCTAGGCCCTCTCTTGTTCAGTTTATTTATTAATGATTTATCAGAGGTAATTGAAGATAGCAATTATCATTTTTATGCCGACGACGTACAGCTGTACTCCAGTAGCGCTGTAGGCTTGGTCGAAGATTGTGCAGCACGCATCAACAGCGACATTGATAGGATTTACAAGTCGTCTCTCCAAAATAATCTACCGTTGAATATCGGCAAATCTCAATACATCATCTTTTATAATAATTTGGAGAAACTATCTTCGTCAAATTTGCCAGTTGTCGTGCTTAATGGATCCCCTTTACAATTGCTTTCACAGGTACGCAACTTGGGTATCATGCTTAACTCTTCTATGAGCTGCTGTAGCTATACTAAAGCTGTTCTTGGTAAAATTTATTCAGGATTACGCCGGCTCTGGCTATTTGCTAGCATTCTTTCTACTGAAAAGCGATTGATGCTGGTTAAGACACTTTTAATACCTCTTTTCACTTTTGGTAGACTGGTTTTTCCCATTCTCGATTCTATTTGCACACGAAAGTTCGAAGTTGCCTTTAATGACTGTGTTCGTTTTATTTACGGGTTGAGGAGATTTTCGCATGTCTCCCATGTCCGTGATTGCTTATTGGGTTGCTCGCTGCAAACCTATGTAAACCGACGCGCTCTGATTCTTCTGTTTCGACTGATAAAATATGGGAAGCCAACGTATCTGACTAATCGGTTAATATTTCTAAGGTCCACGCGTAAGTCTAATTTATTGATTCCGCAATGGCAGACAGTGATTTCGCAGCGCTCCTACTTTGTCCACTCAAGAAAATTATGGAATAAATTTCCTAGCCATGTTCGGGGTGCAGCCGGAGTTCTCAGTTTCAAAAGTCACTTGCGTGTTTTATAAGTATCGATTCATATTGAACATTATTGGTAGTTTTTGCAATAGTTATAGAATTTAGTTTTTATTATTTCACTTATTTTTTTTTTTTTTTCTTGTTGTTTCTTGCAATAGTTATAAGTATTATTTTATTTTTTTATTATTATTATTTTGTAATTAATTTTATTTACTTTTTTCTTATCTTTAAACTTGCGTAAAAAAAGATTATAAATCTTGCGCATAATTTTTCTTAATGAATAAATAAATTGAATTGAATTGAATTGAATTGAATATATGTCTACTTACTGCCATATCGAAAATCATGGCTAAGGTAATTCTCAATAGGATTAGTGATATTGTGGAGAGCACTCTCGAAGTTTATCAGGCTGGATTACGCAAAGGGTCGTCTTGTACCGACTACACAAATACCCTACGGATAATAATAGAGCAGTCAAACGAAATGGACTCACCACTACATCTCATGTTTGTGGAGGTCGAGAAGGCTTTCGACAGCGTTGAGCGAGATTACATATGGAATGCTTTGCGTAGGAGAGGTATTCCAGATAAAGCCATAGATAAAGTCTTGAATAGAGAAGAGCTGTCCGAGAGCTTTCCTGTGCGAACGGGTGTCAGACAAGCCTGCATATTATCACTAACCCTGTTCCTAGTGGTAATAAATGACATCTTGAAAGCTGCATTGGAAGGTGTGGGAGGTAAAGGACTTCAATGGAGACTATTTAACATCTTAAGTCACCTTGATTATGCTGATGACGTGTGTTTGCTTGCACATAACCGTTTGGACTTAGAGTCAAATGTTCGCTCGTTGCATTCTAAATGCAAAGAGGGGGTACTGAAAATAAAAGTGTGTAAAACGAAGTACATGCACATGGGTTCGAAAGCAAGCACACTGATTGTTCTTAACGGACAAGATGTTAAAGAGGTGCAAGATTTTTGTTATCTCGGAAGCATGGATATTGAGACTCGTCTAAATAAAGCTCGTTAGGCCTTCGGTATCCTTTCCCCTTTCTGGAGGTTAAGAGAGATCTCCCTTCGCACGAAGCTGTGAGTTTTTGATGCATGCGTCAAATCGGTGTTGTTATATGGTTGTACTACATGGAAAGTGACCGTTCGACTTACCAAGAAACTACAAACTTTCGTGGACCAATGCCTCCGACGCATTTAAGAAATATTCTGGCGAGAAGTGATCTCCAGCGACAAACTTTGGAGAACAACTGGCCAGACTAAAATAGGTATTGAAATTCAAAGACGAAAGTGGCAGTGAATCGGTCATACTTTGAGGAAACAAGAGCGAAACATCGCCAACCAGGCTCTGGATTACAATCCGCAAGGAAGACGTCGGGTCGGTCGACCATGTAACACATGGAAGGAAGCAGTTGAACACGACACCAGAGGAATAAACAAGTCCTGGTAACAGCTTAAGGCTGATGCTCAGGGTCGCGCCTTGTGGTTTCTGTTGTTGCTTCTGTCCTATGCCCCTATGGGAGTCTTAACAGGAATTTGATTGATTGATTGATTTCAAGAAAACCGACTTTTGGGAAAGATGTGATGTTATGTCGCATTGTATGAGAGAGAGTAGAAGAGGAGAAGCTAATGGTTTAACTTTCGCCGACATCAATTATAATGCTAATTAAGTATTTAGTATAATATTTGAGCTGGAGAAATGTTATACATTAATGAAATTCTTTTAAATTATTTCTTGAAAAAGTGCAGTTTGTAAGCGCGGGAAGGGGGGAGGAGTGTGTATACCACAGATCAAATTTATGATAAAAATAATATATTCTAAATTTCAAATTATTCGCTCCTATGGTTTATAAGAAAATTTTGATTAATAATATATTTTTTTGAAAATGTGTCATTTTGTATGGGATGGGGTAGAAGGTGTATTTAGTCTTATTTCAATACCCCCATGAAATAAGACTAAATGCAGATTACATCTCAAAGTATATCTAATAAACTGTGAAAATTTCATTACAATCAGTTCAGCCGTTTTTCCGTGAAAGGCGGACAGACAGACAGACAAACGGAGACGAATTTTAAAAACGTGTGTTTCCGCTCAGTTATTGTCGAAATAAAGCAAAACAATAACTTACAGCTATTTATAAACAAATAACAGATAGACACTAAATGTAATGTGTGTATGTACAGATTAAGGTAAGTGATGTCATGTTATTGCTAGAAGGCCACTAAACTGTATTTACCTTCCTTAGAACTATAGTGCATATCGTATTAACTCATTTCGATCATGATTTACACTAAGCCATAACTATAATCATTCGACGAACACACCGGGATTATGTTAACATCACTACTATATACACCACACATAGTTTAATGGAATATCCGTTAATTTTGAAAATACAAATAATGAACCTGCAGAATATACAGGATACACACATAGCTCCAGTTCTGGTGCTGAAGCTTTCATACGCATCCTGGAAGTTTGTTAAACAGTATACATATAATCTCCTTGCAGGTCTCTGAACATCAACCGGCATCTATCAGTTCGGAATTTCTGGATGTAATCAATTTAGGATGTCCTTTATTAACTCTATGAACTCAATCCTCTATTCTATGCATATGCATGCCAACATAAATGCATGTTGTAAAATTCTGGAAGCAAACATTACTGTGCTAGTTTGCCTAACAAGTGTTCGATGCTGGCATCGATAAACTTCCCCATTTGTTCCTGACTAAAGGTAAATGCGGGCCTTATTCATAGCCTTCTCAAACACGGTAACTCGACATTCCTGTCAATAGCAGCATCATTATTAGATGCAATTTGTAATGAATTGTAGTACATTTCTCTCTGTCTCGTAGGACTATAGTATGGGACATTCATAGCCACATGAACAGAATACATATTCGTACAGGACGATATCCTCTATTATAAATTTGCCTGAAATGAGCTCACTGTCTAATAAAAGATTAATGCTTTCGGAATAGTCCTTCCACGCCCGCCGCTTCTCATTCGCTTCTCCGTTATCGTCCATTGATAATAAATTTAAAATTCATAAATTGAAGAGTTTTGCAATCAAAAAGTTTTAAGGCTATCTTTTTTGAAAATCTCTCATCGTATTTGCTCTTGAAAAGGATTTTTCTCGGTCTTTTTTTCCATTTTATTTCTTTTTGTTCATCCAGTTCGCGTAGATCCTCCTAGAAAGTATATTGCACAGGATGCCCCGTAGTGGTAGAATGTACGGACGTAATATGACGAAATGCCTTAAATATTTATGAGACTCTTTTTCTCTTTTGCGAAATGATGATCCACTGGGAGCACAGATAACATCAAAAAGGTGGATGACATTTCCTTGCCGTTTCGCTTCAGTCAGCAAGAATTTAGTTAAAAAGATACTTTTCGTAGCCCCAATCTGGGTAGGATGTTGTTTTTTTTTTATTTCACCTTAGCCCGAAAACGATGCTATTTTTAGTATGATTCGGTAGAGATAGATTGGCTACGTTTGTTAGTCACTCCATGAAAATAGAGAAATACTTTGCTCTGTCAAGTGGAACTATACCTTTTGCTTAAATGCCCTCGAGAAATTAATCTAAAGTGGTAAGGCCGAAGTCGAGTGGGTTCCCGTTGCACAATTTTTAACTAATTAGCATTTTACTAATTGTTATTATTCGGTGGCCATTTTTTAGCTTATAAAAATTATTAACTAGAGTGGAACCATCTATCACCTCCTAATCGTACTATTTCGAGGATTCATTCCTCACATCTGGTTGATAGGAAGCCATCTTGGACCACTGTTATTTATTGTATTTAGTAGCGGCATGAGCTCGGTTATTTCCTTTTCGGAAAATTTTCTCTATGCTGACGACGAGAACCTGTTCGTAATAAATATTTCGAAACAAAATGATTTTTTTTTACAAAATGACTTGTGTCATATCAAAAACACAATCATGGTGGGAAGGGAGGAGAACGAGAGTGCGAACGACAGTAACGATTGGTAAAGCTAGTATATTTTTTACACTGCTTTAAAGTGATTTGCAACGCATTTTCGACTGGAGTACATTAAACTGCACGGCTATTAAATATTTGTAAACTTAAGTTATAAGTGTTTCATACTTCAAGAATCTCCCCGATATTTCGATTATGTCTTAGAAGGTAGCATATTTCTCAAAAAGACAAGATAGGTATATATTTTAGAACTGAATTTACGTTTGACGTTGACTATATAGTCGGGAAGACCCAACTCTGTTTGGAGTTTTATTAAAAGATGTATAACTAGGACCTTATCTTATGGATTATTCGGTGGTTGACATTTCTTAACTTATAAATATTACTAACTAGAGTGAAGTTTTCTATCACCTCCAAAAGATATTATCCATAAAATTGTACTTTTTTAGATCCTCGTCTACAATGCCTAACACATCTGGTAGGAAGCCATCTTGGACGACTGTTATTTATTTTATTTATTAACGACATGAGCTCGGTTATTTCCCGTCCGAAAATTTTACTCTATACTGACGACGTGAAACTGGTTCTTTCTATCCTTGATTATGCCTGCTAGGTGTGGGCTCCGTATTGCGAGGAATATCAGAGAAGGATCGAATCTGTACAGCGAAGGTCTGAAACGTTGCAGCTTTCTTCTTACAAACAGCGCCGCAATCTCTTCTTTCTAGAGTCGTTTGAAAATAGACGAATAATCCTTAGGGCTGCTTTCGTGTTTAAATTAATTTTAGGATTATAATTGATTCCTCATATTTGTCTCCCATACAAAGCGCGTGCTTCAGAAAGGTTAATTAATTGCTATATTTCGGGTAGTATATTAGAGCAAGGCCAACAAAATATTTTGCAATAAAGCCAGTAAAAACTAAAATAGGACTGCGATTAGGCCTAAAGCCCAATCATGGCATACTCTACATGAAAAACAATTTTTTTTTTGTTTTGATTTTAAGAAATTTTGTATTGAATTGAAAGAATGGATGGCTGCATTCAAATATTTTTTCACATCATGCTAGAATTGTTATCAAAATATTTTATACAATATTTAAGCTTCAAAAATTAGGTACTGTGAAATTCTGCGTACTGGATTTAGTGGAATTATGCAGTTTGTATGTGAGATCGCAGGAAGTGTGAGGAGCTCATAAGGACTTTTTCTAGAAATAAATATAAACATTATTCAGTTGACATGTTTTAATTTTCAGATAAGTATGCTATTCAGGAAAATCGATTTTTTGTAAAGTTATAAACTTGTTCTATGCAATAGGCGTAGGATGGTTATTTCAATACCAAAATATCGAAACAACCAAAAGGCAAATAAGGTTCGGGAAATAGACTGCTTCGAGATCCTTCAAAGTCCATCTCGGTGGCAGTATCGGGCTGGAGCGACGTGCTAGCGTCTAACTACGTGATTCGTGGGAAGGAAGATCGTTGGTCCCACACTGACCATAAGAACCATAACCTGTAACAAAAAAACGAGCTTTAGAGCGCTTCACGTCGATTTTTCGCAGAACAGGTATTCCACAGGAAAGCAGGACTTTCTCTGATCGTGGTGTTGTCTCGATCAAATAACTCGTCGATGGCGACTGGTGTTAGGTCGCCTTACCCTGCCATCTCTACCTCTGCCATACAGTCTCCAAAAAGTCTTCTTTGTATGGGCCCATGAAGAGAGGGGAAGGAAAACTGGAAGCTAAGAGGAAGGCTCTTTAATTATAATGCTAATTATTCATGTTTTATATATATCCTTCCATTTTATTTAATTCGTCAAATGACAGTAGTTAAGAAAATTAATTAAATCAACAATTCAGACCCGTTTTTATTTCCCTTTAAATATATTTGTCAAATTATAAGTTATATAACAGCAAAAGGAGAAAACAAAATTAAAAATTAAAAATAATATCTTAAATTTTGTTGCGTTAAATTTTACCGAGTTTTTATGCAATTATTTTATTTTCCTTTTTTTTGTAATTTTAAACGACTAATTAATTTTTATTCTTAGATTTTTCCTTTTTGTTTAACTCTAAAATTTATGGCCCATAAAAAAATATAGATCTATCTTTTTTGTACAAACATAGAAATAACTAATTCAATATTACTGTTGACTAATGCCGATAAATTTGGCTCAATGATCCATTGATCTTAGCATGGGACGAGAAATATTTATAAGATTTTTTTATACTCTAGATGAAATCTGAGAGTATATTGTGTTTGCCTTACCGTTTGTAACGCTAAGAAATAACGCTCGCACAGAGCCGCCAAGGGTACAGAAATATTTGTTGTCGCTCAAAAACCTCGATTCCGAGTGACCGTCTGTCTGTCTGTCTGTCTGTCTGTCTGTCTGTCTGTCTGTCTGTCTGTCTGTCTGTCTGTCTGTCTGTCTGTCTGTCAGTCTGTGCGTCTGTCTACAGCATAACTCTCGAAAGCTTTGAGCTATAGGGCTAAAAATTTTTGTGTGCCATTTTTAGCAAAAAATTAACTTTAAATTCGTGAATGGGCCACATCCCCCACTCCTTCTACCCCCTCCCATACAAATTTCATGAAATTTCGAAAAATTAAGAAATTGATTTTCTTTGAAACTATTTAAGCTAGCGACTTGAAATTTAGGTGAAAGTATTATGATATAGATGTCATTAATACCACGGAATATTGACTTGATCCCTTTACTCCTTCTACCCCCTCCCATACAAATGGTCAATTTTGAAAAATACATATTTTCGATTTTCATTGAAACTAGTAAAGCTGAAAAAATGAAATTTTGTCAGAATTAATTCTACTATAATTGCAATTTATTTTAAAAATAATTATCAACTTCACCTTACTCCTTCTACCCCCTCCCATACAAATTTCACGAAATTTTGAAATTTAAATTAAATTATTTTTCTTCGAAACTGTTAAAGCTATCAACTTGATATTTTGTACAAAGTATACAAATAGAAATATTAATAATGCCAAAAAAATTTGTTTTGATCTGTACACTCCTTCTACCCCCTCCCATACAAATGAACAATTTTTGTTAAATGCATTTCATCGATTTCCATTCAAACTAGAAAAAGTACAAACTTAAAATTTTGCCAGAATTCGTTTTTTAATAATTGAAATAAGTGTTAGAAAAAATTATCAGCTCCGCTTCACTCCTTCTACCACCTCCCACACAAATATCTCTATTATAAATTCAAGAAAAGCATTTCTCCTTCAAGTATATGAGAGCTATCGACTTTCAAATTGAATCAAAGCATGGTGATAAGGATGATGATAAGCAGTTCCAAAATCATCTGAAACGCTCCACTTCCTCTGCCACCTCCCATACAAATGCCTCAATTTAAGGAAAACTATGACCAATTTCTTTAAAAATAATGAAAACTAAGAACCTTAAATTCAGCAAAAAACATTTTGCATGCCATGTCCGGTGTCATATCCGAAAAATACAAACCTCCCCCTCTACTTCTACCACCTCCCATGCAAAAGTCTCTATTTACTATTCGAAAGAATTTGAGATGACATATTTTCCGGTATATTAAAGTCATTTCCATCTCATCTAGAGTATCATATGATTGTGCTGCTTTAAGCCCAATCATAATTCTGTTATGTTTTTTTTTTGTAATCTTGTATGAACAGTGCTCGGAAACAATAATTCGCTTATTTTGATGATGAATGATGTCCTCTCCAATATCTGGCGGACTCGTTTTATATTGAGTAAATCGTTTTCAACACTTAATAATTGAAACACTCCGTTTTATATTAACGGTCCTACTCCAGACCCGATGAAGATGATAAGACAAAATTTTGCTAAAATTAATTCTACTATAATTGCAATTATTTTTAATAAGAATTATCAACTTCACTTCACTCCTTCTACCCCCTCCCATACAAACTTCACGAAATTTTTAAATTTTAGTTAAATTATTTTTCTTAGAAACTGTTAAGCCTATCAACTTGACATTTTGTATAATGTATAAAAATAGAAATATCAATAACGAGAAAAAAAAATGGTTTGATCCTTACACTCCTTCTACCCCCTCCCATACAAATCGATAATTTTTGTTAAATGCATTATATCGATTTCCATTAAAACTAGAAAAATTACAAACTTAAAATTTTGCCAGAATTTGTTTTTTAATAGTTGCAATAAATGCTAGAAAAAGTTATCAGCTCAGCTTCACTCCATCTACCCCCTCCCATACAAATATCTGTATTATAAATTCAAGAAAAGCATTTCTCCTTCGAATATATGAGAGCTGTCGACTTTGAAATTGAATCAAAGCATGGTGATAAGGGTGATGATAAGCAGTTTCAAAATCATCTAAAACGTTTCACTTCCTCTGCCACCTGCCATACAAATGCCCCAATGTCAGGAAAACTCTGTCCAATTTAAAACTAAAAACTTTAGAATCAGCAAAAAAATATTTTGCATGCCATGTTCGTTGTCATATGCGAAAAATATAAACCTCCCCTTCTACTTCTACCACCTCCCATGCAAAAGTCTCTACTCACTATTCGAAAGAAATTGAGATGACATATTTTCCGGTACATTAAAGTCATTTCTATCTCATCTAGAGTATCATATGATTGATTTACGCCCAATCATAATTCTGTTATGTTTTATACAAAATTTAGGATTCAAAAATTTAATAAGTACTGAGAAAATTAGTGTATTGAATTTAGTGAAATTGTGCAGTTTGTATGGGAGGTGGTAGAAGGAGTGTGCATTTATTAATGACATTCTTAGAAATAACTGTAAATATCATTTAATTGACATATTTTAAATTGTAGGTCAGTAGCATTCATACTTTGAAGGAAAATCGACTTTTTGTAAAGTTGTTGAATTGTGTCAAATTGTATGGAAGGTGGTAGAAGGAGTGAAGCTAATCTCCTAATTTTTTTTTGGTTTTACTAATATTTCTAAATAATTATTTAGTGCATAATTTCAGCTCGATAAATTTCATACGTATTGAGTAAATTTATTTAGAGTATTTCATAAAAAAAGTGTGTATGGGAGGTGGTGGAAGGAAGGGGAGGACTCAACTAACTTTAATACAGCAGATTGAAATTATTATAAAAGTAATATATCACAAATTTCAGATCAATAGCTTTCATGCACAATATTTATTGGTCGTCGAAATCGCACAGTGATCGTGTGCTGACGCGCTTTGTGCTATTTAGCTTATTTATTTTTTTTTTTTAGTTCTGTTTTAATTTGTTTTGTTGTTGTTGCTTTTTTATATATAAATGTTGCTTTCAATTACAAATTCTAAATTTAAGCGCAGTGTGATTTTGTGATTTATAAAAAAGGTGACAAACTCTGCTGCGAAAACTACCGAGGAATATCTCTGTTGTGTACGTCTTATAAGATTTTGACGAAAATTCTAGAAAAGAGAATTAAGCCCTATGCTGATAAAGTAATTGGTGAATACCAAGGCGGATTTAGAGCTGGACGCTCAACCACGGACCAGATATTCTCAGTTAAACAGGTGCTGGAAAAGTGCTGGGAATATAATATTGATGTGCACCAGATATTTGTTGACTTCAAACAAGCATACGACAGTATCGACAGGCGCGTACTGTATAAAATCATGTTGGAGTTTGGAGTCCCACCGAAACTGGTTCGACTAACAAGAATGACAATGACTGAGTCTTTGTCACAAGTCAGAGTAGAAAACGATCTGACTTCCAGTTTTAAAACAGACAACGGCCTTAAACAAGGTGACGGCCTCGCACCAATACTTTTCAACTTAACACTCGAATATGTTGTTCGGAAACTTCCCGTTGACACCAAGGGAATACTATGCTTCAAATCCACACAACTCGTAGCATATGCCGACGACATAGATATCCTTGCAAGATCTCTGGAGAGTGCTAAGGAAGTATTTGTAAACCTTGACTCGGTAGCAAGGGAAGTTGGACTACGCATTAATGAAAACAAAACAAAAATTATGACGCAAACTAGGAAAAAGACGCCAATCAGACAAAATATTACAGTAGGAGACTATAACCTAGAAAACGTAGACAACTTCATATATCTAGGGGCAAATCTATCGAAGGATGGAAGCGAACCCATCGAAATTAAAAGAAGGATAATGATGGCAAACAAGACTTATTATTCGGTACTTCCAATAATCAAAAACAAGAACGTGCACAGGAAAACAAAACTTAAGCTATACAAATCAATCATAAGACCTGTGCTATGCTATGGCAGCGAAACGTGGACATTAACTCAGGCGTCCGAAAAACGACTTAACGCCTTTGAAAGGAAGGTCCTCAGAAGAATCCTCGGACCTGTGAGGGAAGACTCGATCTGGAGAATACGATACAATAGAGAATTGTATGCCATCTTCGACAATCCAGAAGTGTCAACCCTCATAAAATTTAAAAAATTACAATGGGCTGGTCATGTGGAGTGGATGGATGACGGAAGAATTCCCAAACGCACACTAAAAGGGAAAGTCAACGGACAAAGACCGGTCGGAAAACCACGAAAGCGCTGGGAGGATTCGATTGACGCAGACAGCAAATCACTGCTAAGATTTTCAAACTGGAGGACGCGGTCACTGAACCGAGATGGATGGAGGCAAAGCATTCAGGAGGCCAAAGTCCGATTTGGGCTGTAGCGCCATCGTAAGTAAGAAGGTAAGTGATTTTGTGCTAATTAATTATTTCTCATTATGTGCGCGTCGGCATCATTTTCATTTCGAAGCTAAGTACCAGCTAACGATTCCGGAGTCTGCAGTGTTTTTGTTGTTGTCCGTGCTAAGGCATAGTACTGCACAGGTTAACAACAGTTTAACGCTGTTTGACTCCGATATAGCTAAATTACTTTGTTGTATTTCTGTTTGTGTATCGTTTTCATTTTGGTGTTACCAGAGCGTTATTTATATTTTTATTTTATTTGACTTTTTTTTATTTATGTATTATTTTTTTTTTTTTAGCTTAGCAATAGCTTGAATTTGTTGTACCAATTATTTATTTTTTTCTTTTTATTCCAATTTTACTTTATTATTTTAATAATAGAGTATTGTGATCGACTTGGGAAAAAAAAAAAATTTGCTACCCTGAAATTTTGTTTTTTCGCGTTTCGTGACTAAATTAGCCTAAAAATGCAAAAAAAAAAAATCCGTCTGTCTGTACGCCGTCCGCCGTACGCCGTCCGCCGTCCGCCGTACGCCGTACGCCGGTGTGTACGCTCAGAGCACATTAACTCCCAAACCCTTCGAGATAGAAAGCTCATTTTTGGAGGGATTGTAGGTAGTTGCGGATCTCAGGAGGACACTCATTTTTGGGAGTGTAAGGGTTCAGGGGGAGGCGGGGGGAGCACTTAAACCGAAAACTAAGAATTCGAATATCTCAAACATGGTTACAGCTAGGAAGCTAAAAATCAATATACATATAAAAGGGTTTATAGGACAACTTTTAAAATTAATTTAATTTTTTTATCCATTGGGGTGCAAAAAGGGGGGGCTAAAAACCAATTGTCGGCCGAATTTTTTTTTCAAATGATTATATCTTCGAAATTACTTAGCATAAAAAATTTATAATTTTAGACCATCAAGGTGGCATACAGATTCACTGGAATCAGCTTACCTAGAGGCTAATTATTGTAAGGGGGAGAGTCAGGGGGGGTGCAAAGAAAAACACTTAAAAATCAATATCTCGACTATTTGTTGAGCTCTGCAATTGAAACTTGGTACTTATATTAAGCTATACTAGAGAAATACGAAAAAAATATAATATTTGGACTAAATAGTAGTGGGGGAAAATGGGGAGCATTGAACTTTCCAAAATTTCAAACCATTATATCTCAAAATTGAGGGCAGATATCACATCAAAAATTTGTCAGATCATAGAACTATATAGTTTTCAATTTTGGTAAAAAAATTAAGTGGGGGGGTGTAAGGGGAGGGAGGTGGAAAGCAAAAATGTTGAAAATTTTGAGTAATTATTTTAGGGCTCTGGTAAAAGATACAGAGTTTAAATTTTGCAGGTCAATATATCAATTTATTGTACATACATAAAAAATAATATAAATTCTACAATTGTTATGCACCGACCCCCCTGGTCTAACGTGCACAAGGTGTTTCATGTGAAATGAAAAAACACATAAGCTGAAAATTTTTGAATGAAATTTTAAGGTAGAAACTTGAAAATTTGTGAAATGCATTTAAAAAAAATCCCTCAAAGAATGAATTATTAACTGGTCGAAAATCTTTAAAACTTCTACCCCCTCCCATACAAAATTATTTTTTCGACCATTTTCAAGAAATCAATTACCACCTAACTATTAAAAGCTATCAATTTGAAATTTTGCATAAGAACTTACAAAAATAATTGAAATGAAATTACGTTAAAAGTTTTGAAATCGCGCTTACTCTTCTACCCCCTCCCATACAAAAGTATGATTTCGACCAATTTCATTAAATCAACTAATAACAAACAATTTGCAAGCTGCGAACTTGAAATTTTGTACGAGCACCTTACAACTAAAAATTGCATCACAAGTCTTACGATTCCCCTACCTCCTCTACCCCCTCCCATACAAAATTATTTTTTCGAGCATTTTTATGAAATAAGTTATCAGCTAACTCTTAAAAGTTATCAAATTCAAATTTTGCATTGAAACTTATAAAAATAATTCAAATTAAATTGCTTTGAAAATTTTCAAATCGCGCTTGCCCTTCTACCCCCTCCCATACAAAACTATGATTTCGACCAATTTCATAAATCAACTAATAACCAACAAACTAAAAGCTATGAACTTGAAATTTTATAAAAGCACCTTAAAAGAGAAGCGAAATAAAACTGCATATCAAAATTTACGATTCCCCTACCTACTCTACCCCCTCCCATACAAATGTTCGGTTTCGTGAATGTAAAATACACCGAATTTTATGAACTTCGTCTATGAGACACATTCTACACAGAGAATATTGGACGTGATTCAAGCAATTAATTAAAAAGCTATTAACATCCACCCACCCTTACTATTACCCCTCCTCCTCCCCTCCATAAAAACCCAAACTTGTAGAAACGAATGAAATATTGTTAAATAGACAACAGCCCTGCTCAAGAACTCCCTTTCACTTAGTCTTCCCTAACCACTCTTACCTGCATATTGACTTTCCACACATCCGCAACATGTCCCAAGAATAATAAAGTTTCGCCCGACTTGTTGGCAGTTTATTTGTAGTTGTTGTCCTAGGCAAATTTTATAGCATAATTTTTTTTCTTCCGTGCATTGTCCTAGGTAATTTATTATACAGTCTTTAGTCTTTTTTACTCTCTTTTTTTTTATTATCCAATTTTTAATTTTTTTTTTGTTTTGTGTCCTAGCTAAATTTAATAGTTAATTTTTTTTTTGTGTGTCCTAGCTAAATTTAATAGTTAATTTTTTTTTATTTTTGTCGTATTTTTGTAGGTATTTTATTCCTTTTTCTCTTTTTTTTGTTTTCTCCTCTATACCCCAAAGTGAAAGTCTTATTTATCATGAGTAGCTTCATTATTGATCAAGTTAATGTTCGGGGACTGAACTCTGCCTATCTCTCGCTGTATATCCATACCCAAACTAAAAGACCGGATATACTATCACTAGGCGAATGCAAGGTGCTACCAGGAAGTGAACAGTTTTACTCTGTTCCCGGATATCACCTTATTCCCGCATTTTTTTGCCAACGGGGTGTCGCACTCTACATTCGCGATGATGTGTCTTTCCAATCTATTTGGGGAACTGCTCCAATCCAGAATTTAATTATATCTGGATAAAATTGCTGATCTAAAGACATGTCATGTACTTCTGTTATGTGTATAGAAGCCCAGCAACGACTTCAGTGAACACTTTATTAGAACTGGATGGGTTAACTGAATCTATCCAGTCAATAAACACTGCAAACCCTAACGCTGAAATCGTTATCGCGGGCGATTTCAATGTTCATAACATTGCCTGACTTAAACACTCCTCTACTACGGACCAGGAGGGGCGTGATACTGAGCTTTTTGCTTCCATAAACGGTTTAACACAGCTGGTAGATGAGCCTACTCGTTTACCGGATGTTGCAGGACATTTTTCCAACCTCCTTGACCTTTTCTCACAAGCCACCCAGAGAAATATTCTGTCTCTATCATATTACCATCGCCAATTGGAAATACGGATCATTTTTTGATTCGTGCACAATTCCTAGTTGTAGCACTAACACCGCAGACAATCAAGGCACCTCGAAGAAGTATTTGGCATTTCAAAAGAGCCAATTGGGGGCCGCTAAATGACTTCTTCAACGCCTTTAATTGGAAATTGTGCTTTGATTCCAATGACTGCGATGAAGCTTGTAGACTTTTTACCGAGATTATCCTGAAAGGTATGAAGCTCTACATACCTTCCAGTCATAAAAGGGTTAGGCCGTCGAAGGACTCTTGGTTCAACAACGAATGTCTCGATGCAATTCAGACCCAGAAACAAGCATTTCAAACCTTTAAAGGCAATAAAACATCTGTCACTATAGAACTCTACAATGCGTCAAAAAATGCCTGCAAATCCATACTCAACCGTGTTAAATTTGAGCATGACCAAAAACTTCAACGGAAGAACCTTCAGTGCCCGAAGGGCTCGAGATCTTACTGGTCATTCGTCAAAACGGTCAACAACAATTTCATTTCTACTTCAATACCACATCTTGTTGATGACGGCCGTACCGTTATTGATCCTGTCGAAAAAGCTAATTTACTAGCAGCAAGTTTCGCTAGATACTCACGCTTTGCACCTTCAAACCAATCGCCTCCCGCTCTAAGTGATTCTGGTTTCTCATTATCTAAACTACGTTTTCGCACGAGATTTATTTCTAGGATCCTTCAAGAACTCAATATCCACAAATCTGCTGGTCCGGACGGTATTCCTCCCATTACCCTTAAACAGTGCTCCTCTTCTTTAGCTAAACCTCTTCGCAATCTTTTCTATCTTTCCTACTCTTCTGGGTGCTTTCCACGTATGTGGAAAGCTGCTAATGTTCAGCCAATTCCCAAGAAAGGAAGCAAAGCGAACCCTGCTAACTATCGCCCTATAGCCATTACTTCAGTGCTCTCGAAAGTAATGGAAACTGCTGTCAATCGCAAAATTGTTGAATATCTGGAGAATAACCAGCTAATTCATTATCGGCAGTTTGGGTTCCGTTCTGGAAGGTCGACGGGAGATATTCTGGTTTACTTGACAGAACGTTGGAACTCATGCATACATAAACACGGCGAAGGTCAAGTTCTTGCACTTGACATTGCAAAAGCTTTTGACAGAGTTTGGCATGAATGTCTCATAGCAAAGCTTAGGGCCATAGGTCTTAATGCTACCCTTGTTTAATGGATTAAGAGTTTTCTTTCTGAACGCACTATACGAGTAGTACTAGATGGTGTTACTTCTTCCTCTTTCCCAATAGATTCCGGCGTCCCTCAAGGCTCTGTTTTATCTCCAACTCTTTTCTTAGTTTTCATCAACGACCTTCTGTCGTCCACTCTCAATCCAATCCATAGTTTTGCTGATGACAGTACTTTAGATAACACCTATGAATTTAACTCTGCTGCGGAATCGCACAAGCATTCTATTGCTTCCAATCGCATGGAGTTATTCCGTTCGCTGATCTCGGACCTCAGCTCAATCCTAGAATGGGGCAGGAAAAATAGAGTAGAGTTCAACGCCTCTAAAACACAGGCCTCAAACGTGATGTTCCTGTATTATCTCAAAATATGACCTTTGGTGGCACACAACTTTGTATCTCGGATAACTTCACACTTCTTGGCGTTAAAATTAATGACCACCTGAATTGGGCTCAGCACATCTTTGATGTTGCCCTCAACGCTTCTAAACGTCTAAGTGTTCTCCGAAAGTGCAAAAAGTATTTCACGCCGAACGACCTCGCAACCATCTACAAGGCATATATTAGACCACGTTTAGAGTACAATTCACATGTATGGGCCGGGGCACCCAAATCACACCTCGCCTTGCTCGACCGTATTCAAAAACATGCGTTCCGACTGATAGGAGACGAAACCATCACGTCTTCTATCGATTCTCTCGAGTATCGCAGAAATGTCGGAGTACTCAGCATTTACTATCGCTACTTCCATGGAAAATGCAGTGCGGAACTAAGCACACTCATCCCTCCACTCTATAATTTTCCCCGAGATACTCGTCAAGCTGAACGCTCACACGAGTACACCGTTAAACCCTTGCCTTCTCGTACAGTGAAATATAGGCAGTCATTCATTTCCCGCACATCAAGACTTTGGAACACATAACCATCCAAAGTGTTTCCCGACGAGTTCAACATCCAGTGCTTCAAAGGCAATGTACACCATCACTTTCGTCTCTCTCCACCTAAATTAAACTGATTTAAATTGATTTTTTTTCCCCCCAAATCCTATACCGACACAGCTTTGCATAGCATTATAGGGTGACGCCCCAAGTTGTGTTCCTTAAAAAAAAAAAAAAATGTTTTTTGAAAAAATCCGTTTATTGTCAAATTGCGAAATTGTGCCATTTTCTATGGGATAGGGTAGAACGAGTGAAACTAAATTTCTAATTTTTTTTGGTCTTACTAATAATTCCAAATAAATATTTAGTGCACAATTTCAGCTCACTAAATTTCGTACGCACTGAGTAAATTGGCTTAGAGTATTTCATGAAAAAGTACAGTTTGTATGGGAGGTGGTGGAAGGAGAGAGAGGGCACGCACAATTTTTATATGGTAGATTGATATTGTCATAAAAGTAATATGTTCCAAATTTGAGACCAATAGCTTTTACACTTTTCGAGCAAATCCGTTTATTGTCCAATTGCGCAATTGTGTCATTTTGTATGGGAGGGGGTGGAAGTATTGGAGCGATTTGTTCCGTTCATGAACTTGCCCTTACTTTTTTGTCAAAAACAACGTATACAAAATTTGAACTTTCTAGATCAACGCGTTCTCAAGCTAGAGAGGACACGAACGGACAGACGAACGGACGGACGAACAGTCGGACGGACATCCGGTTTTGAGATTTTTGAGTGATTATATGAACTTCTGTATCATTCAGTTTTTTCTCCGTGCCTTATTTCTTAACGTTACAAACTTTGTGGCAAACTTATAATGCTCTCAGATTTCATCTAGAATATAAAAAATATTATGACATGCCTTTAAAACTAAACTAAAAGGCATTCAACTTTCTTAGTAATGTTAATTTTCGCACAATTCTTCGTACGATTAAAAATAAATATTCCAAAGAAAAAGAAAAAAAGGACTTATAACAAAAGAATATTAATAATAAAATATTTTAAACGACGGTTTCTCACACAGGCTCCACTCAGCTCCACGAAATGCGGTTGAATGCATCACAATTAAGGTAGATGTCCCTGCCACTATAAATGCAGCCCAATTAAATCGACTGCGTTGCCAGCATTTAGTAGAAATGCGAGAGATGACTCACCCGGTATTGCGAATTAAGTAATTTCCATGCCCAACTTTTGGACTTTGACTCTTGAGCGAAAGGTTTGGCATGTCGTATCGATGCCACATTCATTTTCAAAAGGTTGCACTGCTTTCCGGCCGATGACACTCAAAATGCTTCCAACTTTCTTATCACACAAAGGTTTTAGCGCCCTTTCAAAAGCACGCAGGACGAATTGGAAACAATTCTAGGTTCGTTTTTTCACAACATCGAAATTTCTGGTCTTTTTTTTTCTCTTTCTTTTTTTGCTAGCCAGATTATCAGTTCGACGAACGAACCACCAAAATTCACATAGAAAAAACATAACATGACAGCAGCGAACACGTTATCAGAACTGGATGGGTTATCTAAATCTATTCAGTCTATTTATACTGCTAACCCTGACGCTGAAATCGTTATCGCGGGCGATTTCAATGTTCATAACATTGCCTGGCTTAAACATTCCTCCACTACGGACTAGGGGGGACGTGATACTGAGCTTTTTGCCTCCCTAAACGGGTTAACTCAACTGGTGGATGAGCCTACTCGTTTACCAGACATCGCAGGGCATTTTCCTAACCTTCTTGACTTATTTCTCACCAACCAACCCGGGAAATATTCTGTCTCTGTATTATCCCCATCGCCAAATGGAAATACTGATCACTTTTTGATTCGTGCTCAATTCCCAGTTGCAGCAACTACACCGCTGTCAGTCAAGGCACCTCGAAGAAATATTTGGCATTTCAAAAGAGCCGATTGGGAGTCGCTAAATAACTTCTTCAATGCCTTTAATTGGAAGTTGTGCTTCGATTCCAATGACTGCGATGAAGCTTGTAGAAGTGTCACCGAGATTATCCTGAAGGGTATGAAGCTCTACATACCTTCCAGTCAAAAGAGAGTCAGACCGTCGAAAGATTCTTGGTTCAATAAAGAATGTCTCGATGCTATTCAATCCAAAAAACAAGCTTTTCAAACATTTTGAGGCAATAAAACACCTGCCAACAGAGAACTTTTCAATGCGTCAAGAAATGCCTGCAATTCCATACTTAACCGAGTTAAATTTGAGCATGACCAAAAACTTCGATGGAAGATCCTCCAGTGCCCTAAGGGCTCGAGGTCTTACTGGTCATTTGTCAAAGCGGTCAACAACAATTTCATTTCTTCTTCTATACCACCTCTAGTTGTTGGCGACCGTACCGTGGTTGATCCTAGCGAAAAAGCCAATTTACTAGCAGCAAGTTTCGCAAGAAACTCTCTCCTTCCACCTTCAAACCAAACACCTCCAGCTGCAATTCCCTCTGGTTTCTCACTGCCTGCACTGCATTTTCGCACGAGACTTATTTCTCGGATCCTTACAGAGCTCAATATCCACAAATCCGCTGGTCCGGACGGTATTCCCCCCATTACCCTTATAAAGTGCGCCTCTTCTTTGGCTAAACCTCTTCGCAATCTTTTCTATCTTTCTTACTCTTCTGGGTGCTTTCCACGCATGTGGAAAGTTGCGAATGTTCAGCCCATTCCCAAGAAAGGAAGCAAAGCGAACCCCGCTAATTACCGCCCAATAGCCATTACTTCAGTGCTCTCGAAAGTAATGGAAACTGTTGTCAATCGTAAAATCGTTAAATATCTGGAGGATAAGCAGCTCATCCATGATCGCCAGTATGGGTTCCGTTCTGGACGGTCGACGGGGGATCTTTTAGTCTACTTAACAGAACGTTGGAACTCATGCTTACATAAATATGGCGAAGGTCAAGTTCTTGCACTTGACATTGCAAAAGCTTTTGACAGAGTTTGGCACGATTGTCTCTTAGTGAAACTTAGGGCCATCGGCCTTAATGATACCCTTGTTCAATGGATTGAGAGTTAGCTCTCAGAACGCACTATACGAGTAGTATTAGATGGCGTTACTTCTTCCTCTTACCCAATTGATTCCGGCGTCCCTCAAGGTTCTGTTTTATCTCCGACTCTTTTCTTAATTTTCATAAACGACCTTCTGTCGTCCACTCTCAATCCAATCCATAGTTTTGCGGATGACAGTACCTTAGACAACACCTATGAATTTAGCTCTGCTGCTGAATCAAACCAACATACTATTGCCTCTAATCGCAGAGAGTTATTCAATTCGCTGAACTCGGATCTCAGTTTAATCCTGGAATGGGGCAGGAAAAATAGAGTAGAGTTCAAGGCATCCAAAACACAGGCCTGTCATCTATCCCTCAAACATGATCTTCCAGTATTGTCTCACAATGTAACCTTTGATGGTGCACAGCTTACCACTTCGGAGAATTTCACACTGTTAGGCGTCAAAATTAATGAACACCTGAATTGGGCCCAGCATATCTTTGATATTGCCCTCGACGCCTCAAAACGCCTAGGTGTTCTCCGGAAATGCAAAAAATATTTCACACCTATAGACATAGCAACCATCTATAAGGCTTACATTAGACCACGATTAGAGTATAACTCGCATGTTTGGGCTGGGGCACCCAAATTGCACCTCGCGTTGCTCGACCGTATTCAAAAACATGCGTTCCGACTGATTGGAGACGAAACCATCACGTCTTCCATAGATTCTCTTGAGCATCGCAGAAATGTCGGAGTACTCAGCATTTACTATCGTTACTTCCATGGTACATGCAGTACTGAGCTAAGCGCACTCATTCCTCCACTGCATACTTTTCCCCGAAATACTCGTCAAGCTGAACGCGCACACGAGTACACGGTTAAATCCTTGCCTTCCCGTACAGTGAAATATAGGCATTCTTTCATTTCCCGAACGTCAAGACTTTGGAACGATTTACCAGCTAGTTTGTTTCCCAACAAGTACAACCTGCAGTGCTTCAAGAACAATGTCCACCGTCATTTTCGTCTCTCTCCACCTTAATACCTCCTTTTCCTATACTGACATAACTGTGCATCGCATTAAAGGGTGACCCCCTAAGTTATACTCGGTGCCATAAAAAAAAAAAAAAAAAAATAAAATAACAGGGCTACGATTGCGCGTAAAGCCCAATCTTACGATACTCTAGATGTAATACAATTTTTTGTGATCCCAAGAAATTTTGAATGTAGAAGGGGTGATAGCATTGAACTAATTTTTTCCCATCATGCTAAAGTAGCTATAAAAATGTTTTATACAAAATGCTTACTCCAAAAATTAAATAGGAACTGAGAAAGTTAGTGTGATAGATTTAGTGAAAATGTGCAGCTTGTATGGGAGGTGGTAAAAAGAGTGGGGGATTTAAGTGAGTTTTTCAGAAATAACTATGAATATCATAAAATTGACGTCTCTTAAATTTTTGACTAGTAACATTCTTATTTTTCAAGAAAATAGATTTTTTGTGAAGTTGTGAAACTGTGTCATATTGTATGGGAGGAGGTAGAAGCAGTGAAGATAATCAAATATTTTTTTTGATCTAAGTGATAATGCTAAATAAGTATTTATTACAAAATGTGAGCTCGATGAATGCTATATGTTCTGAGAAAATCGGCTTAAAGCATTTCATGAAAAAGTATAGTTTGTATGGAAGGGGGTGGAAGGAGAGGGAGGACGCAAATAGTTTTTATACTGTAGATTGAAATCATTATGGAAGTAATATATCCCGAAATTCAGACTAATAGCTTTTATACTTTTCGAGCAAATCCATTTATTGTTGAATTGCGAAATTGTGTCATTTTGTATGGGAGGGGGTAGAAGGGGTAAAGCTGAACGTCTAATTTTTTTCGGCCTTACTAAAAATTTTAAATAAATATTTAGTGGACAATTTCAGCCCGCTAAATTTTATACGCACTGCGTAAATTGGCTTAGAGTAATTCATGTCAAGTACAGTTTATATGGGAGATGGTAGAAGGAGGAGAGAACACGCGTAATTTTTATACAATAGATTGACATTATCATAAAAGTAATATATTCCAAATGTCAGGCCAATAGTTTTTATACTTCTCGAGCAAATCCGTTTATTGTCAAATTGCGCAATTGTGTCATTTTGTATGGGAGGGAGTAGAAGGGGTGAAGCGATTTGGCCCGTTCATGAACTTGACCTTACTTTTTTGTCAAAAACGACGTGTACGAAATTTGAGCTTTCAACGAACGACGGACATCCAGTTTCGAGATTTTTTAGTGATATTGTTGCGAGCTAGGGGTTCGCCGGGATTTCAAGTAAAACACAATTCATTTAAAAATAAGTGATAATTTATTTATTCGCACTTTAACTTAATTCGCACTATATGGCACCACCGCCGATATTGTTCTATCGCGTTCTTGCACCGGTTCGCGTCGTCCATAGATGTCGCTGAATGACTGCCTCCCGTCTGAAAGTTTCGTACTTTTATACCATTTTCCCAATTCTCGAACCTTCCATGGTGTATGTCATCGGTTGTGTGCCTCAACTATACTGGAAGGTTCTAGATCTTTGATTATGGCTTTTTACATATTGGGGGACTGTTCTATAAAATTCTGGCATATTCGTGAAAGATCAATATTGCGTGGTTGCCAGATCTATAACAATATTAACTTCTGTATCATTCATTTTTTTCTCCGAACCTTATTTCTTGGCGATACAAACTTTAGAGAAAACTTATAATACTATATCCAATATTTCATCAAGAGTATAATCATAACAGGGCTACGATTTGGCGTAAAGCCCAATCGTACGATACTCTAGATGAAAGAGAAATGTTTTGATTTTAAGAAATTTTGTGTGCAAAGTGGTGGAGGGGGTGACGACATTGAACTACTTTTTTACATCACGCTAGAGTTGCCACCAAAATGTTTTAGAGAAAATTTAGAATTAAAAAATTTAATAGGTACTGAGAAAATTTAGCGAAATTGTGCAGTGTGTATGGGAGGTGCTTGACTCACAATCAGTAGGTCGTGGGTTCGATTCCCACTCCAGACAGTGGGATTTTTTTAAGCACGAATTTTCAGTTGCTACTGGCGATGAAAAATTATTCGAAATAAAATAGGCAAACGATGTAAAAGTGAAACAGTTCCACTTCAAGAAGGTCTATATACTCAGTAGATGGTTTTATATTCGCTTTCTATCATTCAGTCCCCCATAACATCTGCAAACATTTGCCAGTACAACTGAAAAATATACTTAGCTTCTCCACTCATTACGGTCGTTCTCCCACCCCTTCTCCTGCCTTCTCAATCCTATTCCTTCCCTCCATGACTGTGTTTGTACAATGCATATAAAGGCCGAAATTGCCTATAACATAGGTCATTCTGTAAAAAACAAACAAAAAAACCATTCAGGAGGCCAAGGTCCGATTTGGGCCGTAGCGCCATCGTAAGTAAGTAAGTAGTGATAATTTCAAACAGATATTTATTGACCTGAAGGTCGATAAAGTTTATACGTACTGAGAAAATTGGTTTGGTTTTGGAAAAAGTGCAGTTTGTATGGGAGGTAGTGGAAGATATGCCGGGATTCGAATAATTTTAATACCATCGATTTAAGCCATGATAAAATAATTTATTATACTTTTTGAGAAAATCCGTTTATTGTCCATTTCCGAAGTTACGTTATTTTATATGTAAGGTGGTAACTTAACAAAATTGTGACAAATATTGTGACAATGTTGTCATGTAGTACCGTAACAAAATTGTGACAAATATTATGGCAATGTTGTCAAAAATTTTTGCCAAGACGAGTAGTGCCACTGTACAATTTTATACTTAGTGGATCGCAAATATCTATTTTCAACACACTAGCGAACAATCAGAAATAACTGCACGAAAAACTCGAAGACCGTAACCATTGCTATTCTAGAAGATAATCAAATTCGCCAAGTTAAGACCTCCGTAGCTTGCTTGCCTCCCAGCCAATTGATCGTGGGTTCGATTTCAACTCCAGGCAGTAAGATATTTTAAGCACAAATTTTTTAATTTCTACTGGTAATGAAAAATCATTCAAAATAAAATATGCAAATGATGTAAAAGTGAAACAGCTAAACTTCTAGAAGGTCTACATATTCAGTAAATAGTATTTGTTCGCTATCTATCACTTATCACCCATAAAAATCTGTAAATAATTGTCAATAGCAGCCAGTACAACTGAAAATTATTCCAGCTTCGCCATTCATTACGGTCGTTCTTGCTCCCCTTCCCCTACATTCCCACTCTCATTAATCCTTCGCTCCATGACAATGTTTGTGCATTGCATATAAAGGTCGAAATTGCCTATAACCCTAGTTATTCTGTAAAACAAAAGTTTATTTGGTACAAGTTTTAAGTTATGTAGACACAACATTTCCGCTCAAAATCAAATCAACTGACCAAATTTGCTCTCTTAATTGGTCAATGAAAATTTTATCTCATCTATTACAAACTATGTGTAAAACGTATAATCTATGAAATGGTCTAGCCAGTGATCTGATACGGAAAAATTCCATGCCATTTCAATCTATCCGTGTGTGGAGACGATGACATTTTAAACATTCCCCTGATGCATATTTTCTGACTAAACTTGTGTAAATTGAAACCTAATGGTGTGCATATACATTTTGCCAAGTATTCTCTTTCAATCATCCACTTTTCACTCGCACTACTCTTCTATCCAGTGGCTCATGTATTGATTAGTGTCATATTCTCCCCTATGGAATTGCTCGTGTTATAATAGCCAAGAGTATGGTGTCCTATTTACATGCTGTATTATAGTAAAGTTGAGTAGTCCAACGTCCTGGTTGCAATTTTCTCTACATTACGCTGTCACGAAGTGGTGTTGACAACTCAATTAAGTGACCAGTTCAAGCAAAAATAAAAAACTAATTTTAAAGTGCACTATTTGATAATCATGGCTAGATTGTTGGTAGACTCTTACCGAAATTGAAGATTTTGCTGTTTAGACGAAATTCGAGAGTATTAGTATTAGTTTGCTCTAAGTTTGTAACCCTAAGAAATAAAACTGAGAGAAAAGAACTAATGGGAAAAATTTTATATTTTCTTTCAAAAATCTCTAAACCCTATATCCGTGCGCTCTCTAGCTTGAGACAACTGAGCTAGAAAGTTCATATTTTGAACACATCGCTTTTATCGAAAAATTAAGTCGAGTTCGTCAACGAACCAAATCGCTTAACTTTTTCTACCCCCTCCCATACCAAATGACACTTTTTCAAAAATTTGCAATAATCAAATTGTCTTGGAAACTATAGAAGCTAATAATTTGAAATTTCGAATATATCGTTTTCATTGTAAATGTGGTATATGTGTATTATAAAAATTATTCGAATCACATCGCTCTATCCACCACCTCCCATAAAACAGCACTTTTGCATGAAATTGTATAAACCAATTTTCTTAGTAGGTATAAAATGTCTCTTACTCATATTTTACCTTTAATACTTAATTAGCATTATTATTATGATCAAAGAAAATTAACTGATTAACTTTACTCCTTCCACCCCCTCCTATACAGTTTGACATAATTTCGGAGAAAAAAAAATCGAATTTTTTGAAAAGTATGAATTTTGCTGGTCTGAAATGTAAGAGATATCATTTGCATAATGTTCGTATCAATTTCTAAAAAAAAAAAATCAATAAGATGCCCGCACTTCTTCTACCACCTCCCATACAAACTGCACAATTTCAATAAATACAGAGCACTAATTTTCTCAGTCCCTATTCAATTTTAAGAGTTATCATTTTGTATGTAACTTTTTGTAGTTTTTCTAACGTGATATGAAAAAATTAGTTCAATATTGTCACTTTTTCCACTACTTTCCATACAAAATATCATAAGATGACACAAATTTGTACTACATCTAGAGTATCATAAATTGAGCTTTATGCGCAATCATAGCCCTGTTATGTTTATACTTTAAATGAAATCTGAGAGAATATTGTGTTTTCTTTACCGTTTGTAACGTTAGGAAACAATGATCAGAGTCAACAAGGGTACAGAAATATTTCTTACCGCTTAAAACCTCGATTTCGAGTGACTGTCTGCCATTCTGTCCGTCTGTCTGTCTGTCCGTCTGTCTACAACATAACTTTCGATCGCTTTGAGCTACTGTGCCAAAATTTTCTTAAGTCGTTTGAAATTTTGTACGGGCACCTTACAAGAGAAATGAAATAAAATTGCATCACAAATTTTACGATTCCCTAACCTCCTCTACCATCTTCCATACAAATGTTTAGTTACGTGAATGTAAAATACACCGAATGAAAATTCTATGCAACTTCGTCTATGAAACTGGCATTCTATACAGAGAATATTGGGCGTAATTCAAGCAATTAATTAAAAAGCTATTAACATCCACCCACCCTTACTATCACCCTCATAAAAACCCAAACTTGCATAAATAAACGAATGAAGTATTGATTATATGTATGTACTGGAGCTATTGATCGTATCCCCAATTAGGTGTTATATTGATAACAGCCCTGCCCAAGAACCTCCTTTCACTTAGTCTTCCCTTACCACTCTATCCTGCAGATTGACTACCCACGCATCCTCAACTTGTCCCGAGAATAATAAAGTTGCGCCCGACTTGTAGGCAGTTTATTTTTTCTATGTCGATCACAATACTTACTTATTACAATAATAACGTAAGATTACAGACCTCCCCGCTTTGCTTCGATCACCTCTCATACACTATTCACTATTGGAAAGAATTTGAAATGACATATTTTCCGGTACAATAAACTCTTTCCCTTTTCATCTGCAGTAACATATGATTGGGCCTTACTGGGAGTATCATAATTCTTTTATGTTTCCATGTTGCGTTCATTGAGGATAGGCGTAAGTATTTTCAATCTATGTAGTTGTTTGATATTGATTCCAATTCTGTGAACTATCATTATGAAAGCGCTCAGTTATTATTTATGTATATTGTTGCGAGCTAGGGGTTCGCCGGGATTTCAAGTAAAACACAATTCGTTTAAAAATAAGTGATAATTTATTTATTCGCACTTTAACTTAATTCGCATTTTAATTTAATTCGCACCATATGGCACCACCGCCGATATTGTTCTATCGCGTTCTTGCACCGGTTCGCGCCTACCGATAGATATCGCTGAATGACCGACTCATCCGTCTGAAAGCTTCGTGTTTTTATACCATTTTCCCCCAATTCTCGAACCTTCTTGGTGTATGTCATTGGTTGTGTGTCTCAGGTTCTAGATCTTTGATTATGGCTTTTTACATATTGGGGGACTGTTCTACAAAATTCTCCCATATTCCAGAAAGATCAAATTACGTAGTTGCCAGATCTATAACAATATAATCTAATTATCCTCTAGATATATGTTTTTACAAAGAGTAACCTAGAGTATATGAGCGGGTCAAAACGGAAACTTCGTCCATCCCTCCCATAATTTTTTTTCGAAATTTACAAATTGAAATAAATCTTTTTTCCTTCGAAACAGAGATTCACAAGAACATACAAGAAAAATTATTATCCACTCACATCTTTTAGCATATTATATGGTCATACATTCTTAAAAACTTAACATGTTCCGCATTAATTGAAATAAACATTTAAAAAAAAAAATTTCAACTTTACTCTGCTCCTTCTTCCACCTTCAATACAAATTTCCAATATTTTAAAATTTTAGAGAAAGTATTTCAATTTACGCTTAATCATTGAGAGCTTGTTATGCTATTTTCACTTTCTCTCTACCATTTCGAGATTTGTGACGGATTTTCTAAGAATTCTAAATCACGGCTCAGTAAACGTGAACAAGTTAAAATCTTATCCCATTTTCCGATTTAATTACATAAATACTAAAATTCCATCAATATAACCGAAAAATACCAACATCTTTTCAATCCTTTATACCATCTTATTAGTCGGGATCTTTCTATAAGAATTGGATTAATTTCCTGGTTGAATCGGTCCTCGGTTTCTCAAAATTCTGAAATTGATTATCGAACTAAACGGCAGAACATTCTGAAGGAGATTGCCCAGTAATCCCAAACATAACGACAGAGCATTCATTCTCTTGTTGAAAATGATGTTATGAAGTGTAGCTAATGCGATATCCACGTTAACTTCATTCGTCCTGATAATCTCTCAATTTCAGGTTCGTTACCAGAAATGGATCCTCTCGATGACGGCCATTTCGATTGACTTTATTTCGTCTCATCTCCAGGTCCTCCTTTATGCCATGATTTCTTTTCGATTCGTTGCGTTCCTGGGTGCTTTTGAAATTTTTGCCCGATTTTCACCATGTAATCATGACATTAATCAAATGGTTGGAGGCGCTTAATTCATCTTCATTCGTGGGTAGCATCGAGATTGAGCGGAGAACGAGCACGACATAGAAAGCGAGAGGTAGACTGAAAATGTCTTAGTTGGCTTATATTTCCTTAGCACGTACACTTGAATATTATTCTTCCAAGCACCAGAAGTAAAATGTAATTCTACAATACAGAAATAAATCGGGTATTGTACATTTTCTGAGCCGAACATAGTGGAGAGTGGTTTACTCAAAGCTATGTCGACGTTCATGCTGTGCCTAAAAGTTTTTGATTAATGTTCACTAATTTGTTTCGTCATTGGCTCTTTCTCGTTCCTTTCATGGAATCTCGTTAATTTTCTGACAAATAGAAGGGATAGATTTTTCTCGATTTTAATAAATTGCAAATAATCTTTAAATTAGACTTTTGAATAATAAACGAAAAATTGGCTATAATGAATTACTCAATGTTTATAGGTGGAATAAGGATCTTAAAAAAAATCAAAATTTCATGTTTCTCAAACAGACATTTCGTGAGATTATTTCTTGAAACAAGAGTAAGTACTCCATTAGAAATCAAACAAAATTTAAATAAGCCATCATGTTTCAACAACAAAACCAAGAGTTTACTAAGTATCTCAACAATAACCTAAATGCGATGCGGTAAATTTTCAGCAATAAAGTTAACGTCTCAATTTCCAACTCTATTATCTTAATTTATTTATTTCAGATTTAGGTACTAAGATGAAAATCATGAGAAAAAGAGAAAAAACCCTCCGATGTAATCATATTTAATGTTGAAATGAAAATTACATTTATATTTTTTCTTCTTCCACCCCGGCAAGGGTTAAGAGGCACTCAAGTACCACCACTTAATAACGCAATCTTAAAATATATATAAGGATCCGCTAAATAAAATCGGATTAAGGAAAACCCTTTATATAATATGGGAATTAATTTTTAATGAGGTGGAAATTATGAAATTGAAAATTCTTAGGCTATTAAAATCAAAAAGATAGCATCATTGCCGCTATCATAGATTTCAAATTTAATTTCCGAAACAAATTACGTATCTGGCTTAAGTAAAGGATGCCTATACCAACGGGAAATTACTAAAGCAATTAAATACGAATTATTAGTATTAAGCGGAAATGTTGTAACCGGATGTTTGTGATATTTTTAAAGATTATTATCTGGTATTTTTTTCTTTGAGGAGGGGCGGTTTTTTGAAGGATGTGGAAGAGTAAAAATAATTACGGCTAACAGAATAACGCGATATGACCATAAGAAATAAAATAATTCAATGAAAACTAATTCTAGGAAAACTGAATAATTTTGTTTGAATTTGAGGTGGTTGGAGACGTTGTTGGAGAAACATTTAATTGCCAAACTAATTATGCTAAATTATTAGAACTTGAAAATCATTAATTATGCTCAATTTTTGATAGAGAGATAATTTATAATTGACATAAATCATCTCAAAGTTCTAAAATATCTATAATTAAATGTAAATACCGACCTAAGGAAGTGTATGACCCTTATGTAATCAATCAAATTCTGTAAAAACAGAGTTTAAAGGCAAATAGGATACGCTTACCAGGGATGAGACATATCTGATTCAACTAATTATAACTTAATGAACCTCACACCTATTACTACAATATACATAGCTAACAACGTTTATTATCCAGATAGCTAATACCGTTCGCACAACTAAATATCATACTAGCTCGTTCTAAACGATTATCCTGTTTAATGAAGATACGGTGGCATAGGAGACTACATGCTGAAGGAACGATGCAAATATGGTTCACTCATCTGTAGGATGGGAAATTAATATTCAATTACAGCGTAGATGAAGTGAGTATTATGATGTATAACCATATTTTATTGTAGATGGATTCATAAGGATACTCGTATATGTGAATGGAGTGGGTTCTTGAATCTACTTGCTAATATTTTTACCCGGGAAGTCGGCAATTGGAATACTGTTTTGGGTTTACGTGACATTGAGTTAGGTTATCATAATGAATCCATCACTATTATGAAAATTTATATATGTAAAAATGTGAAATAACTGGTCAAAAGGACCCCGCACAAATTATACTGTTAAAATATTAATCGTCGATTTGTCGGAAACTCTGAGAAATGATAGATTAAGCTCATACAGAACAAAAGTTATTATAAATTTTTTAAACGTCTTTCTTTACAAGTGATTGATGTTTTTACTAAGGCGTTATTGTAAGGAATTTTTTTTATTCTTTATTAATTAAAGGGTTCATAAAAAACGACCTTTGTTAAGGAAAAAGGATTTTTCAGAAAGTTGAAAAAACTTCCGTGCACGCTTCAAACAAAAAAAAAATTAAGAAAGCAATTCTAACTCTCTTGCTTTCATCTCTCAGGACCAGGGTAATTTTTGTCCACATTTGCGCTGGCATTGTATTAGTTCCATTTCAGACCAATGGAAGTTCAATCAAATCAAATTCCTGTTAAGACCTTCTATAATGACATAGGACACAAACAACTCTCTTCCACAAGGCGCGATTCTGAGCATCAGCCTTAAGCTGTTTGGATTTCTTTATTCCTCTGACCTCCTGCTCTACTGCTCGCTTCCATGTGCTATATAGTCGACCAACCCAACTTCTTCCTTGAGGATTATAATCCAGAGCCTGTTTGGCGATGTTTCGCTCTAGTTTCCTCAAAGTGTGACCCATCCACTGCCACTTCTGCCTTTGAATCTCAATACCTATTTTAGTCTGTCTAGTTGTACTCCAAAGTTCGTCGTCGAATGTTCCTAAAATGCGTCGGAGGGATTAGTTCGCTAAAGTTTGCAGTTTCTTGGAAAATCGAACAGTCACTTTCCACGTAGTACAACCATATAACAAAACGGACTTGACATGCGTCAAAAACTCGCAGCTTCGTGCGAAGGATCTCTCTTAACCTCCAGAAAGGGGAAAGGAAACCGAAGGCCTGACGAGCTTTATTTAGACGAGCCTTAATATCCTTTTCAGCTCCGCCATCCATGCTGGCAATGCTTCCGAGATAAAAAACATCTTGCACCTCTTCCACATCTTGTCCGTTAAGAACAATCGATGTGCTTGCATTCGAACCCATGGGCAAGGGTTTTACGCACATTTATTTTCAGTCCCAATGGAAGGTGCTGTTATTTAATTTTTATAGTCCAGCTGAAATCTGAGAGTATTATAAGTTTACCACAAAGTTTGTAACGCCAAGAAATAAGGCTCGGAGAAAAAAATGAATGATACAGAAGTTCATATAATCACTCAAAAATATCAAAACCTGATGTCCGTCCGTCCGTCTGTCCGTCCGTCTGTCTGTTCGTCTGTCCGTCCGTCTGTCTGTCTGTTTGTCCGTCCGTATCCTCTCTAACGTAAGAACGCGTTGAGCTAGAAAGTTCAAATTTTGTTTACGTCGTTTTTAATAAAAAAGTAAGGTCAAGGTCGTAAACGGGCCAAATCGTTCCACTCCCATACAAAATGACACAATTCCGCAATTTGACAAAAAACGGATTTGTTCGAAAAGTATAAATGCTATTGATCTGAAATTTGGAATATAATACTTTTGTTATGATTTCATTCTGTTGGATAAAAATTATTTGTGTAGTCCTCCTCTTTCCACCACCTCCCATACAAACTGCACTTTTTCATGAAATGCTCTAAGCCAATTTACTCAGTACGTATGAAATTGATCGAGCTGAAATTGTCCACTAAGCATTTATTTAGAATTATTAGTAAGACCAAAAAAAATTGGAAGATTAGTTTATCCCTTCCCATACAAAATTACACAATTTCACAATTTGATAATAAACGGATTTGCTCGAAAAGTATAAATGCTATTGATCTGAAATTTAGAATACATTAGTTTTATAATGATTTCAATCTACTGTAGAAAAATAATTGAGCCCTCCCGTTCCTTCCACCACCTCCCATACAAACTGCACTTTTTCATGAAATACTCTAAACAAATTTACTAAGTATGTATAAAATTGATCGAGCTGAAATTGTGCACTAAGCATTTATTTAGAATTATTAGTAAGACCAAAAAAATTAGATGATTAGTATTACTCCTTCTACCACCTCCCATTCAATCTTACCCAACTTACCTCAAAGTCGATTTTCCTAAAAAGTATGAATGCTACTGATCTGCAATTTAAAACATGTCAAAAACATGATGTTTTCACTTATTTCTGAAAAAGTCATTAAGAACTCGACCCTCCTTCTACCACCTCTCACATAAACTGCACAATTTCACTAAAACCAATACACTAATTTTCACAGTACCTATTAAATTTTTGTAAATAAAAATTTTGTATAAAACATTTTGATAGCAACTCTAGCGTGATGTGAAGAATTAGTTCACTGTCGTCACCCCCTCCATCACTTCCCCAAAAAAAATTCTTTTTCATCTACAGTATCGCACTATTGGGCTTTACGCCCAATCGTAGTCCTGTTATGTTTTTTTTTTTTTGGTCAAAAGTCGCTATTTTTATGAACCCCTCATGTATTGCTATTTCAATCGTGAAATTCGACGTAAGGTTTTCGACAAATTTACAGTCTTCACAGTAGTCTAATATTCTGATTTTTTCGGTGTCATGTGTCTGTCTGTCTGTATGTCCCGACGATAACTACAATATATCTTAACAGAGAAGTACGAAATTGGTCTCAAAAAATCAAGCTTCTGCTCGACAAAAACAGATCGATAATTAAACACTTGCTGCGAGATTTTATTTTCCATTATTTCATTAAAAAAATGTTTACAGTTGAAAGAATAGTAGATTTTGTTTTTTAAGTGATTAAACTTAAATCCACACGCACTACAAAAAAAAATCTTAAAAATGAATTCGAAAATTAATAATAACATAAATGAAAAAAACAATATAAATAATTTTTTTTTTGTTTAGTTCACTTACAAAATGTAGTCTTGTCTATTACGTTAAAACATGGCATGGTGGAATAAATCAGCATGTACAAGAATTATAAAGGATATTTCCAATGACAGATGCAAATTTTTTTTTCGAATTGAATAATATATTCATTTTTAAAATGTCATTACAATAGAGCAATCCACTTTATGGCACCGAATGGAATACAATTAACCAACCGGGCAAGGCTATAGAATATGCCTTGAACATACTCCCAACAACATGAATTTGCAATGGAAATGGACAATATCAAACGAACGTAACAAATTGACAATACTCGCCTCGCACCATGAATGCTAAACAGTAGTAACTTCTACGACACGATCCTGATGCCGAATTTTGAATGCGACCTTAATTCCCCGGTCATGTTCTCTCAGATGCGATTGCCTGTTGTACTATGTATACGTAATATAATGTACCAACTGAGCCGCACCATCATTGAGTGGTCCTTTCGTATTCCCAAAAAGTTCTGTACCTTAAATTGCTTTTGTTTTGTGGTCGAGCGCCTTCCAATTCGAAGCTTTTAACTCCCACAAGTTATTTCCGGTTAGCAACGCTGAAACATTTCAGCTACAAAATAGGAAATGAGAAAATATTATATATTTCTGTTAGTCGTTTCGCTTTCGAATTGAAGCACAATTTTACAGAGAGAATATGTAGGATATGGTTGAGGTTCATAGCATAAAAGAAATAGCCTTTACGTATGGTGTCAAACTGGAAACTGATTTATGAACAGTTCAGTAACTTATTTTAAAGTATGGTAGGACGAAATCCTGGAAAATTTAAATCAAGATAAAGGAATTCTGGAGAAAATCTATATTTAAACGTGATTGGCTCCTAGCCAACGTCCTTTCTGGCTCAGGTGTGCTTACAGTACCTGAGTTAATTTGAAAAATAAAATTTAACACTTTGGCTATTACGTGATGCACTGATAAACATTTTCTAGATTTTAGATATACCGCGCGCTTACCTTAGTGAAGAAGATAAAGTGGCAAAAGATCCCCCTTCTTTCAACTGAAATTAAATTATAATTTCAAACAGTTCTATCCTTAAAGTATGTTCACACCGGCTATCAACAGTGTCTCAATTTAACGAAAACCACCGCAAAATCCTAGTCGATCATACTAGGCCAAGAAACTTTTGTTGTTTTGTTATAATTAATTTAAACCATCACCGTGACAACCGTTGTAAGATAATAAAAATATTAATAGTCACTATGACAGCCGTTTAAAAAACTATATAAATATAATTGTAGTGTCTGTCTGTTATTTGTTTATAAATGGCTATAAGTAAGTTTTTTGCTTCATTTTAGCAATAACTAAGCAGAATCAAACGTTTTTAAAAAATTTCTCTGTCTGTCTGTCTGTCTGGCTGTCTTTCCGACTTTCACGCAAAAACGGCTGCACCAGTTGCAATAAAACTTTCACAGATTCTTAGGTCTGCCTCGGGGAGTAATCTGCTTTAGGTGTTATTTTTCTCCCCTGACGCCTTCTACACCCTCCCATACAAAGTGACTCATTTTCAAAAACTTATAACAATCAAATTTTTATGGAAACTATGAAAGCTATTAATTTGAAATTTGAAATATATTATTTCTAATATAAATGCAATCTTCAAGTATATAAATAGTTTGAATCCCCCAACTCCTTCCGCCACCTCCCATACAAACTAAACTTTTTCATGAAATACTATACTCCAATTTTCTCAATACGTATAACTTTTATCAAGCTAAGATTTTGTATTAAATCCTTAATTAGCATTGTTATTAATGTCAGGAAAAAACTAACCAATTAGGTTTACTCCTTCTGCCCCCTCCCATACAATCTGACACAAATCCACGACTTTGCGAAAATTCGATTTTCTTGAAAAGTGTGAATGTTACTGTTCTGGAATTTAAAACATATCAATTGAATAATAATTGTAGTTGCTCCTCAAAGAATAACTAAAAACTCTCCACTCCTTCCACCACCTTCTATACAAACTTTACTTTTTCATGAAATATTCTAAACCAATTTTCTCAGTACGTATAGCTTTGATCGAGCTAAAATTTTGTACTAAACCTTTAATTAGCATAATTATTATTATTGGGAAAAATTAACCTATTAGCTGTACTCCTTCTACCCATACAATGTGGCACAATTCCACGACTTTGCAAAAACTCGATTTTCTTGAAAAGTGTGAATCTAACTGATCTAAAATTTAAAACTCATCAATTGCATGGTGATTATAGTTGTTTCTAGAAAAATTACCAAAAACCCTCCACCCCTTCTACCACCTCCCATAGAAACTGCACTTTTTCATGAAATACTCTAAACCAATTTTCTCAGTACGTATAGCTTTGATCGAGCTAAAATTTTCTGTGGAATCCCTAATTAGTATTATTATTATTATCGGGAAAAATTAACCGATTAGTTCCACTCCTTCTACCCCCTCCCTTACAATATGACACAATTTCACGACTTTGCAAAAACTCGATTTTCTTGAAAAATGTGAATCTAACTGATCTGAAATTAAAAAGATATCAATTGCATGGTGATGATAGTTGTATCTAGAAAAATTACCAAAAATCCCCCACTCCTTCTACCACCTCCCATACAAATTGCACAATTTCACTTAATCCAATGCACTAAGTTTCTCAAGTTACCTATTCAGTTTTTCAAGCTTAAATTTGGTGCAAAATATTTTTATAGCTACTCATGGTGTGAAAAAAATTAATTTAGTACTGTCATCCCTTCTATCACTCCCCACACAAAAATTTTTAAGATTGCAAAAATTTCGATTTCATCGGTAGTATCATATAATGGGGCTTTACGCACAATCCAAGTCCTGTTATGTTTTTTACCTTAATGTCATTTTATTTGGGCTTTTTTGAATTAACACAAGTTACAACTATTCACATGTCCTTAACACGTATACATATGATCTCGAATCACGCGTTTGATTTGATCACAAGCCTCTCCCATTCAAATGCTATCATTCTTAATAATTTATGGTTCTGACTCCAACAAAATACAAAACATTGTGATCAAAGAGCCATTAAAGTAAGCGGATTATATATCCCATATAATGTATTACTAACTACACTCTCAAAAATTGCTTATTATACTCTAGATGGAATCTGAGAGTATTATAAGTTCGCTCTAAGGTTTGTAACGCCAAGAAATAAGGCTCCGAGAAAAAAATGAATGATACAGAAGTTAATATTATCACTCAAAAATCTCAAAACCGGATGTCCGTCCGTCCGTCCGTGCGCTCTCTAGCTTGAAAACGCCTTGAGCTAGATAGTTCAAATTTTGTACACGTCGTTTTTGACAAAAAAGTAAGGTCAAGTTCGTGAACGGGCCAAATCGCTCCACCCCTTCTACCCCCTCCCATACAAAATGACACAATTGCGCAATTTGACAATGAAGAGATTTGCTCGAAAAGTATATAAGCTATTAACCTGAAATTTGGAATATATTACTATTATGATAATATCAATCTACCGTATAAAAATTATGTGTGTCCTACCCCTCCTTCTACCACCTCCCATACAAACTGTACTTTTCATGAATTATTCTAAGCCAATTTACGCAATGCGTATAAAATTTAGCTAGCTGAAATTGTGCACCAAGTATTTATTTAAAATTTTTATAAGGCCAAAAAAAATTAGACGATTAGCTTCACCCCTTCTACCCCCTCCCATACAAAATGACACAATTTCGCAATTTGACAATAAATGGATATACTCGAAAAGTATGAAAGCTATCAGGCTGAATTGTGGGATATATCACTTTCATAATAATATAAATCGACAGTAGAAAAATTATTGGAGTCCTCCCTCTCCTTCCACCCCCTCCCATACAAACATCACTTTTTCATGAAATGCTTTAAGACGATTTTCTCAGAACATATAACATTTATCGAACTCATATTTTGTAATAAATTCTTAATTAGCATTATCACTAAGATCAAAAAAAAATATTTGACTAGCTTCACTGCTTCTACCCCCTCCCATACAATATGACACAGTTTCACAACTTCACAAAAAATCGATTTTCTTGAAAAGTATGAATGGCACTAGTCTGAAATTTAAGAGATGTCAATTTTATAATATTTCTAGTTATTTCTGAAAAAATCACTAAAATCCCCACATTCTTTCTACCACCTCCCATACAAACTGCACATTGTCACTAAATCTGACTCACTAATTTTCTCAGTTCCCATTCAATTTTTGGAGTAAGCATTTTGAATAAAACATTTTTATAGCTACTTTAGGATGATGGGGAGAAAATTAGTTCAATGCTATCATCCCTTCTAACACTCCACATACAAAATTTCTTGGGGTCACAAAAAAATTCTATTTCATTTAGAGTATCGTAAGATTGCGCATTACGCGCAATCGTAGCCCTGTTATGTTTATTGCTATTTTTACGCGGACGAAGTCGCGGGCGTTTGCTATTAATAAATAAATTACAATCAAGTTGGTTGAAATATTGACGATGCTACCGAGTTTATCTTCTGAAATATTAGCCTTTCGTCCAAAGGCATAGTTGTCGAAAACTCTTTTTGTAAGTAGAGTCAGAGGCCTTTCGACTTACTTTCAGTACATTTGCATCGAAAGCGCCACGAATTCCTTCGATAAATAATGAATATTAGTTACGTAAGATTGGGGACACATATTGGTTTATACTAGGTATCCTATAATTGCCACAATAACGTAAACCAAATTAAAATCACACACTATACTTTCGTGACTATAAATGATACAACTACTGTTTTCTTCATTAATTTACAAAATCTGGAAACCTTCTCCGTTGTTATTTTTGACAGATTCGCCCATTTTTCGCTGCCATAATTCGAAAATAAAACATAATAGGACTACCACTGGGCGTAAAACCCAATCGTGCGGTAAGTATAGTTTGTATGGTAGGTGGTGGAAGGAGGGAGAAGACACGCAAAATTTTTATATCATAGATTGATATCATTATAAAAGTAATATGTTCCAAATTTGAGACCAATAGCTTTTATACTTTTCGAGCAAACCCGTTTATTGTCAAATTGCGCAATTGTGTCATTTTGTATGGGAGGGGTTAGAAGGGGTGAAGCGATTTGGCCCGTTCACGACCTTGTCCTTATTGTTAAAAACAACGTGTACAAAATTTTAACTTCCTAGATCAACGCGTTCTCAAGCTAGAGAGGTCACGGACGGACAGACGACGGGTGGACAGACGGACGGACAGACGGACGAACAGACGGATGGACAGACGGACGGACAGACGGACGGACGGACAGACGGTTTTGAGATTTTCGAGTGATTATATGAACTGCTGTATCATTAATTTTTTTTTCCGAGCCTTATTTCTTAGCGTTACAAACTTTGTGGCAAACTTATAATACTCTCAGATTTCATCTAGATTATAAAAATTTAAATAATATATCGTCGGTTGACAAGCAGAGGTGTCTAAGTCACAAAATACAAATTTTACAGCAGAGCGTTTTGAAAGCTTCGTTCTATTTTTTTTTTAATTTTTAATTATCACTCTTACATTTTTAAAATCTTTATCTAATAAAGTTTAAAGTCCAATAAAATTTAAATCAATTGTTGTGACTTTAAACTATGTAAGTAAGAAAAATTAAAAACGAAATCAATAACGTACTGAACGTTAACGGTAGAATGTTAGTTTTTAGGTGGATTGTTAAACTACATTTGCTAACATCTCCACTACGAATGCAGATAGGAAGCTGAAAATCAGCCTAGGTATAGAGAGGGTTGTTGGACAAACTCTAAAAATAATTAAATTTTTTATCGATTGGCGTCCGAAAAGGAGGGGATAAAAAGACATAGGGCTTAGGTTGTATGAGGGTGATTTCGTAGAACTACAATTCACTCGGGCCGTATAGTTGGGCATATTGTACTCCCCCTATTGCTTATGAGATGGATGTCACTCCCCTTGTTCTAGCCATCAATTTGCATCTAGTTCTGAGAAGATCTAGATCCTAAACAAAGCAGAAGACTGTTGGCTATTTGCGGACAGTGACAAAGATTATACTCGATAGATTCTTCGTCTTCCTCGCAACCTCTGCAAAGGCTATCGCTTGCGATTCGCATGCTAAATGCGTGCAATGACCTGTGGTCAGGTTAACAATAGTTCGGATGGTATAGTGACTACGTTGTAACAGCTGAGCTTTAATATTTTTATTCGGTTCTTCCCAAAAGGATTTGGCCTTTCTGCAGCTGTCCAGCTGCCGCCACCCCGCCAAGAAAGAATCCAAAATAGTTTCTTTGAAGCTTGCCTTCAGCACTGTTGGTGCTACATCGACTGACTGCCTAGTGAAGTTAATGTTTGCCGATCCTTGCCGTGCAAGCGCGTCGTTTCCTAACAGGTCGCTATGACCCGGTATCCAAATAAAAATACTTAAGTTATAGCCGTTGGGCGATTTAAATTGTGTTTACAAATGGACACTAGTTTGGACGTGGTCTTGTAGAATTGGAGTGCTACTGTTCTGCATGCCTAAAATAATTTTCATGCACTCGTTAATAGCTAATACTTCCGCTTTCAATACAATCGCGCGTTCTGGAAGATGAAATGAATTGTGGATGTCGAGGTCGTGGGAATAAATCCCTGCACCTGTCCCCTGGTTAGTTTTAGATCCGTCCGTATAGAAATGAGAACTTGTACAGGTGCTGAGTGTCGTGTTTGTTGCCCATTCATTTCGTTCAGGAAACTTAATGTGAAACTTCCGTTTCTCAACCTGCAATTGATTCATGTAATCATACCAAGGAGGATATATAAAATGGAGTGCCTGATAGCCTGATGTGGGAATACTTTTTGATTCAGAAATTTTCGAAAATTGTATCCAAGCTTAACATGGCTTCAAACTTTTACAAAAAACATAACAGAGCTACGATACTTTAGATGAAATAGAATTTTTTGTGATCCCAAGACATTTTGTATAGGGAGCGTTAGAAGGGATGATAGCATTGAACTAATTTTTCCCCATCATGCTAAAGTAGCTATAAAAATGTTGTGTACAAAATGCTTACTCCAAAAATTGAATGGGAACTGACAAAATTAGTGAGTTAGATTTAGTGAAAATGCGCAGTTTGTATGGGAGGTGGTAGGAGGAGTGGGGGGATTTTAGTGATTTTTTCAGAAATAACTAGAAATATATAAAAATTGACATTCCTTAAATTTTAGACTAGTGCCTTTCATACTTTTCAAGAAAATCGATTTTTGTGAATTTGTGAAGCTGTGTCATATTGTATGGGAGGGGGTAGAAGTGGTGAAGCTAGTTGAATATTTTTTTTTGATCTTAGTGATAATACTAATTAAGTATTTATTACAAAATATGAGCTCGATAAATGTTATATGTTCTGAGAAAATCGTCTTAGAGCATTTCATGAAAAAGTGTAGTTTGTATGGGAGAGAGTGGAAGGAGAGAGAGGACTCAAATGTTTTTTCTACTGTAAATTGAATTCATTATGAAAGTAATATATCCCAAAATTCAGACTACTAGCTTTTATACTTTTCGAGCAAATCAATTTATTGTCAAATTGCGAAATTGTGTCATTTTGTATGGAAGGGGGTAGAAGGGATGAAGCTAATCGTCTAATTTCTTTTGGGCTTACTAACAATTTTAAATAAATATTTGGTGCACAATTTCAGCACGCTAAATTTTATAAACACTGAGTAAATTGGCTTAGAGTAATTCATGACAAGTACAGTTTGTATGGGAGGTGGTAGAAGGAGGAGAAGGAGGACACACATAATTTTTATACGGTAGATTGATATTATCATAAAAGTAACATATTCCAAATTTCAGGCCAATAGCTCTTGTACTTTTTGAGCAAATCCGTTAAATGTCATATTGCGCAATTGTGTCATTTTATATGGGAGGGGGTAGAATGGTGGAGCCATTTGGCCCGTTCACGAACTTGACCTCACTTTTTGTCAAAAACAACGTGTACAAAATTTGAACTATCTAGCTCAACGCGTTCTCAAGCTAGAGAGCGAACAGCCGGACGGACGGACGGACAGACGGACATCCGGTTTTGAGATTGCTGAGTGATAATATTAACTTCTGTATTTTTTATTTTTTTCTCCAAGCCTTATTTCTTAGCGTTACAAACCTGAGAGCAAACTTATAATACTCTCAGATTTCATCTAGAGTATAAAAATACGATCTTTATATTCTCTCTTGGTTGCTGATATTCAGTCAGCAATAAAGTAATTTTCAGTACAATGGAGCTTACTGTTTTATTTCAGAAATATTTATTTTTTCAATTTTTATTAGTTTTTGGTTCGTGTCTAAGCTAAGCACTTTAGCAACGGACAATTTAACGCGGGACAGAGATAGTTGCTTTGGGTTTAAGTATGCCAAACAAGGGTAGCGAAACAATTCTTTCGAAAATTTGACAATCGTTTCGAACAATTTAATGTCGGAAAGAGTTAGTTGCAATATTTTTAAATGTGCCAGACAAAGATAGCGAAACGATTTTTTTTCGAAAAATTTCGAGCATTTCGCTAGTAAGGGAGGGAAAAACTTTCATTCTCATTTTCTTACACGGCAAAACTTGCTCATAGTCACTCCTTATTATATATCTTCCTTGAATCATACCCGCAGTTTAAAAGGGAGTTTCCGTCTCTACTGACGTTTAAAATTTTGCCATGACCAATTTGTGGCGCTGACCACGAATTAGTGGTTTTTAATCCAATGGCAGCTAGGCCCGCTGCTTGTTTTATAAAAAGAACAAGTGCAGGTAGTGAGAGAATTGCCTCAAGGACTGCAGCTGGTGTGGTTTTCTAAGAGCATCTGTTATACACAGACATACCATCCGTTGGATTAGCTGTAAAGATGTTAGGTTGGTTTTTAGTACCATCGCTGACCACCACACCAGCGCGCCATAGCAAATAATTGGTCTAATAATAATGGTATACATCCAGTGTATAAGGTGCGGCTTAAAGCCTCATCTCAAACTAAATGTCTTTTTGCAAGCAAAGAAGGCTACGGTAGCCCTTTTTGTTCGTTTTTGAATGTTGGCCTTCCTGGATAATTTACTTTCAAGAATAAGACCTAAATATTTAACTTGGTTCAGAAGGACCATGGTAAAACTCCGAATGTTTGGTGGCTTGAAAGTACGTGGTCTTCTTCTTCTGGAGACGAGGACAAGATCTGTTTTTTGAGGGTTAATGGTAAGTTCTTTATCTTGTGCCCAACTATCTAACAGTTGTAAACCGAACTGCATAAGACCCCCTAGAACTTGTTCAAACTTACCAGTTAGCATGACGACAAAATCGTCTGAATACGCTATTGTGCCGCTCTGATTTAAAATGGAAAGGGGTTCACTCACTGTTCGGACCCACTAGAGAGGCGATATTATGCCACCCTGTGGCGTTCCTTTGTGGACTGAGCCTTCTCTCGTTTCTTCACCCATCCGTGTTACGATTTTTTGTGAGCAAAGAAGCTTAGCTATCCATGCAGTTATGAGAGGTTTCACACTATGGCTACGCAAGACCTCAAGTATGGCATCAATCTTGACGTGGTTAAAAGCGCCTTCCACGTCTAGAAAGGCCCCGAGTGCAACCTCTTTATGATGAAAAGCTTTCTCTACGACGGTTACCGTCACATGCAAGGCGGTGTCAGTGGACCCACCTTTCAGATTTCATTTATTGGTGGGGGAATCTGACTGAGAGGTTCAGATTTGCACGTAGGTAAAGACATTAAAGACATTGTCGACTGCATTTTTTCTTTTTCTAATGATTATATATTCAGAACTACTTGATCCAAAAAATTCTTATTTTAAGACCAATTAGGTGGCTGTTAGTCAGCTTTACTTGCAAAATATTATTGGACATAAACATTTTTTGTATGTTGCTATTAAAGCATTAATTTCGTTACCATAATTGTGTAACACTTTCTAAACATATAAAGCTTATCAATGCAAAAAAATAAAATGCCAACAAGTCGGGCAACCCGATGTCAACCAACGAACGCCCGACTTGAGGCAGAACTACCGCGATGCTCATATACAGCTTAAGAGGGCTGTTAGACGCGACAAGAGAAAGGCCATTGAAGATCTGGCAAACAAGGCAGAATCTGCGGCTTACCTTGGGGATATGGGCTCACTTTTCAAAATCATGAAACAGTTGACGAACAGGAATTTCACCGCCAACCACCTGGTGAGAGATGTCAACGGAACTCTCCTTAATAAGAGTGAACACCAGTTGCGGCGATGGAAGGAATACTTCTCTGATATTTTAAACATCTTGTCAGAGGAAGATATTCCGGAAACAGAGCAACTACCAAACATCCAACCGCAACAATCCTCTATTAGGAACGATCCCCCAGATAAGGAAGAGATAGTTTCCGCCATTCGGTCAATGGCGGGAAGGAAAGCTCCAGATATAGACGGACTACCAACCGAACTCCTCAAAGCGGACCCGGAAATCACAGCCGATATACTCCTCCCACTCTTCACTAAGGTGTGGAGTGAGGGAAGATATCCGACTGAATGGAAAAAGGGCGTCATTGTGAAAATTCCGAAGAAGGGCGACCTTCGGGATTGTGGCAATTGGCGTGGTATATGTCTACTTACTGCCGTATCAAAAATTATGGCTAAGGTAATTCTCAATAGGATTAGTGATGTCGTCGAGAGCACTCTCGAAGTTTATCAGGCTGGATTCCGTAAAGGATCGTCTTGTACCGACCACACAAATACCCTACGGATAATATTGGAGCAGTCAGCCGAAATGGGTTCGCCATTACATCTCATGTTTGTGGACTTCGAGAAGGCTTTCGACAGCGTTAAGCGAGATTACATATGGAATGCTTTGCGTAGGAGAGGTATTCCAGATAAGGTCATAGCTACGATTAAAGAATCCTACGAAGATGCAAGGTGTCGCGTCTTGCATAGAGGAGAGCTGTCCGAGAGCTTCCCTGTGCGAACGGGTGTCAGACAAGGCTGCATATTATCTCCAGCCCTGTTTCTGGTGGTAATAAACGACATCTTGAAAGCTGCACTGGAAGGTGGGGAAGGTAATGGTCTTCAATGGAGACTATTTAACATCTTGAGTCACTTTGATTTTGCTGATGACGTGTGTTTGCTTGCTCATAACCGTTCGGACTTAGAGTCAAATGATCGCTCGTTGCATTCTAAATGCAAAGAGGCGGGACTGAAAATAAATGTGCGTAAAACCAAGTGCATGCACATGGGTTCGAACGCAAGCACACCGATTGTTCTTAACGGACAGGATGTGGAAGAGGTGCAAGATTTTTGCTATCTTGGAAGCATTGTCAGCATGGACGGCGGAGCCGAAAAGGAAGTTGAGGCTCGGCTAAATAAAGCTCGTCATGCCTTCGGTATCCTTTCCCCTTTCTGGAGGTTAAGAGAGATCTCCCTTCGCACGAAGCTGTGAGTTTTGTTGGCTTTACGCCCAATCGTAGTCCTGTTATGTTTATACTCTAGATGAAATCTGAGAGTATATTGTGTTTGCCTTACCATTTGTAACGCTAAGAAATAACGCTCGTACAGAGCCGCCAAGGGTACAGAAATATTTGTTGTCGCTCAAAAACCTCAATTCCGAGTGACCGTCTGTCCGTCTGTCTACCGCAAAACTCTCGAAAGCTTTGAGCTATAGTGCTAAAAATTTTTGTTTATCATTTTTAAGCAAAAAAGTAACTTTAAGTTCGTGAATGGGCTACATCCCCCCACTCCTTCTACCCCCTCCCGTACAAATTTCATGAAATTTCGAAATAATAAGAAATTGATTTTTCTTTTAAACCATTTATCTGTCAACTTGAAATTTACGTCAAAGTATAACGATATAGATGTCATTAATATCACGGAATATTGACCCGATCCCTTTACTCCTTCTACCCCCTCCCATACAAATGGACAATGTTGAAAAATACATATTTTCGATTTTCAGTGAAACTAGTAAAGCTGAAAATAACGAAATTTTGTTAGAATTAATTTAACTATAACTGCAATTTATTTTAAAGATAATTATCAACCTCATCTCACTCCTTCTACCCCCTCCCAAGCAAATTTCACGAAATTTTGAAACTTAAATTAAATTTTTTTTCTTCGAAACTGTTAAAGCTATCAACTTGATATTTTGTATTAAATATACAAATAGAAATATTAATAATGCGATAAAAATTTGTTTTGAGCTGTGCACTCCTTCTACCCCCTCCCATACAGATGTATAATTTTTGTTAAATACATTTTATCGATTTCCATTCAAACTAGAAAAAGTACAAACTTTAAATTTTGCCAGAATTTGTTTCTTAATAATTTAAATAAGTGTTAGAAAAAATTATCAGCTCCACTTCACTCCTTCTACCACCTCCCATACAAATATCTGTATTATAGATTCAAGAAAAGCATTTCTCCTTCAAGTATTTGAGAGCTATCGACTTTGAAATTGAATCAAAGCATGGTGATAAGGAGGATGATAAGCAGTTTCAAAATCATCTTAAACGATCCCCTTTCTCTGCCACCTCCCATAGAAATGCTCCAATTCCAGAAAAACTATGACCAATTTCTTTAAAAATAATGAAAACTAAAAACTTTAAATTCAGCAAAAAACATTTTGCATGCCATGTTCGGTGTCATATACGAAAAATACAAACCTCCCCTCTACTTCTACCACCTCCCATGCAAAAATCTCTATTCACTATTCGAAAGAATTTAAGATGACATATTTTCCGGTATATTAAAGTCATTTCCATCTCATCTAGAGTATCATATGATTGGGCTTTACGCCCAATCATAATTCTGTTATGTTTTTTAATACATTGAAGTATTTCATTTTGATCATTGTTTCGGCAATAAACTCTAAATTTGCCATTCCAGCTACGGGTATGTAGGCCCAAACCATGAAATCACCGCCACCATTGTTTGCAGTAGCTTTGAGGTTCTCTCCATTTAGCTCAGTATTTGCCTTATGACATTCCGTCAGAGCGAAATATGTTAAATTTAAACTCGTCCGCAAAAATAATAGTTTTCCAAAACGCGGAACTCATTCTGATATATTCTTTGGCGGCAAAGGCAAATCGGCTTTTTTTTAATAATTGGCTTCTTAGAAGTTAGTCGGCCGTTAAATTTATGGTCGAGCAGCACATATCAGACGGTTTGAGCACCACATGGTTTCTCTAATTAACGAAGAATCTCAGTTGCCTATTTTGGATCTGAATTCTTCGGGTTTGCTTTAATTTTTCGGACAATGTTTTGCTTGTCCAGTGCGTTGAAATTTTTATTCAGCGCATTGCACCCCTTATTTTCTACCTGATTTTCATACACGAAGCGTTCAAATGAAAAATAAAAAATAAAAGATAACAAAAAAACATAAAAGAATTATGATTGGGCGTAAAGCCCAATCATATGATACTCTAGATGAAATGGGAAAGAGTTGAACGTACCGGAAATATGTCATCTCCAATTCTTTTAAATAATTAATAGTGACTTTTGTATGGGAGGTGGTAGAAGGAGAGGAGGAAGGTTTGTAATTTTGGATAATGACACCTAATGTTGTATGCAAAATATTTCGTGCTGAATTTAAGGTTTGTAGCTTTCATTATTTTCAATTAGACAAGTTTTCCTGAAATTGAGACATGTGTATGGAAGGTGGCAGAGGAAGTGGAACGTTTAAGATGATTTTGAAACTGCTTATCATCATCCTTATCACCACGCATTGATTCAATTTCAAATTCGATAGTTCTAATATATTCGAAGGAGAAATGCTTTTCTTGAATTTATAATACAGATATTTGTATGGGAGGGGGTAGAAGGAGTGAAGAGGAGCTGATAATTTTCTTAGCATTTATTGAAATTATTAAAAAACAAATTCTGGTAAAATTTGAAGTTTATACTTTTTCTAGTTTTAATGAAAATCGATATAATGCACTTAACAAAAATTATACATTTGTATAGGAGGGGGTAGAAGGAGTGTACGGATCAAAACACATTTTTTTTTCGTTATTGATATTTCTATTTTTATACTTTGTGCAAAATATCAAGTTGATACCTTTCACAGTTTCGAAGAAAAATAATTTAATTTAAATTTCAAAATTTCGTGAAATTTGTATGGGAGGGGGTAGAAGGAGTGAGGTGAAGTTGATAATTTTTTTAATTCTGATTGAAATTATAATAAAATTAATTCTGGCAAAAATTCGTTTTTATAACTTTGCTAGTTTCAATGAAAATCGAAAAACTGCATTTTTAAAAATTATGCATTTGTATGGGAGGGGGTAGAAGGAGTGACGGGATCGGATCAATATTCAGTCATACTAATGACATCTATATCATAATACTTTTACCCAAATTTCAAATCGATAGCTCAAATAGTTTCAAAGAAAAATCAATTTCTGAAAATTTCGGAATTTCGTGAAATTTGTATGGGGTAGAAGGAGTAGAGGGATGTGGCCCGTTCACGAACTTAAAGTTTATTTTTTGCTAAAAATGACACATAACAAATTTCAGCACGATAGCTCAAAGCGTTCGAGAGTTATGCTGTAGACAGACGGACAGACGGACAGACGGACAGACGGACAGAAGGACAGACAGACAGACGGACAGACAGCAACTCGAAATCGAAGTTTTTGAGCGACAACAAATATTTCTGTACCCTTGGCGGCTCTGTGCGAGCATTATTTCTTAGCGTTACAAACGGTAAGGCAAACACAATATACTCTCAGATTTCATCTAGAGTATAAAAATACACTTTTGGCGAAAATTTTAAAACATCTGTTGACGGTTAAGCTGAGCATAAGTAACAAAAAGCCTGTCTGAACAATATCACTCCGTATGATTACTATCACCTGGCCGACGGTATGGTAAAAAACTAAAGATTTTTCGAAAATAGCTATTTAAATGTACAAATAAATAAAACGAAGTTGATAATCTATAAATTTCTTTTTTCAAGCTTCTTTTCGATTTATTTTGCTTGTGTATTAGTTATTCAATTTAAAAATCCTTTGATTCTGTAAACTTAAACATGTGGTAATTTCTTTCATTCACCGTCAATAAATTCAAAACTTCAAAATGAAATAATCGTTCATAATCGTTGAACTGAAAATGCACATAAAAACTATCTACCCCAATCGTCAATTTATCGATTGTCCTTTATCCTGATCCCACGACCGAAGGCTGTCAGCACAAAATAATGCTTAACGGACTCGTAAAAAGGCCAAAAATCAGCAACATCACATATTTCATAGTTGAGAGGCTGTGAAAATATCTTCCACATGATTGGCTGAATCGTGCCATAAAAGCTCGTTCATGCAAAAGGATATCGTGTCTGACTTGAATACTCAATTACAGCGAGAGAACTAGGACATTCTCGGGACATTTATGAGTACATTCAGTGGCTGGTTTGCTTATATTGCAGCACTCGTCCTCGTCTCGGTACGATATCAAATTCTAGATAAAATGTATGCAAAGTAGACGGCAGCAGGAAGAGTGTGTGACGGATTTAAAGATGCAAGCACAAAAAAAGAACTCATTTCGTATCCTATTTCATTGTCGGCTCCAGTGACACGGTCATACTGTATGGTATGCTGTCCGGAGAGGATATAACGAACTAAAGGGTCTTTTTACTATTCGCCTGGCTCGACTATGATATTTAATATTGTTAGTGTATAATAGTACAGATGCATAGAATATAATCGAGTTAAAGTTTAGCAATTTCATTCCAGTTCACTGACAATCCGGAAATTGTTAGTATAGTTGTAGTAGTTGGTGGTACGAGATAATAATTATGATCTGTGGTACTTAATTTAAGATTTATGTCCTTTTACAATTTTTTCGAAATTTTTTTAATCAACTATGAAAAAGATACTTTTTAATTTTTGGAAGTCCACTTGCAGCAATATTTAAAGTTTTGCATCTAAATAAGAAATAAACTGCCAAAAAATCGACCGAAACTTTATTATTCTTGAGACCAGTTTCGGATGAGTGGAAAGTTAATATGCAGGTTAGAGTGGTTAGAGAAGACTAAGTGAAAGGGAGTTCTTGGGCAGGACTGTTGTCAATTTAACAATATTTCATTCGTTTCTGAAAGTTTGGTTTTTTATGAGGGGAGGAGGAGGGGTAATAGTAAGGGTGGATGGATGTTAATATCCTTTTAATTGATTGCTTGAATCACGTCTAATACTCTCTGTATAGAATTTGTTTCATAGACGAAGTTGAATAAAATTTTCATAAAATTCGGTGTATTTTACATTCACGAAAGTGAACATTTGTATGGGAGGTGGTACAGCGGGTAAGGAATCATAAAATTTGTGATGCAGTTTTATTTTATTTCTCTTGTAAGGTGTTTGTACAAAATTCCAAGTTCGTAGCTTTTAATTTGTTGGTTATTAGTTGATTTAATGAAATTGGTCTCTTTTTTATACTCTAGATGAAATCTGAGAGTATATTGTGTTTGCCTTACCGTTTGTAACGCTAAGAAATAATGCTCGCACAGAGCCGCCAAGGGTACAGAAATATTTGTTGTCGCTCAAAAACTTCGATTCCGAGTTGCTGTCTGTCCGTCTGTCCGTCTGTCCGTCTGTCCGTCTGTCTACAGCATAACTCTCGAACGCTTTGAGCTATCGTGCTGAAATTTGTTGTGTGTCATTTTTAGCAAAAAAGAAAATTTAAGTTCGTGAACGGGCCACATCCCCCCACTCCTTCTACCCCCTCCCATACAAATTTCACGAAATTCCGAAATTTTCAGAAATTGATTTTTCTTTGAAACTATTTAAGCTATCGATTTGAAATTTGGGTCCAAGTATTACGATATAGATGTCATTAATATGACGGAATATTGATCCGATCCCGTCACTCCTTCTACCCCCTCCCATACAAATGCATAGTTTTGAAAAATGCAGTTTTTCAATTTTCATTGAAACTAGCAAAGTTATAAAAAAGGAATTTTTGCCAGAATTAATTTTATTACAATTCCAATCAGCTTTGAAAAAATTATCAACTTCCCCTTACTCCTTCTACCCCCTCCCATACAAATTTCACGAAATTTTGAAATTTAAACAAAATTATTTTTCTTCGAAACTGTTAAAGCTATCAACTTCATATTTTGCACAAAGTATAAAAATAAAAATATCAATAACGAGAAAGAAATGTATTTTGATCCGTACACTCCTTCTACCCCCTCCCATACAAATGTACAATTTTTGTTAAGTGCATTATATCGATTTCCATTGAAACTAGAAAAAGTACAAACTTGAAATTTTGTCAGAATTTGTTTTTTGATAATTGAAATAAATGCCAATTATCAGCTCCTCTTCACTCCTTCTACCCCCTCCCATACAAATATCTGTATTATCAAGCATTTCTTCTTCGAATATATTAGAACTATCGAATTTGAAATTGAATCAAAGCGTGGTGATAAGGATGATGATAAGCAGTTTCAAAATCATCTTAAATGCTCCACTTCCTCTGCCACCTCCCATACAAGTGCCTCAATTTCAGGAAAACTATGCCCAATTGAAAATAATGAAAGCTACAAACCTTAAACTCAACACGAAATATTTTGTATACCACATTAGGTGTCATATCCAAAAATTACAAACCTTCCTCCTCTGCTCCTACCACCTCCCATACAAAAGTCACTATTAATTATTTAAAAGAATTGGAGGTGACAAATTTTCCGGTACATTGAACTCTTTCTCATTTCATCTAGGGTATCATATGATTGGGCTTTACGCCCAATCATAATTCTTTTATGTTTTTATTTTATTTTTTCTTAAGTTTCTAGTCTTGTATTTATTGCTTTGCTATGGTAAATTTTACCATTGAGCCATTTACCATTGAGTATCGCTATATATACACGCGATGCTGTAGCTTTTCAAGTTGTTTCCCATCTAGGGACCTGAACCAATCCAGAGTTTAACTACTCCTGGGTGAAACTTCAGGTCCAAAGGCAAATATTTTCTTTTGCTATGTTTATAGAAGTCCGACATTGACAGTAGCAAAGACTAGAACAAAATTGGATAAGTTGTCTGAGTCTATTCAGGCATTGTATGATGCAAACCGTGACGTTGAAGTCGTTATAGAGGGCGATTTCAACGTTCATAATATTGCCTGGCTGAAACATTCTACCAATACGGACCAACAGGGTCAAGACACGAGCTATTCGCTTTACTAAATGAAATAGCAAACCATGCATCAAACTTGCTTGACATTTTACTAACGAATCATCCCGGCAAATATTCTGTTTCTGTGATATAAATCCATTAAAAGTCAAAATGCCTCGAAGAACCATCTGGTGTTACAAAAAAGCAGACTGGGGAGCATTAAAACAGTTTTTCAAGGTCTTTAATTGGAAATTGTGTTTCGAGTCTAATAATTGTGATACAGCTTGTCAGCTTGTAACCGAAACCATCCTCAAAGGTATGGAACTCTTCATACCCTTTAACTATAAAGGAATCAAACCGTCGAAGGATTCGTGGCTAAAGATTGTCTTACGGCCACCCGTAACAAGAAAAAATATTTTCTAATTTTTAAGAGCAACCCAATGTTTGCCAACGGATCTCTTTACAACGTGTCAAGAAATACATACAAGTCGATTTTGAAAAGTGCTAAGTTTCAGCACGGCCAAAAACTTCGACGGAAAATTCTCGAAACACCAAATGGCTCCAGATCTTTTTGGTCATTTGTTAAAATGGTCAACAGCAACCATGTAAGATCATATACACCACCTCTTCTAAATGGGAACCGAATCGTAGTCCATCATGTTGAGAAAGTCAATCTTCTCGCTGCAAGTTTCATATGAAACTCCAGGCTACAAGCGACAAACCAGTCTCCCCCGCCTGTAACACCATCTGAATTTCGTCTACCTGAGATTCATTTTCGCACATGACTTATATCCAGAATTCTTTGTGAGCTCAATGTTCAGAAATCTGTAGGTCCCGATGGTATTACCCTCTTAGTCCTAAAAAATTGTTTTGCGTCCCTGGCTAAGCCGATGCGCGATTTATTCCATCTCTCTTACTCTTCTGGACACTTTCCGCGCACGTGGAAAATGCCGAATGCTCAGCCGATTCCCAAGAAAGGTAACAAAGCGTTGTCCGCCAACTATCGCCCCATCGCCATTACTTTCGTTCTGTCGAAAGTGATGGAAACAGCTGTGAATCACAAAATAGTCCGCTATCTTGAAGATAACAAACTTATCAATGATCGCCAATACGGATTCCGTTCCGGACGATCTACAGGTGACCTCTTGGTTTATCTGACGGACCGTTGGAACTCTTGCATCCATAAATTTGGCGAAGGTCAAGTTCTGGCGCTTGACATCGTTAAAGCGTTTGACAGAGTTTGGCAGAATTGTATCCTAGTGAAGCTCAAAGCAGTCGGCTTTAATAATAACCTCGTAAAATGGATCGAGAGTTTCTTACATGAACGCACCATACAAGTCGTATTGGACGGCGTGACATCTTCTCCCTTTCCCATGGATTCCGGAGTCCCCCAAGGCTCTGTTTTATCACCCACACTCTTTCTTATTTTTATCAATGACCTTCTGTCGTCAACTCTCAATCCGATACATTGCTTTGCAGATGACAGTACCCTGGATAACATCTATGAATTCGACTCGGTTACTAACGCTCACCGTGTCCCAGTAGCATCTAAACGTGCCGAACTATTTGGATCGTTGAACTCTGACCTGAATCTAATCTTGGATTGGGGCAGGATAAATAGAGTAGAGTTCAACACCTCAAAAACACAGGCCTGTCATCTTTCCCTTAGACGTTATGTCCCGGCGTCGGTTTGAAATGTAACCTTCGGTGGTGTCCTACTAAACTATTCCAAATACTTCTCACTCCTTGGCATCAAAATAAATAACCACCTTCATTGGAACCAGCACATACATGACGTAGCACTTGACGCTTCCAAACGCCTAGGAGTTCTGCGAAGATGTAAAAAATATTTTACCCCAGTGACCTAGCAAATATCTAAAAGGTCTACATTAGACCACGCCTCGAGTACAATTCGCATTTATGGGCTAGGGCACCCAGAACGCAACTTGCGATGCTCGACCGTGTCCAGAGACAGGCGTTCCGACCAATTGGAGATGAAGCCAACATGGTTTCTATAGACTCCCTTGAGGATCGCAGAAATGTTGGTGTACTAAGCATTTACTACCGCTACTTTCACGGTAAATGCAGTCAGGAACTTGCTAAACTTATTCCTCCTCTGTACTCATTTCTCAGAAACAAACGCCTAGCGTCAAGCGTACACGAGTTAACTGTTAAACTTCCAACTTCCCGCACAGTGAAATATAGGCAGTCATTCATACCCCGAACTTCTCAGCCCTGGAATGAATTGCCTAAAGATGTATTCCCATTGTCATACGACCTTCGACGTTTCAAACTCAACGTCCACCGGCATTTTAGGCTTTCCCCCCCTTTTAATCCCGACTAACCTTAACTCCTTAACTCCTTTTTTTCCCTTACCGACATGACTGTGTAATTTACATTAAAGGGTGACCCCCTAAGTTGTGTTCGGCTACTTAAAAACAAAAAATCTTACTTTTGTATGGGAGGGGGTAGAAGGTCAAGATTGATTCTGTCTGTCTGTCCATGTGTCCGTCTGTCTGTCTGTACGTCTGTCCGTCTGTCCGTCTGTGCGTCTGTCTACAGCATAGCTCTCGAAACCTTTGAGCTATAGTGCTAACAATTTTTGTGTGTAATTTCTAGCAAAAAATTAACTTTAAGTTCGTGAATGGGCTGCATCCCCCCACTCCTTCTACCCCCTCCCACACAAATTTCATGAAATTTCGAAATATAAAGAAATTGGTTTTTCTTTGAAACTATTTAAGCTGTCGACTTGAAATTTAGGTCAAAGTATTATGATGTAGATATCATTAATATTACGGAATATGGATCCGAACCCCTCACTTCTTCTACTCCCTCCCATACAAATGGATAATTTTGAAAAATACATATTTCGAATTTTCATTGAAACTAGTAAAGGTGAAAAGACGAAAATTTGCCAAAATCGATTCTAATATAATTTCAATTAGTTTAAAAAAGAATTATCGACTTCACCTTACTCCTTCTACCCCTTCCTATACAAATTTCACGAAATTTTGAAATTTAAATTAAATTATTTTTCTTCGAAACTGTTAAAGCTATCAACTTGATATTTTGTACAAGGTATAAAAATAGAAATATCAATAACAGGAAAAAAATTGTTTTGATCCTTACACTCCTTCTACCCCCTCTCATGCAAATGTATAATTTTTGTTAAATGCATTATATCGATTTCCATTAAAACTAGAAAAATTACAAACTTAAAATTTTGCCAGAATTTGTTTTCTAATAGTTGCAATAAATGCTAGAAAAAATGATCAGCTCAGCTTCACTCCTTCTACCCCCTCCCATATAAATATCTGTATTATAAATTCAAGAAAATCATTTCTCCTTCGAATATATGAGAGCTATCGACTTTGAAATTGAATCAAAGCACGGTAATAAGGGTGTTGAGAAGCAGTTTCAAAATCATCTAAAACGTTCCACTTCCTCTTCCACCTCCCATACAAATGCACCAATTTCAGGAAAACTATGTCCAATTTCTTTAAAAATAATGAAAACTAAAAACTTTAAATTCAGCAGAAAACATTTTGCATGCCATATTCGATGCCATATGCGAAAAATATAAACCCTCCCTTCTACTTCTACCACCTCCCATTCACTATTCGAAAGAATTTGAGATGACATATTTTCCGGTATAGTAAAGTCATTCCCATTTCATATAGAGTATCATATGATTGGGCTTTACGCCCAATCATAATTCTGTTATATTTTTAAGCTTAATGTTATTTTATTTGGGTTTTTTTTTAATTTTTAATTTAATTTAAGCTATAACTATTCATCTGTCCTTAACCCTCTTCAATACGTACATATATGATCTCAGATCACGGGATTGATTTGATCATGTCCCATACAAATGCGAGTATCATGGTTTCATTCTTAAAAAATTATGGCTCTGATTCCAACAAAATACAAAGCATTGTGTTCAAAGAGTCATTAAACTAAGCCGATTATATATCCGAAATAATTTACTACTAACTACATTCTCAAAATTTGTTTATTTTGCGATTCTTACACAAACATAGATGCGGGCGATTGCTATTATTTAAATAAAAAACAATTTAATTTCTTAATTCTCTCAGCTGCCGCATCCTTTCCATGAACCTGTGTAAATATTGAAACATAATGGTCAAAGCCTACGCACCACACAACAAAAACCTTTTCCTTGATACTTCACTACAGCTGGATTGCATGTTTACAAATCCACCTACATGAAAACTCGAAAATTCGTTTCGATTTATTCACCCTCGAAGTGATTTCAAACAATTTATCCGAAAGTTTTCCTTTCGAATCCTCTGCCTAATTTCAACTCAACCGAAAGTATCAACAAAAGCTGAAAAGATAGCACACCGGAATTCATCGTCCAAAAACCAATGACCCACAAATGGGCAATGTGCCTTCCATTAAGGAAAATGCTTCAACCTAGTTTGTCATCATCGCAAAAAAAAACGAAAAGTAACATTAGTTCGTCACCTGATGTACGTTGACTTTGGTGTCCTTCCAAAATCCAATTGTTTGGACAAAGTTTCGTTTTGTGCCGGCTAAAACGAAACGAAATTAATCTTCGAAATATTGCGAATGCGGGAATGGGAATGGGAAAAAGACCATTCTTAATTATTTCTACGGATTATGTAATTATTATCCGGGCTTTGAGAGTGGATATTTGTGGTCACAAGCCATGTAAGTAGCTTCCTTTTCTGTCCCGTACACTTGATGACAGAATAACTTGCAGATATAGTAGCTCGCCACTTACGGTTAACGTTTCAGATTAACTATTTGCTAATTAGTTTTGGGCTATATTTGGGAGTGTTCGTCTTAGCTTTGACTGTATCTGTGGGCATGCTTTAAGGATAGGAGCGAACCGACAACTTTACGTGTGCTGGCGCAACAGAGTCTGCGGCAAGGGAGATTGATAGGCATATAAAATATTCGATATCGCCTAAATCTAGAGGCAGCCATCCGCCAGCCACTCGGCTGGCACACCCTTGCATTAGGGCTGCATGTTATTTACAGACGTAGTATTAAGCTGGTTTAGAGAATACTTACTTACGATGGCGCTACAGCCCAAATCGGACTTTGGCCTCCTGAATGCTTTGCCTCCATCCATCTCGGTTCAGTGACCGCGTCCTCCAGTTTGAAAATCTTAGCAGTGATTTGCTGTCTGCGTCAACCGAATCCTCCCAGCGCTTTCGTGGTTTTCCGACCGGTCTTTGTCCGTTGACTTTCCCTTTTAGAGTGCGTTTGGGAATTCTTCCGTCATCCATCCGCTCCACATGACCAGCCCATTGTAATTTTTTAAATTTTATGAGGGTTGACACTTCTGGATTGTCGAAGATGGCATACAATTCTCTATTGTATCGTATTCTCCAGATCGAGTCTTCCCTCACAGGTCCGAGGATTCTTCTGAGGACCTTCCTTTCAAAGGCGTTAAGTCGTTTTTCGGACGCCTGAGTTAATGTCCACGTTTCGCTGCCATAGCATAGCACAGGTCTTATGATTGTTTTGTATAGCTTAAGTTTTGTTTTCCTGTGCACGTTCTTGTTTTTGATTATTGGAAGTACCGAATAATAAGTCTTGTTTGCCATCATTATCCTTCTTTTAATTTCGATGGGTTCGCTTCCATCCTTCGATAGATTTGCCCCTAGATATATGAAGTTGTCTACGTTTTCTAGGTTATAGTCTCCTACTGTAATATTTTGTCTGATTGGCGTCTTTTTCCTAGTTTGCGTCATAATTTTTGTTTTGTTTTCATTAATGCGTAGTCCAACTTCCCTTGCTACCGAGTCAAGGTTTACAAATACTTCCTTAGCACTCTCCAGAGATCTTGCAAGGATATCTATGTCGTCGGCATATGCTACGAGTTGTGTGGATTTGAAGCATAGTGTTCCCTTGGTGTCAACGGGAAGTTTCCGAACAACATATTCGAGTGTTAAGTTGAAAAGCATTGGTGCGAGGCCGTCACCTTGTTTAAGGCCGTTGTCTGTTTTAAAACTGGAAGTCAGATCGTTTTCTACTCTGACTTGTGACAAAGACTCAGTCATTGTCATTCTTGTCAGTCGAACCAGTTTCGGTGGGACTCCAAACTCCAACATGATTTTATACAGTACGCGCCTGTCGATACTGTCGTATGCTTGTTTGAAGTCAACAAATATCTGGTGCACATCAATATTATATTCCCAGCACTTTTCCAGCACCTGTTTAACTGAGAATATCTGGTCCGTGGTTGAGCGTCCAGCTCTAAATCCGCCTTGGTATTCACCAATTACTTTATCAGCATAGGGCTTAATTCTCTTTTCTAGAATTTTCGTCAAAATCTTATAAGACGTACACAACAGAGATATTCCTCGGTAGTTTTCGCAGCAGAGTTTGTCACCTTTTTTATAAATTGGACATATGATGCTCTTGCGCCAACCTTCAGGAAGTATTTCCTGCGTCCATATGTCCGCGACTAATCTATGTAGGAGATGCGCTATGCAGGTGTCGCCGGCTTTCAGAAGTTCAGCTGGGATTTGATCAGTGCCCGGCGCTTTGTTGTTTGGGTGGTTCCTTAGGGCTGTTTTTACTTCTTCGAGTGTGGGAGGACTCAAAGCGGATCCTTCATCAGCTGTTACATCAGTTATACCTGCTATTGTATCTGCTGCTGCTGTTCGTGTAGGTGATGGGCTCGGGTTAAGAAGGTGTTCAAAATATTGTGCCCATCTTAGTTTTATATCTTCCGCGTTACTTATAATGTTCCCTTCCGCATCCTTGCATAGGGTCGTTTTCGGTTTGTAACCTTCTTTCATCCTTTTGACAAGGGAATACGCGGCTCTTGTGTTGTGTAATTTAAATTGTTCGTCCATGTTTTTAATTTCGTCATTATTGTACTTCCGTTTTTTTTGTCTGCATATTTTGTTTGCAAATCGTCTAAGATCCTTGTACTTGTCTTGTTTGGCTCGTGTCGGCCGTTCCGTTAATATTTTGTAAGCTTCATTTTTTCGTTCTAAGGCATCTTGGCATTCTTTGTCGAACCAATCATTTCTTTTGCGCCGGGGTTGTTGTCCTATCACCTCCTCTGCGACAGATGTAATGCCATCTTTGATTTTTTGCCACATTTCTTCTATTGGCATGCTGACAGTGGTATTCAGCATTGTCGCGAAGTGCCTCTCCAAGGCTAATGCATATTTCGCAACTATTTTCTCGTTTTTGAGTTTCCCTATGTCGAATTTAGGAACCGGTTGTATTTTTGAGTGTCCTCGGTTTGCGATTCGACATCGAAACTTGGTCTTTACCAAATAGTGGTCTGTGTCGCAATTAGCCCCTCGACATGTACGCACGTCGAGAATGCAGGAGGCCGTCCTTTTCTCTATTAGAACATGGTCTATTTGATTGAATGTTCTTCCGTCGGGTGAAGCCCACGTTCTCTTATGAATGTCACGATGCGGGAAGCATGTCGAGCTTACAATAAGGTTTTTGCTGCTGGCGAAATCAGTCAGCCTCTGGCCGTTGTCGTTACTAATATCATGGAGACTATGCCTTCCAATTGTCCCTATGTATGCTTCTTCTTTGCCCACTTTCGCGTTAAAGTCACCTAATACTATTTTAATATCATTCGACGGAAGGGAGTCGAATGTTGATTCTAAGGTGCTGTAGAAATCGTCTTTAACTTCGTCGTCTTTGTCTTCCGTTGGGGCGTGGACATTAATAAGCCAAACATTAAAAAAACTTGTTTTGATGCGGATTGCACACAATCGTTCATTGACGGATTTGAAGTTGGTAACTTGGTGTTTAAACTTCTTGTCGACGATAAACGCAACTCCAAATTCCCGGCTTCCCGATGATTTCCCACTTTTGAAAATTGTGTGCGATCTTAAGTCATTAATCTCGTTACCTAATAATTTAGTTTCTTGGAGTGCAATTATGTTTATATTGTATTTGACTGCCTGTTCCAGAAGCTCTCTCACTGCTCCTGCTCTGTACAGGGATCGCACGTTCCAAGATCCGAAGGAATAGTCCATTTTTCGTTTGCGTGGTCGTTGCCGTTGAATCAATCCAGTCCGAGGCGTTGCTTCAGGTTTCGAAACGGGTGTGTTTTTTCCGAGGATGAGTTGTTAACACATCGCCCAACCCCCAACTTGGAGGGCCATATTATTATAGTGCTAGAATTTTTCTGTTTCATTAGCACTCGCGCCCATCAGTTCAGCAAGTCAAGTCCGGATGGACAAGACCAGGATCCGGTGGCTACCACGAGGAGGTATGATGAGCACAATTGATGTGTATATGACAGTTACAACACTGGGCGTCGCCTAATGACGCCGATCAGATGCCTACCCTGTCTATACCCATCCAACCAGAGAATAAGAAATATTTATTTTAAATTGCCTTAATCGATGGTCTCAGCATTTTCTAAAAATTACAGACCAAAATTCAAAGCACTTCTCGTGCTACAGATTCGAAAAAGCAATTTTGTATCAGCGCTTCATGTAACTAAAAACTACTAGGTTATTCGAAAATTTCTCTCACTACTGACCCCTCTTCTTATACTTGAATATTGAGTAGCGTAAGGTATTGCATCTAGAGTCATACGCAAGTGTAGAATGCAATAATACCAGTCAGTCAAATTACCTTAGTTACTACAAGATTCAACCAAATGTTTCCATCTTTTAAATTGAACCTTTAGTAGGTAAACTATCTGGCAGCAATACCGGATATTTTTTCAGTAACATTTTTTTTCTATCATTATATGTGCCATGAAAAAAGGGATCTTATCTTGCCAGAAACCAAAAAAGCTTTTGGCATCATTGTAAAATACACAAGTGAAATGAAAAATCACGGGAAATTCCAAAAATTGATGAAATTATAAAATTTTGATTATTGGAGTTCAAAAAAGTAGTTTCGAGATAATTCAGATTAAAGCTTAACTATCTTTCCGATTATTATTATTACGTATTACTTGTAAACATAATTCTAAAAGGTAAAGCTCTCCATATCTCACCCACCACCTCACACAATGAACATGAAAGTTCACCCCAAACCCAAAGCATGAAATTTTGCCTGGTACTGAACATTTTCGCTTTGTCAAGATAAGGTCCTTTTAATCATGATGGTGATGATGCAATGGCACTACAGCCCATGCCGAACCTTGGCCTCCCGGATGCACCTCTTCCCGTTGTCTCGATTCAACAACCGCGTCCTTCAGTTTGAAAAATCGTGAAGCGATCTGCAATCTGCGTCGACTGAGTCCTCGCATCGCTTTCATGGCTTCCTTGAGCTTTGCCCCTGACCAATCGTTTTGGAATTCATTCTTTGTGCATTCGCTCCACGTGGCCAGCCCATTGAAGCTTGCGGAGTTTGATCACGGTAGATGCTGGTGGGTCGTCAAATAGATAGCTGATACAGCTCATGGTTGTATCAAATTCGCCAGTAATATCCTTCTTTAATTGCTCCGTTCACCTTCTGAAAAAATTTTCCGCTCAAACGTGTCGATTAAATTCCTCGACATCTGTGTCAAAGTCCGCGTTTCGCATCCATATAGCAGCACAGGACGAATTAATATCTTGTAGATGCGTAGTTTATTGTTTCGATGGACCTTTCTTGATTTTATTATAGGGAGGACCGCATAAAATGCTTTTTTAGCTATCATGATTCTTCTTTGAACTTTATGTTGTTCATTGCCGTCCTTTGTAAGAAGGGCTGGCAGGTATACGAATTCATCCACCTGCTTGAGGTTGTACTCGCCCATAGCAATATTTTGCCTCTCTGGGATAGTCCTTCGGGTCTGGGTCATGTATTTAGTTTTCGCTTCACTGACCCTGAGCCCTACTTCACCCGCTGTGACTCCAACTCCTGGAATACCTCCTTACCTTTTCTCATGGCGCGTCTCATATATAGGTATTTATTGTGTTTTAACGTTTGCAACACTATCAAATAATGCTCGTACTGTCGCTAAAAAACCTCGATTTCGTGTGACCGTTTGCCCGTCTATCTGCAACATAAATGTCGAAAGCTTCGAGCTATGGAGCTGATGTTTTTTCATGTCATTTACTGTAAAGGTAAAATCCGAGTTGAACTTAGAAAACAAGCTTCTCATCTTCACAATGATTTTTCAACCTGTACTTCTATATGGAGCCATAGTCTGGAAAGGTTGTGCTCGGAGCCATATAAAAAAATTACAAATTGCCCAGAGCAATATCCTCAAAATGATTTATAATCAACCAAGATACTATTCCTCAATTGGACTACATTCTTTAAATAAAGTCGAATTTATTGAAACGAAAGCGGAAGCATTACATATGTGCAAAATTCTTCAATAATGTAAGGTCAAGATTGTGAACGGGCGAAATCGCTCCACCCCTTCTACCCCTCCCATTCAAAATGACTCATTTTCAATCATTTACATTAATCAAGTTTTCGTGGAAACTATCAAAGCTAATAATTCGAAATTTGAAATTTGAAACACATTATTCTTATCATAAATCTGATATACAGTATAAAAATTATTTGAATCCCTCCACTACTTCCACCACCTCCTTTATAAAATGCTCTTTTTCATGAAACACTCTAAACCGATTTTCTCGGTACTTATAACATATATAGAGCTCAAATTATGTACTAAATACTTAACTAGTATTATCATTAAGATCAGAAAAAAATAACTGATTAGCTACACTGCTTCTACCCCTTCCCATACAATATGGCAAAATTCCCCAACTTCACAAAAAATCGATTTCCTTGAAAAATATGAAAGTTACTGGTCTGAAATTTAATAGATTCAAATTTTATGATATTCGTAGTTGTTTCTGAAAAAATCACTTAAATCCCCCACTCCTTCTACCATCTCCCATACAAACTACACAATTTCACTAAATCTCGCACACTAATTTTGTAATTATCTATTCAATTTGTGGAGCTTACATTTTATACAAAACATTTTTATAGTTTTTTTTTAGTTCAATGCTATCACCCCTTGGGCTACTCCCCATACAAAATTCCTTAGGATCACAAAAATCTCTATTTCATCTAAAGTATCGTAAGATTGGGCTTTACGCGCAATCGTAGCCCTGTTATGTTTTATATTCCAGTTACTTTTTTTTACCTGTTTTTTTAATTGTAGGTTAAGTTTAGTTATAAATTAGAATAAGTTCATCGAAGAGGTTTTCTGCCATTTTCCTACAAATATCTATTTAAACGATCTTAAACAATTAATTATTATTATTATATATATATACTCAATTTCACCAGCTGTATAGTCTCTGACTGAACTCAGAAAGATTTTTAGTTATAAAACAAATAAACTGCCAACAAGTCGGGCGAAACTTTATTATTCTTGGGACAAGTTGCGGATGAGTGGAAAGTCAATATGCAGGTTAAAGTGGTTAGGAAAAGCTAAGTGCAAAGGGGTTTCTTGGGCAGGGCTGTTGTCAATTTAACAATATTTCATTCGTTTCTGCAAGTTTGGGTTTTTATGAGGGGAGGAGGAGGGGTAATAGCAAAGGTGGGTGGATGGTAACACCTTTTTAATAATTGCTTGAATCACTTCCAATATTCTCTGTATAGAATGTGTATCATAGACGAAGTTGCATAGAATTTCCATAAAATTCGGTGTATTTTACATTCACGAAACCGAATATTTGTATGGGAGGGGGTAGAGAAGGTAGAGGAATCGTAAAATTTGATATGCAGTTTTATTTCGCTTCTCTTGTAAGGTGCTTGTATAAAATTTCAAGTTCGTAGCTTTTAGTTTGTTAGTTATTAGTTGATTTAATGAAATTGGTCGAAATCATAGTTTTGTATGGGAGGGGGTAGAACGGTAAGCGCAATTTCAAAACTTTTAAAGCAACTTCATTTGAATTACTTTTATAAGTTTTCGTGCAAAATTTGAAATTGATACCTTTTAAGAGATAGCTGATAACTGATTTCTGAAAAATGCTCGAAAAAATTATTTTGTATGGGAGGGGGTAGAAGAGGTAAAGGAATCGTAAAATTTGTGATGGAATTTTCTTTCTTTTCTGTTGTAAGGTGCTCGTACAAAATTTCAAGTTCGTAGCTTTTAATTTGTTGGTTATTAGTTGATTTAATGAAATTGGTCGAAATCATACTTTTGTATGGGAGGGGGTAGAAGGGCAAGCATGATTTAAAAACTTTTACCGTAATTTTATATTAATTATTTTTCTAAGTTTTTGTGCAAAATTTCAAATTGATACCTTTTGATAGTTAGGTGATAATTGATTTCTTAAAATTGGTCGAAAAAATAATTTTGTATGGGAGAGAGTAGAAGTTTTAAAAATATTCGACCAGTTAATATTTCAAACTTTTAGAAATTTTTTTTAAATGCATTTCTGAAATTTTCCAGTTTCTGCCCAAAAATTTCATTCAAAAATTTTCAGTTTATGTGTTTTTTTCATACCACATGAAACACCTTGTGCACGTTAGACCCCCACTTCGGAGCATAACAATTTTGGAAAAAATTATAATTTTTTTTCTATCTATATCAAACAGATGTGTCGACATGCAAAATTTAAACTTTGTATCTTTTACCAGAGCCATAAAAAAATCACTCAAAATTTTCAACATTTTCGCTTTCCACCTCCCTCCCCTTACACCCCCCAACTCAAATTTCTTACCAAAATTAAAGATTATATAGTTCTATAATTTTTACAAATTTTTGATTTGATATCTGTACTCAATTTTGAGATTTGATGATTTGTAGTTTTGGAAAGTGCGCCATTTTTGAAATGCTCCCCATTTCCCCCCACTACTATAATGTCCACATTTTATATTTTTTTCGTATGTCACTAGTAAAACTATATATTTTAAGTATCAATTACATAGCATAAGAGACAGTTGAGATATTAATTTTTAAGTGTTTTTCTTTGCACCCCCCCTGACCCTCCCCCTTTCACTAATTAGCTTCTATCTAAACTGCTTCTAGTAGATCTATATACTATCTTGATGGTCTCAAAATATCAATTTTTTATGGGAAGTAATTTCGAAGATATAATCATTTGAAAAAAAAGTTCGGCCGACAATTGGTTCTTAGCCCCCCCTTTTCGCACGCCAATGGGCAAAAAAATTAAGTTATTTTCAAAAGTTGTCCCACAAACTCCTGTATATGTATGTTGATTTTTAGCTTTCTAGCTGTAACCATGGTTGAGATATTTGAATTCGTATTTTTCGGTTTAAGCCCTCCCCCTGCCTCCCCCTGAACTCGTATACCCCCCAAAATTGGTATCCGCCTGAGATCCGCAACTACCTACAATCCCTCCAAAAATGAACTTTCTATCTTGAAGGGTTTGGGAGTTAATGTGCGCTGAGCGTACACGTCGGCGTACGGCGTACGGCGGACGGCGTACAGACAGACGGATTTTTATACTCTAGATGAAATCTGAGAGTATATTGTGTTTGCCTTACCGTTTGTAACGCTAAGAAATAACGCTCGCACAGAGCCGCCAAGGGTACAGAAATATTTGTTGTCGCTCAAAAACCTCGATTCCGAGTGACCGTCTGTCCGTCTGTCCGTCTGTCCGTCTGTCCGTCTGTCCGTCTGTCTGTCTGTCCGTCTGTCCGTCTGTCCGTCTGTCCGTCTGTCCGTCTGTCCGTCTGTCCGTCTGTGCGTCTGTCTACAGCATAACTCTCGAAAGCCTTGAGCTATGGTGCTAAAAATTTGTGTGTGTCATTTTTAGCAAAAAAGTAACTTTAAGTTCGTGAATGGGCTACATCCCCACACTCCTTCTACCCCCTCCCATACAAATTTCATGAAATTTCGAAATATTAAGAAATAGATTTTTCTTTGAAACTATTTAAGCTATAGACTTGAAATTTAGGTCAAAGTATTACGATATAGATGTCATTAATACCACGGAATATTAACCCGATCCCCTTACTCCTTCTACCCCCTCCCATACAAATGGACAATTTTGAAAAATACATATTTTCGATTTTCATTGAAACTAGTAAAGCTGAAAAAACGAAATTTTGTCAGAACTAATTTTAGTATAATTTCAATTTATTTTAAAAATAATTATCAACTTCACCTTACTCCTTCTACCCCCTCCCATACAAATTTCACGAAATTTTGAAATTTAAATTAAATTATTTTTCTTCGAAACTGTTAAAGGTACCAACTTGATATTTTGTATAAAGTATACAAATAGAAATATTAGTAATTTTTGATCCGTACACTCCTTCTACCCCCTCCCATACAAATGTATAAATTTTGTTAAATGCATTTTATCGATTTCCGTTCAAACTTGAAAAAGTACAAACTTCAAATTTTGCCAGAATTTGTTTCTTAATAATTGAAATAAGTTCTAGGAAAAAATATCAGCCCCTCTTCACTCCTTCTACCCCCTCCCATACAAATATCTGTATTATAAATTCAAGAAAAGCATTTCTCCTTCGAATATATGAGAGCTATCGACTTTGAAATTGAATCAAAGCACGGTGGTGATAAGCAGTTTCAAAATCATCTAAAATGTTCCACTTCCTCTGCCACCTCCCATACAAATGTCCCAGTTTCAGGAAAACTATTACCAATTTCATTAAAAATAATGAAAACTAAAAACTTTAAATTCTGCAATAAGCATTTTGCATGCCATGTTCGGTGTCATATAAGAAAAATACAAACCTCCCCCTCTACTTCTACCACCTCCCATGCAAAAGTCTCTATTCACTATTCGAAAGAATTTGAGATGACATATTTTCCGGTATATTAAAGTCATTTCCATGTCATCTAGAGTATCATATGATTGGGCTTTAAGCCCAATCATAATTCTGTTATGTTTTTTTTTGCATTTTTAGGCTAATTTAGTCATGAAACACGAAAAAAAAAATTTCATGGTAGCAAAGTTTTTTTTTTTCCCAAGTCGATCACAATACTTTATTATTAAAATAATAAAGTAAAATTGTAATCATGGCAAATAAAGAATTATTATTATTATTATTCATGTCATTTTTAGCATAAAAAGATAAAGGCAGTTTAATAAAGGTCTCAGTAGAGAGCGAAACGTCACGAATAATAAAGCGTAACAGTGTAGAATTCGGAAATCTTTTCTTTCAAAAAAATAACTTTAAGTTCGTGAAAGGTTCACATTTCTCCATTAATTCCATCCCCTTCGAAAAAAAATTGTTCTTCACTTCTGATATCCCTTTCAATACAAATGAACAATTTTGACAAATGCATTTTATCGATTTTCATTGTGACTAGCAAAGCTATCGGGTTGTTCAGAAAGTAATTTCGTTTTTTCCCGACAGAGGATTTAAGTGTATTTTTTTGCACCCAACTTCACACTTAAGCCGTATAATTTTTATATGCTTTGAGAGCTCATATAGCAAAGCTTGTGTGTGAAAAATTCTAATTAATTCTACGCAGTAGTTTTTGGTTGGTGCCCTTTTAAATATGGAGAGCGATAAGCAGCATTTTCGACATATCTTACTGTTTTATTACAGAAAAGGTAAAAATGCTGTTCAAGCCAGAAAGAAATTGACCGATGTGTATGGAGAAAGTGTGTTGACAGTACGCCAGTGCCAGAACTGCTTCGCTAAATTTTGATCCGGCAATTTTGATGTCGAAGATGCCCCACGTTCGGGAAGCCCGGTTGTTGCTGATAAAGACGCGATAAAGGCATTAGTTGATGCGAATAACAACACGTGAAATCGGATTGAAGTTAAATTTATAAAATTCGACAATTTATGACCACTTGAAAGGCCTGGGATTATCCTCGAAGCTCGATGTATGGGTTCCCCATGTTCTCACAGAGAGAAATCTGTGTCGCCGCATTGACGTCTGCGATTCGCTTCTCAAACGTCACGAAAATGATCCGTTTTTGAAGCGCATCATCACTATGGACGAAAAATGGGTTGTATACAACAACGTCAAACGCAAGAGGTCATGGAGCAAAAAAGATGAACCGGCTCAAACCATTTCCAAAGCCGATATTCACCAAAAAAGGTGAAGCTGTCTGTTTGGTGGGATTTTAAAGGAATCGTTTTTTTAGCTTTTACCGGATAACACAACGATTAATTCGGAAGTCTACTGTCATCAGCTGGACAAACTCAATGATGCACTTCAACAGAAAAGGCCAGAACTAATCAACAGGAAAGGTGTAGTGTTTCACCAAGACAACGCGAGACCTCACACAAGTTTGGTCACTCGCCAAAAGCTTTTACAGCTTGAATGGGATACAATGCCACACCCACCATATTCTCCAGACCTGGCACCATTGGATTATTATTTGTTCCGGTCACTCCAAAATTTTTTAGACGGTAAAACCTTCACCTCAAATGAGGAGGTCAAAAACCACCTCGATCAGTTTTTGCCAGCAAAGACCAAAAATTTTATGAGCGTGGAATTATGCTACTACCAAAAAGATGGCAAAAGGTGTTCGACCAGAACGGCCAATATATAATTAAATAAAGTATTTGTTTATTATACGAAAACTGTCTTTCATTTCCACAAAAAAAAAAACGAAATTACTTTCCGAACAACCCAATAGAAACATAATTCAGTCTTCGTATATTTGTGCTCGCAAAACTCGAAAAGTAGTCGGTCGATTGACTTGAAATTTTGAAACAACGTTGCATTCGAGTACGCGCGTTTTTTTGTAGTGTTGTTTTTGTTCGCACTGAAGTGCATAATCAATCGTTTGAAGTAATTTAATTATCTGGGAAGTGATTTTAATATATTTTTTTCAAAAATCGAAATGTGAATTAATGAAATATTGTTAAATTAACAACAGCCCTGCCCAAGAACCCTCTTTCACTTAGTCTCCCAAACCACTCCAACCTGCATATTGACTTTCAACGCATTCGCAACTTATCCCATGAATAAAGTTTCGCCCGACTTGTTGGCAGTTTTTTGATAAATATCTTATATCATTTTTCATTGAAACTCGGAATGCTGGAAACTTATAATTTCACGAGAATTTGTCTTTTAGTATCTGCAATAAATTATAGAAAAATTTTTAATTCGCCTCATCCCTTCTAACCTACACAAATCTCCTCTATATTAAATAAACTACCAACAAGTCGAGCGAAACTTTGTTATTCTTGGGACAAGTTGCGGACATTTGTATGGGAGGGGATAGAGCGGGTAAGGGAATCGTAAAATATGTGATGCAATTTTATTTCATTTCTCTTGTCTGGTGCTCATACAAAATTTCAATTTCGTAGCTTTTAATTTGTTTGTTATTAGTTAATTTAATGAAATTTGTCGAAATTATACTTTTATATGGGAGGGGGTAGTAGGGTATGCGCGATCGCAAAACTTTTGAAGCAGTTTTGTTTCAACTATTTTTAAAAGTTGTAATGCAAAATTTTAAATTGATAGCTTTTGATAGTTAGGTGATAATTGATTTCTTGAAAATGGTCGAAAAAATAATTTTGTATGGGAGGGGGTAGAAGTTTTAAAGGTATTCGACCAGTTAATATTTTATATATTTAAGGATTCAAGTTCTTACCTTAAAATTTCATTCAAAAATTTTCAGTTTATGTGTTTTTTTCAATGCACACGAAACACCTTGTGCACGTTAGACCGGGGGGCGGGGTCGGTTCATAACAATTGTGAAACAAATTATCATTTTTTTCTATATATGTATATCAAATAGATGAATGCATATGCAAAATTTAAACTTTGTATCTTCACCAGAGCCCTAAGAAAATTACTCAAAATTTTAAACATTTTTGCTTTCCACCTCCCTCCCCTTATACCTCCCAACTCAAAATTTTTACCAAAATTAATGATTATTTAGTTCTACAATCTGACATATTTTCGATTTAATATCTGTACTGAATTTTGAGATATAATGATTTGTATTTTTGAAAAGTACGCCATTTTTAAAGTGCTCCCCATTTCTCCCCACTACTATTATTTCCACATATTACATTTTTTTCATATTTCCCTAGTAAAGATTAATATATGTTTTAAGTTTCAATTAGATAGCTTAAGAGATAGTTGAGATATTTATTTTTAAGTGTTTTTCTCTGCACCCCCCACTGACCCTTCCCATTGCAATCATTAGTCTCTCTCTAAGCTGATTCTGGTGGAGCTATACCGCCTTAATGGTTCCAAAATATGAATTTTTTATGATAAGTAATTTCGAAGAAATAATCATTTGAAAAAACAATGCGGCCGACTATTTGTTTTTAGCGCCCCCTCCTTTTCGGACGTCAATGGATAACAATAAACTGCCAACAAGTCAGACGCAACTTTATTATGTTTGGGACAAGTTGAAGATGCATGGAAAAACAGTATGCAAGTTAGAGTGGTTAAGGAAGGGTAAGTGGAACCCCCTTTCACAAGTGGACCCCATTTAGGGCAGAGCTGCTGTCAATTTAACACTTAACTGCGAATACGATCAATAGCTCCAGTACATGTAATCAATATTTCATTCGTTTATGTAAGTTTGGGTTTTTATGAAGAAAGGGGGAGGGGTGATATTAAAGGTGGGTGAATGTCAGTAACCCCCGCAAGAGGGTAGTTGTAGGATGAGGTTTCTCCAATTCCTGCAACTATCTTTGGAGACCAGCGACTCCACGGACCTGAGCTAACTATCCCCCTGTGGGATAGGGGCTGTAGAATTCACCCACAGCCAGTCCTGCTTGCCCTAAAAAATGGCAAATGGACACTCACTGGATCATGGGCTTATCACACGTGATCTTAAGACCTAACTGATACGAGAAACGAATACATCGACTCAGATACGGACTGATTCTACGGTAACGACTTTTGGCATTCGAAAACGGACAATGATTGGCTTCTGGAACGTTCGAACATTGAATGACGGGAAAAGAGCTGGGGCTACTCGGTCCTTGCACCGCCAATCAGTGATCGACCGTGAAATGGAGCACTATAACATCCAAATCTTGGGCTGGAGCGAGGTCAGGTGGACAGGATCAGGAGAAGAACGAACCCCTAGCGGAAACACTATTCTGTACATTGGCCCTGAAAGTGAAGCCAGAAATGGCGTGGCGTTCGTCCTTACGCCGAGAGCGAGAAACAGTCTCATTAGCTGGGAACCAATCTCGGATAGGATTATCGTCGTCAGGCTCAGGACCAGTGTCAGAAACGTCACAATTCTGCAGTGCTACGCACCAACTAATACCGCAACATCTGGTAACAAAGAGGAGTTTTATAGCCAACTGAGTGCTACCTTCGAACGTGTTCCAAGAGGTGATATTATTATCAGCTCAGGAGATATGAACGCCCAGGTTGGATCAGACAACACTGGACTAGAACATGTCATGGGGAGGCATAGTTACCCTTGGGTCGACGCTTCATGACCCGAAAACGGCGAATTATTTATGGAGTTTTGTAGTACTCGGCAAATGGTCATCGGAGGGACCCTTTTTCCACACAAGAGTCATCATAAAACATCTTGGGTTTCCCCTGATGGTGTTACTCAGAACCAGATCGACCATTTGGCTATAAGTCGCCGATGGAGAAGATGGCTCCTCGATGTGCGAGCGAAACGTGGAGCTGACGTGGGGAGCGATCACCACTTGATGGTTGCCTGCTTGAGATTGTGTACAGCAGCTATCCGACGACCACAAATTCTTCAAATGAAGCGTAAGTTTAATGTGGATAAACTCAGAGATCCAAACAAAAAACGCTAATATATAATAATGACGAAAAGTCATCCACATTAAGTGAAAATGAAATGCGCACAATGGACGCCAATTGGGAGGCAACCAGGAACACTTTTCTAACTAGTGCTGAAGAATTTGTGGGATATGTGCAAAGCGGTGAAAAACCCTGGATGTCGCAAGACACATGGGACAAGGTTGGCAATCGGAAAAAAGCCAAATTGGCAATTATGTCTCAATCCGATGTCAACCAACGAACGCCCGACTTGAGGCAGAACTACCGCGATGCTCATATACAGCTTAAAAAGGCTGTTAGACGGGACAAGAGAAAGGCCATTGAAGATCTGGCAAACAAGGCAGAATCTGCGGCTTACCTTGGGGATATGGGCTCACTATTTAAAATTATGAAACAGTTGACGAACAGGAATTTCACCGCCAACCACCTGGTGAGAGATGTCAACGGAACTCTCGTTAATATGAGTGAACACCAGTTGCGACGATGGAAGGAATACTTCTCTGATATTTTAAACATCTTGTCAGAGGAAGATATTCCGGAAACAGAACAACTTCCAAACATCCAACCGCAACAATCCTCTATTAGGGACGATCCCCCAGATAAAGAAGAGATAGTTTCCGCCATTCGGTCAATGGCGGGAAGGAAAGCTCCAGGTATAAACGGACTACCAACCGAACTCCTCAAAGCGGACCCGGAAATAACAGCCGATATACTCCTCCCACTCTTCACTAAGGTGTGGAATGAAGGAAGATATCCGACTGAATGGAAGGAGGGCGTCATTGTGAAAATTCCGAATAAGGGCGACCTTTGGGATTGTGACAATTGGCGTGGTATATGTCTCCTTACTGCCGTATCAAAATTATGGCTAAGGTAATTCTCAATAGGATTAGTGATGTCGTCGAGAGCCCTCTCGAAGTTTATCGGGCTGGATTCCGTAAAGGATCGTCTTGTACCGACCACACACTACGGATAATATTAGAGCAGTCAGCCAAAATGGGTTCGCCACTACATCTCATGGTTGTGGACTTCGAGAAAGCTTTCGACAGCGTTAAGCGATACATATGGAATGTTTTGCGTAGGAGAGGTCATAGCTATGATTAAAGAATCCTACGAAGGTTCAAGGTGTCGCGTCTTGCATAGAGGAGAGCTGTCCGAGAGCTTCCCTGTGCGAGCGGGTGTCAGACAAGGCTGCATATTATCACCAGCCCTGTTTCTGGTGGTAATAAATGACATCTTGAAAGCAGCACTGGAAGGTGGGGAAGGTAAAGGTCTTCAATGGAGACTATTTAACATCTTAAGTCACCTTGATTATGCTGATGACGTGTGTTTGCTTGCACATACCCGTTCGGGATTAGAGTCAAATGTTCGCTCGTTGCATTCTAAATGCAAACAGGCGGGACTGAAAATAAATGTGCGTAAAACCAAGTACATGCACATGGGTTCGAATGCAAGCACACCGATTGTTCTTAATGGACAGGATGTGGAAGAGGTGCAAGATTTTTACTATCTCGGAAGCATTGTCAGCATGGACGGCGGAGCCGAAAAGGATGTTGAGGCTCGGCTTAATAAAGCTCGTCAGGCCTTCGGTATCCTTTCCCCTTTCTGGAGGTTAAGAGAGATCTCCCTTCGCACGAAGCTGCGAGTTTTTGACGCATGCGTCAAATCCGTGTTGTTGTATGGTTGTACTACGTGGAAAGTGACCGTTCGACTTACCAAGAAACTAACTCGTAAACCAATGCCTCCGGCGCATTTTAGGAATATTCTGGCCAGAAGTAATCTCCAACGATGAACTTTGGAGTACAACTCGCCAGACTAAAATAGGTATTGAGATTCAACGGCGAAAGTTGCAGTGGATCGGTCATACATTGAGGAAACCAGAGCGAAACATCGCAAAACAAGCTCTGGACTATAACCCTCAAGGAAGGCGTCGGGTTGGACGAGCATGTAACACATGAAAGCGAGCAGTTGAGCAGGAGGCCAGAGTATAAGTAAACAAGTCCTGGCAACAGCTTAAGGCCGATGCTCAGGATCGCGCCTTGTGGAAGAGAGTTGTTTCTGTCCTATGGAATTTGATTGATTGTTGAATGTCAATAATTTTTCAATTGATTGCCTCAATTACGACCAATATTATCGGCATAGAATGTAAGTTTCATAGACGAAGTTGCATAGAATTTTCATAAAGAGGCTAGAGAAGTTAAGGCAAATGTAAAATTTGTGTGTTTTAATTCATTTCTCTTGTAGGTGCTCGTACAAAATGCCAAGTTCGTAGCTTTTAATTTTGTGGTTAGCAGTGGTTTTATTAAAATTGGTCAAAATCGTACTTTTGTATGGGAGGGGGTAGAACGGAAAGTGTGATCTCAAAAATTTTGACGCAGTTCCATTTCAACTATTTTCAAAAGATTTTGTGCAAAATTCCAAACTGATAGCTTTTACTAATTAGTTGGTAATTAATTTCTTCAAAATGGTCGAAAAAATAATTTTATCCACTCAGTTTTGAAATATAACGGTTTGAAATTTTGGAAAATGCACCATTTTCAAAATGCTCCCCATTTCCCCACAAATGTTATATTTTTCTCGTATGTCTCTAGTATAGCTTAATATAGGTTCTAAGATTCAATTACGTAGGTGAATAATTAGCCAAGATATTGAATTTTTAAGTATTTTTCTTTGCACTTCCCCTAACTCTCCCTCTTACAATAATTAGATTCTACCTAAACTGATTCTAGTGGATCTGTATGCCACTTTAATGGTCTCAAAATATCAATTTTTTATGGTAAGTAATTTCGAAAATATAAACATTTGAAAAAAAAATTCGGCCGACAATTGGTTTTTAGCCCCCCCTTTTTGCACCACAATGGATAAACAAATTAAATTTTTTTTTAAAAGTTGTCCCACAAATTCCTTTATATGTATATTGATTTTTAGCTTCCTAGCTGTAACCATGGTTGAGATATTTGAATTCGTATTTTTCAGCTTAAGTGCTCCCCCGCCTCCCCCTGAACCCGTACACCCCACAAAATATGTATCCGCCTGAGATCCGCAACTATCTATAATCCCCCAAAAATAAACTTTCTAATCTTAAATGGTTAGGGAGTTAATGTGCGCTGAGCGTACACACCGACAGACGGATTTTTTTTTTGCATTTTTGGGCTATTTTAGTCACGAAACGCGAAAAAACAAAATTTCAGGGTAGCAATTTTTTTTCTCCAAGCCGATCACAATACTTTATTATTAAAATAATAAAATAAAATGAAATTATTTTGTAGTTTGTCCCACAACCCTCTCTATATCTCTGCTAATTTTCAGCTTCCTATCTGCATTCCTGGTGGAGATGTTAGCAAGTGTAATTTTTGCCTCTTTCCCTCCCACGCCTCCCTCTTCCACCTAACACTCCCCAAAATTAGAAATTGGAGCTCACTTACCCAATCAACAATCTGCCCAAAAACGAACATTCTTCTTCTCGGAGATAAGAGTCCATATGTACGGCAGCCGGCGTACGGCGGGACGGATTTTTTTTGCATTCAGGGTAGCAAATTTTTTTTTCTGTGTCGATCACAATACTTTATTATAAGAATAGTAAAGTGAAATCCAAGAAAAACATTTCCTCTTCGAATACAGATATGAGAGCTATTGACATAAAAATTTGAACACAGCATGGTTTCAAAAATATCTAAGACCTTCATCTACCATATCCGATTCAAATGCCATAATTACAGAAATACAATATGCAATTGCGTTGAAAATTATGAATGCTACAAACATAAAATGCAGCACGAAACATTTGCATACTACGTTCCATGACATATTCATATATTACAAATCTCCTCCCTCCACTCTCTATCACCTCCCGTACAAAAGACTCTATTTACTAATCCAATGAATTTAAGATGACATATTTTCCGGTACAGTAAACGCTTTCCTATTGCATCTTGAGTATCGCATGATGGCCTTTACGCCCAACCACAATTCTGTTATGTTTCTTTTCCTGGAAAAGTCACGAAAATCAAAAGCTTCCTCTGTGGGGAACATTTGTTCCAAATTCTATGTTTTCAGTTCGAACTATTGTGGCAATACAGTTATTTGACAATTTTAAGATTTCTCCCTTTTTTACCAATTAGGGGTGGAGGCGTCCAATTATGATGAATATGCTATATTTCATATCTCTGGATTAAGGGATTGCTACAATAAGTGCTCAAATAGGGGTTTTGGTTTTTCCCATGTTTTTTGGTGATCAAATTTCGTAACGCCAAAAAACTACTTTTTTCCATAGCCTAATAAGAACACTGCGAAGGTACGGGAAGAGGAGTGAGGACGACCGTTTCTGGATCAAGACGTTGCGAAAATTCAACTATCGACCAACTAGGGATTTAACATGTATTTCATCTCCTTAAAACCGAATTGCGCGAAAACCATCTTATCCCTTGTCTAGCGTCCAGTAGAATTTCTTGAGTAAAATATCAAATTTCTCTACTGTGATGGATCAATGAGTATCAAAAACTACTTATTGCTTCATTAATATGTATGTGTAGATACTTGCAAATATCCCTATCTATTATATTAGAACTATGCATCGATCAGAATTTGAACACTCTGCAGACCCACCACAAGAGATGATATCCAAATAGAAACACTTTGAATATCACACACCAGATGCTCTTGTGTTATTTTAATAACTGGAAACTACTTATATAACCCACTAACCAATCAATCACTTCCAACGCTAACTCCTACTACGAGAAGTCTCCATGGGAAATTTGTAATGAATAGGAATTTAATTCGCTTGATAAATTCGAAAGGTTACTAACGACTAACCCTAACTTCGTATGTGTGAAACATGGGTCGGATTATTTGTTATATAATCGGGATATATTATTATTTTTTCCCAAAAGGTTGGACATTGATAACGGTCGTGCTTATAGCACTAGTACGTTCTTCTATAATGTCAAAGGAAAAGATTTTTCTTGAAATCTTTAGAATCGAAAATCACAAGACATATGTAAATTTAAAGCTATGCATTTATTTATGAGTAAAAAGTATAAAATGTCTAGACATACTACGTATATTTGAATAAATATCTAAATAGAAAGGCGAAGTTTTTTGTCTATATAAGAACTCTTCGCCTTGCGATGTAAGTCAAAACTTAAAGATTTCGTACATGTCTCGAAACATTCATTCGTTTAATTTTTTTTGCCGATTTCCAAAAAGAATTACAGTTCGTTGATATTGTTCACCTACATGAAATAATTTCGAGTTCAAGTTTTTTATTGAATCCCGAACTTTAAGATACTACGGGCCTGGTATCTAATCGTAGTGATTTCGCAATGTTAACTGTATGTATGTTTTGACAATAGACAAGTTTTGAAAAGTTCCACATTGCTCAAATGCAAACTATTTCCACCCCCTACTGTTATGTCCAGATGTTATATTTTTCTCATATTTCGTTAGTATTGCTTAATTTACGTTCTAAGTTTTAACTATACATATGTATATATAGCTTGAGCGATAGTCGATATATTAATTTTTCAGAGTTTTCTTTTCACCCATCAGCCTTCCTTCACCTGACCATTCCCCTTACAAGTATTGGCTTTTCAAAAATCCGATTATGGTGAAACTATGCGCCAACTAAATGGTCCTCGTACAGCCCGACGGAATTTTATACTCTAGATGAAATATGAGAGTATATTGTGTTTGCCTTACCGTTTGTAACGCTAAGAAATAATGCTCGCACAGTGTCGCCAAGGGTACAGAAAAATTTGTTGTCGCTCAAAAACCTCGATTCCGAGTTACCGTCTGTTCGTCTATCTGTCTGTTCGGCTGTCCGTTTGTTTACAACATAACTCTCAAAAGCTTTGAACTATCATCCTGAAATTTGTCATAATAATTTTTAGCAAAAAAGTTACTTTAAGTTCGTGAACGGGCCACATCCCCCACTCCTTTTATCACCTCCCATACCAATTTCATGAAATTTCAAAATTTAAAGAAATTGATTTTTCTTCAAAACCATTTCAACTATTCACTTGAAAATTCGGTCATAATATAATGATGTGAATATCATTAACGTCATAGACTATTGATCTGATCTCCTTATCCTTCTACCCCTCCCATACCTATGCACAATTTTCAAAAATATATTTTTTTGGTTTGCATTGCAACTAGCAAAGCTAAAAGAACTAATTTTTGACATAATTAATTTTATAACAATTGCAACCAATTTTAGAAACCTCACTCTTTCAACCCCCTCCCATACAAATTTCACGGAATTTCGGAATTTCAATTAAATTTTTGATTCCCCTACCTTCTCTACCACCTCCCATACAAATGTTCGGTTTCGTGAATGTAAAATACACCGAATTTTATGACAATTCTATGCAACTTCGTCTATGAAACACATTCTATAGAGAGAATATTGGACGTGATTCAAGCAATCAATTAAAAAGCTATTAACATCCACCCACCCTTACTATTACCCCTTCTCCTCTTCTCATAAAAACCCAAAATTGCAGAAACGAATGAAATATTGTTAAATTGACAACAGCCCTGCCCAAGAACTCCCTTTCACTTAGCCTTCCCTAACCACTCTAACCTGCATATTGACTATCCACTCATCCGCAACTTGTCCCAAGAATAATAAAGTTTCGCCCGACTTGTTGGCAGTTTATTGTTACAAATGTCATTGATGCTAAAAAAATTTGTTTTTGATTCCAATACTCCTTTTACACCCTCCCATACAAATGCACAATTTTGGTTAATGCATTTAATCGATTTTCATTGAAACTATTATATAAAAAGTACAAATTTAAAATTTTGCCACAATTTGTCCCTTAATAATTGCAATAAATGCTAAAAAAAATATGAGCTTCTCATCACTCCTTCTTCCACCTTCCATACAATTTTTTGCATCGAAAATTCAAGAAAAGTATTTCTCCTTTGAACATTTGAGTAACAAAGCAATGTGATTAGGATGTTGATAAGCATATACAAAATCATTCAAAACCTCCCACTTTCTCTGCCACCTCCCATACGAATGTCATAAATTCAGACAAATAATATTCAATTTACTCGAAAATTATGGAAGCTACAAACTTTAAATTCAGCATGAAATCTTATATATAAAAATAAGTGATCTATGTGTGTACACGTGTAACTCAGCAACCGTTCGTCCGATTTGGCTCAAATTTTATTTGTTGTGTTCGTTAAAGCCCAACTTAGATCCTAACGGAGCCAAAAATTGCAAATTTTTTCCCGAAAATTGGAAAATTTGGAAAATTTTATTTTCAGTACATTTTGTATGGAGAAATTGTTTCGTTTGTTGTTCACAACTATTCACCCGATTTGCATGAATTTTTTTTTTTGTTCGGAATAGTCTCTGCTATCTCTTACACATAAAAAAAAAATCCGGACGAACGCAAATCAAAACACACGGCCACATGGTCATACATATACATATATATAGGGTTATTCTATAAGAGGTGTTATTTTGAATAGCCCGCTATTTCGGTAGATATCACTTTTGAAGCTGTCATTTTTTGACATTTGACAAGTAGAAACTACGCCATTAATAAAAATGGAACGATTCACGCTTCAACAACGCATTGAAATTATTAAAATTCACAATAAAAATGGTGAAAATTTGGCAGAGACGGATCGTAGGTGGATAACCCTATAAGAGGTGTTATATTGATATTCAAAGAAAAATGGCATTTTTTGAGATAAATGATCGGATGTTTATTTCATTGTAAAGAGGAAGGTATGTCGTTAATAATGGAAAACAACATCAGCCAAATGGTCCGGCGGGAAATTACTTTTTCGAAAATGAGGCTGGAGCAACAGTTACGGTGAATGAATTGCACTATCGAGAGATGATTAATGATTTTTTATGGCCGGAATTGGGTGATATTGATCTGGACAACGTTTACTTTCAACAAGACGCCGCTACGTGCCACACAAACACCGAAACCATTGATCTTTTACGGGAAAAGTTTCCGGATCGCGTTATCTCTCGAAGAGGTGATCGCAATTGGCCACCGAGATCTTGTGATTTAGCACCTTGCGACTTCTTCCTTTGAGGTCACGTGAAAGATAAGGTCTACGCCAACAGCCCAGCGTCGATTGAAGACCTCAAAGATGGAATTCGTGAGCCTATCGAGGACATAGGGCAGCCACTTTGCGATTTGGTTATGAAAAATTTCATGGAAAGGATACGGTCCTGTAAGCGTGGTCGTGGTGGCCATTTAGCTGATGTTGTTTTCCATTATTAACGGCATACCTTCCTCCTTACAATGAAATAAACATCCGATCGTTTATCTCAAAAAATGCCATTTTTCATATCAAAATAACACCTCTTATAGAATAACCCTATATATACAAAAATATGTATATGCATATGTATGACCATGTGGCCCTGTGGTTTGATTTGCGTTCGTCCTGAATTTTTTTTTTATGTGTAGAGATTCGTAAGATATCATGCGAACTATTTCCAATTCTATATTTCTTTAAAATACATTAAAGAATATGTACACTATCACAGCATGGTTCATATTTATTAATCAAAGTAGTAAAATAATTTTATAAAATTGTGGTATTCGAAGGGAGGAGTATAAGAAGTGATGGGATATCGATAAAATTTTCGTTTATAGACTAGCATTGTTATGCAAATGATATATTTGTAATATGATGATTTACAGATCCATAGTTTAAATATTCCTGAAGAAAATTCGCTAAAATTCGATTTTTTGGGTTTTATTGGCGAGCGAGATGGAATGAGTTTCACTGTATTATATATTTTCTTTCAAGTTTGTAACGCTAAGAAATAACGTTCGAAGAAAAAACTGAATGACACAGAAGTCAATATTTTTGCTCGAAAATCTCGAAATCGTTTGTTCGTTTGTCCGTCCGTGCGCTCTATAGTTCCACAGCGCGTTGAACTAGAAAGTTCAAATTTTGTGCTCACTGATTTTGTTCAAAACTGATGGCAAATTCGTGAACGCACAGAGAGACGGTCACTCGGATTCGAGGTTTTTGATCGGAAACAAATAATTCTGTACCCTTGGCGACTCTGTGTAAGCATTATTTCTTAGCGTAACAAACGGCAAGGCAAACGCAATATACTCTCAGATTTCATCTAGATTATAAAAATTATTTAAAAACATTCTGTTTGAAGTCATAACAAACGTTGTTGTTAATGTCAACATCTATTTGAAATAAAAGTGATTTTTGTTGTTCCAATGACAGGAAACAAACTGAGATCTGTTCAAATCGATGTCAGTGTAATTATGTCAACAGCAGTAAATCTCTTTAAATTGAAGTAAATCCTTAACTTCCAATAATAATATATCAAACCGACTTATTTTCATTTGAAAAATACTTGCAATTGATTTAGAAAGAGGTTTAAAGTGAGCAGATTATATTTCCCCAGATAATGTATTACTAACAACACTCTCAAAAATAGCTTATTAATGCGATTTTATCGTGGACGAAGTCGCGGGGTCTGCTAGTATTTTATATGCAACGTTCGGTGTTATACGCAAAAATTGCAAACCTCCCCCCAATGCTTTTACCACCTTCCATGCAAAAGTCACTATTCTCAATTCAAAAGAATTTGAGATGACATATTTTTCGGTACAATAAACTCTTTCCTATTTCATCTAGAGTATCATATGATTGGGCTTTACGTCCAATGAAAATCCTGTTATTTTGCTTTATTATTTTAATAATAAAGTATTGTGATCGACTTGGGAAAAAAAAAATTTGCTACACTGAAATTTTTTTTTTCGCGTTTCATGACTGAATTAGTCTAAAAATGCAAAAAAAAAAAATCCGTCTGTCTGTACGCCGTACGCCGACGTGTACGCTCAGCGCACATTACCTCCCAAACCCTTCAAGATAGAAAGTTCATTTTTGGAGGGATTGTATTCAAATATCTCAACCATGGTTACAGCTAGGAAGCTAAAAATCAACACACATATAGAGGAATTTGTGGGACAACTTTAAAAATAATTTAATTTTCTTATCCATTGGGGTGCGAAAAGGGGGGGCTAAGAACCAATTGGCGGCCGAATTTTTTTTTCAAATGATTATATCTTCGAAATTACTACCCATAAAAAATTGATATTTTGAGACCATTAAGATAACATCAAGATCTACTAGAATCAGTTTAGATAGAAGCTAATTCTTGTAAGGGGAGGGTCAGGGAGGGTGCAAAGAAAAACATTTAAAAATTAATATCTCGACTGTCTCTTAAGCTATGTAATTGAAACTTGAAACGAATACTAAGCTTTACTAGTGACATATGAAAAAAATATAGTATATGGACATAATAGTAGTGGGGGGAAATGGGGAACATTTAAAAAATGGCGCACTTTCCAAAACTACAAATCACCAAATCTCAAAATTGAGTACACATATCAAATTGAAAATTTGTCAGATTGTAGAGCTATATAGTCTTTAATTTTGGTACAAAATTTAAGTTGGGGGGTGTAAGGGGAGGGAGGTGGAAAGTGAAAATGTTGAAAATTTTAAGTGATTTTTTTATGGCTCTGGTAAAAGATACAAAGTTTGAATTTTGCACGTCTACACATCTATTTAATGTACATAGAAAAAATAAACTGCCAACAAGTCGTGCGAAACTTTATTATTCTTGGGACAAGTTGCGGATGAGTGGAAAGTCAATATGCAGGTTAAAGTGGTTAGGGAAAGCTAAGTGCAAAGGGGTTTCTTGGGCAGGGCTGTTGTCAATTTAACAATATTTCATTCGTTTCTGCAAGTTTGGGTTTTTATGAGGGGAGGAGGAGGGGTAATAGCAAGGGTGGGTGGATGTTAACAGCTTTTTAATAATTGCTTGAATCACGTCCAATATTCTCTGTATAGAATGTGTTTCATAGACGAAATTGCATAAAATTTTCATAAAATTCGGTGTATTTTATTTTCACGAAACCGAAAATTTGTAGTGGAGGGGGTAGAGAAGGTAGGGGAATCGTAAAATTTGAAATGCAGTTTTATTTCGCTTCTCTTGTAAGGTGCTTGTATAAAATTTCAAGTTCGTAGCTTTTAGTTTGTTAGTTATTAGTTGATTTAATGAAATTGGTCGAAATCATAGTTTTGTATGGGAGGGGGTAGAACGGTAAGCGCAATTTCAAAACTTTTAAAGCAACTTCATTTGAATTACTTTTATAAGTTTTCATGCAAAATTTGAAATTGATAGCTTTTAAGAGATAGCTGATAACTGATTTCTTAAAAATGCTCGAAAAAATGATTTTGTATGGGAGGGGGTAGAGGAGGTAGGGGAATCGTAAAATTTGTGATGGAATTTTCTTTTTTTTCTGTTGTAAGGTGCTCGTACAAAATTTCAAGTTCGTACCTTTTAATTTGTTGGTTATTAGTTGATTTAATGAAATTGGTCGAAATCATGCTTTTGTATGGGAGGGGGTAGAAGCGCAAGCATGATTTAAAAACTTTTACCGTAATTTTATTTTAACTTTTTTTCTAAGTTTTTGTGCAAAATTTCAAATTTATAGCTTTTGATAGTTAGGTGATAATTGATTTCTTAAAATTGGTCGAAAAAATAATTTTGTATGGGAGGGAGTAGAAGTCTTAAAAATATTCAACCAGTTAATATTTCAAACTTTTAGAGATTTTTTTTAAATGCATTTCCCAAATTTTCAAGTTTCTACCTAAAAATTTCATTCAAAAATGTTCAGTTTATGTGTTTTTTTCATTCCACATGAAACACCTTGTGCACGTTAGACCCCCACTTCGGAGCATAACAATTTTGGAACAAATTATTATTTTTTTTCTATCTATATTAAATAGATGTGTCGACATGCAAAATTTAAACTTTGTATCTTTTACCAGAGCCATAAAAAAATCACTCAAAATTTTCAACATTTTCGCTTTCCACCTCCCTCCCCTTACCCATCAACTCAAATTTTTTACCAAAATTAAAGATTATATAGCTCTACAATCTGACAAATTTTTGATTTGATATCTGTACTCGATTTTGAGATTTGATGATTTGTAGTTTTGGAAAGTGCGCCATTTTTGAAATGCTCCCCATTTTCCCCCACTACTATAATGTCCACATATTATATTTTTTTCATATGTCACTAGTAAAGCTTAGTATACATTTTAAGTTTCAATTACATAGCATAAGAAACAGTTGAGATATTAACTTTTAAGTGTTTTTCTTTGCACCCCCCTGACCCTCCCCCTTTCACTAATTAGCTTCTTTCTAAACTGCTTCTAGTAGATCTATAAACTATCTTGATGGTCTCAAAATATCAATTTTTTATGGGAAGTAATTTCGAGGATATAATCATTTGAAAAAAAAATTCGGCCGACAATTGGTTCTTAGCCCCCCTTTTCGCACGCCAATGGATAAAAAAAGTAAGTTATTTTTAAAAGTTGTCCCACAAACTCCTGTATATGTATGTTGATTTTTAGTTTTCTAGCTGTAACCATGGTTGAGATATTTGAATTCGTATTTTTCGGTTTTAGCGCTTCCCCCGCCTTCCCCTGAACTCGTACACCCCCCAAAATTGGTATCCGCCTGAGATCCGCAACTACCTACAATCCCTCCAAAAATGAACTTCCTATCTTGAAGGGTTTGGGAGTTAATGTGCGCTGAGCGTACACGTCGGCGTACGGCGGACGGCGTACAGACAGACGGATTTTTTTTTTTTGCATTTTTAGGCTAATTTAGTCATGAAACGCGAAAAAAAAATATTTCAGGGTAGCAAATTTTTTTTTTTCCCAAGTCGATCATAATACTTTATTATTAAAATAATAAAGTAATAGTTGAAATAAAATTACGTTAAAAGTTTTGAGATAGCACTTGCCCTTTTACCCCCTCCCACACAAAAGTATGATTTCGACCAATTTCATTAAATCAACTAATAACTAACAAATTAAAAGCTACAAACTTGAAATTTTGTACAAGCACCTCACAAAAAAAAAGAAATAAAACTGCATCACAAATTTTATGATGCCCCTACCTCCTCTACCCCCTCCCATACAAATGTTTGGTTTCGTGAATTTAAAATTCACCGAATTCAATGAAAATTCTATGCAATTTCGTCTATGAAACTGACATTCTATACAAAGAATATTGGATTTGGTTCAAGCAATCAATTAAGAAACTATTAACATCCACCCACCCTTACTATCACCCTCCCCCCTCCCTTCATGAAAACTCAAACTTGCATAAATAAACCAATGAAATATGGAGCTTTTGAACGTTTCCGGAAAGTGTTAAATTGAGAACTGCCCTGCCCAAGAAGCTCCTTTCACTTAGACTTCCCTAACCACTCTAACCTGCATATTGACTTTCTACGCATGCGCATTTTGTCCCAAAAATAATAAAGTTTCGCCCGACTTGTTGGCAGTTTATTTATACTCTAGATGAAATCTGAAAGTATATTGTGTTTGCCTTACCGTTTGTAACGCTAAGAAATAACGCTCGCACAGAGCCACCAAGGGTACAGAAATATTTGTTATCGCTCAAAAACCTCGATTCCGAGTGACCGTCTGTCCGTCTGCCCGTCTGTCTGCTTGTCTGTTTGTCTGTATGTCCGTCTGTCCGTCTGTGCGTCTGTCTGTAGCATAACTCTCGAAAGCTTTGAGCTATAGTGCTAAAAAATGTTGTATGCCATTTTCAGCAAAAAAGTAACTCTAAGTTCGTGAATGGGCTACATCCCCCACTCCTTCTACCCCCTCCCATACAAATTTCATGAGATTTCGAAATATAAAGAAATTGATTTTTTTTTGAAATCATTTAAGCGATCGACTTGAAATTTAGGTCAAAGTATTATGATATAGATGTCATAAATAACACAGAATATTGACCCGATCCCCTTACTCCTTCTACCCCTCCCATACAAATGGACAATTTTGAAAAAATACATATTTTCGATTTTCAATGGAACTAGGAAAGTTGAAAAGACGAAATTTTGTCAAAATTAATTCTACTATAATTGCAATTTATTTTAAAAATAATTATCAACTTCACCTCACTCCTTCTACCCCCTCCCATACAAATTTCACGAAATTTCGAAATTTAAATTAAATTATTTTTCTTCGAAACTGTTAAAGCTATCATCTTAATATTTTGTATAATGTATAAAAATAGAAATATTAATAACGGGAAAAAAAATTTGTTTTGATCTGTACACTCCTTCTACCCTCTCCCATACAACTGTATAATTTTTGTTAAATGCATTTTATCGATTTCCATTCAAACTAGAAAAAGTACATACAAACTTCAAATTTTGCCAGAATTTGTTTCTTAATAATTGAAATAAGTGTTAGAAAAAAATATCAACTCTGCTTCACTCCTTCTACCACCTCCCATACAAATATCTGTATTATATATTCAAGAAAAGTATTTCTCCTTCAAGTATATGAGAGCTATCGACTTTGAAATTGAATCAAAGCATGGTGATAAGGATGATGACAAGCAGTTTCAATATCATCTTAAACGCTCCACTTCCGCTGCCACCTCCCATACAAAAGTCCTAATTTCAGGAAAACTATGACCAGTTTCTTTAAAAATAATGAAAACTAAAAACTGTAAATTCAGCAAAAAACATTTTGCATACCATGTTCGGTGTCATATACGAAAAATACAAACCTCCCCCTTTACTTCTACCACCTGCCATGCAAAATCTTATTTCACTATTCGAAAGAATTTGAGATGACATATTTTCCGGTATATTAAAGTCATTTTCATCTCATCTAGAGTATCAAATGATAGGGCCCAATCATAATTCTGTTATGTTTTTATTGCAATTTTGGACTTAATTAATCACGAAACGTGAAAAAATTATTTTCAGGGTATTTTCGAATTTTTCTGTGTCAATCACAATATTTCATTATAAGAATAATAATGCAAAATTTAACAAAACATATCAGGACTACTATTATGCTTGAAGCCCAATCACACTATACTCTAGACGAGATATTTTACTTTATTATTTTAATAATAAAGTATTGTGATCGACTTGAAAAAAAAAAAATTTGCTTCCCTGAAATTTTGTTTTTCGCGTTTCATGACTAAAATAGCCTAAAAATGCAAAAAAAAAATCCGTCTGTCTGTACGCCGTCCGACGGTGTGTACGCTCAGCGCACATTAACTCCCACACCCTTCAAGATAGAAAGTTCATTTGTGAAGGGATTGTAGATAGTTGCGGATCTCAGGCGGACACCCATTTTGAGGGGTAAGGGTTCAGAGGAAGGCGGGGAGAGCACTTAAACTGAAAACTAAGAATTCAAATATGTAGCAGTATCGACACTTAGTTTTAATTCAGTTAAGAAATCGGATTACTACATAAAAATCCTAACGTGATTTTACTTAGTTCTGATCTTATTAAAAAAATATAAATTGTACGACTGTAAGATAAGCAAGTCATGATCTTAAAAAAAAAATATCAAAATAAAAAATAAAAATTATTATGAAATTTAATTTTAATTTAATTAAAAAATATTCAATGAAATAATTATAATATTGTTCTGGTTATTTAAAATGTTATTTAAATAAAGTGTTAAAAAATAAATAAGATATTAATTAACTGGTGCAATAATTGGTGACCCCTGTGAAGTTCTAAAACGACGAAATTCGCTCCTATCCGTTGCATCAAGCGGAAAATGTAGAAAATCCGTGAGATATTCGTTCTGAGCTGTCGAAGAACAAATTTTTCGATCATCGCAATACAGAAAAGAAATTTTCTGCATCATAGAACAATCAAGAACAGCCGGCGTGGCATCATACATATTTTTCTCTGATATGGTGTTAGGAAGAAACCTGCGACCAGAAAACTAGCGGCATATTCGAATCAAGATTAATTCAGAAGAGGAATTAGCTGGCATACGCAGCATCATTAATCTTGAAAACTCTTAAAGCAAGAAGCAAGAGGTAACGTGTATTCAATCCAATTTAGTTTACAATGACATACAATTTGCATATTTAATTTTAAAGAAAAAAAAAATTTTAAAATATTTGCTAATTAAAAACTTATTTTTTTTTATATCATCTCAATTATTTAATTGTAAATATTGTAATTGATATTTTTTTTTTGTGTGTGACTTGACGGTGTATATTCGAGTGTAAAATGACTGACGCAGATCAGAATAACGAAATTAAAACTGGAAACCATTCCGATAGTGCTACATTTCCGGTATTTCAGAAAATAGAGTCGGTAACAGCAATTCGGTTACCGTTGTTTTGGGTAAATTCTCCAAACTCTTGGTTTGTACAAGCGGAAGCACAATTTAAATTGGGTAGAATTACAAGTGATTCTACTAAGTATTATCATATTATTGCTGCATTGCCGCAGGAGATAGTAGAGTCCATTTTGGATTTTATTCAAAATCCACCTTTATCTGATTTGTATCCACAATTAAAGAAAATCCTTATTGAACGCCATTCAGTAAGCGAAGAACGTAGGATTGAGCAACTTCTTTCGAATGAGGAAATGGGTGATAGAAAACCCTCGGAATTTTTCAGATATCTACAACTATTGGCAGGTACATCAGGTACTATTGGGAGTAGTCTTGTTAAAAAACTTTGGCTTAGACGGTTACCCCATTTAATTAATATATCGTTAATTCCTCAAGGTGATAACGACATATCTGATTTGACTTCATTGGCTGATAAGCTTTGGGAAGTCTTACCAAAGCAACATAATTTATCAATTATTGATAATAAAATGTCGCAAAACTTTTCATTTTTTGAAAACAAAAATCATTCAATAACTGATCCTACAATTAGTGACCTCAAAGATGAAATTAATTCCTTAAAATCCATGGTTTCGAAATTGCTCTCGAAAGAAAAACAATATCAACGTTTTCCCAAGCGAAGTAGATCTAGCAGTCGAAATCGTACTCAAAATGTTGAGCGAAAATGTTGGTATCATCACAAATTCGGAAATAAAGCCACAAAATGTGTTGCTCCTTGTTCCGAAAATTTGAATCGTACACCAACTCCATCAACTAACTTAAATTTTTAATGGATCCTACTGTTCAAGCGGCGACTAGTAGGAATAATTATTATTCTGGCCGCCTTTTTGTTAAGGATTATATAAACAATTTGAATTACTTTATTATTTTAATAATAAAGTATTGTGATCGACTTGGGAAAAAAAAAAAATTTGCTACCCTGAAATTTTTTTTTTTCGCGTTTCATGACTAAATTAGCCTAAAAAAGCAAAAAAAAAAAATCCGTCTGTCTGTACGCCGTCCGCCGTCCGCCGTACGCCGTACGCCGTACGCCGTACGCCGTACGCCGACGTGTACGCTCAGCGCACATTAACTCCCAAACCCTTCAAGATAGAAAGTTCATTTTTGGAGAGATTGTAGGTAGTTGCGGATCTCAGGCGGATACCCATTTTGGGGGGTGTACGGGTTCAGGGGGAGGCAGGGGGAGCGCTTAAACCGAAAAATACGAATTCAAATATCTCAACCATGGTTACAGCTAGGAAGCTAAAAATCAACACACATATAGAGGAGTTTGTGGGACAACTTTTAAAAATAATTTAATTTTTTTATCCATTGGGGTGCGAAAAGGGGGGGCTAAGAACCAATTGGCGGTCGAATTTTTTTTTCAAATGATTATATCTTCGAAATTACTACTTATAAAAAATTGATATTTTGAGACCATTAAGATGGCATCAAGATCTACTAGAATCAGTTTAGATAGAAGCTAATTCTTGTAAGGGGGAGGGTCAGGGGGGGTGCAAGGAAAAACACTTAAAAATTAATATCTCGACTGTCTTTTAAGCTATGTAATTGAAACTTGAAACGAATACTAAGCTTTACTAGTGGCATATGAAAAAAATATAACATATGGACATAATAGTAGTGGGTGGAAATGGGGAGCATTTAAAAAATGGCGCACTTTCCAAAACTACAAATCACCAAATCTCAAAATTGAGTACACATATCAAATTGAAAATTTGTCAGATTGTAGAGCTATATAGTCTTTAATTTTGGTAAAAAATTTGAGTTGGGGGGTGTAAGGGGAGGGAGGTGGAAAGCGAAAATGTTGAAAATTTTGAGTGATTTTTTTATGGCTTTGGTAAAAGATACAAAGTTGGAATTTTGCACGTCGACACATCTATTTAATGTACATAGAAAAAAAATAATAATTTGTTCCAAAATTGTTATGCACCGAAGTGGGGGTCTAACGTGCACAAAGTGTTTCATGTGCAATGAAAAAAACACATAAACTGAAAATTTTTGAATGAAATTTTTAGGTACAAACTTGAAAATTTGCGAAATGCATTTAAAAAAAATCCCCAAGAGTTTAAAATATTAACTGGTCGAATATCTTTAAAACTTCTACCCCCTCCCATACAAAAATTTTTTTCGACCATTTCTAAGAAATCAATTATCACTTAACTATTAAATGCTATCAATTTGAAATTTTGCACAAGAACTTACAAAAATAATTGAAATAAAATTACGTTAAAAGTTTTGAGATAGCACTTGCCCTTTTACCCCCTCCCACACAAAAGTATGATTTCGACCAATTTCATTAAATCAACTAATAACTAACAAATTAAAAGCTACAAACTTGAAATTTTGTACAAGCACCTCACAAAAAAAAAGAAATAAAACTGCATCACAAATTTTACGATTCCCTTACCTCCTCTACCCCCTCCCATACAAATGTTTGGTTTCGTGAATTTAAAATTCACCGAATCCAATGAAAATTCTATGCAATTTCGTCTATGAAAATGACATTCTATACACAGAATATTGGATTTGGTTCAAGCAATCAATTAAGAAACTATTAACATCCACCCACCCTTACTATCACCCTCCCCCCTCCCTTCATGAAAACTCAAACTTGCATAAATAAACCAATGAAATATGGAGCTTTTGAACGTTTCCGGAAAGTGTTAAATTGAGAACTGCCCTGCCCAAGAAGCTCCTTTCACTTAGTCTTCCCTAACCCTTCTAACCTGCATATTGACTTTCTACGCATGCGCATTTTGTCCCAAAAATAATAAAGTTTCGCCCGACTTGTTGGCAGTTTATTTTTTAGTTGATACAGGTGCTGATATATCAGTAATTCCTGTAAACATTTTTAAAAGTTATAAAAAGACTTCGCATTTAGTCCTATCCGCAGCTAATGATTCATCGATAACAACGTACGGAACTAAACTTTTAGAAATTAATTTAGGAGTACGTAGGAGGTTTCTGCATGTATTTACTATTGCATCTGTCAATAGACCTATACTTGGTGCCGATTTTTTATCCAAATATGAATTGTTAGTGGATTTAAAAAATAAAAAACTCGTTGATTCGAAGACTAAATTGTTTGTAAATGCTATTTCTGCATTTGTTGACACACCCACTCCTAAGTTTAGTACAATCAACAATGAGTTTGGCAATATATTGGGACAATACCCAACATTAACACAAACTCCCGATTTCAATCAACCTGTTATGCACAGCATAGTTCATAATATTATGACTCAAGGTCAATTACCTTTCTCCAAACCACGTCGATTGGACCCTAAAAAGCACAAAGCTGCTTTAGTGGAATTTCAACATATGGTAGATCTTGGAATTTGTCGTCCATCATCCTCTTCAGTATCATCTCCTCTGCATTTGGTAGCTAAGAAAAACACTGAAGATTGGCGACCATGTGGGGATTATCGGCAACTCAATGCCGCAACGATACCAGACAGGTATCCAATACCTCACATACAAAATTTTTCATTTCAACTACATAATTGTAAAATTTTTTCGAAAATCGACCTTGTGCGTGCGTATCATCACATTCCAGTCGCGCCAGAAGATGTATACAAAACAGCCATAACAACCCCTTTTGGATTATACGAATTCGTTCGTATGCCGTTCGGTTTACGAAACGCAGCTCAATCATTTCAACGTTTTATGAATGAAATTGTTAAAGGCCTCGATTTCGTATTTGTTTATATTGATGATATTCTTATTGCAAGTAAAACCAAAGAAGAACATTGTGAACATCTACACATGGTATTTCAACGTCTTAAACACTATGGTTTACGAATAAAGACGAGCAAATGTGTTTTAGGTTCCACTTCTTTGGACTTTTTAAGTCATAATATCACAAAAGACGGAATTTCACCGTCCAAAGATCGGGTAGAAGCTATTAACAACTTAGCAATTCCGACATCTATTAAACAAATACAACAATTTATTGGCATGGTGAATTATTACCATCGATTTCTACCAAAATTAGCAGAAATGTTAGCACCTATCCATGCACACTTGACAAAATTACTGCAATCTAAAAGTAAAAAGATAGTTGAGTGGCCAGATATATGTACGGAATCTTTTTCGAAAATTAAAAAAGCACTTTGTGAAGCAACTTTGCTATCTCATCCGATAGACAACTCACAACTTACTCTTACAACAGATGCTTCAAACATAGCTGTAGGAGCGGTACTTCAACAAATAAATAATGGAGTATTAGAACCATTAGCTTTCTTTTCCAAAAAGTTAACTTCGGCCGAACAAAAATATTCCGCGTTCGACCGAGAATTATTAGCAATATTTTTGTCAATTAAACATTTTCGATATTTCTTGGAGGGCAGAGATTTCAGTGTTTACACGGATCAAAAACCCCTCACAAGAGCGTTATCATCAAAAACTGAACGTAGTCCTCGTCAGACGCGTCAATTGGAATTCATTTCCCAATTTACAAACAAAATTATTCATATATCTGGAAAGAATAATGTAGTAGCAGATACCCTTTCACGGTCTTTTAAAGACGTAGACACTCTATCGATTTCTTCAGATATCGATCAGGTAATGCGATTACAAGAAAAAGATGAAGAACTTAAAACTCTGTTAACTAAATCCGAGAATACTAGTTCGAAATTTAAATTGAAATTACTAGAATACCCATTATTGAATAATAAACTATGGTGCGAAATTAGTACAAATAAAACTAGGTTGTACATTCCAGAAGAATTGAGACGACAAATATTCTATTCAATTCACAATCTGTCTCATCCAGGTATTCGTGCTACTAGAAAATTAATAAGTTCTCAGTACTTCTGGCCCAATCTGAACAAACAAGTGAATCAGTGGTCAAAATCATGCATTTCATATCAAAAATCAAAAGTACATAGGCATATAAAATCTGAACTCGGACATTTCAATACGCCTACTAAAAGATTTGACCACATTCATATTGATTTAGTAGGACCACTTCCGTCATCTAATAATAATAACTACATTCTCACAGTGATAGACAGGTTTACCCGATGGCCGGAGGCATATCCTCTCAAAGATATGAGCACAATTTCAGTCGCTAAGACAATCGTTCATCAATATATTTCACGATTTGGAATCCCTAAATTGATTACCACTGATCGTGGCAGCCAATTCGAATCGAAGCTCTTTGCAGAAGTAAACAAAATTCTTGGTTGTACCCGTATTCGCACGACTGCATACCACCCACAAGCAAATGGTATGGTAGAGCGATTTCATCGTACTTTAAAAGCGTCATTAATGGCGCGCAACAACACCATAAATTGGAGTGATGAGCTACCATTAATTCTATTAGGACTTCGTACCACATCTAAAGATGATTTGAGGTGCAGTCCTGCAGAATTAGTCTACGGAGAAACATTACGCGTTCCCGGAGATTTCTCATTACCAAGTACACATTCAGATGAACCACTTTCAAACGATTTTGCAAAGCAGTTAAAAACTCAAATGCAAAATATTCAACCAACACAACCCGGGAGTACAATTAAAACTAATGTTTATCTCCCTAGTTCTCTTGAGAACACAGAATCTGTTTTTGTTCGTACAGACAAAGTCAAAACAGCGTTAGTTCAACCTTATGAAGGTCCATACAAAATAATAAGAAAATTAAAAAAATTTTTTATTGTGGATATAAATGGAAAAAATAAATCAATTAGTATTGACAGGTTAAAGCCGGCATATAGTAGTAATGATACCATGTCTCTTGATTGTAACAAACCAAGAAGGGTTTCTTTTGAAATAAAGTAACGCTATGCTGGAGGGGGAGTGATGTAGCAGTATCGACACTTAGTTTTAATTCAGTTAAGAAATCGGATTACTACATAAAAATCCTAACGTGATTTTACTTAGTTCTGATCTTATTAAAAAAATATAAATTGTACGACTGTAAGATAAGCAAGTCATGATCTTAAAAAAAAAATAAACTGCCAACAAGTAGGGCGAAACTTTATTATTCTTGGGACAAGTTGCGGATGCGTGGAAAGTCAATATGCAGGTTAGAGTGGTTAGGGAAGACTAAGTGAAAGGGGGTTCTTGGGCAGGACAGTTGTCAACACTTTGCGGAAACGTTCAAAAACTTTAGTATATATAACCAATATTTCGTTCGTTTATTTATGCAAGTTTGAGTTTTTTGAGGGGAGGGATGAGGGTTGATAGTAAGGGTCGGTGGATGTTAATAGTTTTTTAATTGACGTCCAATATTCTCTGTATAGAATGTCAGTTTCATAGACGAAGTTGCATAGAATAAGATTCTGTGTATTTTACATTCACGAAACCAACATTTGTATGGGAGGGGGTAGAGAAGGTAGGGGAATCGTAAAGATGGTGACGCAATTTTATTTCCTTTCTGTTGTAGTCTTCTCGTACAAAATTTCAAGTTCGCAGCTTTTAACTTGTTGGTTATTAGTTGGTTCAATGAAATAGGTAGAAATGATACTTTTGTATGGGAGGGGGTAGAAGGGCAAGCGTGATTGCAAAACTTTTAACAAAATTTTATTTCAATTATTTTTATAAGTTTTCCGGCAAAAATTGAAATGGATAGCTTTTAAGAGTTAGCTGATAACCGATTTCTTAAAAATGCTCGAAAAAATAATTTTTTATGGGAGGGGGTAGAAGAGGTAGGGGCAAAATTTGTGATGCAATTTTCTTTTCTATCTCTAGTAAGGTGCTCGTACAAAATTTCAAGTTCGTAGCTTTTAATTTGTTGTTTATTAGTTGATTTAATGAAATTGGTCGAAATCATACTTTTGTATGGGAGGGGGTAGAAGGGCAAGTGCTATTTTAAAACTTTTAAAATAATTTTATTTTAAATATTTTTATAAGTTCTTATGCAAAATTTCAAATTGATAGCTTTTAATAGTTAGGTGATAATTAATTTCTTAAAAATGGTCGAAAAAATAATTTTGTATGGGAGGGGGTAGAAGTTTCAAAGGTATTCGACCAGTTAATATCTTATACGTTTGGGGATTTTTTTTAAATGTATTTCCCAAATTTTTAAGTTTCTACCTTAAAATTACATCCAAAAATTTTCAGTTTTCGTGTTTTTTTCGCTGCACATGAAACACCTTGTGCCCCTTAGACCGTGCTGGTCGGTTCGTAACAATTGTGGATCAAATTATTATTTTTTTTCTGTGTATATAAATTAGATGTATCCACATGCAAAATTTAAAGTTTCTATCTTTGACCAAAGTCCTAAAAAAATCACTCAAAATTTTCGACATTTTTGCTTACCACCTCCCTCCCTTTACACCCCCTAACTTAAAATTTTTATCAAAATTATAAATTATATAGTTCTATAATCTAACGAATTTTTGATTCGATATCTGCACTCAATTTTGAGATATAACGATTTCTAATTTTGAAAAGTGCACCATTTTTGAAATGCTCCCTATTTCCCCCCACTACTATTATGACCAAATTTTATATTTTTTTTATATTTCGCTAGTATAGCTTAGTATATGTTTTAAATTTCAATTACATAGCTTAAGAGATAGTTGAGATATTAATTCTTAAGTGTTTTTCTTTGCACCCCCCCTGACCCTCCCCCTTACAATAATTAGCCTATTTCTAAGCTTATTCTGATGGATCTATACGCCATCTTAATTGTCCCAAAATATGAATTTTTTATGGTAAGTAGTTTCGAAGATATAACCATTTCAAAAAAAAATTCGGCCGACAATTTGTTTTTAGCCCCCCCTTTTCGGACGCCAATGGATAAAAAAATTAAATTATTTTTGAAGTATGTCTCACAACTTTCTCTATATGTATGCTGATTTTGATCTTTCTATCTGCATTCGTGGTGAAGATATTAGCAAGTGTATTTTTCGACTTTTTCCATCCCCCCGCCTCCCCCTTCCACCCCACACTCCCCAAAATTTGGATAATGGAGCTCACTTACCAAATTAACAATCCACCCAAAAACCAACATTCTACCTTTAACGGTTTTGGAGGTACGAGTCCATATGTACGGCGTACGGCGTACGGCGTACGGCGGGACGGATTTTTTTTTTTTGCTTTTTATACTCTAGATGAAATCTGAGAGTATTATAAGTTTGCTCTAAAGTTTGTAACGCCAAGAAATAAGGCTCGGAGAAAAAAATGATGAATACAGAAATTAATATTATCACTCAAAAATCTCAAAACCGGATGTCCGTCCGTCCGTACGTCCGTCCGTCCGTCCGTCCGTCCGTCCGTCTGTCCGTCCGTCCGTCCGTCCGTCCGTCTGTGCGCGCTCTAGCTTGAGAACGCGTTGAGCTAGATAGTTCAAATTTTGTACACGTCGTTTTTGACAAAAAAGTAAGGTCAAGTTCGTGAACGGGCCAAATCGCTCCACCCCTTCTACCCCCTCCCATACAAAATGACACAATTGCGCAATTTGACAATAAACGGATTTGCACGAAAAGTATAAAAGCTATTGGCCTGAAATTTGAAATATGTTACTTTTATGATAATATCAATCTACCGTACGAAAATTATGCGTATCCTCCCCCTCCTTCTACCACCTCCCATACAAACTGTACTTGTCATGAATTACTCTAAGCCAATTTACTCATTGCGTATACAATTTAGAGAGCTGAAATTGTGCACCAAATATTTATTTGAAATTGTTAGTAAGCCCAAAAAAATTTAGACTATTAGCTTCACCCCTTCTACCCCCTCCCATACAAAATGACACAATTTCGTAATTTGACAATAAACGGATTTACTCGAAAAGTATAAAAGCTATTAGTCTGAATTTTCGGATATGTTATTTTCATAGTAATTTTAATCTACAATAGAAAAATTATTTGCTTCCTCCCTCTCCTTCCACCCCGTCCCATACAAACTACACTTTTTCATGAAATGCTCTAAGACGATTTTCTCAGAACATATAACATTTATTGAGATCATATTTTGTAATAAATACTTAATTAGTATTAGCACTAAGATCAGAAAAAAATATTTGATTAGCTTCACTGCTTCTACCCCCTCCCATACAATATGACACAGTTTCACAACTTCACAAAAAATCGATTTTCTTGAAAAGTATAAATGGCACTAGTCTGAAATTTCAGGGATGTCAATTTTACAATATTCCTAGTTATTTCTAAAAAAAATCACTCTAATCGCCCCACTCTTTCTACCACCTCCCATACAAACTGCACATTTTCACTAAATCTAACTCACTAATTTTTTCAGTTCCCATTCAATTTTTGGAGTAAGCATTTTGTACAAAACATTTTTATAGCTACTTTAGCATGATGGGGAAAAATTAGTTCAATGCTGTCATCCCTTCTAATACTTCCCATGCGAAATTTCTTGGGATCACAAAAAATTCTATTTCATCTAGAGTATCGTAAGATTGCGCTTTACGCGCAATCGTAGCCCTGTTATGTTTTAGGCTAATTTAGTCATGAAACGCGAAAAAACAAAATTTCAGGGTAGCAAATTTTTTTTTTTTTCTGTGTCGATCACAATACTTTATTATTAAAAAATAATAAAGTAATATCAAAATAAAAAATAAAAATTATTATGAAATTTAATTTTAATTTAATTAAAAAATATTCAATGAAATAATTATAATATTGTTCTGGTTATTTAAAATGTTATTTAATAAAGTGTTAAAAAATAAATAAGATATTAATTAACTGGTGCAATAAATATCTCAAACATGGTTACAGCTAGGAAGATAAAAATCGACATACATATAAAAGAATTGGTGCGACAACTTTTAAAATTAATTTAATTTTTTTGTCCATTGGGGTGCAAAAAGGGGGGGGGGGGGGGGAGCAAAGAACCAATTTCTAGCCGATTTTTTTTTTTTCAAATGATTATATCTTCGAAATTACACATAATTCACATACAAATGATTGGTTTCGTGAATGTAAAATACACCAAATTTTATGGAAATTCTATGCAACTTCGTCTGTAAAACTGACATTCTATGCAGAAAATATTGGACGTAATTGAGGCAATCAATTAATATGACCCCTCCCCCTCCCTCATAAAAACCCAAACTTGCATAAACTAATGAAATATTGATTACTTGTACTGGAGTATTGATCGTATTTGCAACTAAGTGTTGAATTGGAATCATCCCTGCCCTAAAGGGGGTTCCACTTGTGAAAGGGGGTTTCACTTGTGAAAGGGGGTTCCACTTGTGAAAGGGGGTTTCACTTATGAAAGGGGGTTCCACTTGTGAAAGGGGGTTCCACTTAGTCTTCCCTAACCACTTTAACTTGCATATTGACTTTCTCGCATCTTTAACTTGTTCCAAAAATAATAAAGTTGCGCCCGGCTTGTTGGCAGTTTACTTGTGTCGGGAGTGGTAGAAGCTGTGACAGCATTGAACTTATTATTAACACATTGAGTTAAAGAAATCATACGAATGCCTTATGTAATGTAAGCTTCAAAAGCTGAATAGGTATTGAGAAAATTAGTGTATTAGATTTAGCGAAATTGTGCTTTTTGTATAGGAGGTGGAACAAGGAGCGAGGGGTTCTTAGTGATTTTTTTCAGAAATAACTATGAATAATATTGAATTAACATCACTTAAATTCCAGACCAGAAATATTCATAGTTTTGAAGAAAATAGATTTTTTGTAAAGTTGTGAAAATGTGTATAGGAGGGGATAGCAGAAGTGAAGACAATCAGTTAATTTTCTTCGATATTAATAATAATACTAATTAAGTATTTGCTACAAAATTTGAGCTCGATAAATGTTATACGTACCGAGAAAATTGGTTAATAGAGTTTCTATATAATAATGAAAAACTGTGCATATTCATATTTGAAGTGACTAAGTTCTGCCGAAATAATTTCGTTGGTATCGGTGTGGTTCAGTGGCAAAACTCGTCTGCCACGCGGATGGCTCCGGGTTCGATTTCCGACCGATATTCTTTATACTCTAGATGAAATCTGAGAGTATATTGTGTTTGCCTTACCGTTTGTAACGCTAAGAAATAATTCTCGCACAGAGCCGCCAAGGGTACAGAAATATTTGTTGTCGCTCAAAAACTTCGATTCCGAGTTGCTGTCTGTCCGTCTGTCCGTCTGTCCGTCTGTCCGTCTGTCCGTCTGTCCGTCTGTCTGTCTGTCTGTCTGTCCGTCTGTCCGTCTGTCCGTCTGTCCGTCTGTCTACAGCATAACTCTCGAACGCTTTGAGCTATCGTGCTGAAATTTGTTGTGTGTCATTTTTAGCAAAAAAGAAACTTTAAGTTCGTGAATGGGCCACACCCCCCAACTCCTTCTACCCCCTCCCATACAAATTCCGAAATTTTCAGAAATTGATTTTTCTTTGAAACTATTTAAGCTATCGATTTGAAATTTGGGTCAAAGTATTATGATATAGATGTCATTAATATGACTGAATACTGATCCGATCCCGTCACTCCTTCTACCCTCTCCCATACAAATGCATAATTTTGAAAAATGCAGTTTTTCGATTTTCATTGAAACTAGCAAAGTTATAAAAACGAATTTTTGCCAAAATTAATTTTAATATAATTCCAATCAGAATTCAAAAAATTGTTAACTTCACCTTACTCCTTCTACCCCCTCCCATACAAATTTCACGAAATTTTGAAATTTAAATTAAATTATTTTTCTTCGAAACTGATAAAGCTGTCAACTTGATATTTTGTATAAAGTATAAAAATAGAAATATCAATAACGAGAAAAAAATGTGTTTTGATCCGTACACTCCTTCTACCCCCTCCCATACAAATGTATAATTTTTGTTAAGTGCATTATATCGATTTCCATTAAAACTAGAAAAACTATAAACTGGAAATTTTGCCAGAATTTGTTTTCTAATAATTGCAATAAATGCTTAAGAAAATTATCAGCTCCTCTTCACTCCTTCTTCCCCCTCCCATACAAATGCATAATTTTGAAAAATGCAGTTTTTCGATTTTCATTGAAACTAGCAAAGTTATAAAAACGAATTTTTGCCAGAATTACTTTTAATATAATACCGATTAGAATTGAAAAAATTATCAACTTTACCTCACTCCTTCTACCCCCTCCCATACAAATTTCACGAAATTTAGAAATTTAAATTAAATTATTTTTCTTCGAAACTGTTAAAGCTATCAACTTGATATTTTGCATAAAGTATAAAAATAGAAATATCAATAACCAACATTAAAACTAGGAAAAGTATAAACTTAAAATTTTGCCAGAATTTGTTTTTTAATAATTGCAATAAATGCTAAAAAAAATTATCAGCTCCTCTTCACTCCTTCTACCCCCTCCCATACAAATATTTGTATTATAAATTCAAGAAAAGCATTCCTCCTTCGCATATCTATCTATAGAACTATCGAATTTGAAATTAAATCAAAGCGTGGTGATAAGGATGATGATAAGCAGTTTCAAAATCATCTTAAACGCTTCACTTCCTATGCCACCTCCCATACAAATGCCTCAATTTCTGGAAAACTATGTCCAATTGAAAATAATGAAAGCTACAAACCTTAAATTCAGCACGAAATATTTTGCATACCACATTAGGTGTCATATCCAAAAATTACAAACCTTCCTCTTCTGCTTCTACCACCTCCCATACAAAAGTCACTATTAATTATTTAAAAGAATTGGAGGTGACATATTTTCCGGTACATTGAACTCTTTCTCATTTCATCTAGAGTATCATATGATTGGGCTTTACGCCCAATCATAATTCTTTTATGTTTTTTACTAATATTTTGTAAAGTAAAAATATTATATTTTCAAATAATTTTAATTCTATTCTTTAGTTGAGAAAATTGCTTGAGTAAAACAAATCCATTTGAAAGAAGAAATATATTTTTGAACGGGTTGGGTGCCCTTGCCTAGAAAGATCGGATTTTATGGTGGCAGGAGTAGGGGGATTCAAATAGTTTTTATACCATAGACAACAATTATGATAAAAATATTATGCTCTAGTTTTCGAATTATTAGCTCTCATAGTTTCAAAAAAAAATTGATTATTGTAAAGTTTTGAAAATGAGTCATTTTGTATGGGGAGAGTGTTGCTGGTGCAAGTAGCCGCTCTGATGACTTATACTGTCAAAATGTTTGACAATATTAGCTTCAGATTATAGAAGGGTGGTGTCGAAGAACCACGATGTCCTGGTGTCATCTTGATTATGAGAAGAATGATACTCCTCTTGTGGCAGCCACTTGGTTCCGTTCACGAACCGAAGCAGCCTCGAATGTTTGGCGCCTATGAGTTCATCTAGTTCTGAAAAGAATCTAGAGCCTAAACAGAGGAGACGACTGTTGGAGATTTGTGGACAGTGACAAAGATAATGTTTGATATAATAATCATTTTCCTCGCAACCTCTGCAAAGGCTGTTGTTCGAGTACCACAGCCTGAATGCGTGCCGCTTTAGCAAGCAATGACCTATGGTTATGCCAACAACAGTTCGTATGCTATACCGACTAATTTGTAAAAGCTGAGCTGTCATATTTTTATTCGGCTCTTCCCAAAAGGATTTGGTCATTCTGCAGTCATCTCGTCAAAAAAGAATCTAAAATAGTTCCTTTGAAGCTAGTCTTTAGCACTATTGGTGCTACATCGACTGACTTCCTAATAGAGTTAATGTTTGCAGATCCCTGATGCGCAAGCGTATCTACTGTGTCTTTTCCTAACTGGTCGCAATGATCCGATATCCAAAATCCAAATTAAACATAACAGGACTACGACTGGGCGTAAAGCCCAATCGTGCGATACTCTAGATGAAAGAGATTTTTTTTTATTTTAAGACATTTTGTAGGGGAAGTGGTAGAAGGGGTGACGACATTGAACTAATTTTTTCACATCACTCTAAGGTTGCTATCAAAATGTTTTATACAAAATTTAGGATTCAAAAATTTAATAGGTAATGAGAAAATTGGTGTATTGCGTTTAGTGAAATTTGTATGGGAGGTGGTAGAAGGAGTGTGAATTTATTAATGACGGTTTTAGAAATGACTGTAAACATCATTTAATTGACATATTTGAAATTGCAGATCTGTAGCATTCATACTTTCCAGGAAAATCGACTTTTTGTAAAGTTGTTGAATTGTGTCAAATTGTATGGAAGGGGGTAGAAGGAGTTAAGCTAACCGCCTAATTTTTTTAGTCATACTAATAATTCTACATAATTCCTTAGTGCATAATTTCAGCTCGATAAATTTCATACGTACTACGAGTATTTCACAAAAAAGTGCAGTTTGTGTGGGAGGTGGTTGAAGGAATGGGAGGACTCAACTAATTTTTATACAGCAGATTGGAATTATTATACAAGTAATATATTACAAATTTCAAATCAATAGCTTTCATGCTTTTTAAAAAAATCCGTTTATTGTCGAATTGCGAAATTGTGTCATTTTGTACGGGAGGGGGTAGAAGGGGTAAAACTAAATGTCTAATTTTTTTTTGGTCTTACTAATAATTCCAAATAAATATTTATTACACAATTTCAGCTCGCTAAATTTTATACGCACTGAATTAATTGGTTTAGAATGTTTCATGAAAAAGTACAGTTTATATGGGAGGTGGTGGAAGGAGGGAGAGGACACGCATAATTTTATATGACAGATTGATAGTATTATCATAAAAGTAATATGTTCTAAATTTGAGACCAATAGCTTTTATACTTTTCGAGCAAATCCGTTTATTGTCAAATTGCGCAGTTGTGTCATTTTGTATGGAAGGGGGTACAAGGGGTGGAGCGATTTGGCCCATTCACGAACTTGTCCTTACTTTTTTGTCAAAAACGACGTGAACAAAATTTAACCTTACTAGATCAACGCGTTCTCAAGCTAGGACGGACAGACGGGCAGACAGACGGACGGACATCCGGTTTTGAGAATTTTGAGTGATTATATGAACTTCTGTATCATTCATTTTATAATACTCTCAGATTTCATCTAGAGTATAAAAATACTTCGGGTATAGCCGCTAGGCGATTCAAATCGTGTATACAAATGGACATTAGTTTGGGCTTAGTCCCGTAGACTTGGAGTGCCAGAAGTGCAGCCCTGCACAATATAGCCATCATGACAATATAGAAATCATCGAGCAAAATAAGTTGAAATAGTCCACTCTCACTGCGACTCAATAGAAACTTCGAAAAGATAGACTGAAGCTTACACCATGAACGATTGGCTAAACGAAAGATCTCTGAATTTTATAAATGGAAATTTATGGAAATACTAAATGAGGCAAATTGATAGTACTAAATTTACAGGTGATGATTTGGTCTTTGTCACTTTATTGAAAAATTGATTCGAAAATTCTTCCCTGATTGTCTTGGATATTGTATCTTCGTTTCCTGGTTTCTTCCAAAGGCATAGGGGCAAAGGACAGAAAGAGTTCTCTTCCAAAATGCACTATGCCGACAATCGACCTTTACTTGTCACCAGAACTTGTTAGCAAAACATAGTCCGTTTTCGAATGCTAATAGTCGTTATCGTAAGATCCGTCCGTATCCGAGGCGCTGTATACTTTTCCCACATCAGTTAGATTTTTAAATTCCTTTTCAAAAGCTCATGATCCAGTGAGTGTCCATTTGCCACTGTAAGGGCAACCAGGGGTGGAGGTTGTATTTTTGTGTCCCCATCCCTCGGGGTGATGCAAACAGAATAATATCGAGCAAATTTTACAATACTTATTGCTTTTTGATAAGGATTGCAAGCAGTATAGCGTCAAATATCTGTTTGATTGTAGATTTTGAAATAATTTTATTTGTTCATAAAATTGTTTTTAACTTTTCTATCAAAACTTTTGATCAAATTTCTGGAAAGATATAGAAACAGGTAAATAAAATTTTCATCGAATTGAAACAATTTCGGGTCTTTGCGACTACTTAAGGAAAACAAAATTTCTTTTTTTCGTCAAATATTACATTTTCTATTTCATTACACTCCTGATGAAATTACGTTTTTCTTTTACGAAATTAGATAAAAAGCTCGTTTCATCTTTCGAAACAAATAACGTCAATGGAGAATTTGCATTCAACTGGAAATCAACTTTGAAAAGGTCGAGAGATTATAAAAGTCTGGAAAACTGATTGGCACAAAAGTAATTGATACCAGTCAGTCCTTCTCTCTGGTCGCTAGAGCATAAAAGGGTCAATTGTTTTTCAGGTTCGCTTTGACGGCGACGAAATATTTTTCCTTTTTCGGTATCCCAACAACTCAGCATATTTTGTTTGCAAGGAACTTGAAAAAAAAAATTTCAAATAAATTCCAAAACCTGAGGATTTGCTAAGCGCTGCGTGGTTCTTTTCAACCATAAGTAAATAATTTCGTTGAAAGGAAAAGTTCAATCATAAAACTTTTACCAAGTTTGCAATGGATACACTCACTCTCTTCGCATTTCGAATAAAAAACAGAAAATCGAAACGATTTTTGCCCTTCCGAGTCAATAGGCTTAATCACATCCACGCATTCAAATAAATCGGGAATAAAGATTTCGGAATTTCCTTAACTGCTTAACGTTCGACCAAAACTCTTTTCAATTCTGTAATTTAGGAATGAAACGATTTTATTTCGCCCGCAATGCAAATTAAGGACATGCTGTAATTTTGAAAAGGATCTTTATTGAAAATCAGTGAGATTGGAAAGCTTCGATCGGGGATTAAGTGAAAAGGATTTCTTTCCTTTTGTGTGCGTGAGTGAAACGGAAATTTATCATAAATATAAGCTTGACAGTCATCGGCAATCTTTCGTCGAGGACTTACTACTAAGATTTATAAATACATAAATCTGTAGATAAGAAATGTGAAGGAGCTTTGGAATTATGTTTACAGTATAAGACGGGAGATTATATCATCGTTCCAGAAAAGTCAAGGAGAAGAAAATCTCCTTATAAATAAAGCTGAAAATCGGTTTGTTTGAACGTCAGCATCATCATCTCGGATTTCACAAATCACATACATACCGATGAGATTGAAATTTAAGTTTTAGGAGTGCTTATCATATAAAGTAGAGAACTTTGCAATATTTAACATATACATACGTTCATCATTTCCTTTTTAATTTTATCCTTGGATATTCTTTTCCGGGTGTGGTAAGATGTGTGGTGAAATTCCTTCAAACTTGAACTTCATGAAAATGCCATTATGGTGATAGGATATTTTACCATGTGTAAAGCTTTTAAAATTTTATATTCATCATCTTGAAAGAACGATCTCTTGAGAAATTGCGAGTATTGTATTGGATGACGCTTAAATTTGTATCAGCTTAAAAATATGGAATTTTTCTTGGAAAGCTTACTGTGGGGTGGGATTCTGTCTTGCGAAAAAGTTTTTGCATAGCGTAGAAGTGATAATGAAAATCGAATCCCATGCAAAAACATATTTTCTAGAATATAGCAAGCCATCAAAATACGATTTCATTAAAATCTCTGTAAAGTACTCGATTTTCAAAGGAGTAATTGATAAAATTCGAATGCAATTGCTCAATTTAACCCCTTTAAAACTTTGCGCTGATTACGTAACCGCAAGTCACTTTATCTAACTAAAGCCATTTCCCTAAAGTTTCATGACGACGCATCCAGTAGCTAATATGGATCAAGATGATCAGAAAATTACACAAACGGGAAGCTCCTAAAAACCTGACTTGCAGTTAAGCATACTTTAAATGACAGTGATATATTGTGGCACAGCGAAATACTGCATTGAGGTGGTGAATACTTCGCTTGCCAAATCGCAAAAAAAAACGAGAACCGGATGTGACTAAAGATTAATCCGGTAATGGGGCTCTGCATAAAAAGGATTTCAGTTTATTTACGTTCATGAGCTCTGGCATTATATTTGAGGCACGAGTACTATAAAGGTCCTTAGCTCTATTTCTATTTAAACGTCCTAGCAACTAAATAGTGTAGATACGTTCTATTCTGTATCTACACTATTGCGATTGTGTTCTGTTATGTTAATGGAAATGTACTTTCTTGGGGAATTTATTACCGCAAATTAAAGGACAATAATTTGAATTTATTGTCATGTCGAATAGCGAACCCTTCGCCCTATTCAGGTTTAGTCGTAAATTATACTACAATATTAAAATGAAAGTATCTACTTAAAGTCCTTCTCGTGTACTCATAATTATTATCTTTTGGGTGTAATATCCAACAGTTCCACAACAATTTCGTAGAGAGAAAAAACGTTATTATAAATATGTATAATAAAAATGTTCGTTTATGTTGCTACGTATGTAGGTTTGAAATTGGAACTTCTGATGGAATAGGATAACACGCTTCTCGTTAGATCAAACGTGTGTAAGCTTCAACCAGATGATGATAACGAACGCGCTGATGGCAACGACGAAGGACTCTTTTCACATGTAGAAAAGTCTGAGTTTCTTTTTAGAGAATTTTTTTACATAAAATACCCAGAGGAACGCCAGCTCATTGAACCGCCTCTATCTCTGCATAGAATTATTTCCGTATTCTTTTCCACTGCTATAGCAGCTACATTGCAGATAGATAAAATTCCTTTTGTCGCATGGCAATAAGGTGGAGCTCGATACGATAGTTTTCAGTCTTTTTTTCTCGTTTTTGAATAGCGTGCATTTGACTAGAATGAATTTATTGCAAATGAGAATCGCTATTATGCAGTACAAGAGTGGTTCTCGAGAGTTATGCAAAGATGCTCCAGGATTTGGTAGTTGCTCTTTTCGTTGTACAATATTGTTCTGGAACAAAAGGTTTTCTTTTTTCTGGGTGTGAGGAACTTAATTCAATTTGCTCGCTTTAAACTAAGAGTGAAAAGGAATTTGAATTACACATCTGCGATGTTTTTATTCTCTGAAGGAAACTATGGAACTGGGAACATCATTGGTATATTAATTAAAATCTAGATCTTATTTTAACTTTTAGGAATAAATACAGAGCTTATATTTCACCTCAATTTGTCTTCGAGTTAGAGAGAATAATACAGGTATGCCTAGAGCTAGAAAATATAGTGAAAAACATAACAGGGCTAAATCAGAGTTACCCAAACTATTTCGGTCGAAGATGTTTTTCCAAACATCATGGAACCCTTATTTTTTTAACAATAGCTCCTCAAAAATTTAATGACATTTTAAATGAAACAAATATTGTTTTGGTACTTCCAACTTTATTCAATAATAGATCTCTTCAGAGATCCTTGGAGGTAAAGGATCTTGGCGTGTTGATTGATTGTAATTTTAATTTCAATTCTCATATCGACTATGTAATCTCCAAATCTAATTTGAACCTTGGTTTTATAAAATGTATTACTAAAGATTTCATTGACCCATACACTGTAAAAGCTTTCTTTGTTTCTCTTGTGAGACCTATTTTAGAATATTGCTATGTGGTTTGGGATCCTGTATATCAGATTCAGGTATTGCGAATTGAGCGAATTTAACGTAATTTCTCTAGATATGCTCTTCGTAAGTTTAACTGGAGCGCTGATATTCCTACGTATGATACCAGATGCGAATTAATTGGCTTACAATCCTTGGCTCATCGAAGAAAGTTTTTATTCGTGTTGTCGCATTAAAAGCTTAGTTATCTGCCAATTTTTGCTCTAGAAAGGCCATTGAGGCAGAGGACGATTTTTCATCCCATTGCGCACTGCACAAACTGTGGACATAATGAACCTATTTCTATACACATCTCCTTTTTTTATGGTTTATTTCGATAACTTAGGTGGTCACACACTTCAATGCGTGATATAATTAATTCGACATGGGTAAGGCTACCGACACACGATACGAGTTAATATATATTATCTCGCTTTTCGATATTACTAGTGTCATTATCCTATACATAATTCGGCCTACTTATATCAAAATAGGAAGTTAATATATATTACCTCGCATCGTGTGTCGGTAGCCTAAGGGCAACAAGTGGAAATAGGAAAATTAACAAGGAAACACAAGAGGGAAGAGTTTGAAGTGGCGTTGAACGTGTTTCATAAACTGCTGGAGGTTGTTTTCAGTAGGAAAGGGATTGCCTGGTAATAAATTCCACAACACTGTCGTCCGAGGTTCGAAGGACTGCCCAAACTTCACTATTCTCCACGGCAAGGGCTTCACAGTGTGCTCGTGTGAGCGTGCAGCTTGGCGAGTATTTCAGGGGCATTAGATATAGGTGGTATTAGGGATGTTATTTCCTTGCTACATTTACCATGGAAGTATCTATAGTAAATGCAGAGTACTTCTATATTTCGACGATGCTCCAGGGAGTCAATGGAGACCGATATAGCTTCATCTCCAATTAATCGGAAAGGATGTTTCTGGATACGGTCAAGAAGTGCCAGATGTAAACATGCGAGTTGTACTCAATACGTGGTCGGATATAAGCCTTATAGATGGTAGCTAGTTCGGAGGCAGAAAAGTATTTCTTAAGCTTCCGCAGGATACCTAGACATTTCAAAGCATCAAGAGCAACTTCGTAGAAGTGTTGGCTCCAATCAAGGCGATTGTTAAATTTTACGCCTAGTAACGTGAAGTCTGCAGAAGATGAAATCTGTACGCCATTTCAGAACGTTATGTTTAAGAGATAGATGACAGGACTGTATTTTTAAGGCATTAAACTTTGCTCTGTTTTTCCTGCCCCATTCCATTTTACTAGATTAAACTGAGGTCAGAATTCAATGACTGTATTGACTCATTACTGCATGAGGCCACTGATGCTGGATGTACCTCCTTCAAATTGGAAGGTGTTATCCAAAGTGCCGTTTATGAAGACTAAAAAGAGGGTAGGAAAAAAAATAAGCCCTGAGGGACGCCGGGATCAATGGAAAAGGGTGTAGAAGTTACAGCGTCTGGCATGACTGTAATAGAGCGCTTGGAGAGAAAACTCTCAATCCATTTAAGAAAAGCTTTTTAAGACCATAAGCCTTCAGGTTCACTAAGATACATTTGTGCTAAACTCAGTCAAACGCTTTAGCAATGTCGAGAGCAAATAGACTAGCCTGTAATTGAAAGCAGTTTCCATTACATTTTAAAGCACTGAGGTAATGGCTATGGGGCGATAATTATAATTATTAATCCTACTTTAATATGATATGCGACAAAATTAATTTTACTAATAGTCGACCGCAGTTCAAAGTTATAGAAAATTTATAATTTTTCAAGTGATTCTTTTATTTTTGTTGTTTCTTGTTATTGTTCTCGTTTTTGCTTTTACTTTATTATTTTAATAATAAAGTATTGTGATCGACTTGGGAAAAAAAAACAATTTGCTACCCTGAAATTTTGTTTTTTCGCGTTTCATGACTAAATTATACTAAAAATGCAAAAAAAAAAATCCGTCTGTCTGTACGCCGTCCGTCGTACGCCGACGTGTACGCTCAGCGCACATTAACTCCCAAATCCTTCAAGATAGAAAGTTCATTTTTAAGGGGATTGTAGATAGTTGCGGATCTCAGGCGGATACCCATTTTGGGGGGTGTACGGGTTCAGGGGGAGGCGGGGGGAACGCTTAAACCGAAAAATACGAATTCAAATATCTTAACCATGGTAACAGCTAGGAAGCTAAAACTCAACATACATATAGAGGGATTTGTGGGACAACTTTTAAAAATAATTTAATTTTTTTATCCATTGGGGTGCAAAAAGGGGGGGCTAAGAACCAATTGTCGGCCGAATTTTTTTTTCAAATGATTATATCTTCGAAATTAGTTCCCATAAAAAATTGATATTTTGAAACCGTTAAGATAGTATCAAGATCTACTAGAATCAGTTTAGATAGAAGCTAATTATTGTAAGGGGGAGGGTCAAGGGGGGTGCAAAGAAAAACACTTAAAAATCAATATCTCGGCTATTTATTAAGCTATGTAATTGAATCTTAGAATCCATACTAAGCTATACTAGAGAAATACCTGAAAAATATAACATTTGGACAAAATAGTAGTGGGGGGAAATGGGGAGCTTTTCAAAAATGGCGCACTTTCCAAAATTTCAAACCGTTATAATTCAAAATTGAGTACAGATATCAAATTAAAATTTTGTCAAATTGTAGAACTAGGTAGTTTTTAAATTTTGTAAAAATTTTACGTTGGGAGGTGTAAGGGGAGGGAGGTGGTAACCAAAAATGTCGAAAATTTTGAGTGATTTTTTAAGGGCTCTGGTGAAAGATACAAAATTTAAATTTTCCATGTTGATACATCTATTTGTTTTACATACAGAAAAAATAATAAAAATTCCACAATTGTTATGCACCGACCCCCCTGGTCTACCGTGCACAAGGTGTTTCATGTGCAATGAAAAAACCACATAAGCTGAAAATTTTTGAATGAAATTTAAAGGTAGAAACTTGAAAACTTGTGAAATACATTTAAAAAAAATCTTTAAAAGAATGAAATATAAACTGGTCGAATACCTTGAAAGCTTCTACTCCCTCCCATACAAAATGATTTTTTCGACCATATTTGAGAAATTAATTATCACCTAATTAGTAAAAGCTATCAATTTGAAATTTTGCACAAAATCATTTGAAAATAATTGAAATAGAACTGCGTCAAAATTTTTGAGATCACACTTGCCGTTCTACCCCCTCCCATACAAAATCATGATTTCGACCAATTTCAATAAAACAACTGCTAACCAACAAATTAAAAGCTACGAACTTGAAATTTTATACGAGCACCTTAAAAGAGATAAAAAAGAAAATTGCGTCACGAATTTTGCTATTCCCCTACCTCTTCTACCCCCTCCCATACAAAATTATTTTTTCGAGCATTTTTAGGAAATCAGTTATCAGCTAACTCTTAAAAGCTACCAATTTCAAATTTTGCTCAAAAGCTTATAAAAATAATTGAAATGATATTACTTTAAAAGTTTTGCAATCGCGCTTGCCCTTCTACCCCCTCCCATACAAAAGTATCATTTCGACCAATTTCATTGAATCAACTAATAACCAACAAATTAAAAGCTACGAACTTGAAATTTTGTACGAGCACACTACAAGAGAAAAGAAATAAAATTGCATCACAAATTTTACGATTCCCCTACCTCCTCTACCCCCTCCCATACAAATGTTTGGTTTCGTGAATGTATGTAAAATACACCGAATCCTATGAAAATTCTATGCAACTTCGTCTATGATACTGACATTCTATGCAGAGAATATTGGACTGATTCAAGCAATCAATTAAAAACTATTACCATCCACCCACTCTTACTATCACCCCTCACCCCACCCCTCACAAACACTCAAACTTGGATAAATAAAGGAATGAAATATTGATTATATGTACTGGAGCTTTTGAACGTTTCAGCAAAGTGTTAAATTGACAGCAGCCCTGCCCAAGAACTCCCTTTCACTTAGCCTTCCGTAACCACTCTAACCTGCATATTGACTTTCCACACATACGCAAATTGTCCCAAGAATAATAAAGTTTCGCCCGACTTGTTGGCAGTTTATTTTATTTAATGTTAATATGTGCATTTTTTTATAATTCCTTAGTCTTAGTCTTATCCTCTTTAGATGAAATATATATAATAATAATAAAACAAAACTTAAAAAAAAAAATATTTCATCATTGATCGGTATGTGCGTTTACGCAATAAAAAAAATACATGCCGGCTATGCGGTAATTTTCCTCTTTATGCCTTTTAAGTGAGACGGTAAACCAATACCTATTGGTATGGTCGGTTTATTTTGGAGTTTCGTGGAGGCATGGCTTGAGACTCTGAGAGTGCAAAATGTGAACATATTATTACATGTCGGCTCAACTTGCATATCATCTAACACTGAAGCAAATTCAAACGCGCGTACGAACATATAAGGAATAACTGCATGAGCACTGTGTGACTATATCGGAATATTCAAGATCCACAGTAACAAGAACATCTACTACCAAATGAGACTCATCGAAATGTTCAACAACAACACTTAATGGTTTGGTGAATGTTTTCGCAGTGCATTCCGAATTGAAAGAAAAGATTTCCGGATTGTGCAGTGCTACGCTTTATTGTTCATGAAATTTCGGTCTCTGCTTAGACCTTTATCTCTCTGATAAAAGTCTCAGCAGAGACCGAAACGTCACGAATAATAAAGCGTAACAATATAGAACCCGGAAATTTTTTCATTCAACAACACCTACCGGAAATCATGAATTCCGATCATGAACGTTCCCACACTATTTCAAACGTTCGAGGCCTTGAACCAGAAGCAGTTCTGCAGTAGTGACAGAACACCTGCACTATGTTCCTCGAATGAAAATAATAACAAATACACGCGGGCACGAACTCCAATCATGAACGTTCCCACACTATGTACGATTCGGTCGGCAAAGAAAAGAATAGGGAGCGTTGGTGGAAGAGTCTGGTTTTGAAGCCGTCGGCGAGTCAGTCGATATTTAGAAAGTGAATTCTTTCGCTTTACTTGATGAACGTTGAAGATTCTGGCTTGTTGTAGAGTTCCTTCCTTCACATGTCCCAAAAATCTTCGGAGGTCCTTTCTTTCGAATGCGTCAACTGCTTTTTCAGAAGTTCGCGTTAATGTTCACGTCTCGCTGCTATAACAGAGCACAGGTCGTATATTAGTTTTATATATTCGCATCCTATTGTCCCTGAATTTCGGTATTGTAAGCGTTCTCCTTCAAGTTTGCGCCATTACTTTTGTTTTGCTTTCGTTAATGCGCAGCCCGACTTCTTTTGTGGCGAAGTCGATATTGACAAATACCTCCTTAGTACTAGGGAAGGATCTTGCTAGGATGTTAACGTCGTCAGCGTATGCTACTAGTTGGGTGGACTTGACCACCAGCGTTCCGGTGGTGTCGACTATGATATTTCGGACGACATACTCCAGTGCCAAATTGAAAAGCATCTCCCTGCTTTAAACCACATTCCGTTCGAAAGATGGTTCTGGAGTCGGTTTGTATTCTCACTTGGGACTCAGTGTTCGTCATTGGGAGTTTCGTTAGTCGGACTACGCTCCTGTCAATACTGTTGTATGCTTGTTTAAAATCTACGAAAATTTGGTGCACGTCTGTGCTATATTTCCAGCATTTCTCCAGCACCTGTTTAACCGAGAATATCAATTTTCGATGCCGCCAAGGCTGTTGCGCGGGATCCTTAATTTTTTTGGTGGAACCCCAGGGTTCCGCTGAATACACTTTGGGAACCACTGCTCTAGATGAAATACAAATTGTTTGATTTTAAGAAATTTTATTTGGGGAGTCGAAAAAGGGGTCATCAATGAATCAATCAAATTCCTGTTAAGACTCTCTTCCACAAAGCGCGATCCTAAGCATCGGCCTAAAGCTCTTGCCAGGACTTGTTTATTCCTCTGGTCTCCTGCTCAACTGCTCGCTTCCATGTGTTACATGGTCGACAAACCCGACTTCATCGTTGAGGATTATAATCCAGAGCCTGTTTGGCGATGTTTCGCACTGGTTTCCTCAAAGTATGACCGATCCACTGCCACTTTCGCCTTTGAATTTTTATGAAATTTTATTTTAGTCTGGCCAGTTGTACTCCAAAGTTCATCGTTGAAGATCACTTCTGGCCAGAATATTCCTAAAATGCGTCGGAGGCATTGGTTCACGACAGCCTGTAGTTTCTTGGTAAGTCGAACGGTCACTTTCCACGTAGTACAACCAACAGCATGCGTCAAAACTCGCAGCTTCGTGCGAAGGGAGATCTCTCTTAACCTCCAGATAGGGGAAAGGATACCAAAGGCCTGACGAGCTTTATTTAGTCGAGCCTCAACATTTTTTTCGGCTCCGCCATCCATGCTGACAATACTTCCGAGATAACAAAAATCTTGCACCTCTTCCACATCCTGTCCATTAAGAACAATCGGTGTGCTTGCGTTCGAGCCCATGTGCATGTACTTGATTTTCCGCACGTTTATTTTCAGTCTCGCCTCTTTGCATTTAGAATGCATCGAGCGAACATTTGACTGTAAGTCCGAACGGTTATGTGCAAGCAAACACACGTCATCAGCATAATCAAGGTGATTTAAGATGTTAAATAGTCTCCATTGAAGACCTTTACCTTCCCCACCTTCCAGTACAGGTTTCAAGATGTCATTTATTATTATATTACTAGAAACAGGGCTGGTGATAATATGCAGCCTTGTCTGACACCCGTTCGCACAGGGAAGCTCTCGGACAGCTCTGTTCTATTCAAGATGCGAAACCTTGCATCATTGTAGGATTCTTTAATCATTGCTATGACCATATCTGAAATACCTCACGCAAAGCATTCCATATGTAATCTCGCTTAACGCTGTCGAAAGCCTTCTCGAAGTCCACAAACATGAGATGTAGTGGCGAACTCATTTCGGCTGACTGCTCTAATATTATCCGTAGGGTGTGTGGTCGGTACAAGACGACCCTTTACGGAATCCAGCCTGATAAACTTCGAGAGTGCTCTCGACGACATCACTAATCCTATTCAGAATTACCTTAGCCATAATTTTTGATGCGGCACTGACGCCCTCCTTCCATTCAGTCGGATATCTTCCTCAGTAAAGAGTGGGAGGAGTATATCAGTTGTTATTTCCGGGTCCGCTTTGAGGAGTTCGGTTGTTAGTCCGTCTATACCTGGAGCTTTCCTTCCCGCCATTGACCGAATGGCGGAAACTATATCTTCCTTATCTGGGGAATCGTCACTAATAGAGGATTGTTGCGGTTGGATGTTTGGTAGATGTTCTGTTTCTGGAATATCTTCCTCTGACAAGATGTTTAAAATATCAGAGAAGTGTTCCTTCCATCGCCGCAACTGGTATTATATTAAAGAGAGTTCCGTTGACCTCTCACCAGGTGCTTGGCGGTGAAATTCCTGTTCGTCAACTGTTTCATGATTTTGAATAGTGAACCCATATCCCCAAGGTACGCCGCAGATTCTGCCTTGTTTGCCAGATCTTCAATGGCCTTTCTCTTGTCGCGTCTAACAGCCTTTTTAAGCTGTATATGAGTATCGCGGTAGTTCTGCCTCAGGTCGGGCGTTCGTTGGTTGACATCGGGTTGAGAGATGATTGCCAATTTGGCTTTTTTCCGATTGCCAACCTTGTCCCATGTGTGTTGCGACATCCAGGGTTTCTCACCGCTTTGCACATATCCCACAAATTCTTCAGCACTAGTTAGAAAAGTGTTTTTGGTTGCCTCCCACTTGGCGTCCAGTGAGCGCATTTCATATTCACCGAATGTGGATGACTTTTCGCGTAGTATAGGATCTCTAAGTTTATCCACATTAAGCTTGCGCTTTATTTGAAGCATGTGTGGTCGTCGGATAGCTACTGTACACAATCTCAAGCAGGCAACCATCAAGTGGTGATCACTCCCCACGTCAGCTCCACGTTTCGCTCGCACATCGAGGAGAGATCTTCTCCATCGGCGAGTTATAGCCAAATGGTCGATTTGGTTCTGAGTAACACCATCAGGGGAAACCCAAGATGTTTTATGATGACTCTTGTGTGGAAAAAGGGTCCCTTCGATGACCATTTGCCGAGTACTACTAAACTCCACAAATAATTCGCCGTTTTCGGGTCTCTTAATCCAAGGTCGTGACGCGTCGACCCAAGGGTCACCATGCCTTCCCATGACGTGTTCTAATCCAGTATTGTCTGATCCAACCTGAGCGTTCATATCTCCTGATATGATAATAATATCACCTCTTGGAACACGTTCGAAGTTGGCACTCAGTTGACAATAAAACTCTTCTTTGTAACCAGATGTTGCGGTGTTAGTCGGTGCGTAGCACTGCAGAATTGTGACGTTTCTGACACTGGTCATGAGCCTGACGACGATAATCCTATCCGAGATTGGTTCCCAGCTAATGAGACTGTTTCTCGCTCTCGGTGTAAGGACGAACGCCACGCCATTTTTGGCTTCACTTTCAGGGCCAATGTATAGAATAGTGTTTCCACTAGGGGTTCGTTCTTCTCCTGATCCTGTCCACCTGACCTCGCTCAAGCCCAAGATTTGGATGTTATAGTGCTCCATTTCACGGTCGATCACTGATTGGCGGTACAAGGAACGTTCGAACGTTCCAGAAGCCAATCATATTCCGTTTTCGAATGCCAAAAGTCGTTACCGTAGAATCAGTCCGTATCCGAGGCACTGTATCCGTTTCTCGTATCAGTTAGGTCTTAAGATCACGGGTGATAAGCCCATGATCCGGTGAGTGTCCATTTGCCATTTTTAGGGCAAGCAGGACTGGCTGTGGGTGAATTCTACAGCCCCCATCCCACAGGGGGAATACCCCTTTTTAAGCAAGTTAGTTCGTTAGTTCACAAGTTTAGTTTTTGAGATTAGTTGAAAATATACTTTTATGTGGGAGGTGGTGGAAGGAGCGGAGGATTCGAATAATTTCAATACATTCTGCTACAGCAATTATCACAAAAATATCGAACCCCAAATTTTAGGATAATACTAACTTGTTTTGTGTGCCGCTTACCTGTGCGTTTTGGTTGACTTTGCAGTTATTGACTGATAAAATTAAATTAAAGTAATTGCATAACAGTGAACTATCGGAAATCATTTCTGCAAACTTGACCTAGTTCTTCTATTCGATTTCGATGACTTTTATTAAACGATTGCATATAAAATAATAGCAGTGGACTCTTTTTAATTACTTGAGCGAAAAACTTGACCTAATTAATCTAAATACGTTGTGTTTCCCTAACCCAGAGACTCTAAATTTGAATTGCGATATGTCTTCTTCATCATCATCCTTTGAGTTATGTGGTGTTTGCGCGAAGATTCTGAACAATGACAATCGTATCACATGTGATGGAATTTGTGAGCATAGCTTCCATATTGGTTGTGTCACATCTTCTCGGATCCCGAAAAATTCAAGTAGTTATACATGCACCGAGTGTAGTGCTATTAAACCGTGTCACGTTCTGAGATTGCTTAATATTACTTCATCGCGGATTGACTCGAACAACACTGCTTTAGAAGATCTAAAAAGTGTTTGTTCTTTCATAGCAAATAAAGTTAATAGCCTGAATGATACTATATCGAACCTTAGCGATGGTATCGAAGAATTTCGTGATTACGGATCTCAACTGGACAAGCTACACTCATGTTGCAATTCAATACAACACGACTCATCCAAATTGCAGAAGAAGTGGACGCAATCTGATTCAAAATTGACGACGATAATAAATAGTTTATCGGACAACATCTCTGCGACGTTAACAGACAACGTGTTGCTGTTACATCCAAGCTCAACAACATTTATGACGAAGTCAAGTCAATTAAGGTGCTTGTTGCCAATGCCGACAAATCTCTTGTGACCGTATCAAATCAACTACGTCTCACTTCTGGATTCGAAATCAGGCAGCCAGACGATTTAGCAACAAAACTTGTTGATTTTGAACGCGAAGTGGCCATCACCCGTTTTGTTTGTGGGGACAAAACTGATGAATTACGAGACCCCTCTTCACATCAGCTCTCGCAAAATAATCTTCATATTCAGACAGTTTCGTTATCGCCTGTTCAACCGTTCTCGCTGCCAAAAGTACATCTACCGGAAAATGATCTTAACACACCGAAGACATCGCTGGTCAAATTCAACATAACTTGGTCTCTAGCTGATTGGGATGCAAGAATCAAGAAGCTCAATAGTATTAATAAGGAAATGAAAAAATCGTCTGACACATTTACTTATTTTGTCACGGGAGCTCCACCGAACTCGAATGAATCATGGCTGTGTAAAACCCTTATAGATCAATTTTCTATAACGGGCTGTAAATGCGAGAAGCTACCGACCCGCAGACCTAGTGGTATTAAGTACACAAATTTCAAACTGTACATGCCCAAGCAGTATGACTGGATCTTCTTCAGCACGAAATCGGGCGTCTTCAAATGGAACAACATGGAAATCAGCCACTGGAAGTCAAATTTGAAGCGCAATAAGTAAGGTAATAACAATTGTAGTAATCAAAATAACAAAAATAATAGCCAAAAAATTAGTAATAGGAATAACAATAGTCAAAAAATTATTAGTAACAATAAATCTAGGAATAAAATAGATACGAACACAAGTAAGAAAAACACTTCTCCCAATTCTTTGGCCCGAAAGCCTAATACTAACACTACCTCTAAAACCAGTACTAATCGCATGAACTCTGGTAAAAATTCTTTGCCTCATTCAAAGAACCATCCTATTTTGAATCCATTACTTAATTCAAATCCAGTCCCAGTTCCCACTTCGATTCCACTTCCTACCTCAAATTTAGCCCCAATCGTTACTTCGAATCCTGCCCTAGCTTCTGGTCCGTACAATAATTTCGTGCGTGGAGAAACAATTAATCCTTACCCTTCATCGTCAAAAACATATATTAAGGATAAAAATGCAAAGTCTTCTAACGTAAATCTTAAATCTGCAGTTGCTGGTCACAATAATCCCCCTTTCCTTGACCCACTTTTTCCTCCAGTCGCAAAGCTCTCGATGAACTCTGCAAATTCTGAGAAGAATAGATATTTATTATCACGATTGAGAGAGCACAGAATATTTGACAACGTGCGGCTGTATCTTGCGTATATGCACAACAAATCTGATTCAACCTGCATTAACGGCAAAACAAAAACCAGTCTGATGCTATCCATTCAACAAGAAGGGCTTCCAACGGATTTAAAAGCGTTGCGGCTGATCTACACACGCTTCCACGAGCAGTTCAATCTTTCTCCTAACCAAGTTCATAAGGATCTCGCGACGTACGGTTCCCATGTTTCCTCGAAGCATATTTCTGATATGCAAAAAAGCCGGGAAGATCAAAATCGGTTTTTTCGTTCCTAACTCAAAAAGTAACCTACGTTTTTTTACCACAACGCAGGTGGCATTAGAGGGAAGATAAATAATCTCTTCATTGACGCGAAATCTTGTCACTTTAATGTTATAATTATTACGGAAACTGGGCTAAACGACTCCTTCAAAAATGAAGAAATTCTGGACAACGACTGGACCATATACAGAAATGACAGGAATTACAGCGCAACAGGTCTTTCAAAAGGAGGAGGCGTCCTGATTGCAGTTCATAAATCTCTATCTAGCGAGATTGTTAACACAACACCATCAACACTTTTTGAACATAAATTTATCAGAATCAAACTGATAAATAAATATATTTACATAGGTGTTGTATATATCAAGCCTAACTCTGAAGACCAAAAATACCACAACATTCTTGACATTTTTCATACTGTCTACTGCTATTTGGCAGAAAATGACAATATTTTCCTTCTCGGCGATTTTAATCGCCCAAGTATCTCTTTTCACACGAATTATTCGGATAACACTATTATACCGGGGAATCTCACGTCTGATATTGACACAACTATTATCGACACTCTGTATAATAACGACTTACATCAGGTAGTAAATTTACCCAATAATAAAAATGGGAGGTGGCATGATATGATTTTTACCGACGCATATGATGAAGTGATTGTTGGCCATGCCTCTGACGCTGAGTATCTTTTCTCTAATACTCAACATCACTCTGCCATCATAGTAGATCTACCATACGATCACACTAATTTTGTTCACTCTTACAATAATAATATTGTATTTGACTTCCGTAATGCTGATTTCAATGGCATTAATAATGAATTGTCCACGATAGACTGGACAGCCCTGTTCTCATCTAATGATCTTGACAATGCCATAACAGCATTCTACGATGTGATCTTTGAAATTGCTATCAAGTACGTCCCTGTAATAAAGCAAAAAGATAAATTATCGGAACCCTGGTTAGATAAAAACCTAAGATCACTGCGGAATAGAAGAAATAAGCTATTCAAAAAACTTAAGAAAGTGGGCGCAATCTCCCCCAATCTCCAAAAAAAATATGACACGCTGGCTTCAGAGTTCTCTTCTGAGTCCCGGACTGCATATGAAGGTTATGTAAAAAAAATCGGTGAAGATATCATAACAGAACCAAAAAGATTTTTCGACTTCGTTAACACAAAACGTAAAAGTTCGGGTTATCCCGTAACCATGACCAATGGAATCACGCAATCTTCTTGCAAGCATGATATCTGCGACATGTTTGCTGACCGTTTTCGCGACGTTTTTGGAGTACAGTCGGATTCGACCGAAATCGAGCCCAACATTTCGGTTCCTTCACTCGTTGAAAATATTTCATTAACCATTGAGGAGGTGCTTAATACTCTTACAACTATTGATGTCAAAAAAGGTCCAGGTCCTGATCTTATTCCTCCCTTATTTTTATCGAAGTGTGCCCTTCAGCTCTCAACACCTTTAGACTGGCTCTTTAACAAGTCACTCTCATTGGGAGTTTTCCCATCGGCTTGGAAATCGTCGCATCTCACACCCATCCATAAGAATGGTGACAAACGAAATGTGAAGAACTATAGAGGTATAGCTATTCTATCAGCTATACCGAAATTATTCGAAAAAATTATCTGCGACAAATTAACCAAAATAATCAACCCTATTCTTAATGACCAGCAGCACGGTTTTAGAAAAGGGCGCTCAACCATGACTAACCTCATGATTCTAGTATCTGATACACTCTGCGCACTGGAAAATGGGCATCAAATTGACGCAGTATACACTGACTTTAGCAAAGCCTTCGAGCGAGTTGATCACAACATCCTGATTTTAATATTAAAAAAAATTGGTGTTACAGGATCCCTTCTTGACTGGATTAAATCCTATCTTAGTAATAGAACTCAATTTGTCAAGTTCCAAGGCTCTATTTCCAAGGAAATCGTAGTGTACCCCAAGGAAGTCACTTGGGACCTCTCTTATTTAATATTTTCATCTCAGATCTATCTGAAGTATTAAAAAATGTCTCGCATCTGTTGTACGCTGATGATCTGAAAATTTATCATACTGTTACCTCACCTGCTGATGCCGCATTTTTGCAATCCAAGCTTACTGCACTAGATGAGTGGTGTAGTCAGAACAAGTTAGAGCTTAATGTCGGTAAATGCCACGTGATAAGCTTCTCACATAAAAGATCCACATACCTACATGACTATTTCCTGAGTGGATCTCAACTACATCGTGTAGATCAAATTGAGGACCTCGGCATTCTACTCGACAATAAACTGTGCTTTAAATCTCACTACATCCGATTAATCTCAAAAGCCAATAGACTTCTTGGATTTATTAAGAGAAGAGCCAAAGAGTTTAAGAATGTATGGGTCACTGAAACATTATTCTGTTCCCTTGTCCGTCCTCTTCTGGAATATGCATGTCCCATCTGGGACCCCTCTTTCCAGTTATATAGCAACAGAATAGAGTCAATACAGAAGCAATTCCTTCTCTTTGCTCTTAGGGACTTGTATGATCCTAGAGACTTTGAGAACCTTCCACCGTACGCAACTAGGCTCCAAATATTAAATCTTTTACCTCTTAGTTCTAGAAGAACTATGCTCACATCCTGTTTTACCTTAGATGTTTTGAATGGCGATATTATGGTAGATCAGATAAATTCAGACTCAATGATGTCAGGCTGACGAGACATTCAAGACTACTAAAGGAATATCCGCATAGTACAGTTTACGGACAAAATGAGCCTATTAACAGATGTTGTAGAGTATTTAACAAATTCAGTGTACACTACACACCTCCAATGAGTAAATTGACATACAAACTAAGACTGCGCTCTGTTTTATAAAGTATCCCAAACCCTGTATAACCATCCTTCTACCAGTGTCCATCTTACTAGTTAGATTAAGTTACGTAAGTTAAATTGTCTTAAGTTACATTAAATTAAATTAAATAATATAAGTTAATTATTATGTAACTAAATATCTTGTTATGATAAATAAATAAATAAATAGTGGGTAAAATAGCTCCTGTAGTTTCTAAGAAAATCGCTTTAACGTGAAGTTGTGAAAATGTCTCATTTTGTACAATAGAGAGTAGAAGTGGTGGAGGGATTTGTTTTATTTACAAGCTCGACCTTACTTTTTTGAAAATTCCCAGGTCAACGCACTCTTAAGTTAGAGAGAGTTCGGACAGACGAAAGGACATCCTGTTTTGAGATTTACGACGATATGCACTGCTGTATAATCAATTTTACGCTACAAAAATAGGTAAAGAGAACTATTAAAACTCTCAGATTTCATATAAAGAATTAAAATGTACTCTGTGTTATTTATTCGCGGTAATAAAATACCGAAAACAAAAACTTATTGAATTGTTATTATAAGCTTAATTAAATTAAAAATTAATTTACATACAGCTAGTTAGGATTAATTTAATATAAAACATTCAATCCGCCGCTCTACAATTACACTCTACTCGTATTACTCGTAACAATGAAAGTTTATAAATGATGCGTTTTCATCAACCATGCAGTAATACATTTACAAATACTGAATATTCATAGCAGCTAACTAGAATTTAATATGAAGTCACTATATGTACTTATGATAACATTGATATTGATTAATTGAAAATAATTAAAAGCCAATTATCCGATAACCGTTTTTGATTCGATCATAAAATAATATTGCAACATTGAAGCGTTGCGTGTCGAGTATATGAAACGATGGATTACGATATTTCATGTATACTTAATTACACTTCTATTCAATATGTTGCAAAATTTTTATATCTATTATTCTGAATTAAATCAATAGTAATAAGGTTTTAATTTAAAATTATCTCATATGTACATAATAAATTTTAGCTGATCATAATACGCTTATTTCTTTAGAAATGATATCGTATTTTTCTTAAAAATAATCTAAATGTATTATTTTATGAAATATGTAAAGCGAAACATCTTTAAAAGCATCCCCAAAGTCTACAATAGATTTCAAATTCCTGTTAAGACCCCCTATAGGGGCATAAGACAGAAACAACTCTCTTGCACAAGGCGCGATCCTGAGCATCGGCTTTAAGCTGTTGCCAGGACTTGTTTATAGTGCTTCATTTCACGGTCGATCACTGACTGGCGGTGCAAGGACCGAGTAACCCCAGCTCTTCCCCCGTCATTCAATGTTCGAACGTTCCAGAAGCCAATCATAGTCCGTTTTCGAATGCCAAAAGTCGTTACCGTAGGATCAGTCCGTATCCGAGGCGATGTATCCGTTTCTCGTATCATTTAGGTCTTAAGATCACGGGTGATAAGCCCATGATCCAGTGAGTGTCCATTTGCCATTTTTAGGGCAAGCAGGACTGGCTGTGGGTGAATTCTACAGCCCCCATCCCAGAGGGGGATAGTTAGCTCAGGTCCGTGGAGTCGCTAACTCCAAAGATAGTTGCAGGAATTGGTAAAACCTCATACTACAACTACCCCCTTGCGGGTTACACAATAGATTTGTTTTCCTTCAACTGCGAATCCATTAATTGAAAACCCATTTATTTTTGGTCGAGCCGTACTAATTTATTACGAAACTGAAAGATTTATCGGTTCTGTTCAGTATATTATACCATATACGAAAACCGTTTTTGAATTTTAGACTTGAAATCTAAACAACTTTTACACAAATTTCCCAAAACAAAAATATGTTTAGGAGTTTTTTTGTCACATTAAAAAACTAAATAAATACATTTTATTATAAAATCACTTTCATATTTCATTTCAAGTACAATAGAGGTTTACAACGCAATCGCATAGCACCCTGCCAAAAGTTTTCCCCGATGCATGTATGAACAACAGAAATGACAATTTCTCCCAAAAATTTATCACACAATTGCAATTAAATCTGGATATTTTGAATTTTCCAGCTTAGAACAATGTAGCCTGGAACAATTAAACGAAATTGTCCACATAATTGAAAATTAATTATCACAAATGAGACAATGAAGAGATGATAAATGATTTCGCCATTGTGCATGATTTCGCCATTGTGCATACTATAATTATGGAAAGTACCCTTTCAATAAAATTTTGTGTGGAATGGTTGACCTTTGAAGAGACCCTCATCGTTATCAGCAATTCGGGCAGATTCGCACGAAAAATTCCCAAAATGAACATTAGGCTATTCTACAAAGCAACAATTAAATCCGAATTTAAAACGTAAAAGATATAAAAACAACAACCCCTTTTTTTGGGTAGGTAGAGTGAATTGTTCGTTTTCGAATACAATTTTCTTTAGGGGTCATTAGTTCAGGTTCCGGCTTGATGGATCCAAACGCCAGAAACTAAATAGAAAAGACCGACAACTTCTGAATAGGAGAGAGAGGGAAAGATTTCTGGAGGTTTTGACGATTACGATAAAAATACAAAAGCTCCTTTGAAATTCGTGTATAACAGTGTGAAATCGAGAAAATTATACGATTTTTCGGAATTAGAAATGGAAACTTCAATGACGTATTACATAACAGCATAGTCCTGATCCAAACTCAACCTACTCGCTCTATTCTAACAAATCTTAGTATTCCAACAATGATGGAATTATCGGGATTTGGATTGCTTTAAATTATGTTCGATGTTTCGTCCTTTTCAATGGTATACCTACTTTATATATGCTTATCTTACGAAGCTCCGGCATTTTCAGCGTGATAAATTATTATCATTGTTATGGCATTGGCATAGACTGTTTAAATTTCTATTGATTGTTTGAGTGATAAGTAGTGGATTAGTCGTTGGCTTAGATTAGAGCTGCAATGACTAGTTTTTCAGTTGGATATTTCTTTCCGTAGCTATGGAGTAATCTATTTCTTAAAGAAATTGTATATCTCATATTATTTAGTTTAAGGCACCGAGTGTAACGTATTATCACCCTTTAATGCATTCCACAGTTATGTCGGTTTAGAAAGAGGATAATATTCGGTAGTTTTATGCTACTTTGGAAGGAGAAAAATGGAAATGACGATGAACATTATTTCTGAAACCTGGAGGAACTATCGTCTTAAGACAAAACAAATTTTTAACTTTTGCACTAATGTGGTTTTTTTTTGTACAAAATGCTTGAAATAAGCTTTGCCTGAAGCTCGAATGTGATATCTGAAGAAGAATAACGAGAAAATGCAAAAATCTGCAACACGAAAGTAAACAAACTGCCAACAAGTCGGGCGCAACTTAATTATTATTGGGACAAATTGAGGGTGCGTGGAAAGTCAATATGTAGGTTAGAGTAGTTAGGGAAGACTAAGTGAAGGGGCTCTAGGCCAGGGTTGTTAACAATTTAATTGCAGATACGATCAATAGCTCCAGTACATATAAGCAATATTTTATTCGTTTATCTATGCAAGATTGGTTTTCTATGAGGGAAGGGGTTAGGGGTTACAGTAAGGATGGGTGGATGTTAATAATTTTTTAATTGATTCCTTGAATCACGTCCAATATTTTCTGTATAGAATGTCAGTTTCATAGATGAAGTTGCATAGAATTTTCATAAAATTCGGTGTATTTTAGATTCACGAAACCAAACATTTGCATAGAAGGGGTAGAGGAGATAATGGAATCGTAAAAATTTGTGATACAGTTTTATTTCGTTTCTTTTGCAAGTTGCTTGCACACAATTTCAAGTTCGTAGCTCTTAATTTGTTAGTTATTAGTTGATTTATTGAAATTCGTCGAAATCATACTTTTGTATGGGAGGGAGTAGAAGGGCAAGCGAGATCTCAACATTTTTCTCGCAATTTTGTTTCAAATATTTAATTAATAGCATTTAATAGTTTAGGTGACAATTTATTTCATAAAAATTTTTTTTTATCTTTTAAATGCATTTCGCCAACTATCAAGTTTCTACCTTAAAATTTCATTCAAAAATTTTCAATTTCTGTGGTTTTTCATTCCTCATGAAAGACCTTGGAAAGTGCAGCATTTTTGAAATGCTTCCCATTCCTACTACTTCCATGACCAAATTTTATATTTGTGTTATATTCCACTAGTATAGCTTAATATATTGTTGCGAGCTAGGGGTTCGCCGGGATTTCAAGTAAAACACAATTCGTTTAAAAATAAGTGATAATTTATTTATTCGCACTTTCACTTAATTTGCACTTTAACTTAATTTGCGCTTTAACTTAATTCGCACTATATGGCACCACCGATATTGTTCTATCGCATTCTTGCACCGGTTCGCGTTCTTCCACAGATGTCGCTGAATGACTAATCACTCTCGCCTGAAAGATTCGTACTTTTATACCATTTTCCCAATTCTCGAACCTTCCATGGTGTAATCGTCGGGTGTGTGTGTGTGTGTGTGTCGACTATACGGGAAGGTTCTTGATCTTTGATTATGGTTTTTTACATATTGGGGGACTGACCTAGAAAATTCTGGCATATTCGGGAATGATCAATATTGCGTGGTTGCCAGATCTATTACAATATGTTTTAAGTTTCAGTTACATAGCTTAAAAGATAATTGAGATATTCATGTCTAAGTATTTTTATTTGCATCCCCCCCTCCCTCTTACAATAATTAGTCTCTTTCTAAGCTGGTTCCGGTGGATCTTTGTACTACCTTGATGGTCTCAAATTATGATTTTATGCAATTATAATCATTAAAAAAAAAAATCGGTCGACAATTTGCTTTTAGCCCCCTCCCCCTTCTTTTTCGGACGCCAATAAAAAAATTAAATTATTTTTAAAGTTTATCCCACAAGACTCCTTATATCTGTACTGATTTTCAGCTTCCTACCTTCATTCGTAGTGGAGATATTAGCAAGTGCAATTTTTGACTCTTTTCCTGACCCCGCCTCCCCCGTTCACCTGACACTTCCCAAAATTTTAATACTGGAGCTCACTGACCCAATTAACAATCCACCCTAAGACGAAAATTTTACCTTTAACGATTTCGGAGATATGAGTCCATACATACGACGGGACGGATTTTTTTTAGGCTAATTTAGTCATGAAAAGCGAAAAAACAAAATTTCAGGGTAGCAAATTTTTTTTTTTTCCCAAGTCGATCACAATACTTTATTATTAAAATAATAAAGTAATAATTAGAATAAAAAAGTAAAATAAAATAGAATTATATTTGGGCGGAAAGCCCAATCATGTGATACTCTAGATGAAATGAGAAAAAAATTTAATGTACCGGAAAATATGTCATCTCAAATTTCAAATAGTGAGTAGTGACTTTTGTATGGGAGGTGGTAGAAACTGAAAGGGGAGGTTTGTAATTTTTGCGTATATCACCGTACGTGGTATGCAAAATGTTTCTTGCTATATTTAAAGTTTGTAGCTTTCATAATTTCAAAGAAATTGGACACGTTATTTTCCAGAAATTGGGTCATTTGTATACGAGGTGGCAAAGGAATTGGAAGGTTGTGCATGATTTTGAAAGTGCTTCTAAGCATCCATGCTTTGCTCTAATTTTAAAGTCGATAGCTCTTGCATGTTCGACTGAGAAATACTTTTCTTGAATTTGAAATAGGAGGGGGTAAAAGGAGTAAAGCGAAGTTTTTTTTGCCAAAATTTTGCATTTTTATGGGAGGTAGTAGAAGGAGTACACGAATCAAAACAATATTCTTAGGCGTTAGTGGTATTTGCATTATCACACTTTGCTCCAAATTTCAAATCGCTTGCTTCAACAGTTTCGAAGAAATATAATGAATAATTAATTTGAATTTCGAAATTTTGTAAAATTTGTATGGGAAGGGATAGAACGAGTGAAGTAAAGTCGATATTGTTTTTTTTTTTCAAAACAAACTGCAATTAAACCAATAAAAATTCCGGCGAAAATTGCTTTTTTTAACTTTGCTAATTTCAGTAAAAATCAAAGAAATGGGTTTCTCAAAATTTGTACAGTTGTAAAGGAGGGTATAGAAGGAATAAGGGGATCGGATCAATATTTTTTGTCGTAAATGATATTGACATGGCTATACTTTGATATTATTTTCAAGTCGATAGCTTAGACAGTTTCAGAAAAAAAATCAATTTCTTTAAATTACTTTATTATTTTAATAATAAAGTATTGTGATCGACTTGGGAAAAAAAAAAAATTTGCTACCCTGAAATTTTTTTTTTTCGCGTTTCATGACTAAAATAGCCGAAAAATGCAAAAAAAAAAATCCGTCTGTCTATACGCCGTCCGCCGTACGCCGACGTGTACGCTCAGCGCACATTAACTCCCAAACCCTTCAAGATAGAAAGTTTATTTTTGGAGGAATTGTAGGTAGTTGCGGATCTCAGGCGGATATCCATTTTGGGGGGTTTACGAATTCAGGGGGAGGCAGGGGAAGCGCTTAAACCGAAAAATACGAATTCAAATATCTCAACCATGGTTACAGCTAGAAAGCTAAAAATCAACACATATATAGAGGAGTTTGTGGGACAACTTTAAAAATAATTTAATTTTTTTATCCATTGGGGTGCGAAAAGGGGGGGCTAAGAACCAATTGGCAGCCGAATTTTTTTTTCAAATGATTATATCCTCGAAATTATTACCCATAAAAAATTTATATTTTGAGACAATTAAGATGGCATCAGGATCTACTAGAATCAGTTTAGATAGAAGCTAATTCTTGTAAGGGGGAGGGTCAGGGGTGGGTGCAAAGAAAAACACTTAAAAATTAATATCTCGACTGTCTCTTAAGCTATGTAATTGAAACTTGAAATGAATACTAAGCTTTACTAGTGACATATGAAAAAAATATAATATATGGACATAATAGTAGTGGGGGAAATGGGGAACTACAAATCACCAAATCTCAAAATTGAGTACACATATCAAATCGAAAATTTGTCAGATTGTAAAGCTATATAGTCTTGAGTTTTGGTAAAAAATTTAAGTTGGGGGGTGTAAGGGGAGGGAGGTGGAAAGCGAAAATGTTGAAAATTTTTAGTGATTTTTTTATGGCTCTGGTAAAAGATACAAAGTTTAAATTTTGCACGTCGACACATCTATTTGATGTACATAGAAAAAAAATAATAATTTGTTCCAAAATTGTTATGCACCGAAGTGGGGGTCTAACGTGCACAAAGTGTTTCATGTGCAATGAAAAAAACACATAAACTGAAAATTTTTGAACGAAATTTTTAGGTAGGATCTTGAAAATTTGCGAAATGTATTTAAAAAAAATCCCCAGGAGTTTGAAATATTAACTGGTCGAATATCTTTAAAACTTCTACCCCCTCCCATACAACATTTTTTTTTCGGCCATTTCTAAGAAATCAATATCACTTAACTATTAAATGATATCAATTTGAAATTTTGCACAAGAACTTACAAAAATAGTTGAAATAAAATTACGTTAAAATTTTTGAGATAGCACTTGCCCTTTTAGCCCCTCCCACACAAAAGTATGATTTCGACCAATTTCATTAAATCAACTAATAACTAACAAATTAAAAGCTACAAACTTGAAATTTTGTACAAGCACCTCACAAGAGAAAAGAAATAAAACTGCATCACAAATTTTACGATTCCCCTACCTCCTCTACCCCCTCCCATACAAATGTTTGGTTTCGTGAATTTAAAATACACCGAATCCAATGAAAATTCTATGCAATTTCGTCTATGAAACTGACATTCTATACAAAGAATATTAGATTTGGTTCAAGCAATCAATTAAGAAACTATTAGCATCCACCCACCCTTACTATCACCCTTCCTTCATGAAAACTCAAACCTGCATAAATAAACCAATGAAATATGGAGCTTTTGAACGTTTCCGGAAAGTGTTAAATTGAGAACTGCCCTGCCCAAGAAGCTCCTTTCACTTAGTCTTCCCTAACCACTCGAACCTGCATATTGACTTTCTACGCATGCGCATTTTGTCCCAAAAATAATAAAGTTTCGCCCGACTTGTTGGCAGTTTATTTTGAATTTGTATTGGACGGGGTAGGAGGAATGGGAGGATGTGGTTACTAAAAATAACACAAAATAAATTTCAGTACGTCAGCTCAAAGCGTTCGAGAGTTATGATGTAGACAGACGGACACTCAGAATCGAGGTTTTTAAGCGACAACAAATTTTTCTTTACCCTTGACAATGCTGTACGAGCAATATTTCTTAGCGTTACAAACAGTAAGGCAAGCAATATACTCTCCAATTTCATCTAGAGTATAAAAATATACTAATTTGTAGGTAAGGATAGTTGACATTATCAATATGATTTGCACTTTCGTGACTCTGGCATAAGTGTTACGCTATACTCACAGGCAATGCTTTACAGACTCTGGCGTTCGGAAGGTAAATCCATGCTTATAGTTCGCTGTGTCCAGCATTGTATTAATTACACAAAAAATATGCTTTAATTCGAGAATTTATATTTTAATCTTTTCATTTTAATATACTTTAATAAAAGCTCGAAGTCCGCCTACAGACTCAGCACCATGATAATAAACTTCTTCAATTTTCCAAAGTCCAGTTGGTATACGTTTTGGTAATGTGTCCATATCTATTTCAACATCTTTCGCCCAATAAATTCCCTTGAATGAAAAAATTCAGCAAATTAATAGTTTTAATTTTACGAAAAAAAAAACTATACTTGCCTTTGGCATGGGACACAATCCTTTATCCGGAATGTCTGGTATATTAGAGTGTCCCACAAAGGACTTCATCAAATATTTTTTATATGTTGTATTCCAAAACTCGCACATTGGTGTCTTCGGTATTTTCATCGGACTAGCGATGAATTGATTATTTCCCATTGGGCTATATTGCGCGGTTATCTCACGCTGGAAATCAATTAATCAACTAAAATACCACTGAATATTTAAAAACAAGAAATTACCAAATAGGTATTATCCATATCGACTTTTTGCTCCCATTCGCCGCTTAAGTATTGATTTTTCTTTACACGAACCACTTTCCATTTGGAAAAATCGATTTCAGTTTTAGCTTTACCCGGAATCGATTCAATCCGCTCGAAATTAAATTCATTGCAGCTTGTTTCCTAGAAATGAATACAATGGTCAGAACCAGAATGGATCAATTATAAAATAGAAACATAACAAAAAAAAGAGTTATGTCATCTCAAATTCTTTCGAATAGTGAATATTGTATAGGAGGTGGTAAAATCAGGGAGGGGAAGTTTGTAATTTTTGTAAATGACACAGAACGTGGCATGCAAAATGTTTCGTGCTGAATTTAAAATTTGTAGTTTTCATTAATTTCGAAGAAATTGGACATTGTTTTCCTGAAATTGGGACATTTTGTATGGGAGGTGACCGAGGAAGTGGAGGGTTTTAAAACTGCTTGTTAACATCTTTATCACCATGCTCTGTTTCAATTTCAAAGTCGATAGTTTTCACATGTTCGAAAGAAAAATGCTTTTCATGGTAATATAGCTATTTGTAAAAGCTAAAGGAGTGAAGCGAAGCTGATATATTTTTTTTAGCATTTCTTGGAATTATAAAGAGACAAATTCTGGCAAAATTTTAAGTTCTTACTTTTTCTAGCTTTAATGGATTACCGAAATTTTGCATTTACATGGGAGGGGGTTTACATATTCCAAATGTAAAACTCCTACATAAAGCATTCCATTTGTAGTTTCGTTAAACGTTGTTGAAAGCCTTCTTCGAAGCCCAAAAAACAGGAGATTGACTGACGCGTCCATTTCAGCGAACTGCTTCAATATTATCAGTATTTGTCTGGTTGGTACAAAATATCCTTCACGGAGTAAAACCTAATAAACTTCAAGAGTGATCTCTACTAGAGTTACTGTAAAGACAGCTCTACTGAAAAAATTATAAAAAATTGAGATTTCCCTAAAAACCACTTGAAACGTATTTATCGGGAATTTAAAATTATTTGCCTAAAATTTCAACGAAAAAGAAAATCGATCGCTGAAAATAAGGTGCAAATAATTTCGATTTGAAAATTTATCGCTTTGTGCTGTCCAAACTCTAATAAGAGTGGGTGCATTTCTAAATTTACTCTGTACAGAATCACTAATTCTATACAGAATTTCCTCAGCCGTGATATAATCAGAATTGAGCATAATGATATTGTGGACTTATGGTAGAAGCAAAAGCATTCATTAAAAATATGAAATTCAAGGCATTCTGAATTCTTCAATTAACAAAAATTCTTTCCATTTCAAGAAACGACAACTTCACTAGAATACTATCAAACATCACTAAATTACCTTAATGAATCCGAAAACAAATAAAATTGCCATAAACAGAATTCCATTCATTTCTAATTATATTACTGCGGATTAGCACTGATGGTAACTCGGTTCTAAGTAGATACGCACGAAGAGTACTAAGTATTAAACTGTAGCGATTCTGTAATTTATAATACCTATATTCGTAGTAATGGGCCATAATCAGATTTCATATCGAGTTCGTGGCCTTATTAAATAAATACTTATTATCCAATAATGATTTCAGATTTAATCATATGTATCTTACTTGTATGTTGCATGTTAACTGTTAAACTATGTATGAACTTTAGTTAATCAGATAACTATTACATAATTTATCGAGTAGAGTAGTATGTAGTGTTAAACATGGAAAGCAATATTCTGATAGTTTTCCGGTAATCGAATAACTGGCGACAAAGTATGACTCGAAAATAGATAAAGTTGAAGTATTGTGTAACACCCTTTTCTTTTCTCATTTTTATAGCCAAAGTATAAACTAAAAATACGCAATTACCAGAACTTGTTGTTGTAAACATTGGCAATAGTTCCTTATATCAATATACATAATTGCTACATTAATTTGCAGAAAAGTTATAATTCCAATAAGTGAACTCATGTCGAAAATCACATTTTTCGAAACTCGATGGTAATGTGGTAAAGACTGGTATGAAATGTGGTATAGGTTTGTACTCATGCAATTGATGATGATTATTAGTGCACCCCGTTCAGTAGAAGTGATAGGTCCATGCTAATACTTTTGGGCGTATATTTTGCACAATTGTAACGAAATGGGGCCCAATTTCGTTACAGTGAGGCGCCACTGTAACGTTATGGGGCCACATTTCTTTTCTCATGTATTGTCCTCGGTAATTTATTATATAGTCTTTAGTTTTTTTTATTTTCGTTTTTTTTTTTATTATCCAATTTTGATTTTTTTTGTGTCTTAGCTAAATTTAATAGTTAAATTTTTTTGTCGTATATTTTCGTAGGAATTTTATTATTTTTTTTTTTTTTTTATGTTTTCCACCATTTATGCTTATGATGATGATGATACAATGGCGCTACAGCCCATATCGAGCCTTGGCCTACCGGATGCACCTCCTCCAGTTGTCTCGGTCCAACGACCGCGTCCTCCAGTTTGAAAAATTGAGAAGCGATCTGCAGTCTGCGTCGACTGAATCCTCCCATCGCTTTCGTGGCTTCCCCTGCAGTTGGTTACATTGAGCTTTGCCCTTGAGCACTCGTTTTGGGATTCGTTTCTCATGCATTCGTTCCACGTGGCCAGCCCATTGCAGCTTGCGCAGTTTGATCACTATAGATGCTGGTGGGTCGTCAAATAGTTGATTCAGCTCATGGTTGTATCGAATTCGCCAATCATCTCCTTCCTTAACTGCTCCGTATACCTTCCGAAGAATTTTTCGCTCAAAAGTGTCGATTAGCTTCTCCGAAAACCGCGTCAAGGTCCACGTTTCGCATCCATATAGCAGCACAGGGCGAATTAATATCTTGTAGATGCGTAGTTTATTGTTTCGATGGACCTTCCTTGATTTCATTATGGGGAGGACCGGATAAAATGCTTTGTTAGCTGCCGTGATTCTTCTTTGAATTTCATGTCGCTCATTGCCGTCCTTTGTGAGAAGAGCTCCCAGGTATACGAATTCATCCTCCTGCTCGAAGTTGTATTCGCCTATTGTAATGTTCTGCCTCTCTGGGACAGTCCTTCGTATCTGGGTTATGTATTTAGTTTTCGATTCATTCACCCTGAACCCTACTTCACCCGCTGCCGACTCCAACTCCTGGAATACCTCCTTAACGCCAAGTATTGATCGGGCCAGAATATCCACGTCGTCTGCATACGCCACCAACTGTGCGGATTTTACGAGTAGCGTACCTCTGGTGTCAGGTTACTGAAGTTGCTTTTCTGACGACATACTCGAGCACCAAGTTAAAGAGCGTGGGGGCGAGACCATCGAGACCAAATCGACGAACAGTTGGTGCACATTAATATCATATTCCCAGCATTTTGCTAGCACCTGTTTTACTGAGAATAGCTGTTCCGTTGTCGATCATCCAGATCTGAAGCCACCTTGATATTCTCCGATGATGTTGTTAGCGTATTCACTGAGTCTTCGTTCGATAATTTTAGTCAAGATTTTGTAACACATACATAGCAATGAAATCCCTCTGTAATTTTCGCAAGGCAAACGGTCACCCTTTTTGTATACCGGACATATAATGCTTTTCCGCCAGTCGTCGGGTAATTTTTCAGTTGTCCAGATTTTAACAATTAATCTAAATATTCGACTGGTAAGCTCTGTTCCACCTTCTTTCAAGAGCTTGCAGGGATTCCGTCGATTCCGGGCGCCTTGTTCGATCTTAAATTATGTAAGGCTGTCTCTACTTCATCATAAGTTGGTGCAATAGGCAGATGGTCTCCATCTGGATCTTCCGGAATTATAAAAGGTTCAGTCTGTGATGTCGTTCTATTTAACAGTGTTCGGAAGTACTGAAGCGTCGCTTATGATGTTGCCTTCTTCGTCCTAAGAGAGGGTAGTTTGCGGTTTGTAACCTTGTCTCATTTGTTTCACGGTATTAAATGCTGCTCGCACGTCATTTTTCTTCAGGTTTTCGTCCAGTGATAAAATTTTGTCATTGTTTATTTTGCGTTGTTTTCGTCTGCAGATCTTCTTGGCGTTTCGCCTGAGCCGTTGATAGTTGTCCTGTCTAGCTCGTGTTCGTCTTTCGAGAAACAGTCGATAGGCTTGGTTTTTCTTGGTGATGGCTTCTTGGCATTCCTCATCGAACCAGTCATTTCGTTTTCTCCACTCTAAATGTCCTAAAGTGTATTCTGCTGCGCGATGAATACTATCCTTAATGTTCTGCCACATTTGGTCAATACTTTCTTCAGGCTCAGCCTGAGGTAATGCCTCAATATGTGCTTTGATTGTGGTCATATATTCCACTTTCGTTGTGTCGTCCTTTAGTTTTTGCATATTGAGCATCGGAGCCCAGCTCCTTTTAGTGTGGCCCTTGTTAGCTATGCGACAGCGGTATTTAGCTCGAACAAGAAAATGGTCCGAGTCACAGTTCGCGCCACGTAGAGTCCTGACATCTAGAATGCTAGAGGCAGCCCTTTTTTCGATGAGAATTTGGTTGAAGGTGTGCCCATCTGGTGATGCCCATGTCATTTTATGAATATTTTTATGCGGGTAGCAGGTGGAGCTTATGACTAGGTTCTTACTTCTGGCGAAGTCAATAAGTCTTTGGCCATTATCATTCGTTGCATTATGGAGGCTATGCCCTCCTGATACGCCCCTATGAAATAGTTCGTTGCCAATTTTACTGTTGAAGTCTCCAATAAGAATTTTGATGTCATTGGAGGGCAGCCCGTCAAAAGTGCTGTCAAGTCGGCCATAGAATTCGTCTTTAGTGACATCATCTTTCTCCTCTGTAGGAGCATGGCAGTTAATGAACCAAACGCTGAAGAACTTCGACTTGAAGCGGATTAAGCAGATTCGTTCGTTGATCGGTATAAATTTCGTTACGAGTTGTTTGAACGCATTTTCTACCACAAAGGCGACACCGAATTCTCTGCTTCCTAGCTCTTTTCCGCTGGTAAAAATCGTGTGAGATCTGCTATCGTAAATTTCGTTTCCGAGCCATTTCGTTTCTTGGAAAGCGAGGATGCAGATGTTGTTACGAGACATATCCTGAAGAAGTTCCCGCAGTGCACCCGTTCGATGTAGTGAACGCACATTCCAAGATCCAAAAGAATAGTCCATTTTCCGTTGCCGTAGTCGTTGCCGTTTGATCCGTCCAATCCGAGGCTGTAGTCCGGGTTCCTGGACACGCGAGTTTTTTTCCGGGGAGACGTTGTCAGCGTTTCGCCCAACCCCCAACCTAGAGGGCCAGTCTGGATGGCAGTTCCGATTAGAGGCGCGGAACACTCGCCTTCACCCTTCTCCGTCTGCTGTTTTGAATAAAACACCCGGTGGTCACCGCGGGGAGGTGGAGATAGGATTCAGTAGCAGAGCTGTTGATGGTATTTACAGTGGGCTTTTCACAGAATTTATGCTACGTCATGTACCAGATCACGATTACGCTCTGTGACCCTTACTACCGTTCGACCACCATTTATGTTTATACTGTAGATGAAATCTGAGAGTATTATAAGTTTGCCACAAAGTTTGTAACGCAAAGAAATAAGGCTCGGAGAAAAAAATTAAAATAATACAGAAGTTCATATAATCACTAAACAATTTCAAAACCGTCCGTCTGTTCGTCCGTGTCCTCTCTAGCTTGAGAACGCGTTGATCTGGAAAGTTCAAATTTTGTACACGTTGGTTTTGACAAAAAAGTAAGGACAAGTTCGTGAACGGGCCAAATCGCTTCACCCCTTCTACCCCCTCCCATACAAAATGACCCAATTGCGCAATTTGACAATAAACGAATTCTCTCGAAAAGTATAAAAGCTATTGGTCTCAAATTTGGAACAGATAACTTTTATGATGATATGAATCTGCCATATAAAAATTATGCGTGTCCTCTCTCTCCTTCTACCACCTCCCATACAAACTGTACTTTTTCATGAAATACTCTAAGCCAATTTACTCAGTGCGTATAACATTAAGCGAGCTGAAATTGTGCACTTAATATTGATTTATAATTATTAGTAAGACCAAAAAAATTAGACATTTGGTTTCACCCCTTCCACCCCCTCCCATACAAAATGGCACAATTTCGCAATTCGATAATAAACGGATTTTTCCAAAAAGCATGAAAGCTATTGATCTGAAATTTGGTATATATTACTTTTATAATAATTTCAATCTGCTGTAAAAAAATTAGTTGAGGCCTCTCCTTCCTTCCACCACCTCCCAAACAAACTGCACTTTTTTATGAAATACTCTAAATAAATTTACTCAGTACGTATGAAACCTATCGAGCTAAAATTACAGTTATTTCTAAAACGTCATTAATAAATTCACACTCCTTCTATCATCTCCCATACAAACTGCACAATTTTACTAAATCCAATACACTAAATTTCTCAGTACCAATTAAATTGTTGAATCCTAAATTTTGTATAAAAGATTTTGATAGCAACCTTAGCGTGATGTGAGAAAATTATTTCAATATCGTCACACCCTCTACCACTTCCCCTACAAAATGCCTTAAAATAAAAAGAATTCTTATTCATCTAGAGTATCGCACGATTGGGCTTTACGCTCAGTCGTAGTCCTGTAATTTTTTTTTTCTTGTTTGCTTGGTTCTGCTATTATTTTCTATTTTTTATTATTCGCTCCCCAAAGTGAAAGTAGTATTGATCATGAGTAGCTTCACTATTGATCAAGTTAATGTTCGGGGACTGAACTCTGACTATCTCTCGCTGTATATCCATACCCAAACTAAAAGACCGGATATACTAGCAATAGGCGAATGCAAGGTGCTACCGGGAAGCTAACAGTTTTATTCTGTTCCCGGATATCACCTTATTCCCGCATTTTTTCGCAATCGGGGTGTCGCACTCTACATCCGCGATGATGTGTCTTTCCAATTAGTTCCCTATTTGGGGAACTGCTCCAATCCAGAATTTAATTATATCTGGATAAAATTGCTGATCCAAAGACATGTCATGTACTTCTGTTATGTGTATAGAAGCCCAGCAATAACTGCAGCCAACACTTTATTAGAACTGGATGGGTTAACTGAATCTATCCAGTCAATAAACACTGCAAACCCTGACGCTGAAATCATTATCGCGGGCGATTCCAATGTTCATAACATTGCCTGGCTTAAAAACTCCTCGACTACGGACCAGGAGGGGCGTGATACTGAGCTTTTTGCTTCTATTAATGGTTTTATACAGCTGGTAAATGAGCCTACTCGTTTACCGGATGTTGCAGGACATTTTTCCAACCTTCTTGACCTTTTTCTCACCATCCACCCAGAGAAATATTCTGTCTTTGTCATATCACCATTGCCAATTGGAAATACGAATCATTTTTTGATTCGTGCACAATTCCTAGTTGCAGCACTATCACCGCTGACAATCAAGGCACCCCGAAGAAATATTTGGCATTTCAAAAGAGCCAATTGGGGAGCGCTAAATGACATCTTCAATGCCTTTAATTGGAAATTGTGCTTTGATTCCATTGATTGCGATGAAGCTTGTAGACTTGTCACCGAAGTTATCCTGAAAGGTATGAAGCTCTACATACCTTCCAGTCATAAAAGAGTTAGGCCGTCGAAGGACTCTTGGCTTAACAATGAATGTCTCGATGCAGTTAAGACCAAGAAACAAGCATTTCAAACCTTTAAAAGCAATAAAACACCCGACAACAGAGAACTCTTTAATGCGTCAAGAAATGCATGCAAATCCATACTCAATCGTGTTGAATTTGAGCATGACCAAAAACTTCGACGGAAGATCCTTCAGTGCCCGAAGGGCTCGAGATCTTACTGGTCATTCGTCAAAACGGTCAACAACAATTTCATTTCTTCTTCAATACCACCTCTTGTTGATGACGACCGTACCGTTATTGATCCTGTCGAAAAAGCCAATTTACTAGCAGCAAGTTTCGCTAGAAACTCACGCCTTCCACCTTCAAACCAATCGCCTCCCGCTCTAAGTGATTCTGGTTTTTCATTGCCTAAACTACATTTTCGCACGAAACTTATTTCAAGGATCCTTGAAGAGCTCAATATCCCGTGCTCCTCTTCTTTAGCTAAACCTCTTCGCAATCTTTTCTATCTCTCCTACTCTTCTGGGTGCTTTCCACGTATGTGGAAAGTAGCGAATATTCAATTCCCAAGAATGGAAGCAAAGCGAACCCCGCTAACTACCGCCCTATAGCCATTACTTCAGTGCTCTCGAAAGTAATGGAAACTGCTGTTAATCGCAAAATCGTTGAATATCTCGATGATAACCAGCTAATCCATGATCGGCGGTATGGCTTCCGTTCTGGAAGGTCGACAGGAGATATTCTGGTCTACTTGACAGAACGTTGGAACTCATGCATACATAAACACGGCGAAGGTCAAGTTCTTGCACTTGACATTGCAAAAGCTTTTAACAGAACTTGGCATGAATGTCTCATAGGTCTTAATGCTACTCTTGTTCAATGGATTGAAAATTTACTTTCTGAACGCACTATACGAGTAGTACTAGATGGCGTTACTTCTTCCTCTTTCCCAATAGATTCCGGCGTCCCTCAAGGCTCTGTTTTATCTCCAACTCTTTTCTTAGTTTTCATCAACGACCTTCTGTCGTCCACTCTCAATCCAGTCCATAGTTTTGCGGATGACAGTACTTTAGATAGCACCTATGAATTTAACTCTGCTGCGGAATCACACAAGTATTCTATTGCTTCCAATCGCATGGAGTTATTCCGTTCGCTGAACTCAGACCTCAGCTTAATCCTGGAATGGGGCAGGAAAAAAGGGGAAGAGTTCAACGCCTCTAAAACACAGGCCTGTCATCTATCCCTCAAACGTAATATTCCTGTATTATCTCAAAATGTGACCTTTGGTGGCACACTACTTTGTACCTCGTATAACTTCACACTTCTTAGCGTTAAAATTAATGACCACCTGAATTGGGCACAGCACATCTTTGATGTTGCCCTCGACGCTTCTAAGCGCCTAAGTGTTCTCTGAAAGTGGAAAAAGTTTTTCACGCCGAACGACCTCGCATGTTTAGGCAGGGGCACACAAATCACACCTCGCGTTGCTCGACCGTATTCAAAAACATGCGTTCCGACTGATTGGAGACGAAACCATCACGTCTTCTATCGATTCTCTCGAGCATTGCAGAAATGTCGGAGTACTCAGCATTTACTATCGCTACTTCCATGGTAAATGCAGTGCGGGACTAAGCACACTCATCCATCCACTCTATAATTTTCCCCCGAGATACTCGTCAACCTGAACGCTCACACGAGCACACCGTTAAATCCTTGCCTTCTCGTACAGTAAAATATAGGCAGTTATTTCCCGAACATTAAGACTTTGGAACACATTACCATCTAAAGTGTTTCCCAACGAGTTCAACATCCAGTGCTTCAAAGGCAATGTACACCATCACTTTCGTCTTTCTCCACTCAAATTAAACTGATCTAACTTGAGTTTTTTTTTCTCCAATTCCTATACCGACACAGCTATGCATAGCATGACCCCCTAAGTTGTGTTCGGTTCCTTAAAAAAAACACATTGCTGCGACTACCAAAACTTTAACACAATAATGGGGCTCCTTAAGGTCTGTATAGCACAATTTGCCGGCAGTCAGGAGCGTGGGCTTGGGAAATGACCGTTTCCGTACGGAACCTGGAACATCGATACTTACATTCCTTCTTCCTCGGATTGCGACTCACTCCATCTTCAGGAGTCGTTCTGGGATGCTTCTCATGTCTAACATACTTCATCACTCCATCACAATCGCGAAAAAAAACTATCAAGAAAAAACGACCCCACCTGTCCAGATATAATTATAATAATGGAAAGAGTTCTAAATTTAAAAAAAAAAATTTAACCTGGATCCGCTCGTCCTCGATGATAAAAGCGACCTCTTCGTACAGCTTCGTCGCCTTTTTGGTTTCGTTCTTTTTTTCACTTTGTCTTTATTTTCTGTTTAAATGCGTTCTTATATTATTTTTATGAATCACAATTGTTTTTCTCATTATTATTTTCAAAGGCTTTTGCTCATTTGATTTATATATTTTACTTTATTATTTTAATAATAAAGTATTGTGATCGACTTGAAAAAAAAAAAAAAATTGCTACCATGAAATTTTTTTCGCGTTTCATGACTAAAATAGGCTAAAAATGTAAAAAAAAATCCGTCTGTCTGTACGCCGTACGCCGCTGTGTACGCTCAGCGCACATTAACTCCTAAACCCTTCAAGATAGAAAGTTAATTTTTGGAGGGATTGTAGATAGTCGGACACCCATTTTGCGGGGTGTAAGGGTTCAGGGGGAGGCGGGGGGAGCACTTAAGCCGAAAACTAAGAATTCAAGTATCTCAAACATGGTTAAAGCTAGGAAGCTAAAAATCGATATACATATAAACGGGTTTGTGAGACAACTTTTAAAATTAATTTAATTTTTTATTCATTGGGGTGCAAGAAGGGAGGGCTAAGAACCAATTATCGGCCGAATTATTTTTTCAAGGGATTATATCTTCGAAATTACTTATCGTAAAAAAATCATATTGAGAGACCGTTAAGGTGGCATATAGATTCATCGGAACCAGCTCAGAAAGCGGCTAATTATTGTAAGGGGGAGGGTCAGGGGGGGTGCAAAGGAAAACACTTAAAAATCAATATCTCGGCTATTTGTTGAGCTATGTAATTGAAACTTGGTATTTATATAATATATATATATATAAGATATACTAGAAAAATAATAATAATAATAATAATAATTATTTATTTCATCAAAAAAAGTTGACTACTACATTTATCCACAGTTGAAAACAATAAAAAAAAGAATAAAAATAATAAAACAATAATAAAACAGAATTAAGTACATGAAAATTTAAACTTTTTACAAAATCAAAGATTATTAACCTCAAGAAAGCTGACTTTTTACTTGTGGGACACTCATGTGAAAATCCAATTGCGAGAAGAAGATATTGAAATCTCTTAACATGAATGAAACTGGTTCATAAAACCTGTAGTTAGTGCGATGCAGCGGAATTCTGCAAAGCTCATAATTTCGCAAAGGACGACATGGAACGTTGAATTTAATCATAGACAGCAATTTGTCAGAGTCAATTATACCTGAAATTACTTTAAAACCAAAAACAACTCTGGCATGTATCCGTCTTTTCTCAAGGGAATCCATAGACAGCAGATTTAAACGATCAATATATGGCGGTAACCAAGTGGATCGGACCAGGGAAGGCTCTGAAGGACAAACCTTAAGAACCGACGCTGAACTGCTTCGATCCTATCTATATGAACGGAATAAAATGGTGACCAGATAGGACTAGCATATTCTAGGATAGATCGGACGAATGCACAATACAACATTTTCGTTGTAAAGAAATCATTAAATTCTTTCGATTGTCTCCTAACAAAACCAAGGATAGCGTTCGCTTTACCAGCAATGTGATTCACGTGATCATCAAAGGTAAAATTACAGTTGAATAGTACGCCCAAATCACGTACTTTGTCAGAACGAAGTAAAAAGCATCCATCTACAACATAGTCAAAATTCATTGATATTCTCTTCTTAGAATACGAAACAGCAGTGCACTTATTAATGTTGAGATGTAAATTGTTAAGTAAGCACCAGTCATGAAAACGCGAGATGTCACTTTGCAATAATAGACAATCATTGCTGCTGGAGACAATCTTAAAGATTTTCGCATCATCGGCATAGAGAAGAATGTTCGAGTTAGAGATAAACGAACTCACGTCATTAATAAAGAGAAGGAATAGAAGTGGTCCTAGATGGCTACCTTGGGGAACGCCTGAAGTATTAAATATTTCAGAAGATAAGGCTCCACGAAAGTGTACTTTCTGAATGCGATCACTAAGATACGACTTTATCCAAAGGACGAAAATATCAGGAAAACCAAGCAGGCCGAGCTTATGCACAAGAATATTATGGTCAATTTTGTCAAAGGCCTTACTAAAGTCGGTGTATATACAATCGACCTGCTTCCCGTTTTCGATAGCAGAAAGACAGAAGTTCGAAAATTCCATAAGATTAGTTACAGTGGATCTGCCCTTGACAAAGCCATGCTGGAATGATCCAATAATCGACTTGGAATGGAAATACATTACATCACACACAATAGATTCAAATAGCTTAGCAATACATGGAAGATTCGCTATAGGCCTATAATTACTTACATTGTCTCTTTTACCAGACTTAAGCAAGGGCATTATAGTTGAGTATTTCCAAGACATAGGAAAAACTCCACTACGAAGTGATGAATTAAAAAGATACCCAAGGATAGGTAAAAGGGATAAACTACACTTTTTAATCACAGAAGAGGGAACACCATCTGGTCCACTAGAGAAATTAGAAGCAAGTTTATCAATGTATTTCAAAATAGTGGAGTCGTCAATGAAAAGATCTTTAGGAACCAAGGACGAAGAAGGAAACTGTGACATATATTGAAAGTTGCCAACGGATGTTAGCGGCGTACTGCAATTGAAGGCGGTCCGGAAATGGTTGGAAAATAAGTTGCTAATTGTAGTAGGATCAGCACTGACTACATCATTAAAAACCATACTGGAAGGATAACCATCAGAGTTTTTCTTAGAGTTGACAAAATTCCAGAATTGTTTCGGTTTATCTTTAAAAGAGTTTTTAACAGTAAAAAGGTATTGGTTATATGCAGCTCGAGACTGACTTATAAAACAATTACATAAATTTATGTAAATTATGTAGTCCGTCTCACTCCTTGAGAGCGAGTAAGTTTTCCAAGCTTTCGTTTTTCGATTTTTCAAATTAATTAAATCATCGTCAAACCAGGGAAGCCTCCTGGTAGGTTTCGAACAAACTACAGGAACACAACGCAGAAAGCAGCCATTTAAGATCGTGTAAAAATTAGAAGTGGCTTTGTCAACATCAGATTCATTCAATACAGACGACCAATCGCAATTGGATATGTCAAGATTTAAAGTTTCAAAATCAGCTTTGGCGAAATTAAAATAATTACTAACAATAGATTTCGAGTTCGTAAACTCTGTCTGAGAGTTGAATGTTGCGTGAAGCGCAGGATGAATTGGCAAGTCAGGCAGCAAAGGACTGTGACATCTATCAATCGTCGTAACGCTGGCATCAGATGAGAAAATCAGATCCAAAAATCTTCCATGATCGTTCGAAATTGGACACACTTGGAAAAGTCCCGTAGCAAGCATGTTGTCCACAAATTGTATTTCATGTCGGGCACAGGAGGAATACGAAGGCGACATACAAACCTCATTATCATCAGAGCGTAGCCACTGTATTTGTGGTAAATTAAAGTCGCCCAGAATTAAAATATCGTCTGATGGATTCATAAGGCCAAGCAAGGTTTCAAACGCATTATAAACCGCATCGTAAACTGAAGAAGGTGAAGGCGATCTGATGTATACAGTCACGATGTACAGCTTGCGGTTTCCGAGTGTTACAGCTACACACACGAACTCAATATTCTCGGTTCCTGGAACATCGACTATCGTAGAAGCAAACCGGCGACGAACAGCGCAGAGAACTCCACCCCCAACCGGTGGATCAAGTAAGTTGGGGTGGCGGTCACGACGAAAAACTTCAAAGTCGGAATCGAAAAGTTCCGAATCTTTGAACTGACAGGACAACCATGTCTCGCAAATGCACACTATGTCAAAGGTACAAACAGCAGCGGCGAGATATAGATCCTGAGTCTTCGTACGCATCCCGCTTACGTTGCTGTAAGATATCGAGAGAGAGCTTGCCCGTTTTTTGACGATGGATGTTGAGATGGTAAGCGCGAAAGACGATTTCGGGGCAGAAATTCACGGACGATAGCAGATTTCGGCCATAGTTTCGATGACACAACATGCGCAAAACAAGCATCCGGCAGAACAACCTTGAAAGAAGAAACTCTCGCACCAACATCGCGGGATATAGGAGTAATCTTTCTGCAGGATACTAAGTCCGGTGATATGTCAACATTTGCGCAGCGTAAAATACCGAGGACGTTGTCAGCAATTTCCTTCTCCGTGGTGTCAGATGCTAAGCGCGATATAAAAAGTAATTTTGGCTGCACAGCGGCTCGTAAAGTACAGCGGAAGTCTTTTGATGTAATCGAAGCATCAGGCATAATATCCATTTGGTTGTTGTCGTAATCAACCGCAGTAGCTCTACGTTGTGGCACAATATCAGACTCAGGAACATTTTCTTGGTTCGACATAACACATGATGAGAAAGTACCGTTGTCAACAACATGTAGATTCGACCGTGAGTGAACGTCTTTAGGAGACTTAGCAGCCTTCCGTCGAGTGTGCTTACTTGTTTTCATGCTCTTTCTGCGTTTCCTGTCTACTGCTTGCGGCTGTGAAATGTATGCACCAGAAAGTGGCAGAAGCAACGCGTTGGAATCAGTCTGGCAGCCAATAGAGCAGGATGAGGTTATCGGATCGGTTTGACAGTCTATGTTGGATTTAGCAACTGTCACATGCTCTTTAGGAATTTTTAAATTAGATGATAGTAGTTTCACGCTATCAGTTAGCAGATCTAATTTGTGTAATGTTTGCACGTTGCCTAAAATAGGTCCAATCTCACTGCACTCAGTGAAGCTAGAGCATAGATCCGTAATGTTATTGGATAAGGATGTCAATTTGCTATCCGAGTTTGAAACTTTTCTTGACATTTTCGAAACGTCATGTTGCATGAGAGAGCAACAAGACTCAACCTTATCAATTTGAGTACCATGCTCACGGATGTCGTCAAAGCAGTTATTCAGAACGGTTAACGTATCACTGATTCCACTGACTTTATTAGTCAAGAACGTGGAATCATTGTTCAACGATACAAGAGCTGTGCTCATTGAATCTAGTCGTGTAGTGATGACGTGAAGAAGCTTAAGCACGTGACACGGTTTAATATTACTGCAATCAACACATGTAAAGCCGGATGCGGATTGGAAAGTCGAGGCAGAGTCCGTACATAAAAGATGAAAGGAACGTCCACATATTCCATCACATTCAATGATCTTGCCAGAGTTATGTTTGTTCATTTCCCTATCCAGGGGAAGAGAACATTTTCCACAGATCATTGTAGAATAAAAGTAATAAATTGCAAAAAATAAATAAATAAATCAGAACACAACAAAACAAAATCGGCACCGCGCTGGCGGAGGACCAAGTCGACCTTTCGGAGTCCTGCGTCAGATGAGACCGATATGAAGTTATTAATTTAAAATATGTAAGTTTATAGTAACAAATTTTTCAATTGGCTAATAATTCACAGCCAAGTTGTGTTCACTATATTATAAAACAAAAGTTGCGTGCAACACAATTTTTTAACTAGCTTATAATTCACAGTCACGTTTTGTACACTATATTATATAGTAAATATTACACACCGGACAAATTGGGCGCAAGTGTGGACCTAACGGTACCGCTAGTCGTAAATTGGCCTAACTGATAAATTTACAGCTACACTTGCGGATTATTATTATTAAATTTTTTTTTTTTTTTTTTATTTTTTTTTTATTCTTTTTTTTTCCACTTTTTACAAAAAAACACAAACGAGATCGAGAGCTCACTAAAACCACGACTGCTTTCATCCGCTTCCAAAATTCAACTCGAGAAAAATATAACATTTGGACAAAATAGTAGTGGGGGAAAATGAGGAGCATTGCACTTTCCAAAATTTCAAACCATTATATCTCAAAACTGAGTACAGATATCCAATTTAAATTTTGTCAAATTGTAGAACTACATAGTTTTGAATTTTGGTAAAAGTTGTACGTCGGAAGGTGTAAGGGGAGGGAGGTGGTAAGCAAAAATGTTGAAAATTTTGAGTGATTTTTTAGGTCTCTGGTAAGAGATACAAAATATAAATTTTTCATGTGGATGCATCTATTTATTATACATACAGAAAAAATAATAAAAATTCTGCAATTGTTATGCACCGACTCCCCTGGTCTAACGTGCACAAGGTGTTTCATGTGCAATGAAAAAACACATAAACTGAAAATTTTTGAATGAAATTTTAAGATAGAAACTTGAAAATTTGCGAAATGCATTTAAAAAAAATCCCTAAGAGATTGAAATATTAACTAGCCGATTACCTTTAAAACTTCTACTACCTCCCATATAAAATTATTTTTTCGACCATTTTTAAAAAATCAATTATTACCTAAAAATTAAAAGCTATCAATTTGAAGTTTTGTACAAAAACTTTCGAAAATAGTTTAAACGGAAATGCGTCCAAAGTTTTGAGATCGCACTTCCCCTTCTACCCCCTCCCATACAAAAATATGATTTCGACCAATTTCAATAAATCAACTGCTAACCAACAAATTAAAAGCTTCGAACTTGAAATTTTCTACGAGCCCCTTACAAAAGAAATGAAATAAAACTGCATCACAAATTTTACATTTTCCTTACCTCCTCTACCCCCTCCCATACAAATGATTGGTTTCGTGAATGTAAAATAAGCCAAATTTTATGAAAATTCTATGCAACTTCGTCTATGAAACTGACATTCTATGCAGAAAATATTGGACGTAATTGAAGCAATCAATTGAAAAATTATTGACATACATAGCTTCGCCGATGACAGCACCTTAGACTTCTCCTATCACTACAACAGTGCGTCATTAGCACGATGTACTAGCTTAGTAGAACAACGTAGGTACATGGTTCAGTCATTGAATGACGACTTGGCAAAAATTCTTAGTTGGGGCAATAAAAATCAAGTTGAGTTTAATGCTTCCATGCTAATCCAGTGCTGTCTTGTGTCCCACAAACGTGACTCTATCCTTGATCCAATCACCTTCGGAGGTCAGCCACTTACCACTTCTTCAAGTGTTAAGATGTTAGGTATCCAAATCACAGATAACTTATCTTGGAACGACCATATATTTAACATCGCCAAGGAAGTATCTAAATGCTTGGGCTACCTAAAACGATGTAAAAACTTCTTCACCGCTTCTGGGATATTAACAATTTATAAGGCCTATATTAGACCACGTCTTGAATTTAATTCCCACCTGTGGGCGGGAGCTGCAAAAACTTCTCTCTCCTATCTGGATAGTATTCAGTCTCGGACCATTAGATTCCGACATCACTTCATCGCTCGATTCACTCGAGCATAGACGAACTGTAAGCTCCCTAACCCTTTTGTATCGCTACTACAATGGAGATTGTTCGGACGAAATATTTAATCTCATGCCCGCATGCATGCCCTTACCCCGTAATACTAGAGCTGCTTCGCGCGCTCATAAGTATTCTCTCAACCCCAACTTCGGTCGCACTGTCAAATTTCGTGATTCGTTTTTAAACCGGACTGTTCGAATATGGAACTCGCTGCCCATCTCGGTGTTCCCGCATGACTACAACATTCAGCAATTCAAGGGAAATATTCATTGCCACTTCCGACTCTATCCCCTAAATTCCCAAAAACCAATATCCTTCCCCCCTCACCGGAGCTGTGCTTCAGTACAAAAGGACAACCCCTCTAGTTCCGGTGTCACATAAAAAAAAAAAAAATTTACCCACCCTTAATATCCCCGCTCCCTCTCCCTCATAAAAACCCAAACTTGTATAAACGAATGAAATATTGATTACATGTACTGGAGCTATTGATTGTATTCGCAACTAAGTGTTGAATTGGCATCATCCCTGCCCTAAAGGGGGTTCCACTTGTGAAAGAGGGTTTCACTTGTGAAAGGGGGTTCCACTTTTGAAAGGGGGTTCCACTTAGTCTTCCCTAACCACTTTAACTCGCATATTGACTTTCCATGTATCTTTAACTTGTCCCAAAAATAATAAAGTTGCTCCCGACTTGTTGGCAGTTTATTTATGTTTTGTTAAAGGGGAAAACCTTTCTAATTTGTTTCAGCAAATTGCATTGTCATCATCCAAAAAAACCATTCAAGTCTTTTTACCACTTTTTCGCTTGTTTCATTCAATTGAAATCCTTTTTCGGGTCTCGACCACAGACACTTTTCGATTCCTTTTCTTTTTCGATTAAGAATCTTCACTTTTTTCCCCATTTCCCCCCACTACTATTATTTCAACACGTTATATTTTTTTTGTATTTTTCTAGTATAGCTTAATATACTTTCCAAGTTTCAATTACATAGCTTAATAAATAGCCGAGATATTGATTTTTAGGTGTTTTCCTTCGCACCACCCCTGACCCTCCCCGTTAAAATAATTAGTCTCCCTCTAAGCTGATTCCGGTGGAACTATGTGCCACCTTAATAGCCCCAAAATATAAATTTTTTACGATAGGTAATTTCGAACATATAATCATTTGAAAAAACAATTCGGTCGACTATTTGTTTTTAGTCCCCCCTTTTCGAACGCCAATGGATAAAAAAATTAAATTATCTTTAGAGTTTGTCCCACAATCCTCTCTATATCTCTCCTGATTTTCAACTTCCTTTCTGCATTCGTGGTGGAGATATTAGTAAGTGTAATTTTTGACTTTTTCCCTCCCCCCGCCTCCCACTTCCACTGAACTCCTTCCAAAATTTAGAAAGTAGAGCTCACTTACCCAATCAACAATCCATTCAAAAACGAACATTCTACCTTTAACGGTCTCGAAGATATGAGTCCACATGTACGGCGTACGGCGGACGGCGGGACGGATTTTTTTTTTGCATTTTACTTTATTATTCTAATAATAAAGTATTGTGATCGACACAGAAAAAAAAAATTTGCTACCCTGAAATTTTGTTTTTTCGCGTTTCATGACTAAATTAGCCTAAAAATGCAAAAAAAAACCGTCCCGCCGTACGCCGTACGCCGTCCGCCGTACATATGGCCTCATATCTCCGAGACCGTTAAAGGTAAAATGTTCGTTTTTGGGTGGATTATTGATTTGATTTGATTTCCGAAAAGGGGGGGGGCTAAAACAAATTGTCGACCGAATTGTTTTTTCAAATGATTATATCTTTGAAATTACTTACTGTAAAAATTCATATTTTAGGACCATTAATGTGGCATATAGTTCCACAGGAATCAACTTAGAAAGTGAGTAATTATTGTAAGGGGGAGGGTCAGGAGGGGTGCAAAGAAAAACATTTAAAAATTAATATCTCAACTATTTCTTAAGCTAAGTAATTGAAACTTGAAACATATATTAAGCTATACTAGGAAAACACAAAAAAAATATAAATGGTGAAATAATAGTAGGTGGGGAGAAATGGGGACATTTAAAAAATGGCGCACTTTTCAAAATTACAAATCCTTATATCTCAAAAAAGAGTACAGATATCAAATCGAAAATTTGTCAGATTGTAGAACTACATAGTTGTTAATTTATTTTAAGCTGGGAGGTGTAAGGGGAGAGAGGTGGTAAGCAAAAATGTCGAAAATTTTGAGTGAATTTTTAGGGCTCTGGTGAAAGATACAAAGTTTAAATTTTGCATGTAGATACATCTATTTGAAGTAAATAGAAAAATAATAATGATTTATTCCATAATTGTTATAAACCGACCCCCCCCGGTCTAACGTGCACAAGGTGTTTCATGTGCATTGAAAAAAACACATAAACTGAAAATTTTTGAGTGAAATTTTAAGGTAGAAACTTGAAAATTTGGGAAATGCATTTAAAAAAAATCCCTAAATAATCGCAATATTAACTGGTCAAAAACCTTTAAAACTTCGACCCCCTCCCATACATTTTTTCGACCATTTTCAAGAAATCAATTATCACTTAACTATTAAAAGCTATCAATTTGAAATTTTGCACAAAAACTTTTAAAAATTGTTGAAATAAAACTGCGTCAAAAGTTGATGATGATTTCAACCATTATTAAGAAATCAATTATCACCTAACTATTTAAAGCTATCAATTTAAAATTTTGCTTAAGATATTTTAAAAATAATTGAAACAAAATTGCGTAAAAAGTCTTGAAATCACTCTTGCCCTTCTACCCACTCCCATACAAGAGTACCTATATAATTCCGACCAATTTCATTAAATCAACTAATAACCAACGAATTAAAAGCTACGAGCTTTTAATTTTGTACAAGCACCATACAAGAGAAATGAAATAAAACTGCATCACAAATTTTATGATTTCATTACCCGCTCTACCACCTCCCATACAAATGATTGGTTTCGTGAATGTAAAATACACCAAATTTTATGAAAATTCTATGCAACTTCGTCTATGAAACTGACATTCTATGCAGAAAATATTGGACGTAATTGAAGCAATCAATTGAAAAATTATTGACATACATAGCTTCGCCGATGACAGCACCTTAGACTTCTCCTATCACTACAACAGTGCGTCCTTAGCACGATGTACTAGCTTAGTAGAACAACGTAGGTACATGGTTCAGTCATTGAATGACGACTTGGCAAAAATTCTTAGTTGGGGCAATAAGAATCAAGTTGAGTTTAATGCTTCGAAAACCCAGTGCTGTCTTGTGTCCCACAAACGTGACTCTATCCTTGACCCAATCACCTTCGGAGGTCAGCCACTAACCACTTCTTCAAGTGTTAAGATGTTAGGTATCCAAATCACAGATAATTTATCTTGGAACGACCATATATTTAACATCGCCAAGGAGTATCTAAATGCTTGGGCTACCTAAAACGATGTAAAAACTTCTTCACCGCTTCTGGGATATTAACAATTTATAAGGCCTATATTAGACCACGTCTTGAATTTAATTCCCACTGCAAAAACCCTTAATATCCCCGCTCCCTCTCCCTCATAAAAACCCAAACTTGTATAAACGAATGAAATATTGATTACATGTACTGGAGCTATTGATTATATTCGCAACTAAGTGTTGAATTGGCATCATCCCTGCCCTAAAGGGGGTTCCACTTGTGAAAGAGGGTTTCACTTGTGAAAGGGGGTTCCACTTGTGAAAGGGTTTTCCACTTGTGAAAGGGGGTTCCACTTAGTCTTTCCTAACCACTTTAACTTGCATATTGACTTTCCATGCATCTTTAACTTGTCCCAAAAATAATAAAGTTGCTCCCGACTTGTTGGCAGTTTATTTATGTTTTGTTAAAGGGGAAAACCTTTCTAATTTGTTTCAGCAAATTGCATTGTCATCATCCAAAAAAATCATTCAAGTCTTTTTACCACTTTTTCGCTTGTTTCATTCAATTGAAACATAAAATCCTTTTTCGGGTCTCGACCACAGACACTTTTCGATTCCTTTTCTTTTTCGATTAAAAATCTTCCCTTTTTCCCCTTTTAGATATTGATTTTTAGGTGTTTTTCTTCGCACCACCCCTGACCCTCCCCGTTAAAATAATTAACCTCCCTCTTCCGGTGGAACTATGTGCCACCTTAATAGCCCCAAAATATAAATTTTTTACGATAGGTAATTTCGAACATATAATCATTTGAAAAAACAATTCGGTCGACTATTTGTTTTTAGTCCCCCCTTTTCGAACGCCAATGGATAAAAAAATTAAATTATTTTTAGAGTTTGTCCCACAATCCTCTCTATATCTCTCCTGATTTTCAACTTCCTTTCTGCATTTGTGGTGGAGATATTAGCAAGTGTAATTTTTGACTTTTTCCCTCCCCCGCCTCCCACTTCCACTGAATTCCTTCCAAAATTTAGAAAGTAGAGCTCACTTACCCAATCAACAATCCATTCAAAAACGAACATTCTACCTTTAACGGTCTCGAAGATATGAGTCCACATGTACGGCGTACGGCGGACGGCGGGACGGATTTTTTTTTTGCATTTTACTTTATTATTCTAATAATAAAGTATTGTGATCGACACAGAAAAAAAAAATTTGCTACCCTGAAATTTTGTTTTTTCGCGTTTCATGACAAATTAGCCTAGAAATGCAAAAAAATCCGTTCCGCCGTACATATGGACTCATATCTCCGAGACCGTTAAAGGTAGAATGTTCGTTTTTGGGTGGATTGTTGACTGGGTAAGTGAACTCTATTTTCTTAATTTTGGGGGGCGTTAGAAGGAAGGGGGAGGCGGGGGAGGGAAAGAGTCAAAAACTACACTTTCTGATATTTCCAGTTGAAAATCAGTAGCGATATAGAGAATGTTGTGGGACAAACTCCAAAAATAATTTAATTTTTTTATCCATTGGAGGCCGAACAGGGGAGGCTAAAAACAAATTGTCGGCCGAATTGTTTTTTCAAATGATTATATTTTCGAAATTGCTTATTGTAAAAAATTCAGGACCATTAAGGTGGCATATAGTTCCACCGGAATCAACTTAGAAAGTGACTAATTATTGTAAGGGGGAGGGTCAAGAGGGGTGCAAAGAAAAACATTTAAAAATTAATATCTCAACTATCTCTTAAGCTATGTAATTCAAACTTGAAATATATATTAAGCTATACTAGGAAAATACAAAAAAAAAATAAATGGTGAAATAATAGTATGTGGGGGGAAATGGGGAACATTTAAAAAATGGCGCACTTTCCAAAATTACAAATCCTTATATCTCAAAAAAAGAGTACAGATATCAAATCGAAAATTTGTCAGATTGTAGAACTACATAGTCGTTAATTTTGGTAAAAATTTTAAGTTGGGAGGTGTAAGGAGAGGGAGGTGGTAAGCAAAAATGTCGAAAATTTTGAGTGATTTTTTTGGGCTCTGGTGAAAGATACAAAGTTTAAATTTTGCATGTAGATACATCTATTTGAAGTAAATAGAAAAATAATAATGATTTATTCCATAATTGTTATAAACCGACCCCCCCGGTCTAACGTGCACAAGGTGTTTCATGTGCATTGAAAAAAACACATAAACTGAAAATTTTTGAGTGAAATTTTAAGGTAGAAACTTGAAAATTTGGGAAATGCATTTAAAAAAAATCCCTAAATAATCGCAATATTAACTGGTCAAAAACCTTTAAAACTTCGACCCCCTCCCATACATTTTTTCGACCATTTTCAAGAAATCAATTATCACTTAACTATTAAAAGCTATCGATTTGAAATTTTGCACAAAAACTTTTAAAAATAGTTGAAATAAAACTGCGTCAAAAGTTGATGATGATTTCAACCATTATTAAGAAATCAATTATCACCTAACTATTTAAAGCTATCAATTTAAAATTTTGCTTAAGATATTTTAAAAATAATTGAAACAAAATTGCGTAAAAAGTCTTGAAATCACTCTTGCCCTTCTACCCACTCCCATACAAGAGTACCTATATAATTCCGACCAATTTCATTAAATCAACTAATAACCAACGAATTAAAAGCTACGAGCTTTTAATTTTGTACAAGCACCATACAAGAGAAATGAAATAAAACTGCATCACAAATTTTATGATTTCATTACCCGCTCTACCACCTCCCATACATAAAAAAATAAAATACAACGAATTTTATGAAAATTTTATGCAACTTCGTGTATGAAACACATTCTATACAGAGAATATTGGACGTAATTCAAGCAGTCAATTAAAAAACTATTAACATTCACCCACCCTTACTATCACCCCTCACTCCTCCCCTCATAAAATCGCAAACTTGCATAAATAAACGAACGAAATATTGATTATATGTACTGGAGCTTTTGAACGTTTCCGCAAAGTGTTAAATTGACAATTGCCCTGCCCAAGAACCCCCTTTCACGTAGTCTTCCCTAACCACTCTAACCTGCATATTGAATTTCAACGCATCCGCAACTTGTCCCAAAAATAATAATGTTTCGCCCGACTAGGCTAATTTAGACATGAAACGCGAAAAAAAAATTTCAGGGTAGCAAATTATTTTATTTTTCTTATGTCGATCACAATATTTTATTATTAGAATAATAAAGTAAATTAAATCGGTTCAGATTTGGGCAAGTTAAAACGTTTGCGAAACTCGTCGGTTCTAAAACCTCCGATTTTGTTAGTAGAAGTTTTTCTTGGTACGTGTTCTAACGATAAGATGAGTTCATTCTGAACAGTAGGGCTTTTTTGCTCAGGAATCATATCCGAAACACTTTAAATATAAATAACTTATTAATAGGTAATTCTGTGTAATTGGTCGAAAATCAAATCTTGGCAACAGGGAAATTTCAAGTTTTCATAATTAATGAATTGCTGACGTTGTCAAGGATAAATTTTAGTGGATAGGAGAGTTTTCAAAAGGACTCGTAATTGAAGAGGTTGAAAGTCAAGGTGTGATGCCAATGTCGATTAATTAAGGGTTAGTCGTTCACGATTAAACTTGAAACTCGGAGTTTATATAATAAGCAAGGAAATATGCAAGTTAAATAAATTTATATCTTTGAGATTATCACTGAAAATTTAAAAAAAAAAACTTATAATGAAATACAGAGTGTATCTACAGTTCATAAATTTAGGGATCACTAATGAATTGCGTAAAACAAAATACTGTGTACCTAAAAAAACAATGGAAGTTACTGGAAATATCTGGATTAATGTTTTACATTAAATATTACAGCTGAACTGCTAATTGCTCAACAAAAAGGAATCATTCATAAGTGTCGTACGCCGATTTTTACAATTTTCATATTTTTTCGGCAATGATGAGCACCCCCCTAAAGTTTGACGAATAATCGACTGAACTTTCGATTTCCGTAGAAGCACTCGATGAATTTCAGTCATACTTGGCAAGAATATATACCGTTTGAGCACGATCCAAAAGCTATGTCGTCTGATAAGGGTGCATCTCCATAAAGGGATAACCCAGTCTAAATTTTTTTAATTTTTAGTTTTTCTGTACACACATAGTCTGATTTGAATAAAAACAAGGTGACGTTAATGCATACATAAAATAGAGTTTCCATGTTTTTGATTTTTTTTAAATACTGCTATAGGTGTTTGTTAAAGACGGAGTGTATGTGGACTTCAGTTTCCCGATCAGATCACGCCGTGACTATTTTGTATGATTATTTTCTAAACTTCGGGGGTGTGTTTCACTCTTTAAATGCTCATCGCTGCTGATAAAAAAATACGTGTCCCATAGATTTCTTAGAGCTCTACAACGTATATGAAAATTGTCAAAATCGACGTGAGAAACTTGGGAATGTTTCGTTTTATTAAATTATAACATTTTAATGAGAAATATAGTGAACAAAGTTGGACCTAGTAATTATTATAGAAAGGAGCACTTAGGCAGAACAATTTTTTATTTAAACTGTTTTTATTCCGTATTATTATCTACAATGTCAGACATTCAAGGGACTGTGGAGAGGGGCATATGGGAGGTTGGTTGCTCCTTACCCAGTTTTTGTGGATACTTGTACAGGGTTTTCCAATAAGAGGTGTTATTTTGAAACTTTTCCCGTAAAAGATCAATGGTTTCGGTGCTTGTGTGGCACGTAGCGCCTTCTTGTTGAAAGTAAACGTTGTCCAGATCAATATCATCCAATTCCGGCCATAAAAAATCATTAATCATCTCTCGATAGCGCAATCCATTCACCGTAACTGTTGCTCCAGCCTCATTTTCGAAAGTAAGGTCCAATGACCCCGCCGGACCATAAACCGCACCAAACAGTCACACGTTGAGGATGGAGAGGCTTTTCAACAATAACTCTTGGGTTTTTCGAGCCCCAGATGCGACAGTTTTGCTTGTTGACGTAGCCACCGAGGTGGAAATGGGCCTCATCAGTCAAGAATAGTGAATTTTAATAATATGAATTTTAATAATGTGAATTTTAATAATTTCAATGCGTTGTTGAAGTGTGTATCGTTCCATTTTTATTAATGGCGTAGTTTCTACTTGTCAAATGTAAAAGTGACATCTACCGAAATAGCGGGCTATTCAAAATAACACCTCATATAGAATAGCCCTATATATGCAATGTGTATTTTTATTGCCATTGATTTTTTCGACCTGCATCGAATGTAGATTGGCCTGAAATGTGATATGTACTGAACACGGAAAACCATAGATGTAATTCTCTAGGAAACGCATTGGCTTATGGAGCCCATTGAGAATTTTGAAGCAAAACCTGTACGTGAATAAAATGATTCTTGCCTTCTACCGACCGCTCGCAGGTACCCTAAAACCAGTAAATTTTCTCTTAGCCCAACGAAAAAAAAAAGTAAAAGTGCTTCAACAAGCCAATGCTATTTTGAGCCGCTCGGGTCTCATCCTATTTCTCCGATGTTACGATCAAGTCAAGCTGAATCGAACTACCATTTTTGTACGTGGTACGAACGAAAAAAAAAGCGCGCGAACTACAGTGGCGGACAAAAGTCTACGGCAGCACCTTATATTGAGGTTCTAGTTAATTGGAAGCTTTAATCAAAACTCCATTGATGCACATTTTTTCAGTAACGTACATACATTAATAAAAAAAAAACTTTTCATAAAAAACTTAAAGAGAAATTCATAAAAACATAAAAAATTGAATGGACAAAAGTTTACGGCAGTCAGTGCTGGCTGACTTATACACAAAAATTTTCCAACTAAACGTATCGGAATTTTTAAAATTATTTCAAATTCCTGTTAAGACCCCCTATAGGGGCATAGGACAGAAACAACTCTCTTCCACAAGGCGCGATCCTGAGCATCGGCTTTAAGCTGTTGCCAGGACTTGTTTATTCCTCTGGCCTCCTGCTCAACTGCTCGCTTCCATGTGTTACATGGTCGACCAACCCGACGTCTTCCTTGAGGGTTATAATCCAGAGCCTGTTTTGCGATGTTTTGCTCTGGTTTCCTCAAAGTATGACCGATCCACTGCCACTTTCGCCGTTGAATCTCAATACCTATTTTAGTCTGGCGAGTTGTACTCCAAAGTTCGTCGTTGGAGATCACTTCTTAAAATTATTTGCTGGCTTAATACTTGGTTGGACCCCCTTTAGCATCAATCACTGCTTGCAGTCTTCGGGGCATAGAGGCAACTAAATTACCAGTTTCTGTGGATGTAATTTACTTTCATTCTGTAATGAGTGCTTCCTTCAACAAATTTTTATTTTTTATGCAACATTTCCGAATTTTCCGCTCCAGAAGCTCCCATACATGTTCTATTGGGTTTAAATCCGGGCTTTGGGGAGGCGTATTCAGCTGCCTGGGAGCGTAATACAACAACCAATTCTTGACGAAAAGTGCTGTGTGCTTCGGATCATTGTCCTGTTGAAAAGTCCAACTCCCTCCAAAGTACAACTTCTCAACAGGTTCTTGTAAACATAGCGATCCATAGTATTTTCAACAATAATCCAATCTTCCGACCCCAAGCGCAGCTATGGCTCCCCAAACCATAACATTACCTCCACCGTGCTTGACAGTAGGAATCAAATTTTTGGTCTCTAAAGCCGTATTCTTTTTTCTCCATATTTTACTGCGACCATCACATCCGAACATGTTGAATTTCGACTCATCGGTAAAAAGAACACGATTTTAAAAATCATTGTCCTTGTTGATATAGGCCTTAGCGAACTCTACGCGCAGAAGTCGGTTTTTGGCGGATATTAATGGTTTTTTACGCTTGCTTTGAAACCCATTAGAATTTAATGCTCTCGAGATTGCTCTTGCATGGACATCATTTTTCCTTACCGCAGCCACTTGTTTCACCAAATCTGGAGCACTTATTTTTGGACGTTTGTTCACTTCTTTTAAAATTGAACTAATGTCTCTGCGCGAAAGCTTTTTCGGTCAATCAGTTCGTGGCTTATTTTCAATGGAACCACTGTTTTCAAAATTTTCGATAATTATATAAACAGAACTTCGTTTTAGTTTCTGTAATTTAGCAATTTCCGAGCACGATTTATTGTCTTTTTTATACTGGACGACCAAATTTCGGACATCACTAGAAATTTCTTTTCGCGATGACATTTTGCGGTCCTTGCAGTTCGAAACTAGCGATAAACCTATAATAGAGTTGCAACTGCACATGTACTGAATGGCAGTAGAGCAAGTAAAAAAATTTCGAAGAAATACCGTTAGGTTTAGTCGGAAATTTTTTGTGTATAACTCAGCCAGCACCGACCGCCGTGGACTTTTGTCTAAAAAAATGTTTGAAGTAAGTTTACTTTATTATTCTACTAATAAAGTATTGTGATCACAGAAAAAAAAAATTTGCTACCCTGAAATTTTGTTTTTTTCACGTTTCATGACTAAATTAGCCTAAAAATGCAAAAACAAATCCGTCCCGCCTCACGCCGTACATATGGACTCTTATCTCCAAGACCGTTAAAGGTAGAATGTTCGTTTTTGTGCAGATTGTTGATTGGGTAAGTGAGCTCCAATTTCTAAATTTTGGGGAGTGTTAGGTGGAAGGGGGAGGCGTGGGGAGAGAAAGAGTCAAAAACTACACTTGCTAATATTTCCACCAGGAATGCAGATAGGAAGCTGAAAATCAGCAGAGATATAGAGAGGGTTGTGGGGCAAACTACAAAAATAGTGTAATTTTTTTATCCATTGGCGTCCGAAAAGGGGGGGGGGGGGCTAAAAACAAATTGTCGGCCGAATTGTTTTTTCAAATGATTATATCTTTGAAATTACTTATCATAAAAAATTCATATTTTGGGACCATTAAGGCGGCATATAACATAGCTCCACCAGAATCAGCTTAGAGAGAGGCTAATTAACTGCAAGGGGAGGGTCAGGGGAGGTTAAAAAAAACATTTAAAAATGAATATCTCAACTATCTCTTAAGCTATATAATTGAAACTTAAAACATATATTAATCTATACTAGCGAAATACGGAAAAAATATAACCTTTGGAAATAGTAGTGGGGCATATGGGGTGCATTTTAAAAATGGCGCAATTTTCAAAATTACAAATGGTTACATCTCAAAATTGAGTACACATATTAAATTGGAAATTTGTCAGATTATAGAACTAAATAATTATTAATTTTGGTAAGCATTTTGAGTTGGGATGTGTAAGGGGATGGAGGTGGTCAGCAGAAATGTCCAAAATTTTGAGTAATTTTTTTAAGGCTCTGGTGAAAGATACAAAGTTTAAATTTTGCATTTAGATACGTCTATTTGATGTACATAGAAAAATAATAATAACTTGATCCATAATTGTTATAAACCAACCCCCCCCCCGGTCTAACACAAGGTGTTTCATGTGCATTGAAAAAAACACATAAACTAAAAATTTTTGAATGCAATTTTAAGGTAGGAACTTGAAAATTTGCAAAATGTATGTAAAAAAAATCCTTAAATATATGAAATATTAACTGGTCGAATACCTGTAAAACTTCTACCCCCTCCCATACAAAACTATTTTTTTAACCATTTTCAAGAAATTCATTATCACCTAACAATTAAAAGCTATCAATTCAAAATTTTGCATAAGAACTTCTAAAAATAGTTGAAATAAAATTGCCTCAAAGGTTTTGAAATCGCGTATGCCCTTCTACCACCTTCCACAAAAAAAATATGATTTAAACGAATTTCATTAAATCAACTAATAACAAACAAATTAAAAGCTACGAAATTGAAATTTTGTACGAGTAGCTTACAAGAGAAACGAAATAAAATTGCATCACAAATTTTACGTTTCCCTTACCCGCTCTACCCACTCCCATACAAATGTTCGGTTTCGTGAATGTAGAATACACCGAATTTTATGAAAATTCTATTCAGCTTCGTTATTGAAACACATTCTATACAGAGAATATTGGTCATTATTCAAGCAATCAATTAAGAAGCTATTAACAGCCACACACCCTTACTATCACCCCTTCCGCTCCCCTCATAAGAACCCCAACTTGCATAAACGAATGAAATATTGTTAAATTAATAACAGCCCTGCCCAAAAATTCTCTTCCACTTAGTCTCCCAAACCACTCTAACCTGCATATTGACTTTCCATGCATCCGCAACTTGTCCCAAAAATAATAAAGTTTCGTCCGACTTGTTGGCAGTTTATTTTTAATGATGCGATATCAAATCTGCCAGCAGCTCGAACGCAACTTTATTATTCTTACTTAGTTACGGGGAAAGTTAATTTGCTGATTAGGGTGGATAGGGAAAACTAAGTTAAAAGGTGTTCTAGAGCAGGACTGTTGTCAATTATTTAACATTTAACTGCGATTACGATGAATAGCACCAGCATAAATTATCAATATTTCATTCGTTTATTAACACAAGTGTGGGTTTGTATGTGTTGGGGGTGGGGATTAGAAAAAAGGAGTGGGATGATATTAATAATTTTACTTTATTATTCTAATAATAAAGTATTGTGATCGACACAGAAAAAAAAAATTTGCTACCCTGAAATTTTGTTTTTTCGCGTTTCATGACTGAATTAGCCTAAAAATGCAACAAAAAAAAATCCGTCCGTTTTTAAGAAATTAATTATCACGTAACTATTAAAAGCTATCAATTTGAAATTTTGCATAAGAACTTATAAAAATATTTGAAATGAAATTACTTTAAAAGTTTTGAAATCGCACTTGCCCTTCGACCTCCTCCCATACAAAAGTATGATTTCGACCAATTTCATTAAACCAACTAATAACCAACAAATTAAAAGCTACAAACTTGAAATTTTGTACGAGTACCTTGCAAGAGAAGAGAAAGAAATTTCTTTCACAAATTTTGCAATTCCCCTACCTGTTCTACCCCCTCCCATACAAAATTATTTTTTTGAGAATTTTTAAGAAATCAGTTATCAGCTAACTCTTAAAAGCTATCCATTTCAAATTTTGCATGAAAACTTACAAAAATAATTGAAATGAAAGTTTTGCAATTGCGCTTGCCCTTCTACCCTCTCCCATACAAAAGTATCATTTCGACCAATTTCATTGAACCAACTAATAACCAACAAATTAAAAGCTACGAATTTGAAATTTTGTACGAGCACACTACATGAGAAAGGAAATAGAATTGCGTCACAATTTTTACGATTCAGCTACCTCCTCTACCTCGTCCCATACAAATTTTTGGTTTCGTGAATGTAAAATACATAGAATCTTATGAAAATTCTATGCAACTTCGTCCATGAAACTGACATTCTATACAAAGAATATTGGACGTGATTCAAGCAATCAACTAAAAAACTATTAACATCCACCAGCCCTTACTATCACCCCTCCCCTCACAAAACTCAAACTTGCATAAATAAACGAACGAAATATTGATTATATATACTGGAGCTTTTGAACGTTTCCGCAAAGTGTTAAATTGATAACTGCCCTGCCCAAGAACCCCCTTTCACTTAGTCTTCCCTAACCACTCTAACCTGCATATTGACTTTCCACGCATCCGTAACTTGTCCCAAGAATAATAAAGTTTCGCCCGACTTGTTGGCAGTTTATTTTAATTAATTCCTGGAATTACATTCATAATTCGCTGTATATAGAATGTTAGTTTCATAGACGAAGTTTGAAATCATTTCTATGAAATTTGGTGTATTTTTTTATTAATGAAACCATACATTTGTATGGGATGGGAGTAGAGCAGGTAAGGGAACCGCAACATTTTTGAAGCAGTTTTTTTTCGCTTCTCTTGAAAGATGTTCGCACAAAATTTCCAGTTCGTAGCTTTTAATTTGTTTATGATACTTTTGTATGGAAGGGGCAGAAGGTCGAAGGGAATTTCATGCATCTTTTTTGATTCATCTTTGTTATAAATATTATTAGTAATTAATATCTTAAACTTATGACTTTTCTTTTTTTTTTTAATTAATGTCGCAAATTTTTAAGTTTCTAGCTTAAAATTAATAAAACCGCCTCTACTTTACCTCGATTATTGCTCCCTTTGTTTAATACGTCCCTTAAGCAATCCATTTTTTCTATATTCTTAAATTGGCGCATATAACACCTATTTTTAAGTCTGAAGATAGATCTGACGTTCGTAATTACAGAGGAATAAGCATTTTATCATCTATTGGCAAGATTTTCGAAAAACTTGTTGCAGGAATACTAATAGAAACCGTAAGTCCTTTTATTTATCCCTGCCAACATGGCTTCCTAAAGAGTAAGTCAACTGTTTCCAATAGTCACATACGGATCAACGGTATGGTGGACTAAAACGTTGCAAAGAAAAGCACAGCTCACGCTACAAAAAATCCAAAGGCTAGCTTGTCTTGGCATCACAGGTGCGATGAAAACCTGTCCCACAGCGGCAATGGAAATGTTACTTAACATTCCTCCGATACATCTCCAAATAAAAAGGGAAGCTATCAAAGGAGTGTTACGCTTACAAAGGGAAAACAACTATAAACCAGGGGATTTTAGAGGCCACCTCAAAATCCTAAATAACCCAAAATGGGAGGCTCTAGCCTCCACTTTGTCGGACGAAATGCCGACAAAATATAACTTTGAAACCCCTTTCAAGGTTATTATTGGTGAACGCACGGACTGGCAATCCACATCACCTGAAATGACAGAGGGTTCAACCATCTGGTACACAGACGGTTCGTGCACCTCTGAGGGGACGGGAGCTGGAGCTAAGGGACCTAACTTCTCGGTTTCAAAATCACTCGGCAAAGAAGCCACAATCTTCCAGGCTGAACTAGTGGCAATCGAGCTATGCATCCAAGAAAACATAAGGAGAGCTCATCGCAACAAACCAATTTATATCCTCTCGGATAGTCAGGCAGCTCTAAAAGCCCTATCATCCAACAAACATGGATCGAAGCTAGTTTGGGACTGCCTTCAAGACCTAATAATCCTGGGAAAAAGGAATGACGTAACCTTAATGTGGGTGCCAGGACACGTAGGAATTGAGGGAAATGAGGAGGCAGATCGCTTAGCAAAAAACGGTGCGGAAGAAAACTTAATTGGCCCAGAACCTTTCTGCGGAAAACCAAAAGGATTTCTTAACTCCTCAATTAAAAAGTGGGTCCAAGAAGAACATATAATCCACTGGAATAGACTTCCTGGTTTATCAACCTCGAAAAAATTAATCCTACCACATAAAAACAAAGTGGAGGATATCCTGAGATTCAGCAAAAGGGACATCAATACTCTAATCGGGCTAATGACGGGGCATAGTGGAGTAAACCATCACCTCAAAAAAATGGGCTAGCTGAAACCGACATATGTCGTCTCTGTCTCGAAGACTCGGAAACGACAATACATATCCTATGCCACTGCGAAGCAATGGCCTTTGATGTAATTGACCGCGGTCTGCTGCTATTCAAGTTAGAGCGTTATGAAATTAGCGGTATTTTTTTTAAGTGGTTGAAGTCTTACTTGGTGGATCATACACAAAGACTTAGATTTTCATCGCATCTAACCAAAATGACTAGAGTCTCCTCTGGCGTTCTCCAAGGTAGCATATTGGGGCCCCTTTTGTTTATGGTATAATTTTTATTAACGACGTGCCATTACTCTTAAACGAATGCAACTTATCCTTTTATGCTGATGACTTAAAAATCGAATCGAATAGACATTGCATCATATTGCAAAGCAATATTAATATTTTATCAGAATGATGTTTGAATAACGCTATTCAATTGAATGTTATTAAATGTTCAGTAATAACATTTTCTAGAAAAAAATCTGGTACTTCACGTTTTGTCTATGATATTAGTAATTAAAATTTAAAACGTGTCTCTCAAATCAAAGATCTTGGAGTAATATTTGAGGCTAATTTGTCTTTTAAATCCCATATACAGGGTGTTTGGTACTCCGTGCACCACCTTGTAAGGATTATTCCTAGATATATTTGGAGAAAAAAATTGTTCTACGGAGATGGTCAATTTTCAATATCCGCGGAGATACAGGGTGATCAAGAAAAGGCTTTCGGACCTTAACCCTCACTCACTCAAAACGCTATATCTTGAAAACTAATAATCACAATTCAAAGTGATATAACTTGTTTTTTAGGGAATCAAATTACCTTTCATTTGGTGCAATAGTCCGTATTGTAACTGTACCCAATCCTGACGTATTTGCCTCAGAATACAAATTTTTGATACTTTGACCCTCAAAACTCTGGGATCAATGTAGTTTTTCTCAAAAAAACGCATTATAAAAATGTCATTTTAATTATGTTTTTTTATGTGTCATATTTTTACTTACAAATGATGCACACATACTTATGACTTAGATTTTCCCGTTTTAAAAACTGCCTGAAATGTTGTTAAACTGAAATATTCTTATATTCTTATTGTCCTTTAATTATTATTTAAATTATCGAGGAATGTCCTTTAATTAGTATTTAATTTATCGAGGAAATGAATTAAATTAAAATGAGTTTCAACACAACTAGGTGCAACACTTTGCCTTTTTTAATGGGTTACCTAACAAAATGAAAAGCGTATAAAAGCAAATCTTACTTCATATTTTGATCAGTTCTAGTTACATTGTTAAAAGTACAAGGTGTCACTAAAATTTAGAAAATAATTTCGAAATGCCTGAGTACACGAATGAAGAATATGCAGACATCATTTTCATTTATGGGGAGTATCAGGGAAATACACGAGCGGCGCGATCTTTGTATCATCAGAGATTTCCTAATCGTCGGATACCTTACAGGAGAGTATTCCAAGAAGTTTACAGAAAGATTCGGGAAACAGGCAGCTTTAGGACAAGCAGATTAAATGCAAATCCTGAGCCGATAATCGCTGTTCCAACCGATGAAGGAATACTACATGCAGTTCAAAATGATCCATCAATCAGTATCCGACGCTTGGCATTGCAGTTAAACGTCTCTACGTGGAAAGTTTGGAGTGTCCTAAAAGCAGAGCGTTTGTATCCCTACCACCACACACCAGTGCAGGATTTTTGATTTGCCCAAAAGGATGAAGTTTTGCAATTGGCTCCTTGAACGACAACTAAGTGACGAAAATTTTATGAACAACATTCTTTGGACGGATGAATCCCAATTCACCAGGGACGGCATCACAAACTTCCACAACTTACACACCTGAGCTGAGAACAATCCACATAGAAGAAGAGAGGCATCAATTCAGCACAGATTCAGTATCAATTTATGGGCAGGTGTGATTGGTGACGATTTCATTGGTCCTATTAGGCTTCCGCCTACCTCAAATAGTTCCAATTACTTGCATTTTTTGACAAATGATCTACAGGAGTTATTGGATGATATGCCACTGCAACGATTGGCTTCCATGTTTTACCAACACGATGGTGCTCCAGCTCATTACGGCCGACAAATCACAGATTGGTTAAATTCCAATTATAGCAATCGCTGGGTCGGTAGAAATGGACCGATACACTGGCCTGCAAGATCTCCTGATTTAACTATTATGAATTTCTTTGTATGGGGACGGATGAAGGACCTTGTCTACGCAACGGAAGTAGTAACGTTGCAGGATCTAAACACCAGAATCGATGCGGCAGCAGTTGAGGAGTATGAACACAAAGAGAACACTGACAAAATGAGCTTTAGCGTGCATTCAAATTGAAGGTGGCCATTTTGAACACTTATTGTAATTAAGGATATTTGAAATAAACCATAAAAACCATTCTTAAGTTCTTTTAGTTCAAGTGGAGAGTGCTGATCAACATATTCTTGTTTTTTTTTGATAAAAGTGCTAAATTATTGGAATGATAGTTTTTGCTAAACAATGAAACTTATGCCATGCAAGTGTATATATCTTTTGTAGGCAATAATATGGCACATAAAAAAACATAAAAGAATTATGATTGGGCATAAAGCCCAATCATATGATACTCTAGATGAAATGGGAAAGAGTTCAATGTACCGGAAAATATGTCGCCTACAATTCTTTTAAATAATAAATAGTGACTTTTGTATGGGAGGTGATAGAATGAGAGGAGGAAGGTTTGTAATTTTTGGATATGACACCTAATGTGGTATGCAAAATATTTCGTGCTGAATTTAAGGTTTGTAGCTTTCACTATTTTCAATTGGACATAGTTTTCCTGAAATTGAGGCATTTGTATGGGAGGTGGCAGAGGAAGTGGAGCATTTAAGAGGATTTTGAAACTGCTTATCATGATCATTATCACCACGGTTTAATTCAATTTCAAATTCGATAGTTCTAATGTGTTCGAAGAAGAAATGCTTCACTTGAATTTATAATACAGATATTTGTATGGGAGGGGGTAGAAGGAGTGAAGGGGAGCTGATAATTTTTTTTAGAAGTAGAAGGAGTGCACGGATCAAAACACATTTTTTTCTCGTTATTGGTATTTCTATTTTTATACTTTATGCAAAATATCAAGTTGATAGCTTTAACAGTATCGAAGAAAAATAATTTAATTTAAATTTCAAAATTTCGTGAAATTTGTATGGGAGGGGGTAAAAGGAGTGCGGTGAAGTTTATAATTTTTCCAATTCTGATTGGAATTATAATAAAATTAATTTCAGCAAAAATTCGTTTTTATAACCTTGCTAGTTTCAAAGAAAATCGAAAAACTGCATTTTTCAAAATTATGCATTTGTATGAGAGGGGGTAGAAGGAGTGACGGGATCGGATCAATATTCCGTCATATTAATGACATCTGTATCGTAATACTTTGACCCAAATTTCAAATCGATAGCTTAAATTGTTTCAAAGAAAAATCAATTTCTGAAAATTTCGGAATTTCGTGAAATTTGTATGGGAGGGGGTAGAAGGGGTGGGGGATATGGCCCGTTCACGAACTTAAAGTTTCTTTTTTGCTAAAAATGACACAAAACGAATTTCAGCACGATAGCTCAAAGCGTTCGAGAGTTATGCTGTAGACAGACGGACAGACGGACAGACAGCAACTCGGAATCGAAGTTTTTGAGCGACAAAAAATATTTCTGTACCCTTGGCGGCTCTGTGCGCGCATTATTTCTTAGCGTTACAAACGGTAAGGCAAACACAATATACTCTCAGATTTCATCTAGAGTATAAACAAAATTAAAATGACATTTTTATAATGTGTTTTTTTGAGAAAAACCACATTGATCCCAGAATTTTGAGGGCCAAAGTATCAAAAATTTCTGTTCTGAGGCAAATACCTCAGGATTGGGTACAGTTACAATGCGGACTATTACACCAAATGAATTCGATTCCCTAAAAAACAAGCTATAACACTTTGAATTCTGATTATTAGTTTTCAAGATATAGCGTTTTAAGTGAGTGAGGGTAAAGGTCCGAAACCCTTTTCTTGGTCACCCTGTATCTCCGCGGATATTGAAAATTGACCATCTCCGTAGAACAATTTTTTTCTCCAAATATATCTAGGAATAACCCCTTACAAGGTGGTGCACGGAGTACCAAACACCCTGTAGATAAAATTTCAATGTTATGGCTTTGCTAGGTTTCAGAAAAATGAGAGTCGAAAAATTTAATGACCCACACCTCTTTTCTGTGCGCTGTTGTTGCCTCTGCTCGAATATGCAAGTTTTGTTTGGTCACCTTCTACTCAAATCGACTCGCACAGAATTGAAAGAGTACAGGTTTAATTTCTACTGTTTGCTTTACGAAGTCTTCGATTTAGTAGCTACCCTCTTACAAATGTCGGCTACTTCTGTTCAATATGACCACTCTCGAGAGAACTATCGAAACGCGCCTCTAGTGTCCCATAGAGTAACTATAAGTTTGGCAAAGCTGAAGCCCTGTTTTTTTTTATACGTTCTGAACATCAAGAACTGTGCGCATTTTGAAATACTTAACTAAAAAGTCACAAACAAAAATTTTGAAGCAACAACTCATCTTATAGTGATTTCTATTCGGCAAAAAAATGTGACCCGTTTTTGCCCTTAACATTTTTTCTAGCAGTTCCTATGTTCTATCAAGGCCCTCTAGAAATACCAGGCCGTAATGCTGAAAACAATGACGTAGAATACCAGGTTTTTCTGAACTATACCTAAGGTGTCCGAGCACGTCGGAGCTCTTCCCAAGTATGAGATTTGTCAGTTTGACAATTCGATTCGACATGTCGTGGCGGTCGGCTTCTGCATGTCAGGATTCGCGTCGCGCCTGTTTATTAATAATATTTAATATTTTATATCTATTCACCATTGTGCTGAAAATAAAATTGAAAACTATCAATTTTAAATAAATTTACCTACCTACTACTTATTTTTCATATTGGCGCGAATCCAACATCGAAGTCTCCGCAAAATGTCAGTCAAGAGAACTGTCAAAGCACAACGTCATCACTGACGTCATCAAAAACCTGCTATATTTCCTGCAGCTGCTGTAAAACAGCCTTTTAGAGGGCCTTGGTTCTATTGTAAAAAAAAATTCTGCCCTGCTAGAAAAATGGTTTGCGCACTAGGTAAAACTTGACCTGAAAATGCACATTTCTTGCCCCGAATTTTTCGGCGGTGCAACTCAATTGACCTGTAATGTACAACAACATGAAAAAAATAAATCCTTTGACAACATCGGCAACAAATTCTTACGGAGAGATCTTACTTAAAAGGACTTAAAACTTTACATGAAGTATGCAATATGAGTGCATACGTAACTTTTCTTAATTTTTCCAAAATTTTCACAGGATCGTTTAGAACTAACAAGACAAATTAAACCGGTTTGTTATGACAGTTTCGAAAGGCAATCAGATGTTCAGTATGCTTCAGCCAACATGATAAAAAAAATGCAAAAAACTTGCACTTAAAGTGTTCTATTGTAAATTGACCTGACTGACGGAACTGAGAAAAATTAGTGCAAAACTGCAATAATTTTGCATTTTAAAGGGCAAAAACGGGTCACATTTTTTTGCCGAATAGAAATCACTATTAGGGTGCATAAAATTGGCAAAAGAAAACCACTAAACTCACCACTCCACGAATGGTGAAATGGGGACGGTGAATTCGCAGGTGTCGATTGTGACATTTCTGCAATACTCTACCTCTTGCATGGAGGTACTTTACTCTAGAGATACTCGATACACACTAACACTCCTGTCCTAATAGAGTTTGGACAATGCTCTAATACCAACAGTTAAGACTGCGTTTAGAAGCACAAGAAGGCAACATAAGAAATACGAAAATCAGCCAAACTTGAGTTTGACCGATTTCAAATGTACCGACACGAGCGAAAACTTGCGTTAAACTACAAGTTTTTTGAATAGAATTCTTATTAAAATCGAAAATAAATATGACTTTCATAAATAACAATTCAATTTGATTGTGTTTACTTCATAAAAGAAAAAAAATTGAGAAAATTCAAATTTCGAGCGAAATTTCCCGCGCGATCGCTGTACATGCATTGTCCAAACTCAAAGCTTTCTACATATCAAGCTAGGCAGAACTGACGTGGCGGCCATCTTGAATGCGGGTCAGCAGGTGTGACGTCATGGATTTTTCCATTTCAAAAGACCACCTGTATTATTTTTGACGAACTTGTAAAAACACGTTTTACCAAAAACAACAAAAAAGCATAATTACATCAAATTAAGCACGGAAATATTACGCGAGTGCATACTTTTCATAATAACTCAAATTCTACAGTTTTCTGTGTGATAAATAACCGGAGAATTCTGCACAATATGAGTGACAGATTTTCTTCGGTGTAAGAAACCGAGATTTAACTTTGATCGCAATTTTTTCAATTAAAAATTTATTGCACTGATATCAATGTGTAATAGTTACATGACGAGCACTATTAATAAACTATCTTAGAAAGCAGAACTATCTGTAATACTGCATTTACGAATAAGCGCGATTCTTACGAAGCCCACCGTGTCTGCTCCATACAAAAGCGAGAACTGTCATTTTTGTTATGACTCCAACGTGTTGTTGTTGGATTGACTTACATATATGGCTTTCTACTTTAGAGGGCTTTGCCAAACTCTATTAGGACAGAAGTGTTAGTGTGTATTACTCTAACAATACAGGGAGTAAAAGCAATATCAATTCGCGATGGTCGCACTCTATTTCTTAGAAATAACTGTAAGGATCATTTCGTTGATACATTTTAAATTTGTAGATTTCGTAGCATTCATACTTTTCAGGAAAATTGACTTTTTGTAAAGTTATTGATATATATATATATATATATGGTCCAACCATAATGCACGATGTTAATTGTGAGTCACACCTTAACGTCAAGTTTTTCGCCCAACTTAATTTGACATTTCTTTGTTTCAGTGTTTGACAAATTCAATCATGGAGAGGTACACAATTGAGCAGCGCGTTAAGGTTGTTGAAGCCTTTTACGAAGTGAATGGTGACTTTACAAAGAAAATCATCTTCAGCGACGAGGCACACTTTCACCTCGGTGGATTTTTTTTTTTTTTAAGTGACACCGGAACTAGAAGGGTTGCCCTTTTGTACTGAAGCACAGCTCCGGTGAGGGGGGAAGGATATTGGTTTTTGGGAATTTAGGGGATAGAGTCGTTAGTGGCTATGAATATTTCTCTTGAATTGCTGAATGTTGTAGTCATGCGGGAACACCGAGATGGGCAGCGAGTTCCATATTCGAACAGTCCGGTTTAAAAACGAATCACGAAATTTGACAGTGCGACCGAAGATGGGGTTGAGAGAATACGTATGAGCGCGCGAAGCAGCGCTAGTATTACGGGGTAAGGGCATGCATGGGGCATGAGATTAAAGATTTCGTCCGATCACCATTGTAGTAGCGATACAAAAGGGTTAGGGAGCTTACAGTTCGTCTATGCTCAAGTGAATCAAGCGAAGAAGTGATGACAGAATCTCCTATAATTTTAATAGTCCGAGACTGGATTCCATCCAGATAGGAGAGAGAAGTTTTTGCAGCTCCCGCCCACAGGTGGGAATTAAATTCAAGACGTGGTCTAATATAGGCCTTATAAATTGTTAATAGCCCAGAAGCGGTGAAGAAGTTTTTACATCGTTTTAGGTAGCCCAATCATTTAGATACTTCCTTGGCGATGTTAAATATATGGTCGTTCCAAGATAAGTTATCTGTGATTTGGATACCTAACATCTTAACACTTGAAGAAGTGGTTAGTGGCTGACCTCCGAAGGTGATTGGGTCAAGGATAGAGTCACGTTTGTGGGACACAAGACAGCACTGGGTTTTCGATTACTGAATATTACAAAAGCAATGGATAGGATCCCGAAAGTTTGGGTTGCAAATTTTTAAATAAAAACACTCCTTTCTGTTCTAAGAGACAGTCGGAAGAGTTTTCAGAAGAAATCAGTACAGTGAGGAAAAAGTAGTTTAGCATACTCGCATTAGTTGCGAGCGCCATAATTAAAAAAAAGCAAAAAATAAATTATTATAAAACCAACAGGGATAAAAGGTCAGAAATTTGTGAATGCTTTCACGCATTAATCTTGCACTATATCTTTTAATTAAATTTTTAAAATATTTTGCTTTTTTGAAAAATTTTCAATAGCAATCAATCATTTAAACGCATACAACTGGTGGGAAAGCTGCAGGGCAGGCAGGGAAAATTTAAGAACACACAATATTCAGTTATAAGGTAAAAATTGTAGGGATAATAAAAAGCCATTTTATCTCTGCGACGCATTAAGAGTTATCGTGTAATGGGCATGATCCTACAAAAATTATTTTTGCATCTATTAAAAATAACGCTTAGAAGTTTATTTCGTTAACAAGCAGAATTGCCGCATTTGGGCAAATGAGAATCCACGAGTGATTGTTGAAAAGCCGATGCATCCACAAAGAGTGACTGTTTGGTGCGGTTTATGAGCTGGCGGCGTCATCGGGCCGTACTTCTTCGAAAATGAGGACGACCAAGCAGTTACCGTTATCATTTCGCTATCGCGAGATTCATTATCATTTCGCTATCGCGAGATGATAACGGACTTCTTGTGGCCAGAAATTGAGGATATGGACCTAGACGATATGTGGTTCCTACAGGATGGTGCCACTTGCCACACAGCCAACGAAACAATGGCTCTTTTGCGCGAGAAATTAACATCGTGCGTTTTGGTTGGACCACCCACGTTCTACGGAAAAAAATGCAATTATATCCGTTTATGCTGTTTTTATTAATTTTCGGAAGTCCATGAAAATTAAGTAGCAAATTCTTCAATGAAATTCTAATTCTGAAAAGATTTTGAGGGTCTACCAAAAATGTTTTAGTCATTGATTTAACTCTAGCAAAGAATTTCAATGATTGTTTCGACATGTCGTTGCTATCAAAAATATCTCTTAGGAAAACTTTAAATATATTTTAATTCCGACTTACCTGATATATATTTTTTCACATCCATTTTTTTTTTTTTTGGTTACTACAAATATTTTTAATTTAATTATACATTTTTCGCTCTGACAGTTTCACAGCCGAATAAAAAAAAAATTAAATTATTCCTTTCTTTTATAATGTACATAGAAATATTTTTCATTACATGATCATGTTTTGAAATGTAAATGAAGCATAGAATGCATTTTAGGGCGTGAATTCATTTCGTACTAAGTGACAAAAGAGTAAAAGGCTTAAAAGCATGTTCAGTAGTGTTTCACACGAAGAAAGAATCTGAATTAAATATTTACAAGTTAATCAGTTTTTGAAACCAAACTGAAATGAAATCTCAGCAAATGATTTCATATAGACTTTGTTTATTGAAGTTTCTACTTCTTCTACAATAGCACTACAGCCCAAATCGGGACTTGGCCTCCTGACCTTCAGGTTCCTTAACATTTTTTCATTATTAATTGTGGAAGGGTTGTTAGACCTTCGCCCAACACTATCTACGAATTTTTCATTTTCGTAGATTCAGGTAACCAAAGTATATCCAAGCAGGCAGCGTGCTGGAATTGTGCATCAACCGGGATTTAAACTCACGACCTTCGCATTGTAGAACAACACGCTACCCACTAGGCTAAGCCCTAGCTATTGAAATTTTACCAAATTTTTAAACATAAATTGTACGTATGTACGCGGTAAGATTGTACGCATGCTGATGTGTTTGTTTCGAAAAGTTTTTTTCAGCTTGTCAACTCTGTACATCGTCTTACTCTGATCAAGATTGCTTCAATTCTCTTGTTTCCTTTAGTTCTCCTTTTATGGTAAAAGGTTGTGAGTTGTGATTAGAGTTACTGCATGAAGAAGAAAGAACAAGACACCTTAGTGAGTTAGGTCGACCTTTCAAAGCGGGCGCTTGTATTTTCATATAAGGGGTCTAAAAGCAAAACTCAAAATCTTTCCGTCTTTACAAATTTTTTTACAAACTGCAAAAAAACACTAAAATTATACAGTTGCATGTCAGCTCTAGTCGTACGTCTGAATGGCGATCGAGTGACGAAAGACTGGCGATCGAGTGGCGAAATTGTGGTGAAAAGCCCGGAATCGACGGAATCCCTGCAGAGCTCTTGAAAGAAGGTGGAACAGAGCTTACCAGTCGAATATTTAGATTAATTGTTAAAATTTGGAACACTGAAAAATTACCCGACGACTGGCGGAAAAGCATTATATGTCCGGTATACAAAAAAGGGTGACCGTTTGCGTTGCGAAAATTACAGAGGAATTTCATTGCTATGTACGTGTTACAAAATTTTGACTAAAATTATCGAACGAAGACTCAGTGAATACGCTAACAACATCATCGGAGAATATCAAGGTGGCTTCAGATCTGGACGATCGACAACGGACCAGCTATTCTCAGTAAAACAGGTGCTAGCAAAATGCTGGGAATACGATATTAATGTGCACCAACTGTTCGTCAATTTTTGCCAAGCATACGATAGTTTCGACCGTAATGTTCTGCACAGAATAACGATTGAACTAGGTGTCCCACCGAAACTAGTTCGGTTAATAAAAGCCACGATGGAAAACAATGAGTGCCAAATAAAAATCCAAAACGAGTTGACTCACAGCTTTCCAATGGAGTCAGGTCTTAAACAAGGAGATGGTCTCGCCCCCACGCTCTTTAACTTGGTGCTCGAGTATGTCGTCAGGAAAGCAACTTCAGTAACCTCAGTGGACACCAGAGGTACGCTACTCATAAAATCCGCACAGTTGGTGGCGTATGCAGACGACGTGGATATTCTGGCCCGATCAATACTTGGCGTTAAGGAGGTATTCCAGGAGTTGGAGTCGGCAGCGGGTGAAGTAGGGCTCAGGGTCAATGAAGCGAAAACTAAATACATAACCCAGACACGAAGGACTGTCCCAGAGAGGCAGAACATTACAATAGGCGAATACAACTTCGAGCAGGAGGATGAATTCGTATACCTGGGAGCCCTTCTCAATGAGCGACATGAAATTCAAAGAAGAATCACGGCAGCTAACAAAGCATTTTATGCGGTCCTTCCCATAATGAAATCAAGGAAGGTCCATCGAAACAATAAACTACGCATCTACAAGATATTAATTCGTCCTGTGCTGCTATATGGATGCGAAACGTGGACCTTGACGCGGTTTTCGGAGAAGTTAATCGACACTTTTGAGCGAAAAATTCTTCGGAAGGTATACGGAGCAGTTAAGGAAGGAGATGATTGGCGAATTCGATACAACCATGAGCTGTATCAACTATTTGACGACCCACCAGCATCTATAGTGATGAAACTGCGCAAGCTGCAATGGGTTGGCCACGTGGAATGAATGCACGAGGAACGAGTCCCAAAACGAGTGCTCAAGGGCAAAGCTCAATTTAACGGACCGCAGGGGAAGCCACGACCGAGTTAAGATTGGAAAATGACAGGGTCGGAGATTGGAAAGCGACAATTGGTGAATAAAAAAAGTGTTTATAAAAAGCGATAAATAAAACTTGACAATATTTTAAATTAAAGTGAACTTGTAGTTTGGTTTTTACTTGAAATACAGCGGTCCTTTGAGCATTTCAATAAATGATATCCAAAGCTAGAATTTTTTCCTTAATTATGGGATGGAGAATGTGAGTTTTTCTCTTAGACGATCCCTCATGTGTATGCGTGGTATGTGCCTGTGCAACTTTTCAGTGGTTGTTTCTCGCAAAAATCTTTTGTTTGCGGCACTTCTAAATGATTAAAAAATTTGTTAGGTTTCATGAACTGAAGTTCAGCGCGAAAATCCCTATTATTCAAATAAATGGCGCCAAATGAGATCAATTTCAAATCCCGGGGATTTCCCTAGCTATTCATTGTGAATGATTAAAAACTCACCACCATACCTCGAAAATTTGACATTTCTCTCGATTATTGTGAGGTTATAACTTAAATCGCGAATGCAATGTTTATTTTAACGAAATTGCAGTATTCCTGTAGTTTTTTAAGATCCACGATAAAACCAAACCATGTTAGTGCGGTGCAAAAAACATTTCTTCGGTGAGTGCAACTTCGAGCGACTGACAATCGCCTGAAATTCGCTAAAATTTTAATTCGTTTCCAGGTCACTGGCAGTGCGCCGCTATTCTGACTTGCCCAGACTTCGGCCTCATCCGTTCAAAGAGGGCAAGCTCCTGAAGAAAGACGAAATCCCGGCAGGCTACAACATCATCTACCGAGCCCCGATGCAATACTACTTCGCGGTCGCCCGTCATATAACCACAATCAGTGCCGTGCTTGTCGGAGGAATGGCGATCTTCGCGACCGTGTCAGGTTTGGAATTTCTGCACATGCCGACGGATATGATCTACGGCGGAATGGTTGCGGACGAGCATGATTTGAAATACTTTGCCATTGCGTTCGTCATTTTCGCCGTGGCAATGCGCTACATTGTTATGCGGTATCCACTGCGTATCTACCGGAATGACAAAAAGTGAGCCCTAGAGTTGAAGTATGAATTCTTATTGAGACTCTCCATTCTTTCATTCCAGGTATATTGCAGTCTTAGACGGCGAACTTCCGTTTACAAAACGCAAGTTGCATTTCGAGAAGGGCGACGTGAACGAAGTGGCCGTCTATGGCGTCATGCCGTGGCGGGAATCGTGGTACATGATCAAAGATTCGAAGCTGATTCTGCTGGCAGATTATTTTAAGACTCCGTCGGAGCTGCACACCATGATACGGCCGAAGGACTGTTAACCTGTTGTATATTTTAGGGTAATAAATTTGTTAATTATTTAACACTTTTCGAACAATTTTTTTCCTTTATTATACAAAAAATCACAAAAAACATTCAACTTGAACTACAGATCTAATCGACATACCATTTCGCTCGCTTCTTGCTTATCGCCGGCGTCTCACTGGAGCTCTTCGCGTCCAAGAGTTGCTTGTACTTGTTCACCAGCAGCGAGAAATTGTCCTTTTCGACCTTTTGCTTGCCCATTTTCGGTCGATCGATTTGCTTCTTTTCGATACGATGCAATCGCATCTCTTTTCGCTTCTTATCCTTGCGTTTCTGCTCGGACAATCGTTTCGTATGCTCTTGCGATTGTTCCTTGATCTTACGATTCGATCGCATGCGAACAAACGTGCCCGGCTTCGATGGCATTCCGACGAAATCATCGAGATTTTTCTCGCCATTGTTTTGTTCGGCTTTCTTGTTCGCCGATTGCGGTTTTCCGTCTTTTTGTAGTTTGGATTTATCGTCTTTTATCTCTGTCTTCTTTTTCGTTTTCCTGGCCTTTTGTTTTTCTAGCTTATCCTTATACGTAGGGTTGTTTTCAAGCGATCGTTTCAGTCGTTTCTCCTTGATATTGTGTACCGATCGATCTTCTATGCTGAAGGCAACAATGGGGCGCTAGAACGAAAATTTTGAGAAATAGGTGATTGAATTTCTTGTTTTCGTACTTACGGTGACCGATGAAAACACATTTGGATTGTTGTTTAATTTACGGAGTGCCGTGAGTGCTGCCTGGTGGGTTTTGAACGACATGAAACCGAAACCTTTCGATTTTCCTTTCGGATGACCCGGTGACGGCATATTTTCGCGCATTACTCGACATTCGTGCGGACTAAATTCCGTGAATTTTATTATCAATTTTCGGAGCTTCTCGTCATCGTAGTGATAGGGAAGATTGTGAATGGAAAGGCGATTTCTCGATACGAATCTAAAAATGGAATTAGTGGCGTTAGATGAAAGTATGAGTGGAAGAAGAGCGTCATTACGAAAATACCGAAAAAGGGCGACATTCGAGAATGTGGCAATTGACGTGGTATATGCCTACTTACTGCTACATGGCTAAGGTAATTCTCAATAGGATTAGTGATATTCTATAGAGTACTGTCAAAGTTTATCAGGCTGGGTTCCGTACAGGGTCGTCTTGTGCAGATTGTTGTTACACATCCACACTTGGAAAGATTACTATATTGCCATTGCTATATTGAATAAAATAGTCAGATGGTTGCTGGCATCTTAAGGATAGATCGAACATTCAACTTGGCGACGAGGTGGCTTTTAACTTAAAATGGCGCTCATAATAGGATTTATGGAACAGTGCGACCCTGCGGGTAATGAAATCGAATCATATTTAGAAAGATTCCATCAGTTTTTGATAATTAATGTGGTTGGGGACGAAAAAAGTTCCGATGCTAGCTACATATATTCGCGTACAGCGTGTTGAAAAATTTATTTGCACCAGAAATTGTTAACACAGATAAAGCTCAAATTAAACGAACATTACGGGAAAAAAGACTGCTGAGAGATTTCATTTTTACGAAAGAAATCGAAAACCGGGCGAAAACTTACGTGATTTTTTGCTAGAGTTAAGAAGGTTACCAGCGAAATACGAACTCAATTCATTTTTGTCGGAGGCAGTACGAGACAGACTAGTTTGTTGAATGCTGAACAAGAAAATACAACAAAAAAGGCATTGTCAATGGAGACTGCAACAAGTCAGTCCGAGTTGATGCAGCCGCCAAATACATCTGTAGACGCATTGTCGATTTCTAATAGGAACGAAAACTATGATTCATGCAATCATTGTGGTGGGAAAATCCACGAAGAGCAAAAGTGTAAAGTGAAATTTTGGTCGTGTTATAAGTGCGGCGAGCGAGGTCATCCTGCGAAAATGTGCACACAAAATCGGAAGAAAATAGCCGCTGTTGTCGAAAAGCAATTGAAAGTGATGGTTTTCGAGTCGAACAGACATTTTAAATTAGTAATCGGTAGAAATTGATGTGCTGTGCCCACATTGACGTGAGAGTATTGCGAAAGAGGTGCCGGTGAAAAAAATTACTTCGACAATATCAACACTGTTATCAGAAATATTGGACAATGAACTGCAACAAAAGTACGAAAATGTTTTTGCAGAGGATGGTACGTGCATTAATAATTATTTAGTGAACATAGAATTGAAATCTAATACAATTCCAGTATCTATGAAAGCATATTCGTTACCATATGCGTTGTGCGAGACTGTCGAAAAAGAAATAAAAGATATGCAACGAAAGGGCATACTGAAGCCTGTAGAGCATCGAGACTAAGCGAGCCCAATAGTAGTCGTACCAAAGAAGGAAGGAATTCGTGTGTGCACCAATTTCAAGCAAACATTAAATAAAGTTATTGAAGTCAGCGCGTATCCATTGCCGACAGCAGAAGATATTTTCGCAATATTAGTAGGCGAAAGGGTTTTTGCAAGAATCGATTGGAAAGAAGCATTCCAGCAACTAAAAATTAGTGAGAAATCATTGCGATATTTCACAATAAATGCTCATATTGGACTTTTCCGGTATTACGTTTTGACGTTCGGAATATCAGCTGAACCAGCACTCTTCCAGAAGACAATGGATTGTATACTAAAAGGATTGGAATACATCGCTTGTTATTTTGATGACATATTAGTGGCTGGACGAGATGAACGACACTGTCGTGATATCGTGAATGCTGTTTTCGAAAGGTTGGCGAAATTCAACGTAAAAGTGAATCGCGATAAATGCGTTTTCTTGGAAAAGAGTGTTGAGTATTTGGGACACCGAAGAGAAGAAAACGGAATACATTCAACCAACGAGAAAATACAAACCATTATGGAGGCACCTAATCCAGAAAATGTGCAGCAACTGCGTTCGTTTTTGGGATTATTGAATTTTTAAAATCGATTATTACCAATGTTGTCAACGGAATTGAAGCCACTGTACTATCAGCTTCGCAAGGGCAACCAATTCCAATGGTCCAACGAATGTAATATGGTTTTCAGAAAGTCAAACAAATGTTATCTGAAAACCAAGTATTAGTGCGGTACGATCCGTCTAAAGAAATTACTGTGATGGCGGATGCGAGTCCATATGGAGTTGGCGGAGCGTTAACACAACGTGTAGATGGAACCGATAGATCTGTACTATTCGCATCAAGTATGTTGTCAGAGACACAACCAAAATTCACCCAATTAGAAAAAGAAGCTCTGGCAATAGTTTTTGCAACGAATTTGTGTTTTACTTGAAATCTCGGCGAACCCCTAGCTCGCATTGGTGTCAGAAGTGGGATTTCAAGGATAAATTCGGGTTAAAAATCGCGAGTGAAATTAAAATTCTCGAACGGATAATTTTGTGAGAGCGAAAAAGTGAAGCTAAAATTCTCGAACGGACAGTGAGGATTTTGTGAAATCGAATATTCTCGAGTGATTTAGTGAGCAGTGACTTTAATTAGTGACGTAAATTTAAGTGAATTCGAATCGCGGAAAAACTTGAAATAATCGGTAGTGAGAATGCCGCGTTATTTAAAGGACTTAAAATTAACGGAGCTGAAGGAAGAGCTCAGTAGACGCGGTTATCCACGACAGGGAGCAAGTCTGAACTTGTTGTATGATCGAGACATTTGAGGCGGAGGGTGAGGATGCAGATAGTTTTGAGTTCCAAATCAAAGAAGCTCGTGGAGATGAGTGCTCTGGTACATCGGATCCTCTGATACAGTTAATGCAACAAATGATGAACAAATTAGATCAACAATCAGCCGTGACAACGGACATGAATCGGAAATTAGATCAACAATCAGCGGACATTAATCAGAAACTGGACCAACAAAGTCAGCTGTCAGCGGACCTCAATGAAAAATTAGATCAGACCTCAAGGGACCTCAACCAAAAATTGGAGCTGCAAAATAAAAGAATAGACACCATGTGTAAGGCAATAGAAGAAAACGTAGAGAAGAAACTTCGACTCTTCGAAGAACAAATTACGGAATGGATATCCGGGATTGTGCAAGAAGTCGAACGCCTAAAAAGGGACTTCGATAACGTGAAAGCGGCTGGAGTCATCAAGGCAGAGCACGTTACGCACAAGGGTTTCAAAGCTCCAATCTTCGATGGACAAACACCGTGGGCTATTTATAAGACCCAATTTGAGGCTGCCGCAAGAAACAAATGATCTGGAACGAGGAACGGCTCTTATATTGGCGCTAAGAGGTCCACCAGCAGAGGTTCTTCAAACGATTCCGCAGGAGCAACAACAAGATTTTCAACGTTAGTCCAGACATTGGATCTTCATTACGGCAGCGACCACATGCGAGAGATCCACAAAATACAGCTGTACAACCGAACCCAAAAGAATGGCGATATTGAACGACTCACACTATTATCGCTTCCCAATGCGCAAACAGAGCAATGCAACGACACAGCTGTTTTCGCATTTAACAATGCTGTACAGGACAGAGAGCTGCAATAGGCGCTAAAATTGGCAGGTAAGAAAACGATTGGCGAAGCCTTGGTATATGGGTTGACGTTCGAAGCTGTCAAGCAAAGCTCACGGAGTAACTATCGAGTCCGAGAAATAGCAAAAGAGTGTGTGTGTCAGAAAGCCGAGTACACCAAGCGGAGCGAAGGATCTGGTGCCCCCCGATGCTGGAATTGTGGACAGGCAGGGCACTTGAGACTCGACTGCCGAAAAGCGACCAACTATTGTTCCGGCTGCGCTGCTAAACAACGCGAAGATAGAGATCGGGCAGGTAGATCTTGGTCAAGAACTAGTCGTCAGAGTTCAAATCTTACACACGGTTTTAATAAAAGACGCCGGAGTCGATCGAAAGCCCCGAGTCGGCAAGATCGATTGCAACAAGAACAATACATCGGGAAAGATCACGGAAGCAAAGATAGGCATTCGAATAAAGATCGCGAACGAACGGGTAGAAGTCGTGACGGTCAAATATTTCATGCGAATAATCGTGACAAGGCCGAACATGAGAAGCGATGTGATCAAAAAGATCGCGAAAGGAAGAATGCGGAACGTGAAAAGGAAAGTAAACGTGCTGCTAAGGAGGAGAAGGAGCGCAAAAAGGACATGGAGAAAGAACGCGAACGTGAGAAGGAAAGTGAAGCCGGAAAAACCATTCAGAGGATAACAACCGAACCAAAGGATGGATGGAATAAGCGAAAACCCCGTACTAAAATGAAAGTGGTACATCTCGATCGATTAACAAAGTACCATGGTGCCATTGAGGAAGTGAACGACTCTGTTCGGGACGAACAGGGACTAAGGAGAGGGTAATGTTATAGATCTGGCAACCACGTAATTGATGTTTCTGGAATATACAAGAACAGTATCACCGAATATGTAAAACGCCATCTAGAACATTCAAGTAAACACCCGACGGAACTGTATACTCCAAAATGTAGGCAATGAAGGATCTAGAATAGTCGAGACACACACCCGAAAACATCCACGACAGAAGCTTCCAGAACAGGGGGAAATGGTATATAACCACGGTAGCTCTTAGCGAGCAAGCAGTCAATCAGCGACATCTGTGGATGAACGCGAACCGGTATAAGAAAGCGAAACGCGGCGGTAGTGCCAAATAGGCGAATTAAGTTAAAAGTGTGAATTAAAGTAAAAGTGCGAATAAATAAATTATCACTTATTTTTTAAACGAATTTGTGTTTTACTTGAAATCTCGGCGAACCCTAGCTCGCAACAATATTGTCTTGTCAGAAGTGCGGACAATGACATGAAGCGGTTGGCCAGAAAAATGCGTGGAGGAGGCACTAAGACCGTACTTTTGTGTTATGAGGGATGCGCACAATAATCCCAAGAGTATTACAATATAAAGTTATGGAATTGTTGCATGAGCAGCATATCGGAGTGGTACGAATGAAAATGCTCGCAAGGAGTATTTGTTGATGGCCTGGGATCGACTCAGATATCGCAGACTTTAGCAGAAATTATTTAACATGTCAACAACTAACTAATGCATCGGATGTCGGCTGAAGTAGATATTTTCAGTATGGGGACTACCAGTAGAATTCGTCACGGACAATGGACCACCTTACGATTCGGCGGTATTAATGGAATTTCTAAAAGCTAATGGCGTTCGTCCGATGAAAAGTTCCCCATATCATCCTCAAAGCAACGGCCAGGCAGAGAGAGCAGTTCAAACGGCAAAGAGAATTCTTGAAAAAGCACAGAAACAGCAAGGTGTGCGTTCGTTTCAATTACAAAAATTAATAGACCAGTTTCTATTTAAGTAACGCAACACCCCATGTACTGCACCAGGAAAAACACCAGCTGAAATGATGCTGAATACTAAGCCAAGAGATTTATTACAAATGCTAAGGCCACCTGTTGAATGGCAAGAGACTGTAACCAATGAAAGAGGATTATTTACGGCAAAACAATCTGAAAAGGGAGAACAGATATGGGTGCGATTAAATAAGAACGAGAAATGGCAACCGGGCACCGTTGTGAAAGCATAAGATCCACATTGCAACCCAGACGCACCCCCAGTTTAACAACCTACCCCTATTCGACATGAGGATACTCAAGAAGAAAGACGTTCAGAGTATAAACGCAAACAGCCTAACCGAGAAAGAAGGCAACTTGATCACGTCAATCGATCGGTAGTGTTCATTCGAAAAATTTGATTATTCTTTATTTTTTGTATAATTGTATTCTGTCCTGAGAATTATTGTTTTGTTTGATATTGGTTGAATTCTCGAATTTTTCACTATTTAACTTTTTCATTATTTAACTTTTAATCAAACTATATTGTTACTGAATTAAAGTCGCGAAGGGAGTTGTGTATTACTTACACATCCACACTTGTAAAGATTACTGTATTGCCATTGCGGCGTTCTAGATTGAATAAAATAGTCAGCTGGTTACTGGTCGTTTAAGAGCAGAGTTGTCCGAGAGCTTTTCTGTGCGAACGGGTGTAAGACAATGCTGCATATTATCACCAGCCCTGGTTCTGGTGGTAATAAATGGCATCTTGAAAGCTGCACTTGAAGGTGGGAAGATAAAGGAGGGACTATTTAACATCTTAAGTCACCTTGATTATGCTGATGACGTGTGTTTGCTTGCACATAGCCCTTCGGACTTCAAGATAATTGATTGTCTGTTGCATTCTAACTATGGAGAGGAAGTACTGAAAATAAATGTGCACGCGGGTTCGAATACAAGCGCACCGATTGTTCTTAACGGACAAGAAGTGGAAGATATGCAAAATTTGTATTCTACAATGTAAGCATGGACGGCGGAGCTGAAAAGGACATTAAGGTTCTATTTATTTATTTAATTACAACTTTAGCACAGATAGCTCTAATAATGTAAGGCCCAAGGAGGATATATAAAATGGAGTGCCTGATAGGCTGTCTCATGTGGGAATACTTTTTGATTCGGAAATTTTCGAAAATTGTGGCCAAGCTTAACTTGGCTTCAAACTGTTACAAAAAAAACATAATTTGTATTGTCTCTTGGTTGCTAATATTCAGTCAGCAATAAAGTAATTTTCAGTACAATGGAGTTTGCTTTTTTATTTCAAAAATCTTTATTTTTTAAATCTTTATTAGTTTTTGGTTCGTGTCTAAGCTAATTAGCTTAGCAACGTACAATTTAACGACGCGGAGCACAGATAGTTGCATTGGGTTTAGTTATACCAAACAAGGATAACAAAACAATTCTTTCGAAAATTTGACAATGATTTCGGACAATTTAACGCGGGACAGAGTTTGTTGCAATAGGCTTAAGTGTGCCAGACAGAGATAACGAAACGTTTGTTTCGAAAAATTTCGAGCATTTCGCCAGTAAGAGAGGGAAATATTTTCATTCCCATTTTCTTACAAGGCAAAGCATGCTCATAGTCTCTCATTATACGAGGTGTGTTCAAAAAGTAAAGTGACTTTATATTTGTATGAAAAAATATTTATTTATTCACCAATATTTATTGTCCCCTTCAAAGAAATCCAACCTAGATACAATGCACTTGTGCCAACGCTTTTTCCAGTCCTCAAAGCACTTTTTGGTATAGCCTTGAGCTCCTCCAGCGATGCAGTTTTTATTTCATCAATCGTTGCAAATCTCCGTCCTTTCATAGGTGTTTTCAGTTTTGGGAACAGGGCGCAGGGCGCCAAATCCGGTGAATATGGTGGCTGAGGCATGATTGTCATTTTGTTTTTGACCAAAAAATCTCTCACAAGAAACGATGAATGAGCAGGTGCATTATCGTGATGCAAAAGCCATGAATTATTTTTCCACAATTCCGGACGTTTTTTTCGTATTGCTTCTCGCAAACGGCGCATAACTTCAAGGTAATACTCCTTATTGACCGTACGACCTTGAAGTAAAAACTCCTGATGCACTACGCTACGATAGTCGAAAAAAACAGTGAGCAAAACTTTGACATTTGATCGGACTTGGCGTGCTTTTTTCGGTCTTGGCTCTCCTGGGTGCTTCCATTGGGACGATTGGGCTTTGGTTTCGACGTCATTCAAGAGCTCCTGAGCGATGCTCATGCGACGGTTCTTCTGATCAAAATTCAGAACTTTCGGAACAAACTTCGCTGACACACATCTCATGCCCAAAACATCCAAAAAAAATTGCATGACACGAGCCGACTGATATGCCAACATTCTCAGTAACTTCTCTTATGGTAATTTGTCTATTTTCAAAAAAAATTTTCTTCACAGCTTCGACGATATCTTCTGTTGTTGCTGGGGCGTCCAGAGCGAGGTTCGACGTTGGCATCTTCTCGGCCATCTTGGAAGAGTTTGTACCACTTGTAAACATTTTTTTTACTTAGAGCAGACTCACCGTACGCCACTGTCAACATTTCAAGTGTTTTGGAGTACTTGATTCCATTTTTCACACAAAATTTGATGCAAATTCTTTGCTCCGATTTTTATAATAATAAAAAAATCGCCGAGCACAACAAAACATGTGTAACCTTTTTATCTCCCAAAAATAAACTAAGTATGCTATGTACTTGAAATTGTGAACATATGTTCGGGACATGTGCACCAACACAACAACAACAAAAAATCGATAATTAAATGTTCGTTGCCCGCGAAATTTGAAAACTCATCTTACTTTTTGAACACACCTCGTATATCCTTCTTGACAAGGTGCCATTAACAAAAGTGATGCGAAATTTTATGTAGAAATAACAATTACAATATTAGTAAATGATTAAAAGGAAGTAATTACAATGAGCAAGATAAAATTAAAAAAAAAACCATACATCAAAAAAAAAAACATTAAATTAAAAAAAAAACAATAAAATTACAAAACTATATGGAACAGTTAAAGGACCAAGCTGCAGGAGATCATGCGTCCTTTGAAGTCTAGGAAAGAGAGAATTTAAATAAAAAACATAACAGGGCTACGATTGCGCGTAAAGCGCAATCTTACGATACTCTAGATGAGATAGAATTTTTAGTGATCCCAAGAAATTTTGTATGGGGAGTGTTAGAAGGGATGATAGCATTGAACTAATTTTTTTCTCATCATGCTAAAGTAGCTATAAAAATGTTTTATACAAAATGCTTACTCCAAAAACTGAATGGGAACTGAGAAAATTAGTGAGTTAGATTTTGTGAAAATGTGCAGTTTGTATGGGAGGTGGTAGAAAGAGTGGGGGATTCTAGTGATTTTTTCAAAAATAACTAGGAATATTATAAAATATATGTCCCTTAAATTTCAGACTAGTGCCATTCATACTTTTTAAGAAAATCGTTTTTTTGTAAAGTTGTGAAACTGTGTCATATTGTATGGGAGGGGGTAGAAGCAGTGAAGCTAATCAAATATTTTTTTCTGATCTTAGTGAAAATGCTAATTATGTATTTCTTACAAAATATGAGCTTGATAAATGTTATATGTTCTGAGAAAATCGACTTAGAGCATTTCATGAAAAAGTGTAGTTTGTATGGGAGGGGGTAGAAGGGGAGGGACGACGCAAATAATTTTTCTACGGTAGATTGAAATCATTATGAGTGTAATATATCCCAAAATTCAGGCTAATAGCTTTTATAGTTTTCGAGTAAATCCATTTATTATCAATTTGCGAAATTGTGTCATTTTGTATGGGAGGGGGTAGAAGGGGTGAAGCTAATCGTCTAATTTTTTTTGGTGTTACTAACAATTTGAAACAAATATTTGGTGAACAATTTCAGCCCGCTAAATTTTATACGCACTGAGTAAATTGGCTTAGAGTAATTCAAGACAAGTACAGTTTGTATGGGAGGTGGTAGAAGGAGGGGGAGGACACACATAATTTTCATAAGGTAGATTGGTATTATCATAAAAGTAATATATTCCAAATTTCATTCCAATAACTTTTATACTTTTCGAGCAAACCCGTTTATTGTGAAATTGCGCAATTGTGTCATTTTGTATGGGAGGGGGTAGAAGGGGTGGAGCGATTTGGCCCGTTCACGAACTTGACCTTACTTTTTTGTTAAAAACGACGTATACAAAATTTTAACTTTCTAGCTCAACGCGTTCTCAAGCTAGAGAGGACACGGACGGACGGACGGACAGACAGACGGACGGACGGACGGACGGACATCCGGTTTTGAGATTTTTGAGTGATTATATGAACTTCTGTATCTTTCATTTTTTTCTCCGAGCCTTATTTCTTGGCGTTACAAACTTTGTGGCAAACTTATAATACTCTCAGATTTCATCTAGAGTATAATTATTAAGTGTTCGAGGGGGATAGAAAATATCACGATTCCTCGTAGCAGTAGAAACCCGGAATGATAGTTCGATAAGCAAAGGTGAAGTAACGATACCGTTAGCGATTTTCTATGTGTACACTGGTCGATTAACATACGTTTCTGATAAAGGGATGGAAGATCAAGTTCGGCCAAACGATTAGCATAAGAAACATGGGGTATGTCAAAGCGATAGGGTCAGTGGCGTGGCGTCCATTGATGCAAGGGAAGCAATGCTTCCCTTACGTTTTGCCCTTTATTCAGTTTAGAAAATCTAAACTAAAATTATCACGGATATGCAAATTTATTAATTTTTAAATTAAAAGAAAGCGTGCATTATTTTCGTCTACCACTGTTTACAGCATTTACGTGATCAGGACAGCTTTTTTTCTCACGCTTTTTCTGACCAATGAAAGTTGAAAGCAGGCTGAGCCAACTTCACATAAGAACACTTGGTGAATTTTGGTCCACTAACACATTTGCGTGAACCAAAATGCGTGAGCGAGAGGTAATCACTTTTCTCTTTCTAACCATGTGACACTAGATGGCGCACCGCAATTTTGATGAGTTCTTGAAGATTTCACCTACATCAAGAGATGGCGCTTTTGAATTTTCAGAAGAGTATTGTCAATTCGGTTCGTAGAAATTCTTACTGTCAAATATTTTGGTTATTTTCGCGACGGACCAGAATTTTCCACACGCTCAATTCGTGGTGGTTTCTCGTTTTTCCTTTCGTGAAAGCAATTCCCGTAAACAAGAAGTGAAAAACGAGTGCAGTGATTTTCAGAAAGTGCAAAAGAACGAACATCAAGAGCCCCCGAAAAACGAAAATGCATGAAAATTTTTCGCAGTTCGTTTTTGTGTGGTGCCGAAATTCCAGTGTTTTCTTCGTCCTTTGTTTTTTCGGTTGCTATTTATCTTTCGTTCGTTTTTCCGTACGCCTTCGGGTCTTGTGTGAGGTGCGGAAATTCGGCCTTTGGAGTCTCATGCAAAAAAGTGAGTGGATTTATCTCCTTGTGCGACATTTAGGCATGTTAAGCGCTCCGCTGGACACGACAAGTCGTAAAGAACCGTGTGCGGATTAATTTGGAGTAGAACTTCTCGAACGTAAGTAGGAAAAAATTAAATTTGTGTGTTTGAAATGTGTTGCGCCTGTAATACAATCATTTTTCGGGGATTAGGGCTACCGGCGATACCCCATTAAAAAAAACGAGTGTCGCAACTACCTCCCGGGTCACTCGGAAATGTTGCCCTTCTTTATTTTCGTGTAGAAGGCTTAATAATAGTTGAAAATGCTGTAAACAGTCGCACTGTTTACTTCATTGACAATTCTCAATGACATTGAAATGTCATTAAGGTTTGGTAAAATAAGAAGAAGTGTACGTGAATAAAACTCACTAACACAACCAAGGGAACCAAAATCTGGAATCAAGTGGCGCTAGTCTCGATTTCAAGGGAGATAGACTTCTACAGTATATACTCTTTTTTATGGTTGAAAGCATTTACAAGGCCGTCGGCCAATACGAACGAAGTTGTCTGCAAGTTCGACAATATGAAGGGGAGATGCGTCGCATTAAAATGCTTCCACCCTTCCTTTCATAGCTTTTAGTCGCATATTCAAGAGAACGAGACCACTGGCCAATACCTCTCGCAGCGAGCGCAAGTTCCACTTCGGAGAGATGCGTTAATGCAATTGCTTCCAGCCGGTGCTTTCAATCGCAAGCTCTGGCTCTCGATCAAAGTATTGCCAGTGTTGAAATTTCTGTACTAGCCGCAAAATGTGAAGAGGTAGATCTGGCAATATTGCCCATATTTGTCGTGCTTTGAGTGAAAAGAGTCGGTTTCAAGGGAGTACTACCTAAAAAATTGAAAAATATCGATCTTTTTTATTTCCGATTAATAATGTAGACTGGATTCAAAATCGATTGCTGTAAACCGCACCCCCCTCGGATGAGTAAAAGTGTTTCAAATAATGATGTAAACTTGTGGAGTCATGCATATAGACGCAGCGCTTGTAGCTTGGCGCAAGATAATTGCTTCCCCTAGCTACAAAGTCACGCCACGCCACTGGATAGGGTAGAGATCGAGTGAAGTTCCGTTGGGCAGACTCAATAATGTCAATATCACACTGATAATGGGTATACCAAATGGGAGAACAGTACTCTAAAATAGAACGAACTAACGTTTTAAACAGTAAAACAGCAACGGTTATACTCGAAAAGGATTTAGCGAAGCGCAATATAAAACCAGAGAAGCGATAGGCTTTAGCTGAGATTTCAGCATAATGATGCGTAAACTTTAGTTTACTGTTAAATAGAACACCAAGGTCCTTATAAGTGCTAACCTCAGAAAGACGAGTCGCGTTAATTCTGTAGGTAAAGTTAAGGGGATTAATTTGGCAAGTGAATTTCATGAACAGACATTTCTCAATGTTAAGAGAAATGTCATTGTTAAGACACCACTCAGATAGAGAATAAAGGTCACATTGTAGTGCCAGAGAATCGATCACTCGGAATATAAATAAACTGCCAACAAGTCAAGTGAAACTTTATTATTCTTGGGACAAGTTGTGGATGTCAATATGCAGGTTAGATTGGTTAGGGAAGACGAAGTGAAAGGGGGATCTTGGGCAGGGCTGTTGTCAATTTAACACTTAATTGCGGATACGATCAATAGCTCCAGTACATATAGTCAATATTTCATTCGTTTATGAAAGTTTGTGTTTTTATGATGGGAGGGGAGAGGGGGTGTAGTAAGAGCGGGTGGATGTTAATAATTTTTTAATTGACTGCTTGAATCACGTCCAATATTCTCTGTATAGAATGTCAGTTTCATATAGATGAAGTTGCATAGCATTTTCATAAAATTCGGTGTATTTTACATTCACGAAACCGATCATTTATATGAGAGGGGGTAGAGGAGGTAAGGGAATCGTAATATTTGTGATGCAGATTTATTTCGTTTCTCTTGAAAGGTGCTCGAAATTTCAAGTCCGTAGCTTTTAATTTGTTGGTTATTAGTTGATTTATTGAAATCGGTAGAAATCATGTTTTTGTACGGGAGGGGATAGAAGGGAAAGTGTGATTTCAAAACTTTTGATTTACTTTCGTTTCAACTATTTTTAAGAATTTTTATGCAAAATTTTAAATTGATAGCTTTAAACAGTTAGGTGATAATTGATTTCTTAAAAATGGTAAAAAAAATAATTTTGTATGGGAGGCGGTAGAAGTTTTTAAGGTATTCGACCAGTTAATATTTCATATATTTAGGGACTTTTTATACTCTAGATGAAATCTGAGAGTATTATAAGTTTGCTCTAAGGTTTGTAACGCTAAGAAATAAGGCTTGGAGAAAAAAATGAATGATACAGAAGTTAATGCTATCACTCAAAAATCTCAAAACCGGATGTCCGTCTGTCCGTCCGTCTTTCCGTCCGTCTGTCCGTCCGTCTGTTCGCTCTCTAGCTTGAGAACGCGTTGAGCTAGATTGTTCAAATTTTTTACGCGTCGTTTTTGACAAAAAAGTAAGGTCAAGTTCGTGAACGGGTCAAATCGCTCCAGCTCTTCTACCCCCTCCCATACAAAATGACACAATTGCGCAATTTGACAATTAAAGGATTTGCTCAAAAAGTATTAAAGCTATTGGCCTGAAATTTGGAATATATTACTTCTATGACAATACCAATCTACCGTAAAAAAATCATGCGTGTCGTCCCCCTCCTTCTACCACCTCCCATACAAACTGTACTTGTCATGAATTACTCTAAGCCAATTTACTCAGTGCATATAAAGTTTAGCGGGCTCAAATTGTGCACCAAATATTTATTTAAGATTGTTAGTAAGGCAAAAAAAAATTGGACGATTAGCTTCACTCCTTCTACCCCCTCCCATACAAAATGACGCAAATTCGCAATTTAACAATAAATTAATTTACTCGAAAAGTATAGAAGCTATTAGTCTGAGTTTTGGGATTTATTACTTTCATAATAATTTAAATCTACAGTAGAAAAATTATTTGCGTCCTCCCTCTCCTTCCACCCCCTCCCATACAAACTACACTTTTTCATGAAATGCTCTAAGACGATTTTCTCAGCACATATAACATTTATAGAGCTCACATTTTATAATAAATACTTAATTAGTATTATCACTAAGATCAGAAAAAAATATTTGATTAGCTTCACTGCTTCTACCCCCTCCCATACAAAATGACAGTTTCACAACTTCACAAAAGGCGATTTTCTTGAAAAGAATGAATGCTACTAATCTGAAATTTAAGGGTTGTCAATTTTATAATATTACTAGTTATTTCTGAAAAAATCACTAAAATTCCCCCACTCTTTCTACCACCTCCCATACAAACTGCACATTTTCACTAAATCTGACTCACTAATTTTCTCAGTCCCCATTCAATTTTAGGAGTAAGCATTTTGTATAAAACATTTTTATAGCTACTTTAGCATGATGGGGAAAAAATTATTTCAATGCTCACCCCTTCTAATACTCCCCATCCAAAATTTCTTGGGATGACATCTAGAGTATCGTAAGGTTGCGCTTTATGCGCAATCGTAGCCCTGTTATGTTTTTAAATGAATTTTGCAAATTTTCATGTTTCTACCTAAAAATTTCATTCGAAAATTTTCAGTTTTTGTGTTTTTTTCGCTACACATGAAACACCTTGTGAACGTTAGACCAGGGGGGTCGGTGCATAACAATTGTGGAACAAATTATTATTATTTTTTTTCTATGTACATACATTGTGAGAAGAAAGTATCGATAATTTGTAATTAAAATTATTCTGGAAGATGATATTTCAAAAATATTTTTTTTTGATAAGCAGGTAGGACTGTCCTTAATTATTATCGCATATTTTTATCCATTGTAAAAATCGCCTTGGACTACTGAGGTGTACCGATTCAACCAGCTGCTGAAAGCAAACGAATTAACAGACCAAGCTAATTTTTGGGATAATAATTAAGGACAGTCCTATCTGCTTACAAAAAAAAATTTAAATATCATTCCGCAAAGTAATTTTAATTACAAATTATCGATACTTTCTTGTCACAATGTATATCTAATAGATGTATTCACATTCAAAATTTAAACATTGTATCTTTCACCCGAGTCCTGACAAAATTTTTGCTCACCACCACCCTCCCCTTACACCCCTAACATAAAATTTTTATCAAAATTAAGGACTATATAGTTCCAGAATCTGTCGAATTTTCGATTTCTATATCTGTACTGTAGTTTTGAGATATAACGGTTTGAAATTTTGAAAAGTGGACTATTTTTTAAATGCTCCCCATTTCCCCCACTACTGCTAAAACCATTTTTTCTGTATTTTGCTCGTATAGCTTAATATATGTTTTAAGGTTCAATTACATAGCTTACGAAATAGTTGAGATATTCATTTTTAAGTGTTTTTATTTGCACCCCTCCTGACACTCCCCCCCCCCCCCTTAGAACAATTAGCCTACCTCAAAACTGGTTCTAATGCACCTGTATGAAACCTTAATGGTTCCAAAAAATGATTTTTTTATGTTGAAAAAAAAAAATTTGGCCGACAATTTGTTTTTGCTCCCCACTCTTTTCGGACGCCAATGGATAAAAAAATTAGGTTATTTTTAAAGTTTGTCCCAAAACCCGCTCTACACTTATGCTGATTTTCAACTTCCTATGTGCGTTCGTACTGGAGATATTAGCGAGTGTAGTTTTTGACTCTTTCCCTCTCCTCGCCTCCCCTTCCTCCGGACACTCCCAAAATTTAGATAAAGGCGCTCACTTACCGAATTAACAATCCACCCACAAACGAACATTCTACCTTTAACGGTCTTGAAGATATGCTTCTATATGTACGGCGTGCGATTTTTTTTTTTGCATTTTTGGGCTAATTTAGTCATGAAACGCGAAAAAACCAAATTTCAGTGTAGCACATTTTTTTTCTGTGTCGATCTCAATACTTTATTGTTAGAATAATAAAATTAAATGATGGTAGGTCATTTATGAAAACAAGAAATAACATTGGATCGAGAATGGAACCCTGAGGAACTCCAGAATTCACCGAAAAAATGGGCGATGATTTGCCGATTTTAATTTTAATTTTGAGAAAAGTATCTTAGCATTTACAGAGTCAAATGCTTTGGTAAAGTTGGTAAATATGGTGTGCACGGCTCTATGGCTTTCAAAGGATTTCGCAGCAATATTAGTAAGTTCGAGCAGATTTGAATTCGTGGAATTCCCGTTAAGGAACTCATGTTGCTTTGGAGAAATAAGATGAGAAAGAAGTTCGGAGATGGAGTTAACTAATCGTTCAAATATTTTTCCAAAGCAGTTCTGTTTTGAGATTGGACGACAGTTTTTAACATTATTCTTGTCATAATCATCGATGACGCGACAGATTAAATCGGGCCCTGGCCTCTTGATGTCGTCGCCTCCAATCGTCTCGATCCAAAAACCTCCTGCTGCTAATTTTTAAAATCGATTTGCTGTCTTCATCAACTGAGTCTTCCCATCGCTTAGGTGTTTTGCCTACTGGCTGGTTACCACTCGCTTTGCCTTTAAGAGCATGTTTGGGGATTCGCTCTACATGGCCAGCCCACTGTAGTTTACGTAGCCTGATGAACATTGAAGCTTCTGGCTCGTCGTAGAGTTGATACAACCCATGGTTGTATCTTATTCGCCATTCCGTTCCTTCTTTCACAGGACCCGAAATTCTTCGGAGGACCTTTCTTTCGAATGCGTTAACTGCTTTTTCGGAAGTTCGCGTTAATTTCCACGTCCGCTGCCATAACAGAGCACAGATCGTATACTATGTATATGCAGCTTATTGTTCCTGTGCATTTTCTTGAATTTCATTATTGGAAGTACCGAATAATACGTCTTTTTTGCTAGTATTATCCGTCGATTGATTTCGTCCGTTTCACTGCTGTTCTTTGCTAGATTAGCCCCACACCTTCCAAATTATATTCCGCAAATACAGAGAGTCCCTTACTGATTATAACAAACTTTTAAAAAGTTAAAAAAGAAGATTTTGTGAAGAGATAGATCTCCCAGCGGCCTCAAGACTCCAAAAGGTGCTATCAAAAGACACCCGATGGTAATCGAACTATTAGAGAGACCAGATGGGTCCTCAACTAAAAGCAGCATGGAAACTCTTGAAAGTTATTGGCAACACATTTCTTAGGCTGCAAGATAATTAACAACAATGAAGATTTATCGTCAAACTCCGTTCAGCAAAAGCATTGCTGGTCAAATTTTCACTCCGGAAAATACCAGATGAGCGATCAACACTTTTAAGCCCTACAAATCAGCCGCAGAAGATAAAATATTCCCCGCATTACTGCAGAAGGGGTTAGAGATCCTAATGCCAATAATGATAAGGATCTTTAAAGCCAGTTTTGTAAAGGGATACGTCCCTTAAATGTGGAGGAATGCGAGGGTCGTATTTGTACCGAAGGCAGGGAATCTTCTCATTAATCAGCCTTAGTCATATCGCCCTATAAGCCTTACCTCCTTCTTCATCAAAACGATGGAGAAGTTAGTGGACATTCACATAAGAACAGGGCCTAACAAGATCTGTCTTAATAGTAACGAATATGCCTATCAAAAAGGTAAATTAACAGAGTCAGCCCTTCTTGGTTTGGTAAGACAAATCGAAAATACAAAAGACTATAAAGAAATTGCTCCTTGCGTATTTCTAGACATAGAAGGAGCATTTGACAATACTCCCCATGAAGCCATAATAGCAGCAGCTAGGAAAAAGGGTTTGGAAACTGCCACGATAAAATGGATACACGCCATGCTAAAAAGCCGAATGACAACCACGGATCAGGTGATAGCACAGACATATAGGGGCTGTCCCCAAGATGGAGTACTAGTAGTAGATCAACCCAAGACTACCATTTACAAATAGAATACCTCCTTCAATAAATGGAACACCAATAATATAGGTAAAATATGGCTTGGTGAATGGTTTCACAGTGCATTTCGAATTGAAAGAAAAGATTTCCGGACTCTACACTGTTACACTTTATTATTCGTGACGTTTCGATCTCTACTGAGACAGTCAGTTTGATAAAGGTCTCAGCAGAGACCGAAACGTCACGAATAATAACGAGTAACAGTGTAGAGTCCGGAAATCTTTTCTTTCAAAACGAGGTAAAATATGTAGGTGTTATAGTGGACAGTAAACTCAACTGGAACAAACACATAGAATGGACTCATGCCAAAGCACTAAAGGCATTTTGGGCCTGAAGAAAAGCATATTTGGTAGCAAATGGGGGCTAAAGCCCAAAATTATTTTTCCCCATTATCGGACGCTATGCCGACAAAATACAACTTTGGAACCCCCTTCAAAGTTATAATCAGAGAACGCAAGGACTGGCAATCCATGCTACCTGAAATGGAAGAGGAGGAATCAAGCATCTGGTATACAGATGGCTCACGCACCTCTGAGGGGACTGGAGTTGGAGTCACAGGTTCTAACTTCTCAAAACCACTCGGCAAAGAAGCTATAATTTTCCAGGCTGAACTGATTGCAATGTAGCTACGCATCCAGGAGAATATAAGGAGAGCTCATCGCAACAAATCTATTTATTTCCTATCGGATAGTCAGGCGATTCTCAAAGCCCTAGCATCCAATGAACACGGATCGAGGATAGTTCAAAATCTAATCATCCTAGGAAAAAGGAACGATGTAACCTCAATGTGGGTACCAGGACATATGGGAATTGAGGAAAATGAAGTGGCTGATCGCCTTGCGGCGAAAACAAATTTTATTGGTCCAGAGCCATTCTGCGGAAAACCAAAAGGGTACTTCAACCCTACACTTTAAAAGTGGGTTGAACAAGACCATAAATTCTACTGGAATAGAATTCCAGGCTTATCAATCTCAAAAAAAAAAAAAAAACAAAGTGGGGGGTGTTCTAAAATTCAGTAAGAGTGATATTAGTGCTCTAATCGGCCTAATGACGGGGCACAGTGGAGTAAACCACCACCTCATAATATGGGTTTAGCTAAAACCGACATCTACGTCAGAACACATCCGATGTCACTGTGAAGCAGTAGCTAGGAAAAGAGACAATCTTTCGGAAAAGGTTTCCTTTCTACCGAAGAACTAGCCAACATGGCTCCCTTAAAGATACTTAAATTTGCCAAAGGGTAAAGGAGCAATACACGCACAATGGGCTCAGAAAGTAGCAGTGCTCTCACGTGCTTCCCAAATTATAAAAAAAAAATTCTGAATTATAAACCTGAGGGAACCCATCGGATTAGTCGATCACGTAGTAAGGAAGCGAGCAGTTGGGACAGAAACCAGACGATGCTCAGGACCCCGCGAATTCCGCTTAAGAGTGAAGCCCCATGATTACCTGTCAAGCATCCGAAAAAACTATACTACAAGAAACCGTTCAAAAGCTCACCTGTTCAAATTCTTCAAAATTGCCGTCTTGATTTGTTCCAATTTATGTCGCTTGGACATATCCGACGCGGACACACCATCGGCTGCCTTCGATCCCGCCATGATCAGACCCTCTTTTGCCAAATACAAATGTCTGGAATCGCTCGGTCGACTCTCATTGGAGGCATTCCGTTCGCGAACGTCCTCCCGACTCAACGCTGGATGTGGTTCCATCACGGTACCGAGCAGCGCGAATTCTTCGCCGGCATTCAAGCACAGATCGGCCGATTCTTTAGATTTAAATTTGACAAAACCGGTGCCGCGAGAATGGCCCGAAACCGGATCGGTGTTGATCAGGGCGTAGTAAACGGGACCGAATTTCCGACAACATTTTCTCAAATCGTCGGTGGTCGCATCGAACGGAACGTTCTTTATGAAAACGGTGCAACCTTCTTTGACGTCGTTCGTCGTGCGTTTCGCTTTGGAATCTTCGGTTTTTATTTCCGTCTTTGAGTCGTCCTCGTCATCGTCGTTCTCCTGTTCTTCAGAACTATCTTCCTCCGAATCATCTGACTTCTCTTTAACACTCGCATCGCCGTCTTCATCCTCCTCCTCTAAATCCACCTCCATCGCATCTTCCTCTTCGCTTTTCACGTCCACCTCTTCCTTTACTTCACCTTTGACGTCAGACGCCTTGCGCTTGACGTACTCATCTTTGCCAACTGCCCAATCTACGTAAACGGTTCGGCCCAGAAATTCCTTGTTCGTCGCCTTGAGAATTGCCTTTGCCGCTTCATTGACTGTTTCGTATTGAACGAAGCCACAGCCGACCAGTTTGCCGTCCGGACGCTTCAATAAATTCAATTCTGTGATATTCCCGAATTTAGCGAAATGCTCGCGAAGCGTAACGTCCGTTGCTTTATAGGAAATGTTTCGTATGATGATCCGGGCCCGGCGGAGGCGCCGCTTTTCCCTGTCCTCCTTGCGATTCTCGAAAAACGGATTCTTGCGCTTTTTCGTCGGTTGCAGCTTCTTCTGAGCTTGTTGACCTGCAAATTGATAAGTTAGGCGATGTTTTCAATATAAGGTATTCAATTTACCTAAATTTTCGGCCGCATCATCAGTTAATTCCATTTTTAAATGCGTTTTAAAATCAAGTGCGATTTTTTTGTAAACACAATTGTCAGAGAACTGTCAAGTTTTCTGCACGTGGGTAAGCCATTCCACTTAATGTAAATCGTGCCATCTAGCGAATGAGGAGATAAGCATAATATTCTTCTGAGATAGCGGGTACAAGAACCATTCTTGTTAATAATACAAGAAAATGTGAGATAGCGGGCACAAGAACCATTCTTCTTAATAATACAAGAAAATGTGAGATAGCGAATTCAAACCTATTCACAATCATGAGGAAATTAAAAATAACAAAAATAATATGAGGCAAACATTTTACCAGAAAATAATGTTTAGTAAGCTATTTGTTGCCACAAAACAATGGCATTAACTTGAATTCGAAGAGATACAAAAATTTCAGACTGAAATATGAAAAAATTGCTACGAAGCTTAGTGAAACCGTTAGTGAGTTTTATTCACGTACACTTCTTCTTCTTATTTTACCAAACCTTAATTACATTTCACTACTCACACCAAACAATTAAAGGTTTGTGTCCCACTCACATCAAATAACAAATTCGTTGTGTCCACACAACGAAAGGTTTGTGTCCCACTCACACCAAACAACTAAAGGTTTGTGTCCCACTCACATCAAATAACAAAAAGTTTGTGTCCAACAACGAAAGGTTTGTGTCCCACTCACACCAAACAACTAAAGGTTTGTGTCCCACTCACATCAAATAACAAAAAGTTTGTGTCCAACAACGAAAGGTTTGTGTCCCACTCACACCAAATAACATTCTTATTCCATCAAATAATCTGGCAACTGTCATCCGGTAGTAAATTTTCGCCAGACGAAAATTTAATTTCAATTTAATTTTTTTTGGACGTTTATATTTGGAATATAGAACAGGAGAATCAAATCGGCAAATTGCATCTCGCCAACTCCAGGGATGAGGGATCTGGAAGAGTCGTTTATGATAAGCAGCCCGCTGTGACGTATTTTTCCGTTTCTAGAAGAAAATTTCACTCACTAAAGTGAAAAAAGTAAATTAGTTGAAACACATTTCTATAAAATTATTAAATCAATCTTTTTCAGAACCGAACTATGGAAGTTCTCAATTATCAGGTGCCCATTAATACAAAATATGAACATTTCATATCTGAAAATCTTGTCATCTATACACAAATATTTGTACAAATTTTACCACGCTTTGAACGGCTTGATTTTACTTCATTCCGGAATGCTGTTATGCTACATCGTTTAATTAAGGTTTGCATGCTTTTTTCCAATACCATCTATGTTTTAACTAATCGTTTCGTTTAAGGTTTTCAGTTAAACTTCTTTGCCAGCAATATTGCTTTCTTGCGAAGAAAAATCATCGCTAAATATTTCGGTAACTGTTGCATCTCCGCGACAATCATCCAAAATGGGAATCATTTCGGAGCAATAATTATTTTCACGATGAAAGCTGATATAAAATAAATTAAATACGGTGAAATGGTTAAAAGCAAAATTCAGCATTTTATTAAGAAAATTTACATAACAAAAATGTATTGGAAGAAATGGACAGCATTCAGTCATCAATTAATAAAGAAAGTCGTGGTTTTTTTAAGTACATAATCCGTGCATTATCAGCTCTATTCTCTGTCCGAAGAAGCATTGAAATTACAAGAGATTTGTAACATTCCAGACGTTCTAGACTTGGCTATTCAGTCGTTGTCGTATATATTTCATGTAGGCGATTTTTTTTGGGTAAGTTTAAAGTTTTCTGTTTCATTTATATTCTTGAATTTTAGGTAAATTTTAGTCCATCGCAGTATCTTCAATAGGTAAGAAATTCAATTCATTCATCAGTTCGATCGATTATTTATTTCTACTTTATTTCTTGTGAAAAGTCCAAAAACAAAAGGTTCACTTAGGTTTCTTTTATTGCAAGAACATATGCGTATATTGTTATAATTTCTTAAATTCTTGATATATTTTCGTTCATGTTTTTTCCGCTAATTTCTTTTTTTTTTCCTTTTCCGGCTTCTCATTTATTAACGACATTCATTTTGTAATCTTTCATAATTTAATTACTCTTCATTTCATTAACATTGTCCTGAACCATAAAGCAATTGAGTTAATTCGTTTTCGATCTACAGATTTTGACAACAGTTCTGATTCCGTGCTTCGCAGTCAGTTTTGAAAAAGGCGAAGGGAATAAATTAATCGGAGCTGCTCCAGCACCATATCACGAAGACGATAATAATGTAGTGTCGGTATTTATTAGTGTCGGTATTTATTAGTAAGGTAATAATTTTGCAGAGCCTAAAAGTATTAGACAATTTTAACGAATGAAATTTCGTAGGTCTTTGATCCTGAAAAACCATTCGCAAACGAAGATGCCGTCCGAATAGCTCTGCTGCAGTTTGCTTGTCTGCTTGTTGAGAGAGCTTCGCCGCACATTCATGATGGTTACGCGAATAATAAACGACAAGGAAACAAATTAAGACGGCTTATGACATTTGCGTGGCCATGTCTTCTTAGTAAAAACTGTGTTGATCCCACTGCTCTACTGTTATCACATATCATAGCACGTCTGGCAATTCATAAGAAAATTATTTTGCAAGTATTCCATTCGTTACTCAAAGGACATGCCTTAGAAGCAAGGCCAGTTGTACGGCAAGCGCTTGATGTTCTAACGCCGGCCATGCCACTTCGAATGGAAGATGAAAACACAATGCTAACGCACTGGACAAAGAAGATAATTGTCGAAGAGGGACATTCCATGCAACAATTGTTTCATATCTTACAACTTGTCGTCCGCCATTATAAAGTTAATTATCCTTCTAGTTTTCAGTTCATGAAAATTTATCTAGCTATATTTTTTTTCCATCAGGTATACTATCCGGTTCGACATCATTTAGTTCAGCATATGATTAATTACATGCAACGTCTTGGATTCCCATCCATTGATTATCGGAAGCTTGCCGTTGAACTAGCCGAAGTTATAATTAAGTGGGAACTGCAACGTATTAAAGAGGAAACATCTGGCTCATTTGATGACGATGAAAACTCTTTGGTGGGTGATGTGAAACTAGGTACATCCGGTGCATTGAAACGAAGTTACACAGATGATACGAACGATGTATGGAAAAAAGTGGCAGCCGGCGAAAATGTACCACAACAACAACCTGTGGCAGGTGAGATGAAGATGAATGGGTGAAGTTTTCTGCTTTAGTAACTGTCTTAGAAATGGGTAAAGGACCGACAATATCCCGGGAAAAATGTCATTGAGAAACGTCAGAGAATTGTCAGTGAAGTAAACAGTCCGACTGCTTACAGCATTTTCAAGTATTATTAAGTCTTCTACACGAAAATAAAGAAGTGCAACATTTCCGAGTGACCCGGGAGGTAGTTGCGACACTCGTTTTTTTTAAAGGGGTTTCGCCGGTAGCCCTAATTCCCGAAAAATTATTGAATTGCAGGCGCAATCATTTGGGCTGGGAAAGAATCGCGCAAGCAATGATTCGGATTTAGACCGACACGATTGTCAAGCTCGAAGCGGAATTGCAAGCGTTGATCAAGGCCAAGTAGGTGGATAAAACTAAGCCGAGTCAACGTCGAAGAGTGGCGGGCAGTACGCGAATTCGCAAAGCTTCAAAACGGTCGACTACAGCAATAACGATCTGCAGTTATTTGCGATTTCATTGTTTTACTTTTCACCGAAGGCTTACGCCTATCTTGGATCAGTTTTCATATTTCAATCGCTCAATGCAATTACTTGCTTATGATTTTATTTATATTTCAGACCAATTATTCCGTATTAACCACCAAAATCGATGGTTGTTGATTGGGTTAAAACTGAAAACGCTACAAAAAGGTCAAGGTAAAATTCAATCTGGATTAAACGAAACATAGAGGACTGGCAAGTGCGATATTCTTCTCTGAATGAAACTCCTTTCGTGTAGAGCATTTAAAAGGGTGAAATGAAAACGTGTATTTTTATTCCTCAGTAAAGCTGAGTAGTTTTCATTTAATGTTAAACGAAAAGAAAATTTAAAGAATCAACGCTGCATTCATTAAAAATTTGATTTTATAGTTGACATTGATTTTAATAAATATATACTGTAGAAGTCATAAGCCATTTTTTAATTATTTATTTTTGTTTCGGTGAAGAAACCTTTTTTTATATTGAAAAAGTGATTGTTCCCCAGACAGCCGCGTGCCGGTATAAGGGAAACGGATCGTGGTTTCTTTTTTAGACCATTAACGGGTTTTAATAGCTGATATTTGTTTGTTTAGTAGTTCTATGTATTTCTTATATATTTTTTTGCTGCAATCTTGAAGTATCTGATATCCTTCGCTTGTCGAATTTCGTTTGGCAAGGAGTTGTAGTACAGTATTGATTCATAAATGGGATCCTTTCTTAGTCTATTTGTCCTACAGTTTCTGTTTCTTATCGCACTAGCATTTCTTGTATTATAATTGTGAATATCCGTACTACACGTTATTAGTATTGATGATTGTAATCCTTGGTTTATTATATTGTACATTAATTTTGACCGCTCAAGACTTAAGGTTTGTTGTACGTTTAGATTGCTGTAGTTTTCATAAAGGTCAGCCGATGGTGTAAGATGTGGTAAATTATATACAGCTTTAATGCTTTTGTTCATGAGTCTTGATATTCTCTCTTGGTTAGAGTCACTCTATGAAAAAGAAAGAGCAAGGCACCAGGTAGAAGAGTCTGGACACCTTGTCTGATGGGGCGCTTTTTATTTTCGAGTTCGAAAACCGATACCTAAGTGTGGGTGAGAATGCATGTAGTACTATTTGTAGTTCCTTATTTCGACGCGAATGTCGCTGGCATAGGTGCAATTTCGAAATTTGACAGATATTGTTTTGTTTCCATCTTTCTTTTTCGATTTCTTGTTAGGTCGATCTACTCACAGGAATTAAAGAAAATTAAAAAGTCTAATAATTCCGGCGCCGGGGCTGACGCAGTGTACATTGCTTCAATAATAGTGTAGGATGCAAAAATAGACATGGAAACGAGAACCGACAATAATATCACGCAAGGTAAGATCGCTAGTTGATTCGGTTAATTCGTGATTAAAGCTCTTTATTTCGTAGCTTCCGGCCGGAAGTATTATGTAGACACAATGTATGTTAGCGTCCCGCGAGCCAACATGGAAATACAAACGTACTTGAAGGACGGAATATCGACAATTGGGAGCTTTTCGAGAAAGTCCTCGACTACACCTAAGCCAAGGTGATCCAATCAGAGTCCGAGTACCACCCAGTCCTTTTCTCGGGCTCGATCCAACACCAGACTCAAGATGATTTCTGCGAACGTCAGCGTTGAACGGAGATTCGGAGCTTCCAGCAGATTTGGATTTCATCGCAAGAGTACGAGGAATCTGGGAAGAGTCAGGTGGAACAGAAATGCAGAAGCAGAGGCGAATTATTTTAAATAAAATATCGACCAAAGTAAATTATAATTAAATCTCTTTCGTTTAAACAAAACATGGAACTTTATTCGCGTATTTGAATTACATTTCCTTCTTTACTTCTCTGGTTTGAGCATGTCGCAGTCTGCAACCATTTTCTGGAAATAAAATCATATAAAATCGTACCAAAGTCGCAACTATAAGATCCTTACCTTAATCGCATCGATATTCTCGGTCCAGTGTTCTTTCGCAATATTCTGAACAGGCTGGATCAAAATCTCTTCACTTTGCTTACGTTCTGCTGGAAGATAGCCAGAACATCTGCTACGAAAATGGCTTCGCACTTTTCGCGCCAGCAATAGTAGTCGGTGGCCATTCCTACGGCCCCGTACAATAATCAAGCCTCCTTGGCTAGAACTACTTTTGGTACGGTCATCATATTAACCAAATCTCCGCCAAATTGTCGGAACATCAGACTCTCGGCTTTTGAAGAGAAAAGCAGTCCTTAGATCTTCACAACCGTTCCTTTCGGATGCACATTGTAGCCGAGCTCTTTGGTAGTGTCGATTAAAATTTAACTGGTCTTCGGGCAATAGGCCGGATGCATGGGCAAATGACAAATGCCCGTTGGAGAATCTTCGGCAGCATCGTAAAACGTCTAAGGGCGAAGGATTCTCAAATGATTCTTAGATTCTCTCCGGATCTGCTCGTTCCGATTTGTCAAGATATAGGGATCATCAAGACCAGACCCGCTGATGATTCCAATCTAAAAATTGTCAATAAAAACTTTTCATACCATAATTGCAAATCGAAGGCACAAACTGACCTTTAAACTTGGCGCCATATCGCTTGTTTCTCTGCTGTCTCGTCGAGATATTCCAAAATAACTATTGCAATAAGCCTAATTAGCTTATTTACTTTGTTGCGTTGCCTATTGTCCATCTTGCAATGCACTCACTAATGAACTGTACACGACTGTAGTGCAAACGATTTTTGGTCAGTTGGCAGTCGTTTAGTAACTAAATTACTCGCCACTCGACTAAATTACTAGCCTAGTGCGAACTAGGTTTAAGACTATAATGTATGGCTCAATATCTACGGTCTCCACTTCGGTTTCCTGGAATGCTTAAATTTATGAAAATGTAAGGAAATAATTAGAGTTTTTCACTTACCTTCGCCGAATGTACAAAATGAATTGTCAGTTCTCTTGACATTTCTTCACTAAAAAAGAACAAAACTAAAGTTCGAAATTCGAAATTACAGTCCTGATGCGTATGTGTGCGTGCAACTTTTCCTGATTTTAACTCGCGAATATCTTTAATTTGCAGTACTTTTAAGTGGTGAAAATTTAATTTGGTAGGTTTCACGTTCTAATGAATGGATTGCAATCACATTACCTTACTTATCGCACGCTGGAAAATAGCAGTGCGCTTTTTCAAATTTAACAGAAAAGCTGGTTATCACTTGGCCGAACTCTAGTACGTCTTGTTCTTTCTTTTTCATAGAGTAACTCTACTCTTGGTTATACATAGATTTTTGGCTCCATATTATAAGTCCATATGTTATGTTTGAAAGTATAAACGCGTTATACAAAATTTCTTTAATTGGTGTAGGTAGAAAGTAATTCCGTCGTAATAGTCCTGTAATGGGTGCTATTTTCTTGCGGATGTTATTAATGTGTTGCGACCATGATAGATTTTCATCGATCGTTAGTCCTAAATACTTGACTTGTTTTGTTCTACACAATTCAATTCCATCTATGTTAATTTTTGCATCAATATAAGCTTTATTTCTTTGCTTGAATATCATGAAGCTGGTCTTCCCTGCATTTAATGTTAACCTATTGCCCAACTGCCAATTCTTAAATGACTTGAGGTCAGTGTTGATCAATGTTTCCAATTCCTGCTGACTTCTTCATCTATAAAGCACCAGTGTATCATCCGCGTATACTATATATTTAGCTCGAATGCCTATATGCTGCAAATTATGTATATAAAGTAGATAGAGAGTAGGGCCCAGGATTGAACCCTGAGGAATTCCGATATTAATTGGTTTTGAATCGCTGAGTTTATCTAGGTTTCTTGTAATGTAAGTGCGCCCTGGGAGATAGTTTTTTATTAAATCATTAATTTTTCCTTTTTAAGCCAATTTCATTTAGACCTTGGAGCAGTATTTCGTGATCTACAGTGTTAAATGCCTTTTTTAAATCTACGAAGACTGATGTTACGTAGCAGCCTTTGTCCAGACCATCATTTGTAAATTGCATCGCATCAACCAACGCTGCTGTAGTGTTGCTCTTTTCTTGAAAGCCATACTGATTTCGGTTAAATCCCATATTTTTGTTTATAAAGTTTGAGATTCTTTTGTTGATGACTTTTTCAAAGATTTTGCTAATGGAGCTTATCAAGGCAATCGGTCTGTAATTGTTTGGGTCTGAGATAGATCCACTTTTGAATACTGGAGTAATCAATGATGTTTTTAAGCAGGAAGGGAATGTGCCATCCGCCATATGTGCGTTAATCGCTTTGGATAGTGGAGAGGATATAATCGTTGAAGGTGTTTTTAAGTCGTTTGTTGTAATTCCATCAATCTGTGGTGCTATGCTGTTTTTTAGTTCAGCAATTAATCTACTTATTTCCTTACTACATGTGGGGTACAGAAACATGGTCTTTTTTGACTCAGGAGAGACATATTTGGGATAATGCTCTCCGTTAAGATTTTTTAGATCTTTCGCAAGGTTTTCTCCTATTGAGACGAAGTGATCGTTAAACAGATTCCCAATTACTGAATGATCTGTCGTTGTTCCTGTTTGCGTATTTAATTCATGGATTCCCGCTTTACTTTGGCCGCTACCTTTTTGACCGAGAGTCTCCTTGATAAGAGACCAAAGAGACCAAAGTTTCCGAGGATTACCCGCTGTCGTTGCGTACCGGGTATTATAGTATTTTTCTTTGTTTAACCGTATCAGATTGGTCGTTTCATTCTTAATTCGAATGTATTCTGATCTTAACATCTGATTAGTGGGTTCTTTCAGCATATTTTTGTATGATTTACGCTTTTTATCAATTTGGGTTAGAACATCATTCGTTATCCATATAGAGCTGCGCGTTCTCATGGTTTTAGCTCTCTGGTTGCTTTTTTCTTCGCTGCTGATATGGTGTTGATAATTGTTTTTATTGATATATTATCTACTTTGTTAAAAATCAGATTCTAGTATTTTAATGGTTTTTCTCTCCATCTTAACCTTCTCAATTTTGGTGCGCTTTAAACTCAGCGTCAGTATTTTATGGTCAAGTTCCGGCCAGTCATCAAATTCTATTTTGAAAGAATTAGTATTTTGTTGGATGTTTGTGGAGACATGGTCTAGTAATGAGCGTGTTTGTGTAGTGCATCTCGTCGAAGAGTCTCGATTTAGAATCTCCACGTTGTTGGTTTTCAACATTTCATGGTAGTTCTGTGAAGTCTGGTTCTCTTTTAGTATGTCGATATTGATGTCTGCCACTGATAGAATCTTCGGGTATTTTGAATAAATTGCGTCCAAGTATTCAATAAAAGGATCTTTAGGGGCCGATGGTGGATTATAAAAAGTCGCTATTGTTAATGAGGAATCTTTATTTTTTAATTCGACTATTATTGTATGGTATACGTCATCGATTAAAACAGTTCGAAATTTTATATCATTCCTAAAGTAAATTGCAGTGCTTCCTCCTTGACCAGAGTCGCGACAGTTATGTACTGCGTTGAACCTCCTTAGGTTAAAATATTGCTGTTCTGAGCTGAATAATCACGTTTCAGCAAATATTAAGACTTGGACGTCAGGGTTTTGCAAAAGGTGTGCTTCTAGCTCTGACATTTTATTTCTGATACTTCGTAGGTTGGCATATAATATTTTCAAAGGTGTATCCATATTCATAATTTTATGCAAAAATAGTCAGTTTTGTTTTGCACCGCCTTCACACCTTTTTCATATTCTGGACAGATTTCGCTGTCTGCACTGTGGTGACAGTTATCTAGCCTTTTCGAGGAACAGTTGATGCATTTGACAGCCTGTTGATCGCAGTTTAGAGTTCTATGCGATACTGAACATCTCGCACAGGTATCGTGTACTAGGGTACTATTCTTTGCGGAGTGACCGTATTTTTGGCACTTGAAACACCGCAGAAGATTAAAGTCTTCTTTGCAATAATGACTACTAAAGTCTATATTTATATGCTTATTTAACAAACGTTTATATAAACATCCATTTACTTCCACAAATGTTATTTTTTTATTTGTTTTTGCGCTCGTTTTGGTATGAACTATTTTGATTGCAGAATCCGGATCTATGTCATGATTAAGGGACTTAATCTGTGCCAATAGTTCTTCACTGGAGTACTCTTTTTCGAGTCCGTAAATTACTAAGCGTGGGGTTCTCTGCTTGGTAGGTTCGACAGTGCAGGCATGCCCCAGTTTTGCTTCCATTTCCTTCAGGAGAATCTCATTATTAATTTTGTTATCTGTCTTTATTAAGATTGCTCCACCAGGCAGTGGCTTCTTAAAAACAATTGGTGTTTTCAAACTAGATGGTCTTATCTCCTTCTTGATCAGAGACATAGTGCGGTCAGAGTTTTGGTGAGACTTTGGTTTTACAATAATTCCACCGTTATAATGATTTGACCTTTGCTCCACCACCACTGGTACCGCTTTCGCCACCGTTGCATATGATAGCTTGCTGATCTTTTCTTTGTTATCAATCTTGATTTCAAAGTTGCGTACCTTTTCACGCAATTTTTCTGTTAGCTCCGTGAGTTTGGTTATGCAATCAGATTGATTTTCATGCGATTTAAATGTTTCTCCAAATTGGCTGTTAATAATTTTCTTGAATATGGTCTTGTCTTCCGGGCAGAGCCAAAGCAGCTTCACCTCCATCTTTTGAAGCCTGGCGTAATCGGATTCACTGATCTTTGCACACTTGGTATGAAACCATTTTTTACAAAGACCATCACATTGGACTGCTGAATCTGAATATTTCACCACTTTTCTACATTTGCCGCATTTCGCAATTTCATCTTCCTCATCACATTGACAACTGACAGTTAAGTTGGAAGAGAAAAATCGCTTCTTCTTTGTTAAATCTCAAGGCCAACCCCGCGACTACAGAGGAAAATTTCCAACAACCCAAACGAAAATAATAGTGAAGGAAAAATAAACAGCACTCTGTCCTTCGTTTCCTCCTGATTGAAAATCCGGTCCTTCTTTCTGTGATTCGGGAGCCTTCCTTATTTTCCTTTGACACTTCAAACACCTTGCAAATCGCGCGCGCGAAGTCACACCACCTATCGCTCACAAAACTGGCATAGATGATTTTTTTTGATTATGTCAACTCCCGCTCGAAATTTTTTACGTAAGATGAATTAATCACAGACGATTTATCGAGATTCTTCGATTTTGCACAATCATCCGACTGATTTTCACTGAAAATTCGCACAAAAAAGGCGCACCAAAAATTTCTTGTGTCTACTATCGATGACAGCTAGTTCTCTTGTTTAATAGACACATAATCCAATGTTCTCTTACACATGACACGATCCTGAACATAAGGACCTTTAGTTATCGAGAGGATTTTTTTTATTTCTCGGGCCTACTTCCCAGAAGCCAGTCATAGTCCGTTTTCGATAGCCAGAAGTCATTACCGTAGAATCCTTTATTGACAAAAACACATGAAAATTTCACTTTTCCTACTTACGTTCGAGAAGTTCCACTCCAAATTAGTTCGCACACGGTTCTTTACGACCTGTCATGTCCAGCTCTTTTTTGATTGAGACTCCAAAGGTTGAATTTCCGCACCGCGCATCTACACACGACCCAAAGGTGGACGGAAAATTTGAACGAAAGATAAATAGCAACCGAAAAAACAAAAGGCGAAGAAAAGCACTGGAATTTTTGAGCTACACAAAAACGTAATGTGAAAAATTCTCATGCATTTTCGTTTTTTGGGGGCTCTCGATTTTCGTTCTTGTGCACTTTTTGATAATCACTGCACTCGTTTCTCACTTCATGTTTACGCGAATTGCTTTCATGAAAGGAAAGGCGAGAAACCACTACGAATTGCGCCTGTGAAAAATTCTGGTCCGTCGCGAAAATAACCAAAATATTTGAAAGTAAGAATTTCTACGAAACGAATTGCCAATTTTCTTCTGAAAATTCAAAAGCGCCATCTCTTGATGCTGGCGAAATCTTCAAGAACTCATCGAAATTGCGGTGCGCCATCTGGTGACACATGGCTAGAAAGAGAAAAATGACGACGCAATTTGGTCTTTTTGCATTTTTGCTTCCAAAGCAAACTTTGAGTGGTTTTTTGCTGTCAAAGCAAACTTTGAGTGGTTTTTTGCTGTCAAAGCAAACTTTGAGTGGTTTTTTGCTGTCAAAGCAAACTTTGAGTGGTTTTTTGCTGTGACTTTGAGTGTTTTCAGTAAACTTTGAGTGTTTTTAGCAAACTTTGAGTGTTTCTGTTGCTGTCAAAACTGAGATTACGAAATTATTAGGTTAAATTTCAGAAGTAACTAAAAAGATGTCGAATTTGGAGATTTTACAACGCTGGAAAAAAGGTAACGCTTTCAAATTATGCTGCATGGTGTTTTTTGCAAATATAAATAATTTGCTTGCTTCTGCACTTGATTTACTCGGATCGCGAACAAAACTCAAGACTCAAATGCTTGGTTTTGGGTGTATTTAAGCCAAAATTGGAAAGATTCCTTTAGTTCGCTAGATGTCAAGTGTCCTCTGTTATTTTCCAATTTTGATGAAAGCTTCATAAACCGATAACAGTATGCCGTCACTGTGATCTTGACGAAAAAAAACCTGTTGGTATTGCTGAAACATGTCACTGCATTTTTCCGTTTTTCGAGTTCAGTACCTGGAATAACTTTATGCTTCGGCCAGTGATCTTCACCGTGTTGTAACCATTCCGGACCATTCCCCATAAAATGCTATCTTGCAACTCTGTCGGTTCTACACCTCGAGATGCCAAGTCAGCTGGATTTTGTTGAGAGGGCACGTGGCGCCATGGTATATTTCCCGTGTGTTCAAATATCTCCGTAGATCGATTGGGAACAAACGTAGTCCATCGGGTTGGATGACCATGTAACCAGGAAAGCACTATCTGCGAATCAGTCCACAGCCAGATACGAATCTTTGATTCTTTTCATCAATTTCGAAAGTAGAACAGTTCCATACAGTTCTAGTCGAGGAATCGTAACGGGTCGTACAGGAGCGACTTTCGTTTTAGATATTACAAGTTGTAGACGAGTCTTAACTTTGCTGCGACTTGCTGCATAGATTACAGCGGCATATGCTTCGATGGACGCGTCAGAAAATCTATGAAGCTCAAAGTTGCAAGTTTTACCGATCAATATCCATCTTGAAATCCTAATTCTTTGCAGTTCTACTAATTGATTGATTGATTTTAGTTGACGAGGAAGATTCGTTTGCGTTCACAATACGAAACAGCTTTTTGAATTGTGACATAAATAGCGCTTTTTTATTGTCGAACCTGTCGTTTAAAACCTTCCAGGCAATTTTATGATTCGTGTCAGTGGTTGGGAATTGTTTAATAAGTCCTAGCGATTCACCCTCTAAACTGCACTTCAAAAATGAAGTTTTTCGACATCGGAAATTGATTTCCGTTCATGCACTAAAGCGACAAACAAATCTCGAAAAGACATCCACACCTCATAATTCCCGGTAAATGTGGGTAGTGAAATTGAAGGCAATTTTATGTCGCGTTCCCCTTTTGCTACTTGAACAACGCTTGCAACCGAATTTTCACTTGTCACTTGATTTTCCTGTATCTGTATCAGGTCATCGATTTCAGCTTCGAACATTGAAAGCGTCTCTTCAAAGGTCCCGTTCACGTCGTTCGCGAAATCTGGTATTTTTAACTCCGTTTCGTTTCCACTAATCGAATCAAGAATTCCTTTGTGCGTTTCCGTGGAGGTTTCACGAAAGGATTCAAGCCTTGCAAGGATTCTGTTGAGATAAGCGACCGTTTTACGCGATTTCGCATCCTTACGGAAGTTATTTTTAGCCCGTAGCAACTGCTCTGTCGTCAGTTTTTGTTGTATCACTAACTTCGGTACGTTTTCCATTTCAAATTCACTTCTTCTTGACTGAATCACAAGACGCAATCCGGCTCGACGGACCAAATGATCAATATGATCAAATGTTCAATAAAAATGTTCAATACGATCAAATGTTTAATACTAATTTTTATATATTTTTCAACTCCACTGTTCAAAATCAAAAACAATTTCAAGTATTAAAACTAAATTATCAAGTATGTTTGAACTCAAGAACAATTGCAAGACGCCGAAATTAAAGCAGGAATATATTCAGGGCTTGGGCACGACTACAAAAGAAGAGAATGAGAAATGCGGACAATCAACCACATTCAGATTTATTAAAAATAATACCCTTCATTATTCCTACTTAAATTATATGAAACAAACTTAACTAAGTAAATAAGAAATTAGCTGCGGCAAATTCAACACTACATGCTTGTAATGTATGTACTACGCATCTTGCGTAAACTACGGTTTCGGTAGTTGCTTGCGGTCAAAATTCTTCCAATCCCGTAATAATTCCTGAAATTCGAACAATTGCATTTAAATAATTGATAAAAGCCATGTGTGCGCTGTACATACCTTCCATTTATGGGTGCACACCCATTCATGAGAAATTGGTCAGTGGATATAGCAATGTAAAACCGATTGGTTTCTTTTACAGACGCAAGATCGTCGCATACCTCTAAATTGCAGGAGAACAAATTGAACTATGTCCTAGAGGAATTTTCGTTCTCACCGTCTGAAATTGAAAATCGCATCGAATTATCCATAAAAAGGGATTTCCATTCATGTTTCACTTACCATCCATCAGTCACGTCACCTCCTTGTCCTGTGTAGCAGTTCTGCGGTACTTAACACATTTAAGTATCGCGAAATTGTGTCGTCTGTTAACGTGGTAAACGGGTCCATCCGTCGGCCACTGGCGCCTCCTTGTCCGGTATAGTGGTTCTACGGTATTTAAAACTATTAAATATCGTGAAAGTTGTCATGTATTGTTCAAGCGTGGAGATGGAATTCGATAACACCGTCATCCGATGTAGTCTGTCTGAAATTTTGATTATGGATTATTAAAATTGAAAATTTGTTGACATCAGTCCGTTACCTTAATTTATTTTGTGGAGCGCGAATGCGCGTTTTTGCTATGCACCACCAGATTTCCCTTCGTCTTGTAGGATTTGCCGCATTGTGTACATCTGTGCGGCCTTTCCGCTGAGTGCGAAGTTGCGTGCGCACTCAGCCTGCTTCTGGTAGTAAATACGAGCCCGCACACACTACACACAAACCCGACCGAAATTATTTCAACCCCATTGCCGGGGTTGTACCACTGTACACTCCCAGGAGACTGATTTCCGATAATTTCTTCGGAGTTCCTGCGCAGTTTTTTAGGGGGCGGCGGTGCAGTTTCCGCGCCGTTCGCGATTCGCTTCCGTTCCTGCGATGACTCGGCCGCGCGCTCATCGACCCTGTAGAAAAGCACGTGCGGGGTGTCATCACTGTGCAATGTCTGCAGGTCGGTGATGCGGAAATCAGCGATGTGGGTGTCGCTGATTTTGTACCACCTACCAACTTTTTCTACTACACTGTAGTAGTGACCGCGGTCCAATGTGGGGCCGGAATGGACGATGGCAGCGTACAACTTGTACCGCATCCCGTTGATCGATATACTATCGTTGTAGTACAACTGACTACCCGTCTTCTTGGCTTGCGCGCTGTCATACTGGTGCAGGTTCAGGGTGGCGATGAAATTCCTTGGCGCACTCACGATTTGCGTGGAACATTCAGCGTCACCCCTTGTTTTGCATTTCTCGCAAAAACGCTGATTATCGCCACATAATTCCTCGGTAGAGCAGTAGCGATTCAGTAAATCCTGGACGCTGCTGGCAGGTGCGTCAGTATTTACATTTGGCAACGTGAGCATCAAATCGCGAAAGACGTTCGACTCTGCACGTTGCCAGCCGCACGACAAACACCGATAGATTGTCGAAATTGTGCCCACGAACATTCTTTCGATGATGGTTGTTCGCCGTCGCTGAGAGTTGCTCTCCTGCACGTGCAACGCTTCAAGGACGAATCCCAGAAACTCGGAGGCGTCATGTTGGCGGCCTTGAATAAATCCTGGGGGTCGGAACGCGTTCAAGAATTTGTCGGGTCTGACTACGCTTGAACAGGACGTCATCGCGGTCGCCAAAGCCCGTACGGCGTGCATTCGAGGGTCGGGTGGAAGCGCCAATATCTCCCGGAAAAAACTGGAAAAACAGGGATTAGATGGGGCGCAACCTCGCATTTTATCGGTAGGGAAGGACTTACTCTACAGTGGCAACCAAAGCCTGTAGGGTGCTGTTCGCATAGCACGTGTTCCCAAGATTCGCAAGGCCGACCATTCGGCCGTTATTAACAACAGCGGAAGAAGAAGTGAGTGACGCTTAATTCTGATAATATACTTATTCTCTTAATTTTAAAATCGAATACTGTTTAAATCGCCGAATTCAACCAGAAATTAGATCAAAATAAGAAACAAACGACGATAAAATGGAAGGACAAAAGGTCAGTGACATTTTTATTCCAGGGATTGCGAAGTTGAAAAACAATTTGACAAGTGCAGAAAATTGCATAGCAAGTCCTTTTTTTTGGACTTCTCGCTACAACGAAGTTGACCGGAACACAAAAACTGCTGCAAAAATTACATTCCAGGGCAAGGAAGGACTTTCTGTCGTTAGAGCCCAGTCGACAAAAGGAAGTTTTGTCGCTGTAAAGCTCTCTGCCGAAAGTTGACTTGCGCGGCATGTTGCCGCAACATTTTCGGATCGGCTTGCGCAACGGGAATTTTATGTGTTTTCCGCATTTTCTGTTACAATGTCCTGTCTTTACTTTTAATTGTCCTGCCCCGAACAATAAATGAATTGTAACTTTGGCGCTTTGAACACGAAACTCGAACAATTTAACATTTCATTTCATAACCTCTTTTCTCTTCTGAAGATGACACGCCAGGGCGCAACATGTTTCAGCAAAGTTTCTTTCTGGTCCGTTTGGAGTAATTTTTGATCTCGTATTTTTTCCGTTTGATTTCTTTGGGAGCAGAACTGCGGAAATTTGTGATAACGTCGCTTTATTTTATTCTTCGTACCATTCGACGATTCGCAGAGAACAGTCAGGCTTTTTGATGTAGTATGAACCAATTTATTAGGACTGCCAAGGAACTCGTGCGAATATTCGAATTCGGCGAAAACCATTTCGGCCATAACCTGTGAGAATGTACGGGCGACGCCTGCGCTAAACGGTAGCCACGATGGCCTCCATTTTTCTCATATAGTTTCCCGAATACTGAAGAAAATGCGGCTTGGCGAACATTAGAAACGCGCGTACATGGACAGCGACGATACGTAATATCAAATGCGGATGAAAGTAGCGGACAAAAATGCGCAAAATTCATGGTCTAGTAACCAGATCATAGCGAAATTTTATGCAAAGGAATTGGCGGATGAGTGTAGCGAACGGAAGTGAGCAAAAGATTAATTAATTAGTAACGAACTGATGGGAGTGAAATCTGAAGTAGTTGAATGTAGGTAGAGGATGATAGGGGTACATTGTATAAAGTTAGATAAAAGCACCGGACGGAAGCGAGCGAAAGTCTTGGCCTAGTACCGATCTTCTTCTCTTCTTTAATTACAATACAACCCAAATCGAGCCTTGGCCTCCTCACCATCAGGTTCTCTGTTATTAGCGCCTCGCACAACCCTCTATCTACGAATTTTCATGTTCGCAGGTTAAGGTGGCCGAGATATACCCACGTAGGCAGTGTGGCAGAATTATACGTCGAGCACGACTGGAACTCACGACCTTTGCATTGTAGACCAACATGCTACTCACAAGGCAGCACCAAAGTAACGAGCTATTAGAATAAAAATATGTTTGCAGAAAATCTAGGATAAAGCCCCTGAGGTAGGTGTCCGCGTTAATCGAACAAAATGGGATGCCGTACTGTAGAGCGCCCCCATCCAAAGTCGAATCAGCAACCTCAAATGGTCTTTCTTTCTGAAGCACAGCACATTCAGTAAATTTCGGTCGTTTTGGAGCCGAGGGGATAAACATGAGGATTCCTTGCTGTACTTGAGGTTTTTTGCGATTCCGAGCTTGCGAAACTGTTTTCGGAGAGGTATATAGTAGAATCGTCGATTTCGATAGCGTTGACTATGCAGGAGGTCTTACGGCAAAGCCAAAGAACGCCTATTGGTTTAAATGTAAGGGAGGAGTGTTTCAGCATGTAGTTCGATACTTTCACATCTCCAGAAGTCGACTTTTTTCGCGATGCTGGTAGTTTAGTTCAAGCATTGCGGAAGGAGAAGAAAGAGAGTCCACGTCGGAAGCTCTAATTAGAAACGAAGTTCTTGGCAATTAGGGCGGAGTCTAATAATCCGTTCGAATAGTGAGTTATATACGGCGGGAGGAAACCAATGAAACTGCCAATGTTAATGTCTGGAAAGAAGGTGTACTGCCTCTTGGTTAGGGTTTACAGATTCGGAGGATTGGTTGGACAGTATCTGGGTCAGCTTTTCAAAGGGCTCCCGGCTTGCTAAACCCTAGCATACATTTTGTGGAATATTGGTGGGGAAATTGGTGGTGGTGGGAATTATATGAAGAGAGCAATGTCAGGGAAAAAACAAGGTCAGGAGAATATAGCGAGACATCTATCGTTATAGTGCTGTGGGTGTTGAAGGTCATCATTTTGGACAACCAGACTACGATCATCGACAAACTATTTACAGTCCCATCTGCTGGGCCATGAATATGCGGAATTCCGCAAGCGGTTTGCAGCCTTGAAGTTGTTACGGATTACCAGATCGTCGCAGGGAAATCCGTGTAATTGCGAGCGATTTCACTCAAAGTGGCTCAACCGCGGTGGGTTCTATGGGACGAAAACGTTCTCTTTTTCGTGCAATATTAGGGAGTTTTTTTTCTTCGGGATTTCGAGCAGGTGAGGTTTGACTTTTGGAGGTCGAGATAAAGAACTAAAAGGGATCGGATGCGTTTCCGCGAAAAAAAAATTACGGAAAGTTCCAAAAAATTTTTTTTTCGTTAGCTTCGGCAGCGCAAAATTTTTACAAAATCGCATTAATCTCAACGAATGTCGTTCGAGAGCGTAAATAGTTCAAATTTCACGATCGACGCATTAAACGAAAAGTGCTGCGTGAAATAATAGTAATAATTGAAAACGTGTTAAAAAGACAACTAAAAAGGAATACGATCGATGTATATAAGAACAATTGTGTACCACCGGTGGCTCGCGAAAAGTAAAAAAAATATTTCGTCCGAATAATATCCATTGTAATAAAGATACGAAAGGGTTACGCTTCCTAACAAGTCGTCTATGCTCGAGTGATTCGGGCGAAGAGGTGATGTCAGAATCTCCTATAATTTTAATGGTCCGAGACTTAACACTATCCAGATAGGAGAGAGAAGTTTTTGCAGCTCCCACCCATAGGTGGGCGATGTTGTGACACGAAATCTGACCGTTCTATTCATCAGAACATTCGCACAACCAAAAGCATTGCTAAAAAACTGAATGCATGCTAGTCATAATCGTGTGGGAAAAAAATATCATGTTCGATAATACAGAACTGACCTGCACTAACCCCATCACAGTAATTTCAATGTCGAGCCGTTTATCATAATCAATTCGAGCTCAACATGAAAGAAATTACAATAACAATTCAAGCCCATGCGATCAAGTATACCTATGCGTATGTATATCGACATGAACGGCTAACTATGCGCGCGTATACAAATAAGTATATCGGATTGTAGATATGCACAATTACGCGACCCGCATATGATTACGATTATGACTCAGTGAAATGCACCGAGCAATGTTTTTGAGTAATTAAAAAAAATATACTATAGAAAATTACTATGCGAAGAAAGGTGCGAAGAAAAAAAGTGCTGATTCGATGTTACTGCACTATATGGTGCTTTCTTGTGGGCAATGAGAAAGAAGTATTATTAAACCAAAATAAAGAAAATTTAATTGGAACACTTGAGGTCATACGACCGAAAGTATTGACCAATTTTAAATCGTTGACAATGCAGTTATCGGTAAATAAGAAAATTAATACATAGAAAATTTTGTATAAATAACGAGCCCGACTTAGGCTCGACGTCTGTCTAGTTTTTGAAAAAGAACCGCGGGCTAGCCTACCGAGAGCTGGTAGACCGCGAAATAGTATTTTTAAAATAAACCAAAATTAAAGAAGTTAAAAGTGAGTTTTTTTAATTGTTAAAAGTGAGTTTAGTAAAAAGTCGTTCTAATAGAAATGGAAACGGAAAAGGTAAACCACTAACCTTATGTTACAGGAAATTCTAGCCCTTCTTCGGCCTTGTGGCTGTATGGATGACTGGCTCTATTGAGCTGACTGGCTAGGACCGAAACAATAAAAAGAAATACCAACAGGAAATTCTAGCCCTTCTTCGGCCTTGTGGCTGTGAGTATGACTGGCTCTATTGAGCCGACTGGCTGGATCCTGCCCCATAACCTCCACCGTCTAGTTGAAGATGTTACGCGGATTCGTGTAACATCTGCTTAATAGGTCCGCGGTTGGGCTACGGCAAAAGCCCAACTCGCCACTTTCCAATGCCTGAGAGTTTACATTGGGTAAATTCTCAGTGCATTCTTTAACTCCTGAAGTAAAATTTAGTATCACAACTGTGAATCGCTTTTAACTCTTCTCTTGAATTTTAAAATAAAAGTAACCAAGAATGAATTCCTAAGATAGGAAAATTCATAAAAATTAGAGTTATGGGTTTACATTGGGTAAACCCATAACCTAATTTTCTTGTTGTTACAATTGGCGCAGTCGGTATGCGAACCTCACGCATAACTTGCCGCCAAGCCACAACTTCGAATGTTCTCAAGCATTCTGGCGCAGTCATTTCTTTTATTTTTTTTTTTGAGCTTTTCACACTGCTCGAGTTGCGGGTACAACAAACTATGTTGTACCTTTAACAAAAAAAAAAAATTTTTTTTTTTCTCTTCTTTTTCTGCTCGTGTTGCGGGTACAACTAAACTGTTGTACCTTTAACAAAATTTTTTTTTTTGAAGTGAAAATTTATTTTGTTTTTCTACTTATAGAATAAAAAGTTAACGCTACAGGAAGCGCTGGAGGTAGATGCGGCGAGCGGACCGAAGCCTCTCACAGTACAGGAGTACAAAAGGAGAACCAGAACAATACGACCAGCAGCTCAGATTCAAAAAGCATTTCCGGTCCTGCCCAAGCGGAAACGAAGAGGGGGGCAACGAGCAAGACTCAGGCGGGAAAGAAAGAAAATTCACCGCCTGATAGACTGCGCGAAATCCAACATCGAACGGCAGCAGTTACGAGCAAAATTGGGCCAAGTGAAGGACAAGGACGGAATAGAACAACAAATGCGGAACCCATTCTATCAGGCGAACTCGGAGACAGTAACAGAGGAGGACATATACCACAAAAAGGTGTTCCTCACAATCCTAATGAACGAATTCGAAGATGAGTGGAACCAATGGCAACTACGATTCGGAAGGCAGCCTTCTTAGAGTTTAAGTTTTAAAATGTAGTTTAGATTTATATATACATAAAAAAAAAAAAATTTTTTGAACATAATAAGAAAAAATAAAACATTCATATATATAAAAAAAAAATTTTTTTTTATTATTATCAAAGTAACTGCATATGGCATTACTGAAACCAAGCTATTGTACAAGAACAACAGCGGTTAACCACGAATACACGATTCGTTATCGGTGATGAACACTGATAACACCTGTAGAAACGAATTCACCAGAGAAGAAATTAAAGAATTCTTAAAATCTCAACAGGAACTTCTGCATAAAGATGAGAAAATAGATGAACTCAAAAAATTCATCGCATTAAACGAGAAGAATTGGATCTTCATAGCAGATAGACTGCATGAAGAGATATTAAAAAGAGATCCGAGTAACGACTCAATCTCAGGGGAAAGTGCCGAGGCAGTCGATGAAATATTGACAGAGGCACTGGTTGTGATCAAGAATCACGAAAATACACTAGAGAAACAACTAGATGATAGCCAAAAAAGGCAAGATCATTTAAAAAAACTAGTTGACTCCTTAAAAAAGCAACTTGAGTCTGCTGAGATTACTAACAACGAGTTAGAGGAGCAGCTCAAGGAAAACAAAAAATCCAAAATTAAGACTTTGGGATTTTCCAGAAGCATTCCAGAAAAGGAAATGCAACGGGAAATCCCATCAAGCTCAAAGGAAGCCAGGAAACTAATATTGGATGCCAACCGACAAATAAATATTATTGACGATAAACTTAGGACAAGTATCGACTTGTTAAGAACAAGAACAAGTACTTATCCTCGGAGTCAATCAGTTACAGAGCAAACTGATTCGGTTCCTGGATCTTCAAACAAAAATCCAGTTACAACAAATAAACAAACCTCAAATATGTCAACCGATAAATTAAATACCAGTATGACGTCATCGTCACTCAAAGAAATCTTTGAAATAATTTCAAAAATTCCAACATTTACTGGCGAAATGGGTCAAAATGTGAACATCGAGCTAGAAAAATTCTTGGCACTATCAAAAGCCGCATATGGTACCCTATCGGAGGATGAGCAGAAAGCCTTCCTCAATATTTTCCGAAAATGGCAGTAAGCGGAGACGCCTATCAAACACTACGGAACCAGAATTTTGAAAAATTCTCAGACATTGAGGCAAAATTAAAGCAATTATATCTACCAATGAAAGATTTAACCATACTCTACGAAGAGTTGCGCAACATCAAACAGCTCAATGGAGAAAACATTCTACAGTATGCAGCTAAACTTGAACGCAAGTTAGCAGACTGTAAGGCTGTTATCGGGATAAAATACCCCGAAAATCCTACTGCTCTATTGATGGAGTATGAAAAAAACGCCATGTTAGTGTTTAAAACGGGAATAATTAGCCAGTCTTTGAAGAGGTATTCCTTAACTTTAAAGGAAACCTCATTAAAAGAAATAACACAGAAAGTCAGTGAAATGGAACGCTTGGAAAATACAACAAGCGGGGTTTCGACAGCGAATGCAGTTACTCCTGATTTAATTGCGCAAATATTGAGCAATCTCAATCTAAATACAACTGCCAACAATTACAGAAACAACAATCAGCAGTCTAATGGCAGGAGGCCAGACTTTAATCAGCAACGTAATAGAAACGTTAGCAACTATACTTATCAGAATAATGGGAATACATTGAACCAACAACGTAACAGCTACAACACTAATAATCGTAGCATGAATAACAATCAGAATACGTAACAAAATAACCGAAAACCAATTAACTGTTATACTTGTGGAAAACCTGGTCACACCTCTCGGGAGTGTAGATCAAAATTCTGTACAACATGCCAAAAACACGGACACTACAATAATGAGTGTCGTGCAAACAAACCCGAACCACGGGTAAATAGATTAGAAGCACCATTAGCTACAACCTCACAAATAAGATGTGACTTTTGTTTGAGCTATGAGCATAGCATTAACCAATGCTATGCGAAGCATAGATGGGAAACGAGGATGATCTCGGAAAACCCCGAGGGGTTGACCGACGACACCTCGGCCAACCCACAACATTGACTACTAAATTAAAACGGTGTCCCCAAGGGGTCATAACCCCAATGGTAAAGGTACCATTGGATGTAAGCAAGAAGGAATCGGTAGAACTCCTAATAGATACAGGAGCCGAAATAAACTTATTAAAGGAAACAGCATTGAGCAATGCCGCAACAATAAATCAAACAGAAGCTATAACTATAAATAGCATGTATGGACAGGGTAAAACCAAGGGAACCTGTCAAGGAAAAATGTTCGAACGGAATATACCATGTAAATTCCATGTGATCGACGACACGCCACACATACCAGGTGATGGCCTTTTAGGAAACGAATTTCTATCCAGCAACTGTAACGTGTATGGACCGGACCAACGATTGGAATTTCCAAAAACGATAAATAACCCACAACAATTTAACCTACCGATACTCAATAAGAAATTGTCTAGTATCACAGAGGCTTATCCTAGCAAAATAAGCACTTCTGTTATATCAATTTCGAAGGGTTCGATCTGTGAAAAAGAAAGAACCTCAGAAAACAGCTTTTCTGAATCAACAAATTTCGCGAAATATGGACTGAGCTATGAAAACCAAATGATTAACACAAACAAGGGTCAATCTAGGACAATTATGCCTAGTCATGTTGATACCTCGTTCGAATCAACCGTTTCAAAACTCACCCAATCGAATATCGCAGAAAAACCTGCCAGAGTACAGTTAAATGACAAAAGTTGTGGTAACATTTGTAGTAAATTGCATAGTGTGAATGGTAATCAGGACGGGCCTAGCAAACCCAACACTGACTTACCGATTGCATCAATTTCCACGAATCACGATCAAAAGAAATTGCATAGTGCAAGTGAAAACCAGATCAAATCAGTGAATACTGACAAAACTGAACCCTCACTAGCATCAGTTTCCAAGGAAATTCTAAACGAAACAACATCTAACAAAATAATCATTCCTGCACGAACAGAAAAACTAATACAGTTTAAATTGCTATGGAACGAGGGATTTATTTTATTTGCCCGGTGAAGAAATAACAGATGCAATAAAACAGAAAACGCTAACATCAATGGACCACTTCCCAATAAGCCTGAAGTCATGTGGATTACTTGAGAACGAAAGAAAACTAATGCGAAAGATACTAAAGAGAATAAAAGATAAAGACCAATGCCAAGCTAAGGCAAAAACAGCTACTAACTCAAAATTACTAACTACTAGTAAATTTTATAACCCTCATTTTAAAATGAAAAATAAAATTTACGACCCCCATTTTAAAATGAGAGTTAGATTTTACAAAAAAAAAAACACAACAATAAAATCAATTTTCTTAATGTCAATTAAACAAATTGACATTAAAACAATTGAATAAGGTAGTACCATTTCGAATTAATATCTGCTTAAGAGTTAAATGAATCGACACTGCGATTGAAGAATTTTCAAGAAACATAAATTAAAAAGAAGAATTAATAAATAAAAGTATCATGTCAGAAATTATTTAACTGCATTGCATATAGTATTTGAATTAACAACTGATAGCAAATTTTATCAGACATGTATGTGAAATTCTTAAGCCAGTAAATTATATAAATTACTTTTTTTATTTTATAAAAAAAAAATCAATAAAAAGTAATCCCTAAAAGAAAAAAAGTAAAATCTTGTAATGATAAACAAGATATTGTTTTTGTTTATTATTTTTTTTGGAATAATAATTATTAAAACTAAGCAAAATACATTTTTATTGTAAAACAAAAAAAAAAAAACTTTTTATTATAAAGAAAAAACCATAATAAAAGAAATATTTCAAATTAATAAAATATAAACGATATAATTGTAACCTTGCATAAAAGAATAATAGATGTAAATACTGAAAATAATTAAGAAATAACACAAAGCGTGTACAAACAATTTAAAGCTTGTACGTATCCTGGATACGAAATAAATAACCAAATCAATGTAAAACTGTCAAACATATTGTAAAAAAAAAAAAAAAAAATATATACATATTTTTGAAAGAATAAAATCATAATAATTAAGACATGAAAGCTGTAGTTATTGAAGATATGTCAGATATAAAAAAAATACCACATATATATATATGTATATGAAACAAACAAAATATATAATAAATTATAATATAATTTTCCATTATTTAAAAAAAACCCAAAATATACTCACAATGTTATATAAACACAAAATATTAAACAATTCATATTGCAATATCAAAATGATAATTTACATAATTCAGAATTATACGAATATTAAAACTATTTATAATTGCAACACTAATGAAGATTATATAATATATATAAGAATATAATAATAAATATATGAAACCATCCGAGCCAAATACATTTACATTTACCCATCTTTTGATCGGAATTACATTTACCCATCCTCACTTACATTTATCCATCCTTGGTAAATGTTTCCCGGCGTATGCCGAGGAAGTGCCAAAACTCGGTCACTAATAAAAAATAGTAAATATAATAACAACAATAAAACAATAACAATAAATGAATAATTTTATAAATAATATAATAAAAAAAATAAAACAAAACACGATAAAAGAAATAATAACACTAATAATAAATCATATAACTCTACGGATACGAAGCGAAAAACGAATTAACAAAGACGAACAAGCTAAACAACTGTACGATTCAACAATAGAATATGCGAGAATCCGGAAACAGAGATACGACGAGTCAACAACGAAGCAATACATCGGATTCATAATATTACATACACAAGCAACACATCAACTATAACTATAACTTAACACATTAAACAACTATGAACGCATAGTAGATGATAGCTAGAATAAGTATCACGAAAAGATTTATTAATGTAAAAAGAATTGTAAAACATATCTGCATATAATTTTATATATATATATCAATGTAAAATAATTGTAAACCATAACTGCAAATCGATCACTAGGACATAATAGTTTCAATTAACCACTTTCTCCCTCATCGCCGATAAAAATTGCTACCGCCCCGAGACCTTTGAAATTTCTGCTTACTACGTACGCAGAAATTTCTCATTAAAGGGCGAAGGAGTGTTGTGACACGAAATCTGACCGTTCTATTCATCAGAACATTCGCACAACCAAAAGCATTGCTAAAAAACTGAATGCATGCTAGTCATAATCGTGTGGGAAAAAAATATCATGTTCGATAATACAGAACTGACCTGCACTAACCCCATCACAGTAATTTCAATGTCGAGCCGTTTATCATAATCAATTCGAGCTCAACATGAAAGAAATTACAATAACAATTCAAGCCCATGCGATCAAGTATACCTATGCGTATGTATATCGACATGAACGGCTAACTATGCGCGCGTATACAAATAAGTATATCGGATTGTAGATATGCACAATTACGCGACCCGCATATGATTACGATTATGACTCAGTGAAATGCACCGAGCAATGTTTTTGAGTAATTAAAAAAAATATACTATAGAAAATTACTATGCGAAGAAAGGTGCGAAGAAAAAAAGTGCTGATTCGATGTCACTGCACTATATGGTGCTTTCTTGTGGGCAATGAGAAAGAAGTATTATTAAACCAAAATAAAGAAAATTTAATTGGAACACTTGAGGTCATACGACCGAAAGTATTGACCAATTTTAAATCGTTGACAATGCAGTTATCGGTAAATAAGAAAATTAATACATAGAAAATTTTGTATAAATAACGAGCCCGACTTAGGCTCGACGTCTGTCTAGTTTTTGAAAAAGAACCGCGGGCTAGCCTACCGAGAGCTGGTAGACCGCGAAATAGTATTTTTAAAATAAACCAAAATTAAAGAAGTTAAAAGTGAGTTTTTTTTAATTGTTAAAAGTGAGTTTAGTAAAAAGTCGTTCTAATAGAAATGGAAACGGAAAAGGTAAACAACTAACCTTATGTTACAGGAAATTCTAGCCCTTCTTCGGCCTTGTGGCTGTATGGATGACTGGCTCTATTGAGCTGACTGGCTAGGACCGAAACAAAAAAAAAGAAATACCAACAGGAAATTCTAGCCCTTCTTCGGCCTTGTGGCTGTGAGTATGACTGGCTCTATTGAGCCGACTGGCTGGATCCTGCCCCATAACCTCCACCGTCTAGTTGAAGATGTTATGCGGATTCGTGTAACATCTGCTTAATAGGTCCGCGGTTGGGCTACGGCAAAAGCCCAACTCGCCACTTTTCAATGCCTGAGAGTTTACATTGGGTAAATTCTCAGTGCATTCTTTAACTCATAAAAGTAAAATCTAGTATCACAACTGTGAATCGCTTTTAACTCTTCTCTTGAATTTTAAAATAAAAGTAACCAAGAATGAATTCCTAAGATAGGAAAATTCATAATAATTAGAGTTATGGGTTTACATTGGGTAAACCCATAACCTAATTTTCTTGATGTTACATAGTGCTGTGGGTGTTGAAGGTCATCATTTTGGACAACCAGACTACGATCATCGACAAACTATTTACAGTCCCATCTGCTGGGCCATGAATATGCGGAATTCCGCAAGCGGTTTGCAGCCTTGAAGTTGTTACGGATTACCAGATCGTCGCAGGGAAATCCGTGTAATTGCGAGCGATTTCACTCAAAGTGGCTCAACCGCGGTGGGTTCTATGGGACGAAAACGTTCTCTTTTTCGTGCAATATTAGGGAGTTTTTTTTCTTCGGGATTTCGAGCAGGTGAGGTTTGACTTTTGGAGGTCGAGATAAAGAACTAACAGGGATCGGATGCGTTTCCGCGAAAAAAAAATGTACGGAAAGTTCCAAAAAATTTTTTTTTCGTTAGCTTCGACAGCGCAAAATTTTTACAAAATCGCATTAATCTCAACGAATGTCGTTCGAGAGCGTAAATAGTTCAAATTTCACGATCGACGCATTAAACGAAAAGTGCTGCGTGAAATAATAGTAATAATTGAAAACGTGTTAAAAAGACAACTAAAAAGGAATACGATCGATGTGTATAAGAAGAATTGTGTACCACCGGTGGCTCAAAGTAAAAAAAATATTTCGTCCGAATAATATCCATTGTAATAAAGATACGAAAGGGTTACGCTTCCTAACAAGTCGTCTATGCTCGAGTGATTCGGGCGAAGAGGTGATGTCAGAATCTCCTATAATTTTAATGGTCCGAGACTTAACACTATCCAGATAGGAGAGAGAAGTTTTTGCAGCTCCCACCCATAGGTGGGCGATGAATTCAAGACGTGGTCTAAAACAGGCCTTATGAATTGTCAGTAACGCAGAGGCGGTGAAGGGTTTTGTACAACCCAAACATTTAGATGTTTCCTTGACGATATTAAATATATGAACGTTCAAAGATAAGTTATCTGTGATTTGGGCACCTTACATCTTAGCACTTGAAGAGTTGGTTAATGGCTGGCTCCGTAGGTGATTGGATCAAGGTTAGAGTCACTTTTGTGGGATACAAGACAGCACTGGATTTTCGAAGCATTAAACTCGACTTGATGCTTATTGCCCCAGCTGAGAGGTTTGGCCAAGTGGTAATTCAATGATTGAACCTTACACCTACGTCGTTCTACTGAGGTACATCGGGCTAAGGACGGAGTGTTGAAGTGATAGGAGAAGCTTAATTTACAGTCATTAACGAAGCTACGTACAGGATAGAAAGGTGAAGATAGCAAGTCATTAACAAATATTAGAAAAAGGATGGGGGAAAAAATTGAAGCCTGAGGTAACCCACACCATCCAATACCACGCGCATTGATCGATTGGCTAAAAACCCGTTATTCCAGGAAATAGAAGAGTCATCATCAATGGCGCGACAGCCCAAATCGGGCCCTGGCCTCCTGAAGTCGTCGCCTCCAATCGTCTCGATCCAAAGACCGCGTCCTCCAGCTGCTAATTTTTAAAATGGCTTTGCTGTCTTCATCAACCGAGTCTTCCCATCGCTTGCGTGGTTTGCCTACTGGCCGGTTACCACTCGCTTTGCCTTTAAGAGCACGTTTGGGGATTCTTCTGTCTTCCATTCGCTCTACATGGCCAGCCCACTGCAGTTTACGTAGCTTGATGAACGTTGAAGCTTCTGGCTCGTCGTAGAGTTGATACAACTCATGGTTGTATCTTATTCGCCATTCCGTTCCTTCCTTCACAGGTCCCAAAATTCTTCGGAGGACCTTTCTTTCGAATGCGTTAACTGCTTTTTCGGAAGTTCGCGTTAATGTCCACGTCTCGCTGCCATAACAGAGCACAGGTCGTATAACAGTTTTATAAATCCGCAGCTTATTGTTCCTGTGCACTTTCTTGGATTTCATTATTGGAAGTACCGAATAATACGTCTTATTTGCAAGTATTATCCGTCGTTTGATTTCGTCTGTTTCATTACCGTCCTTTGCTAGATTAGCCCCAAGATATATGAAGTTGTCCACACTCTCCAAATTATATTCCGCAATTGTTATGTATTGTCTGATTGGCGTTCTCCTTCTTGTTTGCGTCATTACTTTTGTTTTGCTTTCATTAATGCGCAACCCGACTTCTTTTGCGGCGGAGTCAAGATTGACAAATACCTCCTTAGCACTAGGGAAGGATCTTGCTAGAATGTTAATGTCGTCAGCGTATGCTACTAGTTGGGTGGACTTGAATAGTAGTGTCCCGTTGGTGTCGACTGGGATTTTTCGGACGACATACTCTAGTGCCAAGTTGAAAAGCATAGGAGCTAGACCATCTCCCTGCTTTAAACCACATTTCGTTCGAAAGCTGGTTGTGGAATCGGTTTGTATTCTCACTTGGGATTCAGTGTTCGTCATTGTGAGTCTTGTTAGTCGGACTAGTTTTGGAGGAATTCCAAAGTCAAGCATGATTTGGTACAGTACGCTCCTGTCGATACTGTCGTATGCTTGTTTAAAATCTACGAATATTTGGTGCACGTCTGTGTTATATTCCCAGCATTTCCCAAGCACCTGTTTCACCGAGAATATCTGGTCTGTTGTAGATCGTCCGGTTCTGAATCCTCCTTGGTATTCGCCAATTATTTGATTAGTATAGGGCTTAATACGACGTTCAATTATTTTTGTCAGTATTTTATAGGACGTACACAACAATGATATACCTCTGTAGTTCTCACAGCAGAGTTTGTCTCCTTTCTTGTAAATTGGACATATAATGCTTTTTCGCCAGTCGTCGGGTATGATTTCCTCTGTCCAAATTTTGCATATCATGTTGTATAGTATTTCAGCGACACAGTTTCCACCGTTTTTCAGAAGTTCAACTGGTATTTCGTCAATTCCCGGCGCTTTGTTTCGTTTTTGGTCACATAGGGCTGCTTTGATTTCAGCAAGCGTGGGTGGTGTCGATGATGGTTCATGTTCGTCAGTTGAGGCTTCAATTGAAATGTTGTTTGTCGTTATCGGTGCTACTGGGATGGGATTCAAAAGATGTTCAAAGTATGAAGCCCATCTCCTTTTGATTTCTTCTGTGTCGCTGATGATATTGCCCTCTGCGTCTTTGCAGAGACTGGTTTTTGGTTTATATCCCTTTTTTAAATCTTTTACTATGGCGTATGCGTCCCGCGTTTTATTTTTTCTCATGTCGTCGTCCATTTTTTGTATCTTGTCATTATGGTACTTCCTTTGTTTTCGTCTGCAGGTCTTTTTCGCATATCGCCTAAGCTCGTCATATCTTTCTTTTTTGGCTCGTGTTGGTCGTTCAGTAAAAATTTTGTAAGCTTCGTTCTTTCTATCTATTGCGTCGCGACATTCTTGGTCGAACCAATCATTATTTTTTCGCCGTGCTTGATACCCTAATACCTCTTCCGCGGAGGATTTGATGCCGTCTCGTATTTTTATCCACGCATTCTCCACTGGCATATTTTTGATATCTTCATATATTGGTGTCAGGTGTTTATTACATGCTAACATGTAAGCCTGCGCCACCGTTTCGTCGTTAAGCTTGTCGACATTGAATTTGCGAGCTCTACTCGTTTTCGAATATCCACGACAAGCTATTTTGCATCGATACTTAGCTCTGACTAGATAGTGGTCAGATTCACAATTCGCACCGCGGAGAGTTCGTACATCAAGTATGCTGGAAGCAGCCCTTTTCTCAATTAGAACGTGGTCTATTTGGTTGAAGGTGTGACCATCTGGTGATGCCCACGTTCGTTTATGAATATCGCGATGTGGGAAGCACGTAGAGCTTACTATGATATTTTTGCTGCTTGCGAAATCAATAAGACGTTGGCCATTGTCGTTGGTTATGTCATGGAGACTGTGCCCTCCTGTTGTTCCTCTATGAGCCTCCTCCTTTCCGACTTTTGCATTAAAATCCCCTAAGACAATTTTTAGGTCATTCGAGGGCAGTGAGTCATAGGTTGTCTCTAGGGTGGCATAAAATTCGTCTTTAGTTATATCGTCCTTGTCTTCTGTTGGTGCGTGAACGTTGATCAACCAAGTGTTGAAGAATTTAGTCTTTATTCGGATTGCACACAATCTTTCACTTACTGGTCTGAAGCTCGTGACCTGCTGTTTAAATTTTTTGTCAACGACAAAAGCGACTCCAAACTCTCTGCTTCCCGACAATTTTCCACTTGGATAGATTGTGTGTGATCTCATGTCCATGATTTCGTTACCAAGCCATTTCGTTTCTTGGATGGCAGTTATGTTGATGTTGTGTTTTGCCACTTCTTCGAGAAACTCTTTCAGAGCTCCTGTCCTAAATAAGGATCGAACATTCCAAGATCCAATAGAGTAGTCCATTTTTCGTTTGCGGGGTCGTTGCCGTTGAGTCCATCCTTTCCGAGGCTGTTCTTCAGGTTTCTGGACAGTGTTCTTTTTCCGGTGATGCGTTGTCGGCGCCTCGCCCAACCCCCGACCTGGAGGACCGGTCCTACTTATTTATTACACCCTAGTAGGAAAAGGGTGGGAGTTTTGAGCTAAATATGACATGCTGGAGTTCTCACAGCTATGCTGCAAGTCCAACTATGTCATACTTTTTGCCTACTTCCTGAGACGCACTGGTGTTACTGGCCATTCAGGTTAACTCCATGTTCCCTCCTCCTTTCTCAACTCGGGCTTGGGACCGTCTATGGCGGAGTTAAATAGAAGAGTCGCCCAGACCAATACCATTGTGTCGAAAACATTGGAAATATTGAGAGCGACAATACAACGTTCCAACGTTCAAAAGGTTTCCTGTGGAATCCATACTGTTTGTCGTCAATAATATCATTATTGTTGAGATTGTTTCCATGATCTTCGACAGAAGTCAGGTTATTGACATTGGCCGATAATTAGCGGGATTGGTGCGTTCTCCTTTTTTGGGATTGGCTGAACATTGGCAAGCTTCCATGAAGATGGGACAGTGGAGGACGATAGGGAGAGACGGTAAAGTTTGCATGAAGGGTTAGCAAAAGAAGCGCGGCACTGTTTAAGGATAAGGGCAATTCCATCTGGACCGAACGATTTCCTGTCATCTAGATTCTCAAGAACTGGGTATACGTTCTGCGGACGAATGTTTATTTGTCCTAAGGAGGAATTTAGCGCAGTATACTTTGGTAGAATAGAGTTCGTTGGTGGTAAAGAAGCGTTGGCAGCAAACTGAGCCGCTAAGATATTTGCCTTCATATTAGGATGTAATAACCTCTTTGAATTGATGATGCAGAACTACCTCTGACGAAATGGGCGAGAGACCGGAGGCATCTCAAAATTTTTCACCTCAGTTTCCAGTCATGCGAATATTTTTCTCGTTTTTAAGAGATTTTTTTGAAATTAATTCAATAAACTTCAGACGGCAGCAGCTTATCAGCACGGTAAGCTGCCTTTTTAGCACGTATCGCAGTGCCGCAATTTTCATTACACCAGTCTTTGGAACTGGGCTAGATTGGTATGCAGCTTTGGGGATGAAAAGTCTCAACAAGATGTTGAAGCATATTGACCAATCACATGAATGATAAATTCGCTTAAGACTGAACCAATCGGCACTTCCATAATGCCATACCGATTTTTTTTATAGTTGGTGTGATTGGCGTCGAGATGGAGTCTGGTAAGCGGGCGGAAATTAAGCAATGGTCCAAACTTCCGATTGGAGAATAAACAAATCTTTTTGCACAGCTAAACGCGGAGGGTGTCTTCCCCGGACCAAATTTTTCCCGAACCCCCTCAACCCTGTCTTGCCATTAACCATGCAGGAGGAGATTCGGATGAAGCTCATTATCTGTTAGCGGAATGGAGTACTCCCCTTTACAGCAATATTTGTTGCGGGTGTGGGTTTGGGAATCTCATCCAAATTAGTCTGAGTGGGCTTCTGTTTTAACTAACAGTAGGTGTTAGTGATGACAAGTGGAGGTTCAAAGGGAATTGTGAGAAGGACTGGAGTATGATGGGGCTGTGGCGCTTGAAAGAGAAGTAGCTGGGGAGGATTGAGCAATGACGAGAAGGAGGCCTGCTCGATATTGAGATAGCCGTGGATGTTCCATAGAAGAGGTAGACAAATGCAGCGATTGATGCTGGGATCGAAGGACAGGTGTTGCGTTAATTAATAGGTTAAGAGGTGTTGGAAAGGTCTATGTCTGTGCTTCGTTTTGCTTCGTGAAGATTCATAATTTCTGGCTTGATAAAAAAATTATGATTTTATTTTTCTAGTGAAAGGTCTAATTTTGTTACAGAAGCTTTGAGTACGTACAATAGTTTAATTTTGTCTGCTCTATTTCTATATTATCATCTGTGTCTGTTGTATCGATTTTTATGAATCATTTTCCATGAAGGATGCTAATCTCGGAGTCGGTGTCCATTTATATTTCGTACTTGGTTGAAATTTCGTGTGCAAGGTATTTTTGGCGAGGAACTTGAGGTTCAATTTTACGGAGGGCTTGAGTTTTTGGGAGAGGAATGAAGAGATTTGGTAAGGTTCCGCTATAAGGGCTCGTAACAGAAAATGGGTTATTTGATTCCAGTGCAGTGTCTTTATTTTATTCGCGCAAGCTCTGGGATTTATTGGTATGAATTGTTTACTTGCTGATATTTTTGTCCTGGGAGTTGTATCCTTGAGGGTATGTGGTCGTTGCAAGGCCAGTTCATGCACTTAGTTGTGGTTCAGTATGGTGCTGTCCAACCTGAAAACACTCACGGCATCTGGAAGGTTTGGTTAAGTACCAAAGTTTTTGACATTGCTGACACCGCATATTTTTTCCATACATTTTTTAAGTTGAATGAGCGCCTTAGGGTTTTTTTTTATTTCACGGTTGAAAATCTTTCAAACGGCAACGACGCCTTGGACCGACGGAGCACCTTTGAGATAACAATAACTTTTCTTGACTTTTCTTGCTCTTGCGAAGAGTTCGGGTGGGATGCAGCTGGACAGTCGCTACAATCGTGTCCACGCACTTCGCGTTGATGGGTTTTTTCGGAAGTTTTTGCGGCTCTCAAAATTGTTCAGCATATCCCTCGTTAGCATCGATACAATATCCACTGATCATTTTAACGGGCAAGTTAGATTTCATTCCCTTCGGTAAGCCCCGGTCACATTCAGCAATTTTTTGTTTCGATCAGCCCGGGCTAGGGATACAATAAGTAACCCATTGCGCGTGATTTCGGAACTGTTAGCGGGAAACTATCAGTGCAACCACAACCACTCCGCTATGGCGTGAATTAGTGGTAACCGAACGGCGGGCCTTTTTTATTTATCTCTGGGCTAATTTAGTCACGGAACGCGAGCTAATCAAATTTCAGAGCTGGACATATTTATACTCTACATGGAATCTGAGAGTATTATAAGTTCGCTCTAAGGTTTGTAACGCCAAGAAATAAGGCTCGGAGAAAAAAATGATGAATACCGAAGTTAATATTATCACTCAAAAATCTCAAAACCGGATGTTCGTCCGTCCGTCCGTGCGCTCTCTAGCTTGAGAACGCGTTGAGCTAGAAAGTTCAAATTTTGTACACGTCGTTTTTGACAAAAAAGTAAGGTCAAGTTCATGAAATAGCTCCACCCCTTCTACCCCCTCCCATACAAAATGACACAATTAATTATTTGACAATAAACGGATTTGCTCGAAAAGTATAAAAGTTATTGGCCTGAAATTCAGAATATATTACTTTTATGATAATATCAATTTATCATATAAAAATTATGCGTGTCCTCCCCCTCCTTCTACCACCTCCCATACAAACTGTACTTATCATGAATTACTCTAAGCCAATTTCCTCAGTGCTTATAAAATTCAGCGGGCTGAAATTGTGCACCAAATATTTATTTAAAATTGTTAGTAAGAGTAAAAAAAATTAGACGATTAGCTCCACCCCTTCTATCCCCTCCCATACAAAATGACACAATTTCCCAATTCGGCTATAAATGGATTTGCTCGAAAAGTATAAAAGCTATTAGTCCGAATTTCGGGATATATTACTTTCATAATGATTTCAATATACAGTATAAAAATTATTTGTGTCCTCCCTCTCCTTTCACCCCCTCCCATACAAACTACATTTTTTCATGAAATGCTCTAAGACGATTTTCTCAGAACATATAACATTTGTTGAGCTCATATTTTGTAATAAACATTTAATTCATATCATTACTAAGATGAGAAAAAAAATATATGATTTGCTTCACTACTTCTACCCCCTCCCATACATTATGACACAGTTTCACAACTTCACAAAAAATCGATTTTCTTGAAAAGTATGAATGGCACTAGTCTGAAATTTAAGACATGTCAATTTTATGATATTCTTAGTTATTTCCGAAAAAATCACTAAAATCCCTCCCACTCTTTCTACCACCTCCAATACAAACTGCACATTTTCACTAAATCAAACTCACTAATTTTCTCAGTTCCCATTCAGTTTTTGGAGTAAGCATTTTGTATAAAACATTGTCATAGCTACTTTAGCATGATGTCGAAAAAATTAGTTCAATGCTATCATCCCTTCTAACACTCCCCATACAAAATTTCTTGGGATCACAAAAAATTCTATTTCATCTAGAGTATCGTAAGATTGCGCTTTAAGCGCATTGGTGTATCGGCGAAATGTTCGTTACTTGGCATTTCTGCAACCATTCCTCCTCTTTTCTTCACATCCATTCGGAAAGAGGACTGGAAGATGGCGGCGTTAAATACAATGTCGGCAAACATTCCTTGTTTGTGATGCTGCTGCAGTTTCGGATTCTGGGGATACTGTTAATCCTTTCTTCCTTTAAAATAAGCAAATTAAGAAATTCTCTCAGTTATACTTTTCGTAAACAAACCATTAGTACTGCACGAAACTTACCGATTTTATTCAGGGCTATCCGCAAAGGCGGTGGTGAAGCGTGCGATTGCGAGCACCGCCCAACACGAGCGCCTCGGCGTCATCGCATTAGCTGGCACTCTCGCAAATATTAGGTTACGGGAGTCGTCGGCATTCCAGCGATTGGTCAAGGTCGCAGGCATTGGGGGGGAGCTGCGCTACGGCTGCCTGGTTCTCGCGATGGACCCCGACAGCGACGGTCACCATTTAAAGGGCCTGGTGATGAATGCATTGCTTGCAGTCGCTCCGCACTTGCTCCGTACGGAGTACGTCAAAATTTTGCAAGTTCCCACTGTGAGGGCAACTTCCGGAGAGGTTGCATTCACATTCCACACGGACCGCGAGTTGAGCGAGTGGATACGCGTAAACGCCGCACATCGCTCATTCCACGTGAGCAGGGTGACGAGTTTGTCATCGTGCTCGCGGGAGGAAGCTCGGAAATTGATAGCGGCTCTAGAACACAATACCATTGCCGTAAGAAGCCAGGGTGACGACGACGAGCGCGCCCTGAGCGTGGCTTTCAAGCAAACGGAGGCGGAGCGTCGCCTAGACTGGGTGATCAGAGAGTGCGCGGTCGGCCGCGCAGATGACATCGACGGATCGCAGAGCACTGAGATATCGATCACCCGGTTCGTTGAGACCCAGCTTTCGCAGTACTGGGTGGCTGTAGTGCGAAGGTCCATGCCGTCCGTCGTAGACGGACTGACCTGGGTGCAACGGCGGCTCCTGCACTGCATGTTCACCAGGCCAACCAATGAACCGGTCAATGTGCTGTGGTTGGCCACGCAGCTTTGGACGAACTCCGAATATTGCAACAACCCGCTAAGTGCAGTCCCTACAATTATAAACATGGCACGTGGTCCAAAGAACATTCCCCTTTTTTTCCCCGCGCGCGGCGAGTTCGGTTCCGCCACGGCGACCGGTGCGCACTATCTTTGGGTGGCCCTGTCCCCTCTCACGCGTCTCATCTTCTTGGGAGAGGATGACGGTCTGCTGGAGAGGCGGATAGGTGACAACGGCGCGCCGCTCGAGCCCGTGCACTTCCTCCCTGTTATCCCACCCGTGCTATTCAACGGGAACAGTTGTTTGGCGGCCGGTATCGCGTCGCGAATACCAAGCTTCAACCCCCGCGACGTAATCAATAACGCCAAGTTGCTGCTCGCTGGAAAGGAACCGCAGTGCATCGAACCGGACCCGGCAGAAATCACGCGAACTAGGACCATGTGGTTGCTAGATGCCGACAACAGGCCGCACGAATTCAGTTCGCCGGATGAAATCCTGGCGGAATTTCTCAACGCAGCGAAGAGGTCGCTACAGCGCGTCGTAGGAAAACGGGTAGCGTCCTTGGAAGATTGCAACGTGATGCTGCTCGAGCGGCTCAACAAGTTGCAGGCAGCGCTCGAAAAACGGGGATCGGTACGTAATAAACAGATATATGTATGCCGCCAATCGGAAATAATAACAAAATTTTTCAATTTCTTTCATATGGACTCGGACGACGCAGTCCCCATTGCCACGCCTCCGCCGGTATCGGTACGTAATAAACATATACAGTGCTGTGCAAAACTTAAGCAACTCACTACATGTCGGAATGAAAAGGAAAATTGCAATCAAAATATAAAGATTTTTTTTTCCTTTTTTTTTAATTTACACGTTAGCATGTTGCTTAAAGTTCTGCAATAAAAAAAGTACATCAGTATTTTAACTGTTCTTAAAAAAAACAAAAACAAAAACAAAATACACCAAAAAAAAGGCTGTGCAAAATCTAAGCAACTTTTATTAATAATTCGTGTAATAGCCGTTATTTTTAATAGCTAACAAAATTAAAAAAAAAGGAAAAAAAATTCTTTATATTTTGATTGCAATTTTCCTTTTCATTCCGACATGTAGTGAGTTGCTTAAGTTTTGCACAGCACTGTATATGTATGCCGCCAATCGGAAATAATAACAAAATTCTTCAATTTCTTTCAGATGGACTCGGACGACGCAGTCCCCTTTGCCACGCCTCCGCGGTGGCGACAAAACACCTACCTAGCACAAGCGCAGTGCTATGTTCGTCGTTACGGCGGTTATTTCAAACGACAATTTTGTGAATGGACTTTTGACTTGAACAAAATCACAAGAATCTTTCTCCGTATAAAACAAATGTGCGAATTATGGAGATATTTGAATTGGGGGTGAAAGCATTTCTTATCTTTTACTGACTGTAACGGACAGCCAACTGGATTTTTTCTGTAATTCCTGCAGAGACTTCCTCTTCCATCTGGAGCACTTCATGGAGACCAGCGGATGATTTATTAAAAGATACATACTACATGGTTACAGATTGTCGAAATAAATAATAAAATAAGTTTGTGGATGAAAATTTGCTTTTGCTCTATTATTTCCCAAATAAAAAAATTCAGTCCATTTACAGCCTCGTCATCACTTTCATCATCTGCGAGAAAACCTTCTGTACAAATTCCATTGCCCATCTCAATATTATCACCGAAAGTAGCATTAGAAGTTATAGTATTGAACGTAACGCTTCGTAATCAATTTGTATCGAGCTCCTTCCGTAATCGCAATTATTTAAGAAAATTAGATGTATGTAATCCTCTTCATCCCATGTACCTACATGTCGTATGCTGACCAAATGCAGCTTTTTGGCAGCAATTCGCACTCGTTTCATTTCGAAGCCATGCACATATTCAAACCATACAAGCGAAAAATTTAAAATTTAGAATGCATTATTTTTATCATAAATCTAATCTATGGTATACTATTTATTTGAATCCCACACTCCTTCCACCACCTCCCATACAAACTGCACTTTTTAATGAAATACTATAAACCAATTTGCTCAGTACGTATAAAATTTGTAGAGCTCACATTTTGTACTAAATCCTTAATTAGTATTACAATTAATATCGGGGATAAGTTAACCGATTAGCTTCTCCCCTCTTATACAATGCGACACAAACGACCTGATTTCAAAAATTCGATTTTCTCGAAAGTATGAAAGTTACTGATCTGAAATTTAAAATACAGTCAAACTTCAATAACTCGAATCATCATTCTCCACAAAAATAGTTCGGCTTATAGATACTTCGTGCTATAGAACAGTTTATCAAAACCAGCTGATTTATTAAAAGACACTAGAATTACTACATATATTCAATTCACATTTTTATTTACTCCATATTAAGAAAACTACATACTACATAGTTACAGTGGGTTAAACTAATCAGTAATTTGTGGCTGAAAATTTCCTTTAGCTTTATTACTTTCAATAAAAAGAGATCCCAGCTTATTTAAAGCCTTATAGTGTTCATCAGTTGCGTTTTCATTCGTTTGTAAATATAGATTCAAATTTCTCAAAGAATCCTCTATATCATTCGTACAAGGCTGTTGAATAAATTCTTCTTCGGAACCCTCGTCATCACTTTCCAATGCAATTAAAGTCTGAGTCACTGATTTAGAATTATAATTCTCAATAATGTCATCATCTGTAAGAAAACCTTCTGTACAAATTTAATTGTCCATCTCAATATAATCATAAAGAGAAGCATTGGAAGTTATATTATTCAACGTTATTCATGCTTCGTAATCAGTTTGAATCAAGCTTTTATCCTGATCAATATTATTTAAGAAAATTATCCTCTTCATCCCATGTAGAACTCTGGCGAAATCCACCTTTTGCCAGAAGTGTAATGTCATGTTTGTTCTTTGTCTCCTAACACTTTAATGCTTCTTTTAAGATTTTGCTTCGATAGTGGCCCTGGTCAAGTCAAGCGGTTGCAACTCGGAGGTTATATTTGGTGGAAAAAAGCCAATTCAATTGGTTTCAAGTTTATTTGTAAGTCTTTCGGATGTGCAGGACAATTATTAATGAATAACAGGACATTCTGTCCAGCGCGTAAAAATTGTTTATCTAATTCGCGAATCCATTTTTCACGCCCTGGAGTTTGATTCATAATCAACGGGTAGCAGGCCTGTCTGAAAACGAACAAGTTAATAGCAATTGAAGTCTATATTTCGAAGTAATACTCACCTCGACAACGGTCGGGTTAAACGCACCTAGAACGAAACAAGTCGGAATCAATCGTACGTTGAGAATATACCCCACTATTCTCAACCTACGATTGATTATTAAGGAAATTAGTGAAATATTGTAGATTACTCAATTCAAATTAAACCCAACGCGAAGACAGCGGAGTACGTGGAAGACACCTGAAGCAGCCGTTCGCCGAATTGAGGCATTGTTATCCGGCGCCAAATCAGGGGCTCCACTTACATTTCGGATCCAATCCTCCGCCTCGGCACCGCACACGACGCCAGAAAAACAATAGACTGCAACAACTAACGGGGAAATCAATCGTACGGACTACACTCTCCCTTCAGAACAGATCCGCGAATACCGATAATTCAGGACAAATCGAAAGTAAAAACATAACAGAATTATGATTGAGCTTAAAGCCCAATCATATGGTACTCCAGATGAGATGGAAATGAATGTAATATACCGGAAAATATGTCATCTGAAATTCTTTCGAATAGTGAATAGACACTTTTGCATGGGAGGTGGTAGAAGTAGAGGGGGAGGTTTATATTTTTCGTAAATGATAACGAACATGGCATGCAAAATGTTGTTTGTTGAATTTAAAGTTTTTATTTTTCATTATTTTTAAAGATAAATTGGGGCATTTGTATGGGAGGTGGCAGAAGAAGTGGAGCGTTTAAGATAATTTTGAAACTGCTTATCATCACCCTTATCACCATGCTTTGATTCAATTTCAAAGTCGATAGCTCACACATGTGTGTATACTTGAAGAAGAAATGTTTTTCTTGAATTTATAATACAGATATTTGTATGGGAGGTGGTAGAATGAGTGAAGCGGCGCTGATAATTTTTTATAACACTTATTTCAATTATTAAGAAACAAATTCTGGCAAAATTTCAAGTTTGTACTTTTTCTAGTTTTAATAGAAAATGGATAAAATGCATTTATATGGGAGGGCGTAGAAGGAGTGTACCGATCAAAACAAAATTTTTTCACATTATGACTATTTCTATTTTTATACTTTGTACAAAATATCAAGTTGATAGCTTTAACAGTTTCGAAGAAAAATAATTTAATTTAAATTTCAAAATTTCGTGAAATTTGTATGGGAGGGGGTAGATGGAGTGAGGTGAAGTTGATAATTTTTTCAATACTGATTGAAATTACAATAAAATTAATTCTGGCAAAAATTCGTTTTTATAACTTTGTTAGTTTCAATGAAAATCGAAAAACTGCATTTTTCAAAATTATGCATTTGTATGGGAGGGGGTAGAAGGAGTGACGTGATATTCTATCATATTAATAACATCTATATCATAATACTTTGACCCAAATTTCAAATCGATAGCTTAAATAGTTTCAAAGAAAAATCAATTTCTGAAAATTTCGGAATTTCGTGAAATTTGTATGGGAGGGGGTAGAAGGAGTGGGGGGTGTGGCCCGTTCACGAGCTTAAAGTTTCTTTTTTGCTAAAAATGACACACAACAAATTTCAACACGATAGCTCAAAACGTTCGAGAGTTATGCTGTAGACAGACGGACAGACGGACAGACAGCAACTCGGAATCGAAGTTTTTGAGCGACAACAAATATTTCTGTACCCTTGGCGACTCTGTGCGAGCAGTATTTCTTAGCGTTACAAACGGTAAGGTAAACGCAATATACTCTCAGATTTCATCTAGAGTATAAATATTGATTCAAAAATTTCACTGACCTCCCATCGTATACCACTTAGGTTTGCATCGCCATACAACAAGAAATCATCACCGGGAAGGATAGATGAATGTATAAGTTTAATGGATGCTGCGAGATCAGCATAGTGCTGCTCGGTAGAATCAGGTGGTATGTAAAAACAGACTAACACCAGATATCGATCTAGCAATTGAATTTTACATGCGCAAACCTGAAAAATAGCATTAGTTGGCAACTGAACCGATATGGGATAGCTAGAGAGCTTATTGTTAACTGCAACAAAGACACCACCTCCACGCTGATCAGCCAGATGAATTGATTCAAATTTGTCTTTCCGAAAAATAGACCATCCAGAAGGGATGATCTCCGCGTCTAAATGCGAAGCTAGGAGCCAAGTTTCAGTAATCATTGTAATGTCATATGGACAGTTAGCCAAATCATTACGAAATTGAGGCAGAGAACTTCTCATTCCAGACATATTGTGGAAATAAAAATTCAATTCTTTATCATCAATTAAAAGATTAGTTCTTACATGCCTAAGGTTACACAAATTCCTGCCTATGTTATGACGAAGGTCGCACGAAAGATCAGCAGTAACAGAGTTCGAAGGCGCAACCGCACTGAAATCATTAATAACTTTAGGCACGAAAAAATCTATTGTGATCTTCACGACTTCTTTGAAGATCAGATATGTGCCTAGAAGAAACATGCGAACGAAAAGCTTCGAGATCTTTCTGAACCTGCTCAGGAGAGAGACTAAATTGCTCATGAAAGCGTGTATATATTAGTCTTCAAAGTCTGTTGGAAGGCCTTCTTGCTGTATGGAAAGTATTGTGCTGGTCCTAGTTTTCCCATTTACGCATGTCGAGTCCGATTTATTATGTAGATAGGCAAGATACAGCCGTACATTATCAAAAATTCGGTGATCTCTTAACCGAGACAGAAGGTATCTATTTTCAGTAGAACCCTCAGAGTTTATAGTGAGCTTCACAACAGGTGGTAGAACCGGTCTAGGAATGGTGCATTATTAACTAGGGATGTAGCTCTAGAGGAATTTTGCGGATAAGGGCTTATAGTGTCACCACGCACAAAATTATCGTAAGGACTAGAAGTATCAACAGGAATCTGCCTACAATGTGAGACTTTATTGGTTTCGTCGGATCTGATATTCGTTAAAGATTTATTAGAGCTCCTTTTTTCCAAGATATCGACTTGGGAGGAGGTTTTATTTATGTTCTTGGATCTATTTTCAAAGTCAAAATTTCTTTTGCAGTTATACTTTTTTTTTTTGTTATTATTATTTTTAAAATTGTTACCATGTTTATAATGCACATGAGATGCAGTTTGCGATGGACGAGTAAAATTAGAAGGTAGCTGAGATACCTGTGTCCGACTTGTGGGTAAAATGGATTGAGATGTGAAGAGCTGATAATAAATTGGTGTAACGGACTTTATTGGGTTGCGCAAATGTGCCTTATGTGTTAGTATATGAAGTTGGCTCAGCATGCCGAACAGCAGCTGTTTGACATCTGTCAGAGGCTGTCAGAGTCGAAGTTGGTGGTGATAAGAAAGTGATTTCTGTCTGGTTCGGTTTTCGGCGTTTCACCTGAAAACAAACATTCAAACCGAAGTTAATAACACCGTAAAGACTGTCTCCGTTATTTTGACGTACGTAATACCAAACATTTATCGAAATGAGTGCCAGTTAAGTGCAGCCTAAGTGTGTACCCTAGTCCTTCGGACAAATTTCTTTTATTTCTCTAAATCATCGCACTACGAGCTTGAAACTCTCATATTATGAACAATCCGGCTCCTTCGACATCGAAATTCTCGCCAAACGGCAATTCAACGCCGCATAGTTACTCGCCGAATGGGACGCAGAATTCTGGTTATCCGAACGCGCAGAGTCCTGTGTCGCCCACCACGTCCAGCATGTACGGCGGCCAAATGAGTCCCTATCATTACTACCAGCAGCGTCCGGATCAGTGTTATTCGCCCTACTACTACAACCCGTGGTCGTATCAGCAGCAGACAACCACTGGGCCGCTTTTCAATCCGGGTCAGCCGCCTCCACCGCTCCCGGCCGAAATCATGAAGCCACCGCCGCCACCGGAACCGGGCTTCAAACGTGGCGGCGGCCGCGGTCGTTGTGTTTATCCGCGCGGCGGCGCATTACTGGTTCGGGGTGGCTTGAAGCGCGGCAGCCCATTCCAGTCGAACAAGTATCAGCGAGTGGCGGGTGCCCCTCCTCCGCGACCCAACGAATCGGATGTTCTTGACATCGATGCGATACGTAAGTATTTTGCTGTCTGGTCTGACTCCCACGTGACTTTACCGCCCTTTGTTTTCTCCCTCCAGACGATAATAACGTTCAAGTACACAAAAAATCCAAGCGCAAACCGATGTCCGCTCGGTACACTCGTCGCAAAAAGGATTGGAATCGCGAGGATGCCATGAAAGCACTTGCGCTCGAGCAGGAATATCATCGGATGTCGCGTGCCCCCATGCTGATACTGAAATTTCCCGATCCGGAAATAACAAATCATAGTGTGCGGGCGTACTCACCGTTCATCGAATCGGTGCACTTTCAGCAGCCGTCGACGGCCCGCTATTGCTTCGTGCAGCTCAAGGAAGGCGCCGACATCGACGAAGTGCGCGAACAAATCTCACAAATCGAATTCGGAACGGGTAAAATCGTGGCCGAGAAGAAATTACCGAATTTCGAGAATCAACAGGTGAGTTGGGGGTAGGGAGAAGTAGGTGATTTTTTTTGCGGACTGACAATAAGACTGGGATGGAGCTGTAGGAGGTGATAAGAGTTTGTTGAGCATTGAAGTTCGTTATTACCTGTTGGCGAATTCTTTAACTGGAATCATTCTCACCAGAACTTCATCGAATTCTATTTTGTGACCAAAATCTGGACTTGAATATTTACAACTCCTGCGACTCTCTTCAGCCAAAATCGGTAATACGAACAATTATTAGTGAGATTTTTTTCGTGTCTATTTAACCAGTCCTTCTAGAGTTTATGACCGATTAAAATAGCGGCTAACATAAGAATTCCAACTGCAATACTAAAATGCTTGAAATATCCCTTCATCCAATGCTAGTTTTGGAAAATAGTTCGTTTTAGCTGTGATTTCAATGCATCAACAGTTAAAGAACATCGCTTTTTCAACTTCCTTATCGACAGACATCGCGAATGCATTTTCTTCGCATCGGAATTGAATTAAACGAATTGCAAGTCCATATTTTTCACGAGCAATTGTTTTGTCTGTGTCGATCATAAAACTGAGTTTATTATTAGGCCATGAAATGAAATTGATTTCCTATCCTAATCCATAATGCAGTGCATGACGTATGCGCACATATGACTGGACGGCTTGGACTGGACGGAAAAAACTGAACAAGTTACTTCCCCTTTACGCTTCGACTGCGTACAGTCATCGCTTGTGCAGCTTAATTTAGAAAGCAATTAAACTTACTTTTGTAGCGACTGGAAGATGTTGATTCTATTTTCGAAATTCTTTATTTGTTTTGAATATTTAAAAATCGAGGAAACATCATTTACGAAAACAATAATACAAGGACTTAAATATTGTTCAATACGATATGTTCAATACGATTTTCCAATTCCACTGTTCGAAATCAAAAAAAAAAAATTTCAATATTATAATTAACACAAGTTAGTACTAATGTTCAAGACAACAATTCCAAGAATGAAAAAAAAAGCAAAATGTTAACGACTTAGTTCCCTAGGTCAACTACAATCAACGAAAAAAAGTTCCGGTACAATTGACTACAAAAAACAAAGTGAAAATTCCGATACAAAAAAAATCCCTTTAGTGTGAGAGTGACATCTATGATTCGACTTTTCATAAGTTTGGTTGATGGATTTCCAACATTCTCCCCCCGCTGAGACGTCAGTTTCAGTAAGATCGATACAGGGCAAGAATTTGAAAGGGTGAAGTTCTTCCAACAATGTTGGGAAGTTTACCTCCTTCTCCTTCTACTACTACTACAATGGCGCTACAGCCCAAATCGGATATTCAGGTTCCTTAACATTTTTTTTATTACTTATTGTGGAAGGGTTGTTAGCCCTTCGCACAACCCTCTTTCTACGAATTTTTCATTTTCTTAGATTGAGGTGACCAAGGTATACCCAAGCAGGCAATGTGCCGGAATTATATTTTGCGCCGGCCGGGATTTGAACACACGACCTTCGCATTACAAGACCAACACACTGCCTACTAGGCTATACCCTGGCTTCTCCTTCTAGATATCTAAATTCACGTTATGTTGATTGATGTTGACAATGTATAAGGAATGATGGGATAGGAATTTTCTTAATGCTGGTGTGATTCAATGTCTTGAGTCGGTAGTAAGGCTATTTTGGTTACTGGTCTCTTAAATGTATTTCCTGTTGCTGTTGCTGATATTACTCTAATAAGTGCGTCCCTTCCTGGGTGTATCTCGGTGATTCTGGCAAGTGGCCATTTGTACGGAGGAAGTCTCTCGTCCTTAAGTAAACAAAGATCTCCTACATTGGGTGACTTTTCTTGCTGGAGCCATTTGGGCCGTGCGATGTATTCCTTCGTCCACTTGTTCCAAAATATTTGAGCAAGTCGTTGGGTAAGCCGCCATCGATCTAGTCTATTAATATTGACTTCTGATACATCTACTTCAGGTGGTGCCAATAACATATCTCCGATCAAGAAATGGCCTGGAGTCAAAGCGGTGTCGTCTGTTGGATCGTCAGTAAGCGGACATAATGGTCTGGAATTCAAGCATGCTTCTATTTGGATAAGGGTAGTTGCAAGTTCGTCGTATGTCAAAGCGACGTTTCCCAAAATGCGTCGTAAATGCAGTTTAATCGATTTTACTCCTGCCTCTCATAGTCCTCCGAAATGAGGAGCTGCTGGTGGATTAAAGTGCCATGTGATACCTTCATTGGACAAGTTTTCAGCTGCGGTGATGTTTGCCTGTTGTATTTTTTGAATCTCACTGTTGGCTCCGATGAAATTTGTGCCGCAATCGCTATAGATGTGGCTGCATAAGCCTCGTCTACCTATGAAACGTCGAAAGGCTGCTAAGAAAGCTTGCGTCGTCAGATCGCTAACGACTTCAATGTGTATCGCCTTAATGGTTAGGCAAATAAATACGGCAACATAACCTTTTCGAATCTTGCTTCCTCTTCCATTTCGATCCTTCAATTCAAATGGTCCACAGTAATCAACGCCAACATGCGAAAACGGACGAGAAATTGTGACCCGGGATGTAGGTAGATTTCCCATTAATTGAGTGGAAGTTTTCGCTTTAGTTCGAAAGCAAGTTACACACTTATGCACGAAATTCTTTATGGTATTTCTTCCATCAATAAGCCAAAATCTTCTTCTCAAAAATGCTAACATTAACTGTGTTTGTCCGTGTAACGTAGCCTTATGTATTCGATGCAATAACGATTCCGTGAATTTTCCACTTCTGGATAAAATTATCGGATGAACTTCGTCGAATGCCAAATTGAAGGCGTCCGCCAACACGTAAGATTCCATTTCCGCCTAGAAATGGATTCAAATTCCTGATCTTACTGGTTTTGCTAAGTGGCCTTCCTTTTATCAAATGTCGAAGATCTTGTTCAAATGCTTGGATTTGGGTGTATTTAAGCCAAAATTGGAAAGATTCCTTTAGTTCGCTAGATGTCAAGTGTCCTCTGTTATTTTCCAATTTTGATGAAAGCTTCCTAAACCGGTAACAGTATGCCGTCACTCTAAACAGTCGGTTCAATGACGAAAACCTGTTGATCAAGTCGTCATTTTCGATAGTGCTGTTCAATCATGTCACTGCATTTTTCCGTTTTTCGAGTTCAGTACCTGGAATAACTTCATGTTTCGGCCAATGATCTTCACCATGTTGCAACCATTCTGGACCGTTCCACCATAAAATGCTATCTTGCAACTCTGTAGGTTCTACACCTCGAGATGCCAAGTCGGCTGGATTTTGTTGAGAAGGCACGTGGCGCCATGGTATATTTCCCGTGTGTTCAAATATTTCCGTCGTTCGATTGGCAACAAACGTAGTCCATCGGGTTGGATGACCATGCAACCAGGAAAGCACTATCTGCAAATCAGTCCACAGCCAACAGTTTACACCAGATACTTTCAACGAATCTTTGACTCTTTTCATCAATTTCGAAAGTAGAACAGCTTCACACAGTTCTAGTCGAGGAATCGTAACGGGTCGTATAGGAGCGACTTTCGTTTTGGATATTATAAGTTGCAGACGAGTCTTACCTTTGCTGCGACTTGCTGCATAGATTACAGCGGCATATGCTTTCATGGGCGCGTCAGAAAATCCATGAAGTTCAAAGTTGCAAGTTTCATCGATCAATATCCATCTTGGAATTCTAATTCTTTCCAGTTCCACTAATTGATTTCTAAATTTATTCCAGCGATTGTGGATTTCGATTGGAAGCGGATCATCCCATTTCAGTCCATGCAACTATAATGTTTGAAGTATGATTTTAGCTATAATGATCGTCGGTGCTAACCATCCTAATGGATCATAAAGACGTGCGATGTCCGAAAGCAGCTGTCGTTTGGTGAAATGTGCGTTGTGAATTCGAAGTTTTACTCGATAGATGAAATGGTCAGTCGCAGGATTCCAGACGATGCCTAAAGATTTGTAGCCTTGATTGAGATCCATTTCCAACGGAGTTTTCATTTCGATATCAACTTCAGGCACACCTTCTAAAATTCTTGCATCATTAGCTATCCATTTTCGCAATTTAAATCCTCCGGATTCCAATACTTTAGAAATTGCTTTGCGATGCTCTATGGTCTTGTTTAGATCAAGTCCTCCTGACAATACGTCGTCAACGTAGAAATCGTTCATGATGGAATCATATACATCTGGATGATTCTGTCTTTCGATTTCAGCTAAGTGTTGCAAAGTCCTGATGGCTAAATATGGAGCGTACGTTGTTCCGAATGTGACTGTGTTCATACAATAATCCTGAATGTCTTCTGACGGTTTGGGTCTCCATACTATCCGTTGAAAATGAGCGTCGTTGGGGTGCATGTTGATTTGACGATACATTTTCTCTATATAGCGACAAAGGCAAATTTATGCAATCTCCATTTCAATACCACTGAAATCATGTCGTTTTGAATCGCGGGTCCTGTCATTAATGTGTCATTTAGCGAAACTCCAGAGCTGCTCTTACGTGATGCGTCGAAGACTACTCGAAGCTTCGTGCTGGTACTATCCATCAAAACACCATGATGTGGTAAGTAAGGCGCGGTGCACACTGAGTTTCCGTTTTCAACAATAATTTCGGTTTTGTTGGTGACCAAACTCATCTGGACCAAGTCGACATATTCTTGTATGCATTTTCTATATTCATGTTCAAGTTCTCCATCCCGAGAAAATCGATTTTCCATAGAGATTAAACTTTTTACAGCTGTTGTACGGGAGTATCCCAGTGTATTCTTAGCATTATCATCATTAAATGGTAACTTCACCATGAACCGTCCACTATTTTCTCTTGAAACATTCGCTTGAAAGTGATTTTCGCATAATTGTTCTTCTTGGCTCAGTTTTCGAGAATCTTGCAGTTCCTCTAATTTCCAAAATTTCCGCAATTGATCACTCACGTCTTGCTGGATTTCTAATTCGACCTTGAAACTTTGGTAATTAGATGTATGTGCTGACTTCACTTCACCAGAGATGATCCAACCTAATTTCGTATTTTGTGCGATTGTTCCATTTGATAAATTTCGAATATTGCCAAGGATCACTAGAGCATACACATCGGCACCTAGTAATAAATCGATGCGACCTGGTTTATCAAATTGAGGATCTGCCAATTTAATATTCTTCAATTTTTCCCATTGGGAGAATACAACTGTCTGCGTTGGGATTAAATTCGTCACCTTGTCTAAAATCCAGGCTTGAAAATTAATTGTTTCATCATTATAAGCTAGTAGCATTGGTCGCACTAATCCTTTGGCGACGGTAGCGTTTGTTTTTCCAATTCCAATGATGTTTGCACATACAGATTTCCTTTGTAGGCCTAATTGTTGCACTCAGATTCCGTGATGGATGAAGCTTGTGATCCTTGGTAAAGTAAAGCTCGCGAGATGACTCGACCATTTGGTGATTCTACGGTTACCAATGCAGTTGCTAACAATATTTGTTTTTGCGTCATTACAGTAAGAGAATTGATATCAACAAATTCTGCGGTTGCATGCGAAGTTGAAGCTTGAGGTGAAATAGTACCTTCAGCTACAGACATCGCGTTTCGTTCTTCCTTATGCAACAAAGTGTGATGCGCCCGTTTGCACCTCGAGCATCTAAATTTACTGGGACAATTGGATGCAAGATGTCCTCTCTTCCCAGACAATTCAAGCATAATCCATTCCGCTTTACAATTTCAAATCTTTCTTGATGTTCCATAGCAATGAATTTTTCACAATTTCGCAAATAATGTGACTCCTTACATACTGGACACGCTGATTGCGATTCGCTGTGATGAGAATAAATATTCGTTGTACTGTTATTACGAGTGTTATGTTGTGTAGTTGTCGATGGTTTTCCAAATCTCGGGCTTTCTACTCCAGCAGCTTCCAATGCTCTGAACCTATTTTGTAAAAAGAGTTTCAATTTTTCAAATGAAGCTAGTTCCGAATTTATCGCTTGTTGTTGTTGCCATAATTGCCGAGTTTCTGAAGGTAAGCGTCGTGCAGTCATAAAAACTAGACATGTATTCCACAAATCTGAAATTTTCATGTTTTCTAAAGCTTGTACTGACTCCACGGTTTGATCTAATAGGGTCTTTATTGACGAGGAAGATTCGTTTGCGTTCACAATACCGACAAGCTTTTTGAACTGTGACGTTAATAACGCATTTTTATTATCGAATCTGTCGTTCAAAACCTTCCATGCAATTTTATAATTCATGTCAGTGGTTGGGAATCGTTTAATAAGCCCTAGCGCTTCACCCTCTAAACTGCACTTCAAATAGTGAAGCTTTTCTACATCGGAAATTGATTTCCGTTCATGCACTAAAGCGACAAACAAATCTCGGAACGACATCCACACCTCATAATTCCCGGAAAATGTGGGTAGTGAAATTCTAGGCAATTTTATGTCGTGTTCCCCTTTTGCTACTTGAGAAACGTTTGCAACCGAATTTTCACATGCCACTTGATTTTCCTGTATCTGTATCAGGTCATCGACTTCAGCTTGGAACATTAAAAGCGTCTCTTCAAAGGTTCACGTTCATGTCGTTCGCGAAATACGGTATTTTTAATTCCGTTTCGTTTCCACTAAGCGAATCAAGAATTCCTTTGTGCGTTTCCGTGAAGGTTTCACGCAAGGATTCAAGCCTTGCAAGGATTCTGTTGAGATATGCGACCGTCTTACGCGATTTCGGATCTTTACGAAAGTTACTTTGAGCCCGTAGCAACTGCACTGTCGTTTTTGTTGCATCACTAACTTTGGTACGTTTTCCATTTCAAAATTCACTTTTTCTTGACTGAATCACAAGACATAATCCTGTTTCGATGGACCAAATGTTCAATACGATTTTCAAATTCCTTTGTTCGAAATCAAACAAAAAAATATTTCAATATTATAATTTACACAAGTTAGTACTAATGTTCAAGACAACAATTTCAAGAATGAAAAAAAAACAAAATGTTAACGACTAATAGTGATTTCTATTCGGCAAAAAAATGTGACCCGTTTTTGCCCTTAACATTTTTTCTAGCAGTTCCTATGTTCTATTGGAAAAAAAAATTCTGCCCTGCTAGAAAAATGGTTTGCGCACTAGGTAAAACTTGACCTGAAATTGCACATTTCTTGCCCCGAATTTTTCGGCGGTGCAACTCAATTGACCTGTAATGTACAACAACATGAAAAAAATAAATCATCTGACAACATCGGTAACAGATTCTAACGGATAGATCTTACTTAAAAGGACTTAAAACTTTACATGAAGTATGCAATATGAGTGCATACGTAACTTTTCTTAATTTTCCCAAAATCTTCACAGGACCATTAGATATAACAAGACAAATTAAAACGCTTTGTTTTGACAGTTTCGAAAGGCAATCAGCTGTTCGGTATGCAGACAACATGATAAAAAAAATGCAAAAAACTTGCACTTAAAGTGTTCTATTGTAAATTGACCTGACCGACGGAACTGAGAAAAATGAGTGCAAAACTGTAATAATTTTGCATTTTAAAGGGCAAAAACGGGTCACATTTTTTTGGCGAATAGAAATCACTATTAGTTCTCTAGGTCAACTACAATCAATGAAAAAAAGTTCCAGTACAACTGACTACAAAAAACAAAGTGAAAATTTCGATACAAAAAAAATCCCTTTAGTGTGAGAGTGACATCTATGATTCGACTTTTCATAAGTTTGGTTGATGGACTTCCAACATATATTTTCGATTAGGATTTTGTTATGAATTCTATTGAATGCTTTATGAAATCAGTATTTATAAAACCGCCCTCCGAGGGACACTTTTTCCACACAAGAGTCACCATAAAACATCTTGGGTTTCCCCTGATGGTGTTACTCAGAACCAGATCGACAATTTGGCTATATGTAAGTCGCCGATGGTTCTCCATGTGCCCTCGGTGTGCGAACGAAGCGTGGAGCTGACATGGGGAGCGATCACCGCTTGATGGTTGCCAGCTTTTGCAGATTGTGCACAGAAGCTATACAACGACCATAAATTCTTCAAACGAAGCGCACGCTTAATGCGGATAGACTTAGAGACCCCAACAAAAAGCGCGAGTATACGACCATTCTACGCAAAAAGTCATCCACATTGGGCGGATATGAAATGCGCACACTGGACGCTTATTAGGAGGCAACCAGAAACACGTTTCTAACTAGTGCTGAAGAATCTGTGGTATATGTGCAAAACGGTGAGAAACACTGGCTGTTGCAAGACACATGGGACAAGGTTTACGATCGGAAAAAAGCCAAATTGGCAATCGTCTCTGAACCCGATGTCAACCAACGAACACCCGACTTGAGACAGAAATACCGCGATGGTCATATACAGCTTAAAAAAGCTGTTAGACGCGACAAGAGAAAGGTCATTGAAGATCCAGCAAACAAGGCAGAACCTGCGGCTTACCTTGGGGATATGGGTTCACTATTTAAAATCATGAAACAGTTGACGAACAGGAATTTCACCGCCAACCACCTGGTGAGAGATGTCAACGGAACTCTCCTTAATATGAGTGAACACCAGTTGCGACAATGGAAGGAATACTCTGATATTTTAAACATCTTGTCAGAGGAAGATATTCCGGAAACAGAACAACTTCCAAACATCCAACCGCAACAATCCTCTATTAGGGACGATCTTCCAGATAAGGAAGAGATAGTTTCCGCCATTCGGTCAATGGCGGAAAGGAAAGCTCCAGGTATAGACGGACTACCAACCGAACTCCTCAAAGCGGACCCAGAAATAACAGCCGATATACTCCTCCCACTCTTCACTAAGGTGTGGAATGAAGGAAGATATCCGACTGAATGGAAGGAGGGCGTCATTATGAAAATTCCGAAGAAGGGCGACCTTCGGGATTGTGGCGATTGGCGTGGTATATGTCTACTTACTGCCGTATCGAAAATCATGGCAAAGGTAGTTCTCAATAGGATTAGTGATGTCGTCGAGAGCACTCTCGAAGTTTATCAGGCTGGATTCCGTAAAGGGTCGTCTTGTACCGACCACACAAATACCCTACGGATAATATTAGAGCAGTCAGCCGAAATGGGTTCGCCACTACATCTCATGTTTGTGGACTTCGAGAAGGCGTTCGACAGCGTTAAACAAGATTACATATGGAATGCTTTGTGTAGGAGAGGTATTCCAGATAAGGTCATAGCTATGATTAAAGAATCCCACGAAGATGTAAGGTGTCGCGTCTTGCATAGAGGAGAGCTGTCCGAGAGCTTCCCTTTGCGAACGGATGTCAGACAAGGCTGCATATTATCACCAGCCCTGTTTCTGGTGGTAATAAATAACATCTTGAAAGCTACACTGGAAGGTGGGGAAGGTAAAGATCTTCAATGCAGACTATTAAACATCTTAAGTCGTCTAGATTATGCCGATGACATGTGTTTGCTTGCACATAACCGTTCGGACTTAGAGTCACTCGCTGAATTCCAAATGCACAGATGCGGGACTGAAAATAATGCGTAAAACCAAGTACATGCACATGTACGCAAGCACTCTGATTGTTCTTAGCGGACAAGATGTGGAAGAGGTGCAACATTTATGTTATCTCGGAAGCATTGTCAGCATGGACGGCGGAGCTGAAAAGGATATTGAGGCTCGCCTAATTAAAGCTCGTCAGGCCTTCTATATCCTTTCCCCTTTCTGGAGATTAAAAGAGATCTCCCTTCGGACGAAGCTGCGAGTTTTTGACGCTTGCGTAAAATCCGTGTTGCTATATGGTTTTACTAGGTGGAAAGTGACCGTTCGCCTTACCAAGAAACAACAACTTTTCGTGAACCAATGCCTCCGACGCATTTTAGGAATATTCTGGACAGAAGTGATCTCCGACGTCGACCTTTGGAGTACAATTGGACAGACTAAAAGTGAGATTCAAAGGCAGAAGTGGCAGTGGATCGGTCACACTTTGAGGAAACTAGAGCGGAACATCGCCAAACAGGCTCTGGATTATAATCCTCAACGAAGACGTCGGGTTGGTCGACCATGTATCACATGGAGGCGAGCAGTTGAGCACGAGGTCAGAGGAATAAACAAGTCCTGGCAACAGCTAAAGGCCAATGCTCAGGACCGCGCCTTGTGGAAGAGAGTCTTGTCTGTGCTATGCCCTATAGGGGGTCTTAACAGGAATTTGATTGATTGATTGATTTATAAAACAAGTTGAAAACTTGATATTTGCTTTTAAACGCAGAAATATAACTGATCCTTAACGATGCTGTCGAATAATTAATTAATTCTCTTGCTACCTCCACTTAATGAAGACAAACAGCAAGTGTAACTGCTATTTAATTAAAAACCTCTGTGTGTGGTCGGCACCATTAATGGTGTCATGGCAAAAGTATAAACGTCACTAGCGACTCATGTTCCCTTTTAGACTACGAATACCAACCACATGTTGAGAAACGGAGGTTTCACATTAAGTTTTCTGAAGGAAACGAATGGGCAACAAACGTGATATTCAGCGCCTGCGAGGGTCCTCATCTCTATACAGACGGATCTAAGACTAACGACATGTGCAGGGATCTATTCCACACTTCTTTCCATCTTCCAGGACTCGAGATTGTATTCTAAGCGTAAGCATTACTCATTAATGAGCGCTTAAATATTTTTTAAACTAGCGTATGCACCCGTGCTTCGCAAAGGCACATTTGCTCCCGTGCTTCGCTTGGGTGTTTTTAAGAAAAAGAAGAGAGAACTTTTAATTTTGGCTGAATTTCAATAATTGTTTGATAAATTTATTGAAATTCTCTATAGACGAAGTAAATTCTATGAGAAGTCATTGGTAATGTAACGCAGCTTACGTAGAAAGGCGTAGAAGCTTTCAACTTTTACTTAGCCATAACCTGGAGCTTGATTTTAACTTTAAATATTTAGGTTTGTTATGAATGAAAATGGCACATAAATATTGTCTGTTAAAAAATCACTTGTATTCTTACATTTGTGATAAATAATCGCGAGTTTGGAAAACAATATATGTTGATCCTAAATCATACTAAATCGTACATGGGGAAAATGAGGAGTAAACATATGTCGGCTGCGTAAAGTCTACTTTTCGTTGTAAATCAGGCATGAAAATCGATGTATTTTATATTAATAGAACCATTATTTTGTAAGATGGCGGAAGCTTGACAACTAGTTTAAATATTTAAAAATAAAAATTTGAATTTAAAAAAAAAAAAAAATTGAATTTATTAAATATACTGTAAGACGGTACAGATGTGCTCGCTTAGTTTATTTGAAATTTAATTTTTCTGTAAATTGTGTGAAAATATTTGGAAATAGTGGAGTAAAGTTGTCATATAAGGCGAGAATATTTGGTTTTGTGCGGTCGTTTATCATCAAGACTTAAACGTTTGTGCGTGAATTCGCCAATTTATACTGATCCATCGAAACATTGAAAATTCTCATGATATCATGACCAGCAAAGAAGACGAAACTGGAAAATGCGGTAAATGCAAGAGATTAGTGAAAGATACCGATTCAGCAATCCAATGCGGTGGGTCCTGCAAGAAATGGTTCCATACTAAGTGTATAAAAGTAAGTGACGGGGATTATGCCAGGATGCAAAAGATGGAAGTGAAACACCTCTGGCTCTGTTCGGAGGACCAATTTCTCTTTGATAGGCTGATAAGTAATCAAGATGGAGATTCTTCTTTAAAATTCGCAATCAAACAGATGGTCTCAACAAAATCATAGAGAGACGGAAATATTAAATGAAAAGGTATGTAATCTTGAACAGAAAATCAGTCACAATGAACAGAATAATGGAAAGCTATCATACGCAACGGTTGCTAAAACAACATCAGTACCTATAGACAAACGAACAAAATATTATAATGGTGGAATAGTTGTCAAACCGAAGACACTGCAAAACTCAGATTGCACCATGTCACTGATTCGTAAAGAAATAAGTCCGTCGAGTTTGAAGACTCCAATTGTCTACAGAAAGTCACTATCCAATGGAGCAATCCTAATAAAAACGGACAATAAAGTGAATAATGAAATACTTCTTAAAGAAATGGAAGCCAAACTTGGTCACTCCTGTATTATTGAGCAGACAAGGCAACGATCCCCACGCCTAATAATCCACGGGCTCGAAAGGGCGTATTCCTCTGAGGAGTTATTTTCTCATATCAAGTCCCTTAACCAAGATGTAAATCCTGATTCAGAGCTAAAAGTAGTTCACACTAAAACTAATACAAAAACAAAAATATCACGTTTGTGGAAGTAAACGGCTGTTTATATAACCGTATGATCAATAAATATATAAACATTGATTTTAGTAGTCACTACTGCAAAGAAGACTTCAATTTACTGAGGTGTTTCAGATGTCAAAGTTATGGTCACTCTTCGAAAACGTGTAAGCAATCACACGATACATGTGCGAAATGTGCAGGATCACATAGAACAACTGAATGTACCCAGAACACTGACAAATGCTGTAGTTGTTTCTCCAGAAGGTATGGCAATTGTCTCCACAGAGCTGACAGTGCAGAATGTCCGGAATATCAAAAAGCTCTAAAGGTTGTGCAAAATGAAACTGATTACTTCTGTATAAAATTGTCACCACTTTCTAAAGCGATAAAATTATAAACATGGATAAATGCATGAAAATCATATATGCTAATCTACGAAGAATCAGAAATAAAATGTCAAAATTAGAGGCACACCTTTTGCAAAACAAAATCATCCAGGTTTTAATATTCGCTGAAACATGGTTATACAACTCAGAACAGCAATACTTTAATCTAAAGGGTTTCAATGCTGTTCACAACTGCCGGGATTCTGGTCAAGGAGGGAGCACTGCTATCTATATTAGGGAAGATATTAAATTTCGTACTATCCTGATTGATGGTACTTACCATACAATAATAGTTGAGTTAACTAATGAAAACTCACCTTTAGTGCTAGCGACTTTTTATGATCCACCTTCTGCCTCAAAGGATAATTTTGTCGAATACCTTGATGCAATCTACTCAAAATATCCGAAGATACTCTCAGTGGCGGACATTAATATTGATATACTAAAAGAGAACCAGATAACACAAAACTATCAAGAAATGCTGAAGATCAACAACACTGAGATTTTAAATCGGGTCTCTCCAACAAGATGCACGGTTCAATCTGGCTCATTACTAGACCATGTATCTACAAACATTCAAGAAATTGTTGATAATCATAACATCCAGTACGATGGCTGGCCAGAACTTGACCACAAAGTGCTGACACTGACAATCAAGCATATTAAAATTGAAAAGATTAAAATGGAAAAAAACGCATCAAATTACTTGACATTGATGCTTTTAAAACTGAGGCAAATTTGAATATCAACAAAATAAAAGATTTATCAATAGAAGCGATAATCAACTCTATTACAATAGCAAAGGAAAAAGCAACCAGACTCAAAACGAGACGAACGCGCAATTCTAATTGGATAACGGATGAGGTGTTATCCCAAATAGATACGAAACGTAGATCATACAAGAGAATGGTGAAAGACCCTTTAAATCAAAACCTAAGAGCAGAATACACACGAATCAAATAAACTGCCAACAAGTCGGGCGAAACGTTATTATTCTTGGACAAGTTGCGGATGAGTGGAAAGTCAATATGCAGGTTAGAGTGGTTAGGGAAGGCTAAGTGAAAAGGAGTTCTTGGGCAGGGCTGTTGTCAATTTAACAATATTTCATTCGTTTCTGCAAGTTTGGGTTTTTATGAGGGGAGGAGGAGGGGTAATAGTAAGGGTGGGTGGATGTTAATAGCTTTTTAATTAATTGCTTGAATCACGTCCAATATTCTCTGTGTAGAATGTGTTTCATAGACGAAGTTGCATAGAATTTTCATAAAATTCGGTGTATTTTACATTCACGAAACCGAGCATTTGTATGGGAGGGGGTAGAGAAGGTAGGGGAATCGTAAATTTTGATATGTAGTTTTATTTCGCTTCTCTTTTAAGGTGCTTTTATAAAATTTCAAGTTCATAGCTTTTAGTTTGTTGGTTATTAGTTGATTTAATGAAATTGGTCGAAATCATAGTTTTGTATGGGAGGGGGTGGCCAAATGGTAGTAAAAGGTCTCGGGTCTGCATTGGTTTACTGGTTTCCAATAAAGTATTAAAAGCCGAGAAAAGCCTACTGTAAGAACATCGTCAGCTCTGCTACCGAATCCTACCTACACCTCCTCGTGGTGGCCGCTGGGAACTCTCACTTGAGAATTGCTAACGTAGGAGGGTGAAGGCGAGTTTTCCGCGCCTGATAACGGAAACAACAATAATAACCACTCCTCCAGAGCGGAGGTTGGGCGAAGGGTTAACTCCCCTGTCACCGTAAAAAATCTTCATTGTTTTGGAACCCAAGACGAAGCCTCGGATAGGATTGGACCAACGGAAACGACCGCGCAAACGTACAACGGACTATGCTTTTGGATCCTGGAATGTCAGATCATTAAACAAACCTGGTGCTGTTAAAGAATTACTACAACAGGCCAGTCAGTACAAATTAAATGTGTTGGCAGTCCAGGAAACGAAATGGACTGGTAGAGAGATTCAGGACATGAGATCGCACACAATTTTTAAAAGTGGGAAGCCCTCAGGAAGCCGTGAATTTGGAGTCGCCTTTATTGTGGATAGGGAATTTAAATCACACGTCATCGACTTCAAGCCAATTAACGAACGGATGTGTGCGATCCGCATCAAAGCAAAATTCTTCAAAATATGGCTAATAAATGTACATGCCCCGACGGAAGAAAAAGATGAGGAAACGAAAGATGCCTTTTATACGAGCCTTGAAAGGCTATTCGACTCATTGCCCTCAAACGACGTTAAAATAATACTTGGCGACCTCAACGCTAAGGTCGGGAATGAAGAGACTCATCGTGGAACAACTGGAGGGCATAGCCTCCACGACGAAAGTAACGACAACGGCCAGCGCCTGATAGACTTTGCATGCAGCAGAGACATAGTTATAAGTTCGACATGCTTCCCACATCGACGCATCCATAAAAGAACATGGGCATCACCAGATGGCAATACCTTTAACCAAATAGACCATGTCCTTATACAGCGGAGATGGGCCTCCAGCATCATTGACGTTCGAACATTCAGAGGAGCAAATTGTGACTCGGACCACTACTTGGTCAAATCCAAATATCGATGTCGTATGTCAAAGGCGTATCAAACAAAGACCAGCCCTCTTCGTAAGTTCGACATCGAAAAGCTCCAAACGGCGTCAGTTGCGGAAAATTACGCAGCAGCACTTGAAAGAGAGCTCACTCCGATTCTGCAGGATGACATACCGAAGCCTGTGAACCAAGTTTGGATGGATATAAAGGCAACCATAAAGACCGTTGCGGAACAAGTGGTTGGGTATGAAGCTCGGCGCAAAAGAAATGACTGGTTCGACGACGAATGCCAGGATGCGTTAGATAAGAAAAATCAGGCGTACAGACAGTTTCTCGAAAGGAATACCAGAACGAAGAGAGAAAAATACGAAAATCTCCGACGAGTAGCAAATAAGGTCATTAGATGTAAGAAAAGAAAATATTATGACGACCAATTGAGAAATATCGATGACAATCTTGCGAGCAATAAAACAAGACAAGCCTACAAAGTAGTGAAAAGCCTAAGACGTGGATATCAGCCTAAGACAACCCTCTGTAAAGACAGAAATGGCACTATCATCGCCGAGGATAATCAGATTAAGGAAAGGCGGGCGTCATACTTTAAAGAACTCCTTAATCCCGCACACGGCTCCCGAACATCGGAGCTGATAGGTCTCCAAACCTCCGACGAATGTCCACTGGATCCTCCAACGTTGGAAGAAGTCGAATTTGCCATCAGAAGCTAGAAAAGCAATAAAGCGCCGGGCATCGACGAAATTCCAGCGGAATTAATTAAATATGGCGGAAGCTGCACCCGAAATGCCATCCATAAAGTGATTCAGTACATCTGGAATCAGGAGCAAATACCGGAGGAGTGGTGCCAATGCATTATTTGCCCTATCCACAAAAAGGGAGACAAACTGCAGTGCGAAAACTACAGAGGAATCTCACTACTTTGCACGTCATATAAGATACTGACAAAAATATTAGAAAATAAGATTAAAATTTACGCTGACAATGTGATTGGGGAGTACCAAGGCGGTTTTAGAGCTGGTCGATCAACGACTGATCAACTTTTTACGGTCAAGCAAGTGCTTGAAAAATGCTGGGAATTCAACATCGACGTTCACCAGGTTTTTGTGGACTTTAAACAAGCATACGACAGTATTGATCGAAACGTACTGTACAAAATAATGCTGCATTTTGGCATCCCAGCAAAACTAGTCCGACTGACCAAAATGACGATGACATCAACAACATCACAAGTCAGAGTCAACAACCAACTAACTGATGCCTTTGACACAAATGTCGGACTAAAACAGGGTGATGGGCTGGCCCCTCTGCTTTTTAACCTAGCTTTAGAATACGTCATCAGAAAGTTACCCGTTGACACAAGAGGTACGCTGCTTTATAAATCCAGCCAGATAGTGGGTTATGCGGACGATATCAACATATTATCACGCTCTTTCACATCCGCAAAAGAAATTCTACTAAGCCTCGATCAAGCAGCAAAAGAAGTTGGCTTGAAAATTAATGAAACAAAAACGAAAATAATGACACAAACAAGGAAAAGGACCCCCAATAGACAAAACATTACAATTGACGAATATAATTTGGAAAATGTGGACGAATTCATATATTTAGGCACAAAATTGACAAAGAGTGGAAATGAAACGAATGAAATAAAAAGACGAATCCAGCTCGCAAATAAAACGTATTATTCAGTCTTAGCTATTCTTAAGGCCAGCTGCGTACACAGGAAGACCAAACTCCAAGTTTACAAATCAATAGTAAGACCTGTGCTTTGCTACGGATGCGAAACATGGACCCTTACACAAGCATCCGCAAATATGTTGAACGCTTTCGAAAGACGGGTCCTGAGACGAATAATTGGAGCGAAACGTGATGGTGACCGATGGCGAATTAGATACAGTAGTGAGCTGTATGATATATTCGACGAACCGGAGGTTTCCACTATCATCAGACTGCGGAAGCTGCAATGGGCTGGCCATGTACAAAGGATGGACGAAACTCGAATACCTAAAAAGGTATTCGAGGGAAAAACGGAGGGCCGGAGGCCAGTGGGAAAACCCAGGAAACGCTGGTCCGACTCTGTTGACGAAGACTGTTCATCGCTGCTCGGATTTCAAAATTGGAGGACGCGGTCACTGGACCGAGATCGATGGAGACTTCGGTTACGGGAAGCCAGGGCCCGAAAGGGGCTGTAGCGCTGCGACGACGACGATGGGAGGGGGTAGAAGGGTAAGCGCGATTTGAAAATTTTTAAAGCAATTTCATTTGAATTATTTTTATAAGTTTCAATGCAAAATTTGAAATTGATAGATTTTAAGAGTTAGCTGATAACTTATTTCATAAAAATGCTCGGAAAAATAATTTTGTATGGGAGGGGGTAGAGGAGGTAGGGGAATCGTAAGACTTGTGGTGCAATTTTCTTTCTTTTTAGTTGTTAAGTGCTCGTACAAAATTTCAAGTTCGTAGCTTTCAATTTGTTTGTTATTAGTTGATTTAATGAAATTGGTCGAAATCATACTTTTGTATGGGAGGGGGTAGAAGGGCAAGCGCGATTTCAAAACTTTTAACGTAATTTCATTTCAATCATTTTTGTAAGTTCTTATGCAAAATTTCAAATTGATAGCTTTTAATAGTTAGGTGATAATTGATTTCTTGAAAATGGTCGAAAAAATAATTTTGTATGGGAGAGGGTAGAAGTTTTAAGGATTTTCGACCAATTAATAATTCATTCTTTTGGGGATTTTTTTAAATGCATTTCGCAAATTTTCAAGTTTCTTCCTTAAAATTTCATTCAAAAATTTTCAGCTTATGTGTTTTTTCATTTCACATGAAACACCTTGTGCACGTTAGACCAGGGGGTCGGTGCATAACAATTGTAGAATTTTTATTATTTTTTATGTATGTACAATAAATTGATATATTGACCTGCAAAATTTAAACTTTGTATCTTTTACCAGAGCCCTAAAAAAATTACTCAAAATTTTCAACATTTTTGCTTTTCACCTCCCTCCTCTTACACCCCCCCACTTAATTTTCTTACCAAAATTAAAAACTATATAGTTCTACGATCTGACAAATTTTTGATGTGATATCTGCTCTCAATTTTGAGATATAATGGTTTGAAATTTCGGAAAGTTCAATGCTCCCCATTTTCCCCCACTACTATTTTGTCCAAATATTATATTTTTTTCGTATTTCTTTAGTAAAGCTTAATATAAGTACCAAGTTTCAATTGCATAGCTTAATAAATAGCCGAGATATTGATTTTTAAGTGTTTTTCTTTGCACCTCCCCTGACCCTCCCCCTTACAATAATTAGCCTCTATGTAAGCTGATTCCAGTGAATCTGTATGCCACCTTGATGGTCTAAAATTATAAATTTTTTATGCTAAGTAATTTCGAAGATATAATCATTTGAAAAAAAAATTCGGCCGACAATTGGTTTTTAGCCCCCCCTTTTTGCACCCCAGTGGATAAAAAAATTAAATTAATTTTAAAAGTTGTCCCACAAACCCTTTTATATGTACCTAGTCGTGCCATAAGTTCTGTCACACGTATATGGGCAATTTTTGTATAAATGAAAAAGAGTTTTTGACAAAGGAAAATATATTTTATTTTGGCATACTAATGGAAGTAAAATAAGCAACAAATTATTCAAAGTGGCCGCCTTTAGCCTTAACACAGCTCTTTAATCTGTTGGGCCAGTCATCGATAGCAGTACGCACTGTTTCTAGCGGAAAATTAGCTACTGCTTCTGTCAAAGATCGCTTAAGGCTCTCGATATTTGGGTGTCGTCTCGTGCACACCATGGACTCTAACTCCGCCCACAGTTTGTAGTCCAGGTGATTCAAATCTGGGCTCCCAGAAGGCCATTCCGTCGCCCTTATAAACTGTGGAATATTGGTTTCCAACCACGCTTGTGTGGTTCGAGCTTTGTGGGCTGGCGCAGAATCTTACTGGAAAACCCAATGTCGATTGTTGAATAGCGTAGAGTTCAGCGGCTTCACACATCTCTCCAGGATGTCCGTTTGATAATTTTTCGCTGCAGTTTTTACGCCTTTTTCGCAAAAATGAAGCTCGGTGACCCCTTCGTAGCTGACACCCCACCATACCATGACTGATGCTGGATGATGTCCTCGCTGTACCCTAGTGGCAACTTCTCGGGCTTCTGCGGAGCTGTGGGCATACACCTTATCATTTTGGCGGTTGAAATGTTCCTCCACCGTAAAAATTTTTTCATCGGTAAAAAAAATTTCTCGATGTTTGTTGTTGCCGTACCGCCGAAGGAGCTCTTTCGATCTGGTGCTCCTAATTTGCTTCAACTGCTCAGTCAGCAAATGTCCCGTTGATCGTCGAAAGGCACTCATCCCGAGGTCAGATTTTATGATGCGAGACATACTTCGGGTGGAGATGTTCATATCTCGAGCCATGATTCGTTGTTTACGAAGCGGATTTCGACGAATTCGACTCTCGACCGCTTTGATGGCAGCAGAAGAACGTACATCACGCGGACGTCCAGAACGAGGTCGATCTTCAATAGTCTGGATCGCGTTATATCTCTGGATCGCACGATACACAAATCTTTGCGTTATTTTTAACGGGCACAACAACTTGAAAATTTCACTCGCGGATTTTCCACACTTATGTAGTGCAATCACTGCAGTTCCGTTTTCTATTACACCCCATTCCATCTTCACACGTTAACGAACACACTTTAAATGACCATCAACTGTCAACAACATTATGACGTTTATAAAACTGGCCGATATTGAAATGTCACTCATAAAATAAAGTTGTTGCCAATGTGAGAAATTATGTGACAGAACTTATGGCAGGACTAGGTATATTGATTTTTATCTTCCTAGCTGTAACCATGGTTGAGATATTTGAATTCGTATTTTTCGGTTTAAGCGCTCCCCCCGCCTCCCCCTGAACCCTTACACCCCCAAAAATGAGTGTCCTCCTGAGATCCGCAACTACCTAGAATCCCTCCAAAAATGAGCTTTCTCTCTCGAAGGGTTTGGGAGTTAATGTGCTCTGAGCGTACACACCGGCGTACGGCGGACAGCGTACAGACAGACGGATTTTTTTTTTGCATTTTTAGGCTAATTTAGTCACGAAACGCGAAAAAACAAAATTTCAGGGTAGCAAATTTTTTTTTTTTCCCAAGTCGATCACAATACTTTATTATTAAAATAATAAAGTAAAATGAGACGACCAAAGTGATGAGGAAGCCCAAGGAGAAGTTTTATAATTTTCGCTTTGCGTCGACAGCCGGTAGTCCAAGGAATCTATGGTCCCTTATCAAAGAGACTCACGGTCAAAACGACAGCTCCCATTACCAACTGGGAATCAATGAATTGGACATGAATCCAGGAATAACGACTGACCATTCCGTAATTGGAAATCGGCTCAACGATCACTTCGTCTCAATAGCAGATACCCTGTCGAGAGACTTAGAAAATTCTAATGGAGAGTATCATCCGAAATACGGCTGTCCTATAACTGCCAATACCATGTTTCTATATCCTACCTGTACAAAAGAAATTAGTACAATAATAGCAGAGCTTAAGAACAACATAGCCCCAGGTACTGACGGAATAACAACAAATGACTTAAAAACTTTGACTTCGTTTATAGCGTCACCACTTTCTAAAGCGATTAACGTTCATTTGGCTGATGGCACATTTCCATCCTGCTTAAAGACTTCTTTAATTACCCCAGTGTTCAAAAGTGGTTCTAATACAGACCCCAACAATTATAGGCCGATCGCTCTCACAAGCTCTATCAGCAAAATCTTCGAAAAAGTGATCAACAAAAGAATCACAAAATTTATAAGAAAACATAACAGAATTATGATTGGGCGTAAAGCCCAATCATATGATACTCTATATGAAATGAGAAAGAGTTCAATGTACCGGAAAATATATCACCTCCAATTCTTTTAAATAATTAATAGTGACTTTTGTATGGGAGGTGGTAGAAGGAGAGGAGGAAGGTTTGTAATTTTTGGATATGACACCTAATTTGGTATGCAAAATATTTCGTGCTGAATTTAAGGTTTGTAGCTTTCATTATTTTCAATTGGACATAGTTTTCCTGAAATTGAGGCATTTGTATGGGAGGTGGCAGAGGAAGTGGAGCGTTTAAGATGATTTTGAAACTGCTTATCATCATCCTTATCACCACGCTTTGATTCAATTTCAAATTCGATAGTTCTAATATATTCGAAGGAGAAATGCTTTTCTTGAATTTATAATACAGATATTTGTATGGGAGGGGGTAGAAGGAGTGAAGAGGAGCTGATAATTTTTTTAGCATTTATTGCAATTATTAAAAAACAAATTCTGGCAAAATTTTAAGTTTATGCTTTTTCTAGTTTTAATGGAAATGGATATAATGCACTTAACAAAAATTATACATTTGTATGGGAGGGGGTAGAAGGAGTTTACGGATCAAAACACATTTTTTTTTCGTTATTGATATTTCTATTTTTATATTTTATGCAAAATAACAAGTTGATAGCTTTAACAGTTTCGAAGAAAAATAATTTAATTTAAATTTCAAAATTTCGTGAAATTTGTATGGGAAGAGGTAGAAGGAGTGATGTGAAGTTGATAATTTTTTCAATTCTGATTGGAATTATAATAAAATTAATTTTGGCAAAAATTCGTTTTTATAACTTTGCTAGTTTCAATGAAAATCGAAAAACTGAATTTTTCAAAATTATGCATTTGTATGGGAAGGGGTAGAAGAAGTGACGGGATCGGATCAATATTCCGTCATATTAATGACATCTATATCATAATACTTTGAACCAAATTTCAAATCGATAGCTTAAATAGTTTCAAAGAAAAATCAATTTCTGAAAATTTCGGAATTTCGTGAAATTTGTATGGGAGGGGGTAGAAGGAGTGGGGGGATGTGGCCCATTCACGAACTTAAAGTTTCTTTTTTGCTATAAATGAGACACAACAAATTTCAGCATGATAGCTCAAAGCGGTTTAGAGTTATGCTGTAGACAGACGGACAGACAGCAACTCGGAACCGAAGTTTTTGAGCGACAACAAATATTTCTGTACCCGACTCTGTGCGAGCATTATTTCTTAGCGTTACAAACGGTAAGGCAAACACAATATACTCTCAGATTTCATCTAGAGTATAAAAATGGTGGATTCGATCGCAATTTGTATGGCTTTCAAGAAAAAAGCAACACTACATCAGCACTGATCGATGCGATGCAATTCATAAATGATGGTCTTGACAAAGGCTTCTATGTTATGTTAGTCTTTGTAGATCTTAAGAAGGCATTTGACACGGTAGACCATAAAATATTGCTTCAAGGTTTAAATGAACTAGGTATAAGAGGAAAATCTATTGATTTAATAAAAAATTATCTCCTAGGACGTACTTACATAACAAAAAATGTGGACAAATTCAGTGATTCTAAAACCATTAACATTGGAATTCCACAGGGTTCAATTCTTGGCCCTACTCTTTATCTACTTTACATCCATAACATACAGTACGTAGGTCTAAGAGCGAAATATATAGTATATGCGGACACTATTGCTCTACGAAGCAAAAAATCAGCATGAATTGGATCTTCTTATCAACACTGACCTCAAGTTATTTAAGAAATGGCTGTTGGGCAATATGTTAACCCTAACTACATCGAAGACTAGTTTCATGATTTTTAAACAATCGAACAAAGATGATATTAATCTAAAACTCATCATAGACGGAATTGAATTATCTAGATCAAAACAAACCAAGTATTTAGGATTAACGATCGATGAGAAACTAGCATGGACTCCGCACATTAATAACGTACGGAAGAAAATAGCACCCATCACTGGAGCCCTTCGGCGCAACAATTTTCTACCAACACCAATAAAAGAAATTTTGTATAACTCGTTTATTCTATTCAATATAACCTATGTAATTGTAATATGGACCCAAATATCTATGTATAACATGGAAAGAATATCGAGGATTATGAATAAAAGCATCAAGGCCGTATATAATTTACCACATCTGACACCATCAGCAGATCTATACGTAACCTACATTAAGCTAAACCTACAGCAAACATTAAACCTAGAGAGGTTAAAATTAATGTACAATTTAATAAACCAAGGACTAAAATCTCCAATAGTCATTACGTACAACGCAGATATTCACAATTACAATACACGGAATGCAACTTCGATAAGAAATCAAAATTGCAGGACGAAACGATTGAGGAGGGATCTCATCTGCGAAGCAATTCGATACTACAAGTCCTTGCCAATATTTATTCGACAGGCGAAGAACATCAAATGTCTGAAGATTGCAGTAAAGAAGTTTATACAGCAATCGTAAATATATTAACTTTATCTGGATTATTCATTATTTTCTTATATACGATCTCTTGATATTACGAAAATTTCCCTAATACCAGCTCGTAGCTGTCTGAGAAACTATCCATAGAATGTGGACTAATCCATTAAATTTATTTAATTTGTAATGTGATGGTTAATTGCAATGAACAGATGAACACCCGTAATACGGATTCAGGTGAACTTTATCGTTCATTGTAATGTAATCAACCCATATTACTATTATTATTTTGTTTTAAGTATGATTTAGTTTATTTAAGATGGATTGAATTTAAATCATACATTTATATCTAAAATTGTTTTTGAAATTATTAAAATAAATTATTATTATTATTAAAAGATGGTAGAAGAGTTGGGGCCATCGTAAATGTTGTAATGCAATTTTCTTTCATTTCTTTTGAAAGGTGTTCGTACAAAATTTCAAATTCGTAGCTTTTCATTTACTGGTTATTAGTTGGTTTATTAAAATTGGTAGAAATCATACCTTGCTTAATGATTTCGACATTATCATCTTCGTTTTCTTCTTTGGTTGCAAAGGAAGCAGCTTTGAATGACCACGATTGGATCTGTCCAACAGTTCTGCAACTGCTTTGTTATTATAATGGATAGCTTCTTCTCCTTTTCCCCCATTACATTGGAAAAGTTATTTTGTTCCAAAACGCAAATTATCATCGAATTCTTGTTTCGTGAATTTTAAGCCTTTGCTCGCATTCCAGGCCTAACTATTAAATGCTTAGCCAATTGCTCTACAAAATTCCTTGTAATGAAAATAATAGCTTGATCGATTCTTTGTGCTTGTGAAAAAACGGAATCAGCTGTGAACAAATTGATACCTAAGTCGTCGACACGAGTATTTAGTAATAATGCATTTGCAAATGCATCCGATGTTTTCAGTGACACTTCTGGTGATGTCAATACTTACCATCTATGGAGATTTGCTTTTTTTCTCTTTCTCCATTCTTCGTTCTACGCAACTCGCTTATTTTGGCTATGTCGTCGACGAGACAACAACTCGATCCTTTAAGACAACACGAAAATCTCAAATTAAAAAAAAAATCTTTAAATTGCACACGGTGTCTTAGAACCCAAACAAAATATGTGGCAACGAATTTTCCTTGTTTCATTGAACCACCCCTCTCCTTTAAAATACTATTTCATTCCATAAATCAAACCATTTTGCGCTTTACGACTCAAAATAATTGGCACTGGTAATTTTTGCGAACAATTCATTACTGCAAAAGCGTCATTACTTTTGACAGATATAATATTTAATTGAATTGAAAAGTCACTTTTATCCAATTCGATTTCCTTTAGTAGGCCACTTTTAATATAATACATTAAAACTAAGTGGCGGTATCGCTACATAAAAACCCTTGATGACTTTTTTCTGTCCAGCTTGAGGTGTAGATTGACCAATCGCTTGTAGTAATCTTCGCGGGCGTACGCACAACATCTCACTAAAATTTCATCGCAATCGGATGAATGGTATTGGAACGCATACGATACATGCAGACAGACAATAAAAAGGCGTTTATTTCAACAATTATAAGTCATAGAGAAAAGACTTACATATATAGTACGAATTTCATAGTTCTTCTAGTTCTACAACTTCTAATGGTCAAAACCACATCAAAACCTGTTCAGTAGTTTTTAAGTCGAACGATTTTATTATTAATACTGAAATTCGCAAGGGGTCCCTGGTTTAAAGTAAAAATAAAACAAGTCACTTTTAATATAAAATCACCTTCCTCTACTACAGCTCAAATCGAGCCTTGGCCTGACTTTCAGGTTCCTTAACATTTTTCATTATTTATTGTGGAAGGGTTGTTAGATCTTCACTAGGCTACACCTCGCTTAAAATTACCACATCTTTAATTAATCGTTTTTTTTTTCAATTTCGCTTCACACTTCCGAACTTTCGCTCCTTCACAATCTAACCGTTCACTCTTTCGCTTCTTACAACTTCGATTGACTTCGTCGACTGCTCGATCTCAACTGCGAACGCTCGTCCTTTTTATACTTAACACATCCGGACATTGTCCACACCGTCGCCGTCCCTAGCGACTGCACGCCTCCGTCAACTGTTAGATCTCAACCGCGAACGTTCGCTCTTTTTATACCTAGCACAACCGACCATCATCCTTATTATCGTCCACACCGTCGCCGTTCATAGCGCCTCCACAGCGATCGTCATCTGTACCGTCGCCATTCATAGCGATCACACGATGAGCGACTAGGGCTGACATGTGACTGTATAGATACATATATACAGGGTGTTTGGTACTCCGTACATAACCTTGTAAGGGGTTATTCCTGGATATATTTTGAGCAAAAATTTGTTCTACGGAGATGGTCAATTTTCAATATCCACGGAGATACAGGGTGATCAAGAAAAGTCCTTCGGACCTGTACCCTCACTCACTCAAAACGCTATATCTTGAAAACTAATAATCACAATTCAAAGTGTTATAGCTTGTTTTTTAGGAAATCAAATTACCTTTCATTTGGTGTAGTAGTCCGCATTGTAACTGTATCCAATTCAGAGATATTTGCTTCAGAACACAAATTTTTGACAGTTTGACCGTCAAAATTCTAAGATCAATGTAGTTTTTCTCTAAAAAACCCATTATAAAAATGTCATTTTATTGTTGTTTTCTTTTGTGTCATATTATTGCCTACAAAAGACGCATACGCTTGCATTGCATAAGTTTTATAGTTTAGAAGAAATTATCATTCCAATAATTTAGCACTTTTGTCAAAAAAGCAAGAATAGGTTGATCAACACTCTCCGCTTGAACTAAAAGAACTTAAGAATGGTTTTTACGGTTTATTTCAAATTTCCTTAATTACAATAAATGTTCAAAATGGCTACCTTCATTTTGAATGCACGCTAAAGCTCGTTTTGCCAGTGTTCTCTTTGTGTTCATACTCCTCAACTGCTGCCTTACTTCTGTTGCTGCCGCATCGATTCTGGTGCTTAGATCCTGCAACGTTACTACTTCCGTTGCGTAGACAAGGTCCTTCATCCGTCCCCATACAAAGAAATCCATAATAGTTAAATCAGGGGATCTTGCAGGCCAGTGTATCGGTCCATTTCTACCGATCCAGCGATCGCTATAATTGGAATTTAACCAATCTCTGATCTGTCGGCCGTAATGAGCTTGAGCACCATCGTGTTGGTAAAACATGGAAGCCAATCGTTGCAGTGGCATATCATCCAATAACTCCTGTAGATCATTTGTCAAAAAATGCAAGTAATTGGAACTATTTAAGGTAGGCGGAAGCCTAATAGGACCAATAAAATCGTTGCCAATCACACCTGCCCATAAATTGACACTGAATCTGTGCTGAAATGATGCCTCTCTTCTTGTATGTGGATTGCTCTCAGCCCATGTGTGTAAGTTGTGGAAGTTTGTGATACCGTCCCTGGTGAATTGGGACTCATCCGTCCAAAGAATGTTGCTGATAAAATTCTCGTCACTTATTTGTCGTTCAAGGAGCCAATTGCAAAACTCCATCCTTTTGGGTAAATCAATGGGTAACAGCTCCTGCACTGGTGTGTGGTGATAGGGATGCAAACGTTCTGCTTTCAGGACACTCCAAACTTTCCACGTAGAGACGTTAAACCGCAATGCCAAGCGTCGTATACTAGTTGATGGATCATTTTGAACTGCAGCTAGGATTCGTTGATCAATTGAAACAGCGATTACCGGCGCAGGATTTGCATTCACTCTGCTTGTCCTAACACTGCCTGTTTCCCTAATCCTTCTGTAAACGTCTTGGAATACTCTCGGGTAAGGTATTCGACGATTGGGAAATCTGTGATGATACAAAGATCGCGCCGCTTGCTCATTTCCCTGACACTCTCCATAGACGAAAATTATGTCTGCATATTCTTCGTTCGTGAACTCAGGCATTTCGAAATTCTTTTCTAAATTTTAGTGACACCTTGTTCTTTTATAAATTTAACTAAAACTGATAAGAATATGAAGTATGGTTTGCTTTTATAGGCTTTTCATTTTGTTAGGTAACCCATTAAAAAGGGCAAAGTGCTGCACCTAGTTGTGTTGAAACTCATTTTAATTTAATTCATTTTCTCGATAATTTTAATACTACCTAAAGGACATTCATTGATAATTTAAATAGTAATTAAAGGACACAAAGAATATTTCAGTTTAACAACATTTCAGGTAGTTTTTTTAGAACGAGGGTTGGTTTATGGCATATTTTATTTTTAAGCCATATGTATTTTCGCTTATTACCTGGAAAACGGGAAAACCTAAGTCATAAGTATGTATGCATCTTTTGTAGGCAATAACATGGCACATAAAAAAACAACATTAAAATGACATTTTTATAATGCGTTTTCTTGAGAAAAACTACATTGATCACAGAATTTTGAGGGTCAAAGTATCAAAAATTTGTGGTCTGAAAGAAATACCTCAGGATTGGGTACAGGTACAATACGGACTATTACACTAAATGAAAGATAATTTGATTCCCTAAAAAACAAGCTTGAAATGCGATTATTGGTTTTCAAGATATAGCGTTTTGAGTGAGTGAGGGTACAGGTCCGAAGGACCTTTCTTGATCACCCTGTATCTCCGTGGATATTGAAAATTGGCCATCTCCGTAGAACAATTTTTTGCTCGAAATATATCCAGGAATAACCCCTTACAAGGTTATGTACGGAGTACCAAACACCCTGTATATATATATAGATATGCAAAACAGTCTCGGGAATTGTTACATATCTGTTCTCCGACAGTAGAGCTGCATAGAGAGCTTTATATGAAAGCAAGAAATACCTGTAAATCTGTCCTCAATCGTGTTAAATTTGATCATGACCAAAAACTTCGACGAAAGATTCTTCAGAGTCCAAAAGGCTCAAGATCTTTCTGGTCATTTGTCAAAACGGTCAACAATAATTTCATCACTTCATCAACACCACCATTCGTAGATGGTGACCGTACCGAATTGATCCTGTTGAGAAAGCTAATCTATTGGCAGCAAGTTTCTCGAGAAACTCCACACTATCATCTTCAAACCAAACCCCTCCTATCGCAACACCTTCTGGTTTTTCGCTACCTCGACTACATTTTCGCACTCGTCTCATATCTAGGATTGTGTAAAAGCTCAATATTCACAAGTCCGCTGGCCCTGATGGCATTCCTTCCATTACCCTTAAAATGTGCTCCTATCTCTATCTTCTCTTCGCAATCTTTTCCATCTATTCTACTCCTCTGGGTGCTTTACACAATTGTGGAAAGTCGCGAATGTTCAGCCAATTCTGAAGAAAGGAAGCAAACCGAACTGCGCCAGCTACCGCCCAATAGCCATTACTTCATTGCTCTTGAAAGTGATGGAAACTGCTGTCAATCGCGAAATCGTTAAATATCTCGAAGATAAACTGTTTACGGTTTCTGTTCTGGAGATCTCTTGGTCTATCTGACGGAACGCTGGAAGTCTTGCTTGCTTAAATACGGCGAGGGTCAAGTTCTTGCGCTTGATATTGCAAAAGCTTTTGACAGAGTTTGGCATGAATGTCTTCTTGTTAAGCTCACGGCCATGTTGCTACCCTCATTCAATGGATTGAGAGTTTCTTGTCCAAACGCATTATACGAGTAGTATTAATTAGATGGCGTTACTTCTTCCTCCTTTCCAATCAATTCCGGTGTCCCTCAGGGTTCTGTCTTAGTATTTATTAACTATCTTTTGTCTTCTACTCTCAATCCAATCCATAGTTTTGCGGACGACAGTACTTCAGGTAACACCTATGAATTTGACTCTGCTGCGGAATGAAGCAAGCATTCTATTGTTTCCAATCCCAGAGAGTTGTTCCGTTCGCTGAATTCAGATCTCGATTTAATCCTGGAATGGGGCAGGAAAATAGAGTAGAGTTGAATGCTGCTAAGACACAGGCCTGTCATCTTTCCCTTAAACGTGACGTTTCTAATGTAACCTTTAATGGCGTACATCTTTGCTATTCCGAAGATTTTATCCTTTGAGGCGTAAACTTCAATAACCATCTCGATTGGAGTCAACACATCTTTGAAGTAGCCCTTGATGCCTTCAAATGCCTAGGTATTTTTCGTAAATGCAAAAAATACTTTACGCCTCACGACTTAGCTACTATTTACAAGGCTTACATTCGACCTCGCTTAGAGTACAACTCGCATCTTTGGACTGGGTTATCCAAAACTTACCTTGCGCTGTTCGATCGAATCCAAAAATATGCATTGCGACTTATTGGAGATGAAACCATTACGGCTTCTATTCTCCGATAGAAATGTCGGAGTACTCAACATTTACTATCGTTACTTCCATAGTAAATGCAGTTCGAAACTGTGCGCATTTATTCCTCCACTTTGCACTTTTCCACGACATACTCGTCAAGCGGAACATGCTCACGAGTATACTGGCAAACTTTTAACGTTCCGTATAGTGAAATTTAGGTGGTCATTTATTTCCCGAACACCCAGACTCTGGAACGCAGTGCTGGCTAGCGTTTTCCAGTTCTTCATGAATAATCGCCTACTTCTACAATGGCACTACAGCCGAAATCGGGCCTTGGCCTCCTGAACATCAGGTTCCTTAACATTTTTTTATTTTATTTGATTTATTGTGGAAGGGTTGTTAGACCTTCGCACAACCCTCTGTTTTCATAATTTAAATCGTCTAGCAGATATAACATAAGTATTTTTAATTTGGATCCCGGACCATAGCAACACAGCGAACACTCTTGCCAGGCAAGGATGTGCGAAAATTAAGTCCATTAGCAAGCCAGTCGATGTAGCACCAACAGAGCTGAAGACTAGCTTCAAAGAGAATATTTTAGACTCTTGCTCGACGTGATGACGACAGGCACAAATTATTAACGGAGGCTAATCATTTTTTTCTCTCCGGCTTTTACACAAAATTCCGTCACAACTGCAATCGATTCTTATTATAGATCTTAATTTGCATTCTTTCTTTTCAGACGAAACCCGAAGAAATCGATCCCTACACCCTTTACATCGGCAACCTTCCGACATCAATATCTGTGGCATTTGTTAAGGAAACGTTCAAAGCAGCTCGCTATATCGATATTGGTTACGCGCAACGTATGAAATACACACGATACGCTTTCATTCGATATGATAATGTCGAAGAAGCGATGGAAGCTTACAAAGAATCGTATAATCTCTTGATAAATGCTCGAAGTTTAATTGTTCGCTTTAGGCGACAGAAAGGTAACGTCGGTTTGCCCGGCGAAAGTAAAGTACCAAATCCGCCGAAGAAGTTCAAACCGAATCAAGCAGATCAAATTGACGATTTGACGGTAGCGCCAAAAACGATGGAAAAACCGGGAACATCGAAAAGCAAAATTATTGAGTGTGTCGATTCGAAAGAAAATGTTTTAGCAGAGGCTCAGTTGCTTATGCGTAGTGCACACGAGGACGATGGTATTTTATTTATTCTGCTATGGATAATTTTTCGGGTGAATAATAAATTGATGTGTATTATTTCAGCGGAATTGATCGATGATTGCGATGATTCGACTGACGGTTCGTCAATAAGATCGGGTCCGATCGTTACAATTAAAAGCGAAGATGGACAAATCGAAGTTCAGGATGATGAAGAGAATACCACTTTACTGGGCACAAAAATAAAAGATGAACCAAACGATATTGCATTTTTCGGTGCACCGAATTTGGACCACCACGAATTACACGAGGATGATGAAGACGACGAACTTCGTAAGTGTTTGTGTGTAAGATTTCTGATTTTGTGTCATTCTATGAATTAATGTTTCCAGCTGTCGACGAAGAAGATGAAATTGTGCAAAATGATTATCACGACAATTTCACTGAAGGCGACGATGACGACAACGATATTTATGGTCGTCAACATTGGGATCGACTGCGACTTGAAGAGTTGGCAAGGAAAGAAGAAAAGGTAGGCATTTGTTTGTGTATTGTATGTCCAGGGTTGATTCTAATTCAAATACTTGTTTTCCTTAGCCCGACATTACATCACTACCACCATTAAAAATCCGATCTGTTGATGATGTGCCAGAAGTTCGTGTCGATAAAAAAACAGATGAAAGAGATGACCTAGACGATCTATTTAATAGTATGAATCCGGATGATGATGATCCGTATTGAAAATGATATTAAGAGTAAATTTTAATTATGAGTCTGTAGAAACAATTTATCTGGTATTTTTACACCCTCAGTATACGTTTATACATAATCATATAAGTTTTAAGTTTTATTATATATTTAATACATATTTACATGTAATTGTATTTTTATTTATAAATTTTTTTTAAATTTTTGTAAAAACAAACATTAAACTTATGCTGTGATTATTTTCAATCCGGTTTTTTTTATTAAATTTTTTAATGATAAAGAAAAAAAGTATAACATATTGTAATCAAACTGTTTCGATTGGTAGCATTCATGGCGTTGATTTATAAGTAAATGTTTTCATAATAAAGTACATAGTTCCAATAATTTATAGGTGCTTCATCTCAACACCAGCATTTTTTGCTTCAAGGCTATAGACTATCGCCCCGGCCATTCATGTAGACATTTTTGTTAGTTGTGTGGGGTAATTGTGAGCATTTTGTGAAAAACTGATAAGGAATTGTAAATCGTACGTATACCTTTCCGTAATTTTTTTTTGTTGCTAAATTCTAAACGAATGCAAATTCAGTCCTAAGCGCTGCGTACAAAATTATGTTCTTCAATTCGTGCTGAACTAGATAGTTGAATTTAAAAGTATTGTGATTCATTTTTCGTGACGTTTCGGTTTCTGCTAAGATATAGGAAGTAAATTACAACATTATAACGTCCTTTAAATTCAAAATGCAAACCACCAAACCGTGGATAATTCAAATTCTGTAAAAGCGAGGCGAGGTGATATAACTTTCGAGCACAATTGTTCCTATTCTCCATCTTCTTCAATGGGTTATAGCGCCTAATTTAGGGTTTGGTCTGCTAACCTTAAAAGCACGGATCACGAAATCTTATGCACTAGCGCGAAAATTCGCCTTCACTAATAAGATCCGCGTTGCTTTTCTGTATCACGAGATCTTATTTTCCGCCTCATCAAAATATCAGTATTTCCTCTTTTTGGTGCGGAGTTTCTGATGTCTCTGTAGTGTTAATTATTTTAAATCCGAAAACATGCAGGTTCTACAAAGCGATTTGATGAATTTTTCTGCCTTTGTTTGATAAACAAGAAAATACATAGAAATTACATACAATCACTGGGGTGTATTTTAAGATGGTACTTATAATTTACAACAGCAATTGTAAACTTCATTTTATCAGTAGTGTTTTGTTTCCAAGACTTTTAAGTAAGATTAAAAAATAATGAAATAGTTATAAACTAGTTTATAGGGAAATATATTCTGTATGTGTTTTTGTGAACATGTGCAAATGCATATTTAAGAAAATAAATAAATCGTCTCTATTTCGGTTTATGATAAAATTTTGTTTGTTTTACCCAATGGTTTAAAATATTACGATCATTAGATGAAATCTGAGAGTGTATTATGTTTGCCATACCGTTTGTAACGCTAAGAAATAATGTTCGCACAGCGCCGCCAAGGGTGCATAAATATTGGCTGTTGCTTAAAAACTTCGATTCCGAGTGATCATATGTCCGTCTATCAGTCTGGCTACAGCATAACTCTCGAAAGCTTTGAGCTATCGTGCTGAAATTTGTTGTGAGCCATTTTTAGCAAAAAAAAAGAAAAATTTGCGTTCCTTCTACCCCCTCCCATACAAATTTCATGAAATTTCGAAATTAAAAAAAAAACATGATATGTCTTTGTAACTATTTAAGCTATTGACTTGAAATTTGGGTCAATGTATGATATGAGCTGTTCACTGCACAAATCGATTTTCTTTTCGAAATATCTTGAAATAAAATTTTTGGTAAGTGGACATAACTATTTGCCTATTGATTTAGATTTTGCAATTATTGATTCTCATGCGAAAAAAATTTAAAACATTTTCTAACCAGATGATTGGTATAACATAATCAAAACATATAAAAAGAAAGCGCCATTTAGTGTAATCCAAATGACTGATTTATTCTCAATAAAACCTTTAAAAAATTCAGTCGTTAACAGAAAAGGAACCGTTACAAGGTTTCTAGTAAATTGGCTTAAGATGCGATGGATAAAGGTAGAAAAGTCCAAACCTCACCTCATACGATTCAAATGTGATTGTAATGAAGATTCATAAATAAATATAAGTAAATCTGTAGAAGGTAGACCAAAAAGTCGAATGTAGATCAGACTTTATTTTTATCCTGAAGCTAGAACTGTGACAAGGGAAAAAGAAAGACATGATGGACCAGCTAAATTTCATTCCTTCTGTTAAACATGATTACTATAAAAACTTGATAACAAAACGAAATGACGAGACCTTACATACAGCTGATGAGGAAGACATTATTTATATTGCTGATGATTCAATCACAAATAATATTATTTACTTTTTCTGTAATAAGAAACTTAAAAATGTTAGCACTGAATTTAATTTTAATACTTTTTCACTTGTCAAATCGATTAACTCCCCTAATCACATAAAAATGTTTACTTTACTAACGATTACTTTTTGGCTATTCTTTATACTCTAGATGGAATCTGAGAGTATTATAAGTTTGCTCTAAAGTTTGTAACGCCAAGAAATAAGGCTCGGAGAAAAAAATTAATGATACAGAAGTTAATATTATCACTCAAAAATCTCAAAACCGGATGTCCGTCCGTCTGTCCGTCCGTCCGTCCGTCTGTGCGCGCTCTAGTTTGAGAACGCGTTGAGCTAGATAGTTCAAATTTTGTACACGTTGTTTTTGACAAAAAAGTAAGGTCAAGTTCGTGAACGGGCCAAATCGCTCCACCCCTTCTACCCCCTCCCATACAAAATGCCACAATTGCGCAATTTGACAATTAACGGATTTGCTCAAAAAGTATAAAAGCTATTGGCCTGAAATTTAAAATATGTTACTTTTATGATAATATCGATCTACCATATAAAAATTATGCGTGTCCTTCCCGTCCTTCTACCACCTCCCATACAAACTGTACTTTTTCATGAAATACTCTAAACCAATTTAATCAGTGCCTATAAGATTTAGCGGACTGAAATCGTGCACCAAATATTAATTTAAAATTGTTAGTAAGATTAAAAAAAAATTATACGATTAGCTTTACCCCTTCTACCCCCTCCCATACAAAATGACACAATTTTGCAATTTGACAATAAATGAATTTACTCGAAAAGTATAAAAGCTATTAATCTGAATTTTAGGATATATCACTTTCATAATGATATAAATCTACAGTAGAAAAATTATTTGCGTCCTCTTTCTCCTTCCACCCCCTCCCATACAAACTACACTTTTTCATGAAATGCTCTAAGACAATTTTCTCAGAACATATAATATTTATCGAGTTCATATTTTGTAATAAATACTTAATTAGTATTATCACTAAGATAAGAAAAAAATATTTGATTAGCTTCGCCCCTTCTACCCCCTCCCATACAATATGACACAGTTTCACAACTTCACAAAAAATCTATTTTCTTGAAAAGTATGAATGTTATTGGTCTAAAATTTAAGAGATGTCAATTTTATGATATTCTTAGTTATTTCTAAAAAAATTACTAAAATCCCCCCACTCTTTCTACCACCTCCCATACAAACTGCACATTTTCACTAAATCTAACACACTAATTTTCTCAGTTCGCATTCAATTTTTGGAGTAAGCATTTTGTATTAAACATTTTTGTAGCTACCTTAGCATGATGGGGAAAAAATTAGTTCAACGCTATCACCCCTTCTAACACTCCCCATACAAAATTTCTTGGGATCACAAAAAATTCTATTTCATCTAGAGTATAGTAAGATTGCGTTTTATGCGCAATCGTAGCCCTGTTATGTTTTTTATTAATTTTGTGTACCCTTAGATGAAAGCGGAATAAGTAGCGAATCGCGGCTTTTTTTTAAAATTCATTAGATTTAGTAAAAAGCTGTTCGTACAAAATTACAAGTTCGTAGCTTTTAATTGGTTGGTTATTAATTGATTTATTGAAATTGGTCGAAATCATACTTTTGTATGGGAGGGGATAGAAGTTTAGAATGTAATCGACCAGCTAATATTTTAAACTTTTAAGCATTTTTTGTAAATGAGTTTCACAAATTTTCACGCTTGTAGCTTAAAATTTCAATCATAAATTCTAAATTATTGTGTTTTTTCTATACACATGAAACACCTCGTGCAGGTTAAGACCCCTTTTCGGCACATAAGAGTTCTGGTTGAAAATGTTATTTTTTCCTTGTGTATATCAAATGTATGTATGCACGTAACTACAGAGCAATTCTGAAAGAATATGATTGGCAGCCTAAAAACCAATTTTTACGAGTAAAAATAACATAATTACTTAAAAGTATTAAAATCTGAAAGAAAAGGATCAATATCTCAGCTCAGGATGAGTCAAATTGACTTTCGAATCCCGCAAATTGTTCGTCAGGATGTCTACAATACAACTTGACTATAGAAGTTAGTCAGAGGTTTAATTTAGGTCATCTATTTTTGAAAAAGATATTAAGAAAAAATTTACTCGAAAAGATATTTTGCAATAACTTCACCAGATGAAATTTCTATGAAACCGGCTAAATTAAGACTGAACTTTGTATCACTTACTTAAAGTACATTTAATAATAGGCAATGCCGCAAGTTTTATTATAATATCTTCTTTACATTTTGTGAGGTACTCATTTCCTTCCAAAAACACGAATTCTTTGAAAATTGCCAAAAACGTCTTAAATAACAGTCTATATCTCAGGTTTAGATAAACCAAATTTAACTATGTACCACTTAAATAAGAGGTCTTAATGTCTGCAAACGAACCTCATTTTTAGTTTTTTCAATATAGTTTATTCGAACGTCATAAATTTCAAAAAACCTCTAAAACAGGCGAAAATTGGCAAATTTTGCTATTTTTCGAGTCCTTCCCCCACTCCCCCAGTGTCCGCAATATTTTTATCGTAATCTACGCAAAAAAACAATGAGGTTTAAAAAAAAAACATCGAGATCGCAGCATTTCGCCAAACAGGCATTTTTTGATCTAATCCGACTGGACTATATGTGCAAAGCGCTGAGAAACCCTGGATGTCGCGAGACACATGGGACAAGGTTACTGATCGGCAAACGGCCAAATTGGCAATCATCTCTCAACCCAATGTCAACCAAAGAACACCCGAATTGAGACAGAACTACCGCGATACTCATATACAGCTTAAAAGGGCTTTTAGACGCGACAAGAGAAAGACAATTGAAGAGCTGGCCAATAAGGCAGAATCTGCGGCTTACATTGGGGATATGGGTTCATTATTTAAAATTATGAAACCATTGACGAACAGGAATTTCACCCTCAACCACCTGGTGAGAGATGTCAAAGGAATTCTTCTTAATATGAGCGAGCGCCAGTTGCAGTGATGGAAGGAATATTTCTCTGATATTTTAAACATCTTGTCAGAGGAATTCCATATTCCAAAAACAGAACAATTACCAAACATCCAACCGCCGGGAAAGCCCCAAGTATAGACGGACTACCAACCAAACTCCTCAAAGCGGACCTGGAAATAACAGCCTATATACTACCCCCATTCTTTACTGAGGTGTAGAATGAAGGAAGATATCCGACTCAAGAAGGGCGACCTTCGGGATTGTGGCAATTGGCGTGTTATACCATATGTCTACTTACTGCCGTATCGAAAATCATAGCTAAGGCAATTCTCAATAGGATTAGTGATGTTGTGGAGAGCACTCTCGAAGTCTATCAGGCTGCATTCCGTAAAGGATCGTCTTGTATCGACTACACAATTACCTTACGGATAATATTGGAGCAGTCAGCCGAAATGGGTTCGCCACTACATCTCATGTTTGTGGACTTCGAGAAGGCTTTCGACAGCGCCAAGCGAGATTACATACGGAATGCTTTGCGTAGGAGAGATATTCCAGATAAGGTCATAACTATGATTAAAGAATCTTACGAAGATGCAAGGTGTCGCATCTTGCATGAGCTGTCCGAGAGCTTTCCTGTGCGAACGGGTGTCAGACAAAGCTGCATATTATCACCAGCCCTGTTTCTGGTGGCAATAAATAACGTCTTGAAAGGTAGGGAAGGTAAAGGTCTTCAATGGCGACTATTTAACATCTTAAGTTACCTTGATTATGTTGATGACGTGTGTTTGCTCGCACATAACCGTTCGGACTTAGAATCAAATGTTCGCTCGTTGCATTCTAAATGCAAAGAGGCGCGACTGAAAATAAATGTGCGTAAAACCAAGAGAAAGAAGAAGAGGTGCAAGATTTTTGTTATCTCGGAAGGATTGTCAGCATGGACGACGGAGCCGAAAAGGATATTGAGGCTCGTATAAATAAAGCTCGTCAGGGCTTCGGTATCATTTTTCCTTTCTGGAGGTTAAGAGAGATCTTCCTTAGCACGAAGCTGCGAGTTTTTGACGCATGCATCAAATCCGTGTTTTTATATGGTTGTACTACGTGGAAAGTAACCCTTCGATTTACCAAGAAACTGCAGACTTTCGTGAATCAATCCCTCCGATGCATTTTAGGAATATTTGATGACGAACTTTGGAGTGCAACTGGACAGACTAAAATAGGCATTGTGATTCAAAGGCAGAAGTGGCAGTGGATCGGTCACACTTTGAGAAAACTAGAGCGAAACATCGCCAAACAGGCTCTGGATTATAATCCTCAAGGAAGACGTCGGGTTGGTCGACCATGTAGCATATGGAAGCGAGCAGTTGAGTAGGAGGCCAGAATAATAAACAAGTACTGGCAACAGCTTAAGGCCGATGCTCAGGATCGCGCCTCGTGAAAGTTGTTTCTGTCCTATGCCCCTATAGGGGGTCTTAACAGGAATTTGATTTATTGATTCCTAATGAGAAGGATGGAAAATTAGAAACAAATTCTGTTACTGAGCGATTTGGAAAACAAAAAATCTTGTAAAGAAGGGTTTTTACGAAAAACTGGGAATTTTTTACCAGTAAACTTTGTGTATCTTATTAAAACTGAAGATAATATGCAACAAACTTTCATTTCAATTACATATAGAAATAAATCTGAATAGATTTTAGGAGAACATTTTTTAATTTAAAATTGGCGGAATTCGATAACATTTTTGTATTAAAAATGTGCGTTGAAGTAGCCCAGTTCGTGAAATGTTCACCATATCTTAAAACAAATCACATAGTAACACTAGCATGCAAGACATCAAGAATTGAGGTGAATTGCATTGAAATTACTCCAAGACTCCAATCGTTCAATATTGATATTCAACACGGTCTCCAATATCACTGATACACAGTATTTATGACATAACAATTTGTAGGTGTTTCTAATTTATTTTGACCTAAAATCAAATTTGAAAACAAAATTTTTCCATCACCCATAGATGTCCGTCTGCCCGCTCGTCCATCTGGTCAGTCTCTCTGCCCGTCCATCTGTTCATTCGTCCGGGATCCTCTCTAGCTCGAGTACGCGTAAAGTTAGAAAGATAAAATCACGTGGTTAAAAAGGAGATATTATTACAAATTTTTACCAATCAGCTTCAATGGACGATTTTGAATTCATAATCTTGTGGACCGGATGGTATATTACCTGCCGAATTTCAAAATACCTCTGATATCATCCTATATAATAGTTAATTTTGGTAAAAATTTTAAGTTGGGGGGTGTAAGGGGAGGGAGGTGATAAGCAAAAATGTCGAGAATTTTGAGTGATTTTTTTAGGGGTCTGGTGAAAGATATAAAGTTTAAATTTTGCATGTGGATACATCTATTTGATATACATAGAAAAATAATAATAGCTTGATCCATAATTGTTATAAACCGCCACCCCCGGTCTAACGTGCAAAAGGTGTATCATGTGCATTGAAAAAAACACATAAACTGAACATTTTTGAGTGAAATTTTAAGGTAGAAACTTGAAAATTTGCGAAATGCATTTAAAAAAAAAATTCCTAAAGCACCTTACAAGAGAAGCGAAATGAAACTACATATCAAATTTTACGATTCCCCTACCTCATCTACCCCCTCCCATACAAAATTATTTTTTCGAGCATTTTTAAGAAATCAGTTATCAGCTAACTCTTACAAGCTATCAATTTCAAATTTTGCATAAAAACTTATAAAAATAACTCAAATGAAGTTCCTTTAAAAGTTCTGCAATCGCGCTTGCCCTTCTACCCCCTCTCGTACAAAACTATGATTTCGACCAATTTCATTAAATCAACTAATAACCCACAAACTAAAAGCTACGAACTTGAAATTTTATACAAGCACCTTACAAGAGAAGCGAAATAAAACTACATATCAAATTTTACGATTCCTTTACCTTCTTTACTCCCTCCCATACAAATGTTCGGTTTCGTGAATGTAAAATACACCGAATTTTATGAAAATTCTATGCAACTTTGTCTATGAAACACATTCTATACAGAGAATACTGGACGTGATTCAATCAATTAATTAAAAAGCTATTAACATCCACCCACCCTTGCCCCTCCTCCTCCCCTCATAAAAACCCAAACTTGCAGAAACGAATGAAATATTGTTAAATTGACAACAGCCCTGCCCAAGAACTCCTTTTCACTTAGCCTTCCCTAACCACTCTAACCTGCATATTGACTTTCCACTCATCCGCAACTTGTCCAAGAATAATAAAGTTTCGCCCGACTTATTGGCAGTTTATTTTTCTTCCATCCCGATGATTGTTGACTGGCTTGTATGTCAAACTCATAGAACCATATCTCATCACCAGTTATAATGCGCTCCATGAATGTGGGATCAGAATTCACACGATTGAGCATGCCCAAAGTGACCTGTTCACGGTACTTATTAATTTTAATAAAATTCAGCTTTATTGGAAATGGTCGAGAAAAGACGCGTTTCATGGCCAAAGTATCCACCAAAATTGAATGATAGGACTCGCAAGAGATGTCGAGCTCTCCTGCTATCTCCCTAACACTGGTATGATGACTTTCGAGCACCATTTCCTTCGCTTTTTGAATGTTTTCGTCAGTTGAAGAGGTCGAAGGCGGCACGTCTTCAGCGATCTCTCGACCGTCCTTAAAGGCATTGAACTGCTCGAAGGCTCGTGTTTTTGATATTATTGAATCACCGTAAGGCTTTTTCAACATTCGCAACGATTCCGCACACGAAACACTAAATTTGAGACAAATTCTTTGTTCCATATTTTTATTCAATGTAAAAATCGCCCTGGACTACTGAGGTGTACCGATTCAACCAGCTGCTGCAAACAAACTGATTAACAGACCGCGCTAATTTATTGGGATAACAATCAACGATAGTCCTACCAGCTTATAAAAAAATGTTTTAATATCATTTCCCCACCTAATTTTAATTACAAATTCCCGTCAAAATATATGAACATATACTTTTAATGCTGGCACATGAATAGAAAAGTAAAATTGTGAATAAGCAGTTGATACAATTTACGAGTACTCGTATAGAACACGTTGGACGACGTTTTTATCCGGTCCTGCTTGCTCATCAAAATACAAAAGACTTGGCAATTTATTAGATGATTTATGCTTTTCGTATAATTTTGCGAAATCAATATCCTTTACTATTTGTTAACCAATCGCCTTAGGTAATTCAATTAAAACACAGTTATTTATTTTTTTAATAAAATATGTTTTATTTCGATTTTTATTGTAATATACAAATAATTCTCGAAGTTAAATACTATTATCTAAAATTCATTTAATTGCATATTCTTTTTTTCATTTCAAGATTTTTTATTTTCGTTTTGTTTTGTTTCCATTGAAAAAAAATTCTCACTTTTGTTGTAAAATTATTAAAGCTAAATCAAACAAAACATAAATGTATAGTGTTGTTTATAGTAATATCTAATAAAAAAAAAATAAAGTTACAAAATTCATAAGAATAACTAAAACTAAATTCAAAAATTTTGTAACTTTATTTGTTCATTTCAATTTTTTCTTTTCATTATTAATTTATTTTTGATCATTATAAAACTTTCATATTATTTTCAAAGTTTTTCTTTAAAAAAAAAAGCTAATACGAGAATTTTATACACAGATATAATTAATTATTCACAATTTAGCATTCACTTATGACACATCTCTCTTCCTTTCATCCAATATTCCTAAGCAATATTTAACTAAACAATTTTATAATATATATTTTTTTAAATTGCTTAACTACAAAATAAAATGTCAATTAATAAAAGTTATATAAAAAAATGAAATAAAATAAAAAATTTTGGTTTTATGCGAATGACTAATTAAGTATATTATTGATTTTATTAAAATGTTTCATTGGAATGAGGACTGCTGTAACTCCTTCTTTATATATATATATTTTTTTTATTTATGTTATTAGTAGTGTTCATTTTGTTGTTTTTTGTTTTTATCTATTTTTTTTATTCTTTTTTTTCCCCATTGATTGATGATTACGTACAAAAAATTATTAATTTTTTTTTAAAATGCTTTGTTTTATTTTAATCTTGAGAAGGCACTGAACAATTTCAAATTATTTTTTTTGTTTTTCGATTTCTTTTTTTTTTTTTAATAATTCATGTTTTACACTTTTGGCTTTTAGATAATAATAATTAAAAAAAAAAATAGAATTAAAACTTAAATTATTATCATAAAAAAAACATTTTTATTTTTACACATTTTTGCTTGTTTTTTCTTTTTTTTTTCTAATTAAAACACAGTGCTTTTTTCTTTAACATGTTATGAGTTTTGTGACGGCAATCAAAATTGCTGTTGGCAGGAACACATTTGTTATACTGGTCATAATTCTAAATCCAGAATTACCATTTTTTTCATCATAGGCAGGTCTATCATCTGAATCAGCTGTTTGAAATGAAATTATAAGAAATTATTGATTAGTAAAGTTTTCATTTAGTCATTATAAATTTATTAATTATAATTTTTAGTGTGTATGATTTTTGTGAATTGAAATTTTTGAAAAAAAAAGAAGAAAAAATTACTTAATTCTAAGCAAAAGTTTATTTTTCGTTTTAAATTATTTTATGGGCTCATTTAGGAAATATTCTTAAATTTTGCATGATTTTCTTCAAAATTATTCTAATAATGTTGTTTCAAATTTAATGAATAATTATTAATGGCGCGACAGCCCAAATCGGGCTTATTTTTAAGACATTGCTTTGCTATCTTCATCAACTGAGTCATCTCCGTGACATCCTTTGCTTGATTAGCCTCAAGATATACATATGAAGTTGTCCACACTAACCAAATTATACTTTGCAATTATTATATTTTATCTGATTGGAGTTGTCCTTCTTGTTTGCGTCATTACTTTTGCTATGCATTCGTTAGTGTGCTAGCCAATTTCTTTTGCGGTGATGTCAAGATTGAACACTTAGCACTAGGGAAGAATATTGCAAGGATGCTAATGTCGTCAGCGTATGTTACTAATTCGGTGGACTTGAATAGTAGTATCCCGTTGGTGCCAGGTGGGATTTTTCGGACGACTTCCTCTAGTGTTGAAAAGCATATCGGCTATACTGTTCCCTGCCTTAGATCATATTCCATTCGAAAGCTGGTTGTGAAATCGGTTTGTATTTTCACATTTCGTTAGTCGAACTAGTTTTCGGGGAAAAGTATGATTTAGTACAGTACCCTTCTGTCGATACTGTCGTATGCTTGCTCAAAATATACCAAGAATTGGTGCACGATTGTGAATTGATCCTAGGTTTTCTCAAGCACAGTGAAACATGTGCATATCTGTTCTGTTGTAGAGCATCCGGCATTGAATCCACAATTATTTCATTAATATAGGTCTTAAAATTACGTTCTATTAATTCTGTTAGTATTTGGTAGGACGTATAGGTGCACATCACTGATACTCATTTGTAGATCTTACAGCAGAATTTGTCTCCTTTCTTGTAAATTGGACAAATGATGTTTTTCGCCAATCGCCTGGTATGTTTTCTTCTATCCAAATTTTTCATATCACCTTGTTTAGTATTTCAGCAACAATACCCGGCACTTTGTTAAGTTTTTGTTCACATAGGGTTGCTTTGATTTCGTCAAATGTGGGTAGTGCCGAATGTCAATGATGGTTCTTCTTCGTCACCTGATACCGCAATTCAGATTTTGTCTGTCGTGATTGGTGCTAATGGAGTGGGATTGAAAAGATGTTCGAAGTAGGAAGCCCATCTCCATTTAATTTCTTGTGTGTCGCTGATGATGTTGCCTTCTGCTTCTTTGCAGAGACTGGTTTTGGGCTTATTTCCCTTTTACTATTGCGTATTCGTTTCGTGTTTTATTATGTCTTATATTTTCGTTCATATTTTGTAACTTTTCGATATGGTACTTCCTTTGTTTTCGCCTGCAGGTCTTCTTTGCGTATCTCCTAAGTTCGTCATATCTATCTTTTTGGCTCGTGTTGGTCGTTTAGTAAAAATTAAAGCTTTTCGGAGGACATATTTTCTTTTATTTATAGACACGTTCGATAAATTTTTATCGTAATTATACATATTATGAGTCTTTCTTTTAAAATTCCCTTATGCCTTCGTCATACGATGCGAGTTCTATTCTCTGCAATGGCACTACATCCTAAATCGGTCCTTAACCTCCTGACCTTCAGGTTCTTTAACATTTCATTTGTCATTGTCAAAGGGTTGTTAGCCCTTCACACAACCCTCTACCCACTAATTTTCATTTTCGTAGATTGAGGTAGCTAAAGTATACCCAAGCAGACAGTGTGCTGGAATTAGGCGTCGACCGCGATTTGAACTCACGACCTTCGCATTGTATAGACCGACACGCTACCTACTAGGCTACACCCTAGCTCGATGCGAGTTAATATTGTATTATTTCGCTTTTCGATACTGCTGGTGTCATTATCCTATACATAATTCAGTCTACTTATATCAAAAGTTAATATACATATATTAGCTTGCATAGTCTGTCGAAGGTATAAGGTTGAATACAAAGTATGCACACTAGAAATTAATTTCTATACTATAATAATATTTTTAAAATATAAATAACTGAAAATATTAAATCGTTACTAAATTGTAAAGATCTTTTTTTTTCAATAAAATATTGCACCTAGTTTTCTCTTTTTGTCAGTTAGGAATGAGCAATATTATGAGGATTAAATCACAAAATAATGTTTGACATTAAAATTATTTGTAATATGCTAACGTTCGCTATGACTATAGTGACCATATTCTTGTATTCAGATGTATAATAGAAAAAATATCTGCCAACGATTCGGGCGCAACATTATTATTTTTGGAACGCGTGGGAAGTCAATATAAAGGCTAGGGTGTCAGCAGATTTTTTTTTTTAAAGCCGAACACAACTTAGGGGGTCACCCTTTAATGTAAATTACACAGTCATGTCGGTAAGGGAAAAAAAAGGAGTAAGGAGTTGAGGTTTGTCGGGATTAAAAGGAGGGAAAAGCCTAAAATGCCGGTGGACGTTGAGTTTGAAACGTCGAAGGTCGTATGACAATGGGAATACATCTGTAGGCATTCCAGACCTTAGAAGTTCGGGTTACGAATGACCGCCTATATTTCACTGTGCGGGCAGTCGGAAGCTTAACAGTTAACTCTTGTGCGCTTGACGATAGGCGTGTGTTTCTAGGAAATGAGTACAGAGGAGGAATAAGCTTAGCAAGTTCTTCACTGCATTTACCATGAAAGTAGCGGTAGTAAATGCTTAGTACACCAACATTTCTGCGATGCTCAAGGGAGTCGATGGAAACCGTGTTGGCTTCATCTCCAATTAGTCGGAACGCCTGTCTCTGGACACGGTCGAGCAAGTTGCGTTTTGGGTGCCCCAGCCCATAAATGAGAATTGTACTCGAGGCGTAGTCTAATGTAGGCCTTATAGATATTTGCTAAGTCACTGGGAGTAAAATATTTTTTACATCTTCGGAGAACTCCTAGGCATTTGGAAGCGTCAAGTGCTACGTCAAGTATGTGCTGGTTACAATTAAGGTGGTTATTTATTTTGATGCCAAGGAGTGAGAAGCATCCGGAAGAGTTTAGAGGGACACTACCGAAGGTTACATTAGAAACCGACGACGGGACATCACGTTTAAGGGAAAGATGACAGGCCTGCGTTTTTGAAGTGTTGAACTCTACTCTATTTATCCTGCCCCATTCCAAGATTAAATTCAGGTCAGAGTTCAATGATCCAAATAGTTCGGCACGTTTAGATGCTCCCGGGACACAGTGAGCGTTAGTAATCGAGTCGAATTCATAGATGTTATCCAGGATTATTATCGGATTGAGCGTTGACGACAGAAGGTCATTGATAAAAATAAGAAAGAGTGATAAAACAGAGCCTTGGGGAACTCCGGAATCTATGGGAAAGGGAGAAGATGCCACGCCATCCAATACGACTTGTATGGTGCGTTCATGTAAGAAACTCTCGAACCATTTTACGAGGTTATTATTAAAGCCGACTGCTTTGAGCTTCACTAGGAGACAATTGTGCCAAACTCTGTCAAACGTTTTAGCAATGTCAAGCGCCAGAACTTGACCTTCGCCAAATTTATGGATGCAAGAGTTCCAACGGTCAGTCAGATAAACCAAGAGGTCACCTGTAGATCGTCCGGAACGGAATCGCGAACTATTTTGCGATTCACACCCGTTTCCATCACTTGCGACAGAACGGAAGTAATGGCGATGGGGCGATAGTTGGCGGGCAACGCTTTGTTACCTTTCTTGGAAATCGGCTGAACATTCGCCATTTTCCACGTGTGCGGAAAATGTCCAGAAGAGTAAGAGAGATGGAACAAATCGCGCAGCGGTTAGGCCAGGGACGCGAAAAAATTTTTTAGGACGAGGGGGGTAATACCATCGGGACCTGCAGATTTCTGAACGTTGAGCTCACGAAGAATTCTGGATATAAGTCGTGTGCGAAAATGGATCTCAGGTAGACGAAATCCAGATGGTGAGCAGATAGAGGAGACTGGGTGGAAGGGGCTCTAGGGGTAGGATATTTTCAATTATTTAACATTTAACTGTGATTACGATCAATTTTTCATTCGTTTATGGAACTTTCGAGTTGTATGGGGGTATGGTCTAAGCTACGATAATAATTGTTCAATTAATTGGTTCAATCACGATCAAGATTCTCTGTATTTTTATACTCTAGATGAAATCTGAGAGTATATTGTGTTTGCCTTACCGTTTGTAACGCTAAGAAATAATGCTCGCACAGAGCCGCCAAGGGTACAGAAATATTTGTTGTCGCTCAAAAACTTCGATTCCGAGTTGCTGTCTGTCCGTCTGTCTACAGCATAACTCTCGAACGCTTTGAGCTATCGTGCTGAAATTTGTTGTGTGTCATTTTTAGCAAAAAAGAAACTTTAAGTTCGTGAACGGGCCACATCCCTCCACTCCTTCTACCCCCTCCCATACAAATTTCACGAAATTCCGAAATTTTCAGAAATTGATTTTTCTTTGAAACTATTCAAGCTATCGATTTGAAATTTGAGTCAAAGTATTATGATATAAATGTCATTAATATGACAGAATATTGATCCGATCCCGTCACTCCTTCTACCCCCTCCCATACAAACGCATAATTTTGAAAAATGCAGTTTTTCGATTTTCATTGAAACTAGCAAAGTTATAAAAACGAATTTTTGCCAGTATTAATTTTATTATAATTCCAATTAGAATTGAAAAAATCATCAACTTCACCTCACTCCTTCTACCCCCTCCCATACAAATTTCACGAAATTTTGAAATTTAAATTAAAATATTTTTCTACGAAACTGTTAAAGCTATCAACTTGATATTTTACATAAAGTATACAAATAGAAATATCAATAACGGGAAAAAAACGTGTTTTGATCCGTACACTCCTTCTACCCCCTCCCATACAAATGTACAATTTTTGTTAAGTGCATTATATCGATTTCCATTAAAACTAGAAAAAGTTTAAACTTAAAATTTTGCCAGAATTTGTTTTTTAATAATTGCAATAAATGCTAAAAAAATTATCAGCTCCTCTTCACTCCTTCTACGCCGTCCCATACAAATATCTGTATTATAAATTCAAGAAAAGCATTTCTCCTTCAAGTATATGAGAGCTATCGACTTTGAAATTGAATCAAAGCATGGTGATAAGGAGGACGATAAGCAGTTTCAAAATCATCTTAAACGCTCCACTTCCTCTGCCACCTCCCATACAAATGCCTCAGGAAAACTGTGTCCAATTGAAAATAATGAAAGCTACAAATCTTAAATTCAGCACGAAATATTTTGCATGCCACATTAGGGGTCAAAAATTACAAACCTTCCTCCTCTCCTTCTACCACCTCCCATACAAAAGTCACTATTAATTATTTAAAAGAATGGGAGGTGACATATTTTCCGGTACATTGAACTCTTTCTCATTTCATCTAGAGTATCATATGATTGGGCTTTACGCCCAATCATAATTCTTTTATGTTTTTTTATGGAATGTTAATATCATAGACGAAGTAAGTTTTATGCAATTCGGTGTAGTTTATGTTTACGAAATCATACATTAGTATGGCAGACGGGTTTGACGGGTTGGGCGCATTGTGAAATTTGTGATGTAATCTTTTTTCATTTATTTTGAAAAGTGTTTGTTTAAAATTTCAAGTTAGTAGCTTTTAATTGGTTGAATATTCATTGATTTATTGAAATTGTTCGAAATTGCAATTTTGTATGAAAGGGTGTAGAAGGATTGGGTGGATTTCGAAAAATTTGGTATAGCTTTGTTCGGCATATTTTTGGAATTGCTCGTACAAAATTTCAAGTGTATAACTTTTAATGTGTTGATGATAATTGATTTATTATAAATGGTCGAAATAATACTAAGACATGGAATAAAACTGGTGAAGGTTTTTGACCAGTTAATATTTTGAACTTTACTAAATTTTTTTTAACTGAATTTTGTAAAATTTTCAAGTTTCTAGCATAATATCTCAATGAAACATAAAAGAATTATGAGTGGGCGTAAAGCCAAATTCAATTGTGGTGCAAATGTACCCCTCCTAAACGGTCTTAGAATATGAACTTTTCACATATATAAGAAGATATAACCATTTGAATAAATGATTCGGACTAAAATTTGTCTTCGCCCCTCCTTTTCGGACTGCAATGGCTACAATAATATAATTTTTAAAGTTTGTTCCACAGCTATATGTGTTTCTACTCATATTTTCAGTTTTCTAGATAGTTGAAATATTTGAATTTGTGTTTTTCGGTTCTAGCGCAACCCCGTCCTGTTATTAGAATAATAAAGTAATTGGTATTTTTGTCGCAATAATGCTATCAGAAATTTGTCTGCCATCCCTGAACTAAGCTTTTTTTTTAATTGGCACAAATATTTGTGGGCGCTCATTCGAATAAATGATTTCAGGTTTTACCAGTATCCGGCATAAAGCAAAACGCCAACAGTATTAGACGACGACATGGCTTGTATATGATTAAAATAATAAACAAACCCACCAAGTTTCATGAAAATTGTATTTTATTTTCGTCTCGAAAAAAATCAATAAAATCATGCAAATTTCAGCGTTGTTATAAAACAGGTTGCCCAAACTTAGCTTAATTCTTAAGGAGCCATGAGCACTAATTCATTTTTTTTTTGCCGAAAACGAGTGAACCTTACTTTTTTGTGGATTCGCTATAGTCGTCTTTTGGGAATTGGAATGACCATTTCAACATTTATTTATCGAATTTCTTGTGACATTTTAAAATTGCGAAGATTAGAATTAAGATCTATAGCTTTTTTATGCTACGAGATTTTTACCTATAGTTTAAGACCGTTGTAAATTCGAGCTTGAGCTTCAACTGCGGCTTTAGCTTCGAAGCCCGGTTTTCACATTTAATGCATTACGTTTGCTTAATTTTGGTGGAACAAATTTTTATTTCGTGTAATTTTATGAAAATGGCAATTAATAACAACTTGGAGCGTATGAAAATGTCTCTTGCAACATTTACTCATAAGAATCATGAATTTAGCGAAATGAAGGCAGCAAAGTTCTGTCAGTTTTCGGTAAGTTTTCATTGCGAATTGCAGTGGCTTCAATATTTGCTTAATTGAAGTTGCTGGCGGAACTGACGTCGAAGCCGGAGCATTTTATTTGTTAGCTGCGCAAAGCTAAAGTCAAAGTCGGCTGACCTTAAATTCATCTAATTTTAAGTGTCTAATATTTAACCCCTTGGAATTTTTCAAACGTATTCTTCTACTATAAATTTATCGCTGATGTCGTATGTTTGTTGAAACTTGAAACATAACTCCACTATAAAATATTTTTTTTACAAAATGAAATAATGAGGCAATGTAAATTATGATATATAGTACAATAATGAAATAATGTTTAAAAATTAATAAGAAGATTATTTATAATATTATTTAAGATAAAAAACGAATATTTTGCACGTGTATTTCCTAATTATTAGTAACGAAATATATAAACGAAAAATTAATTCACTGCCTCTATTTATTTGTACATTCAATTCCCTATGTTCTCTGCATTAAATTATACAATTTACAAAATTTTAAACATGATTGAAAAAATTCTCTCGATATAGGTATTTATTGTTAAACAATTCCCTATTTTTAGTCACAAAAGATTCTTCAATTCAAAAATTTTACTTTTCTAATTATTTATTAAAAATTATTTTTGAATAAGAAATTCATGCAAAATTTTATTACTTTATAGCTTCAGGCAATTATTTTGAAATCCATTTAGATTAAAACATTGTTGTTTTATTTTTCTAATTCGTTATTAAGAAATAAAAAAAAAAACAAACGAAAAACAAACGTAAATAATTATTATTAAGCAACAAAGAGCTTAATTTGTATGTTTTTGTACATTTGATAAAAGAAAATCCAAAAAGAATGCAATAATTTAAAAATCGAATTATTAAAACTATAATAAAATAATAAAAAGAAACCTACATGTATTTGATTTTCTTTTTTTGTTCAAATATTATTTTCTGTAAGATCCTGTCACATGATTTCACTTTTTTTTTTTGTAATTTCAAATGTGTGTGTAGTTTTTTTTGTAAATATAAATAAAAACAGATATATTTTTCGAAGAAGCCAGCAATCAGGTTTTTCTTATGTTGAGTAGAATGGATAATACCATCGGGTTGTTGGTACTATTTTAAATAATAACATAAGAATATAATAATAAAAATAATATATGAAGGTTTGTTTTACCTTAACGGAAAAAATTAAGCAATCTAAATAATTAAAAGTATAGTTGTTTGAAATAATAATAAGATAAAGATAATATCAATTTCATAGTGTACAGGGAATAGCGAAAGTCACATCAAGGATGAAAGGTTAACTGCGCTTTTTATTGCCTGCAAAATAACATTCAACATGCGAGATAATAAACTTTAACATTTTGATCATATTTATTTTAAATTTATTTTTAAAAATAAATTATATTAAACAAGAAAAGGAAAACGTGCGATATTCTAACTAATTGGATTTGAGGGTTTCAAAAAATCAGGTGATTAGGGTAACACACAATTCGAATTGAAGTGATTAAACAATTATGCATAAAACGTGCTATTTCGTGCAATTTTATAATATATTATTTATGTATGCATAAAATTGTGGGTGAGGTCACCACAGTTTTAATAGTGGATACATGCTTTAAATTATTTATTAAAATATATATATCAGTTGCGTAATGTTATTGATATTTGTATTGGTGTTACTGATGTTCAATCTTATAGACGGTTTTAAGGTTTTGCTATAATGGATTTAAAAATGTAATTTAAAATCTTTCTCATGCTTTCTTAATTGAATTTTCTCAAATGAATTAGTTCTTTAAAGTTATCAACACCGATATTCTTCTTCTTTTATTTTTACCCACCAATTTTTTTTTCTACACTTTTCAAGTAATGTAAGTAAACTTTATCATGTCAAGTTGGTTCTTATGGTAATTATCATCAATTTAAAGCTGAATTAAGTACGAAAGCACAATTAATCAATTCGTAATTTGAATTTTAAGAAATAAATAATGATTTATCGTTATAAGAGCCTATCTGATCTACGAAAAGTTGAAAGTGTAGAATTTCGGAAGATAAAAAAAGGTGTTGATGCAGTTCCAATTTTAACAAAAGACTGAAGTTTTCGAGAATAATTATGTTGAAATGAAATATATGACCATATTTTTTTCAACTACTGGTAACCTAGAACCAACGATCTCGAAAACATATTAGTGTTTTCGAGCCGATTGTTATCGAAACTGAGATACTTGGTGGAATAAAAATTAGAGAAAATTAGGTTTCCATCACTTCGTATACATCAATTCCCCACTAATATCAAGTCTCTATGCGTTCAATATAACCATAAAAAATCATTTATTTCGACAGCCATGCGTCAAAATAAAAAATAAAAAAAACGCGTTAAGTAAAATGGTATTGCTTCATGCAGCTTCGTCGTACAACATTTATCTATAAGGTTCAGAGCAAAAGTTTAAATATTTTTTTTTGTTAAATGCGATCATTTAAAAACAATACAGATCTGTTTGACAATGTGCCCTACGAGGGTCGTTTGATAAGTCCCTGGCCCAAATGACAAAACGTGGTTTCACGAAAAAGTTTTTGCTATCGCTAGGTAGATGGCACTTTCGAACGGTCTCATGAATTTTTTCAGGTTTCTGTAGGTAACAGTTTTTTTGGCAGCCATTCTAAGTTGACGTGTCACGCGAATCGTCAACGATGATCTTGTTCCACCACGACAACGCCCCTGTCCACACCTGCGCGGTTTCCATGTCCAAATTACACGATTTGCGGTATGAGATCGTTGACCACCCACCTTATTCGCCCGACTTGGCCCCATGTGACTTTTTTTTGTTCCCTAAATTGAAAACTCACCTCGGTGGACAAAAATTTTCATCGAACCAAGAGGTGAAAGACGCCGTTTCCCAATTTTTTGCAGACTGTGACAAAAATTTCTTTTTGAACGGTATGAAAGGACTTGAGAAACGTTGGACCAAATGTATTAACCTCCAGGGAGATTATGTTGAAAAATAAAAAAAATTTTCCGGAAAAAATGCTTTTTTCTTACTTGGGCCAGGGACTTATCAAACGACCCTCGTATTATTTGCGACCATTCCCACTTTTTTATGTTCATGTTTATAAAAGTTATCGTCGGGACACACAGACAGTAGTCACAATAACGATCTTTTTATTCCTGGATTTTGAAATAGTGAAAATCCGCAAAAAACAGATGTCGAAATTCGTAGCGATCTCAATAGTTTTCAATTAGTGTCATAATATGGGGAACTAAAAGGCCTAGAGCCTCGGAACCTGAATGAAACCTGAAAGCTGTTGTATCGTGTTGTTGATACATACTTAGTTCCACAAAATCTATACGACAGATTTCAACGCTAGTCCATTAACTTATAGATAATGTTGTTTTCGCGAATACGAGGTAAAAAATAAGAAATTTAAAACGGCTGATCTAATATGGCCAACAGAAACTAAAACAAGTTTTATAAAGGTCTCAGCAGAGACCGAAACGTCACGATTAATAAAGCGTAACAGTGTAAAATCCGGAAGTCTTTTCTTTCGATTCGAAAATGCATTGTGAAAACATTCACCAAACCATTAAAACAATTAATTGACATTTTTGAACTATGCAATTTGTATGGGAAGAGTAATGATTAACAATTTAAGAACTGCTAATTGGCAATCTGGGTGTAGTCTAGTTAAAAGCATGTTGTTCTACAATGCGAAGGTCGTGAGTTCAAATCCCGGTCGATAACTCCAGCACACTGCTTGCGTGGGTATATCTGAGCCACTTCAATCTGCGAGAATGAAAAATTCGTAGATAGAGGGTTGTACGAAGGGTTAATAACCCTTCCAAAATAATAAATAAATGTTAAGGAGCCTGAAGATCAGAAGGCCAGGCCCCTACTTGAGCTGTAGTGCCATTGAAGAAGAAGAATTGACATTCTTAACGTCATGTTGGCTAGTTGCCAGTAGATAGCTTTCATACATTCGAAGAAATTAGGATTTCTTTAATAAAGAAAGAGGTGGTAGAATGAGTGGGGTGAGGTTGATAATTTTTCTATTAAACCAAATTCTACAAAATTATATGTTTTTAATTTCCTTGATTTCCAATTGATATATCCGATATGCGGGGTGTTCTTTTCATTTTAGAAAATCAAGAGCAGATATTAAAACTAAGCAACTGGTAAATAAATTTTTTCTAAATAACATAAATTACTTTGTTCTACTAAATTTCATTGTCAATAAAAAAAAAAACATGCTTTCACTAAATACAATCTACTAAAACTATTTCCTTATTAGACTTTTAATTTTTTTTTTAAATAGTGCATTCATATTGGATTTTGAAATAAACATAGAAACAACAGAAAAAAAATTCACATCTGAAGTATTATAAAATAAATAAATTTTGATTTGATTTCAATTTTTTTGAGTTATGTATAAATAAATGCGAAATATATATATTTTTTCCATATCCCATCTCCAAAAATTCATAATGCTTAAAATTCATGCAATATTTTGAATAAGTCTTATATGAGTATAATAAGCCATTCAAAGCGAATAATATTTGAAATTGATGAATAAGAATTTTTACAATTGCAAATTTTTATAAAATATGATAATAAAAAAATGCAATTATAAAAACATGTTAGTATAGGAAAGTGAAATGTAATTTGTTTTTATTGTTATTCACATGCTGTTGATTTATGATTTAAATTTTAATGTTATAAATGTTTTCATGCAAATTTCGTGCCCTTATAAGTGTAAATAAAGTGTAGAAATATTATTATTATTTTAAAATTCCAAATATTGATGTTTAAATATTTGATTTGTATATTGAATTAAATTTTTTTATTTTAATAATTTATTTATGTTTCCTTGCTGTTGTTAGTGAAACCGACCAATTTAGATTCCTTTCCTTTTTTTTATTTGACTTGTAATTAAATGTAAATTGCAAAAAGTAGTCATTTAGTTGTTTTATTCATTTTTATTTTTATATTTTACTTTAATTTAATTAAATCTTGTTTGTAATAAATTATGGTATGTTAAGAAAATATGTTACAAAAATAACTAAAACAGAAATTCTACGTATTAAGATTAAACTATTATTTTGGTCTATTTTTTTTTTCTAATTTTACGAAACGAATTTATGAAAACTATAAATCATGCAGTTATGTTAAAAATATTAATAAAATTATATAAATTAATAAGGAAAGAAATTTTGTTAAGTAAAATTGTTAATTACAAAAAAAAATATAGACTTACCTATGTTATGTTTATGTACAAAACAATATTTTTTATTTATTTGCTTTGTTTCTTCAAAATTTCGATCAAGGAATTTCATTTAAGTAATATTGTAAACCAGGTTTTTTTTTTTAAATTCTTTTTTTTTGAGGGGTTAAACTGAGTTTGAACTATTTAAAAGAAATTTCTTTTAATTTTTTTTTAATGGTGCAATAGTCGACAGGTGCTACTATAAATAATATCCTTACATTTAGTATCCGAAGGATTGGTTTTTAGTGAGTGCAATAATAACATTTTTTTTTATTGTTAATTTCAAGTCTTTGGGTATCAAAGGTTCGATATAAAACAAATTTCTAAAAATTTAGAAATTTAATGTAAGCTGTTTGAAAGGTAGTAAGAGGAGTTGGGAATTGGGTCTTCGAATTTTTTGATAATAACGTGCTATACGTTGTCTGGAGGAACTTGAGAGCGAAGGGTCAGACGAAACCATTTTACAAATAAGGGGCCCGAGACAGAGCCGTCTTCACGTTTTTTTTAAGGAAATTGTTACATAATTTTTTCGTACAAAATAGACTGATGAACCCGGTCGGCGCAATATATAATTCCAGCACATTGCCTGCTTGGATAAACCTTGGTCACCTAAATCAAAGAGCTAACAACCCTTCCACAATAAGTAATGAAAAAAAATGGTTAAGGAACCTGAATGTCAGGAGGCCAAGGTCCGATTTGGGCTGAAGCGCCATTGTAGAAGTAGAAGATTGATGAATGATACACTGAGCCTTCCAATCATTTGAGCTCCGCATACGCATGGGCCTCGTATGCTCTCGAGACAAATATTTATACTTGTTGTATTTGCATTCGACTGAAAGTTAGACGGATTAAATGGACGGGGGCGAGGAATTGGTTTTGAAATTTGCGACCGACGGCACAACATTTTGTGGTGTAAATATATTTTTTCTCTGATTTCAATTCTCAATCATATTTTGAGATGGCGAATGGCACGATAAAAAGTAAAATGTTTCATCCAAAAAAGTTTGGAGTGATGTATTCATTTTGAATCTGAAATATGATGTGTTCTTCAAGAAATATAAATGGTGATGCTATTGGTTTACAGATAAAGACAAGAATTGAGGACCAGAAACTAAAAAAGTAAAAGAAACAGAAGAAAATTTCTGGAAATTAGGATTCGGTTTTAATAAATTTAAAATTAATCTTACTTTTATTAAGCAGTTATGTTAGATATTTCAGCTTAAGTGAATCCCGAATTTCGGGATTGACGAAAACATGAAGAGAAATTTTCCTTATAATTTTCATCTAAAAAAAATCTTTAAAATTGTTAAAACATTAAATTTAAAGTAAGTTCAGAATAAGTACACGAGTTCCCGTATCAATAATTCGTTGTAAAATGGTAATGATAGTAAATTATTAAGTAAAGTTCAGATTATAGAGAGGGTTCGAGTAACAAATATTTTACTATACATATGCTAAAATATTTCTATCCCTTAAAGAAATATCCTTATCAAAACTTCGAAGAAACTGAAAATAAATTTATTGTAAATTACATAGGCAATAAGCTTTAATAATATTAATTAATACGATGTGTTAAAAGTATTATTTCAAATCTTTAAATTATTTTACTAAAGAGCACAGAATTTTCCAAAGTAATAATAAAAAAAATAATAAAAATAAAAATAATAAGCACAAAAAATAATAAAAAAGAAAGCAAAAAGTTAAGAAGAAATTACGTATGAAAAAAACATGAGAAAAAGCAAAATCCAAAACCAAGGTATAATGGAAATATTGCAAGAGAAACTCGTAACTAACGAAAACCTATTTGAAGCAATATTGAGGAAGACATAGAATATTTATAATGAATCATGATACTTGAAGTATGAATTGAATTATTTTTTTATCAATTGCATTTCGGAAGTATCTAAATTTATCGAATTTCGTTTCGAAATTCACTTAGTTCACACCAAGCTGCTGTTGCGACTATTCGGAACAATGCATTTGATAGAGCTGAATTTTCCGTGTCTAAGAATTTATTGTTTGAAATATACGCACAGAAGTCACTCTCTATGTGTAAAAAAAGAATCAGCTCGAAAGTATTGCGAAAAGTTTTAGTTTTTTAGCTTTAGTTACAAAATTCATTCAAAAATAAATCAATAATTAAATTCAATCATGGTTTCGATCGAGCTAGAATGGAGCCTAGTGGGTAGAGTGTTGGTCTACAATGCGAAGGTCGTGAGTTCAAATCTCGGTCGACGCATAATTCCAGCACACTGCCTGCTTGGGTATACCTTGGTCACCTTAGTCTACGAAAATGAAAAATTCGAAGATAGAGGGTTGTGCGAAGGTTTAACAACCCTTCCACAATAAATAATGAAAAATGTTAAGCAACCTGAAGGTCAGGAGGCCAAGGTCTGACTTGGACTGTAGCGCCATTGTAGAAGATGGTTTCGATCAACGAAGCTTACGAGAAAACGCGTGAAACTTTTTTAACTAAAGAAATATTTCTAAATCGTATTTAAGATAACTTCACTTTGAATAATAAATTATTGTACAATAAGTGCGAATAGTTTAATAGCAAAAGAAGGAAGCCATAACCATGAAAAGAACAGAACAGAACACATGAAATAAAAAATGATCTTATGAAAAATGTAATGCAAAAATATACAAAATACAAAGATAATTTTTATTTATTAAAATCAAATTATTTATGGCATTTTCAAATTGTATAATTCAAAAAATAAAATGTAAACGAACAATACTAACAAAAGAAGAGAACTAAACGTATACATTATTTGTTTATTGTTTATACTATATTAATTAAAATTTTCTAATGTTTTAAAATTTTAATATTTAGACAAGGACAAAACTAATATTTTTCTTCTTTCTAAATAATAATTATAGTAACATACCATTATTCACGATTAGATAAATCATTCATCAAGATAAACTAATTAATTATTGAATGAAGACAATAAAATATTTTTCTTTTTTCATTAATATTTAAATATATAATATTAAAAACAAGATATCACGATTAGATAATAATAAACTAGATTTGCTTAAAGCACTTGGTTTTTTTTTTTAAACCTAATTTTTGTTTTTCTCCATATGATTGTTTTTTTTTTTTTGAGTAACTATCTGGTCGGTTTCACTCACCTGCATCGAATATTCCATCATCAATATCGGTGAAATGTGTTGATTCGTTTTCAACAACTACGTTACCTAATGTGTTAAATGATGATGGCACATTTGTGCATCCGAACCACCAATATGATGTTGGTCGTGGGAATGGTGGATTTGCAGCGTCAACCTAAAAAATTAAATTTCATTTAGTTTAATTAATTAATTAAATTCGATTTAAGCGTTTCAATAATACCAGCACTCGTTGGAAAGTTAAAAAAACATCCTCACAATATTAATGCACTTACCGAAAATGTCCTATCGTTAAACCGATAGTATTTATCGCCCTTAAAGAAGTACGTAAAGCCATTCGTATATTGTAAGGCAGCGTCTAAATTATTTGGCAAACCCTCCCAATTCGAGATTGGTTTAGGATACGTATTTTTAACTGGCGGCCGTTTAAGTGGATCGAAACGCCAGAATTTCGTACCCTTATAGAAATAAATTTTTCCATTACCACCCCATACCATGGCGGCATCTAAGTGATCTGGAATACCAGTGAATCCTTCACTAATCAATTTCGGATAATCGCCGTCCATTTGTCGGCCAACATATCGCCAATATTGTGTTCCTTTGAAGAAATATGTTTTGCCATTTTTATAAGTAAAAGCTGCATCGATATCGCCTGGGAAAAAAGAGGATCGTGTTCAAAAAAATATTGAATTAAGACAAAAATAACAAAAAGTACCTTCCAGTCCTGGCCAACCATCTGAAATAGATTTTGGATAACCGTCAGCAATTGCGTTTTCAGTCAGTCTAAAGTATTTGTCTCCTTTAAATGCATATGTCTGTCCTTCAAGCGTATTAAACATGGCATCGATACGTGTATCCTTGCACAATTCATTGCTATTCCCGCGACTTATCGACGGTCGACTTGTCGGTTTCGCTGTCGGAGCGTATGCACCGCCCGTACTTGTTTTCTTTCCGTATAGAGCTTGAATTGCGAAAACATCGTCCGAATTGAGTGTAAAAACAGGATCGAAACCACGGTAGAATGGTGCCATAAGAGCAGCTCGCACATCCGAATGACTTAATCCTAGAGAGTGGCCGAATTCGTGGGCCGCAACTTGGAACAAATTTGTACCGCGACGGCTACCAATTGTCCAAGATTCGGCATCGTCGAAATGTGCATCGCCACCGTAAACTGGGAAATAGGCATGGGCTAAGGTACCACCCTCTCCATCGAATGGATCTCCGTCACCGTGTTCCTGTTCTGCAAATCTAGAAGAAAATAAAAAAATAAATTGTTGAGTGGATTGATCGGTTAAATTAAATTTTTTTTTTGAAGGATTGTAGTGTACCAATTACTTTGGAATTGTTGCATCAATTTAATATAATGATGATAATTGAATTTTTTTCTTAATCTGTTGTATAATTATACTCTAGATGAAATCTGAGAGTATTATAAGTTTGCCACAAAGTTTGTAACGCCAAGAAATAAGGCTCGGAGAAAAAAAATGAATGATACAGAAGTTCATATAATCACTCAAAAATCTCAAAACCGGATGTCCGTCCGTCTGTCTGTCTGTCTGTCCGTCCGTGTCCTCTCTAGCTTGAGAACGCGTTGAGCTAGAAAGTTCAAATTTTGTATACGTCGTTTTTAACAAAAAAGTAAGGTCAAGTTCGTAAATGAGCCAAACCGCTCCACCCCTTCTACCCCCTCCCATACAAAATAACACAATTTCGCAATCTGACAATAAACGGATTTCCTTGAAAAGTACAAATGACATTGATCTGAAATTTGGAATGTAATACTTTTATTATGATTCCAATCTACTCTATAAAAATAATTTGTGTCTTCCCCCTCCTTCCACCACCTCCCATACAAACTGCACTTTTCCATGAAATGCTCTAAACCAATTTACTCAGTGCGTATAATAGTTATCAAGCAGAAATTGTGTACAAAATATTTATTTAAAATTATTATTAAGACCAAAAAAAATGAGACGATTAGCTGTACCCCTTCTACCCCCTCCCATACAAAATGACACAATTTCGTAATTTCACAATAAACAGATTTGCTCGAAAAATATAAATGCTATTGATCTGAAATTTGGAATATATTACTTTTATGATGGTCTAAATCTACTGTACAAAACTTATTTGAGTCTTCTTCTTCCTTCCACCACCTCCCATACAAACTGCACTTTTTCATGAAATGCTCTACGCCAATTTACTCAGTGCATATAAAATTGACCGAGCTGAAATTATGCACTAAATATTTATTTAGAATTAATAGTAAAACCAAAAAAAAATTGGGCGATTAGCTTTACCCCTTCTACCCCCTCCCACACAAAATGACACAATTTCACAACTTTATAAAAAGTCGATTTTCATGAGAAGTATGAATACTACTGATCTGCATTTTAAGACATATCAAAAGCATGATATTTATAGTTATTTCTGAAAAGTCATTAAAATCTCGCCCCTCCTTCTATCACCTCCCATACAAACTGCACTACTTCACTACATCCAATACACTAATTTTCTCAGTACCTATTAAATTTTTAAATCCTAAATTTTGTATAAAACATTTTGATAGCAACCTTACCGCCATGTGAAAAAATTAGTTCAATGTCGTCACCCCCTCTACCACTTCCCCTACAAAATTTCTTAAGATACAAAAATTTCTCTTTCATCTAGAGTATCGCACGATTGGGCTTTATGCCCAATCGTACTCCTGTTATGTTTTTAATAATGATTTCGGTTTTATTTTCAGTTTCTTGGACAAGAAAAAGTTTAATACGAATAGTGGGGGTCATTGATTTACTGTCGGCAATGTCGAATTTAATGTAAAAAATTGTTAGATTTTTGGCGAATTTGGGTGAAATTGGTTGTGAAAAAAAAGGTTCGAAAGGTGGTATACGAGATTTTTAAACGAATGTTGTCGATTTCACGTTTAAAATATTTAGAATTTTCAATTTATTAAGAAAATTTCAAAAATTCTAAAAATCAGAGAATATATTGTGTTGGCTCTAACGTTTGTAACGCTAAGAAATAATGCTTGTTGATTGTACATAAATTATGGGTTTCGCTAAAAAAAATCCATTAAATTCGAGTGACCGTCTGTCTTGCGCTTAACAATAGTGAAAGTTTAAGCATTCTATGATGCGATTTAATGAACTTTTGACTGTTTGAAGTATAGGCTCTTGGCTTCTGATGGATTTTCACGACTTTCTGGTTTGAACACGTGGTTTTAGTCTACTGAATAACTCTCAAACGCCTTGAGCTATACATATTTTTGCAAAAATGTAATTTTAAGATACAGTAATTTGGAACTGAATAGGGGTTCGATGGAGACTAAACATGGCTAGAAATTAAAATCAGGACTTACAATTTTTTCTAAAAACATGCGTAGCCAGGACTCGACCACAGAAAATTTAGCGTTCTAAAATCTAAATGAAGGCATAAATTTAGCAATCAACATTTATTTGAAAATAGCACAAAGTCAAATATTATTACAATATTATCAACAGAAATGTTAAAAGGTGAAAAAAACGCCATGAAAAAGTTTATTTTCGATTGCAGTAAAAAACATAAGAGAATTATAATTGGGCGTAAATCTCAATCATTTGATACTCTGGATGAAATAGGAAAGAGTTTATTGTACCGGAAAATATGACATCTCTAATTCTTTCGAACAGTGAATAGTGACTTTTGTATGGGAGGTGGTAGAGGGGGGAGGTTTGTGATTTGTGTATGTAACCCCGAACGTAGTATAGAAAATGTTTCGTGCTGAATTTAAGGTGTGTAGCTTTCATAATTTTTGAGGAAACTGAACAATTTTTGCCTGAATTTATGGCATTTGTATGGGAGGTGGTGAAGAAAGTGGGAGATTTTGGATGGTTTTGAATCTGCTTATCAACATCCTAATCACATTGGTTTGTTACTCATATGTTCGAAGGAGAAATACTTTTCTTTTTTTTTTTACAGAAATACTTTTCTTGAGTTTCTAATACAAAATTTTGTATGGGAGGTGGTAGAAGAAGTGGAGCGAAGTTCATATTTTCTTTAGCATTTATTGCAATTATTAAGGGACAAATTTTGGCAAAATTTTGAGTTTTTGCTTTTTCTAGGTTCAATAAAAATCGATTAAATGCATTTACCAAAATTTTCCTTTTGTATGGGAGGGGTAGAAGGAGTATTCGAATCAAAACCAAATTTTTTGACATCAATGCTATTTATAACAGTATACTTTTCTCAAAATTTGAAGTTAATAACTTTGAAGGTTTTGGAGAAAAAATAGTTTAATTGAAATTCCGGAATTTTCTGAAATTTGTATGGGAGGGGTAGAAAGAGTGAGTTAAAATTGATAATTTGTTTTAAAATTGATTACAATTGTAATGAAATTAATTATGACAAAAACTGGTTCTTTTAGCTTTTCTAGTTCCAATGCAAACCGAATAAAAGCATTTTTGGAAATTGTACATTTGTATGGGAGGGGGTAGAAGGAGTAAGGCGAACAGATCAATATTTTTTGACGTTGATGAAATTCACATCATTGTACTACGACCTAATTTTCAAGTCCTGAAATGGTGGGAGAAAAATCAATTTAAATTAATTTCAAAATTTCGTGAAAATTTGTATAGGAGGGGGTGGATGGAGTCGGGATGTCGCCTGTTCCCGAACTTAAAGTTCATTTTTTGCTAAAAATTAGACGTTAAATTTCAGCACAGTAGGTCAAAGCTTTCGAGAGTTATGTTGTAGACAGACAAACAGACGGTCACTCGGAATCGAGGTTTTTGAGCGGCAACAAATATTTTTGTACCCTTGGCGGCTCTGTGCGAGCATTATTTCTTAGCGTTGCAAACGGTAAGGCAAACACAACATACTCTCAGATTTCATCTAGAGTATAAAAATAGTAGTTGTTTTTACACTTTTACAAAACGAACATTGCAAAAATGGTAATAACATTAACAGAAATCAAGCGTCTACATTACTATTGACCAATTCTGTCACCAAGGTTTCGATTTAGGTTTATTCTCGCTAAAATGAGCGATTTATTATCTATGCTGCCTTAAGTTCCTGAACAGTTGACATAGCACCCCTCTTTCGGCTCTCATATGAATTCCAGGGATTTTTGAAATTTTAAAAATTATAACTATCGAAGTACTCGTTTCACCAAAGTATTATGATGCCAACATTATTAATTTTGCAAAATTTTGTTTCGACTCACTAACTCCTTTTAGTTTTGGAAAATATGTAAGATTGATTTCCTTAAAAACTGGACAAGGCAGAAACATTAAATTTCAGTAGAATTTTTTAATAATAATTGCAACAGTCTCTCAAAAAATTATGAACTTTACCGTACTCTTCCCCTCCCACCGTGACATTTTAATTTCTTGCATTTTAAAAAATTTCAGAATGCTCTTACACTTCAAAAATATTAGAGTTATCGACTTAGCACAAACTATGCTGATAAGAATGTTTAGATATTTAATAGTCTTAAAATAGTCCAAATCCTTCCACTTCTCCTACCAGTTTCCACATGAATGCCACAATTTTTAAAAAAAAATCGATTTATAAATTTCCTTGAAAATATGTAACTAAGACTATAAACTTTTTAATATTTAACACAGAAACTTTTCATACCAAGTGCGATTACATATCTAAAAATTCTAAACTTCACCCCACTTCTTCTACCACCTCCTATTCTAAAGACTTTGGGAAAAAATATTTTTTAGTGAAATAAACTGTTTCATCTAGAGTATCGCATGAAATTTTTAGAATCACACATGAATGCAGCTCCTTTTTGAATCGCGCAAGGTGTAATTAGTCGTCTATTAAATTTTTCAGTGACTAACTAAGGAAAATTTTCAATCAAGTAACAAATTGAAATATTGATCAACCACATCAAAGTAAAACAAATCACAACACCTCTCAAAATCACTTTTATCACGGAATAAATCTGAAAAGGTTATTCCTCCCAGAGTGGTGTTAAAATGAAAATAAAACTCACCTGATTTCAATATGAACTGGATCCGTTCGTTTTGCCGTGAACGTAAGATCCGTGTATTGACTCCAAACGTTAAAAGCTCGCTTAATCTCTGCATCAACGTCGTCTCGTTTCAATAGTTTGGGATATTTCGAAATTCGATATGTTAGATTTTTAACTTTCCATCGGCTACCTTGCAGTGCATATCTTTTCGATCGCGAATCATCCGATCCGAAACCGACTTTATCACGTACTCCACAACGTGGCAAGGACATTAGCTCCTTAGTTTCAGCATCTAATTCGCCAGTCACATTAATTCCAGCGAATCCTTGAAAATCTTCGATGGCCTTAACCCAGGTATTTTGATCGAGTAGCCCGCCATTTGATGGATTTTTCGCTGAGGCAGGTAGATATCCAAAATTTGATAAATAAATCTGAAAAAAAAGAAATGAAATTTATATAAAAATTGTTTGTAAGTTTTTTTTTTGTTGAAATTTCATTATATTATTAACAGCCTGCATTCGTCCTTCAGAGATCCGAACGAAAATCAAAACTTTTACTAGAAAAATGAAAATCATCACAAGCAATCGGTTAGAAGCTGTCTTCTTAAATTTAATATAAAATTAAATGAAAAATGAAATGTCCAGTGGTGCTTTACGAAACACAATATTTAAAATTCACAAAGAACGCCAAATAAAATAGAAACGAGGACGGCAGTTTTTTTTAAGTTAACGATATTTATATATCTAACTTTGAAGTCGCAATATTGAGATTCAGATCATTTATTCAGAACGCATAGCGCGACAACGAGGCTACGTCATCTATCAACATCAACTTTGTACTTTTATAAGGTTCTTAGAATGTTAAGGTTCTAAGAAGCTAATTAAATACAGTAAAATATACGATATTGGATTTAATGAATTTGTTTTGTTTGGCGGCATTCTTTGCTTGTAATTTAGCATACGGCTACTGAGATATTTTGCGGCGGAAATTTTTTTTAAGAAGAATGTGTAAGGAATATGTTTTTAATTTGTTTAAAGTTAGTAATCTAGTATGAAGAATTTTTTTGTTTTTCCAATATAAATGTGAGGAGTTTTTTTTTTAAATTTTACACTTGACCTAGACTAATTTATTCGTGAGATGATAAGTCTTGATTGTTTAGACAACGATGATAATGCTGACTAAATTTTTTTTAGCTTATCTTGAGTAAATTGGAGCACACGATGACTAATAACACTGTTAAATGATTTATGTTAGAAATTTTTTATAATGTATATTGTAGTTTTTAAAAAATTACAAAATTAAAAAAAAAAATCATATACATATATCCCAGACAAAGCAATTCGTCACTAGATTGTTACAAATTAATTTCAATAAAAATGCTGGAATTCTTCAAATTCACTTTCATCTCTTTTGGAGACTAAATGTCACCCTGTCCGATGGAGAATGCAAATGAATCTCAAAATGCAATTAATACTGGCATGCCAGGCAATAATAACAAATTGAATAATTTTTCCATACACTTATTTTTTTTTTTGCAACTCTCAAATATTTTCAATACCGACTAGACCTAGAAATTCATTTATTAATTCTGATGGCGTTGATCGTCGTGCACAGCACTGATCTGTCCGACGAAGTTCATTGCTTACCATTATAAAATATCGATGATCTTATAATAAATGCCACCACCGATCCGGGCTGATCGACAAATATAGTTAACTCATATGGAGCATATATAGTATGATCGATTTGTATCTATTTGATTTTTCGATCGCTAGATAGCATTGCGGATTACAGTGCGTACATCGATGGCATGCGCGAAAATACCTTAGATTGCAAATAGTGTGACATATCAATCACCTTGAATTCTAATACAGCGTACTATACATATCATTGCTAATGCATTAACAAATATTGTTATTCTTTGCTAGTTATTTGTTCGCATTAGTTTAAAATATTACATCTTTGATAAAATTATGAATATCTAAAATTATAAAAATATATTTTTGCGATCACTCTCATTGATGATTTTATGCATAATGATGGATTATTTGCTGGTAAATGTTAAAAATTTTGCATACAATACATAAAATGTGAATAATTTCGTAAACATGTTATGAATAATAAATTTCATGTTTTGTTCACAATCAATATGGACATTAAACATTGTCATTTTTCTTTTTTTTTTGAGAAGATATCTTAAGTAAACATGCAACACGCTCTCTTGTTGTATGTGATGTCGTGTGGTCACTCTTTTCCAGAAAAAAATCACGATGATAAAGACTACTGAATAATGTGCAAAAAAAAAAAGGTTACAGTTTTTTTATTCACTATACCTTTATAATGTTAAATCGAATGAAATACAATAAATAAATAATTTCTTGAAGTGATCTTAACGTAGCGATCTAACGTCAATGTATATGACCTCGAGGCATCGTTCAATGCATGATAATCAGGTGTAGACGTTCGCCAAATCAATTGTTCCCGTCAGGTGTTATATACACATTTATAATTTTTGTGATCGTTTCTCGATTTTTAATATCATTCGGAACGTTTTTAAACTTGACAGGTAGATTTAAAAATGAGGAAGAAGAAATCTTTACGTAGTTACTATAGAGCAATGCTAACTCTGTCTTACACACAACGATCGACAGGTTGTATAGATATTTTTTTTTTGTGTATCGACATAAATAGCGCATACTCATTCATACATGGTGAACGAGTAAAGCTATTTAAATTAAATTAATTTAATTAGCGGGTATGCCGGTAGTTTTACGTAAAGGAATCGTGAAAATTTTTGTGGTTTTTGGATATGTGAGTTGATTTTTTCATATATATTTTGTGTTCCTATACAGATATCTCTAAGTAATCAATTATGATAAATATAGATGTCGAACTAACTATTCTTCTGGTAAATAATTAAATTGTTTTTGATTTTACCTTCAAGCTGATAGAGTACGTAAATTTGTAAGGTTATTGTTTAGAATAAGGAAAACTATTTACAGGTGTATAGTGAAACATAATTGTTTTTAGATATTTTGAAATATTTTTTGAATATATTTTATCTAGTAAAATTCCCTACTTCATCTTCACATCTACAATTTAAAAAAAAATACATAACATTTTCCTTGTAAACGACAGTTCGCTGCGAACATACACAAAAATAATACCGATCTGTCCAGCAATGTGGCCAATCTTTTGAAATCACTGCTACTCTTTTTCGATGAGGTTTGCTCGAGTTATCGGCGAGATACACAGACAAACTTTACAAAGAAACCTACAGTCTTGCATTCCTGTAACTTCAAATAGCAGAAATCCGTTCAAAACAGTGCCAAGATCTTAAATAATCACAATCAATCAAATCGAATTCCTGTTAAGACACACAGAGGCATAGAACAGAAACAGTTCCCCTCCACAAGGCGCGAACCTGAGCATCGGCCTATAGTTGTCAGCAGGACTTGTTCATTCCACTGGCCTCCTGCTCAACTGCTCGCTCACATGTGCGACATAGTCGACCAACCCGACTTCTTCCTTGAGGATTATAATCCAGAGCTCGTTAGGTGATATTTCGCTCTGGTTTCCTCAAAGTGTGACCGATCCACTGCCAGTTCTGCTTCCGAATCTCAATGCCTATTTAAGTTTTTTCAGTCATACTTTAAAGTTGAGCACTGAAGATCACTTATGGCCAGAATATTCCCAAAATGCGTCTGAGGCATTGGTTCACGAAAGTTTGCAGTTTCTTGTTACAACCTTATAACAATACAATGTTAAAAAAAATCAATCATTAAATCAAAATAAATTGTATTAAAATTGATGACTGGATTTAAATGCAAACAGCTGAAGTTATTAATTTTGAATTATTTTCTTAGAAGTTAATAGTAACTGAAAATTCAATAGATCAAAATAAATTTTAAAATAAATGTAATATAACCGTGGCATCTTTTTCGTAACACATTCAAGATCAAATCAAAAATAATTATATTTGACGTAAACTTAAATGCTTGTCTCTACCATTGGCAATATATACTTACAATCGATTTATGATTTTACTAACTGGTTTATTCCAATGAACAATAATAATTGGTACCAATTACTTTTAAAGGCTCGAAAACAATTTAAAATAAAATTAAATAAATCTTTAGAACCATCGTCATTTTTTGATATTACAGACTCAATCGCAATTGAATAAATCGATAGATAACTATCACTTGAAAACAACTACGTAATGGAATTTATCGACTAATTAGAAAAATGAACGTAGTTTATCACGATTTTATAATTCATTATAATTTTTACACGTGCATTGCATAGAATTTCACTAAGATGATAAACAAAACATTTCAAATCAGTTTGTATCTCTAGATTGAGTGGCACGAGTAGATAATTTTTGCGCATTAAACAGTTAGTATTGATTAAGAATTTAGATTAATTTATTCATCTGTAATAAAGCGTTATGTATATATGCATAGAATACAAATCTTCAAAATTAATTTATATTTTACATTGTAAGGAGTATGAATCATATTTTGTTTATCAAATTTGGAATTGATCGTTATGCAGCTTTGTTTTATTTATACACAAGATTTTTTTTATTCCTGCCTGACAATGTCGCAGTCATCATTGTATATCTAAAAAAACGTTTGGGGTGAACAAACGTGAATATAAGAATTAAAGAAAAAGAAAAAAGATATTTGGAGAAAGAATTCTAAATATTTCGGTGGACAGGGTGATGTTGAAGAGAAGTATATTACGGATTTTTCACAAAAGCTAAAAAATCAGTGACTCCTCAAAAAAAGATTAACATTTTTATTGTAGATTAATTTTTTGAAGCTTTTCGAATTAAATCCAAAACGATATTGGGAATGCATCGTACTCGCCGCATTTATTGAATGGTTTTACCTTAATATGAAATGCAAAGTTTTCGAATGAAAAATCATTAAGAAAAATGTGTATGTCATGCGATGCAGTATAATAATGCGAAAAGCTAAACTGGAAATAATTAGATTTGAGCCTGAACATTTTATCATATACATTGTTACTGTAAGTAATATTTTAAATTTCCAGTCACCCTATAATGTTCAGATAAATATCAAAATGAATAACTCCGAAAAATTAATATTCGGCAAATGTCCCGAAAAATATATTTTACACGGCAATAAGATTCGTTGACTTTTACATTGTATTATAGAAATGTACGTTGTTACCTACCCAAGAAAAACAAGCATTAATCGATAACTGTGATTTAAATTCATTCGGTTACTTCACGCGTTTTTAGTGAGAGCCTTTTCAAAATTTTGTTGTGTTAAAATAAAGAAGAATGAAAAAAACATCGTCCGGACAAAAGAAAAAGAAACCACACTGCCATGAATGTGCATACTTAAGAATTTCGCGCATTAATAAATACAATAAGAGGTGCGTTCAATCACATCAGTTTCGTTTTAATACTCTAGATTATATCTCAGAGTATATTCAGTGGCGTGGCGTCCATTGATGCAAGGGAAGCAATGGTTCCCTTACGTTTTGCCCTATTTAAAAAATTTTTTAAATCAGCACGAATATGAAAATCTATTGAAAATTTCTTTAAAAGAAAGCGTGCATTATTTTCGTCTAACATTGTGTACAGCATTTACGTGCACAGGACAGTTTTTTCTCACGGTTTTTCTGACCAGGGAGAAATCTGTGAGATTCGATTTAAGAAACGCGCATACGAGCAAAATTTTCGCACGCGGCTAACGGAAGTTCACCTTCAATAGGGAGGGGGGATGCGTAGCATTAAATTGCTTCCACATTCCCTCTCATTGCTTTCAGTCACATATATGAGAGAACGAGACCTCCGGCCAATACGAGTAAAATTTTCGCTCGTAACGAGAACAAGTTCGACTTCTATTGGCAGGAGAGATGCGTTGCAGTAATTGCTTCCACCTAATGCTCTCAATCGCAAGCCATCGCATTTGTTCGATCAAAGTACTACTATTATTGAAATTTCAGTACTAGCCGAAAAATGATCCGAAAGAAGAATGTGAAGGGTTAGATCTGGCAATATTGCCTATATTTGTAGTGCTTTGTAGTGTTGGGTAGGACAAGAATTTTTGTCCCATGTTTGTATGAGGGTCTCATTTGAAATTTGAAGTGGTGCAATGTCCCACCTCAAATGTCCCATTCAAAAGCTCCATGTCCCATTCATACATACAATGTCCCATACATACAATTTGCCTTTTTGAGGAGCGATGGTAGCAAATGAGCGAAGAATGACGTATATTGCGCTCTTATGTGTGCGCGTAGAGTATGTTAACCCTGGTAACACCGTTTCTTTTGAGATGCGATTATTAGGTGTGTGGCATTTGTGGGTTGTGTTTATAATATAAATTCTTTTTTATTTTACTTATTCTTATTTAATTTTACAAATTAAAATTCAAAATCTCCTTAATCAATATCACAAAAAAAAAATATAGTCTTATTTATTTCAGTTATTCTTATTTAATTTTAAAAATTAAAATTCAAGCTTTAAGAACGCCATGTACAAGAATGAGAGATAAGAGGTGTCGCGGAATAACTAAAATTCTACAGTTTTCTATGTGTTTCAATTTTAGAGGGCTTTGAATATACATAAGTTTACACTTATTCGGTTTCACTAGGGTTAAAACACTATGCAAGTCAATCCAACAACAACAAGTTGTTGAAAGTTGAAAGTCAAATCTCGGTTTATGTTCACAGAGTTCTCCGGTTCGTAATATTTCCGTCCCGTTCCCGTGCTTCATTCTAGAGAGCTTTGCTTTCAGTCATACAAATGCATGGGACAAAATCCGGTGAAGAGTGAGTGCGATTTGAGTGTTACAAATGTGTTGGTACAGCAGCCATACAAATGCATGACTTTAATTCAGATGCGACAAAAGCTCTGAAGTGGGAAAAAAACTTTGAAGTGGGACAAAAATATTTTTTGTAGTGATGGGACATTTGAAGTGCATGAATGGGACATTTGTACCACTTCTTGTATGAGTAACCCAACACTAGTGCTTTGCGAAGAAACGAAACGGTTTAAACTTTTGCAGGTCGGGGATATCTTGTTTTTGACGTTTTTACTTACATTTGATAAAAAAAGTTGAAGAGTCTGTCAAAGCAAGACGTGACTATAAGATTTTTTCCAATTTACCACCATTGCTTCCCCTAGCTACATATACGGTTACGCTACGCCACTGAGTATATTGTGTTCCTTTTACCGTTGGTAACGCTTAGAAATAATGCTCGCACAGAGTCGCCAAGAGTATAGAAATATTTGTTGTCGCTCAAAAACCTCGATTCTGACTGACCGTCTGTCTACAATATAACACTCGGATGCTTTGACTTATCGTGCTGAAATTTGTCACATGTCATTTTTAACAAAAAATAACTTGGAGTTCGTGAACGAGCCACATCCCTCCACACCTTCTACCCCCTCCCATACAAATTTCATGAAAAAATTGATTTTTCTCCGAAACTGTTTCATCTATTGACTTGAAAATAAGGTCATAGTATAACGATGTGTATACTATTATTAACGTCAAAAAATATTGATCTGATCTACTCCTTCTACCCCCTCCAATACAAATACACAATTCTCAAAACTGCATTTATTATGTCATAATTAATCTCATTGCAATTGCAACCAATTTTGGAAAAACCATCAACCTCACCTCACTCTACCTACGATAAGAATTTCACGAAATTTCAATTAAATTATTTTTCTCCAAAACTGTAAAAGCTATCAACTTTAAATTTTGAGAAAAGTATACTTTTAAAAATATCATTTATGTCGAAAAATATGGTTTTGATTCGAATACTTCTTCTGCCCCCCCCAATACAAATGCACAAATTTGGGGTATTTGATCGATTTTCATTGAAACCAGAAAAGTACAAACTGAAAATTTTGCCAGAATTTGTCCCTTAATAACTGCAACAAATGCTAAAAAAATATGAACTTCGCTTCACTCCTTCTACCACCTCTCATACAAACTTTTGTATTGGAAATTCAAGAAAAGTATTTCTCTATCGACTTTGAAATTGTAACAAAGCAATGTTGATAACTAGATTCAAAATCATACAAAACTTTCGCTGCACCTTCCATACAAATGACATAAATTCAGACAAAAATTGTTTGCTCGAAAATTATGAAAGTAACAAAATTTAAATTCAGCATGAAACATTTTACATACTATGTTCGGTGCTATATACAAAAATTAAAAACCTCCCCCCTCTGCTTTTACCACCTCCCATACAAAAATCACTATTCACTATTCGAAAGAATTTGAGATGACACATTTTTTCCGGTACAATAAACTCTTTCCTATTTCATCTAGAGTATTATATGATTGGGCTTTACGCCCAATAATAATTCTGTTATGTTTATATTTCAATTTAAAAAATATTTACTTTATTTTTTTTTAAATTTATGAAAAACTAAACTATGACGCATATGACGTTGGCTCAAGTGTTTTTCAATTTTTATTATCTTATCGAAAATCAACACTGTCTTTTTTATGGGTACTAAATATAGTTAAAGAATATTAAAGAATCAATATTGACTAGGTGCAGTTTAAATTTTAAAGTACCGTAAGAATGGTTTAAGCTCACTAAATATTGATTTAAACAACAATAGTGACCTTGAACATACCACACTTTAAGTAGATGCATGCGTAACTATCTTCTTTTTGAAATAAACTGCAGACAAGACACCAAACACAAGTGCTCTTGTGAGGACACAATAGAGCTTTTATCTGATTCTGTCTGCTCTTTATTACCTTTTCCATATTTGATTGATGTATGTAGGTAGATGCATGCACATGCAGTAGTCATTTTAAAGGTGTGTACAACAGAAAGTATTGAATATACTTATTTTGATTCTTTTGTATTTATTATTATTAAATGCTGTTTTTAAATGGATTTCTATTAACAGTGAAATTGATGAGCTGTAGTGGAGTTCTTTGTCAATAAGAAAGACTTTTGTGCAGAGGTGGTTGCAGTTATTTTTTTTAAATTATGAAAATCATTATGTTTGTCTACGTTCTATGTTTTTGGATCAGCATGTAAACGTCTCCTACTCATCATTGAAACTTTATAAAATGAGACTTATTGATGTTATGTTCGCCTTACTCAGGATAGTGTCAATAAATTTCATCAAAATTGTGACAGAAATATTGATTATCGAAAAAATGTATCGGAAAATAATTATTGTGAAATGGTGGAGGATCAGTTTTCGACATTTTGCACGGTACATCAGAGAATAAATTTGTGACATATTTGTCAAAAATATTCCGACAAAAAAATTAAAAAGAACCAATTAAGGACAACATTTGAAACGGCGATACGAAAATCTGAGACAGTAACACAACCCATATTTTAACATATGATTACTTGTGTCATGAATTTCTGACAATAATTTTAATAACAAGGCATTTTTAGTCAAATGCGATACAAAATTTTGCTACATGGGTTTATTTCGAGATAACATGGTAAGAACTCATGCTCACACATACCTATTTGTAATTATCAAAATCATTCATTAAACTATTATAAAATTATAAACATCATTTCAAATAGTGTCAATATAATAATAACATGCCCTGACATTGACAAAAGAAAGGTCACTACAATTTTTTTGTTGTCAATGTTAAATGATGATTTTGTTGTGATTAATAATTTTAATCTGCTATATTAGAGGCTGTATCTACAACAAAAGACAAAAAATTATTCGTATAAAACAGTTTGTGCAGTCAGCGTAAATACATCAGTTACAATATACCACAATAAAATTATTAAAAAAAATTAAAATACTAATTATTCTGCGAAATAATTTGTTGAATCATTCGTCCAAAATGGAAATTCATAAGCATGACAATAATATTCTAGTGCACTGTTAAAAAAAAAACAGATTCTTCAAAAATCTGTATTGCAAATTTATATCATTAGCAACCCTATTTGATTTGCCTTGACGAAATGGTCATGAAAATTTGAACACGGTCAAATAATATAGTAATTTTTTTTGGATCAGAGTAATAAAGTTTAAGCAATTATGAAGCATTAAATTATATTACAAATAAATGTAATCTGCTGGTTGAAACTCATTATGCATATCGGACACGTGTCGTTCTCCATTTCAGAGTACATTTTACGTATTATTAAAATTTTTCCTTTTCTTCAAGGTCAATATAGCACGAGTCGGGCCTTGGCCTCTTGACCTTCAGGTTCTTTTATTTGTTATTGTGGACTGCTTGTTAGTCCTCCGCACAATCTTCTAACTACAAATTTTTCATTTTCGTAGATTTTGGTGCTCCAGATATTCCCTTTCAGATACTGTTCTACAAATATTCGTTGATCGACGTTTGAACGCACGACCTTCGCATTGTTGACCTACATGCTACGCACCAGGATACACTCACGTCATTATTCTAAATTGCCCGAATTACGAAAAAATAAATAAATATAAAATACGCACTATTTTAATTCATATTTCTAGTTCATTCTATCATTTTGATCCACAATAAAGAATTAAATAAAATTGCTCATATACATATTGTCAGCATATGACGTACTAGGAATCATATAATTGCACACGTGATTAAAAATAAAGAAATACTTGGCCGATTACTATTTAATACCAAAACAACAATAATAAAAAAAAAATCTTTTTCCATAATTAGATAAGTATAGAAATGTCTTTAGATGACATATTTATTTATATACAATCATGATTCGTAGAAAAATAACGTATCGGATTTTTTTTTCTTTACTTTTAGAACTGCAAAGAACTCGTATATTTACATAAATTACTTTCTTTTATTGTCGGTTATTAAATTTAATAATGGTAACTTAATCTTATGACACTTTAAATTTTTTTTTTCGTTTTTGATAAGAAAAGAAATGTATGCACCCAAACAATGATGTATAATATTAAGTTAAATAAATTAAAAGTAGCGATATAATTTCATAAAATAGGTCGTCTGCTAAGAGATTTTTGACCGATTTGATATTTAATATTTAACTATTTTTAGTTTCAGGAAAAATTTTATTTTTTTAGAACTAGTATCTTTTTTTATTGAAATGTGATTCACACTATTGGCAATTGTTTTGGTATGACTTTGACTTTTAAAGATAAATTATTTATAGATAGGGTTAGAAAATAAGTTGAAATTTTTATTATCTGAAGCACTACATTTTTTCATTCATTTGAAAAATCGGATTTAAAATCATTCTTCAACATAGATATTTATCTAAAAAAAAATTAGCTACGAATTTCTAAAAACGAAAACTAAAATTTAAATATTATATATTGTGTACAGTACACCCTTAGTTTTGGGAGGCAACAAAATTGTAATTGTACAAAAAAAATTATTTAGAACTTATGATTGGGCGTAATCCCACTTATGCGATACTCTAATCAATGTACCAGAAAATATGACATGTAATGATTTGAGACTTTTGTATGGGAGGTGGTAGAAGGAATAAAATGATTTGGACTATTTTGAAACCGTTTTTAACATTTTTATCACAATACGATTAGCGCGAGTCGTTGCATAGTGCGGTCGGAAATTCTAAACCGGCTTCGGATTAAAATTTTAATTTTAATGTAGTAAAGTTGACATCTAATCGCGGCATATTTAGACTTGTAGTATATTTTGCGGGCCTGTTGTATAATTTTGTGTTTTTCTTTTTCTTTTTGAAATTGGAACGAAAGAAATAAAACTCTGTGAAAATTTTGAAGCGCGTGTTCTTTAACTACCGTTAGTTAAAACGAAAGTGCCGGTCAAGAAACGTGTTTGTGTGCGGTAGAAGAATTCGTCAGTGTGTGCACACGAGCGTCTCGCGGAAGATCACGGCTACGTGCGCTGGTGTGGGTTGAGTGCCTGCCGATTTACAACTTGTCCCTCTGTCGGCAACGAAACGTGGACGGCTGTCATCAGGCCTGTGGCGAGCGAACAATTTGCAACTTTTTTCTTTTCGCCTACAAAATGTCAATTCGCTATATGAACATCTGTTCTTCTTGCGATAAAGAAGCTAACATCAAAAGTGATTATTTCATTTGCGATATTTGTCGTCGCCATCAGCACAGTACTTGTGCATAACTCGCACGCACTTCTATAGCTGCTTTAAAATCGCAATCCTCTAAGGCTGTTTTCATCTGTTCTAAATGCACGGATAGTGAGAAGTCGAATGAAACTTTACACGGTATTATCACTGAAATGGCAAGTGAACTAAACAAGCTTAAGGAGGAACTGACTAATCTCAAGTCAAATTCTAATCAATTTTCACCCATGGCTAATTCTGAGGATATCTTTCGTGAATTGGAAGAACGACGTAAGCGCAGCTCTAACATAATTGTTCATGGAATCGAAGAAAACAGCATAGATCCGAGTCGAGATAAGGATGAAGTGCTTAGACTAATACTAAATTTTAGCGAACAGCCAGTTTCTTTATCGGATTTTCATTCCTTCAGACTTGATCAACCGAAAAACAATGTTAACAGACCTATTAAAGTTATTCTCCGTGACTCTAGTACTGCTTTGGAAATTTTAAGGAAGAAAAAAACTAAATCTGCGCAAGAATTTCTAAAATCAAACTCGTTCAACATTCCTCCGGATTTAACACTATCTCAACGCACTTATATTTCTACACTACGTTCCACGCTCGAAGAAAGGAAAAAAACTGACACTAATTGGACTATTAAATACTTTAATGAAATTCCGAAAATTGTCCCTTTAAAAAAGTAATTTCCAAATCTTCTATCTTAAGAAACAATTTAACTATATACTACCAAAATGTCAGAGGACTCCGAACCAAACTGGAATGCGTTCGCTTAAATTCTCAACTAATCTCGCAGGATGTGTTAATATTAACTGAATCAGGACTTAATGATTCTTTTCTAAATTCTGAACTTGGACTGAAGGACTACATAATCTATCGCTGCGACCGGAACTTTAAATCGAGTTCTAAATTACGGTTCGGTGGAGTGATTATTGCTGTGAAGAATAAGCTCCGGTCTACTCGTGTTAAATTAATACATGACGACGTCGAACAAATTGTTGTTACTATTAACTTGCAAAAAATTAAATTGATTCTCGCTGGGCTCTACATTCCTCCAAAATCGTCGCCAGATATCTACTCCAAACATGTGGACTCTATTGTTGCAGCGTATCACTCTTTTCCAGAGCTTGTCATCGTTGGCGACTTCAATCTTCCAAATACTTTTTGGAGTATGACTTCATGGGATTCTCCACCATCATGCGCATGTAGTAAATATATTATTGAAAAATTTTGTAATTTAAACCTAAGTCAGTTCAATGATTCGTATTCTTATAGCTCTTGCGGCAAAAATATGCTTGATCTTATTTTCTCTTCGTTAAAAAATGTTGATGTTTCACAAGACTAATCATTTAGTTCCATTGGACGTCTACCATCCTGCACTCTTAATCAAAGTTATTTTTTCGCATTACTTTTTCGATGAACTTAAAGCAAACAGTGCAGTTTCTAGTTTTAATTTTAAAAAAGCTAACTACGATGACATAAACTCTTTATTAAAAGAAATCAATTGGCAAAATATCCTGGATGGTAAATGTCTTAATGATGCAACTCATATTTTTTATTCAACTATAAATGATGTTATACAAAAGCTTGTTCCGGTAATTAAAAATATAGATTGTAGTTTTCCTTCTTGGTATTCTAATGAACTTAGATCATGTATTAAACTAAAAAAAATCGCTCATAAGCGTTATAAGGTTACTGGATTGTTCGATGATTTGGAACTACATTAACTCTTTCAAAAAAGATCACCTACTACCATCTATTATGCATCGTAACGAAACGGTTAGTAATGATCCACAGGATATTTCGAACTTGTTTGCATCTTACTTCTCGAAAACGTATGAGCCTCCCACTTTAAATACGGGGTTCAACAGTTGTTTTCCTAATTCTAATATATTTCATTTTAACGACGTTTCTTTTAACATGCAACTTATCGTTGATAAGGTCTCATCTCCCAGTTATGTCGCAAGTGCTGGACCTGATGGAATCCCTCCATTATTTCTAAAACATTGCTGCCATAATATCTCTGCTCCACTTCTGACAATTTTTAAGTTGTCTATCAGTAGCGGAATTTTTCCGACTCTATGGAAAAGCCTATTTTTAAAAGTGGTGATAAAAGTGACATCAGTAATTATAGACCCATTTGCATATTATCAGCAATACCTAAAATTTTTGAAAGTATAGTTACTGATAAATTATCATTCTTCATGAAAAATTCAATCATACCAAATCAGCATGGATTTTGTGCTGGAAGATCGACCTCAACTAATTTACTTGTCTACCAAAACTATATTAATAATTCTTTGGAAAGTGGCTTTCGAGTAGACGCAATTTATACTGACTTAGCTAAGGCTTTTGACAAACTCAATATTAAACTACTTATTGATAAACTTAAAATATTCGGTATTGTTGGCTCACTTCTTAATTGGTTTTCTAATTATCTTAGCAATAGACAATTAATTGTGAAAATTTCATCCCTTTGTTCCAACAGCTTTACAGCTACTTCTGGAGTGCCTCAAGGTTCCCATTTAGGACCGCTTCTTTTTCTTATATTTATTAATGACATAGGTGATATTTTCCATAACGTTGAATTTCTTCTCTTTGCTGATGATTGCAAAATTTTTAAAAGTATATCTTGTCCCAACGATGTTAAAGTTTTGCAAAATAGTCTTGATTTCTTTGAAGAATATTGCAAAAATAATAGTCTGCATATAAGTATTACTAAATGTAAGCAAATCTCGTTCTCCCGTTCTAAAATTTTAACACCTTCCAATTACTCATTTGGCCACATTCCAATTTCCAAAACTGATAAAATCCGTGATCTTAAGTTCTAAGTTTACTTTTAATGATCATGTTGAAAACATTTTAAATATCTCGCGTCGTAGCCTTGGACTTATCATCAGAAATACAAAGAATTTCACTAATATAAGTGCCATAAAATTACTTTATATTTCTTTAGTCAGAAGCACATTGGAATATGCATCAGTAGTTTGGTCACCTTATTACAACGTTCATATTTTAGCACTTGAAAGTATTCGGAAAAAATTCTTGCGATATGTCGCTTACAAACTTGTTATTCCACGGGAATTAATTGACTACAATATGATCCTGTCATTTATGAACTTATGGACCCTTGAAGTGAGAAGAACTTTTTTTGATGCAGTAACTCTGATTAAAGTATTAAATGGTAAACTTGTCTGCGCTAGTATTCTACATGTTTTCTCAATTAAGGTACCATCACGTAGTACTAGATCTAAAGAAATTTTCCTTCTTAATTTTCATCGTACAAATTATGGTTTTTATTCCCCCATTGAGCGTCTTAAGCGTCTTGGTAACGAGCTCTATAACTTTACTGATGTCTTTAATACTTCTCCATTTGTCATAAAAATTTAATTTTAGGAGAAATCCCTATACCATCATTACAGTCGCTCAGGTAAATTTTCTTTAATCATGTAAAGCAAATCACTTATTTTAACTATTATTTACTATTATTACTTTTATTTTTTATTCCCTACAATTTCATCTATATTTTTATTTAATACAATTTTTTTTTTATTAATTTCTAAAGTGTTATTATTTCATTATATTATTATTTTTTTTTTGTATTCTCTTTTTTTTTATATCTATAAAATATTTTTATTAAGTTTGTTAGTTTCTTTTTTGTAAAGGATTATTTCCGTAAATTGAATAAATAAATAAATAAATAAATACTGTGTCCTAATTATAATTCGATAGCTCTCGCACGCTTCACAAGTTTCTAAAACATGAGAAGTTTGTATGGAAAGGGGTAGAAGGAGTGTAGCGACGTAAATTTTTTTTTTATTTATTTTTGCAATAAATATAGTAGAGATTCCGGCAAAAATTCATTTGTTCACCTTCTCCAGTTATAACAGAAATCGATAAAATGTATTTTCCAAAATTGTGCATTTTGTGCAGTAGAAGGAGTGAGTGAATAGTAGAGTGCATTTTTGTATTCTATAATTATATGACCAAATTTCCCAGTCGATAACTTTGATGGCTTCAAAGAACAATAATTTTCTTTAAATTTTGAAATTTTGTGAAATTTGTATCGGGGTGGTACAAGGAGAGAGGGGAAGTGGGCCGTTCACGCACTTAAAGTTTCAGTTTCGTTTAAAATTTCCGAAAATAAATTCATCTCGACAGCTCAAAGAGTTTGAGAATTGTTTTGTAAACAGACGGGCAAACGGACAGAGGGACAGACAGTCACTTAGAATCGAGGCTTTTGAGTGACTACAAATATTTCCATATACTTTACTTGGCAACTCTACGTGAACCTTATTTACTATTGCAAATGTTAGAGCAAATACAATATACTCTCAGATTTTATCAAGATTATAAAAAAAAACGGACAATGTGAAAGTAGTCGCTGAACGGACCTTGGTAGTGCATTCCACATTTTACTTGCTTGTGGTAAAAACTTCTGAGTACGAGGACGAATCGATAATGACGTGAAAAAATGAAGAAAAAAAAATTTCTTCGGCAAAAATTTATTTTATTTTTCAACATAGTCAGCTCGATACACTTAGTCCAGTATTTTTCCAATTTTCGGATTCCTTCCAAATAATAAAATCTCTCTAACCCTTCAAAATGTGCGTTGGTTTCATTGAGGTCGTCGCTATTCGTGGTGAATCTCTTTCCAGCAAGCCATTTTTTCAAGTCTGGAAACAAGAGAAAGCCACACGGGGCCAAATCTGGAGAATACGGTGGGTGAGGAAGCAATTCGTAGCGTAATTCCAATCATTTTGCCACTGTAACAGCAGACGTGTGAGCAGGAGCGTTGTCGTGATGAAACAGCTTTTTTTTCTTTGTCAAATGCGGCTGTTTTTCCTTGATTGCAGCATTCAGTCGATCCAATAACTGAGTATAATATGCTCCCGTTATTGTTTTTCCTTTCTCCAAGTAGTCGATGAAAATTATTCCTTTGGAGTCCCAAAATACTGTCGTCATATCCTTTCCAGCCGATGGAACGATTTTTGCCTTCTTCGGTGCGCTCGAACCGGCTTCCATCCATTGTTTAGACTGTTGTTTGGTTTCTGGAGTGTAGTGGTGGATCCATGTTTCATCAACAGTTATGAATCGATGAAGAAATTCATTTGGATCACGTTGAAACAGTTGCAAATTGTGCTGTGCAGTTGTCACACGATCGCGTTTTTTGTCGATTGTGAGCAAACGCGGCAGCGATCTTGCGGATAGCTTCCGCATGTCCAAATGATTTCTCAAAATATTCCAAACACATTCATATGAGATGCTTACTGCCTTACTCACGCACTTTCACTCGACGATCTCCTAGCACGAGATCATGGATTTTGTCGATCATTTCTGGCATGGTGACCTCATTTGAACGACCTGGACTTTGTATGGTCTCTGTGCTCGTATGACCACGCTTGAATTCTGAAAACCACTTATAAATCATTCCAATCGATGGTACAGAGTGTCCATAGTGTTTATCTAATTTTTCTTTGGTTACTTTAGCTGTTTTCCCTTTTAAAAAGTTATGTTTAATCAACACACGAAATTCGTTTTTATCCATTTTTGAAATTTATTAAAAGTTGACTTGCTTAGACAGCAGTTTCACAAAAACTAAAAAAGATATCAGGCTAAGTCTTTGCAGGTAATCTTTTTAAGGATGAACCAGGTAATAGAAAATACCAAATTCCTTACCCAGCCCCCCCTTCTTCATTTTCACACGTCATTATCGATCCGCCCTCGTATATTTCACTGTACTCCATTTAGATAATCCAATTGTATAGTTATCCAAATGCGAATTAACCCAATGGGTTGAATGATTAAGATGTCCCGATACGAGATGAAAAGAACTGAAAAAATACCACTTTCGCCTTTATGGCCATCCCATTCCAATAAATCGTTCTCTCCAAAACTGTGTTTGGAAGAAAAAGGAACAATTGCCTATGTAACATAATATTAAATAACAATACTAACAGTTTCAAATTATTATATATATATTACGAATCTTAAAGGTTCAACGAGCTGAAATTAAATACTAGGGCATGGAAGTAGAAAAATTAACATTTAACCCAATTATTTCTGATTTCTTTTTTATTTGCATTTATTTTAAAAAAATATATATTTCAACATGCTGTGTACAGGATCTTCTATAGTTTTCTTTAAATGTCCCAACGAGTTTATTTCGTGCTACTATGTTATCAATTCATATCCCAGAGCTATAAACCCCAATATCGATAAAGTTTCAAGCGAGAAAAGTCAACCACCTCTTGCAAATAAGTACAACTTGATTTCGCAAATGATTGAAGTAACTGAACTTAAATCGATAACAATATTTAAATTCAATTTTTACATAATCCATAGTCCCACATTCTCGAAAAAAATTTTTTTTTTTGATCTCGATAAGTCAGGAATTTATATTTATATTTACTTCCATTTTATGAAGTTTTATTTTATTTATTATTTTAAATAAAAACAGGCGCAGATAAACAAGTAGCGAAACAAATAAAATTTTGTTTCTTCCTAATACAATGCGACATGGTAAATAAACATTAACGAAAGATATTCATCTTTTAGCAATGTGTTATTATGTCCTCCCCTTCTATATGCGACAGTTCATTGTCCTTTTCGAATGGGTAGTTACTTCATTAAACACTTATAAAAATAGTCTGCAAGTTAATGGGCACTAAAAAATACATTGCACGTAAGTTTTTTTAAAAGCAAAAAAAAATAGAAAATAAGAACGAGAACATTTCAATGTAAATATGGAATAGAGTGTAGCTACCTACCTCCTTGAAAGTTTAGAGCGCATGAAGAGGACATTGGTAAAATACGAATAGAGTGGGTCATTTTATTGCGGTCAGTTGTGTAAAAGGTAGGGTTCCTCCTCTGGTTTCGTTTTGTTTTAAAGAACTTAAAGAACCCTCTTATTCCAATCGATCAATTTCATAAGCTTGAAAGTTCCGTCATTTGAAGTTGTATTGCGTCAATATTGAACATGGTTAATCATTAGACCCGGTTTCCTTAGCTATGTACATAAATAATGCGAGTTATATTAGAGCTATAGTCCATCACCCCGTATGACTTTCACCCTGGCAGAGTTTAGCATATTTGTAGGTCAATAGCCGAGGCGTATTCGTGTTCATAATGTCCAGTCGTATTTATTTGATTTAATTTCATGTCCTGCTAAGGGTATCATACATAGTAGTCGACTGGAGTAGACTGTATGAGAGTTTTAGTTTTTTTTTCTTGATTCATGAGAAAAGCCTACTGTTCGTCAAAAAGTAGGTTAGGTCGTCTATAGTAACACAGTATTATCGTGATTTCTCTACCATTAAGGTCACCGTTTATCCTTTTATAACGATATCCGCTAATACAAATGTCAGACACAATATTTATGGTATCGATGTTATCAAATAGGGTTTAAGTAAGATGTCACTGATTGCGAAAGTTTTGGCAGTTTGGATGTCATAGTTATGGAATCAAATTTGAGTATAAAAAAAATTTATACATATTCAGCGTATATTATCAAATAGGGTTTATTCAGTCTATGTTAGCAAATAGGGTTTAAGTAAGATGTCACCGATTGCAAAAGTTTTGGCAATTTGGGTGGATCCTATTGTCATAGTTATGGAATCAGATTTTTCCAGATTCTTGTACAGTGTACAGATTCAGCGTACACTGTACACAACATGCTTCGGAGTATTCTATGTACTTATAAAATTTTATTGAATTCAAAATTTCAGATTTGGGAATTTTCGAAAAACTTAGTCCAAGATTCTGAACAACAAATTACAACGAAAAGCAACAAGGATTTGTAAATACTACGCATAATGATAGTAGACTGAGTAACTAATCTCCTTGATATACGCCGTGAGTTCTTCTTCTTCTGCAATGGCGCTACAGCCCAAATCGGACCTTGGCCTCCTGACATTCAGGTTCAGTCACATTTTTTTATTACTTATTGTGGAAGGGTTGTTAGCCCTTCGCACAACCCTCTTTCTACGAATTTTTCATTTTCGTAGATTGAGATGACCAAGGTATATCCAAGCAGGCAATGTGCTGGAGTTATATGTATATTGGGACCGGAATTTGAACTCACGACCTTCGCATTAAAAGACCAACACGCTACCCACTAGGCTACATCCTAGCGGCGCGAGTTAAAATGTTTTATTTCACGATTTTGAATGAAGAAGGCTGAAATATATATTGGATAGTGACATTAGTAATATCGATAAGTATTTCAAAATATTTTAACTCGCTTCGTGTGGGTATAAGAAGAAAAACGAAAAATAAATTTCTTGTTCAGTGGAATCAAAAGAATAAATATTTTCTTTCTCGCAACTAAAATTAAATGCAAAAATTATTTTCATATCATTCTTTTGTTAACAGCATTATTTCAATGCTATTTCTATTGTTATGCGGAACCAGTGACGTAACTAGGTATATGGAAATATAGTCTATGATTTTCATATCAACTAAATCCAGATGCTATTTTTCTTTTCGCATAATTCATAGCCCGACCATAAAAAAAGCCAAACAGTTGCCAGTACCATACTGGGTAACAATGCGGTTATAGCTACGGACAATAAAATATTCATAAGGCAAATTGATGAATAAGTCCATCAACATCTGCAATTCACGGTCAAGTGCTAAACGATTTACATCAGAATTGAAAATGACAAATCATTCGACATCACGTTCATAATTAGAAGCAGTCAATATTTTTATTCGATTTAATATTAGCGATAATAATCTAACAATTATTGTAAAAAGAAAATAATAAAAGCAGCGGAGTTAGCTACTTCGAAAAAGAAAAATTAAGAAAGAAAAAAATTCGAAGGAATGTTAGATCATTATTTTTCCATAGAAAATCGATATTTTAAGATATTTATTTGGTTGTTGATGTACTACTTGTATTATTCTGTTCAAAATTTTACAAACGATTCTATCGCGTAGATTGGGAAAGCCATTAGAATTGATATTCTTTCGGTTATTTGGCATTTGCCATTTGTATTTTAGCACGTGTTAGAATAATATTGAACGTGATTTGATATTGTAATTTCAATGCGAGACATTCTCCAGGTCATTTATTAACTATGCGGGAATTTAAATGCTATTTATTTATTGGAATTGTAATATGGAACGATAATTTTCATAGTTTAGTTATAGCTATTGTTTTAGAGTTTGCATTGATAGGCAAGCTGCCTTGTAAGTATAATCAATCTCTGTGGGCTTCCGAAAGAACACGAGATGTAATTCCTTCATCTCGTACATTTTGAGGCAATCGAATTTTCGCACACCCACTGATTCAAAACTAAAAATTTCTCACGTCTGGACACATTTGCCAAGATCGAGTTCTGAATGTTGATATATTAGGCAATGGAGAGTTTTTTTTGTGTTTGCGATCATCTGATTAGGTAGAAACTATTATCTATTCGATTTTTTGTGCATTGAAGATGATCAAAGCCAAGATCGATAGATATGATAGCTGATAGAAGTTCAGGTTAATCGTATACCTTGGAGTATATGGTATGCACTTGAGGACAATGCCGGAAAAAAAACCATTTGCTAAGTTTCATCGCATTTAAAGCAAGTTTTTTCTATGTTTTTTAGTTTAATCTACTTCTACAATGGCGCTACAGCCCAAATCGGACCTTGACCTCCTGACAATTCCTTAACATTTTTCATTACTTATTGTGGAAGGGTTGTTAGCTTTTCGCATAACCCTCTATCTACGAATTTTTTATATTCTGAGATTGAGGTGACCAAGGTATATCCAAGCAGGCAATGTGGTAGAATTATATATTGCGTCGACCGGGATTTGAACTCCCGACCTTCGCATTACAAGACCAACACACTACCCACTAGGCTACACTCTAAGTTTATACATATATAATGCAATTCAATATTTTTCAATTTGAGTTGGATAATTGTTATGGGCTATAACTATCAAGATTCAATGATATAAATGAAGACTTTATGACAGTTGGAAATTCAACATAATTCTGTCATACTGCCTATTACTAATTAGTTAGCCAATCAAAGCACATTTGTCCGACTAGGAGATGCCGTGTGTCGTAAGTTCCAGAAACTTTAACCGTTTTTACTACAGTCTCGGAAGCTGGGACAAAAATAAAAAAAATTGTTTCTTTTGAAATTTCAATTTGACCGATACCAGCCAAAAAAAAAAAATATTATGATAGTCATTGTTGTCTAATTTCATTTTCTTGCTATTTTTTGCCCTTAGCTTTAAAGTCGCAAGCATGTTTTTTTCTTAAGCTTTGAAATGTGCGATTGTATCATTTGACCTGTCAACGGAAAACATTGCAAATATAAATGCAGCTTCAGCCTTGAAAGAGAACAGAGTTTAAAAAGAAAGCTGCCTAATTTAAAATTAAGAAACTTTATTCGAAGCTATCAAAATAGATTTTCCTTAAAAGGCTGTGACTAAGGCGTTTTTGTGAAAGATAAAGCAATTTGCAACATAAACTAAACAGGGTGAGATATTAAAAATTGTTTTTAAAATTATTTCCTGCAAATGCTGGATAGCCATATTTGGACTAGAAAAAAATTACATCGAAGATTTGACGTGCTTTCGTCCTAAAATCTAAATATCTGCGTGAATTAGCTAAATAAACAATTTTTTAGGCAATGAACACATCAACCTTTACTTAAAAATAGAAAAAACAGGAGAATTTCAGGAAGTGTTATTATTAACAGAAATATTGAAAATTAAAAAATATTCTAACCAGTATACCTAGTCGTGCCATAAGTTCTGTCACACGTATATGGGCAATTTTTGTATAAATGAAAAAGAGTTTTTGACAAAGGAAAATATATTTTATTTTGGCATACTAATGGAAGTAAAATAAGCAACAAATTATTCAAAGTGGCCGCCTTTAGCCTTAACACAGCTCTTTAATCTGTTGGGCCAGTCATCGATAGCAGTACGCACTGTTTCTAGCGGAAAATTAGCTACTGCTTCTGTCAAAGATCGCTTAAGGCTCTCGATATTTGGGTGTCGTCTCGTGCACACCATGGACTCTAACTCCGCCCACAGTTTGTAGTCCAGGGGATTCAAATCTGGGCTCCCAGAAGGCCATTCCGTCGCCCTTATAAACTGTGGAATATTGGTTTCCAACCACGCTTGTGTGGTTCGAGCTTTGTGGGCTGGCGCAGAATCTTGCTGGAAAACCCAATGTCGATTGTTGAATAGCGTAGAGTTCAGCGGCTTCACACATCTCTCCAGGATGTCCGTTTGATAATTTTTCGCTGCAGTTTTTACGCCTTTTTCGCAAAAATGAAGCTCGGTGACCCCTTCGTAGCTGACACCCCACCATACCATGACTGATGCTGGATGATGTCCTCGCTGTACCCTAGTGGCAACTTCTCGGGCTTCTGCGGAGCTGTGGGCATACACCTTATCATTTTGGCGGTTGAAATGTTCCTCCACCGTAAAAATTTTTTCATCGGTAAATAAAATTTCTCGATGTTTGTTGTTGCCGTACCGCCGAAGGAGCTCTTTCGATCTGGTGCTCCTAATTTGCTTCAACTGCTCAGTCAGCAAATGTCCCGTTGATCGTCGAAAGGCACTCATCCCGAGGTCAGATTTTATGATGCGAGACATACTTCGGGTGGAGATGTTCATCTCTCGAGCCATGATTCGTTGTTTACGAAGCGGATTTCGACGAATTCGACTCTCGACCGCTTTGATGGCAGCAGAAGAACGTACATCACGCGGACGTCCAGAACGAGGTCGATCTTCAATAGTCTGGATCGCGTTATATCTCTGGATCGCACGATACACAAATCTTTGCGTTATTTTTAACGGGCACAACAACTTGAAAATTTCACTCGCGGATTTTCCACACTTATGTAGTGCAATCACTGCAGTTCGGTTTTCTATTACACCCCATTCCATCTTCACACGTTAACGAACACACTTTAAATGACCATCAACTGTCAACAACATTATGATGTTTATAAAACTGGCCGATATTGAAATGTCACTCATAAAATAAAGTTGTTGCCAATGTGAGAAATTATGTGACAGAACTTATGGCAGGACTAGGTATATATATATACGAAAATATTTGATATCTATGCAGTCTTAACTGAGTCACCAAATATAATTCCGTTTTTTGTTGTTTTCTGCGGTTCAGAAGATCAAGAAGTACAAAACAAATTAAACAAAAAATTAAAAACGCAAACAGAACTTATACAAACTTTTTTTTTTCATAGCTATAAAAATAATAAGACGGATATCTTGAATAGAATATTTTAATCGATTATATTCTTGACAATAGTAGGAAGTAGCTAGTATAGCGTGATATGATCAATATTAATAATCATTGTCTATCAATCAAATTCTATGCTATTGATTACCACTATTCTTTACTTAACTACTTATATTAAGGGTTTAATTTTTTATCAACACATTCAATTAAACACGATATTGTGTGGTTTCAACGACTGTGCTCATCATTCGTAGGCTATTCATAGTGCAATTAAGATATAAGTGATGAAAAAAAAAACGTTTTTTTAGTTTAATTAATCTTGTGGTTTGTTAGAATTTTATCCAGGAAAATAGATTTATTTTTCTTAGAAATAGTTGTTTACATCCGTTGGTAAAAGAACAACATAATGCTTTTTTTTTGTGTAATTTATGACTTTCTAAATTTTTATTACAGATTCTTTTCAGCTAAACGCATTACAAAAATTATGATAAATCGACGGAAAATCTGGTATATTATAGTTCGGTAGGTATGTATGTAAATATGGTTGAAATTATTTAAATTTCACCATTTTTATAGCAATTATTATTATTTTCGTACACGGCTGATAGTAGTTACTTAAATATCTATATCTACAAAATTGGCGTATGCCCGTTACAAATTGTGTTTTCTTTGTCAAAAATGAATTATCAAATTAGAGTTGGTTAAAAAAAATGATAACTCTGCCGCCTTTAATGTAGCAGAGGTATTTTAAACTGTACAACTTTTTATAAAACTAATTTTAAAATAAAATATTTGAAAAATAACAAATGAGTTAATTTAAATTTTCCATTCTATTTACATAAAAGAATATAATAATGCTTTGTGTACAGTTGAAATGATTTGATCTACAATTTGATGATTCGATTTAAAATTGACTACCGAATAAAGGGAACAATTTTTTTGGAAATTGATTCACAAGGTTGGATAGAAGCTCTCAATTAGTTATAAACGATCGAAATTGTTTAGAATGGCTTCCAAATCTTTTAGAAAGTATATTCGAAATCATTATTGAATTTAATGTTATTTTCGGCACTAATAACAAAGTAAATTTCCTGCAATCATAATGAATTACATGTATCTATATGATTATCGAAAAAAAATATATTTTTCTATTTATAGTGTCATTCGAAATCAATCGTAAACTACTAACCCGAATATGCTCACTTTTCGACACGTAATATTGGCCGCTTTAAATAAGCATGTACGAGTAATATGAATTAGTTTTAATTACGCACATCGATCTATCATCCCTCTTTGTTCTAGTTCACATCAAAAATTATACTTCCACCCACAATTCAAAATGCCTTCAATTAGAATATTCATAACTTTGAAAATAGGTTCTCGTAGAGAGAAGGAAATATTTCATATTTATTACAATAGGTATGTTATGGGGCTTTGGCATTACCTACAAAATTCATTGATGTAGAGCTACCTATTCGCAATGCATTTTATTTTCATGTTTTAATAGTTCTAACTCCGGAAATTGTAAAATGATGATGAGTCGGAACGTGGTACGTACTGGTACCCCCTTAATGATGAATCGTTTTGTTTACATACATATTTGATTTTTTCTTCTTTAGTGAAATATATTATGAAAAACATATGAAATAGAAGTTCTGTTCTCTGCACATTAAAAAAAAGTGTTAAAAAAAATTCAGCTGTTGCAGATCGGAATATTTTTAAAAGAACGCCATATGAATCATGTTTAAAATTCAATAAGAATAAATTCTTAATGTTTATCTCGAATCGGTCTGAGTAAGACGTTGAAAGTCAACGTCAGTAATCCAGAGGCCAACAACTTGAGCTATAGACTTCCGATTCCTCAACTATTGCAAAATCTTGGAGACATCGAGCATAAACTTTATTCATCAGATTGCAATTTTCTGATATTATTCAGCGGTAATGGTTATTGTCATTGTTAGTAAATTAATTTTATTAATGTAAATTGGTTTGATCAGTTGGTGAATTGATTTGAACGTTATTACGTAGATGGTATAAGATTAATGAAGAAACTACGTAGAGGATAATAAAAATTTCATTTTTCGATTCTTTTAAATTTCGAGATTAAAAATGGTTTTAAAAAATTCGAAGATATTTATATTATACTTATACGAGAAGGAAATTCAGAAAGCTTTGAAAACGAATCCGTTATTTTCGGAAAAGGAAAAACTACAAGACAACTACAAGGGAGATTTAAATCATTTTACATTAAGGGTATAGGATTAAAAAACCGATTGAAAGAAAAGATTTCCGGATTCTACACTGTTACGCTTTATTATTCGTGACGTTTCGCTCTCTGCTGAGACCTTTATCAAACAGTTTGATAAAGGTCTCAGCAGAGAGCGAAACGTCACGAATAATAAAGCGTAACAGTGTAGAATCCGGAAATTTTTTCTTTCAATTCGAAATGCACTGTGAAAACGTTCACCAAACCATTACTTAATCGATGTTGACTTTTCTTTAGATATTTTGTAGATAGTTGACTGCAATTCTATTTTAACATTGAACTACAGACATTAAGATTGGGTTATTTGTTCAGAGCGTAAGTTTTCTAAATTTTTATTTCAAATGGAATGTCTATTAATATATTTGAAAGAAAAAATAAATTGATTGATTCCGATCAAAACTGCGATCTGTATCTGGTGCAGAAAAGTATCTGGGTTAGAGTAGAATACATGGTCTATTACTTAAAAAAAATCATAAATAAATTTTCATAAATAAACAAATATTGTATTTTATTTTCTCTTAAAAAACATGAAAATCATGGAAATTACAGCGTTATAAACCTTCCTTAAACACTTCGAGTGGATTAACATCAGTTTTGATTATTACTTCGTTTGAAACGATTTATTCAAAGGTAACCGAGAGTAAGATTATTTTAACATAATTAATAAATTAATGTGAAACCAAGTATATACACATGGGATCGGATACAAGCACACCGATTGTTCTTAACGGACAAGATGTGGAAGAGGTGCAAAATTTTTGTTATCTCGGAAGCGATGGTCAGCATGGACGGCGGAGCGGAAAAGGATATTGAGACTCGTCTAAGTAAAGCTCGTCAGGCCTTCGGTATCCTTTCCCCTTTCTGGAGGTTAAGTGAGATTGCCCTTCGCATGAAGCTGCGAGTTTTTGACGCGTCAAATCCGTGTTGTTATATGGTTTTACTACGTGGGCGGAATTAATCTCTAACGACGAACTGGGGAGTACAACTGGACAGAATAAAATAGGCATTGAGATCCAAAGGCGGAAGTGGCGGTGGATCGGTCACACTTTGGGGAAACCAGAGCGAAACATTGTCAAACAGGCTCTGGATTATAATCCTCAAGGAAGATGTCCAAGGGAAGGGTTGTGCGAAGGGTTAACAACCCTTCCGCAAAAAATAATGAAAAATGTTAAGGAATCTAAAGGTCAGGCGGCCAAGGCCCGATTTGGGCTGTGGAGCCATTGAAAAAGAAGAAGAAGAAGATAGGAGTCGTGTTGGTTGTCCAAGTAGCATATGGAAGTAAGCAGTTGAGCATGACGCCAGGGAAATAAACAAGTCGCGCATTGTAGAAGAGAGCTGTTTCTGTCGTATGCCCCTGTAGGGGCAGGAATTTGATTCAATAAATTTTTAAATCTGTAAACACCATTTATTAGAACGTGTATGTAATTTCAAAAATATTTTAAAACAATCATCGTATCTATTTCCATCTTAAAATACTTCTAACTACGTTCAATTCCATTTATCGATTTCGTTTTAAATTAATGTTCAAACGTATAAAGTGGAAAACATAATGAGAAACAGTAACAGGTCGTACCGCTCTCTCTATAACTTACTATAAAATCGACATCATGCAATCGTATCACGAATTTTCCTTCTTGATGTGTGGAAAAAAAAATAAAATTTCTGCTGTCATAATGAGGAAATCTAGTTCAATTTGATCACGATCGATAAGCAAAATGCCGGATATGCAAAATATAATACTAATAGATATTCAAGGATGTCTGTTTATTTAAGGAGTCCGACAATGGTAAAATTATTTTGTTAGGGAGTATATCTTAATTTTCTATTGAATAATCTGTGAGTACAAAGTAAATGCAACATTGAAAAAGAGTGTGCAATTCGAAACCTTTATATACTCGTATATATGCTAGTTGAACTTTATTTACTATACGTCAAGTTAATGGAACCTTTTGAGGACTTTTTCCTTCAACATAGTGGCATGCAACACGCAATTCCGTTTCTTATCCATTCGATGAGATCTTCGAATAATGGGCCAATACCACTCCTGTAGGCACAGTGCTTGCTGGAACAATGTTGCAAAAAAGAGTTATTTCAATCGTTATACATTATTGTTAACCAAGTTGTTATATATAGTTGTTGAGCACGGTCATCAACGAAAAAGCTCATTCACATTTTTTCACGAGTTGTACAGCAATATTAAGTGTATTTTTGTGAAATTGATTCAATTTTGCTATAGCAAACTTGCAGGTATCTGTTGAACTTTGAATTCTGGAAACATATATTTCTCAGATGTGCTAATAGGACGCAGCCTCCGCATGATCTGGAAATATTTAAAAAATATCTGCTAACAAATCGGGCGCAACTTTATTTTTCCTAGCACAAGTTGAGGATGCGCGGAAAAAGAATATAGAGAAGACTAAATGAAATGGGAAATGGGAATTAAGGAAAGTTTTCGACATTTTTTCGTTTTCGCTTACTACCTCCCTCGCCTTAACTTAAATTACCAAAATTATAAATCGCATATGTAGCTCTACAACCTGACAAAATTTGAGCTTAATATCTGAATTGGATTTTGAGATATAGCGGTTTGAAAATTTGAAAATTGCACCAGTTCAGCATTAGTTGGGATATTCGAATTCTTAGGTTTCGGTTCTAGGGCCAGAAACATGCATTTCAATTAATTGGAGATGAAACTATATCGGCCTCAGTTGACTCCCTCGAGCACAGTGGCAATATCGGTGTACTCTTTTTCTGATCTTAATGATAATGATAATTGGGTACTTAGTACAAAATGTGAGCTCGATAAGTGTTGTATATTATTAGAAAATCGGCTTAGAGTGTTTCATGAAAAAGTGCACTTTGTATGGGATATTTCTGTACCCTTGGCGGCTCTGTGCGAGCATTATTTCTTGGCGTTACAAACTTTAGAACAAACTTATAATACTCTAAGATTTCATCAAGAGTATGAAAACGGTCAAAAAGATGCACTTCCATTCCAATTATGACATCATAGCCGTCATAAACCTGATCATGATCCACTACTTAAATATACGTACCAATATACTCAAATAAAAACCATCACGAAATAAATTACAATACATTCTCACAAGTAGTCAATTTTCCATAAATATAATTAAAATTTTCAATTGACCGGGACGATATGATTACTGTTCTGTCCTCCTATTCCATCTCTAGTGTCTAGTCACTCTATAAAATCGATCTAATCTGCTCGACAAATTCAAAACACTTTTTATTTATTATTTAGAGGTCTGTCTACATAAAATGTTTGTATGATCACGGGGACATCGGATTCATGTTACTGTCATGGAAAAATAAATTTTCATTGGCAAGGCTAATTGGTATGTTCTTAATGTACTCAGCACGCTATGCTTTAAGCCAATATATTAGCAACAACTATATAATATACTATGCACCTATATGGACGAGAAATAGCATCAGTCAATGCCATTTGGAAGTACTATAAACGAAAGCGAATGAGACGAATTCAAATATGCATTAAAGACTATATTATAACAAATACTCATCCAGAAAGTAATAGAAGAAAAAAGCAATACATATTTAATCTTGTTAAGCTTAGAAAAAGTTAGTAACCAAATTTAAGCTTACACGTTTGTTTTTTCTCTGCTTAAATTGAGCTGTATATATAAATGCACGTAATTTTGTTGAAGATTTTGACACGAATTAACAAATTAACCTTGATCATCTTTCATCTAAAGTATTGTTAAGAGCTCAAAACTTTAGATCATTAGAACACTAGGCCATTGGAGAGTTTCGATTTTATGAGTATACAACGAATACCATAGTTTAAATAATTCATGAAACTGGTATTTCAAGAACTTAAATAATGACGTACTTAAAGCTAATGCGTTGTTTTTTTGTCTTGTTTATTGATCACCTAAGATTTGTCATTAACTAGATATTTGACTCAAAGCTAATAGAAATGGATTTAATAAAAGTTTTAACTGCAACGATTAATGCTTTTTTGGCAGATTTGAAACTTTTGAAATTGATATCAATACTATTGTCAAATAGGGATAATTTTCATATTAATATGAAATAGTTTAAAAATTAACATTTCCCAACAAATTTTGCTGCTACTTTCTGTCATTTCAAGTGGCTGTGTTTGTAGTTCTTCATTTTTTAATGGTGAACGTTAACGTAGGAATTGCATATTTTAATTTCGAAAGCCTAAAACATAGCAGCTAGTTAATGTCCCGACCAACGCATACTTCTAGCACACTATCTATGGGGGAAAAAATTTCGGTGGTAACGGATTGTGTGAAGAGCCCTTTCACAATAACAAATCAAAATGTTAAGACAACCTAAAGCAGACCAATAACAGATTTGAGCTGAAGAAGAGAAGAGCAAGACTGTCGAACTTGTTTTTGAATGATAATGATGCAACGGAAATCAAACAAAATACTAAATTTTAATCATTTTTACGCACTTAATCATACGATATTTTTTTTTGTTGTGTTAAAAATTTTATTTACTATTCGAAAAATTTACTATTACTCTTATCTACGAACAACTTTGAAATTTTTATCCGCTGACACATTTTCTGTTTGTTCTAAATGACAATTTTTCGATAAGCTTTCTGTATCTATGAAATGTCTACACCATTCAAAAAGATATTAATGAAAACAAAAAAGAAAAACTAATTGAAATTCATTCCTTCCAGGAATTATTTATTACTAACAAGATCTAACGTTGAAATAGTGTAAATATTTTAGATTTTAATTTTATTATCCGGAAATTCAATTAAAATTAATGGAAAAGTTTTCAAATTGCATTCGAATAAGTGTGAAACTAATAGATACATACTATAAATAATAATTTCAAATAAAGACGATTATCTTGTCTCGCAGCAATATGTGTATGTATTTCCTCAATTTATCTTAATTATTTAATTGACCTCTAAGAAATGCAGAGCATTTTGTCACCCTTAACATTCAATTTTCAGAGCTAAACCTTAAACTAGTCAAGTAGTTTAAGGTTTGCTTGTTATATTTTTTTTTAAACCACAAACTTCGGGGTACACAGTTCGTAGTCCGACGGATTACCGATGATTCATAAATGACCATATTGAAGTGACTAAGCATCTCAGGTGTAGATTGTAAGGTGAAATTTCGCGGAATAAGATGAACGTTTCGACGAACTGTTTATTTGTCAAGATGAATGGAAAGATCTCGGGTGGGTAGCATTACGCGAACATAAATTTCATTTAACACTTTCGTTCCTTTCCTTAGATACAACATATGCATGAATAATGTGGGTTGAGTTGAGCATGAGTTAAGTTAATAGTCTTAATTGAACTACTTAAATGCATTAAGTTTTTTTTTTTGTTAGCTTCGATGAATTCTTTGTTTAATTTTTAAATAAATAAATTTATTGTTATAGTAGATTCAATGCAATGTCGAGGGTAAATATTTTTGTCATCATGCTGTTTTCACCTTCAGTTTAATCCGAATATTTTGATTTGTTTTGAGATGGAAGGCATAAGGGAACTTGAAATTTATTTCGCGATTATTAGTAAATAATATGACATGAAAGTTAAATATTGGGTTGATAAAAAGATATCGAGTGTGTTGTTTTTCGTGCTTCGTTATATCCAGGATATTATGTCTGTAAGAAGTTTCCAATTGGGTCATACTGTTCACATTGTGACCTTAAATATTTTTAAGATGAGAAGCTGTTAAGAATCTATTTGTTGTCTGAAATTCAGTTCTGTCGTCATTGAGTACTACTATTCTTGTAGTTCTGGCCTCATTTTTTCAGTTCCTCCCTCAGATCTAGAAGCCCATCATACTCTTTATTATTTTTGTTAATAATAGCCTGTTCGTATGAACGCGATTTGAATTTATTTTGAAGTAGATCGTCAGTATTAATGAATACTGATAATAATGATAATGCAGACAAAGTAAATGGAACAATTGACAATTTTTTGGTTCTGCTAGGATAGTTCATTGTCTGCAGAGAAAATTTTCATGCACATTTCTTATATCTCAGACATTAGGTACACAAACATGGTTGACAATCAGGTCAGTATTTCTTAGAAATACTGGTCAATGCTGTGTATATAGATGTCGATACTAGTGATGGCAGAAAGGTAACTATTCGAGTACTCGCTACTGACCGAAATCCGAAGTAACGAGTACCGACGCAAATTTAAATTCGTTACTTAAGTAACGAAATGAGCTCCCGAAAAGTTAACTGAACTGTCAAAACGCTTCGTTACTCGAGTATTCGTTTCAAAGACAAAAAAGTACCTGTACCGAAAGTAACGTTTAGTTGCTTTTTCGTTACATCACAGCAAGCAAACCTACACTTGTACATAACGCCATTCCAAAGCAAGAATGAGAAGGAATACTCTTTCTGTACCTTACAGCAAAGTCTACTTAGAAAATAATGTTTTTTTTTATTTCGTTTCTTTCAACACCAAGAATTTCGTCGAGTAGACTTGTGGCACTCAGCACGAACAGCGGGGCAGGCAGTCATTACTAGTGTTAGGTTTGTGGGATCAGTGCTATCAGATTGTAAAATTGTTTAAAGTTTAAGGTGATAAAACGATTTTTTTTTACCAATTTGAGGATGTTTTTTTGAAGAAAATTTCGATTTAATAAAAGTTATTTGCTTCATATTGTTTTATTTACGTTAGTGTTTAAAGGGATTTTATATTTAGAAGAGGGATATTTAAAAAATCGGACTTGGCATCATTGTGTTGACACACGTAATAGGCCAACGAAATCAAGAGCGATTCACAATCGATTTCTTGTTGCATATATGTAGATATTGCATGGTGCACTACAGGTGATTTTTAAATTTATGATTTGCAAAACTGGCTTACCCATCCCTGTAACATGATATGGCGGTCATTTCAAATAAACGAGTACCTAGTACCGAATAAAATGTAACGATTACTTTCCTTAAAGTAACGAATAGTTACTGGTACCAAAAAGTAACGACACTTGACATTACTAGTTGATACGGTAGTCAGCATCAGTTATTAAGAATCGGCTGGCCGTATTAACGCGATGTCTATTTATTGGGAAGTAGATCGCCAAATATGAAACAAGATTGACATTTCTGATAAATTTCAATGAGAATGTTTATTTTATGAGCAATATATTAGTTCTAGCGGAACTAACAGTTCAATGACAGCATAGTCAGTATAAATTTTTAAAATATTGTCAGTAGTGTAAGTCCGGCATTTGTTAAATTTACAATGAAATTAGTATCTATGTACAGCAGTTTGTATATATATTTCTTTTAGAGTGCTAATAAATTTCAAGTAAATACTTTTAATTTTATAAATACATATGTAAATAAGTTACTAAATATGAAAAATGGCAGTACAGTTGATAATTGAAAGAGAAAATAACACTAGTAGGTATATTTCACATTATCATGACCATGAACAATTTTTCGATAAGAGTAATTTTTTAAACGTTATCATTTCGGGTTGTTAAACTTTGTAAGATTATTTTTATTTTATTCGTAAAATTCTACAATGACAGTGGCCGTTAAATGTAATTCCAAAAATATTAAAGATATGACTACATATGTCTTAGTTACCTAACGTTATGAGTAGTTACTATCGCCAAATTAATTTTTCATATAATTATTTTTTTTTTTCAAAGATATCAGCGCCGTCTAAATCTTAAGGCGATTTAACAAACTAAATATAGTGGAACTTGTTTAGAAATAACTTTCATGTTACGAAATTTTCTTTAATACAACCCAGTTTTTGAAATTTTTACTTTAACGAAATATATTCAAAAATCCCTTATGGTTTCTGGTGCTCTTGGATGTTCCCAATAGAGAAATTCCAATGTTCTTCTACAAATACAGTATGAAATCTCTATAACGAACATCCAGGGGATCATAAAACTACAAGGATCTTTCGAATGCAATTAATATTGGATCGCGCCTTATGGAAGAGAGTTGTTTTTATCGTATGCCCCTATAGGGGGTCTTAACAGGAATTTGATGGTGATTGACTAAAATAGTTAAATTGAGATAAACAAAAAGCTTCAATCAAACTTAACGAAATAACACCCAATAAAAAATGTTTCTTAATATTTTAACAATAACGTCCGCAACGAACGCAATACTTTATTACTTTGACACATTAGTACGTGTATTTAACTGAGCGTTGCACGAGTTATTTACTTATTAAGTTAGCAAACAAAATTTATCAGATTCGTAAACACATTCGCATTAATATTGTAGAGGTCGAATTAAAATAACAAAGCTCCGAGTTTAAGTTGTGCTGCACGAAGGCGTTAATTCAAATTCCTAGATTTTGGTATAAAAGTAAAAAAAAAAAATAAAATAAAATATTAAAAAAGTATTGTGTAATGAACTTGGACTGGTACTAATAAATTCTTAGGACAAAATTATGTCATTTAACTTCAGATAATTAATAGAACCATCTTTACAATCTTTCCAACCAATTAAACAGAAATTTAAAACAAACAATCCCATACCAAGAAAAAAAAAACAATTGTCTTAAAATTGATCGCCTTTCTGATACGTAATCAAATAATTACGTGCGGATTCGGTAGGTAATCTACGACAACCACAAAAATTGGAAAACCATTTTTTTCTCGCCGATTAAGATAAGATTACTAACCTGCTTTTATACGCTATGATATCACAAAACTTCCTTGTAAAACACCAAAGTGGTTAATCTGGTTTTCTGCATAGTTTTTGATTCGAATGCGACTAACGTAATCGGAATTATATTGCCGGTCTATAATTTTATTTATTATGTCTTAAGGTAGGTCTTCGTCAGTCTAATGATTGGTTTCCACGTGGTGTGTAAGTAAGATTTACAAGAATTTCACGATGACTGCGGTCATACCAAATTGGTTATACAAAATAAAAACTAGTTTTCGAAATAATTTTTTTTTTCAATTTTGCTTGCATAATTTTATTTACTAAGACCGGCTTTTTAGCACTTTAATAATTTGTTTGGTCAGTTCCACCTGATACGATATCGTTGATGACTCATGACCAAAAAGTTTCTTAATTTTAATAATTCCGGATAGAAATGTGTTGTGCTGGTGAGTAAGACATTGGGTGAACGAAGCATATCTTTATCCAAATATGTACGCTTAACTGATTGCCACCAGCACTGTGGTGGATACTTTATACATCGTAATCTTTGATTACAGGAAATGAATAATACCTTAATCTATGAGTAGATGCTATTGGTTAACTCATATTGAGCTTTAATATTTTCCAATGCTTATAGCAATTTCTTTTATCATCAAATAACATTTTAGTTAATAAGATGTTTTTACTTTTCAACTTTTAACTGCTAAACATCTTCAAATGAACTTATTCAAATTTTACTTAAAAACTATCATAAATTTAATTATTTCTCTTAGAAAAAAATACTAAGTAGCTAGTTTGCATGCAATCGCGAAAAAAAAATTTATAGGATCGAAATTTCTGTTTAACTCCAATGTAAAGTAGAGTCCGTATGGTAAAGTCCTAATTGAAATTATGGTAATGTTGAATAACGAAGAGCTAGCTGGCTATGCCGGTATTAGGTACATATATCGTTGTCTTACACGTTTTACTGTTCGGTCTGGCAAATATATTTTTACTTAAATGAGAAATTATTTTCGTTTTAGCACTTGTGGCATTTTCATTATCATATAGTGAAAATGGCAACGCTTCCCAAATAAACTGCATAAATTTATCTATTCTAGGAATATTGCTTTTTATAGATTTCGATTTTTAAATTACCTATGCATATTCTTAGGAATGCATAATTCAATTATTTAATGTAATTAATCATGCAATGCGGATTTTGGTAGGTAACGTTTTAGTTTATTAATTTCGCTAGGTTTTTTTTATGGAAAATTGATAAGATGATACGTGAATTTAACGCTTTAATCGTCCTTATGTGTTTCATTAGAAATGATGGATGATCTACTGGAATTAATAATTTTTGCTATCTAAAATTTGAAGAAATAAATTAGTAGTAAAAAGAGTCGATTTTAACAAATTGTAGTGTTTTATTGCAATATTCTGAATTTTGTTTTTGTCAAAATTCTTTGAAAACATAACAGAACTAATGATGTTGTTTTTTGTTTTGAAAGTAAATCAATTTGTACAGAAGGTAAAGGGTGAATTGTGCTAATCTTTAAAAAGACAGATTTAATTATTTCAAGAAAATTTACACCATATTTCAAACGTATTGTTTTTCCAGGTTGCAAGAAAATCTATATATATTTTTTAAATGAAATTTTAATATTTGTGTATTATTTCGCAAGTAAACTAATTAAAACAATTAAGAAAATCACCTTGGTCACATTTTAAGTGTTATACCACATCTAAATATTTATTTTTGGGTATTTTTTTTTTTTGAATTTAATTTTTCAATGGGAATTTATAATCTGCAAGCAAAAATTACATTCCAAATAAGTTTAGTTTCAGTACTTAGTTTAGTTAGTTTAGCTCTTCTAAGTAAATCTTGAGCCTGTCAGGGGCCAACACAAGCTAGGAGCCCGGGATTAACTAAATATTATTGCTATATAAACCGACTATAAAAGTGATCTGGGCTAATACGAACGGTTGATTTAAAAATAACGAATTTGTTAAATATTTTAAATTAAAATCTGTCAAAGTCCAGATTAACAAAGTATAGGTGCACAACAATTATCGATGATAGTGATAGATACATGAAGGAGTAGTATGGTGATTGAGAGGATGGAGTCAAATCTGAATACGAACGGTTCTTAACAATTGCTGTATGTACAATATATAAAAGCCTTTTGGAGACACAGAGTCTTGAAAAGAGTTCAATATTCGTACGCTGTCGCTGCTACAGTCGGAGCATGTAAGTAGTGAATACACTATGCATTCGGAAAGCTGACCAACTAAACCATTCATCGACCTGGTTATCTCCTGTGCTCGAGGATGTCGGAAAGTGTACTTATAGTGGGATATTATATTAAAGTTCCAAGAGCGCCAAATAATTGTTGTAATCGAAAATGAAACTTACGTGGAACAATGCCTCTTTTAAGGATATTCTAGCCATCTGTGATCTCCAAGGACGAACTTTGGAGTACAACTGTGCTTGTATCTTAACAGAAAATTGATTTGATTTTGAAATAAATTGTGCTTGATTCGATTAAACAATCATCAGATCAAAATGCAATACTCTTGATGAAAGACAACTTTTTTGATTTTAAAAAATTTTGTAGGGGAAGTGGTAGAGGGGGTGACGACATTGAACTCATTTTTTTACATCATGCTAGAGTTGCTATCAAAATGTTTTATACAAAATTTAGTATTCAAAAATTTAATTAGTGTATTGGATTTTTATACTCTAGATGAAATCTGAGAGTATTATAAGTTTGCTCTAAAGTTTGTAACGCCAAGAAATAAGGCTCGGAGAAAAAAATGAATGATACAGAAGTTAATATTATCACTCAAAAATCTCAAAACCGGATGTTCGTCCGTCCGTCCGTTCGCTCTCTAGCTTGAGAACGCGTTGAGCTAGAAAGCTCAAATTTCGTATACCTCGTTTTTGACAAAAAGGTAAGGTCAAGTTCGTGAACGGACCAAATCGCTCCACCCCTTCTACCCCCTCCCATACAAAATGACACAAATGCGCAATTTGACAATAAACAGATTTGCTTGAAAAGTATAAAAGCTATTGGCCTAAAATTTGGAATATATTACTTTTATGATAATATCAATCTACCGTATAAAAATTATACGTGTCCTCTCACTCCTTCTACCACCTCCCATACAAACTGTACTTGTCATGAATTACTCTAAGCCAATTTACTCAGTGCGTATAAAATTTAGCGAGCTGAAATTAAGCACTTAATATTTATTTAAAATTGTTAGTAAGGCTAAAAATTAGACGATTATCTTCAGCCCTTATACCCATACAAAATGACACAATTTCGCAATTCGACTATAAATGGATTTGCTCGAAAAGTATACAATCTATTAGTCTGAATTTCGGGATATACTACTTTCATAATGATTTCAATATACAGTATAAAAGTTATTTGCGTCCTCCCTCTCCTTCCAACCCCTCCCATACAAACTACACTTTTTGATGAAATGCTCTAAGCCGATTTTCTCAGAACATATAACATTTATCGAGCTCACATTTTGTAATAAATACTTATTTAGCATTATCACTAAGATGAGAAAAAAATATTTGATTAGCTTTACTGCTTCTACCCCCTCCCATACAATATGACACAGTTTCACAACTTCCCAAAAAATATATTTTCTTGAAAAGTATAAATGTTACTGGTCTAAAATTTAGAGATGTAAATTTTATGATATTCTTAGTTATTTCTGAAAAATCACTAAAATCCCCCCACTCTTTCTACCACCTCCCATACAAACTGCACATTTTCACTAAATCTAACACACTAATTTTCTCAGCTCCTATTCAAGGTTTGGACTAAGCATTTTGTATAAAACATTTTTATAGCTACTTTAGCATGATGGGGAAAAAATTAGTTCAATGCTATCACCCCTTCTAACACTCCCCATACAAAATTTCTTGGGATCACAAAAAATTCTATTTCATCTAGAATATCGTAAGATTGCGTTTTACGCACAATCGTAGCCCTGTTATGTTTTTTTTTTAAGTGACACCGGAACTAGAGGGGTTGCCCTTTTGTACTGAAGCACAGCTCCGGTGACGGGGGAAGGATATTGGTTTTTGGCAATTTAGGGGATAGAGTCGGAAGTGGCTATGAATATTTCCTTTGAATTGCTGAATGTTGTAGTCATGCGGGAACACCGAGATGGGCAGCGAGTTCCATATTCGAACAGTCCGGTTTAAAAACAAATCACGAAATTTGACAGTGCAACCGAAGGTGGGGTTGAGAGAATACTTATGAGCGCGCGAAGCAGCTCTAGTATTACGGGGTAAGGCATGCATGGGGGCATGAGATTAAAGGTTTCGTCCGAACAATCTCCATTGTAGTAGCGATACAAAAGGGTTAGGGAGCTTACAGTTCGTCTATGCTCGAGTGAATCAAGCGATGAAGTGATGTCAGAATCTCCTATAGTTTTAATGGTCCGAGACTGGATACTATCCAGATAGGAGAGAGAAGTTTTTGCAGCTCCCGCCCACAGGTGGGAATTAAATTCAAGACGTGGTCTAATATAGGCCTTATAAATTGTTAATAGCCCAGAAGCGGTGAAGAAATTTTTACATCGTTTTAGGTATCCCAAGCATTTAGATACTTCCTTGGCGATGTTAAATATATGGTCGTTCCAGGATAAGTTATCTGTGATTTGTGAAATTGTGCAGTTTGTATGGGAGGTGATAGAAGGAGAGGCGAGTTCTGACTTTTTCAGAAATAACTATAAACATCAAAATTTAAATTGCAGATCAGTAACATACATATGTACATACTTTTCGGGAAAATTGACTTTTTGTATAGTTGTGAAATTGTGTCAAATTGTATGGGAGGGGGTAGAAGGAGTGAAGCTAGTCGTCTAATTTTGTTTTTGGTCTTTCTAATAATTCTAAATACATATTTAGTGCACAATTTCAGTTAGACAAATTTTATACGTACTGTTTAAATTTGTTTAGAGTATTTCATGAAAAAGTGCAGTTTGTATGGGATGGTGGAAGGAAGGGGAGGACTCGAATAATTTTTATACAGTAAATTGAAACCACCATAAAAGTAATATATTAACAATTTCAGATCAATAACTTTAATGCTTTTCGAGCAAATCCGTTTATTATCGAATTCCGAAATTGTATCTTTTTATATGGGAGGGGGTACAAGGGGTAAAGCAATTTGGCTCGTTCACGAACCTGACCTTACTTTTTCATTAAAATTACGTGTACGAAATTTGAACTTTCTAGCTCAACGCGTTCTCAAACTAGAGAGCGTAAAGACGGACTGACGGACGAACATCTGGTTTTGAGATTTTTGAGTACCCTTGGCGTCTCTGTGCGAGCATTATTTCTTGGCGTTACAAAATTTAGAGCAAACTTATAATACTCTCAGATTCCATTTAGAGCATACAAAGTTTTGGACCTGTTCATTATTAAAAAAAACAAATCTAAAAAATAAAGTATATCAAAAATTAGAGTTCCAATATGGAAAATTATAACGAAACAAATTGTGTGTTCTACAACCTTTCTTCAGAATATTGCTCGATCCGATTGCAAATACACCACATTGAGTTTCAATTTGACTAAGTTGTAATTCATCTGAACTGCCATGCATTAAAAAAAACACTTTAAAGAAAATGTTCAGTTGTTATACATCCTTATAATACAAAACTTTCAATTAGAAAAAAAAAACATAATTCTTATTTCTGTTTTAGGCTGACGACGATTTCGAAAAATTCCATTCCAGTCTGTCCAGTGATATGACCGATATTTTGTGATCGCTCCCACCCTTTCTGTAGAGTTTTACTCGAGCCATCGTGGAGACACACAGACTAACGTAACCGAAAAACCATTTTTTGGTATTTGGGACCTCAAGTAGTGGAAATTCGTCGCAAAAACAAATATCGAAATTTACTGCGATTGCAATATATACCTAGTCTAGCCATAAATATTGTTACAAGGTTTGGCAACCCTGCAGAAAGGAACCGTTATATTGCATTTCTTAAAAATTGAGCTAATCGCTATAGTACGCTTGTGCTTGATGCATTTGTCATCATTTGAGTTTAATTTTTAGTGTAGTGAACATGGATTGGGGTGACAAAGAAAATAGAATTGCTGTGATTGCACTTCATAAAGTAGGAATGCAACCAAGTGATATTTTTAAGACTCTGCATACCCTTGGTATAAGCCGAATGTTTGTATATCGGGGTATTGAAAGATTTAATGATACGTCTGGAGTAAGTGACCGTGAAAGAAGTGGCCGTCCGCGAACTACTCGAACACCTCAAGCGGTTAAAGCCGTGCGCGAGTGAATTCGCCGTAATCCTCTTCGGAAACAAAAAATTTTATCGCGTGAGATGAAAATCCCCCAAAGAACAATTTCACGTATCATCAAAAGTGACTTGAGGTTGGGTGCTTATCGTAGATCTACCGGGCATTTACTAACAGATTCGTTAAAAAAAAATAGAGTGGAAAAATCAAAACGATTACTTTGCCGGTACGCAAACCAAGAACACCGTAAAATTTTGTTTACGGGCGAAAAAATTTTTACTGTCGAAGAAACATTTAATAAACAAAACGATAGGGTTTATGCTCGCAGTGCCAGAGAAGCTTCTCAAGTTGCCTAAAAGGTTCAAAGAGGTCATCATCCAGCCTCAGTAATGGTTTGGTGGGGTGTTAGCTACAACGGGGTGATAAAGTTGCATTTTTGTGAGAAGGGCGTCAAAACGTCTGCCAAAATTTATCAAGAAAGTGTCCTTGAAAGTGTAGTGAAACCTCTCAACACGTCATTATTCAAAAATCAGCCTTGGAGTTTCCAGCAAGATTCTGCACCAGGTCATAAGGCGAAGTCAACCCAAAAATGGCTTGAAGAAAATGTTCCAGATTTTATTAAAGCTGAAGATTGGCCTTCCTCTAGCCCAGACCTGAATCCGCTGGATTACGAATTATGGTCTGTCTTAGAGCAAATGACGTGCTCTAAAAGACATCCTAATATCGAATCCTTAAAGAAGCCTCTTACACATGCAGTCGCCAACTTTCCGATTGAAGTCGTGCGTGCTTCCATAGATAAGTGGCCAGCTCGATTAAAGGCTTGTGTAAAGGCAAAAGGCAATCACTTCGAATAACGTGTTGCAATTTCCGTTGTTGATAATGCATTTAATAAATAAACAATGATTTCTTAACATATAACACCTCTTTTATTGAACAGTGCTTCAAAAAGTTTGTAACAGTATTTATGGCTAGACTAGGTAGTTCCCATTTATTTCATAATATAGAGAACTGAAATAGGGTCAAAATTTGTTTAAATTCTTCAAAGTATTGCCAATTGTGCAACCATTTTCTGTTTTAAATGTAAAAGTCATATTTTTTGAGAAATTTGTATCAAATGTGGGTTTATGAATAACAAATTTGGTTATTTTTTAATCCTTAATCAAATTCATTGACGATTTCATTTTATGATAATTTTCAAAATCCAATTGACATCGTTGTATACTCTGTCATTTTTTAATGACATCATACTAAATTTTACGTTTCAGTGTCATCATTGAAATTTAAAAAAAAAAAAATTTAATTATTTAAAATAGTTCTTTCACAAATTGTTTGAATACTGAAACATAAATTTATAGAAAAATCGAGGCAAGATATTCTGTGATGTGAAGATTATGCTAATTGTGAACGAATTTCTAAAATTAGTCTAACATACACTTAAATTAGATTTGTATCCTACAAAATGATATCAGTGATTTGCTTAACACTTGTATGATAGAATTTCGTACAAACTAGCTAACAATTAGATGGAATATTCATTAAATAATTTCGAAAAAAATATATTCCGAACAATTTATAATTTTCAATATTTTTACCCATTACTCTCTACTATAATAAAAAGAAAATGTGACTTACCTCAGCTTGTGATGTTGTCTGAATTGGATTTGCTAACGTATAAGTGGCTATCGTTACTATCAAGACACATAACGAAAGTGCCTTGTGCTGACTCGCTAATGATATGACGTTTTCTCGAATCATTTTTCATTCGGTTTATTATTTTATTTTGTATTTAAAAAATTATATTCGTGATTACGTTTTAAATAATTGTATATTATTGAGTGTATCCTTTTATTATATAATATGTGCACGAATTATCTGAAATGAAGAAGGTGGAAAAAATTATTTAATTGGTTATAAATCTTTATAGAATTTTATTCTTTTTTTAAATATGGCTTGAATATTCGTTTGATGCAGTTTAATATTGAATGGAAGTTGTTATTATACATCCATGCTCAGAGATGCGAGTTATTATTACGTATTATTTGTTGTTTTACATACACACTAACACTTCTGTCCTAATAGAGTTTGTACGATGCATGTACAGCGATTTTACTGGAAATTTCCTCTGAAATTTGAATTTTCTCAATTCCTTTTCTTTTATGAACTAAAAACAATTATAATGAATTGTTACTTAAGAAAGTCGTATTTACTTTCGATTTTAATGAGTATTTTATTCAAAAACTTGTACTTTAACGGAACTTTGTGTTCGTGTCCGGATATTTGAAAACCGTCAAACTCAAGTTTGGCTGTTTTTCACATTATATTGCCTTCTTGTGCCTCTAAGCTGACGCTGAACTGTTCGTATTATAGCATTGTCCAAACTCTGTTAGGACAGAAGTGTTAGTCTGTATCGAGTATCTTTAGGTTTAGTTGTTGAAGAATCCTTTTATTGTCAAAATGCAAAAATTGCCAGTTCAAGTGAATTGATATTTTTTGTATAGACAATTATACTAGCCGAAATGAAATAATTCAGATTTTGCATACAGCAGATTTCATTTCACTTGAATAGCAGGAGCGAGCCAACTAATTCAGGACTAGAGGGGAGAAGGAGGGGAGAGCTAAAAATCAAGAAGATACATAGACATTGCATACGTAACACACTAAAATCTGGGAGAGTGGGGGAGAGCACGTCTCTGTTCAACAGAGCACAATTCAAAGGAATGTTGAACAAATTTTTGATAATGAAAATGAGAATTAAAATCTAAAAATGTTCGAACTAAATGTAGACACGTAGGTTAAATAATAAAATTTAAAAAACTGAGAACAAATTTTTATAATAAGAACAGGGAACAGAATTTGAAAAATTGACAAAAGGTCTTAGGCACTAGGAATGGAAAGCAAAATTTAAAAAACGTTGTGCCAATTTCGGGCACTTAGGATGGGGAGCGGCGGGGAGGAATCAAAATTGTTTAAACAAATTTTAGACAGTAACAATGGAGAGTATAATTTTAAAAATGGATGGCACAACTATTAATTGCGCAGAATTCAGCACGATTAACGAAATTTAATCTTTGTTTTTCAATTCACTCTCGATGCATTGTTTCAAATGTTCGTAACAGGAAATTGGTATGGTGCGTGATAATCGGGATGACATTCGATAAATTTCGTCACTTTCGAATCCCATTGTAGTATTTTATTTAGACTATTGGTATCTTAATTTCGAAGTTTTAGATTAAATTTCGATGATCTTTTAGCAGAACAAATCTTATGGAGTAAATTTTGAATCCAGATTACACAGCTTTATCAGTACAAGCAGAAAAAATAATTCGAAATGCGATAAAATGAAAAGTAGGGAAAGGCATAGAAGGCTAGTAGTATTTTTTTTCTTTGAGACGCTGAAGGCTGTACGACAATGAACACATGACATGAAAATTTGCAATTCATTGATGAAAGTAGTGATAGTAAATGGTTACTACTTCAAAATTTCGGCATTTTCGAAATTTGATAGATGTTTCGAAAAAATCTATTGAAATTGAACTGAAAAACGATGAAAAGATTTACTTGAAAATACTGCATTCCGCGGACCTGATATTTAGTGGCTTACCATATACACAAAACACCTTTCGTCGAAACTAGCGACTTTCGTTGTATACAACCAGCTAACTTTCTACTTGTCGATGCGTTTGCATCGAAAGTAATACGAAATCTGCCGGAGCGTACATACTATTACCCAGAATCAAACTGAGTTTAAGTATTTTCTTTCTGTGACTAAGTACGATGAAAAATAAAGTAAAAGTTAGAATTCGTTTGAAATAAGAATTCTACCACTTGCATATCGAAGTAGAAGAAAAAAACAAGTCATTTCTAGAACAGAAGAATAAATTAATAAGCCATTTCGAAATTACAGATTCAATTTTCTTTTGTTTAAAAATAGTTAAAGCTAATATTAAATAGCATGCAACTCTATGAATTTAAAAGTGCACTTCTATATTCAAGTTTTGCCCTATTAAATGATCGTAAATTACGCCTGACCTTTTGTCTCGCGAAAGCGATTATGCTTTCAACCCTTTAATATAAGTACATAGCTGCTAATCTTGTCCCTTTCGCTTTGCAAGAATTTTACACAGAGAGAGTGACATTTTTCAAATTTAGAACAATAAATTCTAAATTCTTGGCATTGTTTCTCTACTACGGTATATTAGTCAAGTATCTTTTTCTTGGGCATGTTGATAGAAATCTACCCGAATTTAACACCTGTGACATTGAAGAGAAACAGGATGTTTTTTTCGGGTATATATTTTCCATTCCTGTAATTTATTGATTTTCTTTTATACTCCTCGTATAGACCGTGTTCAGAGTACAAGACTGTAGTAAACTATGCCATTCTATATACTTGTTTCGTAATACTTGTGACATAGTTTTTTTTCGTATGTTTACTGAATTATTGGTGCCGGTTTGTCTGCATTACATTATTGGATTGTAATATAGTATGCCTGCCAAACTGAATGGAAGGATATTTTTGGTAATTTCGTGATAGGAGTGAAGCTATGGCACTTGAAAGTGTCATATAAGAAATATTGATTTCTTTATCGTATGGTATAGGGTAAATTTCTGCATTTTGTTTATTTATGAAAATTATTTATCATAATTGAAAGTATAACAAAAGATCATCACTGTTTATTGTTAAGATTGTAGCAGGTCGTTTTTCTATCTACTAATAATTTAGTTGTTCATGGCAAAATGTCTGAAGGTTTTGAAGAGCTAACTAATTGATCCAAAATTTGTAATTTTTGGAAGTCTGAAAGTTTGTTTGTAACAGCATCATGCGAAAACTGCCGAATAGACTTCGATGCGGTTTTCCTGTTACCTGTTGTTCCAGTATCAAATAGGGGTACAGAGGCACTACACCTCAATGAGGACTTTAATATTTAAAATCAATCGATTCATAAAATCATATACGTTTAAATTCTAGAACAACGAAAATGAGAAATTGTTATCAGATTTATTTTTTGTAATTGTTGAGATAAATAGATTTTTGTTTATCCTTATAGAGTATTTAACAACTGAGGTTCACGTTTTTCACAGCAGGAATTTATAGATTTTACTTGAAAATAATATTACCGTGGGATATTTTCATGCAAATATATATAGTTATTTGGAAAATAACCTCTGCAATAAATATCCCACATCTTGCAGAGATTATTTTCCAAGTCTATACTGGAAATATCGCAACGATTTTAATGCTTAGAAAGGTTTCATTCTCAATTATTCATTGACCATACCTCTACGAAGATAGAGAGAAACATAAAAGGACGCGTGAATCGCAATCATACGATACTCCAGATGAAACACATGAAATATAAATTTTTTGGAGTTTAGTATGGGGGGTGGTAGAAGGAGTTAAGTTACTTTATTCATGTCATGCTAGAGTAGCTACTAAAATGTTTTGCACAAATTTTCAGCCTTAACAATTTAATAGGTACTGAAAAATATTATTGTATTAGATTTAATGAAATTGTGCAGTTTGTATTGGAGGCGGTAGGAGGAATGGTGGATTTTCACTGATTAAAAATTCTGAAAATGTATCATTTTGTATAGGCGGAGATAGAAGGAGTGTAGCTAGTCTGTTAATTTTTTTCGATTTTAATTATAATTCTAATTCAGTAATTATTGTAAAATTTAAGCTCGGTAAATATTATACGAACTGAGAATTTTTTTTAGTTTTTCATGAAAGAGTGTAGTTTGTACGGAGTAGAGGAGTTCGAATAATTCGTATACTGTAGATTGGAATCATCATAAGAATAATATATTTCAAATCAATAGCTTTTATACTTTTCGAGAAAATTAGTTAATTGTCAATTTATATATAATTATGTCGTTTTGTTTGTGAGGGGGTAAAAGGGGTGAAGCGATTTCACATTCACGAACTTGACTTTAATTTATCATTAGCAATGACTTGTATAAATTTTAAACTTACTAGCTTAACGCATTGTCAAGCTAGAGAGCGCACGGACGGACGGGCGGACATCCAGTTTTGAGATTTTTGAGTGATAATATTAGCCTTTGTGTCATTCCTTTTTTTCTCCAAGCCGAACTTCTTAGTGTTACAAACTGGATACGCAACTTATAATAGTCTCAGATTTCATCTAGAGTTTAAACTCTTGGGAAGCCGGCCGGCTAACTAGCAAATGGAATCAAGCAGAAAGGACACAAGAATAAAAAAACTGAAATTTACTGTCTTCCTTACGTGTTTCGATTAATTCTACGATTGCGCTACAGCCCAAATAGGACCTTGGCCTCCTGATATTCAGGTTCCTTAACATTTTCCATTATTTATTGTGGAAGGGTTGTTAGCCCTTCGCATACTGTCTTCCTTACGTGTTTCGATTAATTCTACGATTGCGCTACAGCCCAAATAGGACCTTGGCCTCCTGATATTCAGGTTCCTTAACATTTTCCATTATTTATTGTGGAAGGGTTGTTAGCAGGCAGTGTGCTGGAATTATCCGTTGACCGGGATTTGATCTCACGACCTTCGCATTGTAGACCAACACGCTACCTACTAGGCTACACGCTAGCTTTTCGATTAATTAGTAATTCAAAAAATAAACTTTTTCTTATAAAATTGATTAAGTGTTAAATTTATTCAGATTAGAAATGCATTTCGGCGCTTTCATTTCAAATTCAGACCATACTTGGAATTAAGTGAGTAACAAGAGAGATACTTATTTCTTCTATTTAATACTGAGTCACCAAGTGTACCGATAGAAACATTTATTTTTGATAATATTTCTTTATTTACTTTTAATTTCATTCAGGTCATCTCTTTTACGAGAGATAACCTCTTACGCTTTTGTTTTATTTTTATATTTATTTGTTTTGAACAAATAACTAGAGTGTGTTATATGAAATTATATCATTTGATAGATAATAACATATGTATAGTAATCAATTATAATAAAAATTTTTGTTTTTACTAATCTTTATACTCTAGCTGAAATCTGAGAGCGTATTGTGTTTGCCTTACCATTTGAAACACTAGGAAATAATGCTCGTACAGAGCCGTCAAGGGTATAAAAATATTTTTTGACGCTCAAAAACCTCGATTCTGAGTGACCGTCTGTCTGTCTACAACATAACTCTCAAACGCTTTGAGCTATCGTACTGATATTTATTTTACGTCATTTATGGCAAAGAAATGAATGGGCTATATTCTCCAATTCTTCTACTCCTCCCATTCAAATTTTATAATTTAAAGAAATTGATTTTCCATCGAAACTATTTAAGCTAACGACTTGAAAATCAGGTTAAAATATAAAGATATGAATATCATTAACGTCAAAAAATATTGATCCTATTATCGTACTCCTTCTACCATCTCCCATAAGAATGCACAATGTTCAAAAATGCATTTATTCGACTTTATTTGCAAGCTAAGAGAACGAATTTTTTGGCTGAATTAATTTTATTATAATTCTAACCAACCTTGAAGAAACTTCACCCCACTCTTTCTACCCAAAAAAAAAAACAATGTCAGATTTCGTTGAAAATTATGAAAGCTACAAACTTTAAATTCAGCGCGAAACATTTTGCATACAATGCTCGGAGTCATATACAAGAATTACAAAGCTCTCCCGACTGCCCCTACCACTTTCCATGCTATTTACTATTCGAATGAATTTGAGATAAAATTATATTTTTCGATATTCAACTTTTTTCCATTTCATTTGGAGTATCTCTTGATTGGGCTTCACGCTCAATCATAATTCTTTTATGTTTTATATTAAATTTGAAATCAATATTCAAAAAATTGTTCCATTCGCTTTAGCTGGGTTCTCATTCGGCTAATTTAATTAATTTGCTATTCTTTTCATTTAATTTTCTACATAATGAATTTAATTAATTTAATTTGTTCAAATTCTAAAATTATGCTTAGTCTCATTTCGATTTTAGCACGCCTAGATTACGCAATAATTGTGATTTCAGCGGCACAATTGTTATCTATTATAGTTGTTTCTGATGGATGGACGTAAGCATTATGTATATGCTCGTAAATAACATAATCTTCAGACAAATTTTTGCTCGCAAATTAAGAAATTTGGCATAATTTTCTGGATATTTTTTTTTAATTATTTCGTTTTCTTTACTGAAAACATTGCTTAATGATCTTATCACAAAATCGAGAGTACAAAATACGCAAGAAGACTAAAAATTAAAGAGAACATTCCACGATTATCAAATATGAAAGATAACTATAGCTGATAAGGATTTTGCAATCAGTAGAATTGATAACGTTAAGTACACAGGTAGATAGTGTGCTAGTACCTGTGTGCTCTAGTGAATCATTACCTGTGTTACGTTTTTTTGACTGATTGCTCACTAATAGTTTTTCACGTTGTGTAGGTTGTAGGATCGCTGATCGAAAACAAATTGTATTTTTTTTTTTTTTCTAAAATATATGTGTTTCAAGGTTCACTTACAATCATCATCATTGGGTGTGTATCGTATAGATATCTATGCTAGGCTAAATTAGATTAATCATTTTGTTAGTACATGTTTTTATTCAGGCTTTTTTTCTCTCCACAATTAAACGATTCAAATCGAATTTCAATAGAAAACCAACACTAGGTTTTGCGAATCTTTGAACTTTAGAAATAGTACGATTTAAAAAAATAAAATAAAATGAAAAAACAATAAAAAACATTTTTTAATCGCGCAATTTGCGATGATCAAACAGTTCGAAAGATCGCAAACGTACAGAAAATGTTGATCTTAGGTTGAAAAAGATGATGTATGTGTGGCGCCTCTGACCACCTCTTCTTAAGACGTAAACGTAAAGTTAAGATAACTGACAAATAGCTTCATACTGTGAAAAGCTCTCGCATTTATATGCTGTTTATTTTTTCTGAAAACAAAAAATATAAAAAAAAAATTTTGGCGAACATGTTGATGAACTCGTTGTTTATAGTGCGATCAGTACTCTCAATTTTGCACCACATATTTCCAGACATCTGCGAAATTTCATAGCTAATTGATTGTGATCTTGTCTACTATGGGTCAGATACGCGTTGTTTAAAATTTCCGCCGCTAGATTTCTCAGTTGTGTGCGATGCATTGTGTGTGATCAGTTCAAGATACAATGATTCATACCGATTCGTTGGAATTAACATGTGACTAAGCCGTTTGCGGTTTATATCAAGCTATAATGGCAAAGTAGCTTGGAGGTGTGTGTTTTTTCATATATTTTACTTTGGAAGATACAGTTGGGCAAAAAAAAAAACCATGAATGAAATTCTTTTTCAACGAATTTTGGATTATAAGTTGAAATTATTCAAGAATCTGATCCATTTATAAGAGATGTGATGCGTCATTCTTATGTTTTTATTATCGTCATAATTTTTTCTGCTGTAAAACCCAATTTTTTTTGGGAATTCTTATTAAATAAATTTTTATCATTCGTACGAGCTTACTATTTTTATTCAAATTTTTTAAGAAAACACAAATAAAATTTTAATAAAAAAAATATCTGCCAACTCAAATGTGTATCTTAATTCTTTTTTGCACTGTCTTAAAGAGGTTAACAAATTGCGTTTTTATTTCTGATGTACTTACTTAACTATCTTCGAATACACATAGAAAAAGAATCCACAGGTCATTGTTTCGTAGAAAAATTTACGATCTTTTTGGGGCGCAATTGAAAGGAATATATAAAAGACAAACTCATAGTATGTTAGCTTAAGCGCTTTGAATAATAAGCGTACTTGAAATGCTACCGAAAAAAAAAATATAATTAAATTTATCAGATTTTACAATAATTTATGATGTTTTTATGTATTTTTTGGCGGTGATTATTCGAATGACAAAGAGTTCTGAATAGTACAGAGTGTTCTTAATGTAGAAAAAAAAAAGATTCATACATAACTTGTACACATAGGAATACATCTGTCTCCTGAAGTCAGCAACCCATGAGTTATATGGACATTAACTGAATGGCTAATTTCGAAAAAATCATTGCATTTAAATGAATGTTTATTTGAAAAACAAATAACATTAGAATGTCTCTGTCAACTTAGCAAGCTACGATTGTTTATCAAGATTTATAGCAATTGTTGGCTTTTCAAAAAATGTTAGCGAAACAAGATCGTATTTTAAGCTGGGGTGTAGCCTAGTGAGTAGAATGTTGATCTACAATGCGAAGGTCAGGAGTTCAAATCCCGGTCGACATATGATTTCAGCACTCTACTTGCGTGGGTATATCACCACGTCAATCAGCGAAAATGAAAATTCGTAGATTGAGGCTTATGCGAAGTGCTAATAACCCTTTAATAATAACAAATAAAAATGTTAAGGAACCTGAAGGTCAGAAGGCCGTTTTGGGCTGTAGTACCATTGAAGAAGAAGACCGTATTTTGGTAATGTATGCACATTGACAATAATTCGATAATATCAAAAAATTGAAATATTGTTTGATCGATTTACAACACATGCCTTTATGCAATAAGATTATATTGAATTAGGCTAGCCATTGGAAAATTGCGAAAAAGTTTATGTACCTTCGGTTGTTTTTGAAAGCTTTTAATTTATAGTCATTCCACGTGGTCCTAAATAAGTGCTTAAAATATGACATTAATTTAATGTTAGGGCAACCATATACATAGCTCAACACAATTATTTCAAAGCCCATGATATTTCTGGTAATAAATTTAACGAAAAAATGTTGTTGAAGATTCATCTCTTAGACTATAAAAAAAGGCGGGTTAAAACTTCTGAGTTCTATAATAAATTTCTCAAAAACTTCATTCATTCATGTTAATAATAATAATATCAGTGTCAAAGACCGAGGAACATGGGTAAAGTTTTTAACCAAGTCTTTGAAAACTAAAAAACTAAGGCGAAAATTTAAATAGTAAGAGAGTTAAAAAAATCCTTGGATAACGCCCGCATCTACGAACCTTTCAGTCAATTGGAATTTTGATTCAAGAGATCATCAACACCGATCTTCTTTTTTTTGTGATTTTTGTGAAATTTTACACAGTTTCCGGTTTTAGCGAGTCAGGTGGATTTTTAATATAATAAGTAATCTTTTGAGCTACAAATCATTCCAAAGCCAGAAATTTAAGAATTTAAGAATTCAGTCTAACTATTTTTTAAATTTTGAATTGCGATGAATTGGTCCTTCAACTTTAAGAAGAATATTGGTATTGATGCATCTTAATTACAATTTTCTTTCAGTTAAGAAACCTTTTGATTTGAAAATTGACGATATGCTTTTTCGATGTTCATTGATGTCATTTCAATGAAGTTTTTTGGAAATTCAGTGTGATAGTTTGTTACTAGGAACTAAAGTACCCACCCACGTACATTTTTAATTCGCAAGGGTGGGACTCATGATTCGGTAAAACGTAACTTTTGCCAGAACATTACTTAGAATTGATTAAAATAGATTGATCGGCTTTTAACTACCAAGAGTTGTTGAATTTTTATCGTTTTTTTGTATTAATTTATGATGATTTAGAAGTATTTAAATTTCGATCTGTTAATAGTATTGTAATAGCTCCAGCTTGAGAAGTATGCAAAGAGCATGAACACTTTTTTTGCATTCCCAATTGGCCTCCTGACCTGCAGGTTCCTTAACATTTTTCATTACTTATTGTGGAAAGGTTGTTAGCCCTTCGCAGAACCCTCTTTCTACGAATTTTTCATTTTCGTAGAATGAGGTGACCAAGGTATATCCAAGCAGGCAACGTGTTGGAATTATATGTTGCGCCGACCGGGATTTGAACTCACGACCTTCGCATTACAAGACCAACACGCTACCCACTAGGCTACACCCTAGCTAGAATAAGAAATTCGAGGAGTATAATTAATGTTACAATTTAATAATTATAATAATAATTTTAACAAAATTTTTTTTCGGTAATACGCCTACGATGAAAAAACAGAATTAAATTGATCAAAATGATAATAATCTAATTAATTATTACATTTTTATTAACATTTAGTATTAATATTGATTCCACACCATCATCAACGCCACTACTTTTTAGATTAAGCTATAGTTACTTCCGTTTTGAATTTATTCAAAAACTTCCAAATTTAGCTTGAGAGACCCTGAAAATGATGGGTCTTTGTGCGTATTAAATAAAAGCGAATAAATAAAAATTACGCGCGTAAATAATTAAATAAAAACAGCAGAATTTATCAATCAGATTACATTTTATATATGTACTTGTAATTTATGAATATTTTCTTTGACTCTTCTTATATAAAAAATTGGATGGTACTCACACCTCAGATTTTTTTTTTAAATACCATTTTGAGCAGAAGAAAAATTTCGAAAATAATAATTTAAAAAAAAAACAAAAATAAGTCCATTCTTTGAACGACAAAAAAAAAACTGATTACAATGTTGAGCATCTCTTAAAATTAGTTCGCCTTATCTGAGTCATATGGCCCCGGAAGTTAATCTTACCTCGTTTAAGATTGTCCGCAATTTTCGATGGGTTCACCAGTGTAGTTATTTTTTTTTTTTTCGAAGAACCGAAACCTTTTAAACAAGATTTTAAATTAACTTTCACTGGATAAAACTGAATTGATTCGAAGAATTTCCTTTGTTACGAGTCATTTATAAATAAAGAAAATAAGCGCGCGAAATTCAAAACGAAAAAACTTCAAGAACAAGGAAATTTCACTTTTGTTGAAAAAAAAAAAAATTAAATAAAACGATTTTACGAGACACCAAAATTTATGCGGTGCTATACAAGAGCCACACAGAACGCGCACGAATCCGAAACAAAGCTATCACCTGGCTGACTATCGAAAGCTTACTGGAAAAAATCACCTGTCGTTTAGCGATTGAAAACAACTTTAACCGTCGAGTCGAGGATTTCTTAAACAACGTTATGTCGAGAGATGTAACGTCTTTTTATCTTATCGAGTTTTTTGAGCGATCGTCATATCTAACTAAAAATAGCCGAATGACTGCAGCAGCAATTTCAGGTGGATCGTTGAATTTTCGAAAAATTTATACGCTGAATTAACTTCAGGCAAATTGCACTAAATTCGTTTTTCTTGAATGGCAGTGGATTCAGTATTTAAAGTTAAGGTCCTTCCAGATGGATGGTATCGAAAACACTCCGCACACGAATTTAACACTATCGGCTTTAAATGGTAAAGTAAAAGCCCCGGCGTTTAATGGGGCTGGTGTGGAAGAACTGGTGAAGCTCGTTTGCTGGTCGCCAGTGCTACTATCCAAAACGTTCTTCAACGACTAACAAAACAACAATACTAAACAGAACTCGTCACTTCAGCTTTTCGATGTTTTGCTGCTTGATAATTTGCGTGTAGCTTTTTAGTCTTTTGCGAGGGTGGGGAATTGCGAATAAAGTCACCTTATTTACAACTAAAAACGAATGATGCGATTTTTTTTCAGAAAATCCAGAAAAGCCGCTTTCTATTCAGTGCGCTATTAATCGGCGCCGATTCCTTCTATACTACGATCACGTTACGACTGGGGATACGAAATGGACCGGTATACCTTTTATACGATACCGCCTAAATTCATATGTGCTGGATGGCTTTAAATTCAACTTACCGGTAACAATAGTATCACAAAGATAGAGACGGATGCAATGGTCACGTCCTTTGTTCAAGCAGTGCAGGTTTCTCTTGGACGTTTAGTAATGTAGATACAATCCTCTGATGATTCACACATTACAAATGTATATGCCCTTACACTATTTTGCTGCTTTTACCTGTGCATTTTAATTGGAATTTTATCGTCAAATAAAAAGATACCCATCCTTCAAAGCCTCGAGTAGAACTAGGCGTGAATTTACCCTACTAAAGAAGGACCTTTTAGGTGAAATGGGTGTTAGTAGTTATTTTAGTCGGGTGGCATTCAGCATCGTTAAAAATTTAATATGTACTGAGGGTGGTAGAAGGAGTCTTCTCTTCTCAAGCTGCGATAATGAAAATTCGTAGATAGAGGATTGTGCGAAGGGCTAACAACCTTTTCACAATAAGAAATAAATCTTAAGCATTTTGAAGGTCAGAAAGCCAATGTCCGAAATCATAACTGAGTTTGTGTATTGTATTTCGTGAAATTGGGAGGTAAGGAAAATTTAGTGCTTTTTATTATAAATATGATAGGAACATCATGCAATTAACTTATTTAAAACTGGTGAGCAGAACGCTCGGCGGTTGCGGATATTTCTGCATACATAGATGAAGCTGGGATGAACGGTCGGAGTAGTATAATAGAGTTCAGAGGACAAACTGGAAGTTTGGCTGCAATGAAGCTTTTTCCTTTCGGTATATTTCGGAGAACGGAGCTGAAGGAATATGATAATAAAGTAAAAAGGCTCCACTTGAAAAATTGATCACCGATTCGAGATTTAGTTTTTCCACACCTTCCATTAAAATAACGGAAATTCATTTATACAACATTGAAAGTAAGACGCGTAGTTTAGTTTTAAATTTTACAATATACTAGCGATCGCCCGCGACTTTGTCCGCGTAAGAATCGCAATAATAAGCAACTTTCGTGATTGTTGAAGTAACACATTTTGTGGGATAAATAATCTGCTTAGTTTAATGGCTCTTTGAACATAATGCTTTGTATTTTGTAGGAATTAGAACTATAAATTATTAAGAATGAAACCATGATATTTGCATTTGTATGGGACCGGCTCGTGATCATATCAATCTCGTGATTCGAGATCATATACGTATTGAAGAGCGTAAAGGACATGTGAATAGTTGTAGCTTTTTCCAATTAAAAAAAAGCCCAAATAAAATAACATTAAGCTTAAAAAATAACAGGACTACGATTGTGCGCAAAGCCCAATCATAAGATACTATTGATGAAAACGAAATTTTTGCAATTCATGAAATTTTGTATGGGGAGTGGTTGAAGGGGTGACAGCATTGAACTAATTTGCTTCTTATCATGCTAGAGTAGCTACAAAAATGTTTGCACCAAATTTAAGCTTAAAAAATTCAATCGATATTGAGAAAATGAGTACGCTGGATTTAGTGAAATAATACTGTTTGTATGGGAGGTGGTAGAAAGAGTGGTGGGTTTTTGGTGATTTTTTGAGAAACAACTATAATCATCATCTATCAATCAAATTCCCCCAAGACCCCCTATTGGGGCATAGGGCAGAAACAGCTCACTTCCACAAGGCGCGATCCTGAGCATCGGCCTTAAGCTGTTGCCAGGAATTGTTTATTCCTCTGGCCTCCTGCTCAACTGCTTGCTTCTATGTGTTACATGGTCGACCAACCCGACGTCTTCCTTGAGGATTATAATCCAGAGCCTGTTTGGCGATGTTTCGCTCTGGTTACCGATCCACTGCCACTTCCGCCTTCGAATTTCAATACCTATTTTAGTCTGGCCAATTGTACTCCAAAGTTCGTCGATGGAAATCACTTCTAGCCGAAATATTCCTAAAATGCGTCGGAGGCATTGGTTCACGAAAGTTTGTAGTTTCTTGGTAAGTCGAACGGTCACTTTTCTCGTAGTAAAATAATATAAGAACACGGATTTGACGCATGCGTCAAAAACTCGCACCTTCGTGCGAAGGGAGATCTCTCTTTACCTCCAGAAAGGGGAATGTATACCGAAGGCCTGACGGGCTTTATTTAGACGAGCCTCAATAACCCTTTAGGCTCCGCCATCCATGCGGACAATGCTTCCGAGATAACAAAAATCTTGCACCTTTTCCACATTTTGTCCATTAAGAACAATTGGTGTGCTTGCGTTCAAACCCATGTCCATATATGGTACTGCCTTTTTGCATTTAGGATGCAACGAGCCAAACATTTGACTCTAAGTCGGAACGGTTGGTTAAGTGTAAGCAAACACACGCCATCAGCATAATCAAGGTGACTAAAGATGTTAAATAGTCTCCATTGCAGATCTTTACCTTCCCCACCTTCCAGTGTAGCTTTCAAGATGTCATTTATTACCACCAGAAACAGGGCTGGTGATAATATGCAGCCTCTTCTGACACCCTCTCCTCTATGCAAGACGCGGCACCTTGCATCTTCGTAGGATTCTTTAATCATAGCTATAACCTTATCTGGAATACTTCCCCTACGCAAAGCATTCCATATGTAATCTGGCTTAACGCTGTCGAAAGCCTTCTCGAAGTCCACAAACATGAGATTTAGTGGCGAACCCATTTCGAATGACTGCTCCAATATTATCCGTAGGGTATTTGTGTGGTCGGTACAAGACAACCCTTCACGGAATCCGGCCTGATAAACTTCGAGAGTGCTCTCCACAACATCACTAAGCCTATTGAGAACTACCTTTGCCATGATTTTCGATACGGCAGTAAGTAGACATATACCACGCCAATTGCTACAATCCCGAAGGTCGCCCTTCTTCGCAATTTTCACAATGATGCCCTCCTTCCATTCCGTCGGATCTTCCTTCATTCTACACCTCAGTAAAGTGTGGGTGGAGTACCATATATCTGCTGTTATTTCTGGGTCCGCTTTGAGGAGTTCGGTTGGTAGTCCGTCTATATCTGGGGCTTTCCTTCCCGCGGAAACTATCTCCTCCTTATCTGGTGGATTGTCCCTAATAGAGATTGTTGTGGTTGGATGTTTGGTAGTCGTTCTGTTTCTGGAATATCTTCCTCTGACAAGATGTTTAAAATATCAGAGAAGTATTTCTTCCTTCGCCGCAACTGGTATTCACTCATATTAAGGAGAGTTTCGTTGACATCTCTCACCAGGTGCCTTGCGGTGAAATTTCCATTCGTCAACTGTTTCATGATTTTAAATAGTGAACCCATATCCCCAAGGTAAGCCGCGGTTCTGCCTCAAGTCGGGTGTTCTTTGGTTGACATCGGGTTGAAAGATGATTGCCAATTTGGCTTTTTTGTGATCGTCTCCAATCTTGTCCCATGTATTGTGTATGCAACATTCGAAGTTTATCACTACTTTGCACATATCCCACAGATTCTCAGCACTAGTTAGAAACGTGTTTTTGGTTGCCTCCCTATCGGCGTCCAGTGTGCGCATTTCATATTCGCCCAATGTGGATGACTTTTCGCGTAGAATGGTGGTGTACTCGCGCTTTTTGTTGGGGTTTCTGGGTTCATCCACATTAAGCTTACGCTTCATTTCAAGAATTTGTGTGGTCGTCGGATAGCTGCTGTGCACAATCTCAAGCAGGCAACCATCAAGTGGTGATTGCTCCCCACTTCGGCCCCACGCTTCACTCGCACATCGAGGAGACATCTTCTCATCGACGACTTATAGCCAAATGGTCGATCTGGTTTTGAGTAACACCGTAAAGGGAAACCCAAGATGTCTTATGGTGACTCTTGTGTGAAAAAAGTTCCCTTCGATGATCATTTGCCGAGTACTACTCCACAGATAATTCGCTGTTTTCGGGTCTCTTAATCCAAGGTCGTGATGCGTCGACCTCCCCGACACTGGTGCTGAGTCTGACGATGATAATCCTATCCGTGATTGGTTTCCAGCTGATGAGGCTGCTCCTCGCTCTCTGTGCAAGGATGACCGCCACGCCATTTTTGGCTTCACTCTCAGGACCATCGCACAGAATGGTGTTTCCGCTCGTGGTTCGTTCTTCTCCTGATCCCGTCCACTTGACCTCACTCAAGCCCAAGATTTGGATGTTATTGTGCTCCATTTCACGGTCGATCACTGATTGGCGGTACAAGGAACAAGTGACCCCAGCTCTTCCCCGTCATTTAACGTTTAAACGTTCCAGAAGCCAATCATAGTCCGTTTTCGAATGCCAAAATTCGTTACCGTAGAATTCGTTCATATTCGAGGCACTGTAACTGTTTCTAGTATCAGCTAGAATTCCAGATCACGAGTCATAAGCCCATGATCCAAAATAATCATTATACAATTGATATATTTTAAATTTTAGATCAATAACTTTCATTTTGTGTGACTTTATATGAGAGGGGATAAAAGGGGAGAAGCTTATCGGCTTACTAATCCCCTATATTAATTATAATACTAATTAAGGATTTAGTACAAAATTTGAGCTCGATAAATTTTATACGTACTGAGCAAATTAGTTTAGAGTATTTCATAAAAAAGTGCAGTTTGTATGGGAGGTGATGGAAGAAGTGGGGAGATTTAAAAAATGTAAATACCAGAGATCAGATTTATGGTAAAAAACAAAACAGGGCTACGATTGCGCGTAAAGCGCAATCTTACGATACTCTAGATGAAATAGAATTTTTTGTGATCCCAAGAAATTTCGCATGGGAAGTGTTAGAAGGGATGATAGCATTGAACTAATATTTTCCCCATTATGCTAAAGTAGCTATAATGGGAACTGAAAAAATTAGTGAGTTAGATTTAGTGAAAATGTGCAGTTTGTATGGGAGGTGGTAGAAAGAGTGGAGGGATTTTAGTGATTTTTTCAGAAATAACTAGGAATATTATAGAATTGACATCCCTAAAATTTCAGACTAGGGCCATTCATCCTTTTCAAGAAAATCGATTTTTTGTGAAGCTGTGAAACTGTGTCATATTGTATGGGAGGGGGTAGAAGCAGTGAAGCTAATCAAATATTTTTTTGTGATCTTAGTGATAATACTAATTAAGTATTTATAAAAAAATATGAGCTCAATACATGTTATATGTTCTGAGAAAATCGTCTTAGAGCATTTCATGAAAAGGTGTAGTTTGTATGAGAGGGGGTGGAAGGAGAGGGAGGACGCAAATAATTTTTCTACTGTAGATTAAAATCATTATGAAAGTAATATATCTCAAAATTCAGACTAATAGCTTTTATATTTTTCGAGTAAATCCATTTATTGTCAAATTGCGAAATTGTGTCATTTTGTATGGGAGGGGGTAGAAGGGGTGAAGCTAATCGTCTTATTTTTCTTGACCTTACTAACAATTTTAAATAAATATTTGGTTCACAATTCCAGCCCGCTAAATTTTATACGCACTAAGTAAATAGGCTTAGAGTAATTCATGACAAGTACAGTTTGTATGGGAGGTGGTAGAAGGAGGGGGAGGACACGCATAATTTTTACACGGCACAATGATATTATCATAAAAGTAACATATTCGAAATTTCAGACCAATACCTTTTATACTTTTCGAGCAAATCCGTTTATTGTCAAATTGCGCAATTGTGTCATTTTGTATGGGAGGGGGTAGAAGGGTTGAAGCAAATCGTCTAAATTTTTTTGTGCTTACTAACAATTTTAAAAAAATATTTGGTGCACAATTTCAGCCTGCTAAATTTTATACCCACTGAGTAAATTGGCTTAGAGTAATTCATGACAGGTACAGTTTGTATGGGAGGTGGTAGAAGGAGGGGGAGGACACGCATAATTTTTATATGATAGATTGATATTATCATAAAAGTAACATATTAGAAATTTCAGGCTAATGGCTTTTATACTTTTCGTGCAAATCCGTTTATTGTCAAATTGCGCAATGGTGTCATTTTGTATGGGAGGGGGTAGGCTTAGCGATTTGGCCCGTTCAAGAACTTGACCTTACTTTTCTGTCAAAAACGACGTGTACAAAATTTGAACTATTTAGCTCAACGCGTTCTCAAGCTAGAGCGCGCACAGACGGACGGACGGACATCCGGTTTTGAGATTTTTGAGTGATAATATTAACTTCTGTATCATTCATTTTTTTCTCCGAGCCTTATTTCCTAGCGTTACAATTTTTAGAGCAAACTTATAATACTCTCAGATTTCATCTAGAGTATAATAATATATTCTAAATTTCATTCTATTCGGTCCTACGGTTTTCAAGAAAATTCGATTATTACATATTTTTGAAAACGATTAATTTTGTATGAAAAGGGGTAGCAGACGTGGTGTTATTGAAATAAGACCCAACGCAGATTACATCAAGGCACACCTAATAATTTGTGAAAGTTTCATTACAATCGGTTCAGTCGTTTTTGCGTGAAAGCCGGAAAGAAATACAGAGAGAGAAAATTTCTAGAAACGTGTGTTTCTGCTTAGTTATTGTTCAAATAAAGGAAAACACTAACTTATAGTCATTTATAAGCAAATAACAGCAGACATTACAATCATATTTATATGCATATATTTTTAAGTGGAGCAAATCGGTAAATCTTTAAAATTTATCCTGTGTAATTTTCGTTTAATACGCAACTTTTTTTTAATTATATGGTACATAACTCTCTCATTGCTAGTAACTTCGCACGGAGGTGATTGATGGAACGCGCAATGAAAGAATCACAGGCGTCCTTAATCCATTTCTATCGGTTTCCCACACAAAGAAGATTCTTATGACTGTACATTGGGGAAAGTCGTAACAAGCAGAACGTGTTATACAATACATTCCGAAAAAATCAACTTATTACTAAATAGTTTTAAGGATCTGCCATTTTATATGGAAGGGAGTAGAAACAGGGTTGTAGGTGGAGTGATTTGGCCCGTAATCGAACTTACCCTTACTTTTCGTCAAAAGCGATGTGTACAAAATTTTAATTTTCCAGCTCAACACACTCTCGAGTTAGACAGTACATGAACGGACGGACAGACGGACAAACGAACAGACATCTGGTTTTAAAATTTTTGAGTTATAATGTGAACTTCTGTACCATTATTCTTGAGGCAAACTAATAATACTCTCAGATTTCATATGATGTACAACTTTAACAATTATATTATTATTAAGAAAATTCATTCATTCAAATTTTCTAAATCACATTCATAGAATTCAAACTACAAAAACTCGGTATCTAATGTAAGAACGCGTAAGACTCGCCGAAAGTCGCAATTTGAAAAAAAAAACTGATTTTCTCTGAAAGTCATTGATTTGAAATTTGAATTTTACTATTTTTAAGATAATGTCTATCTACGGTATACAAATTATTAGAATCTCTCCACTCCTTCCACTACCTTTCGTACGAACTGCACTTTTTCATAAAACACTTTAATTATTAAGTGTTAATGTTACTAGTCTGAAACTTGCGAGATGTCAATCGCAATAATTAATGAAAAACACTAAGAACGCCTGCTCCTTCTACCACCTCCCATACAAATTGCATAAATTCACTAAATCTAATAAATAAATTTTCTCAAAACCTATTAAATTTTAGATGCTTAAATTTAGTAAAAAGCATTTTGAAAGCAACTCTAGCATGATGTGGAAAAATTAGTTGAATGCCGTTACACCTTTTACCACTCCCCATGCAAGATTTTTTATAATCACAAGAAACACCTAGAGTATCGTCAATCATGCGCACAGTTATGTTTTCAAAATAATATTTGATAAATTAATTATTGTTGGTCATGCACCCATCACTCTCCTACAAATAAAAATAATTCTAAGAAACATTTTTTCAAGCTTTCAAAGCTTTTCCAACTTGTTGACGATAACTCAATATGCACTTATCTCTTGATAGAGGGTAGAGCTCTCCACGATACAGAGCACCAGAGCTCTGAGATCAACATCTCCGCTCGGTCAAGTTAAATTACGCTTAACCTTTAATATGCAAAGTGCATTAAAAAGATTAATTACTCATCATAGAAATAACTCGTATTGTTTATTATATTGTACACAGTACATATAAAGAAACCTCATGGTTTATATTGAGTTGCGGCTGTGTTCTTTGGTGTTTTATCGATTGAAAAGATGTTCGTTTTGCCTACGAGGGGTGGCTCTGAATTTTTATTACCAGGGTGTAGTCTTATTTTCTTTTCGGTATATTTTGCATGGCACCCTCCGCACCGTAATATTGATCGCATAGCATTTTTGACCTCTACCAGAATAATTATAAAGGAACATAGTGAAAAAAGAAACAAAAAATTGGTCAAGTCACAAATCGCGTGTACTTAGGTGTTGTCTACGAAAAAAGTTAAGCGCTAGCAGTGGTGTAGTTGATGTTTGATGGTTATTCTATTTTTTTTTGTATGTACCGAAATGCCATAGTAGATGCTTTTAGCTTTTAATTATATTTTTCTCTATTTTCCCATTATTTAAGTTTACTTACTGATGAATTATTTTATAATTGATTTAATTATTCAGAAATACAGAGTAACTTCTTCATAACAAACTTCCATTAAACGTTATTTCCTATATGCACCGACACATGTTGATTCTAGTTAATCTAATTCAAAGTAATTAGCTTCTTTTCAAGACTATGTGATTTGATTCATAATAAATTTCTTTGAAAAGTTTCAGTACCCTTATTTTTCATTCTCATTGTTTAAATAATCTTCGCTTGAAACAGCACAAAGTTCAAGGAGGCAGTCGTCATAATAACAAAAAGTCATTTATCTCCACAGCAATGATAATAACTCACAAAAAAACGAAAAAAATAGAATATCTTTTTGCTGTTCTACAACTTTTTCATAAATTTTTTTTGATTAAATATTTTTTTAAATGCTCATCGCTTTTTTTGCAGTACCGGTCTCTACGACAATATATATAGCTGACCTTTCGTCACCACTCTCATCCTTTTTATACTCTAGATGAAATCTGAGAGTATTATAAGTTTGCTCTAAAGTTTGTAACGCCAAGAAATAAGGCTCGGGGAAAAAAATGATGAATACAGAAATTAATATTATCACTCAAAAATCTCAAAACCGGATGTCCGTCCGTCTGTCCGTCCGTCCGTCCGTCCGTCCGTCCGTCCGTCCGTCCGTCCGTCCGTCCGTCCGTCCGTCCGTCTGTGCGCGCTCTAGCTTGAGAACGCGTTGAGCTAGATAGTTCAAATTTTGTACACGTCGTTTTTGACAAAAAAGTAAGGTCAAGTTCGTGAACGGGCCAAATCGCTCCACCCCTTCTACCCCCTCCCATACAAAATGACACAATTGCGCAATTTGACAATAAACGGATTTGCACGAAAAGTATAAAAGCTATTGGCCTGAAATTTGGAATATGTTACTATTATGATAATATCAATCTACCGTATAAAAATTATGCGTTTCCTCCCCCTCCTTCTACCACCTCCCATACAAACTGTACTTGTCATGAATTACTCTAAGCCAATTTACTCATTGCGTATACAATTTAGAGAGCTGAAATTGTGCACCAAATATTTATTTAAAATTGTTAGTAAGCCCAAAAAAATTTAGACTATTAGCTTCACCCCTTCTACCCCCTCCCATACAAAATGACACAATTTCGTAATTTGACAATAAACGGATTTACTCGAAAAGTATAAAAGCTATTAGTCTGAATTTTCGGATATGTTATTTTCATAGCAATTTTAATCTACAGTAGAAAAATTATTTGCTTCCTCCCTCTCCTTCCACCCCCTCCCATACAAACTACACTTTTTCATGAAATGCTCTAAGACGATTTTCTCAGAACATATAACATTTATTGAGCTCATATTTTGTAATAAATACTTAATTAGTATTAGCACTAAGATCAGAAAAAAATATTTGATTAGCTTCACTGCTTCTACCCCCTCCCATACAATATGACACAGTTTCACAACTTCACAAAAAATCGATTTTCTTGAAAAGTATAAATGGCACTAGTCTGAAATTTCAGGGATGTCAATTTTACAATATTCCTAGTTATTTCTGAAAAAAATCTCTCTAATCGCCCCACTCTTTCTACCACCTCCCATACAAACTGCACATTTTCACTAAATCTAACTCACTAATTTTTTCAGTTCCCATTCAATTTTTGGAGTAAGCATTTTGTACAAAACATTTTTATAGCTACTTTAGCATGATGGGGAAAAATTAGTTCAATGCTGTCATCCCTTCTAATACTTCCCATGCGAAATTTCTTGGGATCACAAAAAATTCTATTTCATCTAGAGTATCGTAAGATTGCGCTTTACGCGCAATCGTAGCCCTGTTATGTTTTATTGAAGTTTTTTCGAGTTATTGTCGAAATACACAGTAGCTGGTTGATCTATGTTAAATTCATCAAAACTTTTGCAAAGAAGTTTGGGGAAAAATATTAAAGTGCTATTTTCATAAACCATTTTGATTTTATTTTTTATGAGAAACGCTTGCAGTTTTTTTTCTATAATCGAAAAATGAGTCTTTTGGTGCAAAGAAGTGGTTGAAATTTTATTAAATTTTCAACATTTCTGTGGATGATGTTACTTTCGAAAAGGCCAGAAGAACGTTGTTGTCTGTTTTGGAATGGATTAAGTATAATTGGTAATAAAGGGTGTACCAACAAGAGGTGTAGCTAGTGGGTAGCGTGTTGGTCTTATAATGCGAAGGTCGTGAGTTCAAATCCCGCCCGACGCAATTTATAATTCCATCACATTGCCTGCTTAGATTTACCTTGGTCACCTCAGTCTAAATTAAAAATTTGTAAATAGAGGGTTGTGCGAACGGCTAACAACCTTTCCGCAATAAGTAAGGAAAGATGTTAAGGAACCTCTATGTCCGGAGGCCAAGGTCCGGTTTGGGCTGTAGCGCCATTGTAAAAAAAAAACAAGAGGTATAGGGTTGGAAAGGCCTCTTATATGATAGCTTGTCACTTGTCAAATGCTATCTATAAATGCGGGAAATTTATCATGGAATGCTATACAGTGAGAGAAAAAATAGAAATCGTTGAATTTTATCACGAAAATTTGCGTTCAATTGGAGTTATGATACGCAAAATTCGAGCAGTCGAGCATAGGGCCGTAATTTCGAGAAAAGGATGAAGGTCTGCAAGCAGATATTGTACTCCATGCATAATTTCCATGTGTCTACTTTATAGTGCTATACAAATTTCAGAGACATCCAAACGTAATTAATAATTTCATTTTCAAATGGACTTAAAATTCATTGAATTTTTAACGTTTTGCATATTAAGCTGCACTTAAATTCAATGAGTTTTATATATAAATTAAAACGCAATAAAATATTTTTTTTTTTTAATTACACATTTGTCATATGATCTTCTTGCTTCTAAGTATTTGGAAATTATTGAAATAGAGCTTATAAAAAAATTCCACTTGATTGATGTTTTCATTCATTGAAAAATAAACTTGCAATAAACGTACATACTCGTACCTACCTAATGATTAACAAAATTGGTAACCGTGTGAGTGAAATGATTGACGCGTGAAGTCTGTAACATTGAAAATGTTTTTTTTTTCTGGCATACGTTCAATTACAAGTGATTACTATGTAAATATTGTTTCGTATTGTTGATACAGTTTAAGTAGTCTATTCAATTCGGCATTGTACTAAAACATCGCGCGATGTTCTTTTCTCAGGATATTTTATTATTACTATGTGAAGTAATAGAAATTCAAAAAAGTAGGTTTTGCTATAACATTCGTCTGTTGTCGACAAAAACTGCAGCAAAATTGAATAGAAAAGGATGGTTGCAAAGGATCTACATCGACAGATGAAAGTGCCTTAACAATGACTACTTTCCCGATACGTGGAAAATAGCAAAGCTGATTCCCATTCTCTAAAAGTAATTCTTTCTGCGACATCGGAGATTTTCGTCCTAAATCTATGCTCTCTAATGTCGGCAAAATATTAGAGAGAGTGATAGCAATAGAGTTTGCTCTCCTTTACGCAGACAACACAATTATCTATGCACCATTTCCCAAGCCAACACTGGCATTATAAAAAGTAAAACCTGGAGTGTTTCCATTAACCCTGAGAAATCAGTAGCTACGTGCTTCAGAAGCAGTAGTGGGAGAGATTACCGAACTTTGGTTAAAGAGAAACTCTATTTAAATCTTACCAGAAAAATTCGACCAATTCAAACTAATATTAAATACCTGGGAGTTGAATTTAACAATCTTTCTAAAAATCATGCGTAAACCAACTTAAAAAATTCCAGTATTTTGTTTTATACATATGGCAGCACCGATAATCCAATCGAAATCAAAATTTAATTACGAAAAAGTAAATAACTTCTTTTCAATCAATTGATAAGACCTATTACTACCTATTGGTTTCAATTGGCCATCTAAACAGCTATCACCAATAGGAAGGCCTTGAAAGAAAAGCCCTGCCAGAAATTATAAAAATCGGAAAAAAGACGTTATTCCTAATATAGTTAAAATATAATTATTAAGAAATTTCATGATGATAATCTAAATGACTCAACTTCGGATAAATTTTACTTATCGCCTTTCATATTAATAAATATAACAGGATTATGATTGGGCGTAAAGTTGAATTATGTAATACTCTAGATAAAATAGGAAAGAGTTAATTCTACCAGAAATTATGTCATCTCAAATTCTTTCGAATAGTGAATAGTGACTATTGTACGGGAGGTGGTAGAAGCAGAGGGGGGAGGTTTGATGTTCTTATATATGACACCGAATGTGGCGTGCAAAATGTTTTGAGGAGAAATTAAAGTTTGAAGTTTTCATTATTTTTAAAGAAATTGGATATTGGAGCATTTGTATGGGAGATGGCAGAGGATGTGGACGGTTTTAGATAATTTTGGAACTGCTTATCAACATCCTTATAACCATGCTCAAAGTTGATAGCTCTCATATGTTCGATGGAGAAATGTTTTTCATGAATTTAGAATATATATATTCGTATAGGAGGGGGCAGAAGGAGTGGACCGAAGCTGATAATTTTTCTTAGCACTTATTGCAAAATTTTGAGTTTGAACTTTTTCTAATTTTAATGGAAATCGAAATAATGCTTTTATCAAAATAATGCATCTGTACGGGAGGAGGTAGAAGGAGTATACGGATCAGAACAAAATTTTCCGTCGTTAATGATATTTCTATTATTATCTACTTCTACAATGGCACTACAGCCTAAATCGGACCTTGGCTTCCTGACATTCAGATTCCATAACATTTTTCATTACTTATTGTAGAAGGGTTGTTAGCCCTTCGTACAACCCTCTTTCTGCGAATTTTTCATTTTCGTAGATCGAGGTGACCAAGGTATATTCAACCAGGCAATGTGCTGGAATTATATATTGCGTCGACCGGGATTTGAACTTAAGACCTTCGCATTACAAGACCAACACGCTACCTACTAGGCTACACCCTAGCTTTTTTTCTATTGTTATACTTTCCACAAAACTTCAAGTTGATAACTTTGACAGTTTCGAAGAAAAATTATTAAATTGAAATTTCAAAATTTCGTGAAATTTGAATGGGAAGGATTGAAGTAGCAAGGTGAAGGTGATACAATAGTTTTTCCAAAACTAATTGCAATTATACTTACTTACTTACGATGGCGCTACAGCCCAAATGGGACTTTGGCCGCCTGAATACTTTGCCTCCATCCATCTTGGTTCAGTGACCGCGTCCTCCAGTTAGAAAATCTTAGCAGTGATTTGCTGTCTGCGTCAATCGAATCCTCCCAGCGCTTCCGTGGTTTTTCGACCGGTCTTCGTCCGTTGACTTTCTCTCTTCGTGTGCGTTTGGGAATTCTTCTGTTATCCACCCGCTTCACAGCCCATTGTAATTTCTTAAATTTTATGAGGGTTGACACTTCTGGGTTGTCCAAGATTGCATACAATTCTCTATTGTATCGTATTCTCCAGATCGAGTCTTCCCTCACAGTTCTGAGGATTCTTCTGAGGACCTTTCTTTCAAAGGCGTTAAGTAGTTTTTCGGACGCCTGAGTTGAAGTCCACGTTTCGCTGCCATAGCATAGCACAGGTCTTATGATGCTTAAGTTTTGTTTTCATGAGCACATTATTGTTTTTGATTATTGGAAGTTCCGAATAATAAGTCTTGATTGCCATCATTATCCTTCTTTTGATTTCGATGGGTTCGCTTCCATCCTTTGATAGGTTCGCCTCTAGGTATATAAAGTTGTCTACGTTTTCTAGGTTATAGTCTCCTACTGTAATATTTTGATTGGCGTCTTTTTCCTAGTTTGCGTCATAGTTTTTGTTTTGGTTTCATTAATACATAGTCCATCTTCCCTTGCTACCGAGTCAAAGCTTACAAATATCTCCTTAGCACTCTCCAGATATCTTGGAAGGATATCTATATCGTCGGCATATGCTACGAGTTGTATGGAATTGAAGCATAGTTTTCCCTTTATGTCAACGGGAAGTTTCCGAACAACATGTTCGAGTCTCAATTTGAAAATCATTAGTGCGAGGCCGTCACCTTGCTTAAGGCCGTTATCTGTTTTAAAACTTGAAGTCAGATAATTTTCTACTCTGACTGGTGACGAAGACTCGGACATTGTCATTCTTGTAAGCCGAACCAGTTTCGGTTTCATAATTGTATATAGTACGCGCTTGTCTGTCGTATGCTTGCTTGAAGTCAACAAATATCTGGTGCACATCAATATTATATTCCCAGCACTATTCTAGCACCTGTTTAACTGAGAATATCTGGTCCGTGGTCGATCGTCCAGCTCTAAATCCGCTTTGGTATTCAACAATTACTTTGTCGGCATAGCTTACAATAAGATTTTAGCTGCTGGCAAAATCCATCAGTCTCTAGCCGTTGTCGTTACTAATATTATGGAGACTGTGCCTTTCAATTGTCTATATATAAGTTTCTTCATTAAAGAATTTTGTTTTGATGCGGATTGCATACAATCGTTCATTGACGGGTTTGAAGTTGGTAGCTTGGATTTTAAACTTGTTATCGACGATAAACGCAACTCCAATCTCCCGGCTTGTCGATGATTTCCTACTTTGAAAATTGGTGCGATCTAATGTCAGTAATCTCGCTACCTAACAATTAAGTTTCTTGGAGTGCAATTATGTTTATATTGTATTTATGCCTGCTCCAGAAGCGCTCTCACTGCTCCTGCTCTGTACAGAGATCGCACGTTCCAAGATCCGAAGGAATAGTCCATTTTTCGTTTGCGTGGTCTTTGCTATTGAATCAATCCAGTCCGAGGCGGTGCTTAAGGTTTCAAAACAAGTGTGGTTTTTCCGAGGATGAGTTGTTAACATGTCGCACAAACCCCAATTTCGATGACCATATAATAGTGCTAGAATTTTCCTGTTTCATTAGCACTCGCGCCTTCTAGCTCAGTAAGTCAAGTCCAGATGGACAAGACCAGTACCCGGTGGCTACCATGTGGAGGTATGATGAGCACAATTGATGTATATATGATAGTTACAACACTGGGTGTCGCCTTATGACGCCGATCAGATGCCTACCCTATTTATACATAACAACAACAACCACTGCATGTTTATGTTATATCTGGCAATACATTTACGTTGAAGTTAAAGTTATGAGCGTTTAACAAGAAATGACTTTTTGTTTTTTTTTATGTCGAAAAAATTCGAATAAAAAAAAATATTCTGAGTAAATAAAAATAATAGAAACAATAAATGTTTTTTTCGTTATCACTTTTGTCTACACAGACAGAAAAAATAAAGGCATCAATAAAAATATCTATTCCAAAATTTTGAATTTATTCATAATTCAAATTAGTTAATTCCAGTGGCGGCTCCTACTAACAAATATTGATGCTGCTAAAACAAAACTTTTTTCAAATAAAATTTTATGGTATTGATCTGATTGGAAGAAATATCTTCTTTTAAATTAAAATCTGAGAAAGAATTAATTTCTTGAAGTTTTTGTTTCAAAACTAAAAAATAATACGTATGTACATATGTGCATTATTTTATTTCATTTGAACGTTTAAGTGATTTGTCGAAAATAAATATCTGATTTCATCTTTTTTCTAAACTGTTTAGATTAATTTGAAAAAACTCGAAACAAGACCGTAAAAATCCGAAACAACTTAATTTTAAACGAGGAATAAACAAGTCATAGCGTCAACTAAAGGCTGATGCTCAGGATCGTGCTTTATGGAAGAAAACTGTTTAAAATATATTGTGTTAAAAAATAAATATTTCTTCACATTCTTCTCGTACAAATTGCGAAAATTCCACTATTAATTATCTTTTAGCTCAAATTTGATGTTTTATTCGGAATTTTATTTAATCCATATCAATTATACAATATACATAGGTACTTATTTATCGGAAGAATTCACGACATGAATAAATTTCGATCATACGGATAACCTTGCGCATCTTCAATTACGTTCTAAAATTAACATTTATGTTAACTAGAAATGAATGATTTACGATTTAACTCAGCTCAAAGACATCACGCTAATGCGGACAGGCGTTTATCTTCCGTATTGAAATTATGAAACGATTTGAAAAAAAAAAATTGTAATAATAAAAAGTATAATAATGAAATTGATCAAATTATTATAAATCACATCCTGTAATACACACAAAATTATTATCTAAAAAATAAAAACAGACAATAAAAATTTTGTTTGTTGGTTGTTTATATCAAAAAAACACATAATTTAATGGGTAGTTGGCCGTTCGCTGAATTCCGATGGTTCGAACACGAATCAAATCAATTTTTGATTGATAGGTATGTCGCTTCGGAAATTCGTAAAATAATAAATTTTGACTGTTGACCCCATCGAAAGGAGCACTTATTAATTCTTATCACATACGACTGGCAAACTGATCGTTCGTTGCCTTAACGTACATTTATGTATACGGAAAGTTTCCTTGTTTGGTGTGCATCACATTTTCACAGATTGGATTTCTCAATATGACGTTATGGGCTAGATTACTGCAAAAAGTTTTTGTCTTCTTACGATTTTCATTTTGAATTGAATTTCTTAGTAATTTTCGATTTTTTTTTGTTTGTCAAATACCTTGAATATAAGTGTCAGCCACACCTACTTAAGTTGTATACACCTTTCTTATTGCGTTACAAATTTGTTTACATTTACTGTTAAGTTAATTACGAATAGTTACAATATTTTCTTACAAAGTTATCAGTAATATTGTTCAAGGTCATGGCTTAAATCGATAACAATGTTTAATGGACAAACATTAAAATTTCCAAACTTACTCATCCATATTATATGCAATAGATATTTGAAGATTTTTTTTTGATGTTTATTTACAAGAACATATTATAAAAGCTGGAAAATCCAAAAATTTAATATATTTGACCCTTTCTATAATCATTATTAGTCCTAAATGAAATTGGAATGACTGTACTTTCATTGCGGATTCATTTTTTTTAAATTGATCTAAAAATTGATGCTTAATGTAACATCAATAAAAAAATGGACTAAATGCAAATATTTAAATATTTATGTGAACATTCATTGAATTTATCGACAATTTTTCTTAATAAATTGAAAAATTTGCGAACTGAAAAATCTCTTAAAGAAATATACTTCATTATATATAAACTGTGAACTCCGCCATAGACGGTCCCAAGCCCGGTTTGAGAAAGGAGGAGGGAACATGGAGTTAACCTGAATGGCCAGTAACACCAGTGCGTCTCAGGAAATAGGCAAAAATATGACATAGTTGGACTCGCAGCATAGCTGTGAAAACTCCTGCATGTCATATTTAGCTCAAAACTATCACCCTTTTTCTACTAGGGTGTAATAAATAAGTAGGACCGGTCCTCCAGGTCGGGGGTTGGGCGAGGTGCCGACAACGCATCACCGGAAAAAGAACACTGTCCAGAAACCTGAAGAACAGCCTCGGAAAGAATGAACTCAACGGCAACGACCCCGCAAACGAAAAATGGACTACTCTATTGGATCTTGGAATGTTCGATCTTTATTTAGGACACGAGCTCTGAAAGGGTTCCTCGAAGAAATGGCAAAACACAACATCATGTTGATGTCATCCAAGAAACGAAATGGCTCGGTAACGAAATCATGGACATGCGATCACACACAATCTATCCAAGTGGAAAATTGTAGGGAAGCAGAGAGTTTGGAGTCGCTTTTGTCGTTGACAAAAAATTTAAACAGCACGTCAGGAGCTTCATACCAGTAAGTGAAAGATTGTGTGCAATCCGAATAAAAACTAAATTTTTCAACACTTGGTTGATCAACGTTCACGCACCAACTGAAGACAAGGACGTTATAACTAAAGACGAGTTTTATGCCACCCTAGAGACAACCTATGACTCACTGCCCTCGAATGACCTAAAAATTGTCTTAGGGGATTTTAATGCAAAAATCGGAAAGAAGGAGGCTCATTGAGGAACAACAGGAAGGCACAGTCTCCATGACATAACCAACGACAATGGCCAAATTCTTATTGATTTCGCAAGCAGCAAAAAAAACAAAGTAAGTTCTACGTGCTTCCCACATCGCGATATTCACAGACGAACGTGGGCATCACCAGATGGTCACACTTTCAACCAAATAGACCACATTCTAATTGAGAAAACGGCTGCTTCTAGCATACTTGATGTGCAAACTCTTCGCCGTGCGAATTGTGACTCTGATCACTATCTAGTCAGAGCTAAGTATCGATGCCGAATAGCTTGTCGTGGATATTTGAGAACGAGTAGAGCTCGCAAATTCAATGTCGACAAGCTTAACGACGAAACGGTGACGCAGGCTTACATGTTAGCATGTAATAAACACCTGACACCAATATATGAAAATATCCAAAATATGCCAGTGGAGAATGCGTGGATGAAAATACGAGACGGCATCAAATCCTCCGCGGAAGAGGTATTAGGATATCAAGCACGGCGAAAAAATAATGATTGGTTCGACCAAGACTGTCGCGGTGCAATAGATAGAAAGAACGAGGCTTACAAAATTTTTACTGAACGACCAACACGAGCCAAAAAAGAAAGATATGACGAGCTTAGGCGATATGCGAAAAAGACCTGCAGCCGAAAACAAAGGAAGTACCATAATGACAAAATACAAAAAATGGACGACGACGTGAGAAAAAATAAAACGCGGGACGCATACGCAATAGTAAAAGACTTGAAAAAGGGATACAAGCCAAAAGCAGTCTCTGCAAAGACGCAGAGGGCAACATCATCAGCGACACACAAAAAATTAAAAGGAGATGGGCTTCCTACTTTGAACATCTTTTGAATCCCACCCCATTAGCACCGATCACGACAGACAACATTTCAATTGATCCCTCAAATGATGAAGAAGAACCATCATCGACACTACCCACGTTTGCTGAAATCAAAGCATCCCTATGTGACCAAAAACTAAACAAAGCGCCGGGAATTGACGAAATATCAGTTGAACTTCTGAAAAACAGTGGAAATTGTGTCGCTGAAATACTGCACAACGTGATATACAAAGTTTGGACAAAGGAAATCATACCCGAGGATTGGCCTAAAAGCATTATATGTCCAATTTACAAGAAAGGAGACAAACTCTGCTGTGAGAATTACAGAGGAATATCATTGTTGTGTGCGTCCTATAAAATACTGACAAAAGTAATTGGACGTCGTCTTAAGCCCTATACGAATCAAATAATTGGCGAATACCAAGGCGGATTCAGAACCGGACAATCTACAACAGACCAGATATTTTCGGTGAAACAGGTGCTTGAGAAATGCTGGGAATATAACACAGACGTCCACCAAATCTTCGTAGATTTTAATCAAACATACGACAGTATCGACAGAAGCGTACTGTACCAAATCATGCTTGACTTTGGAATTCCTCCAAAACTAGTCCGACTAACAAGACTCACAATGACGAACACTGAATCCCAAGTATGTACAAACCGATTCCACAACCAGCTTTCAAACGGAATGTGGTTTAAAGCAGGGAGATGGTCTAGCCCCCATGCTTTTCAACTTGGCACTAGAGTATGTTGTCCGAAAAATCCCAGTCAACACCAACGGGACACTACTATTCAAGTCCACCTAACTAGTAGCAGAAAGTCGGGTTGCGCATTAACGAAAACAAAACAAAAGTAATGACGCAAACAAGAAGGAGAGCGCGCCTATCAGACAAAACAGAACAATTGCGGAATATAATTTGGAGAGTGAGGACAATTTCATATATCTTGGGGCTTACCTAGTAAAGGACGGTAATGAAACAGACGAAATCAAACGACGGATAATACTTGCAAATAAGACGTATTATTCGGTACTTCCAATAATGAAATCCAAGAAAGTGCACAGGAACAATAAGCTGCGGATATATAAAACTATTATTCGACCTCTGCTCTGTTATGGCAGCGAGACGTGGGCATTAACGCGAACTTCCGAAAAAGCAGTTAACGCATTTGAAAGAAAGGTCCTCCGAAGAATTTTGGGATCTGTGAAGGAAGGAACGGAATGGCGGAAAAGATACAATCATGAGTTGTATCAACTCTACGACGAGCCAGAAGCTTCAACATTCATCAAGCTATGTAAACTGCAGTGGGCTGGCCATGTAGAGCGAATGGAAGACAGAAGAATCCCCAAACGTACTCTGAAAGGCAAAGCGAGTGGTAACCGGCCAGTAGGTAAGCCACGCAAGCGATGGGAAGACTCGGTTGATGAAGATAGCAAAGCCATCTTAAAAATTAGCAGCTGGAGGACGCGGTCTTTGGATCGAGACGATTGGAGGCGACGACTTCAGGAGGCCTAGGCCCGATTTGGGCTGTCGCGCCATTGATGATGATGATGATATAAAACTGTGACAAAAACAACTTCTTAAATAAAATTGAACGCTAATTTCAGAATACGGTTCTTCTCGTCTTTGAAACTTCCAAGTCATTTTGCTCACTCGATTTAATGAAACCTCTGTTCATCGTACTGAAATAAAACTAATTTAATCCTTACGATACCGGTATTTTAGTGTTTCCAGAATGTAAATGGCTTCAGCTAGAATCAATTGTTACTATTAAGGTACTATAAAAATGGCTTTATCTAGTGTCTACGCATGATCCCCAGATCACCCTGTTCTATGAAGAAAGTATAAAGCATCTACAACCAGTTCTGCTTGCCCTAAAAGTGACAAATGGACAATCATTGGATCGTAGGCCTATGATCCTCTGATCTTAAAATCTAACGAAAAACGGATACAGCGCTTCGGACAAGGGCGGACTCTACGGTAACGACTTTTGTTTTCAAAAACGGACAATGTGATTGGCTTCTGTAACGCATGAACATTGACTGACAGTGGAAGGGCTGGGGCCACTCGGTCCACAGACCGTCAATTAGTGATCGACCGTGAAATGGAGAACTAAAGACCATGTCCTCGCGATAAATAAAGGCGGATGCTCTGGATCGCGTCTTATGGAAGAGAACTGTTTCTGTCTTATGGTCTTAACAATTATTAATATTCATCATGTCAATTTAATGATTTATTATACTATTATCTTAACAGAATTTTTTCGCTTAGTCAAAAAAAAAAAAAAGTTCACATGTACATGATTATCTCTTGTAAATTCGGTTTTCCTGACAATATTATTAATTTCTTTTGTATAAAAAAGTGCATTCGATTATGAACAAAATTTCGATTCCGGTCGTCTAATTCGTGTTATTCCATTTTGGAAAACAGCAAAATCGTCGGCAACATTCATTTTAAGCGTCATAAGTTTCTCCGCAGCAAGAGGATGCCAGGCTCCAAATGTACACGCTGAATTGATCTAAAATAAAAACTAATTAATTTGCGGCTGATCTACTATTTAATAAATGATTGAAATAAATTCTTGGAAAATATATAAAATATGGTATGAGCAATTCTGATCTCATCGAAACTCTAAATCCCATCACGTCTTACTTTTATTTTTTAAATCTTACAGCATAACATATTAACTAGAATCAACTTTAAGTGTTGCATAGTTTCTTGATTTATGCGAAAATTACAATGTCAGAATAGCAATAACTTCTCATAACTTAGCATCTATTCGAATACTCGGTACCTCATTTAATTAAAACCAAACTTTTTTAATTACATAGTTTTTTTGCAACATTTTCCTGTATCGTCAGTTTCCGCTATATAAATATGACAAAATCAAAGAGTCAAAAATTCACCTGTAGTTGACTGTCAGAACGTTAGCAGAGTCATTCAATGGAAAGTTGCTTCATTAATGTGGTATGAAATTTTATGTATTATAAACTTTTTAAATATTTTCTTTTAATAATATTAAAATTATTTAAAAAAAAATTAAACATAAAATTAGTGCGGTCTAGATGAGATAAACATCTGTGATGAGAATTACGCATTTCGATTACGAAGAATATGAGATTTGATAGATGACTCAGAGGATTCCAAAAAAAAAATTAAGATATTCTGCAGATTGAGGAGAAATTCATTAAATTTGACCTAATCTTTAATGAAAGAGACTTTAAATTTTAAAATAGAAATAACTGAAGTGAATTTTCCATATTTTTTATGGGTACTAAGTGAGATACGTTCAAGTACATTTTTCCATACATGGTAGATAAGTACGAAATGGGTATCTACAATGAATGGATATGTGAATATTATATTTATTGTTTTCTTCAAACCAATGAAGAATGATTCAGTATTCTTTGTTAACTTGCGATTTTACTGACCCTATCGAGAATCCTCCCACAATACAATATGTCAGCCAATGTAAATATTTTACTTTTGAATCACTTTCTGTCGTTAATTTGCCGCGAAATTTATGGGGATTTCCTGTTCTGATATCGGCGATTCAAAATTATTAAATAAATAGCTATAGATAAAATTATGTTGCAGATAGATGTAGCACACAATTCTCTGTTTGGATATTTTAAATAGATGATCAGTTTAGAAAAATGGAAGGAATAAATCGTTTTTTGGGAACCATATCTGCGCTGTGGCACTATATTATTAGAAATAAAAATTTAATTTATCTTACGTTTTTTTTTTAGTTTTATAGGCCAAGTAAATTCTATGAAATTCGGAGTAGTTCATATTCATGAAAACATACATTTGTATGGGAGGGTGTAAAAGTGTTGAAAAATTCATAAAATTTGTAATGCAATTTTATTTCTTTTCTTCTGAAAGGAGTCTGTACAAAATATCAAATTCGTAGTTTTTAATTTGCTGGTTATTAGTTGATTTAAATTCAAATTGTTGATGACTTTAAAATAGTCGAAAAAAAATTATGTTGTATGAAAGTTTTGGAGGTATTCGACCAGTTTAAACTTTTATGCTTTTTTTAAAGTTTGTGGTTTAAAATTTTAATTAAAAATATTGAGGTTTTTTTTTCAATTCACATAGAAAACCTTGTTAGGGTTAGGGATCCTTTTTATTAGTTCTTTAATTAATTACTTTATTATTTTAATAATAATAAAGTATTGTGATCGACTTGGAAAAAAAAAATTTGCTAACCTGAAATTTTGTTTTTTCGCGTTTCATGACTAAATTAGCCGAAAAATGCAAAAAAAAAATCCGTCTGTCTGTACGCCGTCCGCCGTACGCCGACGTGTACGCTCAGCGCACATTAACTCCCAAACCCTTCAAGATAGAAAGTTCATTTTTGGAGGGATTGTAGGTAGTTGCGGATCTCAGGCGGATACTCATTTTGGTGGGTGTACGGGTTCAGGGGGAGGCGGGAGGAGCGCTTAAGCCAAAAAATACGAAATCAAATATCTCAACCATGGTAACAGCTAGGAAGCTAAAACTCAACACACATATAGAGGGGTTCGTGGGACAACTTTTAAAAATAATTTAATTTTTTTATCCATTGGTGTCCGAAAAGGGGGGGCTAAAAACAAATTGTCGGCCGAATTGTTTTTTCAAATGATTATATCTTCGAAATTACTTATCGTAAAAAATTCATATTTTGGGACCGTCAGTGTGGCATATAGTTCCTTCGGAATCAGCTTGAGAGTGGTTAGTTATTGTAAGGGGGAGGGTCAGGGGGGTGCAAAGAAAAACACTTAAAAATGAATATCTCAACTATCTCTTAAGTTATGTAATTGAAACTTAAAACTTATATTAAGCTATACTAGGAAAATACAAAAAAATATAACATGTTGAAATAATAGTAGTGGGCGAAATGGAGCATTTGAAAAATGGCGCACTTTTCAAAATTACGAATTCTTATATCTCAAAAAAGGGTACAGATATCAAATCAACAATTTGTCAGATTGTAGAACTACATAATGTTTAATTTTGGTAAAAATTTTAAGTTGGGAGGTGAAAGGGGAGGGAGGTGATATTCAAAAATGTCAAAAATTTTGAGTGATTTTTTTAGGACTCTGTTGAAAGATACAAAGTTTAAATTTTGCATGTGAATACGTCTATTTGATGTACATAGAAAAATAATAATAACTTGATCCATAATTGTTATAAACCGACCCCCGGTCTAACGTGCACAAGGTGTTTCATGTGCATTGAAAAAAACACATAAGCTGAAAATTTTTGAGTGAAATTTTAAGGTAGAAACTTGAAAATTTGCAAAATGCATTTAAAATACATCCCTAAATATACGAAATATTAACTGGTCGAAAACCTTTAAGACTTCTACCCCCTCCCATACAAAATTATTTTTTCAACCATTTTTAAAAAATCAATTATCACCTAACTTTTAAAAGCTATCAATTTGCAATTTTGCACAAAAACTTACAAAAATAAGTGAAATGAAATTATGTTAAAAGTTTTTAAATCGCGCTTGCCCTTCTAGCCTCTCCCATACAAAAGTATGATTTCGACCAATTTCATTAAATCAACTAATAATCAACAAATTAAAAGCTACGAACTTGAAATTTCGTACGAGTATCTTACAATAGAAAAGAAAGAAAATTGCATCACAAGTCTTACGATCCCCCTCCCTCCTCTACCCCCTATATACAAAATTTTTTTTCGAGCATTTTTAAGAAATAAGTTGTCAGCTAACTCTTAAAAGCTATCAATTTCAAATTTTGCAGAAAAAAATAATTCAAATAAAGTTGCTTTAAAAGTTTTGAAATCGCGCTTGCCCTTCTACCCCCTCCCATACAAAACCATGATTTCGACCAATTTCATTAAATCAACTAATAACCAACAAACTAGAAGTTACGAACTTGAAATTTTATACAAGCACCTCACAAGAGAAGCAAAATAAACTACATCTCAATTTTTACGATTCGCCTACCTTCTCTACCCCCTCCCATACAAATGTTCGGTTTCGTGAATGTAAAATACACCGAATTTTATGAAAATTCTATTCAACTTCGTCTATGATACACATTCTATACAGAGAATATTGGACGTGATTCAAGCAATTAATTAAAAAGCTATTAAATCCACCCACCCTTACTAGTACCCCTCCTCCTCCCCTCATAAAAACCCAAACTTGCAGAAACGAATGAAATATTGTTAAATTGACAACAGCCCTGCCCATGAACTCCCTTTCACTTAGCCTTCCCTAACTACTCTAACCTGCATATTGACTTTCCACTCATCCGCAACTTGTCCCAATAATAATAAAGTTTCGCCCGACTTGTTTGCAGTTTATTTTTTTGTTAAATTTAATATATTTTATTTATGAAAAAATGCTAATATATTCAGTACATTTAGGCTACCGACACACGATGCGAGTTAATATATATTAGCTTCCTATTTTGATATAAGTAGGCCGAATTATGTATAGGATAATGACACTAGTAATATCGAAAAGAGAGATAATATATATTAACTCGCATCGTGTGTCGGTAGCCTAAGGCACATGTAGATCTCCTATTTCAGAATCGATAATTTTAGCTGGAATTTTATGATAACTAGGTGGTTGTATGTTATTACGGATATTTTTTTTAAGATAGAGGTTTAAAATTTAAATTTATTTCAGTAAAAATTATAATGGTTGGGGGAAATAGTAAGATTTTTTTTGTTTGATGTGATGGACACCTACCTTTCATTCCATATGAGTTTCGCAAGAAGAGATTTTAGAGAAAAACATAACAGGACTACGATTGGGCGTAAAGCCTAATCGTGTGATACTCTAGATGAAAGTGAAATTTTATTTATTTTAAAAAATTTTGTAGAAGAACTGGTAGAGGGGGTAACGACATTGAACTAATTTTTTTACATCACGCTAAGGTTGCTATCAAAATGTTTTATACAAAATTTAGGATTCAAAAATTTAATAGGTACTGAGAAAATTAGTGTATTGGATTTAGTGAAATTGTGCAGGTGGTAGAAGGAGTGTAAAGATATTAATACTTTTGTTAGAAATAACTGTAAACATCATTTAATTGACATACTTTAAATTGCAGATTGGAATCATTCATACTTTTCAGGAAAATCGACTTTTTGTAAAGTTGTTGAATTGTGTCAAATTGTATGGGAGGGGATAAAAGGAGTAGCTTTACTCGCCTAATTTTTTTTGGTCGTACTAATAATTCTAAATAAATATTTAGTGCATAATTTCAACTCGATAGATTTCATACGTACTGAGTAAACTAATTTATAGTATTTCATAAAAAAATGCAGTTTGGATGGGAGGTGGTGGAAGGAAGGGGAGGACCCAAATAATTTTTATACAGCAGATTGAAATTATTATAAAAGTAATATATTCCAAATTTCAGATTAATAGTTATTATGTTTTTTGAAAAAATCCGTTAATGGTCGAATTGTGAAGTTGTGTCATTTTGTATGGGAGGGGGTAGAAGGGGTAAAACTAACCGTCTATTTTTTTTGGTCTTACTAAAAATTCTAAATTAATATTTAGTGCACAATTTCAAATCGATAAATTGTATACGCACTGAGTAAATTGGTTTAGAGCATTTCATGAAAAAGTGTAGTTTGTAAGGGCGGTCGTGGAAGAAGGTGGAGAACACAAATAATTCTTATACAGTAGAATGGAATCTTCATATAAGTATTATATTCCAAATTTTAGATCAATAGCATTTATACTTTTCGAGAAAAGCCGTTTCATGACAAATTGCGTAATTGTGTCTTTTGTATGGGAGGGGGTAGAAGGGCAAAGCGATTTGGTCCATTCACGAACTTGTCCTTACTTTTTTGTCAAAAACGACGTTTTCAAAATTTGAACTTTCTAGATCTACGCGTTCTCAAGTTATAGAGGACATAGACTGACGGACGGACAGACAGACAGACAGGCGGACGGACGGATATCCAGTTTTGAGATTTTTGAGTAATTATATGAAATTCTGTATCATTAATTTTTTTTCCGAGCCTTATTTCTTGGCGTTACAAACTTTGTGGCAATCCTATAATACCATCAGATTTCATCTAGAGTATAAAAATACTTCTATTCTTTTTAATAATTAATATTTGAAAAACATAACAGGACTACGATTGGGCGTAAAGCCCAATTGTGCGATACTCTAGATGAAGGAGAAATTATTTAATTTTAGGAAATTGTAGGGGAAGTGGTAGGGGGAGTGACGATATTGAACTAATTTTTTCACATCACGCTAGAGTTGTATGGGAGTTGGTAAAAGGAGGAGAACTTTCTTAATGACTTTTTCAAAAATATCATGTTTATACATCATGCTTTTGATATGTTTATACTCTAGATGGAATCTGAGAGTATTATAAGTTTGCTCTAAGGTTTGTAACGCCAAGAAATAAGGCTCGGAGAAAAAAATGAATGATGCAGAAGTTAATGTTACCACTCAAAAATCTCAAAATCGGATGTCCGTCTGTCCGTCTGTCCGTCCGTCTGTCCGTCTGTCCGTCTGTCCGTCCGTCTGTCCGTCTGTCCGTCTGTCCGTCTGTCCGTCTGCCCGTCTGTCCGTCTGTCCGTCCGCCTGTTCGCTCTCTAGCTTGAGAACGCGTTGAGCTAGGTTGTTCAAATTTTGTACACGTTGTTTTTGACAAAAAAGTAAGGTCAAGTTTGTGAACGGGCCAAATCGCTCCACCCCTTCTACCCCCTCCCATACAAAATGACACAATTGCGCAATTTGACAATACACGGATTTGCTCGAAAACTATAAAAGCTATTGGCCTCAAATTTGGAATATATTACATTTATGGCAATAAAAATCTACCGTATAAAAATTATGCGTGTCCTCCCTCTCCTTCTACCACCTCCCATACAAACTGTACTTGTCATGAATTTCTCTAAGCCAATTTACTCAGTGCATATAAAATTTAGCTGGCTGAAATTGTGCGTCAAATATTTATTTAAAATTGTTAGTGGGGCAAAAAAAAATTAGACGATTAGCTTTACCCCTTCTACCCCCTCCCATACAAAATGACACAATTTCGCAATTCGACAATAAATGGATTTGCTCGAAAAGTATAAAAGCTATTAGTCTGAATTTCGGGATACCTTACTTCCATAATGATTTCAATCTACAGTATAAGAATTATTTGCGTCCTCCCTCTCCTTCCACCACCTCCCATACAAAGTACACTTTTTCCTGAAATGCTCAAAGCCGATTTTCTCAGAACGTATAACGTTTATCGAGCTCACATTTTATAATAACTACTTATTTAGCATTATCACTAAGATCAGAAAAAATTATTTGACTACCTTCACTGCTTCTACCCCCTCCTATACAATATGACACAGTTTCACAACTTCATAAAAAACCTATTTTCTTGAAAAGTATGAATGTCACTAGTCTAAAATTTAAGATATGTCAATTTTATGATATTCTTAGTTATTTCTGAAAAAATCACTAAGATCCTTTCACCGTTTCTACCACCTCCCATACAAACTGCACATTTTCACTAAATCTAACTCACTAATTTTCTCAGCTCCTATTCAATTTTTGGAGTAAGCATTTAGTATAAAACATTTTTATAGCTACTTTAGCATGATGGGGAAAAATTAGTTCAATGCTATCACCCCTTCTAACACTCCCCATACAAAATTTCTTGGGATCATAAACAATTCTATTTCATCTAGAGTATCTAAAGATTGCGTTTTACGCGCAATCGTAGCCCTGTTATGTTTTAAATTGCAGATCAGTAGCATACATACTTTTCAGGAAAATCAACTTTTTGCAAAGTTATGAAATTGTGTCAGATTGTATGGGAGGAAGTGAAGCTAATCGTCTAATCTTTATTTTATCTTACTAAAAATTCTAAATAAATATTTAGTGCACAATTTCAGCTCGATAAAGTTTATATGTACTGAGTAAATTGGTTTAGAGTATTTCATGAAAAAATGCTGTTTGTATGGGATGTGGTGGAAGGAAGGGGAGGACTCAAATAATTTTCATACAGTGAATTGAAATCATCACAAAATAATATATTCACATTTTCAGATCAATAGCTTTAGTGCTTTTCGAGCAAGTCCGTTTATTTTCGAATTGCGAAAATGTGTCATTTTGTATGGGAGGAGGTAGAAGGGGTAAAGCTAATCGTCTAACTTTATTAAATATTTAGTGCGGAATTTCAGCTCGATAAACTTTATACGCATTGAGTAAATTGGTTTAGGGAATTTCATGAAAAATTGCAGTTTATTTGGAAGGTGGTGAAGGACACAAATGATTTTTATACAGTAGATTGAAGTTATCCTATAAGTAATATGTTCCGAATCTCAGATCAATAGCATTTATACCATTCAAATCCGTCTATTGACAAATTGAGAAATTGTGTTGTTTCGTGTGGCAGGGGGTAGAAGGGGTGTAGTGATTTGGCGCGTTCACGAACTTGAACTTACTTTTATGTCAAAAATGACGTGTTCGAAATTAGAACTTTCTAGCTCTCCGCGTTTTCAAGCTAGAGAGCGCACAGTAGGACGGACTGGCATCCGGTTTTGAGATTTTTGAGCGACAACAAATATTTCTGTACCCTTGGTGCTTCGTTATTTCTTGGCGTTATAAGCTTTAGAGCAAACTTATAATACTCTCAGATTGCATCGAGAGTATAATCACATATTGTTTAAGTATTTAATTTAAATAATCCATACATATAAATATAATTGTAGTGTCTGTCTGTTATTTGCTTATAAATGGGTATAAGTTAGTTTTTTGAGTTATTTTAGCAATAACTTTTATGCTTAGTTATTGCTACACATTTTTGAAATTTTTGTCTGTCTATCTGTCTGTCCTGCCGCTTTTCACGCACAAACGGCTGAACCGATTGTAATGAAACTTGCACAGTTTGCTAGGTGTCCATCGGAATGAAATCTGCTTTTGGTTTCATTTCACTCCCTTCACTCCTTCTACCCCTCCCATACAAAGTGACTCATTTTCCAAATATATATTAATTAAATTTTCTTGGAAACTATAAAAGCTATTAATTTGAAATTTGGAATATGTTATTTCTATTATAAATGCAGTCTTTTGGTATATAAATTGTTTGAGTTTCCTCACTCCTTTCACCACCTCCCATACAAACTACACTTTTTCATGAATCACTTTACACCAAATTTCTCAGTACGTGTAACTTTCATCGAGCTAAAATGTTGTGTCAAATCCTTAATTAACATTATTATTAATATCGGGAAAAAATTAACTGATTAGCTTCACTCCTTCTACCCCCTCCCATACAATGTGACACAGTTCCACGACTTCACAAGAATTTGATTTTCTTGAAAAGTCTCAATGTTACTGATCTAAAATTTAGAATATATCAATTGCATGATGATTAGTTGTTTTTCAAAAATTCACCAAAAACCCCCTTCTCTTCCACCACCTCCTATATAAACCGCACTTTTTCATGAAATACTCTAAACGAATTTTCTCAGTACATTTAAATTTCATCGAAGTAAAAATTTGAACTTAATCCTTAATTAGCATAATTATTAATATCGGAAAAAATTAACCGAGTAACTTTACTCCTTCTACCCCCGCCTATACAATGAGACACATTCCACGACTATATAACAATTCGATTTTCTTGTAAAGCATTAATGATACAGATCTGAAATTTAAAATATATCAAATTTAAAATATATCAATAGTTATTGTTGTTTCTCGAAAAATCACCAGAAACCCTCCACTCTTTCTACCACCTCCCATACAAATTGCACAATTTCATTAAATTCAATGCACTAAGTTTCTCAGTACCTACTCAATTTTTGAAGCTTAAATTTGGTACAAAAAATTTTTATAGCTACTCTAGCATGATGTGAAACAAATTAGTTCAGTGCTATCATCCCTTCTACCAGTCCCCATACAAAATTTCTTAACACCGCAAAAATTTCGATTTCATCTATACATAGTATCGTATGATTGGGCTTTACGCACAATCGTAGTCCTGTTATGTATATAAGCTTAATGTTATTTTATTTGTTTTTTTTTTTAAATAACACCAGCTACAATTATTCACATGTCCTTAACGCTCTTCAACACGTATATGATCTCGAATCACGGGTTTGATTTGATCACGAGCCTATCCCATAAAAATGGGAGCATCATGCTTTCATTCTTAATAATTTATGGTTGTGATTCCAACAATATACAAATCATTTTCTGCAAAGAGCCATTAAAGTAAGCAGATTATATATCCCACATAATGTATTACTAACTACACTCTCAAAAATTGCTTATTATTGCTATTTTTACGCGGACGAAGTCGCGGGCGTTTGCTAGTTTATAATAATGTTTAATAACTTTATTTTCTGTTTATAGATCTTTACTAATAAAACCCAATTTCGAATATTTTTTTTTAATGGAACTATAATATAATATTTTTTTTTATGAATACAATATTATGCTATTTTATTTTAATTCAAATAGCACTACTCCCTCTTGTAAGGTTGTAACCTTGAGTTAGGGGTGAGGGGTCAATTGAACCTTCCAGATTTCATATAAATATAATAAGTAATAATATCAATGTAAATAAACAATATGATGATGCAATGGCGCTACAGCCCATATCGAGCCTTGGCCTCCCGCAATAGCTAACGGTTAAAATATAAAACATAACTAGTGTATAATGGTAATTTTCAATACTTATTAATCGAAGGTAATAATAATTAATTGCGAAATATAATTTACAACGCGTTTTATACAGAATATTATAATTTTCATAAATGCTTAGCATTTCGACTTCTGTTAATTTCATTTAACAATTCATCAAATAATTTGATTCGATTCCCTTATACGAGGGGAGATCAAAAATTTCGCGGAATGACAGGGACGGGGGGTAATATTAAACTTTTTTTTATTTTTCCTTTTAAGTCTAATACATTTACCATATCTCCCACAAAGTTTATTGATTCTTTCTAAAAAAATGTTTGAACAAGGTCTTCAAATTAGGCTGAAATTGCCGACTTCACATCTTCATCTTTGGTAAATTTTCTTCGCCTAAGTTCTTTCTGCAGTTTTGGGAATAAATAGTAATCAGAAGGGGTCAGAACTGGACTATAAGGGTAGTGGTTCAATACTACGTAGCCGCATTTTTATAGGGCAGCCATTGCAACGTGGCTCTTGAAAGCAGGTTTGTTGTCGTGCAAAAGCAGCATACGTCGAGTCCACTTTCCTCTTCTATTTTCTTTGATGGCATCCTTTAATTTTTGTAGCAAGTTGGTATATTATCCCCCTATGATACGCTGTCCTTTTTCTATAGTTGGTCATCAAAACCCCCTTTAACCCCCAACAAATAGTGGCCATGATTTTTGGGTGGGTTATGATACCTTGAATTTCATGGAGATGAAGCGCCTTTACCAGCCACTATATTGACAACTGCTTTATCTATCAATATCTATCACTATTAGGATTCCTTAATGCAAGGAATTGCCATAAAATCGATTCCAAATATAAAAGATGGAAATCATTTTATCCTTTGGCTCATCATTTAGTGAAGGGACAAAACAAACGGCAATATCCCTAAACCAACACATAAATAGAGTACAGTAAATATACAAAAACTAACATAAATTAGTGTCAACTAGCGTTAAGTCTGCGTCTTAAACATACTTTATCTATAGAGAAGTCAAATACATCAATATTCTCGTTAACTTCTCTTGCAAGACGCGAGATCGGTTCACTCATACCATAGTTAGTCCGGTGAAAGCAAATCTGCAACAATCTAGGATGCCTCGGTAAAAATTGACCAACAGCAAATTGTATCAAACCGAAAAGTGAGGAGGAATCAACCACCCCAGTGAGAAGTTGATGAGCAAAAACTACGTCAGCTTCACGTCGTCTCGAGAGTGATGACATATTTAGCAATTGAAGCCGGTCAATGTAAGGAGGAAGACGAACTCCGTCATTCCAGTTAAGGTGATATAATGCTATTCTCACAAATTTGCGCTGAATAGATTCAATTCTACCAATATGCACATCATAATAGGGAGACCAAACTTGAGAAGCATACTCAAGATGAGATCTGACAAAGGTGTTATACAGACTCAACCTAACAAAGGAATTGTTAAATTCCTTGGATAAGCGAGTGGTAAAACCCAGCATAGAATTACCCTTTTGCACAATCTTATTTATATGCAAGCCAAAATCAATCTTTTGGTCAAATGTAACGCCTAAGTCAATAACTGAATTAACACGATCTAAAATACAGTCATTGAGACTGTAAGTTACTACAAATGGTAAGAATTTCCGAGTAAATGACATTACATGACATTTATCCAAATTCAATCGAAGGCCATTATTGCGACACCAGTTACTAAAATTTAACAAATCCTCCTGAAGAAGATTATCTGAGTTAGAACTAATAGACCTAAAGATTTTAATGTTATCAGCATAGATGAGTACTTCCGAATATTTAAAAACAGAGGCTACATCGTTAATGGCCAGGATAAATAGAAGTGGTCCCAAATGACTTCCTTGGGGGACCCCAGAAAGCGCAGTAAATGGCTTAGACGTACAATCACGAAAGAAAACCTGGTAGGTTCTATCAAATAGATAAGACTTAATCCAATTTATAAACCATGTCGGAAAACCCAACAATCTTAGTTTTAACAAAATTATTGACTCAAATAGTTTAGGAATAGCCGACAGTTTAGCTATTAGCCGATAATTTTCAACGGCAGATTTTGCACCGCTTTTATGAGTAGGTATGATGAAGGCCAACTTCCACACATAAGGAAAAATCCCCGTTATTAGGGATCTTTGAAAGAGGTGAGAGAGTGGTTCAGCAAGAGAGAGACAACAACACTTAAGGACAACAGCAGGAACACCATCTAGGCCAGCACTTCTTTAAGGCGGGAGATGTGATTGACTATATCATTATAGAAAATTGGTAAATCAGACAAAGTAGTCGAAGTAGTTTCTCTAAAGTCATCAAAATACGCCATATCAGGGGAAAAGCTACTACTAGTAAAAGATCCACTGAAGAATGTTGCGAAAAAATTACAAATAGTAACTTGATCATTACTATCGTTGCCCAGGAATTGAAAAGAAGCTGGATAACCATCTGATTTACGCTTACAATTAACAAATTTCCAAAACTTCGGGGGATCTCTAATAATATCCGACTGCATTTTAATTAAATACTCAGAATATAAGCGAGTAGATAAATCCTTAAAAAGGTCATAATATTCCTCATACAGACAAAAATCAGTATAATTCTTCGTCCTAGTATACCTCTTCCAGGCAGCATTACGAGCATTGCGAATTACACGCAACTCGCTAGTATACCAAGGGTACGACGATGAGATGTTCCTGCGATAGGTAAAAGGAACTGTAGCAACAAAAAATTGATACAGAACATAATAAAGCTCAACTACAGCACCTTCAAAATCAGGATTGACAAGAATTTCATTAAAGTTGAAGTTAGATATAAGGTAGTTCAACCCAGAAAAATCTGATTTATTAAAATCAAAAGAAAGCTCCTTCTCACTAGGGTTAACAATATGCTCCTCGTCAACCATAACAAAAATACTAATAGGAGGGTGCAAGACATCAATGGCAGTAATTGAAGTTAAGCTCTCATCCACGGAACATGCACAGTAGTCAGAATAAAAAAATAGATCAAGCTGTCTTCCATAGGAATTCCGAACAAGGCTAAGTTGATGGAGACCAAGTGCAGTTATACTATATACAAAGAAACATTCAAGCGAGGACGAAGAATCAGAAACTAAGAGAGTAGAATCATCGTCAGAGAGAGACCAAGAAAGACTTGGAATATTAAAATCACCCAGTAAAATGAGTTCGTCAGAGATATTCATACTATTATGAACAAAAGTAATACAGTCAACTGTTCTTTCGTATAAAATACAAGGACTCGACGGAGGAATATATGTCAAAAAGACATAAATGTCCTTATTATTAAACACGAGTTTAACACACAAGATCTCCAGACCGTGAGGGTTCGGGACAGGAACAACTACACAATTAATGCAGCTTCGGACTGCTAATAATACTCCACCACCCTTCAATCTCAGATCGGAAACATAGCGATCCCTACGAAAGACTTCAAAGTCTGAACTAAAAAGTTCACAGTCAGAGAAACTACAATTTAGCTCCGTTTCAGTTAGTGCAATAACATCATAGGAAGAATTCTGAGACGAGGCAAATAACGCCTGGGTTTTGGTGCGCAGTCCATTTACGTTTTGATAGTAAAGGAACATTTGTCTAAGTTTTTTGGACCAGAACCAGGAGCATTATTACGACGAGATATAAATTCTTTAAGAAATACTCCAGAAGGCCACGAATCAATATTTAACAACTGATTGAAAAGATCAGTATTAGTCAAAACAATTTTAAAGGAGGCAATGGAATTTACTAATTTTATCACATTTAACTGCTGATCCTGTTGAAATAAATTTTTTTGAAAGCAAATAGCTTATGACATTCAGTTCAGGTTCATAATGATGAGCCCAAGTTTTGTCTCCAGTAACAATCGAGGTCAACATTTCATCTCTGTTCTCGCTACAGAGATCCAAAAGTCGCGTGGAAACTCGACGCGCTGCTTTTTCTGAATCGCCGAGAGCATTCTCGGTACCCATCTTGCGCTGACCTTAGGCATGCTGAAATAATCGCGGACGATATTCAAAATGGTTATATTTGATGCTCCAACCATTTTTGCGATTAGTTTCGTCTTTAAACGAGCATCTGCGAGAACAAGTTTCTTCACTTTTTCGACGAGTTTTGAGGAAGTGGCCTCAATCGACCGTCTCGAGTATTTATCATCTTCAAATGACTTTCTGCCTTGCCTGAATAAACTATGCCACTTATAAATCATTGTTTTTCCAGTGCATGAGTCTCCGTAAACAGATATTTCTTCCAAAAAGATTTGTGGCGTTTTTCCTTGCTTGGTAACGAGCTTCATAACAGCACGAAACTAAATTTGATCCATAGTTAGCGTTTTCTTTCCGATATACTTGTTGGTTTGGCAATAACTAAAATGTTAATGATTCGATTTGACAGAAATTTTGTATTTATACCTGCATTGAATGTTAGAGTACCTCCAGGTAAAAATATTATCCCCTCCATTGTCCATCCCCTTCATTCCGCGAAATTTTTTACCTTTCCTAGTAAGTATAATGTTTTTGGTTTTTCTGGTCGCTCGTAATGGAAATAAACTGCCAACAAGTCGGGCGAAACTTTATTATTCTTGGGACAAGTTGCGGATGAGTGGAAAGTCAATATGCAGGTTACAATGGTTAGGGAAGGCTAAGTGAAAGGGAGTTCTTGGGCAGGGCTGTTGTTAATTTAACAATATTTCATTCGTTTCTGCAAGTTTCGGTTTTATGAGGGGAGGAGGAGGGGTAATAGTAAGGATGGGTGGATGTTAATAGCTTTTTAATTAATTCCTTGAATCAGGTCCAATATTCTCTATATAGAATATGTTTCATAGACGAAGTTGCATAGAATTTTCATAAAATTCGGTGTATTTTACCTTCACGAAATCGAACATTTGTATGAGAGGGGGTACAGAAGGTAGGGGAATCGTAAAATTTGATATGTAGTTTTATTTCGCTTCTCTTGTAAGGTGCTTGTATAAAATTTCAAGTTCGTAGCTTTTAGTTTGTTGGTTATTAGTTGATTTAATGAAATTGGTCGAAATCATAGTTTTGTATGGAAGGGGGTAGAAGGGCAAGCGCGATTTCAAAACTTTGAAAACAACTTCATTTGAATTATTTTTATAAGTTTTCATTCAAAATTTAAAATTGATAGCTTTTAAGAGTTAGCTGATAACAGATTTCTTAAAAATGCTCGAAAAAATAATTTTGTATGGGAGGGGGTAGAGTAGATAAGGCGTAAAACTTGTGATGCAATTTTCTTTGTTTTTTGTTGTAAGGTGCTCGTACAAAATTTCAAGTTCGTTGCTTTTAATTTGTTGGTTATAAGTTGATTTAATGAAATTGATCGAAATCATACTTACATATGTATGGGAGGGGGTAGAAGGGCAAACGCGATTTTTTGTAAGTTTCTGTGCAAAATTTCAAATTGATAGCTTTTAATAGTTAGGTGATAATTAATTTTTTAAAAATGGTCGAAAAAATTATTTTGTATGGGAGGGGGTAGAAGTGTTAAAGGTTTTCGACCAGTTAATATTTCGTATATTTAGAGATTTTTTTAAATGCGTTTCGCAAATTTTCAAAATTTTACCTTAAAATTTCACTCAAAAATTTTCAGTTTATGTGTTTTTTTCAATGCACATGAAACACCTTGTGCACGTTAGACCGGGGGGGTCGGTTTATAACAATTATGGATCAAGTTATAATTATTTTTCTATGTACATTAAATAGAGGTATTCACATGCAAAATTTAATTTTTGTATCTTTCACATAGCCCTAAAAAATCACTCAAAGTTTTCGACATTTTTGCTTATCACCTCCCTCTCCTCACACCTATCAATTTAAAATTTTTATCAAAATTAACCATTATGTAGTTCTACAATCTGACATTCGATTTGATATCTGTACTCTTTTTTGAGATATAAGGATTTGTAATTTTGAAAAGTGCGCCATTTTTGAAATGCTCCCCATTTCCCCCCACTACTATTATTTCAATATTTTATTTTTTTTTTTGTATTTTTCTAGTATAGCTTAATATACGTTTCAAGTTTCAATTACATAGCTTAAGAGATAGTTGAGATATTAATTTTTAAGTGTTTTTCTTTGCACCCCCCCCTGACCCTTCACCTTACAATAATTAGCCACTCTCTAAGCTGAGTCCAATGGAACTATATGCCACCTTGATGGTCCTAAAATATAAATTTCTTACGATAGGTAGTTTCGATGATATAATCATTTGAAAAACAATTCGGCCGACAATTTGCTTTTAGCCCCCCCTTTTCGGATGCCAATGGATAAAAAAAATTAAATTATTTTTAAAGTTTGTCTCACAACTTTCTCTATATTTGTACTGATTTTTAACTTTCTATCTGCATTCGTGCTGGAGATATTAGCAAGTGTAATTTTCGACATTTTCCCTGCCCCCGCCTCCCCCTTCCACCTAACACCCCCAGAAAATAGAGCTCACTTACCCAATCAACAATCCACCCAAAAACAAATATTCCATCTTTAACGGTCTCGGAGATTTGAGTCCATATGTACGGCGTACGGCGGGATGGATTTTTTTTTTGCATTTTTAGGCTAATTTAGTCATGAAACGCGAAAAAAAAATTTCAGGGCAGCAAATTTTTTTTTCTTGTGTCGATCACAATACTTTATTATTAGAATAATAAAGTAAAATAGTTCCCCTTCTGAACCTCCTCTTGTATTATTTTTATTTACTTCTATCAATCCGCTCTTAAATTCCTTAAATATTTGGATGGTGGCAATAATATCAAATATTTTATCTATACTAATAATGTTTATTATTGAAAATAGTTCAATGGATGTTACATATTCGAATGTGTACGATCAGCTAATAATAAAGATGAAAGGATCCAAAGCTAGAAAATGAAAAGATCTTGCATTGGGTTTGGTGAATGTATTCACAGTGCATTTCGAATTGAAAGAATTAACTCTGTATAAGATAATGGTCTTTTTGTAATTGTCGATCAGTTTGATAAGGGTCTCAGCAGAGACCGAAACGTCACAATAATAAGGTGTAACAGTGTAGAATCCGGAAATCTTTTCTATCGATTTTGTATTTATTACTGTATTTTTAGGAAGCCGCCAAGAATTTTCAGATGCATTAAACTTTTCCGGCTGACTAAATTCGTTCAAATTTTTTCGTGAGAAAAAAAGAAGTCAGCCGAATATGGAGCGTAAATGTACATTTCCGCTGCATATTCGGATATGTAATAACTATGTCGTGGGTGAACAGGAAACTGTGGCGTATATTTTTGAATCACATTAAGATTACTCATTGGCATTCAGTAAAATTTTGTTATCGAACAACATGACAAATATTTACATATCAAAATCTAACAAACTTATTTTATTTCTCACACACGTAAATATTCTATTGAATTATTTTGCAAAATTTTGAAACAATATTATAATTTAGAGAAAAATTTGGACTATATAAGTCCAGTTTCAATACTCAATATAAATAATCAACGAAAAATGGCTTTCTATATGTTTTCGAATCCTCAATTCCTTCAACTCTAGTTCAGATTTTACGTAAAACAAATTTTATTGAGAATTCATATTTAAATATTTGTAAACAAAAAAAAATTATTTAGAAAACAAATCACCATATATTGATTGATTCAATTTCGATCGTTTATGTTTCAAACCAAATATTATTTTATGACTAACGAATGTAAAATCCCCTTCTGAGTCTAAACGTAAATTTCATTCGAACTAATCTAATCCATTAATTTTCAATATTACTCACTTCTTCGCTGTAATAATGACACCTTCCATTTAATCGTGTCGATGGAATGTACTCGATAAAATCAACATAAGGGCAGTGTGGTAGTAAAAGTGCGAGTCCTAAAATTTTAATATTATTAAATCTATAAAAAAAAAATACGTCAAACAGAATATGCATCACCTATAAATCCTGAGCTTGGTGGATTTCGACGAATCGGCAGGACAGTGTAGCTTTGTAGTTGATCCCATAATTTCCAAATCGATTGCGGATCAATTAGATAAGCATTTGACTTTGGATATCGTTTACGAAACTTTTCGTAATTACTGAATAAATTAAAATCGGCATTTTCAAGCCAACCGCTAAGTGTTCCATTGTATTTGCCAGGATCCCATGCGGCTATTGTAATATTTTGAAAAATCGACGATCCCATAAAATTGAATTCAACCTTACTTACTACCTGTAAAATAGATTAAAAAGAAAATACCAAGATTCGATGAGATGCTATCAAAACTAAGTGTAAGCAATGCTTAAGATGAATAAATATGTACGCGAAGATATTCAAAGTGCGAACACGACTCTCAATTTGGAATTGCAAGATATAAAAATAAAATTTACAGCCTTAATTAAAAGCACACTCCTACTGGTCTTATTCCATTTTCTTATTGTCTTTATTATTTTTTTTGTTTTTTAACGTTTCGCTCGAGTAATGTACGAAAAAAAAAATACTCACATTTTATTAACAATTTTATGACCCCCCGCAATAGTGATCGAGGATTTAATTGTATGCTAGCCGAGTCCGAGTTCTTATCTGAAAGCTGTAACTCCAAGATTATCTATTTTGCTACTAGCATTACAATTAGCCACGTCAAGGACCCTAGAGCACACGTTTGTGAAGAGCGAAAATAGTGCGAATACAAACGCTTATTATATTCATAAATTACCCCAAAATAAATAAAACAAATCAAAAAAAAAAAAAAGATTAAAGTTTTATGATAAAACAAAGTTATGAAGGCAATTAAATGTGAGTGAACGTGCATTTATCGCTTTTGTTCAATTCATTCGTTTACGTTACCTGAGAATTGACAACGCGTATTGTTGTTTTCGTGCCAACATCTTCCTCGTATCCTTCGACAGGTGCATGATTGAAACGCATCACAATGTCGTGAAGATCTAGAAAATAAAATATTCATTTTATATAAGTAGTTATATAAAAAATAAATAATAATTTCAAGTCATTTTCCGAGGATTTCCGCCTTCCTTCAAAAGTCTGAAAATTTATTTTCTTTCCGACTTTTTCTTCGAATTAGTGCCAAATGGGAAGATTTTGTTATGAATTTGCATTGGTAGCAGAGCAGTATGTCTGCTATGAGTATGTCGGATAAAATTGATCACCCAGACAGTCTATTGAGGCTATTTAAATATAGACAATTAGTTGAGAAGTTATACCTTCAAATACGATCACTTAATCTAGGAAGTATCTACAGTAAATTATCAAAAAAATAATAATAATAAATAATATTGAATTAAACAGAAGTGAGTTGATAACGTATACTGAATTATGTTGAAAGAGATTCGTAACTAAATCAACATTGATCCAATAACAATTACTTTATTATTTTAATAATAAAGTATTGTGATCGACTTGGAAAAAAAAAAATTTGCTACCCTGAAATTTTGTTTTTTCGCGTTTCATGACTAAATTAGCCGAAAAATGCAAAAAAAAATCTGTCTGTCTGTACGCCGTCCGCCGTCCGCCGTACGCCGACGTGTACGCTCAGCGCACATTAACTCCCAAACCATTCAAGATAGAAAGTTCATTTTTGGAAGAATTGTAGATAGTTGCAGATCTCAGGCGGATATCCATTTTGGGGGGTGTACGGGTTCAGGGGGAGGCGGGGGAGCGCTTAAGCCAAAAAATACGAATTCAAATATCTCAACCATGGTAATAGCTAGGAAGCTAAAACTCAACAGACATATAGAGGGGTTTGTGGGACAACTTCTAAAAATAATTTAAATTTTTTATTCATTGGCGTCCGAAAAGGGGGGCTAAAAACAAATTGTCGGCCAAATTGTTTTTTCAAATGATTATATCTTCGAAATTACTTATCGTAAAAAATTCATATTTTGGGACCGTCAGTATGGCATATAGTTCCTTCGGAATTAGCTTCGAGAGTGGTTAATTATTGTAAGGTGGAGGGTCAGGGGGGGTGCAAAGAAAAACACTTAAAAATGAATATCTCAACTATCTCTTAAGCTATGTAATTGAAACTTAAAACGTTGCGTAGTGGGCAGCGTGCTTGTTTCTCAGTCAATAGGTCGTGGGTTCGATTCCCACTCCAGACGGGATTTTTTTAAGCGCAAATTTTTCAGTTGCTACTGGTGATAAAACATTATTCGCAATAAAATGGGGAAACGGTGTAAAAGTGAAATAGTTCCACTTCAAGAAGGCCTAGATACTCAGTAGATTCTATCATACAGTCCCCCATAACATCTGCAAATATTTGTCAGTAAGCAGCCAGTACAACTGAGCAATATACCAGCTTCTTATCCACTCGCTACAGTCGTTCTCACTCCCCTTCCCCAACCGTCCCAATCCCATTCCTTCCCTCCATGACTGTGTTTGTGCTTTGCACATAAAGGCCGAAATTGTTTATAACACAGGTCATTCTGTAAAAAAAAAAAAAATATATTAAACTATACTAGGAAAATACAAAAAAAATATAACATGTTGAAATAATAGTAGTGGGAGGAGATGGGGAGCATTTCAAAATGGCGCACTTTTCAAAATTACGAATTCTTATATCTCAAAAAAGGGTACAGATATCAAATCAAAAATTTGTCAGATTGTAGAACTACATAATGTTTAATTTTAAGTTGGGAGGTGAAAGGGGAGGGAGGTGATGAGCAAAAATGTCGAAAATTTTGAGTGATTTTTTTAGGACTCTTTTGAAAGATACAAAGTTTAAATTTTGCATGGGAATACCTCTATTTGATGTACATAGAAAAATAATAATAACTTGATCCATAATTGTTATAAACCGACCCCCCGGTCTAACGTGCACAAGGTGTTTCATGTGCATTGAAAAAACACATAAACTGAAAATTTTTGAGTGAAATTTTAAGGTAGAAACTTGAAAATTTGCAAAATGCATTTTAAAAAAATCCCTAAATACACGAAATATTAACTGGTCGAAAACCTTTAAAACTTCTACCCCCTCCCATACAAAATAATTTTTTCGACCATTTTTAAAAAATCAATTTTCACCTAACTTTTAAAAGCTATCAATTTGCAGTTTTGCATAAAAACTTACAAAAATAATTAAAATGAAATTACGTAAAAGTTTTGAAATCGCGCTTGCCCTTCTACCCCCTCCCATACAAAAGTATGATTTCGACCAATTTCATTAAATCAACTAATAACCAACAAACTAGAAGTTACGAACTTGAAATTTTATACAAGCATCTTACAAGAGAAGCATAATAAAACTACATATCAAATTTTACGATTCCCCTACCTTCTCTACCCCTCCCATACAAATGTTCGGTTTCGTGAATGTAAAATACACCGAATTTTATGAAAATTCTATGCAACTTCGTCTATGATACACATTCTATACAGAGAATATTGGACGTGATTCAAGCAATTAATTAAAAAGCTATTAACATCCATCCACCCTTACTATTACCCCTTCTCCTCCCCTCATAAAAACCCAAACTTGCAGAAACGAATGAAATATTTTTAAATTGATAACAGCCCTGCCCAAGAACTCCCTTTCACTTAGCCTTCCCTAACCACTCTAACCTGCATATTGACTTTCCACTCATTCGCAACTTGTCCCAAGAATAATAAAGTTTCGCCTGACTTCTTGGCAGTTTATTTTATACTGTAATTGAAACCTGAGAGTATAGTTCAATTCGTAATAAATTTATTCATAGAAGTTCTTAAATATCTCCCTTTCACTTAGCCTTCCCTAACCACTCTAACCTGCATATTGACTTTCCACTCATTCGCAACTTGTCCCAAGAATAATAAAGTTTCGTCCGACTTGTTGGCAGTTTATTTATACCCTAGATGAAATCTGAGAGCATATTGTGTTTGTCGTACCGTTTGTAACGCTAAGAAATAATGCTTGCAGAGAGTCGCTAAGGGTACAGAAATTTTGCTGTCGCTCAAAAACCTTGGTTCCGAGTGTTCATTTGCCAGTCCGTCTGTCTACAATCTAACTTTCGAATTGTTTGAGATATCGTGCAGAAATTTGTTTTCTCTAATTTTTAACAAAAAGGTGACTTTGAGTTCGTGAACGGGCTACATCTCCCCACTCCTTCTACCACCTCCCATACAAATTTCATTGGAATTAGCATAGCAAAAAGGATGAATTTCTGCCAGAATTATGTTTATTATAATTGCAATAAATGTAGTAAATAATGGGTTGTATTACCTGTTTGAAAAAAAGTATTATAGCTAGTTATAGCTAGACAGCTGTGATTTTCTATTAATTAGTGGGTACAATGCACATATGCTTCTGGAGACCGCCGAACAGACTTTTTCCATTAGCTCTTTAAAAATTAGTCTTCTGCCCAGGATAACTCCGAGATATTTTATTGAATCTGATCATTCCTATATTTGTTAGCTAGGGTGTAGCCTAGTGGTTAGCATGTTGGTCTATAATATTAAGGTCGGGGGTTCAAATCCCGATCAACGTATAATTCCAGCACGCAACATCCTTGTGTAAAACTTGACCTCCTCAATAAATGAAAATGAAAATGTTTGTAGCTGGGGGGATGTGCGAAAGGCTAAAAGCCTTTTGCAATAAATAATGAAAATATTAAGGAGCATGAAGGTTAGGAGACAAAGCCCCGATCTGGGCAGTGGTATCATTGTAAAATATAATTCAATATATTGCCCTAGAAACTTTTTGGATCGACTTGGAACGTTACAGCTCTTTCTTTTTTGTGAAGAATTTGGCACGGGTTTTTAAAAGATTGATTTTAATCTTCCATATTCCAGTAAGTTAGGATAAAGCTTGAGTTCTGTTGTTATTTTGTTAGGGTCATGGGCTCGTGTATAGGAGAAAGTCATGTAACTTGGTCCGGTTTTCACTTAATGCACTATAATTTACAGAATATTAATGCATGATATTCTTCGCGAATTTTATTTTAGAGGTACAAATCTCAGCTTCAAAATGTCATCTCAACATTTTCATGGAATGCACTATTATTAATGTTATGAACGAAAGTGTAGCTAAAGTCAAAACGGTCCAAGGTACAAGTAGTATTTATAACTTTGTCTGACGTGACATGTACCTTGGGCCTTTATAAGAAAACTTTATAAAATGTTTTCTTTTCAGAAAAAATAATTTTTATTACAAATATGGAAATATTTATGAACACAAATAACCTAACAATAACAATTGTTCATTACAAAAAAAAAAACAATTGTTCATTACATTCTTTTTATATGGCGCTACAGCCCAAATTCGCCAGTAATCCTTTAACAAATTGATGGTTTACTGATACTTTGCACTACCCATGATATCTCAATTCTTGACGTCATACAACTCGCAACGGACCAAGGTTCAAGTAATAAATAGGATCAATGTACAAGGATGTTACTCATCACCATAAAGTATTTTATTTAGCACACAGTAACGATCAATCCTTTTCATAATAAGAGGATTCAAAACAGTACAAACAAGCAATACTCAGAATATACTACCCAGGACAAAGTCACAAGGCATCGCAAATTACTACAAAAACAATAACACTTAAAAAATATAACAGAATTATTATTGGGCGTAAACACCAATCATATGATACTCTATATGAAATAGGAAAGAGTTTATTGTACCGAAAAATATGTCAGCTCGAATTCTTTCGAATAGCGAATAGTGACTTTTGTATGGGAGGTGGTAAAAGCAGAGGGGGAGGTTTGCAATTTGTGTATGTAACACCGAACGTAGTATAAAACAAGACTACGACTGGGCGTAAAGCCCAATCGTGCGATACTCTAGATGAGAGAGAATTTTTTTGTATTTTAAGAAATTTTGGAAGTGGTAGAGGGGATGACGGCATTGAACTAATTTTTTTACATCACTCTAAGGGTGCTATCAAAATGCTTTATCCAAAATTTAGGTCTCAATAATTTAATAGGTACTGAGAAAATTAGTGTATTGGATTAAGTGAAATTATGCAGTTTGTATGGGAGGTGGTAGAAGGAGTGTGAATTTATTAATAACGTTTTTAGAAATAACTGTAAATATCATTTAATTCACATGTCTTAAATTGCAGATCAGTAGCATTCATACTTTTCAGGAAAATCGTCGTTTTATAAAGTTGTGTCAAATTGTATGGAAGGTGGTAAAAAGATTGAAGCTAATCGCCTAATTTTTTTTGGTGTTACTAATAATTCTAAATATTTATTTAGTGCATAATTTCAGCTTGATATATTTCATACATACTAAGTAAATTTATTTAGAGTATTTCATAAAAAAGTGCAGTTTGTATGAGGGGTAGTGGAAGGAGGAGGAAGACTCAACTAATTTTTATACAGTAGATTGAAATTATTATAAAAGTAATATATTCAAAATTTCAGATCAATAGCTTTCATGCTTTTTTGAAAATTCCGTTTACTGTCGAATTGCGAAATTGTGTCATTTTGTATGGGAGGGAGTAGAAGGAGTGAAACTGAATGTCTAAGTTTTTTGGTCTTACTAACAATTCTAAATAAATATTTAGTGCAAAATTTCAGCTCGCTAAATTTTATACGTACTGAGTAAATTGGTTTTGAGTATTTCATGAAAAGGTACAGTTTGTATTGGAGGTGGTAGAAGGAAGGAGAGGACACGCATAATTTTTATATCGTAGATTGATATCATCATAAAAGTAATATGTTCCAAATTTGGAATCAATAGCTTTTATACTTTTCGAGCAAATCCGTTTATTGTCAAATTGCGTCATTGTATCATTTTGTATGGGAGGGGGTAGAAAGGGTGGAGCGATTTGGCCCGTTCACGAAATTGTCCTTACTTTTTTCTCAAAAACGACGTGTACAAAATTTGAACTTTCTAGATCAACTCGTTCTCAAGCTAGAGAGGACACGGACGGCAGACGGACGGACGGATGGACGGACGGACGGACGGATGGACGGACGGACGGACGGACATCCGGTTTTGAGATTTTTGAGTGATTATATGAACATCTCTATCATTCATTTTTTTCTCCGAGCCTTATTTCTTAGCGTTACAAACTTTGTGGCAAACTTATAATACTCTCAGATTTCATCTAGAGTACAAAAATATTTCTGCATTTGTATGGGAGGTGGTATTCGAATCAAAAGCAAATTTTTTTGACATCAATCATATTTATAATAATATAATTTCTCAAATTTTGAAGTTGATAACTTTGACGGTTTTGGAGAAAAATAATTTAATTTAAATTCCGGAATTTCGTGAAATTTATATGGGAGGGGGTAGAAGGAGTGGGGGGATGTGGCACGTTGACGAACTTAAAGTTAGTTTTTTGCTAAGAATGGCATATGACAAATTTCAGTATGATAGGTTAAAGCGTTCGAAAGTTATGTTGTAGACAGACGGACAGACAGACAGACGGACAGACGGTCATTCGGAATCGAGGTTCTTGAGCGATAAAAAATATTTCTGCACCCTTGGTGACCCTGTGCGAGCATTATTTCTTAGCTTTACAAACAGTAAGGCAAACACAATATAATCTAAATTTCATCTAGAGTATAAATATACTTTTGACGCTGAAAAACTATTTCTTCTTCCTGTGCGAAGTACAGGCTACTTCGAAAGGATGACACATATTGAAAATTTACTTAAACTAAAGGGGAAAAAATTAGTAGAAACGATTTTTTCAAAATGTTGTTAATTTTGTCAAAACAGCAATAGTACTAATGTGCATGACCTCCCCTATATACAGGTATTACCGGCGAAAATTGCCATTTCGTCTACGTGGAACTTAAGCAGGACTCTTGGTATACATCTGTAATTCCTATAAATAATTAATTGAGCAATATATTCCCATAATTTTCTTTTTAATTTAGAATTTAAGTACCATGTTTCAAAAACCACATTTTAACTTATATCTTATAATAAAATCAGCCCGGTTTAATGCATACTCAACCCTCTTTACAAATTTAAAGATACATAAAACACAAAAATTCTTCTAGAGTTTACAAATTCGATATTTTTTTTTTCAGAACGTTCTGAATCATTTCAGATTTTTGCATTTTCGGTGATGACTCGATTTTCTTCATAATTTTTTTCAACTGAGAATACACAACTCGCACGTTTGGAGAAAGCCCCATCTATTCAATTTTAGGATGATTTCATGTTCAAAAGACCAATGAAATGTTGAATAAAATGCCGAAATATATCTGAAGAACGTGCTGTGGTTTAGATTGGATTAAGTTAATGACGATCATTGTAATTAAACCATTGTTCCGATCAAACTCTGATTCATAAATAAAATTTTTTCCGACAATGCTTATTTCGGGCACGCGATTAAGATCAATAAAATCAAATTTATTATTAATTGTATATCGTTTTTTTATGCGGTCTGGTTTTGAATGATGAGAAAATTGTCACTGAAAATTAAAAAGGTTGGTAATTGACATGTTCGCTCGGAAGAAATTTAATGAAATCATCGAACCCAATGAGAATATCCCACGATAAAATACTAACTGCTTAGCTCGCAGTTTTGATCGCAATATAGAGAGCATCGAATTTTACATATCGAAAATTGTCAAAAATGTGATGCGATGAAAAATGCGACCAGAAAGCAGGCTTTACGCCCAATCATAATTCTGTTATGTTTTTTCTCTTACTCGAAATTTTCTCCCAAAAATAAAATTTGTTTCATATCCCACTACAGACTTTTGTCAACCAATTTCTCAATCGCATTTTAGGGATGTTATGGCAAAACGTCAATTCCATTGATTTAGGAGTACAACCGGACTGCTGAAATAGAGCAAGTTTTATTTAAAATTTATTGAAAAAAATATCCCAGAGTGTAATTCGTTGTGAAAAAATAATGCAAGATTGATTAATGAAAAAATCAGTTGAAAATAAAAACTAAACATTTTGAAGTGTCGCAAAATCAAAAAAATCCCTTTAATTTCATCATAGATATAATTTAGTTTTAGCTGTTCTTCGAAAGCTTATTTCATATCTGACACTTGGTGCTGCCACATGTTGCCCCATTTATACATATTAATATAATTGTAGTGTCTGTCTGTTATTTATACAAATGGCTATAAGTTAGTTTTTTCCTTTATTTTAACAATAACTAAGCATGAAAACACGCTATTGAAATTTTTGTCTGTCTGTCTGGCCGCTCGTAATGAAACTTGCACAACTTGTGAGGTGTCCTCCGAGATGCAATCTGCTTTTGGTTTTATTTTACTCCCCTCATGCCTTTAACCCCTCCCATACAAAGTGACTCATTTTCAAAAGTATATATTAGTCATATTTTGTGAGAAACTATAAAAGTTATTAGTTTGAAATTTGGAATATATTATTTCTATTATAAATGCAATCTTTCGGCATACAAATTGTGTGAGTTCCCCCACTCCTTCCACCCCCTCCCATACAAACTACACTTTTCCATGAAACATTTTACACAAATTTTTCTCAGTACGTGCAACTTTCATCGAGCTAAAATGTTGTATTGAATTCTTAATTAGCATTATTATTAATATCGGGAAAAAAATTAACCGATTAGCTTCACTCCTTCTACCCCCTCCCATACAATGTGACACAGTTCCACGACCTTACAAGAATTCGATTTTCTTGAAAAGTGTGAATGTTACTGATCTGAAATTTAAAATATATCAATTGAATGATGATTATAGTTGTTTCTCAAAAAAATCACGAAAAACTCCCATCTCCCACCCCCTCCCATACAAACCGCATTTTTTTCATGAAATACACTAAACCAATTTTCTCAGTACATATAAATTTAATCGATCTAAAATTTTGTACTTACCATTATTATTAATATTGGGAAAAAATTTAACCGAATAGCTTCACTCCTTCTAACCCACCCCGAATATATAACAATTCGATTTTCTTGAAAAGTGTGAGTGATACAAATCTGAAATTTAAAGTATATCAATTGAATGATAATTATAGTTGTTTCTCGGAAAATCACAAAAAACCTTCCACTCCTTCTACCACCTCCCATATAAATTCCACAATTTCATTAAATTCAATGCACTAAGTTTCTCAGTACCTACTCAATTTTTGAAGCTTAAATTTGGTGCAAAACCTTTTTATAGCTACTTTAGCGTGATCTGAAACAAATTAGTTCAGTGCTGTCACTCCTTCTACCACTACCTGTTGAAGGATCAGCACAAGGGGAAAATTAAAATACAATAACTTTTTCTATTTATGACGTTCACAGGTCGAGCATTTGTAACATAATATATTTTCAATCTCAATTGTTATTTTTCATTACATTTAAAAATTCATGGCATGCTATGTTTTGTATTACAGTTTCTATATCTTTACTATACTTTTAATTTTAAATGGTATATTAGCGCGTGTTCCATGATGTACAATTCGCAATAAAAATTTCTAATATGTTCACTATATTGGCGTGATGCAAATTTTCCTAAATTGAGTGAATCTTTTTCGTTTATTGAATTACAAATATTATTTTTAAGGCTCCCCTAGGACTTACTAGCTAGATAGTAACTTCTTGAATATAAAAATTGGCTAACAATTCTCTATTTACATATTAGGCATTCCCTTGCCACACTGGTTAAGTGGTTTCAAGGTGAATTTTATAAAAAACCCGCTGTCTAACGTAGGTAAACTCCTAGAAAGAGCTTTTGTGACGAATTTAAGATAATATCTAACAAACAGTTCGGATTCAAAACACAACACTCTACTGAACATGCACTTCTTAAGATTCAACGCCACATTACGAAAAACCTAAGCGATAGACAAACAACTGTGGCATGCTCCTTAGATGTGAAAAAAGCGTTTGACCCAGTGTGGATAAAAGGGATTCTCAGCAAACTTATTATGAAAAACTTCCCAATACATACTCTGAAGTTGTTGTACAGTGTTTTGACTAATAGGAAACTTTACGTTGAATTACCTGAAGAAAAATCGAACATCGCCAATGTCATCTCTGGTGTAGCTCAATGCTCAGTATATGGACCAAAGGTTTACAATTTCTTTTTCACGACTTTCCTTACTAAAATCGGTGCTTATCTGCTTTCGAAATCCCAGCGGGAAATGCTACAGAAACACAGTAAAAAAAGCAAAAGCCCTCAAATCTCTTTAGATGGCAAAAATATTCCATTAAAAACAGATATAAAACATCTTGGGATCCATTTCAATAACTTATTTCATTTTAACACTCACGCTAAAATTGTCCTTAAAAAAGCTAATCGAGTAAACTGACCAGAAGATCAAAGCTGCTTTTATATGTATAAGCAAGTAATAATACTCTTTCGGGCAACGTGCAATACAAACAAACAAACAAAAAATACTGAATTAAAACCGTTTTTGCCGGTGTTCTAATATATATATTTATAATTTTACTTTATTATTCTAATAATAAATTATTGTGATCGACACAGAAAAAAAATTTGCTACCCTGAAATTTTGTTTTTCGGCGTTTCATGACTAAATTAGCCTAAAAATGCAAAAAAAACATAACAGAGCTACGATTGCGCGTAAAGCGCAATCTTACGATACTCTAGATGAAATAGAATTTTTTGTGATCCCAAGAAATTTTGTATGGGAAGTGTTAGAAGGGGTGATAGGATTGAACTAATTTTTTACCCATCATGCTAAAGTAGCTATAAAAATGTTTTATACAAAATGCTAACTCCAAAAATTGAATAGGAGCTGAGAATATTAGTGTGTTAGATTTAGTGAAAATGTGCAGTTTGTGTGGGAGGTGGTAGAAACAGTGGTGGGATTTTAGTGATTTTTTCAAAAATAACTACGAACATTATAAAATTGACATTTCTTAAATTTTAGACCAGTAACATTCATACTTTTCAAGAAAATAGATTTTTTGTGAAGTTATAAAACTGTGTCATATTGTATGGGAGGGGGTAGAAGCAGTAAAGCTAATCAAAAATTTTTTTTCTGATCTTAGTGATAATGCTAAAAAAGTATTTATCACAAAACGTGAGCACGATAAATGTTATATGTTCTGAGAAAATCGGCTTAGAGCATTTCATGAAAAAGTGTAGTTTGTATGGGAGGGTTGGAAGGAGAGGGAGGACGCAAATAATTTTTATACTGTATATTGAAATTATTATGAAAGTAATATATCCCGAAATTCAGACTAATAGCTTTTATACTTTTCGAGCAAATCCATTTATAGTCGAATTGCGAAATTGTGCCATTTTGTATGGGAGGGGGTACAAGGAGTGAAGCTAATCGTCTAATTTTTTTTAGATTTACTCACAATTTTAAATAAATATTTAGTGCACAATTTGAGCCCGCTAAATTTTATACGCACTGAGTGAATTGGCTTAGAGTAATTCATGACAAGTACAGTTTGTATGGCAGGTGGTAGAAGGAGGGGGAGGACACGCATAATTTTTATAAGGTAGATTGATATTATCATAAAAGTAATATATTTAATTTCAGGCCAATAGCTTTTATACTTTTCGAGCAAATCCGTTTATTGTCAAATTGCGCATTTGTGTCATTTTGTATGTGAGGGGGTAGAAGGGGTGGAGCGATTTGGCCCGTTCACGAACCTGACCTTAGTTTTTTTCTAAAAATGACACACAAAAATTCTTAGCACTATAGCTCAAAGCTTTCGAGAGTTATGCTGTAGACAGACGCACAGACAGACAGACGGTCACTCGGAATCGAGGTTTTTGAGCGACAACAAATATTTCTGTACCCTTGGCGGCTCTCTGCGAGCGGTATTTCTTAGCGTTACAAACGGTAAGGCAAACACAATATACTCTCGGATTTCATCTAGAGTATAAAAATCCGTCCCGCCGTACGCCGTACTTATGGACTCATATCTCCGAGACCGTTCAAGGTAGAATGTTCGTTTTTTGGTGGATTATTGATTGGGTGAGTGAGCTCTATTTTCTAAATTTTGGGGACTGTCCGGTGAAAGGGGGCGGTGGGGGGAGAGAAAAAGTCAAGAACTACACTTGCTAATTACGAATGCAGATGGGAAGCTGAAAATCAGCAGAGGTATGAAGAAGATTGTGGGATAAACTTAAAAAATAATTTAATTTTTGTATCTATTTGCGTCCGAAAAGCGGGGGCTAAAAACAAATTGTCGGCCAAATTTTTTTTCAAATGATTATATCTTCGAAAGTACTAATCACAAAAAATTCATATTTTGGGACCATTAAGCTGGCATATAGATCCACTAGAATCAGCTCAGAAAAAGGCTAATTATTGCCAGTGGGGGGGTGCAAAGAAAAACACTTAAAAATGAATATCTCGGCTGTCTCTTAAGCTATGTAATGGAAACTTGAAACGCATACTAAGCTTAGCTTGCGAAATATTATAAAAATATAACAAAATATAACCCCCCGCAAGGGGGTAGTTGTAGTATGAGGTTTTACCAATTCCTGCAACTATCTTTGGAGTTAGCGACTCCACGGACCTGAGCTAACTATCCCCCTCTGGGATGGGGGCTGTAGAATTCACCCACAGCCAGTCCTGCTTGCCCTAAAAATGGCAAATGGACACTCACTGGATCATGGGCTTATCACCCGTGATCTTAAGACCTAAATGATACGAGAAACGGATACATCGCCTCGGATACGGACTGATTTTACGGTAACGACTTTTGGCATTCAAAAACGGACTATGATTGGCTTCTGGAACGTTCGAACATTGAATGACGGGGGAAGAGCTGGGGTTACTCGGTCCTTGCACCGCCAATCAGTGATCGACCGTGAAATGGAGCACTATAACATCCAAATCTTGGGCTTGAGCGAGGTCAGGTGGACAGGATCAGGAGAAGAACGAACCCTAGCGGAAACACTATTCTGTACATTGGCCCTGAAAGTGAAGCCAGAAATGGCGTGGCGTTCGTCCTTACGCCGAGAGCGAGAAACAGTCTCATTAGCTGGGAACCAATCTCGGATAGGATTATCGTCGTCAGGCTCAGGACCAGTGTCAGAAACGTCACAATTCTGCAGTGCTACGCACCAACTAATACCGCAACATCTGGTGACAAAGAGGAGTTTTATAGTCAACTGAGTGCCACCTTCGAACGTGTTCCAAGAGGTGATATTATTATCATCTCGGGAGATATGAACGCCCAGGTTGGATCAGACAACACTGGACTAGAACACGTCATGGGGAGGCATGGTGACCCTTGGGTCGACCCTTCACGACCTTGGATTAAGAGACCCGAAAACGGCGAATTATTTGTGGAGTTCTGTAGTACTCGGTAAATGGTCATCGGAGGGACCCTTTTTCCACACAAGAGTCATCATAAAACATCTTGGGTTTCCCCTGATGGTGTTACTCAGAACCAGATCGACCATTTGGCTATAAGTCGCCGATGGAGAAGATGTCTCCTCGATGTGCGAGCGAAACGTGGAGCTGACGTGGGGAGCAATCACCACTTGATGGTTGCCTGCTTGAGATTGTGTACAGCAGCTATCCGACGACCACAAATTCTTCAAATGAAGCGCAAGCTTAATGTGGATAAACTCAGAGATCCCAACAAAAAACTCGAATACACCACCATTCTACGCGAAAAGTCATCCACATTGGGTGAACATGAAATGCGCACACTGGACGCCAATTGGGAGGCAACCAGAAACACTTTTCTAACTAGTGCTGAAGAATCTGTGGGATATGCGCAAAGCGGTGAGAAACCCTGGATGTCGCAAGACACATGGGACAAGGTTGACAATCGGAAAAAAGCCAAATTGGCAATCATCTCTCAACCCGATGTCAACCAACGAACGCCCGACTTGAGGCAGAACTTCCGCGATGCTCATATACAGCTTAAAAAGGCTGTTAGACGCGACAAGAGAAAGGCCATTGAAGATCTGGCAAACAAGGCAGAATCTGCGGCTTACCTTGGGGATATGGGTTCACTATTTAAAATCATGAAACAGTTGACGAACAGGAATTTCACCGCCAACCACCTGGTGAGAGATGTCAACGGAACTCTCCTTAATATGAGTGAACACCAGTTGCGACGATGGAAGGAATACTTCTCTGATATTTTAAACATCTTGTCAGATGAAGATATTCCGGAAACAGAACAACTTCCAAACATCCAACCGCAACAATCCTCTATTAGGGACGATCCCCCAGATAAGGAAGAGATAGTTTCCGCCATTCGGTCAATGGCGGGAAGGAAAGCTCCAGGTATAGACGGACTACCAACCGAACTCCTCAAAGCGGACCCGGAAATAACAGCCGATATACTCCTCCCACTCTTCACTAAGGTGTGGAATGATGGAAGATATCCGACTGAATGGAAGGAGGGCGTCATTGTGAAAATTCCGAAGAAGGGCGACCTTCGGGATTGTGGCAATTGGCGTGGTATATGTCTACTTACTGCCGTATCAAAAATTATGGCTAAGGTAATTCTCAATAGGATTAGTGATGTCGTCGAGAGCACTCTCGAAGTTTATCAGGCTGGATTCCGTAAAGGGTCGTCTTGTACCGACTACACAAATACCCTACGGATAATATTAGAGCAGTCAGCCGAAATGGGTTCGCCACTACATCTCATGTTTGTGGACTTCGAGAAGGCTTTCGACAGCGTTAAGCGAGATTACACATGGAATGCTTTGCGTAGGAGAGGTATTCCAAATAAGGTCATAGCTATGATTAAAGAATCCTACGAAGATGCAAGGTGTCGCGTCTTGCATAGAGGAGAGCTGTCCGAGAGCTTTCCTGTGCGAACGGGTGTCAGACAAGGCTGCATATTATCACCAGCCCTGTTTCTGGTGGTAATAAATGACATCTTGAAAGCTGCACTGGAAGGTGGGGAAGGTAAAGGTCTTCAATGGAGACTATTTAACATCTTAAGTCACCTTGATTATGCTGATGACGTGTGTTTGCTTGCACATACCCGTTCGGACTTAGAGTCAAATGTTCGCTCGTCGCATTCTAAATGCAAAGAGGCGGGACTGAAAATAAATGTGCGTAAAACCAAGTACATGCACATGGGTTCGAACGCAAGCACACCGATTGTTCTGAATGGACAGGATGTAGAAGAGGTGCAAGATTTTTGCTATCTCGGAAGCATTGTCAGCATGGACGGCGGAGCCGAAAAGGATGTTGAGGCTCGGCTAAATAAAGCTCGTCAGGCCTTCGGTATCCTTTCCCCTTTCTGGAGGTTAAGAGAGATCTCCCTTCGCACGAAGCTGCGAGTTTTTGACGCATGCGTCAAATCCGTGTTGTTATATGGTTGTACTACGTGGAAAGTGACCGTTCGACTTACCAAGAAACTACAGACTTTCGTAAACCAATGCCTCCGACGCATTTTAGGAATATTCTGGCCAGAAGTGATCTCCAACGACGAACTTTGGAGTACAACTCGCCAGACTAAAATAGGTATTGAGATTCAACGGCGAAAGTGGCAGTGGATCGGTCATACTTTGAGGAAACCAGAGCGAAACATCGCAAAACAGGCTCTGGATTATAACCCTCAAGGAAGACGTCGGGTTGGTCGACCATGTAACACATGGAAGCGAGCAGTTGAGCAGGAGGCCAGAGGAATAAACAAGTCCTGGCAACAGCTTAAGGCCGATGCTCAGGATCGCGCCTTGTGGAAGAGAGTTGTTTCTGTCCTATGCCCCTATAGGGGGTCTTAACAGGAATTTGATGTGGACATAATATTAATGGGAGGAAATGGGGAGCATTGGGCTTTAAGCCCAATCATAATTCTGTTATGTTTTGTTTTTGGCATGATGTAAATTTTCCTTGATTGAGTGTATCTTTTTCGTTTATTGTATTACAAATATTATTTTGAACGCTCCCCTAGGGCTTACTAGCTGGATGGTAACTTTACAATTATTATTTTCTGGATATACAAATTGGGTAATAATTCTCTATTTACATATTAGACGTTCCCTTGCCACACTAGTTGAGTGGTTTCGAGATAAATTAAAAAAAAAAAAACTGATTGAGTTGAGTTCAGCCAAGCAGTTTCTGTCCGATTGATTTGGAATTCAACGCCACTTTTAAAGTAATTTCATATTACAATGACATATGGTATGTCACAATTTAATGCAATTTCAAAACCGCATCAAAAACCGCCCAGTAGTTCTTAAGAGACGATGTTACATAAAAACAAAAATATAAACACCTAAACAGACAAAAATTCAAACTGTGCTCTACAACATTAAAATATTCGTTGAAACACATAGCTTTAACTTTAAATAATTAATTCGTAGGAGGACAAAATTTGTAGATAAAGATATTTTGGAAAAAAGAAGAAATATATTAAGGCTATTATGGAATTCGTGTTATATGACAGCTAGGATGTAGCCTAGTGAGCAGCGTGTTGGTCTTACAATGCGAAAGTCGTGAGTTGAAGTCCCGGTCGACGTAGTATAATTCCCGCACTTTACCTACTTGGATATACCTTGGTTACTTCAATCTACGAAAATGAAAAATTTGTAGATAGAGGGTTGTGCCAAGGGATAACAACCCATCCACAGTAAATAATGAGAAAGATGTTAAGGAACCTGAAGGTCGGGAGGCCAAATGCCGATTTAAGCTGTGGTGCCATTGTAGAAGTAGTAGATTACATTACATCGCTAATACAAGTGGCATGAACCGTTCCTATCCAAGAATTACATTATTTTCACAAGTCACAACTAACCCACTGGAGGTTTCAAAAATTATTTGCATAATTATCACGGCTAAGCAGTCAAAGAAAGTAATGATATCAAAATGACACTGAGTCAAAAGTCAATTTATTTTGCCCAAAAAGGCAAAGAAATAATTTGGACGTTGTTGGTTATTAATTATGTGTAAAAAAAAAGAAAGAATGAATTAATTATATTTCTAATTATATTTTTGAATGCGATTAACGAAATGTTGTAAGAAATTTCAATAAAAAATAAAATAATATTAATTGTATATGGATATAAGTTTCTCAAAAAAGAAGTTACTCCTAAGTCAAGGTACTATTGAAGCCCTAAGGAAACCTGGTAACTCAACTGGGAGCTCCCTAAAGGGCAAACACTAAATTGTAATGCACGTAAAAAATTCTTACCGATAAATTTTCCCAATTTCGAATGTCGCAACGATCCAGCACTGGAGACAATAGCACAGCTACGGATTTCTTGAAAGCTCTTAAAAAGTTTCCTTTTCGGAAAAATTTTTCCTAAAGGCATCTCGCCAATTGGCTGATCTCGCTTCCGTAGTACTCGTACCTTAGCTTGCATTACCATACACGATGCAGCGCGATCGTCACGCATCGTTTTCCTGTATTTTACATGATAGTAGTTCGGCTCTTCAACAATCATTTCCGTTGATTTTCGAAATTCACCAATAATTCGATCTCGAAAAGCAACAGTTTTATTTTGGCATTCATTTGACAGCTTATCTCCGCAAAGGTAGGTCATCGGATCCATTGGCAGCGTAATTTTTCGCGGGAGATAGAATCGAGGTCGTTGCATTGGTTGTGATTTGTTCATTGCCGGCTTTTCATTGCTCTCGAAAACAATTTTATCAGTGGAATTTTGCTTGAGAAGAAAAACGCTGCGACGGTATCGGCTGGTATGTGGATAATTTTGTTGAAGATTACCTGGAATACAGAAACGAAAATAGAAAAAAAACATAACAGAATTATAATTGGGCGTAAAGCCATTTATAAATTTGCTTATAATATTTCATGAAAAAGTGCAGTTTATATGGGAGGTGGTAGAAGGAGTGTAGGGATTCAAATAATTTGTATACCATAGTTTGAAACCTTATTGAAATGATATATTCCAAATTTCAGATCAATAGCTTTCACACTTTTTGAGAAAAATCTGTTTATTTTCATATACCGAAATTGTGTTATTTTGTATGGGAGGGGGTAGAAGGAGTGGATCAATTTTGCCCGTTCACGAATTTGTCCTTACTTACTTACTAACAGCTAAGGTGTTAGCTAGTAGGTAGCGTGTTTGGCTTACAATGCGAAGGTCGTGAGTTCAAATCCCGGTCGACTCATAATTCCAGCACACTACCTGCTTGAATATACCTTAATTACCTCAATCTATGAAAATGAAAAATTCCTAGATAGAGGGTTGTGCGAAGAGCTAACAACTCTTCCGCAATAAATAATGGAAATGTTAAGGAACCTGAAGGTCATTAGGCCAAGGCCCAATTTGGGCGCCATTGAAGAAGTACTTTCTAACAATGTGTACAAAATTTGAGATTTGTAGCTCAACGCGTTCGCGAGTAAGAGTGGAAACGGATGCACGAACATCAAGCAAGTATGAAATCTCAGATCATTAGCTTTTATATTTTTCAATAAAATTTTATTTTAATAAAGTTGTGAAAATGTTTCATTTTGTATGGGAGGGAGAAAAAGTTGTTAAGCGATTTAGCTCGTTCACGAACTTGTCCTTACTTTTTCACCAAAAAAACCGTGAACAAAGTTTGAACTTTCGAGAGAGAACGGACGGACATCTGGTTTTGATATTTCTATGCGACAACAAATATTTCTATACCCTTGGTGACTCTGTGCGTGCATTTTTTTAGCGTTACTAACATTAGAGCAAACTTATAATATCTCAGATTCTATCTAGAGTGTAAAACATCTGCCAACAAGTCGCTTCCAAATTTATTATTCTTCACGGAAAAACATATGCATTGCCTAGTTTTCCTAGTCAATAAAGCTGGAGTTTTTAAGTTAAAAAGCAGCATAACCATGGCATATTGAACTATTTTATAAGGTGAGTTGTGCTCTATATTTAGCATGATAATAGTAAAATTTTATTTTTACTATGCATGCAGTTCTTTCTCCTTGTTTATTAGTTGATATTTCATTTAGTTTTATGCTGTTTTAGCCTTATATGCTTTTACTTTACAATGGCGCTACAGCCCAAATCGGACCTTGGCCGCCTTATATTCAGGTTCCTTAACATTTTTCATTACTTATTGTAGAAGAGTTGTTAGCCCTTCGCACAACCCTCTTTCTACGAATTTTTTAATTTTTATAGATTTAGGTGACCAAGGTATATCCAAGCAGGCAATGTGCTGGAATTATGCATTGCGCCGACCGGGATTTGAACTCACGACCTTCACATTACAAGACCAACACGCTACCTACTAGGCTACACCCTAGCTATATAACTAATATTCCATTTTGCTATTGTAACATGTATGTTAAATCTAAAGAGTAGATTGGACAAGCAAATGGGTAAGTTGCTAAAAAGTTTAGGAATACTGCTTTAATATGGTAACATTTCGTTCGAAGATAATTCACATTCGATGAATGTTAAGGTGCATGCAATTGTGGCCCATTCGTTGGTATGAGTTAATTTATATTGGAATTATTTCCTGGAACATTAATCTCTTAAATATGTTCGTAAGTTACATTCATACCACTTATTGTCGTTTGATGAAAAATTTGTGAAATTACTATAATGTAGCAAACATTCTACTATTAAGTATAACTCTGTAAGAATTTATGTTATGTTATTTTCCAATAAACTAAATTGAATTGAAAAAATTGTTATCAGTTAAGACTATACTTCACAGCAGTGTCCAAACAATGTACGAGAGTCCAAAAATTTGTTATCTTGCCCATTGACAGAGGAATTTTGAGTTTTTGTGTTTTTTTCAATACACATGAAACACCTCGTGCTGGTTAGGGACCACATTTAGTGGATAACAGTTCTAGCTCAAATTATTATTTTTTCTTTATCTACACCAAATGAATGTACGCATGAGTAAAACTTGAATTCTGTATCTTTTACCAGAGCACTAAAATAAATAGTGAACATTTTCGACGACGTTTTGGCTCAACACATCGGTCCCCTTACATCACCCATTTTAAAATTTTAAGAAACTTATAGGTGACATAACTCTACAATCTAACGAAATTTCACCTTAATGACATTTTTAAAAGTGTACCATTTTTGAAATGCTCTCCATTTCTTCATTATGACCAAATAATATGTTTTTCTCATATTTCTCTAATATAGCTCAATATACGTTCCAAGTTTCAATTACTTAGCATAGAAGATAGTCGAGATATTAATTTTCAAGTGTTTTTCCTTGCACCTACTCTGACCCTCTCCCTTCCAATTATTGGCCTTCCTTTAAGTTGATTAAAGTAGACCTTTATGCTACCTAATTGGTATTAAAATAAGATTTCTTTGTGTCAAATAGTTCCGAAGATATAATAATTAAAGAATATTAAAAATCGGCGACAATTAGTTTGTAGCTGCCCACCCGTCCTTTTTCAGACCCACTGGATACAAAAATTAATTTATTTTTCCTTTTTTCCCATAAACCAATACATCTCAAAGTGCCGAATTTCAGCTTCCTATCTGCATTCGTAGAAGACTCTATCCCTCACCAAGCCTCGCTCTTCCACCTGACACTCCCGAAAATTTAGGTAATGAAGCTCAGTTACCAAATCAAAATCCACTTAAAAATTAACATTCTTTCTTGAACAGTCTCGGAGATATGAGTCAATATATACGGCGTACGGACAGACGGATTTTTTTTTGCATTTTTAGGCTAATTTAGTTATGAAACGCGAAAAAAACAAAATTTCAGGGTGTAAAATTTTTTTTTCAGTGTCGAACAAAATTATTACAATAATAAAATAAATAAACTGCCAACAAGTCGTCGGGCGCAACTTTATTATTTTTGGGACAAGTTAATGATGCATGGAAAGTCAATATGCAAGTTAAAGCGGTTAGGGAAGTGAAACCCCCTTTTACAAGTGGAACCTCCTTTCACAAGTGAAATCCCCTTTAACAAGTGGAACCCCTTTCACAAGTGAAACCCCCTTTAGGGTAGGGATGATGTCAATTCAACACTTAATTGCGAATACGATTAATAGCTCCAGTTCATATAATCAATGTTTCATTCGTTTATGCAAGTTTGGGTTTTTATGAGGGAGAGGGGAGGGGTCATATTAAGGGTGGGTGAATGTCAATAATTTTTCAATTGATTGCTTCAATTATGTCCAATATTTTCTGCATAAAATGTCAGTTTCATAGACGAATTTGCATAGAATTTTCATAAAATTTGGTGCATTTACATTCACGAAACCAATCATTTGTATGGGAGGTGGTAGAGGAGGTAAGGGAAATGTAAAATTTGTGATGCAGTTTTATTTCATTTCTTTTGTAAAGTGGTCATACAAAATTTTAATTTGTTGGTTAGCAGTTGATTTATTGAAATTGGTCGAAATCATACTTTTGTATGGGAGGGGGTAGAAGGACAAATGCGATCTCAAGACTTTTGACGCAGTTCTGTTTCAACTATTTTGTAAAGTTTTTGTGCAAAATTTTAAATTGATAGCTTTTAATTTTTAGGTGATAATTGATTTTTTTTAAATGGTCGAAAAAATAATTTTGTATGGGAGGGGGTAGAAGTTTTAAAGGTATTCGACCAGTTAATAATTCATTCTTTTAGGGATTTTTTTAAAATGCATTTTGCAAATTTTCAAGTTTCTACCTTAAAATTTCAGTCAAAAATATTCAGTTTATGTGTTTTTTCATTGCACATGAAACACCTTGTGCATGTTAGACCAGGGGGTCGGTGCATAACAATTGCAGAATTTTTATTATTTTTTCTGTATGTACAATAAATAGATATATCGACCTGCAAAATTTAAAATTTGTACCTTTTACCAGAGCCCTAAAAAAATTACTGAAAATTTTCAACATTTTTGCTTTCCACCTCCCTCCCCTTACACCCGCCAACTTAAATTTTTTACCAAAATTAAAAATTATATAGCTCTACAATCTGACAAATTTTTGGTTTGATAGTTGTACTCAGTTTTGAGATATAATGGTTTGAAATTTTGGAAAGTGATATATTGATTTTTAAGTGTTTTTCTTTGCATCCCCTGACCCTCCCACTTACTATAATTAACCTCAATGTAAGCTGACTCCAGTGAATCTGTATGCCACCTTAATGGTCTAAGAATATAAATTTCTTATGTTAAGTAATTTCTAAGATATAATCATTTAAAAAATTCGGCCGACAATTGGTTTTTAGCCCCCCCTTTCTGCACCCCAACAGATAAAAAAATTAAATTAATTTTAAAAGTTGTCCCACAAACCCTTTTATATGTATATCGATTTTTAGCTTCCTAACTGTAATCATGTTTGAGATATTTGAATTCTTAATTTTCGATTTAAGTGCTCCCCCTGCCTCTCCCTGAACCCTTACACCCCCCAAAATGGGTGTCCGCCTGAGATTCACAACTATCTACAATCCCTCCAAAAATGAACTTCTATCTTGAAGGGTTTGGGAGTTAATGTGCGCTGAGCGTTCACACCGGCGTACGGCGTACAGACAGACGGATTTTTTTTGTTTTGCATTTTTAGGCTATTTTAGTCATGAAACGCGAAAAAACAAAATTTCAGGGTAGCAATTTTTTTTTTTTTCAAGTCGATCACAATACTTTATTATTAAAATAATAAAGTAAATCGATTGAATCATTTAACTATTATTATCTGAGATAAGTGAAGACATAAAAATGTCTCACTCAGTACAAGAGGAAAAAGCTTTCGCTTCCAAGCGCATTCAATACCGGTGCCAGCATGAAGGGGAAACAAAGTTCAAAGCGAATGATGACGTAATATGGCTGAAATTGATAATGAACTGGTTATAACTAGGTCAGATACATGCGATCGTAAGAAAAGGGATTTTTGAGTTGTGCGTTTTTTTTCGTATGTAGAATTGAATTGATATCCTGAATGTTTTTGTTTCTTTTAGCAAAATCGGTACCGTGGTTTTGTTTTTGATTTCATGAATCAATGTGAATCCCTAGTGAAGCATAGGTTTTGTATGATTTATGAATGAATAAAATTGTCCTTTTAACATTTTGGATTTTAGCATAAGTTAGAAACTATCTTCACTTATCTCTGATATAATCCAAGCTTGAAAAAGGTAAGTAGATTAACTTTTTCACCACGATTATTTTATTACTTATCAAAGATACAAACCATTTCTGCGAAAGCTTTGATTTTCGAAATTCAATGATTTTGGGGAAATTTCTACTGCATAAGTGTCAGAACAAGAAGTGAACACAAACCAAACCGTTAGCGATACTGACAGTCGATTTAAGCGGGAAACCATAATTTAAAATTGCAAATGAGTTAACTTTAAGCAAACAAAAACTATTTAACACTAATTATCAACGTAAATTTTAATAAAACTCATTCCATTTTGCAAAAAAACCTATGAAAATTTCCGTATGACAGTCTCCGTTCACGACTTTCTCTACTCTAAAACTGGAAAATTGGAAAATCGGTGATAAACGAAAACAAGTTGTTTTATGGGGAAAGCTTTGATGGACAGATGTGAAAGCTTCTATTTTCCATAGTTAGTGTAGGGCTTCAAAAGAAAAAACAAAAAAAGGATAGCAGGAATCAGTGTTATCAGACGGTTATTTTCAAAATTCTTTACGAACGTAACAGAATTATGATTGGGACTTAAGCTCAGCTGGAATGTGATCAGTACCCGGCGCTTTGTTGCTTGGGTGGTCTTCAGGGCTGTTTTTATTACTTCGAGTGTAGCAGGACTCAAAGAGGATCCTTCATCAGCTGTTACATTAGTTGTGCCTGTTATCATGTTTGCTACTGCTGTTTGTGCGGATGATGTTTGTGCGGATGATGTTTTAAAGGTATTCGACCAGTTAATAAATTAAACTTTTAAGCATCTTTATTGTCTAGATGAAATCTGAGAGTGTACTGTGTTTGCCTTATAGTTTGTAACGCTAAGAAATACCGCTCACATAGATCCGCCAAGGGTACAGAAATATTTATTGTCGCTCAAAAACCTCGATTCCGAGTCTGTCTGTCCGTCTACCTGTCCGTCTGTCTACATCATAACTCTCGAAAGCTTTGACTTATCATGCTGAAATTTGTCATTTTTAAGGAAAAAGTAACTTTAAGTTCGTGAGAGGGCTACATCCCCCCTCCCCTTCTACGCCTTCCCATAACAATTTTGTGAAATTTCGAATTTTAAGGAAATTGATTTTACTCCGAAATTATTTCAGCTTTTGACTTGAAAATTAAGTCATTTTATAAAAATGTGAATATCATTTACGTCAAAAAATATTAATCTGATCCCTTTACTCCTTATACCCCCTCCTATACAGCTGCACAATTTTCAAAAATGCATTTATTCGGTTTGCATTGCAACTAGCAAAGCTAAATGAACCAATTTTTGTCATAATTAATTTTATTACAATTGCAACCAATTTTGGAAAAACTATCGACTTCACCTCACTCTTTCTACCACCCCCATACAAATTTCCCGAAATTTCGGACTTTCAATTAAATTATTTTTCTCCAAAACAGTTAAGGCTATCAATTTTGAATTTCGATAAAAGTCGACTATTAAAAATATCATTGATGCCAAAAAATTAATTTTGATTCGAATACTCCTTCTACCCCCTCCCCTACAAATGCACTATTTTGGTAAATGCATTTAATCGATTTTCATTGAAACTAGAAAAGTACAGACTTAACATTTTGCCACAATTTGTCCCTTCGTAATTGCAATAAGTGGTAAAAAATGAGCTTCGCTTCACTCCTTCTAACATCCCCCATAAAAAATTTTGTAATGGAAATTCAAGAAAAGTATTTCTCCTTCGAACATATGCGAGCGATCGACTTTAAAATTGTAACGAAGCAATATGATTAGGATGTTGATAAGTATATTCAAAATCATCTAAAACCTCCCATTTTCGCAGCCGCCTCCCATATAAATACCATAAATTAAGTCAAAAATTGTTCAACTTCCTCGAAAATTATGAAAGCTACAAATTTTAAATTCAGCATTAAATATTTTGTATACTACGTTCGGTGTTATATACAAAAGTCACAAACCTCCTCCCTCTGCTTTTACCACCTCCCATACAAGTCACTATTCACTATTCGAAAGAAATTGAGATGACATGTTTTCCGGTACAATAAAATCTTTCCTAATCATGATTCTATTATGTTTTTTGAATGAATTTCACAAATTACAAATCTTCTAACTTAAAATTTAAACCAAATATTTTGAGTTTTTTCCCGTTTTTTCCATACATATGAAACACCTCATGGAAGTAAGGGCACCCTTCCGTACATAACAGTTCTGGTTCAAATTGATTTATATTTTTCTTTATGTATAACAAACAGATGTGTGCACCTGCCAAATTTAAACTTTATATCTTTTACAAGAGCCCTAAGAAAATCAGTCTAAATTTCCGACTTTTTGGGCAACCACCTCCCTCCTTTTACACCACCCAAATTAAAAATTTTACTAAAATTATAGGATGTAATGCGATCTTACACAATTTGAATTTAATACCAGCATTGGGTTTTGAAATATATTTGGCGATATAACGGTTTGCAATTTTAAAAGTGGACCATTTTTGTAATACTCCCCATTTCGCTTCACTGCTATAATGTCCAAATGTTACATACATATTATGCATATTCCACTATATAGTTTTAGGACACAATTTCGGTTTAATTACATAGCACAGAGATAGTCGAGATTTCTATTCTTAAGTTTTTTTCTTTGCATCCCTCTTGATCCTTCCTCTTACAATTATTGGACACCCTCTAAGTTAATTATGGTGGATCTCTATGCCACCTTATTTGTCCTAAAATATTATTTTTTTACGATAAGTATGATAGTTCCGAAGATATAATCATTTGAAAAAATAAAATCGGCCGACAAATGGCTTTTCCGCACCCGATTGGATAAAAAAATTAAATTGTTTATATAGTTTGTCCCGTAAATCCTTCTAAATGTACATCAAATTTCAGCTTTCTCCCTAGAACCATGATTGAGATATTCCAATTAGTATTTTTTATTGCTAGCGCTCCTCTCGCCTCCCCCTTAACCCCTACACCAAAATTGAAGTCCGCCTGAGCTCAGACTCAACAATCCTTCAGAAAATGAACTTTATATCTTGAGTGGTTTTGGAGTTAATGTGCTCTGAGCGTACATGTACGGTGTACAACCTACAGAAATTTTTAGGCCAATTTAGTAATGAAACGCGAGAAAACAAGGTTTATGTTGAGGGTGGTATAGAACCACAATACACTGAGGCCATCTAGTTGGACCCATTGTACTCCCCCTATTTATTGTAAGATGCAAATCACTCCTCTTGCGCTAACCACTTGGTTCGGTTTGCGAACCGTGGCAGGCTCGAGTGTTGGACGCCTTTCAGGTCGTCTAGTTCTGATAAGAATCTAGAGCCTAAACAAAGGACCGTTGGAGATTTGCGGACAGTGACAAAGATTATACTCGATAGATTCTTCGTCTTCCTCGCAACCTCTGCAAAGGCTGTCGCTTGCGATCCGCATGCTAAAAGCATGCAGCTTTACCAAGCAATGACCTGTGGTCAGGCCAACAATAGTTCGGATGCTATAGCGACTACGTTGTAATAGGTGAGCAGTATTATTTTTATTCGGTTCTTCCCAAAAGAGTTTGGCCGTTTTGCAGCTATCCAGTTGCCGCCACCCCGCCAAGAAAGAATTAAAAATAGTTTGTTTGAAGCGAGTCTTCAGCACTGTTGGTGCTACATCGACTGACTTCCTAGTGGAATTGATGTTTGCAGATCCTTGCCGTGCAAGCGTGTCCGCTGCCTCGTTACCTACAGTGTACCAATAATGTCTTCGTACAGCAGCTATTTGAAACTCAAGTGATAAAAAACAATAAATTGTTGCAAGAAATTTGAAAAAGTTTTAATGCAGATTTATTCATTAAACATTTTTATTTAATTTAGAAACAAAAACTAATCCAATTAAATTATTCATTACAAAGTTATTAACTAAAAATAAAACAAAGTCGACAATTTGTCTCCAATAATGTCTTCGTACACTTACGAAACAGTTTATGAAAAATCTTGAAAACTATAGATACATTTTTTGTTAATATTTAGTTGGGTAGCCTTTATTTTTGATTACGGCTTTAAGGCGGTGTGGCATCGATTCTACAATTTTTTTTGCATAGCTTGGCTCTATTTTCGCCCATTCCTCCAGAAGAGCCTGTTTTAACTGAGGTTTCGAGCTAATATGATGAGTCCTGATCCTTTTTTCCCGCATGTTCCACATGTGCTCAACGGGATTGAGGTCAGGACTTTGGGGTGCCTTTGGTGGTGTCTTAAGCAAATGTGGAGTTTTGTACGCCAAGAACATCCTAGTATTATGAGCCATGTGCTTAGGATCATTATCTTTTTGAAATTAAAAATCCTTTGATAAACCCAATTTTTCAGCACTTGGCTCCAAATTTCTCTTGAGAATTTCAATATACGCGCGATGATCCATGATTCCTTCAATTATTTCTAAGTTTCCAACGCCGCTGGCAGTCATACAGCCCCATACCATTCCGCCGCCGCCGCCGTGTTTTACAGTTTTGATGGTGTTTTTTGGGTTGTAGGCTTCCCTTGGCTTTCTCCACACTCTAAGTCTCCCATCAGACCCAAAAATGTTGTATTTGGACTCATCAGAAAATATAACATTGCGCCAGAACTCGAGAGATGCATTTTGGTATTGCCAAGCGAAGTCCAAACGTTTTTTGCGATTTACTTCATTTACCAGTGGCTTTCTGCGAGGTGTACGAGACTTAAATCCGGCATCAATCACGCATTTTCGTACTGTTTCTGGATGAACTTCTTTTTGATTGGATTGACGGAGCTCTGCACTAATTTTTGGTGCACTTATGAACGGATCCTTGGCAATCATACGCTTGATTTGCAACCGATCTGCATCAGTGAGAATTGCAGGGCGTCCTGATTTAGGCTTATTCTCTACGCGGCCTTCATATTTAAGGCGCCCGATTACAGATTGGATAGTTGAACGGCTCCGGGACAGTATTTTGGCTATTTCCGCGTATGATTTTTGCTCATTTACGTGTAAGTTCACTATAAGCATATGCTCTTCAAACGACAAGTATTTACCAGGCATTATTTCGATTTATACTGGGCGAAACTCATAAAATTTACATTTGATAGTAAACACACGTGTTTGTTTCTTTACTGTTATTACGTTGTGAGTGGAAAATAATTATGATCGATAATTATCAGTCAAGAGATCGAAGGGCAAGCGAGATCTTAAATGTACGAAGACATTATTGGAGGCAAATTGTCGACTTTGTTTTATTTTTAGTTAATAGCTTTGTAATGAATAATTTAAATGGACTAGTTTTTGTTTCTAAATTAAATAAAAATGTTTAATGAATAAATCTGCATTAAAACTTTTTCAAATTTCTTGCAACAATTTATTGTTTTTTATCACTTGAGTTTCAAATAGCTGCTGTACGAAGACATTATTGGTACACTGTAGCAGATCGCTAAGACCCGGTATCCAATTACAAAACTTCCGTTATGTCCGCTAGGCGATTCAAATTGTGTCTACAAAGGAACACTAGTTTGGACGTAGTCCTGCAGGATTTGCAGCAAGAAGCGCAGCCCAATTTCAGAGAAGCAAATTTTTTTTCCAAAATGATCACAATACTTAATTCATAGAATAATAAAGTAATAACAGCATTTCACTATATAAATTGCAAAAACTAGCATATTTTGACTTTATAGTATAATGATATATGTAGCTAGGATATAGCCTAGTGGGTAGCGTGTTGGTCTTGTTATGTGAAGGAGTTCAAATCCCGGTCAACGCAATATATAATTCCAGCACATTGCCTGCTTGGTCACCTCAATCTACGAAAATGAAAAATTCGTAGAGAGAGGCTTGTGCGAAGGGCTAACAACCCTTCCACAATAAGTAATAAAAAAAATGTTAAGGAACCTAAATGTCAGGAGACCAATGTCCGATTTGGGCTGTAGCGCCATTGTAGAAGAAGTAGAGTATAAAGATATATGTAAATACGAAATATCCTGTACTGATCTCCCACTCCTTCCCCCCACTTCCACCTCTCCTATATAAATAAATAATTATGAAACATAACAGGGCTACGATTGCGCAATGCGCAATCTTACGATACTCTAGATGAACTAGAATTTTTTGTGACCCCAAGAAATTTTGTATGTGGAGCGTTAGAAGGGATGATAGCATTGAACTAATTTTTCCCCCATCATGCTAAACTCGCTATAAAAATGTTTTATTCAAAATGCTTGCTCCAAAAATTGAATGGGAACTGAGAAAATTAGTGTGTTAGATTTTGTGAAAATGTGCAGTTTGTATGGGAGGTGGTAGAAAGGGTGGGGGGATTTTAGTGAATTTTTCAGAAATAACTAAAAATACCATAAAATTGACATCTCTTAAATTTGAGATAAGTAACATTCATACTTTTCAAGAAAATCGATTTTTTGTGAGCTTGTGAAACTGTGTCATATTGTATGGGAGGGGGTAGAAGCAGTGAAGCTAATCAAATTTTTTTTTGATATTAGTGATTATGCTAATTAAGAATTTATTACAAAATATGAGCTCGATAAATGTTATATGTTCTGAGAAAATCGTCTAAGAGCATTTCATGAAAAAGTGCAGTTTGTATGGGAGGGGGTGGAAGGAGAGGGAGGATGCCAATAATTTTTCTACTGTAAATTTAGATCATTATGAAAGTGATATATCCCACAATTCAGCCTAATAGCTTTCATACTTTGTGAGTGAATCCATTTATTGCCAAATTGCGAAATTGTGTCATTTTGTATGGGAGGGGGTAGAAGGGGTGAAGCTAATCGTCTAATTTTTTTTTGGCCTTACTAACAATTTTAAATAAATATTTGGTGCACAATTTCAGCCAGCTAAATTTTATACGCACTGAGTAAATTGGCTTAGAATAATTCATGACAAGTACAGTTTGTATGGGAGGTGGTAGAAGGAGGGGGAGGACACGCATAATTTTTATACGGTAGATTTTTATTATCATAAAAATAATATATTCCCAATTTCAGGCTAATAGCTTATATACTTTTCGTGCAAATCTATTCATTGTCAAATTGCGCAATTGTGTCATTTTGTATGGGAGCGGGTAGAAGGGGTGGAGCGGTTTGGCCCGTTCACGAACTTGACCTTACTTTTTTGTCAAAAACGACGTGTACAAAATTTGAACAATCTAGGTCAACGCGTTCTCAAGCTAGAGAGCGAACAGACGGATGGACGGACGGACATCTGGTTTTGAGATTTTTGAGTGATAACATTAACTTCTGTATCATTCATTTTTTTCTCCGAGCCTTATTTCTTGGCGTTACAAACCTTAGAGCAAACTTATAATACTCTCAGATTCCATCTAGAGTATAAAAATATCTATGCATGTATAGTACATTGATTTTCAATGAAACAACTTCAATAAGTTTTCATAAAATCATCGATAACGCCATACTGCTTCCACAACCTCTCAGAAGAATTTCTCGAAATTATTTTTCTTCGATACTAAAATTATACTTGAAAATTATTATTTCAACTCCCATACAAATGTCATAATTTCTAATAGACAAGGTATCAATTTCCTTGGAAAATATGAAAATTATTGTACAAACATTATACGAATGTATACGAAACGTTTTATACAAATTTCAGTTTCATATTCAATAGTTTTAAGCTCTCACTCTGTCCACCTTTAATATAACTGGGACTCTGATGTTGTTTTCTAAATCTTGCAATTGTCGAAAAATGCAAGGAATGATTTGAAAACTAGTCAATCGCTTTCTGCGTTTCTCTTGAAAAAGTCTGAAAACTAATTAGATAGTTCTGCAAGCAAAGAACTCCTTCCTTATACATATGTACATATGTACATTTAAAGTTGATTTTGATAACAGTATAAGATATTGTTGCGTGTTAGCTCTAGTCAAGTATTCGCGGTCTTCACCTGTACTTGAAAGTAATGCGAAATATCAGCTCTACTTGCTTATCATCAAATTATGACGGTCCCAAAACTAATGTACAGTCTGTCAAGAATGAGTTTACACATAGGAAAAAAATTCAATTTTTGATCTTTCTAATTATAAAATACTACTTTTTATTTATGTAAATGATTTTTTTTTTTAATTATAGTTATTTACATTATTTCTAACAGATATATACAAAAAAAGTACAACTTCAATGCAAAAAAAGAACAAAAAGAACAACGAAAACAATTCTGGAAGTGTCAAGAAACTCTTTACACAAATTATTATTGTATTTAATATTTATTTTACAGAATATTTAAGATTTATTATTTGGTATATTTAATATTTTGTATGGCCACCTTTGGCATGCACCACGCATTGCAACCGATTTTTCATTGAATGAATCAACTTTTGCAGGTCATACGTGGTTGGTATTTTTTGCCATTCTTCGAGAATCGCAGTTTTTAAGGCAGTTCGGTTTTTGGGTTGCCTTTTAGCGACTTTCTTTAAGTAGGCCCATAAATTCTCGATGGGATTTAAGTCAGGACTCTGGGCTGGCGTATCCATTACTTTTCCGCAGTTGTATGTATAAGAGCCACATTCGCACCATTTGCGCCTTATGTTTGGGATCGTTGTCCTGGTAAAACTTAAAATTTGGTTTGTTGTTATGCATAAGCCCGAATTTCTGCGCACTGCTTGGCAAATATGTTTTAAGGATATGCAAATATTGTTGGGCGTCCATGGTTGACTCGATGAATGCCAAGTCTCTTACTCCTCTGCTTGAGATGCACCCCCAAATCATAACAGATAACTTACCAAATTTTACAGTCGGAATGATATTTCGATTTTCCAACGATGTTAAAGGCTTGCGCCACACTCTAGTCGGTCCATTATTGTAGTACAACATCATTTTCGTCTCATCGCAGAATATGACGTCGTCCCAAAAGTCCACGGGTTGAGAAAGGTGCATCATAGCGAAGGAAAAACGCTTTTCGATGTTTAGTGCAGAAAGCAGTGGTTTCTTTCGTGCAGCTCTTGATGAGAACTTATTTCTTAGGATGACCTGTCGTACTGTTTCATGGGAAACAGCAACATCACACTCTTGCTTGAGTTCCCTAGCAAGTGTTCTGGTCGAAATCCAGGGGTTTTTTATCAAGTTTCCTTATCATAAGGCGCTCTATACGTTTAGATATTTTTGGTTTTGGGCCACCTCCACACTTTGGCTCCAATCTATCCTCATTTTCAGGACGATTTATAACGTTATAGACTGTTTTTCGTGCTACAGAAAATATTTCAGACAGTTCCTGCGCACTTTTACCTAATTGGTGGTTATAATATATCAGCTGAACCAACTCAAAAGTTAATCTTTTGCCTGGCATTTTAAAACATAATATCTCACTTAATTATGCGTACTAGTCAAAAATTAATCTAAACTTTACAATACAGAGCAAAGATTACGGTAAATTTACCGCATCGTTCCAGTAATGCAAACAAAAACAGTTGTGTAAAGAGTTTCTTGACACTTCCAGAATTGTAATAATTGTTTTCGTTGTTCTTTTTGTTCTTTTTTTGCATTGAAGTTGTACTTTTTTTTGTATATATCGGTTAGAAATAATGTAAATAACTATAATTTAAAAACAAAATTCATTTACAAAAATAAAAAGTAGTATTTTATAATTAGGGAGATCAAAAATTGAATTTTTTTCCTATGTGTAAGCTCATTCTTGACAGACTGTATATAACCGCGATCATTAGCCGTAAAGAACATCTGATTTGCTTTCTTCTCATCGTACTCGAAAATAAGCAAACTACACGAGACCCGACCAACAGAAAAAATAATCGAACAAGTACGAAATAATTCCGAATATCAATTGGAATGTTTAACAATAACAACAGGGAACAGACAGACTCGGAAGCGACCGGTAACGAACGGCAGTGATCAGGTGGACTCGGGTTATGACGAAGTGCTTGATGGAGGGCAACAAAAACAATGCAAGCAACGAAGGGAAGCGGCGGACTGCGATCGGGTAAACTCGAGCGATGATTAAATATGGAAAACAACAACAGCAATTCGTATGGGCTCGTATGAGCGAAAAATGATTCGGGTAACAATGAAAAGCAATGAAAAGCGATTTACATGACAAGGGGAATGAAGAAAGCTGACTCTGGCCGATGGAAAACGGACGTAATATGAACGCATAGAAGGCGTTATAAACAGAGCAAGCGTTCGTGAAACAGTGCAGTTGAGTCGAGACCCAGAAGCGAAAGAGTTCAGTTAGAGCGGGTAGTCGAGATTATAGTTACTTCATGGTACTAGACGCGCCCTACCATAGTTTGGCAAAGGTGAAACCCGAGCTAGGGTGTAGCCTAGTGGGTAGCGTGTTGGATTACAATGTGAAGGTCGTGAGTTCAAGTCCCTGCCGACCCATAATTTCAGCACGCTGCCTGCTTCGGTATACCATGGTCACCTCAATCTAAGAATATGACAAAATCGTAGATAGAGGGTTGTGCGATGGTCTAACAACCCATCCACAATATATAATGAAAAATGTTAAGGAACCTGAAGGTCAGCAGGCCAAGACTTGATTCGGGCTCTAGCGCCATTCTAGAAGTAGAAACCCGATATTTGGAGCGAAAAAAGTGTCTACCTTTTTTTGGTACCTTCTTAACATCAATAAATGTGCGCAGTTTTTAATACTTAACTGAAAAGTCACAAACAAAAAATAATTTATCTTGGGGCGTATGAAATTAGCAAAAGAAAACCACTAAACTGACCACTCCACGAATTGTGAATTGGGGAAGGTGAATTTGCAGGTGTCGATTGTGACATTTCTGCCAAACTCTGATACAGTGTGTCTCCTTCTTGCATGGAGTGACTCTAGTCGAGATAAGAGACAAGCGAAAAATTTAGAAGCGATAATTTGTTGTGGAAAGTTTAAATAAAGTTTTGCAGTGAACTAATGAAACTGGTGGTTTTATTTCTTTACTTGAAATCCAGCAACCACTTGTACATTTCAATACCAATAATTTCGCCAGGGATCAGATACTTTCGTATTTGGTGTGGTGCGCTCGTCGCATATTATACAGTAATTATAATGAACAGGATTTAAAATCAGCTACTGTAATTCTACTTATAGTAGCAGGCGATTTTAAGTCCTGGCTCTAAAAAAAATTTAAATTAAAAATAAAAGTCAGTTGATAAAAAGTTATTGTCCTATAAAAAAAAGTTATTGCTTTGAAAAATATTATTTAATAAAAATAAATAGTTGTATTAATTGTTGTTGAATTAAAAAGTTAAATAGATACATATAAATAATTGTTGCCAAATAAATAAATAAATTGTTTAAAGGATAAATAATTTTAAATTATTTGTATCGAAGGGTTGAAGTTTATTAACTATACCCCATATTTGGTACTCATTTTATGCTTATCAACTTCTATAGGAGATATGGCTAGCTACTTACAAAATAGAACGGTAAAGCACACCCAATAATAATTAGGGTCTCGAGAAATAGGGAAATGAAATAAAAAGCCATTTTTTTTATATATTTTTTTTAACTTTATAACTTATCGCCTTTTATTTCAATTTCGTTTAAGTAATCTTATGTATTTCAATTTTTAACATTTTTTTCATAATTTTGTTTTTGTTTGTTTTCTATATTTATTTTCTCATCTAGTCACTATATGAATTTCTCATTTTTTTTTTTAGTTTAATTTTTAGTGATTTTTTTTAATAGTTTCTCCTTTTTTTCTAACATTTTTTTTTTAATTCTGGTACTAGTCGAGTTAAATTTAAATCTTTTTTTTTTGGATTTTGTTTTGGTAACTATTGGCAAAAATTCAAGAATATAATTTGTGTGTTTTTTTTCTGTTTTGATAATTATTTATAGACCTATTAAATATTATACGATTTCATTTTTTCATTATTTTGCTGATTTTTTTGGTTTGTTTTAGTATGTAGGCCCTATTTACATTACTGTTTTAATTAGTGCAGCATGTTGGAGTTTTTAATTTCTGTTGCAGTACTTTTTTTTGGAATTTTGTGTTGGTGATTTTTGTTTGATGAAAAGGAACACAGATACATCTTTTTTATTTTATTTTTTTCAAAATTTTTTTTTTTTGTTTTTTTATTTTTTTTTTTGTAAAATAGGGAATATTTATTTCGATCACTTTTCTAGATATTCCGATGGGCTAAATTTTCACACAAACGGTATTTTCATAAAGTTTTCTTTTTAATTATAGTCTACGGTTTTGTTATCATCTTCTTCTTTTCATCTTTTCTTTGAAATATATATTTGGTTTTTTTTTTGTTTTGTCTTTCTTATGTTATGCTTAACATTCTACAATGTATTTATTTATTTACTATTCTTATCATCATTATGTTGTTTTTTTTTTTATTTATTTTAAATATTAAAATAACTATGTGCGTTTGACGCTGACCATAATGATTTGGATTTTTCAAAAATTGATTTGAACAATAGAGATTACTAAAAAAAAATGGAGGAGATTTTCATAGAATTGAAAAGAAAAAAGCTGAATGTTAGAATTATACAGTTATAGAGAGAGGATTGTAAAGTTACGAAATTATAATTTTGTAAATATTTATTTAAATTTATTATTTCTTGTTGATTGGATTCAATTTGAAAAAAATGGAATTTTTTAATGAATTTGTCATGTTTGAATTTGCGGCTAAAGTCTAGAACTGTGTTTTTGCTTGCGATAAAATTGATCTTGTGTAGAAAATCGGTCTATTTTTTTGCGCGATATGGAGACTTCATGGAAATATCTGTCAGTTTGTGACGTTCTTTAAAATTTATGAAAGATTTAAAAATAGTGAAAACTTTATTATTAAAATAATAAAGTAAAATGATTAAAATATTAGACAAATTAATTATTGTCAGTACGAGTGTTATTGTTGAGCAGCTAGAAGCAACTCAACGAGTAAGAACTGCTGTGGATATGGACTTCAAAAACATTGCCAAAAAGGGCGATTCATGCGAGATTTATGTGCAAAAATTGGTTTTATTTTACAATAATTTAAAGCATTGGTTATTCTTTAATTGTTCAAGTTCGCCAATTTGACACGAAGCTCTTTGAAATTTATAGAAAACTTGAACCGCATCTGCAGCCATTGAGATGTACCCATTCATTCAACCAAATCACTCTGAAAGAAAAATTGGCTGTTGTTTTGGAGTTAGATTTTGTTTAAATTTTTGTGCATTGTTTCTAATATGGATTCTTTTAGGTTTTTCTATAGCGGTAATTCTGTTTCCGCCATCTTTTCAAAAATAATATCCTAGATCACTCTTTACCGCGATAAATCATTGGAGACTTACGTTAGCGCCACTTTTAAGTAAGTAGTAGAACTTACATTTTAGGAGATGTACACAGTACAGCTGATGTGAAAGGTGACGACAAATTTCCCTCTGATATAAAATCACAATAAATTTCTAAGTACTTTGTATGGAATTGGAGATAAATTTTATCGCAAGTGAGAACACAGTACTAAGCTCAAGAACAAATGAAGTGAATAATATATAAATAATATAATACCGAAAAGAGATCTTACACAATTTGGAGTATTTAGGCATGATGCCAGAATAAATTACTTATAACTGAACATCAAGAAGAAAAAAGAATTATGTTCCTTCTTAGTAAAAAGTGTCCGACATTTTTATTATAGTTGGTAGTTGGTACGAGGAGTTTGAGTGCAATCAGTCATTCAATTTGTTCGCAACAACTATTTTTGTTAGTTATACTTATGAGTGCTTTGCCATTTTGGTTCAGTTTTGTACAAACAATCAAAAAAAACATAGTAAGCTGGATGCGACAGACATGATTTTTCGAGATTCTACGCACTCTACCTACATAATCGTCAACATCAACATGCAAACGAACCAATAATCTTTGGAATAGCATAGAAAATTTTGTTGAACTTGCTCTAAAATCAAGGCTATGCTGAGTGTATTGGATTAACGTAGTGTAGTGCTTTTTTCATTTCTTTACAAGAACAAACTGCATTATTTACTTTGTTTTTCGTTTTAATTGTTTAAGAGCTCATTCGCATTTTAGTTAAATAGTAACAAGCTCAATTAGCTATCCAACTGTTCTACTAGATGGAAACATAATAACGAATATGTAAGCTTTATCCTAAAACCTAGAGAAACATTGTTCATTCTATGTTCGTTTAGTGATCGTCAACAGAAACAATGGCGGCTCGGCAGGTGAAGCATATGGGACGCTCTTCTACACAATTTTCAGTAAATTTTTTTTAACATTGACAATTTCGCATATTTAAGTTTCGATTTTAAATATGCCCATATCAGCGATCCCCTCTGTCTTTTTACCCTTTGCCTTTCATAGAACAGCAGGAATGCTTACTGAGAATGGTAAGAATCTGTCAGCGAACGATTTCTTCACTGAGGCGACTGAAAAATCGCATTACCCACTGCCTTGTCGGTTCAACAATTATGCATTCTTTTTTTAAGCGGAAATGTAAAATTTGAGATTGAGATAATAAAGTGGCAAAATATAAAGAATTGTTTACCTCAATTATTTGATTACTGTTATAAATAACAAAGATTGAAATAAAAAGACGAAAAGGAAAATCAACTAAAAACAGTCTATACAACTGACAATATAATTTTTTTCTTGTTTTACTTTTCGTAACAACAATCAACATTCTAAAAAACATGTTTGCTTCAATAATTTCCGAATATATTATCAATTTTATATTATTAAAAATATTGAAATATCCGGAATAAAAAAAAAAAAATTACAAACATTAAACACAGACAGATCATTATTTTTATTTTCTTTTGTTTTGTTTTTTCATATCGGTCGAACTAACTTGCAACCACACTAATAACTAAATTAAAAAATAGGTTTTTTTATGTAATCTTATTTCCTAAACAACTAACAACAACTTTCTTTTTTAGAGCTTTTATCGAATATACATATTCACATTGTTTTTTTTTATTATTTTATCTATCAACTATACGTTACATTTCATTTTGGTTTTTTTTTTAACATAAAACAAAGAAAAGAAAAATTGCAGATACTAAACATGTTCATAATTTTATTTATCATTTTTATTAACTATTTTATTTTTTTTTATTTTGCATAAGATCAATTGTCAGTTTGAGTCAATTTTATTGGTTGACTTGCGCTAATATTTTTTTTTTTAATCATTTTAAAATTTTATTTCATTTTTTTTATGAACGATCGTTATTTATTTAAATTTTATATCCCAAGTGAAAAGTTAACGACCGCATTTATTTTTTAATAATATTATTTTTAAATGTTAAACTTGGTATGATTCATGTTAACTAGTTATCTATTTAAATTAAATTTTTTTCATAAATTTTATTTTACTTATTTATTTCATTTTTCGATCATTTTATTTTTATTTGATTTTATTAAATCTGTTTTTATTTTTATTTTGTTTGTGCTTTCATTTTATAATTTGTTGTTGTATTTTTTGTTAATATTATATTTTATCTAATTCCTCTCTCGTATTTTCTAAATATTGCAATATAAGGCCTATTTTATATTATAAATGTTGTTTGCTGCCATTTCGTACAGTACACATTAAACAGGCATAGGGATTAGGGAATCGGCTTCGGGGACTTTGGAATAAAATTATGTGTATTTGTGTGGATGCTTCAGTAATTTAGTAATATCTTTTGTTCAAGTAAATTAATTCTGTTGCATTTTTGCCATTTATAGTCAGCTAGTTATCAGTAAACGGTTAATATTTTTTTTACAATATTTTTATGTCAGTTATTTATATGTATATATATATATATACATATTTTTTTTCTTCTCTTACATTTTTAATATCAAGAAGAGTTGAAATTAATAGTGACCAGACGTTAGCTGTTCTTCCTTTAAAAGAACAAAAAAAAGACAAAAAAAAAAGTTTCCGTTTATAAAAATTAATGTTGTTCGTTATTTTATAGAAGTGTTTTATTTTGGTTTTTATTATTTTCTTAACATTATATAATTCCTCGACATGAACCATGTTTTTTTTAATATACACACTTTACAGTCCTAGTATTAAATTTGTTAATAATAATTCTATAATTTTTTTTTTGTTAGAAATTATTACAATTTTAATAATCATAATTTGTTTCAATTTATTTGTTTTGACTATTACAAAATAAGGTTAACTGTTTATTTATTATGGTTTATCCTTATACATCATTTCTTTTCTTAACTCGTAGGGTTTTTTTTTATTTTATTTGCCTTTTTTTTTAAATATATATTTCTTTAAATTAACAATCTTAATTTACATGTTTTTTATTGGTTAGCATGGATGCGATATTGATCCAAATACACATCCGTCAAACATTGGTTTTGGTTTTTATTTAAATATTTTATAGTGTAGTGTTTTTCTTTAGTGTTTACTGCATTTTTTTATAATAACGACGCTATTACAAACAACTAACTTAAAATATAATATATCATTTTTTTTTATTTGTATTATTTAATTATATAAATATATTTCCTTTTTCCTTGAATTTTATCAACTTTTACGATTTTTAAAATTTTTGAAGTATTATTAATATATTTTTTGTAAGTTTATTATTTTTGTTTGAATACAAAAAATTTTTAGTTAATTATTTTTAAATTATTTTTTTTCGGTTTTTTTTAGCAATTTGAAATATGTTTTACTTTTTACAATAATTATTTAGTATTTTTTTTTAATGTTTTTTTTTTTACTTTATTTTAAATCATTCTCAACATCAAAATCTAGGAAAACGGTTTGTTGTTTTTTATTTGTCATTTGAAGTATAAAAAATTTCATTTCAATTTTCACACATTAAAATTAGTCGATATTTTTTTTTTCACATTTTTTGAAAAAGTGAAATTATTTTTGAAGTATTTATTTAATTAAGTGCTTTCTTGTTGTTGATGGAGTATAATTTTGTTTATTTTTGTTTGATTCTATTAAAAAAAGGCGAAAATAATTAATAATATACATTTTTAATAAGTCATCATAATAATTTTCGATGATAATTTAAAGTTTTCTTACTGTTAACATAAGTATTTTTTTTTTTTTTAATTCTATTTAGCAATATATTTGTTAACATTTTCATTTTTTCCATTTTAAAAAATATATCGGTAATTTGGTGTTTTATTTTAAGTACTTTAGCGTCTGAATTAGTTTTTCATCGTTTTTAAATCGGTTGGAAAGAGAGATTGGTAGAAAAAATTAAAATTCTTATAAAAAATAAAATAACATTGTAAAAAGTCTCAAAAAATTTCAGGTATTTTTGAAGGATAAAATAAAATAAATTCAATATTAAATTTAAATTTTTTTTTTGTTATGTGTCAGATGATTTGAGATTTTTAGCTGCCAGCAGCCTTTTAAAATTCTCGAAAATTTTGAAATTCTGTTTTGATTTTCTTTTTGGCATTAGAGCAATAATGTTAGAACAAAAATTTTTTTTTTGTAGGTTATGGTAAAAAAATGGTAATCGATTATTGAAAGGCAATATTTAAAAGTTAAAAATGAAAAGAAAAAGTTCTGTCGAAAGTAAACAATTATTACAATATCCAGATTTTTTTTGCTAGGGCTGACATGGGGTTATACTGCAGAGCACTCCGTCTTATAGAAATTGATTAGAGGAACCGCACGGAGTAGAGTGAAACTAGTTATAGTAAGTATCGAAAGTTTAACATTTTTTCTGTCTACTTCTACCAAAAATTGGCAGATGTAATGGGGTTTGAATAACACTGAGTTTGATACTAACTTTCAGAACTGGAATCGAATAAATTTTCCGTTATTCTATTTATTTCGATTTATCTAAAATCGACTTCTAGCTGATGTACCTGCCTGGAATGGAAAACGAGTCATCTACTGATTGGCTCTGCTGCTACCTTAATAGAAACTCACTCAGTACATTGGTATAAGTTTAGTCTTAGACCATATCTTCTTGAAAAACACATTGCTGTGAACATGAGAGTCGAGTATTTCCACTGATTCATTCCTGCAAACAATTTAAAGACCTACTTTCTACACCAATCGGAATGATTTTTTTTTTTTTAAACTCATCATTGCTGTCAATTTTACGTTCGAGAGTTATTTCTCTCAGCTTAACCGACCCTTCTAAGAATTTTCATTGTCACAGATTGAGGTGTTCCATATATACCCACGCAAGCAATGTGCTGGAATAATTCAGAGTTTGAATTCTCGACCTTCGCATTGTCAAACGTTACCCACTAGGCAAAACCTAAACCTTTGAACAGCATTATCCTTTATCTAAAATATTTGCAATCTCGTACGTCTTGTGTAAGATATATAAACAGTTTCAATTTCTAAAGCAGTACCACCTGAAGTTAATGGGGGAGCTATGAATTTTCTTCAGAATCGTCTACGTCTAAAGAATGTCATGATTCCCTCAGAAAACTGATCACAGTTTTTTTGCGACGAATTTCTAGAATATCGTGACATCGCAGGCCTTGCAAGGAGTTATAGGGAAAATTTATCAAATTCTTAAATCACCGAATTTTAGCTTCAATTAACAATTAGTCAAACATTTTCCATTATGGAAAAAAAATACTCGCATTTCGAGTAACTAGTAACATTGGATTAGTTTCAGCACTGAAGCAAGCTGGTCGAAGAATCTCGTGATATCAGTACGGAACCGTGTTCACCCCAGCTTGTTGCCTTCAGGAACTGATGGAATTAGCGACCAAAAACATAGTAACCTTAATTTGGATTTCATTAGACAATGGCTTAAGAAGGAGTAGAAACAAGTTGATTCTTTAGCCGGGAAAAGGTCCAAATCTGGGTTCGTTAGTATCCTTCCGTTTGGCGGGATACCGCACAGTACCGAAAAAATCCAACAGTGGCTAAAATTATTTTTTCGGCATCAGGTAATAAACATGCAAAGATTTATATGGCAAAACATTCGGTTGAAAAGTTCTGAATATCAGAGAAATCAGACTGGGCTCTTAGTAGGTATTTTAACTGGACACTGTCGTATGAAAAATATCTTAAAAGAATTGGACCTGCAGAATACAATCTCTGCACAATTGGCACATCCTCTGCGATTCTGAACCATTCGTAAAGAAAAGATGTCATGGCAAAATTTTAAACGTCATTAGTGACGCAAATTTGAGAAACGGCAGTTTCAAATTATGTTTCCCGAACGAAACAAATGGACAACAAACGCGATACTCAGCACCTGTACAGGTCCTCATCTCTATGCAGGGATTTATTCCCACGATCTCAACATCCACACTTCATTTCATCTTCCAGAACACGTGACAGTGTTCCAAGCTGAAGTATTAGCTATTAACGAGTGTATAAAAATTATTTTAGATACGCAGAACGGTCTCGGAAATTGTTACATTTTTTTTGACAGCAGGGTTGCGCTTCTAGCACTCCAAGGCTACGTCCAAGCTAGTGTCCATTTGTAGACACAATTTGAATCGCCTAGCGGCCATTATGGAAGTTTTACTAATTTGGATACCGAGTCATAGCGACCTGCTAGGAAACGAGGGAGCAGACACGCTTGCACGGCAAGGATCTGAAAACATCAATTCCACTAGGAATTCAGTCGATGTAGCACCAACAATGCTGCAGACTCGCTTTAAACTAACTATTTTGGATTCTTTCTTGGCGGGATGGCGGCAACGGGACACCTACAGAACAGCCGAATCCTTTTGGGAAGAACCGAATAAAAATAATACTGCTCACCTGTTACAACGTAGTCGCTTTAGCGTCCGAACTATTGTTGGCCTGACCACCGGTCATTGCTTGCTAAAGCTGCAAGCATTTAGGCTGCGGACCGCAAGCAGTGGTTACGAGGAGAATCTATCGATTATTATTTTTGCCACTGTCCACAAATCTCCAACTGTCATCTCCTTTGTTCAGGCTCTAGATTGTAATCAGAACTAGATAACCTCAGAGGCATCAAACATTTTAGCCCGCTACGGTTCGCAAACCAGAACTGCACTTCTGACACTCCAATTCAAAAAGGTCACGTCGAAACTAGTGTCCATTTGCAGACACACTTTGAATCGCCTAGCAGATATTACGAAAGTATTTTTAATTTGCATATCGGGTCATTGCGATCTGTTCGGTAACGATGGAACAGGCAGGCTTGTCAGGCATGGATCTACATTAACTCCATTAGGAAGTCAATTGATGTAGCACTAACAGGACTGGACAGGGCACTAAGGACTGGCTTCAATTCAAAAATTTTTTTCTCTTTCTCAACAGGATGGAGGCTGCTGGCTAACTGTAGAACGACCAAATCCTTTTGGGATCGCAACTCAGCCGTTACACCGTAGTTGCTATAGTGTCCGAACTATTGCCGAACTGAACACAAGTCATTGGATTCAGGCTGCGGTTCACGAGCGACTGACTTTGCTGAGGTTGCAAGGAAGGCGAAGTATTGAACACTATCTTTGCCACAAATCTCTAAAAATCATCTGCTTTCTTTCGGCTCTAGATTGTTCTCAGAAATAGACGACTACAGGGGCGTCAAACATGCGAGCCTGCGAGGAGTAACATTCATCTCTTAATCTTCCACAGGGGGAGTACAATTAACCCAACTAGATGGCCCTAGTGCAATGTGGTTATCTTTTCAAAACAACCCTCCGACTACCTAAACCTAGCCTATGTCGATTAAATCATTTTCCTTACCTAAAAACATTAAAAACAAAACCTGTTATAAGTCTCAGATACATATTGCAATTATGTTACTATCGACGTAAATTTTTATTTTATTTTGTCTTATTTCCTTCCATTTTAACAGAATGAAAATGATATTTGTGTAAATGTTTGTGGGACTCATTATATAGCTTTCAAAAAGTTACGTGTGCATTGCACATGAGGCTGAAAATGCCTAAAACGCAAGTTATTCTGTAAAAAAAAAGAAAAAAAAACCTTTGAAATAAAATTCAGAGTTTAGAAAATATAATTTTCATTATGTTTGGAGAGAAGTTACATTTTTTTATTATGTTGTGTTGCTTTTAAAATTATTATTTTTTTTTCAATATCTTATTAGATGTTAAGTGGTGTTGTTAATATTTATAAGGTTTTGTTATTTTATTTATAATTTGATTCTATTTTTTATTTTATTATTATTATTATTTTTTTTTTCATATTATAAACTAGTATGGCAGTATTAAAGGTCTCTCTTAGCCTGCTTGTATTTTTTTAAGCGTTTCATGACAGAATATCGATTTTACTGTTTTATTTCTATGGATTTTATTTTTGTATTGCATTGTGTTGGCATTGTAATTTTGAAAATGAAATTTCTAAAATGCTATAAACAGAATAATAACTTAAGCGCTTAAAAACATTTTAGAAATTAGTTTGATGTGAAATTTTTTTGCAATGATAAATTAATGAGACATTTTTAATTATGGTTAAAATTCGTTCGAAAAATATAGAAAGGTAAATTCAACTTCATGAGTACATTGTTATTAAATTGTTTTATTCGGCTAAACAATAACTTATAATAATAATGATAACTTAATGCTGGTTTCTTTATTACCGAAATAAATATCAAAATATATTGTTTTTCCGTTAGGTTATATTTCTGGTTTTTTTTTTTATGTCTGCTACATTTTTTTCAATCATTTTTCAATTATTATTTTTTATTAATTTCTTTTAAATAATTCCAACAGTGCATTACATATTTCCTGCTTTTTGTTGTTATGTTAGCTAAGTTCTTAAAATTTATAATTTTTCTGTTATTTCTAAGCATTATTATTTTCATTTTTATTTTCAATCACAAATAAACTACATTTGTAGTAGAAGAGAATCCGTTTACTGCAAATATAATTCAGTTGACATGTTTCTTTTTTTTTTCGTTTATTCATGTGATAAAATTTAAATTTTCCTAACAATAAATAAAATGAAACTATAAGTATAAATATTATATCAACAGATTGCTTTAGATAAAAATAAAAACAAAACTTTTTTGTAAAAACAAGACAAGAAATAGAATAGTATTTTTAATGTGCACTGTGTGGTATATTAAATAAATTTGAATAAGTATAAATATATATTATTTGTTTTGCTTGTTTAAATTTAATATTGATTTTTTTATTGTATATAAATAAAACCTAAATCAACGGATTATATTTGTTTCACACCCCGCCTTTTAATAAGTATAAATTCTATATAATTTTAAACTTTATTTATGTTTTTTTTTTAATATTTTTGTTCGTTCTCTTAAATAAATAATTAACAGCAATTGTTATAAAAATTGACGGAATTATTATAAATGTTTCTTTCATTTTCTCTTTTTATAAATTTAATAATTTCATTTAAATAATTTTTTATTTATTTATTTATTTATTTTTTTAATTAATAATAAACAGAAAATAGTTTCAGCAGTAGTTGGGCGTTCGTTCTTGGTGGTTTTATTAATTATTTTTGCATTTCGCGCTCCAATATTATTTAGTATACTATAAATTATTTAATAAAATAAATATTATTACCTGTATGTTTAACTTTGAAAATATACATAGCGCGCTCAATCTAAAATAACCTAAAATACAGTGGAATACAATAATATTTATTTTCTAACAATTTTACTAAATATTATTATTAATGTTTTTTTTATTATATTTTTCTTCATTTTATTGTTTGTTTTGTGTTGTACGATGAGTTTTTTTATTAAAAGAAGAGATACACCAGATTTACCATTTTAGAGAATTGAAAATATCCGATGCTGGATAAAGTACTAATAATTGGAGACGACCCGAAAAAACTCAATTAAATTAAATTGTGAAAATAAATTTAATTATATCTTGAAAAAAAGATACTTTTAAGGATATATATCGGATTTGAGGATGGAACTTTAGATTTCGTTAAAATTCTGCACATTTATGTGTTCTTATTTTGCAGTAATAAACTAGAACTACTTAAACAGACATTTCTATTTTCGATAGTTGTTAAGCAGCAATCATTAATCTTGATAGATTATTATGTATCTTGCAATGGAATCCAGCTAAAATTTACAGTCAAATACACATGTATTCGTGTATTAGTTCTTAATTTTGGCCACATTTGGCCAATCGCAATCGAGCAGCTTAACTATGGAATGTCCTATCCTCGTTCCTTTTCTTAAATGGATTAAGCCTGCACAACTAGCATTTTTTTCTGGTCTTCTGGTCTTCTTATTTTAATATATTTCATGTCAAGAAATCTGACACGGCTGCATTAAAGAGTAACCTATAAATTCAGTTCTCTCCTCAAAAGAAAGACAACAAACCATCTAAAGTATGATTTTAGGAGTCAAGAATGATATAAACACAAATTAGTTGAAAATTATTGTTTAATATATTGGCATTTGTAAAAATTTCCCAGTTGGCAGCAATATGTTAAAAAAAAAATTCTCTTACGGTTTTGATTTGGTATTTACTTATTTTTGCATTAATTCAATTCGAGATCCAGCTTTCTGTTTCGTTCCATTTTCTTTTAATATTTTTTAAATTTATTTATTTGAAATTTAGTATCATTTTATTCTTCAAAAAATACTTATATCCTGTTACTACTTTTTTTCTGTTTTGATATTTTAATAATAATAATAAAAACTTTTCATATTGACTATAACTTAACGGTTGTGACACGTGTTGCATGCTGTGTCAAAACTAACGTATCATTTTTAGTCCAATTATTGTTGGTTGTTGAAATGTTAACTAAACACCATAAAACCGTCCACAATACTAAACAACGATACGATAATAAAATGGAAACTAATTTAATGGACGATGACGATGACGCAGTATAAATTGGTATCGGACAGGGATGCGATGATGTTGGCGTTGAACTATGCAGATTTTGACAATGCGCTACCGTTTCGGGCGGCATATCATCATCGTAATCATCGTAATAGTAAATGTTATCGATATTAACCATTTTGCTAGTGTCCGGATCGTTGCGAAGAGCATTGCTTGCTGCATTGGAATGCTCATATATTGATGATGACGAAGATTGTGATGATGATGATGACGACGATGGTGACGATGATGATTGTGATGATGATTCAGTGGTACTGTTTACTGTGCGATTCGTTTGATTCGAAAATAATGGATCACAGTATGCACAGATACCATCACCTGGTGTACCACAATATCGATAGCAACAATTGTCTGGACCATTGTTCGATTTTCGAAGCTGATCTCCCGTTTCCGGAATATTAAGATCTGAAAATTGAGATAATTTTAGTTGCGAAAAGTAGTATTAATTAAATTTCAACTTATACGCTTTCATTTAATGCAATGCATAGTGGAGTCGGTATAGAAAGGAGTAAAATTAGTGTCATGAATAGAACTTTGACGGTATGAGACGAAAGTGTTGGTGGACGTTATACTTACCAGTGATGACAAGTTTCGTTACTTTTCGGTACCAGTAACTACTCGTTACTTTAAGGAAAGTATTCATTACCTTTTATTCGTTATTAGGTACTCGTTTATTTAAAATTACCGCCATATCATGTTGTAGGGATGGGTAAACCAGTCTTGCAAATCATAAATTCAAATAGAAGAAATCGCCTCTAGTGCCCTATGCAGTAACTACATGCAACAAGAAATCGCTTGTGAATCGCTCTTGATTTCGTTGGCCTAGCACGTCTATCAACACAATGATGCCAAGTTCGATTTTTTTATTATCCCTCTTCTAAGTAGAAAATACCTTTAAGCACTAACGTATATAAAACGGTAACGCGAAGGAAATAACTTTTATGAAATCGAAATTTTCTTCAACAAAAATAACTAAAATTGATAAAAAAAAATCCTTTTATTACCCCAAACATAAAAAATTCTACAATCTGATTTCACTGATCCCACAAACCTAACACTAGCTACGACTGCCTGCCCTGCCGCGCCCCACCTCTACTCGACTACATTCTTGGTGTTGAAAGAAACGAAGCTGTAAGGCTTTTGCTTTCGAATGGCGGTACGGCGTTATGCATAAGTGCAGATTTCCCTTCTGTGATGTAACGAAAAAAGCAACTGAATGTTACTTTCAGTTTAGGTACTTATTTTATATGAAGAACGAACACTCGGGTAACGAAACAGTAATGAAACATTTTGAGAGCTCAGTTACTTTTTCGAGAGCTCATTTTGTTACTTAAGTAACAAATATAAATCTGCGCCGGTACTCGTTACATCGGATTTGAGTCGGTAACGAGTACTCGTGTAATGAATAGTTACTTTTTTGACATCACTAATACTTGCAGCCAGGCCCGTTGGCAGAAATTGTCTAAGTGAGGGTGAGTCGATTTAATTTAACCATCAACTTTTTTTTTATGACATGTTGTACGATTAGCAAAAACTGAAACTGTGTATTTTTTTAAACAATCTTCTGTGCAAATATTTTTTAAAAATTTCAATCGTTAAAAGCAAGAACTCTTGAGATATGTATATACTTGACCAATACTTGAAAAGTAAGTAAAAGTGAAAGTAAGTAATACATGGTTTCTGTTCGCTTTCTATCATTCAGTCCCCCATAACATCTGCAAATATTTGTCAGCAAGCAGCCAGTACAACTAAGCAATATACCAGCTTCTCCACTCGCTACGGTCGTTCTCACTCCCCTTCCCCAACCTTCCCAATCCCATTCCTTCACTCCATGACTGTGTTTGTGCATTGCACATAAAGGCCGAAATTGCCTATAAGACAGGTCATTCTGTAAAAAAAAAGGCATACTGTAGAACTAGCTATAGCAAATAGATGTTTATAAAAATATAGAAGATATTAAGTTTCTCGAGTGATTTGAATTTTGGAAACCCAGTTTGGGGTATTTTCTTCAATGTCACTACCGCCAAATCTGACTTGGCCTTCTGATTTTCAGGTTCCTTAACATTTATTTGTTATTGCGAAAGTATTATTAGCCTTTCACACAATCCACGCATTTTTTTTTGTAGATTGAGGTAGCCCACATATACGCGCGCAAGTATTGGACTGGAATTATAAATCGACCGGGATTTGAACTCACAAAGTTCGCAATGTAGACCAACACTAGGCTACACCCAGATTAGTTTGGAAGATAACGTCATTTAATCTTTTGGTGGTTATAATGACATCTTGAAAGCTGCACTGGAAGGTGGGGAAGATAAAGGTCTTCAATGGAGACTATTTGACATCTTAAGTCACCTTGATTATGCCGATGACATGTGTTTGCTTGCACATAACCGTTCGGACATAGAGTCAAATGTTCGCTCGTTGCATTCTAAATGCAAAGAGGCGGGACAGAAAATAAGTGTGCGTAAAACCTAGTAAATGCACATGGGTTTGAACACAAGTACACCGATTGTTCTTAATGGACAAGATGTGGAAGAGGTGCAAGATTTCTGTTATTTCGGAAGCATAGTCAGCATTGAGGGTGGAGCCGAAAGAGATATTGAGCCTCGTCTAAATAAAGCTCGTCAAGCTCTCGGTATCCTTTCCCCTTTCTGGAGGTTACGAGAGATCTCCCTTCGCAAGAAGCTGCGAGTTTCTGACGCATGTATCAAATCCGTGTCGTTATATGGTTGTACTACGGGGAAAGTGACCGTTCGACTTACCAAGAAACTGCAGACTTGCGTGAACCAGTGCCTCAGACGCATTTTAATGATATTCTGGCTAGAAGTAATCTCCAAAGACGAACTTTCGAGTACAACTGAACAGACTGAAATAGGCATTGAGATTCAAACGCGGAAGTGGCAGTAGATTGGAAACACTTTGAGGAAACCAGACCAAAACATCGCTAAGCAGGCTCTGGATTATAATCCTCAATTAAAATGCCGGGTTGGTCGACCATGTAGCACATGGAAGCAAGCAGTTGAGCAGGAGGTCAGAGGAATAAACAAGTCCTGGTAACAGCTAAGGGCCGATGCTCAGGATCGCGCCTTGTGGAAGAGAACTATTTCTCTCGTATGCTCCTATTGGGGTCTTAACAGGAATTGGCTTTGGCAAGTTTTATACAAACCTGTTTTACAAAATCGAAACTGACAATATTATTGCATTTTCCAAAATCTATATTTTGTATTAACAAGAGGTATTAGATTTTTTCGCAAGACCCAATCAGAGAACGTACGGCGCTGCTGATGGTCCACCGGCTGCAGCTCTTGAGTTAACTGAACCTTGTATTTCATCATCATCATCAATGGCGCGACAGCCCAAATCGGGCCTTGGCCTCCTGAAGTCGTCGCCTCCAATCGTCTCGATCCAAAGACCGCGTCCTCCAGCTGCTAATTATACTCTAGATGAAATCTGAGAGTATTATAAGTTTGCTCTGGAGTGTGTAACGCCAAGAAATAAGGCTCGGAGAAAAAAATGATGAATACAGAAATTAATATTATCACTCAAAAATCTCAAAACCGGATGTCCGTCCGTCCGTTCGCTCTCTAGCTTGAGAACGCGTTGAGCTAGAAAGCTCAAATTTCGTCCACGTCGTTTTTGACAAAAAAGTAAGGTCAAGTTCGTGAACGGGCCAAATCGCTCCACCCGGTGTAACCCCTCCTATACAAAATGACACAAATGCGCAATTTGACAATAAACGGATTTGCTCGAAAAGTATGAAAGCCATTGGCCTGAAATTTGGAATATATTACTTTTATGATAATATCAATCTACCGTATGAAAATTATGCGTGTCCTCCCTCTCCTTCTACCACCTCCCATACAAACTGCACTTGTCATGAATTACTCTAAGCCAATTTACTCAGTGCGTATAAGATTTAGCGAGCTGAAATTGTGCACTAAATATTTTTTTTAAATTGTTAGTAAGGCTAAAAAAAATTAGACGATTAGCTTCATCCCTTCTACCCCCTCCCATACAAAATGACACAATTTCGCAATTCAACTATAAATGGATTTGCTCGAAAAGTATAAAAGCTATTAGTCTGAATTTCGGGATATATTACTTTCATAATAATTTCAATATACAGCGTAAAAATTATTTGCGTCCTCCCTCTCCTTCCAACCCCTACCATTACAAACTTCACTTTTTCATGAAATGCTCTAAGCCGATTTTCTCAGAACATATAACATTTATCGAGTTCACATTTTGTAATAAATACTTATTTAGCATTATCACTAAGATCAGAAAAAAATATTTGATTAGCTTTACTGGTTCTACCCCCTCCCACACAATATGACACAGTTTCACAACTTCACAAAAAATCTATTTTCTTGAAAAGTATGAATGTTACTGGTCTAAAATTTAAGAGATGTAAATTTTATGATATTCTTCTGAAAAAATCACTAAAATCCCCCCACTCTTTCTACCACCTCCCATACAAACTGCACATTTTCACTAAATCTAACACACTAATTTTCTCAGCTCCTATTCAATTTTTGGAGTAAGCATTTTGTATAAAACATTTTTATAGCTACTTTAGCATTATGGGAATAAAATTAGTTCAATGCTATCACCCCCTTCTAACACTCCCCATACAAAATTTCTTGGGATCACAAAAAATTCTATTTCATCTAGAGTATAGTAAGATTGCGCTTTACGCGCAATCGTAGCGCTGTTATGTTTCTTAAGATGGCTTTGCTATCTTCATCAACCGAGTCTTCCCATCCCTTGTGTGGCTTACCTACTGGCCGGTTACCACTCGCTTTGCCTTTGCTTCTGGCTCGTCGTAGAGTTGATACAACTCATGGTTGTATCTTATTCGCCATTCCGTTCCTTCCTTCACAGGTCCCAAAATTCTTCGGAGGACCTTTCTTTAAAGTGCATTAACTGCTTTTTCGGAATTTCGTGTCAATGTCCATGTCTCGCTGCCATAACAGAGCACAGGTCGTACAATAGTTTTGTATATCCGCAGCTTATTGTTCCTGTGCACTTTCTTGGATTTGATTATTGGAAGTGTAAGTACCTTGTACTTATGCAAAGCCAAATCTTTCGTTAATATGCGCTGCAGTGTGAATGTGGAGAGGTTGAGCTCTTGAGCACGGTGACGAATGGAAGTGTTTGGGTTATTTTCAACACTATCCTTCGCTACGGCGATATTTTTGGTCGAAAGTCAAGGGCGAAGTCGTTTCGGTGTCTTCATATCATGCATTGAGCCAGTCGCTTGGAACTTTTTGAGTGGGCTGCGCACACACGTCCCAGAAGGTATATAATTCTCGAATTTTGCGCATCGTAAATGCGATGGAACGCGAATTTTCGAAATAAAATTCAACGACCATGGTAAATTTCCCGCATTTATGGTTGACAAATGTCAACATATCACAACTGTCAAGCCACCAGCTGTCAAATAATACTGTCAATCGCGAGGTCGTTGAATATCTCGAGGATAACCAGGTAATACATGGTCGCCATTATGGGTTCCGTTCTGGAAGGTCGACGGGAGATCTTTTGGTCTACTTGACAGAACGATGGAACTCATGAAGACATAAACACGGCGAAGGTCAAGTTTTTGTACTTGACATTGCAAGAGCTTTTGACAGAGTTTGGCATAAATGTCTCATATTTAAGCTTAGGGCCATAGGTCTTAATGCTACCCTTGTTCAATGGATAGAAAGTTTTCTTTCTGAATGCAATATACAAGTAAAAATAGATGGCGTTACCTCTTCCTCTTTCCCAATAGATTCCGGCGTCCCTCAAGGCTCTGTTTTATCTCCAACTCTTTTGTTAGTTCTTATCAACGACATTCTGTTTTCCACTCTCAATCCAATCCATAGTTTTGCGGATGACAGTACTTTAGATAACACCTATGAATTTAACTCTGCTGCGGAATCACACAAGCATTCTATTGCTTCCAATCGCATGGAGTTATTCCGTTCGCCGAACTCGGATCTCAGCTTAATCTTGGAATGGAGCAGGAAAAATAAAGTAGAGTTCAACGCCTCCAAAACACATGCCTGTCATATATTCCTTAAACGTGATGTTCCAGCGTTATCTCAAAATGTGACCTTTGGTGGCGCACAGCTTTGTATCACGGATAACTTCACACTTATAGGCGTTAAAATTAATGACCACCTGAATTGGGTCCAGCACATCTTTGATGTTGCCCTCGACGCCTCTAAACATCTAGGTGTTTTTCAAAAAGTATTTCACTCCAAGCCATCTCGCAGACATCTATAAGGCATACAGTAGAACACGTTTAGAGTACAATTCGTATGGTTGGGCTGGGACACCAAAATCGCACCTCGCGTTGCTCGACCGTATTCAAAAACATGCGTTCCCATGGATTGAAGATGAGACCATCATCGTTTTCTGTCGATTCTCTTGAGCATCGTAGAAATGTCGGAGTACTCAGCATTTACTATCGCTAAATACAGTGTGAAACTAAACGCACTCATTCCTCCATTCTATAATTTTCTCCAAGATACTCGTCCAGATGAATGCGCACACGAGTACACCGTTAAGCCCTTGCCTTCTCGTGCAGTGAAATATAGGCAGTCATTCATTTTGCTAACATCAAAACCTTGAAACATATTACCAGCCAAAGTGTTTCGCAACGAGTACAACCTCTAGTGCTTCAAAAGCAATGTACACCGTCACTTTCGTATTTCTCGACCCGAATTAAATTGACCCAATTTTAGTTTTTTTCACCAATTCTATACCGACACAGTTGTGCATAGCATTATAGGGTGACCCCCAAAGCTGTGTTCGGTTTCTTAAAAAAAAAATAATAATAGGCATTGTTAGCTCTATACCTCTTGCTCAAATATCCTATATAAGAGGAGGTTGTGTGTGTACGGAGTAGCTCTACTTCAGATAAGATTTATCAGTCAAAGTACAAAATAAACTTATAGCTTACCTAGACAAAGAAATGTGGGTTCTCCCGCATATTGTGTCGGATAGGCTGGTGCCCTATCACCAGGAAGCATATACGGACATATTTGTTCTACGGTTTGACATACGCTAAGGCATGGTCGAAGCCTTCTTCTTCGTTTTATTTGCGATTTTCGTTTCGTTCTAAAAAAAAACAACAATCCAATATTAAAATTATTTCAAAAAAATACAAATTTCAATTTTGTGTAAAAACCTTTTTAAAAGTCTGTCTAACAACGGATCCTTGACGTTAGGATTCGCTATGGCAGTCGATATGGATTGGGGCATATTCGATGTCCCACTATTTGTCCGTCGTTGGACGTTTTCGCTATTATTTAATATCTTTTTCGAATTATTATTATTATCAGATATACTTGTACTTCGGCTCGTTCTAACGTGATATAAATTCGAACTAGCCGCTGAATGATTTTCCGTTTTATTAATCGAATTCGATGTTGTCGTATTTTGCCGAATATCTTCCGGCTCGGCGAAATATGGTATTAGTGTACTACACACCCATCGGCGATACGCTTCCTGAAAATGAAGAGAAAATTTTCTTTATTAGTAAATATATTTGAGCATGTGCATTTCTAAAAAATTTTAGATTTTATTAGTGATGATTAGGTTGCTTGCTGGTTGTAATAAAAATAGAATAAAATATGACAAAACTATGATTGAGTGTAAAACTACAGTAGCTATTGAATCGTCTTATGTACAAATTTGAACTTCAGAAGCTTCAATCGTACGCAGAAAGTGACTGTGTTATATTTTGTAAAATTGTATAATTTATATGGGAAGTGATAATTCCTTCAAAAATAAATCCAAGCATCATACAAATGGCAAGTTTCAAAGTTAGTAGCTTCTAAGCCTTTCAACAAAATCGATTTATTATATAGTCAAATTATATCATTGGAGTGATATAAATATAAACTTCTGTTCTATTAATTTTTCTTTTCTAGCTTTATTTCTTAGCATTACAAACTTCAATGCAACCTTATAATACACATATTTCATCTAGAGTTTAAAACACATACATTTGCTTTGGAAGTTTTTTAAAATTAAATAAACCATAAAATTATTCGTAGTCATGCATGACGTTATGTGCACAAAGTGCGTCGCATCATCAGCTATGCGAGGTATTATATCTTTCTTTAGTTCATGCTGTAGATAAAAATATTCTGAAATCAATGAAAATATTAGCAAATCTAGTTTGAAATCTTGGTAGTCATTACGTCTCACAATTGCAATCTACAAGTTATTTTTATACTCTAGATGAAATCTGAGAGCATATTGTGTTTGCCTTACCGTTTGCAACGCTAAGAAATAATGCTCGCACAGAGCCGCCAAGGGTACAGAAATATTTGTGGTCGCTCAAAAACCTCGATTCCGAGAAGCTGTCTGGCCGTCTGTCGGTCTTTCCGTCTTTCCGTCTGTCTACAACATAACTCTCGAACGCTTTGAGTTATCGTGCTGAAATTTATTGTGTCATTTTTAGCAAAAACTTAACTTTAAGTTCGTGAACGGGCCACATCCCCACACTCCTTCTACCCCCTCCCAAACAAATTTCACGAAATTCCGAAATTTTTAGAAATTGATTACTATTTAAACTGTATAATGATGTATATATCATTTTCGTCACAAAATATTGAGCCGATCTCTTCACTCCTTTTACCTCCTCCCATACAAATGTATAATTTTGAAAAAAGCATTTTTTCGATTTTCATTGAAACTAGCAAAGCTATAAAAACAAATTTTTGCCAGAATTAATTTTATTATAATTGCAATCAGTATTAAAAAAATTATCAACTTCACCTCACTCCTTCTACCCCTTCCCATAGAAATTTCACGAAAATTTGAATTTTAAATCAAATTATTTTTCTTCGCAACTATTAAAGCCATCAGCTTGATATTTTGCGCAAAGTATACAAATAGAAATATCAATAACGAGAAAAAAATTTGTTGTGATCCGTACACTCCTTCTACCCCCTCCCATACAAATGCATAATTTTTGTTAAATGCATTATATCGATTTCCATTAAAACTATAAAAAGTATAAACTTAAAATTTTGCCAGAATTTGGTTTTTAATAATTGCAATAAATGCTAAGAAAAATTATCAGCTCCTCATCACTCCTTCTACCCCGTCCCATATAAATATCTCTATTATAAATTCAAGGAAAGCATTTCTTCTTCGAACATATGAGAGCTATCGACTTTGAAATAGAAACAAATCCTGGCGATAATGATGTTGATAAGCAGTTTCATTATCTTCTAAGCCCCTCCACTTCCTCTGCCACCTCCCATACAAATGCCCCAATTTCAGGAAAACTATTTCCAATTGAAAATAATGAAAACTACAAATCTTAAATTCAGCACGAAATATTTTGGATACCATATTAGGTGTCATATCCAAAAATTACAAACCGTCCTCCTCTGCTTTTACCACCTCCCATACAAAAGTCACTATTAATTATTCGAAAGATTTAGAGGTGACATATTTTCCGGTACATTGAACTCTATCTCATTTCATCTAGAGTATCAAATGATTGGGCTTTACGCCCAATCATAATTCTGTTATATTTTTCAATGATTTACGGAACGTATAGCATTTCACCACTTAAGATTTTACACTAATATTCAATAACGTCTCTTCCTCGCTCAAAAACTTAATTTTTGGAATATGGGAATCTTCATCTACATAGTCACTAAAAGTGTGTGAGAACGTGCAATGTTGTTAATACTATACGGCGGCGAAACCAAAAATTATCTTTTAAGATAAGTGTAGTGAAGAGTACTTGGGAAACTTTTATCCGGAGCTCTTCATTTAATTGGAAGCATCGACATAATACATGTCATTCTTAGGTAAAGTATTATATATTTTAGAGTATACTTTTTTTTAAACTAATTTAAGCAACATTTTTTTGTACTTGAGTATAGTACGTTTATCTATAATGATTGAATTACGTTATTATAATCTAGATTAAATCTGAGAGTATATTGTGTTTACATGACCGTGTGTAAGGCTCAGAAATAATGCTCGCACAGAGCCGCCAAGGGCACAGAAATATTTGTAGTCGCACGATAGTGAAATCTAATATTAAAAAAATAAAATAATAACAATAATAATGAAATGAAAAGAGTAATAAAGCAATGAATAAAATGATGAAGTGCGTATTCAAAGGACGATTTCTTTAATGTCAAGATCTCAAGATCGAGGAGATTACGATAAGATGGGGCGATATCCAATCAGTCAGATATTTTAAATATTATTTCTCGAGCTCTAAAGTAGTAATCCGATAAATAAGACGTTTAGCTAGGGGGAGGTATTAATGTGAAGCTCTTGTGAACAAAAGACTCTTTGAATTTGGTCAGCGATTTATAAACTCAAGAGAATTTCCGACGACTGCTCTTCGAAATATCTTAAGCTTTATTACTCGATGGGAGAATTTAAAACTTTATACCGAGGAATATCGAAAAAGGACCACCAGAAGTTGAAGCCATGGATGAAACCAAAGGTTAAAAAAGTTAGAATTACCGAAATTCTGGAATTTGTCATTGTTACAAATGTAATCCAACCACATAAGGCTTTTAAATTTTTAGATATTCTACAAATAAATGACGAAAAACGAAAACTATTTGAGTTTCTTCGCCACGAGTTCCCATATGAAAAGTGAATTTGATACACTAATCTTGCAGCCAAAACTAATTACGAATCTGGTTTTTTTGATATTTCACCTTCAAAATAGGGATATTCCTGATATATATAGCTTAATAGAGGAATGATTAAACATTCACTTCGGTTATGAATGATTAATCGAAATGTAGGATTCTTTTGCTCATCAGTGGCACCTCCTGCAGAGATTGTACTCTGAGAGTTCAATTCTATGAAGATGTTTCGTCATGTGACAGTGTCCAGTTAGGATACCTACCAAGAGTCTAGTCTCATTTCTATTTAAATGCAAATAGTCAGAGCTTCTTTTTACCAAATGTTGCATGATTATTGCCTGGTACCAACTCCCAGTAAGGGGCATCTTGTGATTTTAGTCACATTTAGATGATTGGTATCCCGCAAAAATGGAAGAAGATCTGCGAAGTCATAAACTAAAGTAAAAGCTAGAGAACATAGATTTAGACTTATGTAAATTTCGACCTTTAAGTGGCAAAGTATTGGCAATACCTAATTTTTCATTCATTGTATTACCATATCAGCTTGACATAAAAACATGCCATTTCGCTTAGTTAGTCTTTAGAAAAAACATAACAGGGCTACGATTGCGCATAAAGCGCAATTTTATAATACTCTAGATGTCATCCCAAGAAATTTTGGATGGGGAGTGTTAGAAGGTTTGATAGCATTGAAATAATTTTTTCCCCATCATGCTAAAGTAGCTATAAAAATGTTTTATACAAAATGCTTAGTCCAAAAATTGAATGGGGACTGAGAAAATTAGTGAGTTAGATTTAGTGAAAATGTGCAGTTTGTATGGGAGGTGGTAGAAGGAGTTGGGGGATTTTAGTGAATATTATAAAATTGACAACCCTTAAATTTCAGATTAGTACCATTCATACTTTTCAAGAAAATCGATTTTTTTTGAAGTTGTGAAACTGTGTCATATTGTATGGGAGGGGGTAGAAGCAGTGAAGCTAATCAAATATTTTTTCTGATCTTAGTTATAATACTAATTAATTATTTATTACAAAATGTGAGCTGTATAAATGTTAAATGTTCTGAGAAAATCGTCTTAGAGCATTTCATGAAAAAGTGTAGTTTGTATGGGAGGGGGTGGAAGGAGAGGGAGGACGCATATAATTTTTCTATTGTAGATTTAAATCATTATGAAAGTAATATATCCCAAAACTCAGACTAATAGCTTTTTTACTTTTCGAGTAAATTAATTTATTGGTAAATTGCGAATTTGCGTCATTTTGTATGAGAGGGGGTAGAAGGGGTGAAGCTAATCGTCTAATTTTTTTTCGCCTTACTAATAATTTTAAATAAATATTTGGTGCACAATTTCAGCTCGCTAAATTTTATATGCACTGAGTAAATTGGCTTAGAGTAATTCACGACAAGTACAGTTTGTATGGGAGGTGGTAGAAGGAGGAGGAGGATACGCATAATTTTTATACGGTAGATTGATATTATCATAAAAGTAATATATTCCAAATTTCAGGCCAATAGCTTTTATACTTTTTGAGCAAATCCTTTAATTGTCAAATTGCGCAATTGTGTCATTTTGTATGGGAGGGGGTAGAAGGGGTGGAGCGATTTGGTCACGAACTTGACCTTACTTTTTTATAAAAAACGACGTGTACAAAATTTGAACAATCTAGCTCAACGCGTTCTCAAGCCAGAGAGCGCACAGACGGACGGACAGACGGACAGACGGACGGACGGACGGACGGACGGACGGACAGACGGACAGACGGACAGACGGACATCCGGTTTTGAAATTTTTGAGTGATAACATTAACTTCTGTATCATTAATTTTTTTGTCCAAGCCTTATTTCTTAGCGTTACAAACCTTAGAGCAAACTTATAATACTCTCAGATTTTATCTAGAGTATAAAAATTAGATTCAGGATTTTGAGAAATTTTCATAATGTATAAAACAAGGGATAAGCACCTTTCTGAATATTCAGCTCACAATGTCCTCCCCTAGAACCATAAAATTTAGCATATAAGTTCCTCTTGGGTACTACGCCAATGAAATTTTAGGTTTTGCAAAACTTTTATTCCTTTAAGTCATTACTACACCCGTGTACAGCACAGGTGATTCCGAGTAAACGTCTGCCTATAACATAACTTCCGAACGCTTTCAGATATCTTGCTGAAATTTATTTTATATCATTTTTAGCAAAAAACAATTTGATGTCCGTGAACGGGCAGCGTACATCCCCCAATTGTTCTGCCCCTCACATACAAATTTCCTGAAATTTCGAAATTGTAAGAAATTAATTTTTTTCCGAAACTATTTAAGCTGACTTGAGAATTAGGTCGTTTGATCCGATCCCCCCACTCCTTCTACCCCTCCCGCGTATATTCATAATTTTGAAAAATGGATTTCTTTGATTTTCAATGAAGGTATCAAAGATTTTTGTTAGAATTATTCTGCTATAATTAATTAAATTTTTAGAAAATTATCAACTTTACCTCACTTGTTCCTCTCTCTTCCTATACATAATTTACGAAATTTCGAAATTTCCGTCAAATTATTTTTCTTCGAAACTGTCAAGGCTCTCCACTTGAAATTTAGAGCAAAGTATGTCGTTAACGTCCAAAAATGTTGTTTTGATTTTTGAGTATACTCCATCTACCCCCTCCCATAAAAATGCATAATTTTGGTGAGCGCATCGAAAATTGTCAGTGACTTGTTTTTTATTTATTATAAGAGGAGGGGAATGAAACTTATGCCATTAACAAAGTACTGTGCTATAAATCTGCGTAAGCCAAACAACATTTGTGTAATGGAAGTAAAATAAAGTGGGAACATACTAGCGGAATTCCGCCTTAATACTACACGCGTCCTATGTTGCTTGACTCTTCGGTGATCGGACGAAAGCCGGTAGGTTCAGTCCACTGCATTGAGCTTTAAGACAGGAAATTTGGAAATGGAAAAAGTGTCTAATTAAAACATAACAGGACTACGATTGGGTGTATAGCGTAAAGATACTCTAGATGAAATAGAAATTTGTTTTATATTAAGAAATTCGCTAGGAGATGACGACATCACACTAAGGTTGTTATCAAAATGTTTTATACAAAATTTAGGATTCAAAAATTGAATAGGTACTGAGAAAATTAGTGAATTGGATTTAGTGAAATTATGCAGTTTGAATGGGAGGTGGTAAAAGGAGAGGCGGGTTCATGATGACTTTTTAAGAAATAACTACAATGCTTTTGACATGTTTTAAATTGTAGATCAGTAGCATTCATACTTTTCAGGAAAATCGACTTTTTGTAAAGTTGTTGAATTGTGTCAAATTGTATGGGAGGGCGTAGAAGGAGTGAAGCTAATCGCCAATTTTTTTATCATACTAATATTCTTAATAAATAGGTAGGAATCAAATAATTTATACAGTAGGTTGAAATCATTATAAAACTACAATATTCCAAATTTCAGATCAATAGCTTTTATGCTTTTTGGAGAAATTCGTTTATTGCCGAATTGTGTAATTTGGTATGGGAAGGAGTAGAAGGAGTAAAGCTAACCGTCTAGTTTTTTTGGCCATACTAATAATTATAAATAAATATTTAGTTCACAACTTCAAATCGATAAATTGTATACGCATTGAGTAAATTGATTTAGAGCTCTTCATGAAAAAGGTGGTAAGAGGAGGGGAAAGACACAAATAATTCTTATACAGTAGAATAATATCATTATAAAAGAATTACATTCCAAATTTAAGATCAATAGCATTTCTACTTTTCGAGAAAAGCCGTTTATTGTCAAATTGCGAAATTGTATCATTTTGTATGGGAGAGGGCAGAAGGGGTGGAGCGATTTGGCTCATTCACGAACTTGTCTCTACTTTTTTGTTAAAAACGACGTGTACAAAATTTGATCTTTCTAGATCAAAGCGTTCTCAAGCTAGAGAGGACACGGACGGACAGACAGACAGACAAACGGACGGACGGAAATTACTAAGTCTGTCACTAAACGGTACACAAATACCTGTAGTGAATAATATTAAATATTTGGGTATACGTCTGAACAAATTACATAAATTTAATAATCACGCGCGTTTGTCTCTCATAAAGGCAAACCGAATATTCAACATGCTTATGCCAGTTATATGCTATAAATCCAAACTTGTTAGAAAAACCAAGCTCTTATTATACAAACAGTTAATAAGACCTTTCATTGCATATGGTTTCGCAAGCTGTTTCTCAATATCTACTACTAAGGCAAACAAGTTAAAATGTTTAGAAAGAAAGGTCTTAAGACATTGTTTATCAATGAAGTTCAAGAATACAAAAAGCTATACTCAAACCTAGAAATTTAAAAAACAGCGAAATTGGAGCCACTTATGCAATATTTATCCGATTTGTAGGCCAAGAGAGCCAAGAAGCTGCACGATCATTCAAACTCTCTTTTAAGGAGTGTAGGAAATCCCTATTATCTATCGCCTATGAATTTAATAAACTCATCACAAATATTACCAGTGCCAAATAAAAAACATATTAATTGAGTTTTATGTTAAAAAAAAGCAACGCTCACCATCGCGGATGATGATTACTATCTTCTTCCGTTTTCCTAATTTATAATTTTTCTTTGGATTTAATTATGCCGATTCAATCAATCAATTACTGTATTGTATACATATGCTAGTATGAAAAGAAATTAACGACGCGGGAAATTCTGTGCTCTGTTTTGGGGTTTGTACAATATCTATGTAGAAATTTTTTTTTTATTTTTTATTGCAAATAATTATTTTCTCTCCTTCTTATATGATATGAAATTACTATCTTTTTTTATACAACACACTTTTGAATTATAACTATATATGTGTGAATGTCATTGAAGTACGTTTAAGCACTCCTAAAGTGCAAAGTAAATTTATAAAACGAAATGTAATCTCTGTAATCTGGTCATTTTGGTTAAGTAAGCAATAAATGAATTGAATTGAACACAATGTGAACATCAAAAATTGTGGTACATTTTTTAGTATTTAAAGGAGGGGAATGATTCTTATATGTCAAATCAAATTCCTGTTAAGACCCCCTTTAGGGGCATAGGACAGAAACAGTTCTCTTCCACAAGGCGCAATCCTGAGCATCGGCCTTAAGCTGTTGCCAGGACTTGTTTATCTTATATGTAAAAATAAGAAATTTGTATGCAACTAATTTTCAATTAATTGTAAAATGAATTTTGTTATTTTACACACCCAACTGGTCGAATTTCGACCACAGCTAATACAAAAAAATATCAAATTCACTTCACTCCTTCTAACCCCTCCCACCCAAATTCAAGAAAAGCTTATCTCTTCTCTCTCATATAATTGAAACATATGAAAGAGCTATCGACTTTAAAATTTGAACAAAGCAGGTGATAAGGATGTTGACAAACAGTTCCAAGATCATTAAAAACCTTCTGCTCCCTGTGCCACCTTCCACACAAATGCTCCAATCTCTGAAAAACAATGTCCAATTTCTTTATGAAAGCTACAAACTTTAATTTCAGCACGAAACATTTTGCATACCACGCTAGATGTACAAAAATTACAATGCCCCCCCCTCTGCTTCTCCTCTCATACAAAAGTCTCTATTCATTAATCCAAGGAATTTGAGATGGCATATTTTTTGGTATACTAAACTCTTTCCCATTTCATCTGGAGTATCGCATGATCGGGCTTTACGCCCAATCAAAATTCTGTTATATTTTTGAATAAAGAAATGCTCTACATGAATCGCTCATGTCGACGTAATTCACAAACGCAAACGCACTGGATTATGGGTTGAAGAACATTTTCCCTATCCAAGATTAAAATTTCGACAAAATCCAGCAAATTAAAAGAACTCTTAACATTAAAAAAATTTAAGAAAAGAAATAGCGAAAATTTCTAGAATAGTAAAAATATTTATTTGAAAGTTTTAACTTTTGTGATATTTTGAAGAAAAATTTATTTATTAAAAATTAGTTGGAACTTGGATGACAAAAGTTCCTTTGGAGCATTTTGGATGTATAAATGTATAGTCGGCTCTCAGTTAATTAGAACCGGAAGTCTTCGCTCTTTATCTCATGGTGAATTCTGCAGCAACTTAACGGAGTGCAAACACGGAATCGCCAATTTAAGTGAAAATGTAGTTTTTTATTTTAAAAAAATTTTGCTGAAGCCGTTGGAAATTCGAAGTTTTTTTCGAATTTCCTTAAATCTAAACCTTCGAGAGGGAACTGGCTTAATCGCAATGTGATCGGTTGATTGGTTTTGAAGCTATTGGCATTTTCGTGTAGGAAGTTTGTAAAAAATATAAAAAAACTCATTTTATAAACAACAATATTTTTTAGGAAGTGCTAATTTTTTCGCATAATAGAGGAAACTGAAACTGATTCCAAAATCTTTGCATGTAAATGGTATTTTTAGAGGTTAAAAAATGATTTATTGTGAACCGCAAAAATGAAAGTAATAAAATTTTTATAATTTATTAGATTTTATGGCCGTTTAGAGGAATATCGAATTTGCAAATTGAATTTTTTCCAGTTGGCTCTAGGCCATGCAGCTAATCGGAAGGTTTTTTTTCACTATTACCATTATTTTGAGTTATTCACCAAATTTACGGCCCCTTAACGTTCCTTGTATTCGTTTGATCATTTTTGATTTCTGTGAAAATCAGAAATTCCTGAAGAAAATATTTAAAATTGATAGCATGATAATGAAATTTTTGAGTATTATGAGTTCAGTTCAAAGGTTCTTCTGTAATTTGTTATTTCATTTGTAAGAACATATATAATCATTTTCACTGCTCACTTACTAACTTAACACTTATGCAAATGAGAAAAAAAAACACACACTTATCAATACCTGGCCACAGTTGTGGAAATTTATGAAATTTGTGAAAATTCTTAATATTTATACTCTAGATGGAGTCTCAGAGCATTATAAGTTTGCTTTAAAGTTTGTAACGCGAAGAAATAATGCTCGCACAGAGGCGCCAAGAGTACAGAAATATTTGTCGCTCAAAATCTCAAAACTGAATGTCCGTCCGTCCGTCTATTCGCTCTTTAGCTTATGAACACGTTGAGTTAGAAAGTTAAAATTTTGTACATGTCGTTTTTGACAAAAAAAAATAGTAAGGTCAAGTTTGTGTACGGGCCAAATCACTCCACCCCTTCTACCCCCTCCCATACAAAATGACTCATTTTCAATCTTTTACATTAATCAAATTTTCTTGGAATCCATAAAAACTAATAATTATATAAACGTAATGTATGGTACAAAAATTATTCGAATCTCCCCACTCCTTCCTCCACCTCCCATACAAGCCGCACTTTTCATAATATACTATAAACCAATTTTCTACTGAAAACGTACTGCGCTTAACGTTTGTTGAGCTCAAATTTTGTACTAAATACTAAATTACCATTATTGTTTATTTCGCAAGAAAATCAACTAATTAGCTTCACTGTTTCCTCCCATACAATATGGCTCAATTTTACAATTTCACAAAAATCGATTTTCTTGAAAAGTATGAATGTTATTAATTTGCAATTTAAAATATATCACATGATGATTATAGTTGTTTCTCAAGAAATTACTAAAACCTCCCACTCCTTCTACCACCTCCCATACAAACTATATTGTTTCACTAAATCCAAAACACTAATTTTCTCAGCACATCGATATGGTAAGTACAATGGCTAAATGGTACTACACGACAAAAAGAAAAACGCAAACCTGGCACTTTTTTTACGGTATCATTTTTCTACATTAACATTATTGACGTACCTTGCCCTCAAGTGGGGGTATAGTCGACGTATAATTCCAGAACACTGCTTGCTTGAAAATACCTTGGTTACCTCAATCTATGAAAATGAATAAATTTATAGACATAAGGTTGTGCAAGCTAGGGTGTAGCGTAGTGGGTAGCGTGTTGGTCTTGTAATGCGAAGGTCGTGAGTTCAAATTCCGGTCGGCGCAAATATCATTTCAACACGTTGCCTGCTTGGATATACCTTGGTGACCTCATTCTACGAAAATGATAAATTCGTAGAAAGAGGGTTGTGCGAAGGGCTAACAACCCTTCCACAATAAGTAATGAAAATGTTAAGGATCCTGCATCTCAGGAGGCCAGGGTCCGATTTGGGCTGTAGTGCCATTGTAGAAGTAGAAGGTTATGCAAAGGGCTAACAATCCTTCCAAAATAAGCAATTAAAATGTTAAGGAACGTGAAGGTTAGGAGGCCAAGACCCGAATTAGGTTGCAGTGCCATTGAGAAGAGGTAGCGGATTGTCTTTAAGGTTTATCGTGAAAACAATCCTAACAATCGCTCTGATAGAAGGCGAATTTTTCTCCAGGAGCTTGTAGAACGGTAAGTCTTACCAAATATTAATCACGGAGTAGAAAATCTTGCAATAATAAGAAATTTCAATACTCATAGTGCAATAGAAAGTGTTTTTGGAAAACCAATGCGGTTATCTGTTTCCTCAGGTGAAATACGTTCAATTGAACCAGCTCAACACGTGGGAAAATGCAATGGCTTTTTGGCATCTATATAAATATAATTGTAGTGTCTGTCTGTTATTTGTTTATAAATGACTATAAATAAGGTTTTTGCTTCATTTTAGCAATAACTAAGCAGAATCAAACGTTTTTAAAAATTTCTCTGTCTGTCTGTCCGGCTTTCACGCAAAAATGGCTGCACCGATTGCAATGAAACTTTCACAGATTATTAGGTCTACTTCGGGGAGTAATCTGCTTTAGGTTTTATTTTTCTCCCCTCACTCCTTCTACCCCCTCCCATACAAAGTGACTCATTTTCAAAAACTTATAATAATCAAATTTTCATGGAAACTATGAAAGCTATTAATTTGAAATTTAAAATATATTATTTCTATTATAAATGCAATCTTCAAGTATATAAATAGTTTGAATCCCCCAACTCCTTCCACCACCTCCCATACAAACTAAACTTTTTCATGAAATACTATACTACAATTTTCTCAGTACGTAGAACTTTGATCGAGCTAAAATTTTGTATTAAATCCTAAATTAGCATTGTTATTAATGTCAGGAAAAAACTAACCAATTAGGTTTACTGCTTTTACCCCCTTCCATACAATCTGACACAAATCCACGATTTTGCGAAAATACGATTTTCTCGAAAAGTGTGAATGTTACTGTTCTGAAATATAAAATATATCAATTCAATGATAATTGTAGTTACTTCTCAAAAAATAACTAAAAACCCTCCACTCCTTGCACCACCTCCTATACAAACTGCACTTTTTCATGAAATATTCTAAACCAATTTTCTCAGTACGTATAGCTTTGATCGAGCTAAAATTTGTACTAAATCTTTAATTAGCATAATTATTATTATCGGGAATAATTAACCGATTAGCTTTACTCCTTCTACCCCCTCCCATACAATGTGGCTCAATTCCACGACTTTGCAAAAACTCGATTTTCTTGAAAAGTGTGAATCTAACTGATCTAAAATTTAAAACACATCGATTGCATGGTGATTATAGTTGTTTCTAGAAAAATTACCAAAAAACCTCTACTCCTTCTACCACCTCCCATACAAACTGCACTTTTTCATGAAATACTCTAAACCAATTTTCTCAGTGCGTATAACTTTGATCGAGCTAAAATTTTCTGATGAATCCCTAATTAGTATTATTACTATCGGGAAAAATTAACCGATTAGCTCCACCCCTTCTATCCCGTCCCCTACAATGTGACACAATTTTGCGACTTTGCAAAAACTCGATTTTCTTGAAAAGTGTGAATCAAACTGATCTGAAATTTAAAAAATATCAATTGCATGGTGACGATAGTTGTATCTAGAAAAATTACCAGAAACCCCGCACTCCTTCTACCACCTCCCATACAAATTGCACAATTTCACTAAATCCAATGCACTAAGTTTCTCAAGTTACATATTCAGTTTTTCAAGCTTAAATTTGGTGCAAAATATTTTTATAGCTACTCTAGCATGGTGTGAACTAAATTAATTTAGTACTGTCATCCCTTCTATCACTCCCCACACAAAAATTCTTATGATTACAAAAATTTCGATTTCATCGGTAGTATCATATAATGTGGCTTTACGCACAATCGAAGTCCTATCATGTTTTTAGGCTTAATGCCATTTTATTTGGGCTTTTTTCAATTAACCCAAGCTACAACTATTCACATGTCATTAACACGTATACATATGATCTCGAATCACGGGTTTCATTTGATCACGAGCCTGTCCCATACAAATGCGAGTATCATGGTTTCATTGTTAATAATTTATGGTTCTGATTCCAACAAAATACAAAGCATTGTTTTCAAAGAACCATTAAATTAAGCAGATTATTTATCCCACATAATGTACTACTAACTACATACATTCTCAAAAAATGTTATTATTGCGATTCCTAAGCGGACAAAGTCGCGGGCGATCGCTAGTATGCAATAAAAATGCACCAGAAAATCTTGTTTTACTTACAGGAAGACTATTTGCGGCAAGTACTGCAACAAAATGTTTACTATGTAATACCTAATTCCCAAATGAAAATAATATACATATATACAACAACAATACATGTAAGAGATTTATATAATAATATAATGTTATAAATGTGAATTATATTTCCTTTTTTCACCCTGTTTCACCCTTTTTCAATACTCTCAGCGGTAGCTTCAGCCTAAAAATATATTTGCCACACGTGTGGTATTGCATTGACTAACGATATATAAATCTTGTATTTCTTTTACTACTTAAGAAATAATTAATATATCTATACATCTATACATAGTAATATAATTGTAGTGTCTGTCTGTTATTTGCTTATAAGTGGCTATAAGTTCGTTTTTTGAGTTATTTTAGTACTTACTAAACATAAAAACATATTTTTGAAATTTTTGTCTGTCTGTCTGTCTGTCCGACCGCTTTTCACGCACAAACGGCTGAACCGATTGTAATGAAACTTGCACAGTTTGTTAGATATCCATCGGAATGAAATCTGCTTTTGGTTTCATTTCACTCCCCTCACGCCTTCTACCCCCTCCCATACAAAGTGACTCATTTTCAAAATATATATTAATCAAATTTTCTTGGAAACCATAAAAGCTATTAATTTGAAATTTGGACTATATTATTTCTATTATAAATGCAGTCTTTTGGTCTACAAATTGTTTGAGTTTCCTCACTCCTTTCACCACCTACCATACAAACTACACTATTTCATGAATTACTTTACACCAAATTTCTCAGTACGTGCAACTTCCATCGAGCTAAAATGTTGTATTAAATCCTTAATTAACATTATTATTAATATCGGGAAAAAATGAACCGATTAGCTTCACTACTTCTACCCCCTCCCATACAATGTGACACAGTTCAATGACTTCACAAGAATTTGATTTCCTTGAAAAGTCTGAATGTTACTGATCCGAAATTTCAAATATATCAATTGCATGATGATTATAGTTGTTTTTCAAAAAAATCACCAGAAACCCCCTTCTCCTTCCACCACTTTTCATGAAATACTCTAAACGAATTTTCTCAGTACATTTAAATTTCATCGAGGTAAAAATTTGAACATAATCCCTAATTAGCATTATTATTAATATCGGGAAGAAACTTAACCGAGTAGCTTCACTCCTTCTTCCCCCTCCCATACAATGAGACACATTCCACGACTTCACAATAATTCGATTTTCTTGAAAAGTATGAATGATACAGATCTGAAATTTAAAGTATATCAATTGCATGATAGTTATAGTTGTTTCTCGACCAAAAACTCCCCACTCCTTCTACCACCTCCCATACAAATTGCACAATTTCATTAAATTCAATGCACTAAGTTTCTCAGTACCTACTCAATTTCAGCTTAAATTTGGTACAAAACATTTTTATAGCTACTCTAGCATGATGTGAAACAAATTAGTTCAGTGCTGTCACCCCTTATAGCACTCCCCATACAAAATTTTTCAACACCGCAAAAATTTCGATTTCATCTATACATAGTATCGTATGGTTAGGCTTTACGCACAATCGTAGTCCTGTTATGTTTTTAAGCTTAATGTTATTTTATTTGTTTTTTTTTTTTTTAATTAACACCAGCTACAACACATGTCCTTAACGCTTTTCAACACGTATATGATCTCGAATCACGGATTTGATTTGATCACGAGCCTGTCCCATAAAAATGGGAGTATCTTGCTTTCATTCTTAATAATTCATGGTTCTGATTCCAACAATATACAAACCATTTTCTTCAAAGAGCCATTAAAGTAAGCAGATTATATATCCCACATAATGTATTACTAACTACACTTTCAAAAATTGCTTATTAATGCTATTTTTACGCGGACGAAGTCGCGGGCGTTTGCTAGTTTATATATATATATAATAATTAATTAATCAATTGAGGATGTCCTGAAGTTTCAAGTAAAAAGCTTAAAAATTGTAGTGTCTACAGCTGCTCAAAGATGAAATGGCCGCATTTATGGCCAGATATTGACTCAAGTGTTAAATAGTGTCAGGGAAAAATCAATTTCTTAAAATTTTGAAATTTCATGAAATTTGTTTAGGTAGGGGTAGAAGGGGGGAGGGAGATTTGACCCATCACAAAATTTAAGTTTGTTTTTTTTTGCTAAAAATTACTTAAAACAAATTTCAGCACCATAGCTCAAAGTGTTCGAGAGTTGTTATAGACTGACGAACAACAAATATTTCTGTACCCTTGGCAACTCTGTGCGACTATTATTTCTTAGCGTAAGAAACACAATATAAACTTAGATTTTGTGTACAGTGACTCCCAAAAAGATCAGCACAAGCTAGAAATTTCCTTTCTTTCTCAAATTATGCTTTCATCAATGACACGAAAAGAAAACTAAAAACTGTTTATGGCACAAGACATCTACGCGATCATTTAATACAAAAAAATAGAAAATGTATCGCACAAAGAGAAGGAACAGGAAGGATAAAACAAAAAAAAAATTAAAAATCAGACGCCCCAAAAAGATCCGAACATCGATGAAACTTGGGCAAACGCGTGCATGTTTATGCGATATAAACGCGTGTGAGTGACTTGTTTATCTAATGCTGCCTTCAGTGATAAAGTCGTCATAAGTCCGGGCGCATCATATCCAATATTTTCTTGGAACCACGCGTTTTTGATAGGTTGAAAAAACTTTGTGCTTGCATTAATGCAAAATGGGCAAATACATGTCCCCAGACAAGATCCAGTTGGTGCTTTTAAATCATGAGGAAGGTAAAACTGTGGCAGAAATATGTTCGGTCCTCAGCATGAAACGTAGAACTGTTTACGATATTCTCCGGAGGTATAAGGAGAAAGGCAGAATAAACTTGAAGCATAGTCCTGGCCGTCCAAAGGATCTAACGACGCTTGAAGAACGCGCTATCGTCCGGATGTGAAGTTTTCGCAGACTTTAAAAAAAAAGTGAGATGCGAAACAGTGCGCCGAGTTTTGAGAAATGCTCAATATAATGGTCGTGTTGCACGTAAAAAACTATTCATCGGCGAAGTGAATAGAAAAAAACGATTAAATTTCGCTAATGAATATGTTTTGAAGAATGACGTTATTTTTGCCGATGACAGCAAATTCAATGTCTTTGGCTCGGATGGACGTGTTACGGTGTGGCGCAAGCCCAACAACGAATTGAGTCCGAAGAACCTCAGACCTACAGTGAAGCACGGGGGTTTAATGGTTTGGCGATGCATATCTACTCGCGGTGTTGGCGAATTAGTATTTATTGATGGCACAATGGATTCCCGTCGATTGTTACAACTCTTGAAAAACAATTTGCGAAAAAGTGCCGCGAAAATGGGCATTTTAGATACATTTAAATATTACGAAGACAATGACCCCAAACATAAGGCTCGCATTGTTCAAGAATAGCAGCTGTATATGTTAATTACCCAAAATTGGTTCATCGTCCTCCCCAGTCACCAGATTGTAATCCCATTGAAAGCCTCTGGGATGAATTGGACCGTAGAATTCATACCAAGCCGATTGAAGGGGGGAGCTCGAGACAAGGCTTCGCGAAGAATGGGTGAAAATGGATGTAGAATACTTGCGAAAAATCATCTCCAGTATGCCAAATCGTTTAAAATGTGTTAGTGAACAAAAAGGACATGCAACAAAATACTAGTTTTATATAATTTTTGTTTATTTTTACAATTTAGCCTATGTGCGGATCTTTTTGAGAGGTGAAATTGTTTGTTTCTTTTACGAAATTTCTTATTTTGTGGTATCTATAAAGTGAAAAATTTTTGTACTTAGGTTCTGCTCATAATATATATTTTTTTTAATTTTTTTCCCGTTTTTTATTGACTTATAAAATGAGAAAGAAGGAACATTTCTTGTGCGGATCTTTTTGGGAGTCACTGTAGTGTATAAATATTTGAATCATTCAAAAGCAACAACTACAGAAACTCTTAATTGTCACAATTATGCCTGTTTCCTTCGTATACAGATGTTAACAACCTTTAATTAAGTTTCTATTAACGTTAAAAATATGTTCGTAATGTTATTATATAGTTATTTTTGTTTTTACTTTTGTTTTATGAAATATACATTAAATTAAATTTCACTGCATAAACATTGAACTAAACTAGAGCATAGAAATAACTTTGGCGTTGAACACCTGACACTTGACTTTATATGATTAAAACTTTGCCTTTATTTTGATGGGAACTTTTCCCGAAACCGAATTGACGTTAATTTTCCCACGTTTCAATTCGAATAGAATGTTTTAAACATATGTATATAGCTATATATGAACGTTTTAGATCGGTAGTCGGCATCGTTAACCTATATTTCGCAACAAATACAACATTTATTGTACCATATTTACAAGACTACATCGTTGGTTATATTCGGGCGAGTTTAAGGCTCATAATTTGCTGTTAAAGATTGTGCAATGCCGTTTTTTGTAGTTATTTTAGTTGTCAAGTGCTTGACAAATTTGTGCCAAGTTATTTTTGTCGCTTAAAACGTAAAGTACCTACTACAGGCATGTTAAGTAACTTTTCCCGATTCAATTGCATATATATGAGATTTGCAAAATCTGAGAGAATTAGATGAAATTTAGCATACAATTTACTCAATAATATGGTGTGAGTGATAAATATGTTTCCATTCCAGTTATGCTTAAAAGTTAAAAAAATAATTTGCCTTCATCGAAAAAGTAGACCCGAATTAGCTCACCTATTTCTTTAATGAATTATTTATTTTATTTTTATTATTTATCACAAAAAGAGGAAATAATAAATAAATAATGCAAACTGAAAAAAAGGAGCAAATTCGAATTTTATGTGTACGACGGCAAGGTTCGAAATCTCTCGAAAAAGTCCGATTTACGAGTCAAAAGTGATTGAACCCCCAAATCGATAATATTCGTCAAAAGCATAAAGCAGAAATCTTATGACATCTTATATGAAATCTACCACCGCCATAAGTCCGAGCGTTGGCTTTTTCCGCTATGGAATAAAATTCGCATCTAATATCGTGTCTAATAAAATAACAATCCAAGGGTCCAAGGACTGGCTTCGGCCAGATATCAGAGTATAAGCCTCCAGAGAAAAAGGATGACTTGAATTTCGTAAGGACCTAAAACTAACTCGCACAAATGGTGCGGGTGCTTGCTTGCTGGCTTACTTGTACGGCGGCAGCAGTAGGTTTCCTAATCTTTTTGAATGATTTATGAATATACGGCCGAGATGTTGAATTGGACGGGCTGGGTGGTGTCATTTCGGGGTTATGTTCTGATGTTTTCGTACACATATTTCGCCTATATCTAGAATATGATTTTTTATTTTCAGTGGAGGTTTCTTTATTCCTGGCATGTCAGATTCAGAGTGGATTGGTCTCTTATTTTAGGCCACTCTTGCCTTGCCATAATGCTATACGTTATAATATTTTACACGCATATACACATTTATGTAAATACTTTCAAGCTACTCTCTTACCATTTTGATTACGATCTTCAAACCAAAAAGGAATCAGAACCATCATATATATATATGGGAAGCTTTTCCAATTATCATAGTGTTTACTCTGTGATAGGTTAAATGCCATAAATTCGGTATGAGATTTAATTGCAGCATCATTTCGACAATATCATGGTATTCTCAACTTCTGGTAATGGCAGGATAATAAACTTTGTGCTGCGCTCGGGCTATGAATTATTGACTGGTGGCTCGACTATTTTCGGGCACACAAACAAGTCGGAAATCACAATCTGAATGTTATACATTTGCTCGTACAGAGGATACACCAAAACGCAAATATAGTATCATATAATCTATCTGATAGATGTAAACTGTAATAATCTCGTATAGTAGAAATTAAATTGCAGATATTGCGCGTGAATTGTTTATATAAGAGCGCACCTATGCGGTGCACTTTCAATGATTCCCAATTAGAGCATTTATTATTCTTACGTGTGCTTTAAATTTGATTTAAATGCTTTTAGGGATAAAATTTGAAAACTATTTATTTCGTATGTAATAAACAGCAGTCTTCTGTTATAGTGTTTCTATTTCATCTATAGAGTATCGTATGAATGCGGAATTATAGTCCCGTTATGCTTAATTCAATGTTTTATAACAAATTTCATAAATTGTTGTTTTTTTATATGGCACCGGAACTAGAGGGGTTGCCCTTTTGTACTGAAGCACAGCTCCGGTGAGGGGGGAAAGATATTGGATTTTGAGAATTATGACAGAGACGGAAGTAGCTATGAATATTTCTTTTGAATTGTTGAATGTTGTAGTTATGCAGGAATACTGAGTTGGGCAACGAGTTCCATATTCGAAGAGTCCGGTTTAAAAACGAATCACGAAAATTGACAGTGCGACCGAAGATGGGATGGGATAGAATATCTATGAGCGCGTGAAGCAGCTCGAGTATTACGGGGTAAGGGATTACGTGGGGTAAAAGATTAGAGATTTCATCCGGACAATCTCGATTGTAGCGATATAAAAGGGTTAGGGAGCTTACAATTCGTCTATGCTCGAGTGAATCGAGCGATGAAGTGATGTCAGAGTCTCCTATATGTTTAATGGTCCGAGACTGGATACTATCTAGATAGAAGAGAGAAGTTCTTGCAATCCATATTTTAATGGTCCGAGACTGGATACTATCTAGATAGGAGAGAGAAGTTTTTGCAACGCCCGCCCATAGGTGGGAATTAAATTCTTCTTTTTTTTTTTTTAAGGCACCGAGTTTAATTTAATTTAATGCATCGCACAATTAATTCGGTAAAGGAAGTGGATAAAATCTGGGTGTACTAAGGAAATTAGGGTGGAGAGAGACGGAAGTGACGGTGAAGATTATTCTTGAAGGACTGGAGGTTATACCTACTTGGGAAAACGTTAGCCGGCAATGCATTCCAAAGTCTGGACGTTCGGGAGATGAATGATTGTCTATATTTCACTGTACGAGTAGGAATAGGGTTGACGGTATACTCGTGTGCGCGTTTAGCTTGACGAGTATTTCGGGCAAAGGTGTAAAGTGAAGGAATGAGTGATCTAAGTTCCGCACTACATTTACCATGAAAGTAGCGATAATAAATGCTGAGTACTCCGACGTTTCTGCGATGCTCGAGGGAGTCAATAGAAACCGTAATAGTTTCATCTCCAATTAGTCGGAACGCATGTTTTTGAATTCGATCGAACAGGGCAAGGTGAGTTTTGGGAGCTCCAGCCCATAAATGCGAATTGTACTCTAAACGTGGTCGAATGTAAGCCTTGTAGATGGTAGCTAAGTCGCGAGACGTAAAATATTTTTTACATTTGCGAGGAATACCTAGGCGTATGGAGGTATCAAGGGCAACATCAAAGATATGCTTGCTCCAATCAAGATGGTTATTTAATTTTACGCCTAATACGATAAACTCATCTACAGAGCAAATTGGTACGCCATTAAGGTCTAAATTGGACGACGTCGCTGGAACATCACGTTTATGGGAAAGATGACAGGCCTGTGTTTTAGCGGAGGCGGAAGTAACGTCATCTAATACGACTCGTATAGTGCGGTTGGACAAGAAACTCTCAATCCAATGAGTAAGAGAAGCATCGAAGCCAATGGCCTTGAGTTTAACAAGGAGACATTCGTGCCAAACTCTGTCAAAAGCTTTTGCAATGTCAAGTGCAAGAACTTGACCTTCGCCGTATTTGTGCAAGCAAGAGTTCCATCGTTCCGTCAGGTAGACCAAGAGATCTCCCGTCGACCTTCCAGAACGGAAACCGTATTGGCGATTGTGGATGAGCTGATTATCCTCGAGATAATGAACGATTTTGCGATTGACTGCAGTTTCCATTACTTTCGAGAGCACTGAAGTAATGGCTATTGGGCGGTAGTTAGCGGGGTTCGCTTTGCTTCCTTTCTTGGGAATTGGCTGAACATATGCAACTTTCCACAATTGTGGAAAGCACCCGGAAGAGTAAGATAGATGGAAAAGATTGCGAAGTGGCTTAGCCAGAGAAGAGGAGCACATTTTAAGGGTAATGGGGGGAATGCCATCAGGGCCAGCGGACTTATGAATATTGAGCTGTTGCAGAATCCTGGAAATGAGACGAGTGCGAAAATGTAACGAAGGCAGCGAAAAACCAGAAGGTGGTGCGATAGGAGGGCTTTGGTTTGAAGGTGGTAGTGTGGAGTTTCTCGCAAAGCTTGCTGCCAATAGGTTGGCTTTCTCAACAGGATCGACTACGGTACGGTCACCATCTACGAGTGGCGGTGTTGATGAAGAGATGAAATTATTGTTGACCGTTTTTACAAAAGACCAGAAAAATCTTGATCCTTTTGGACTCTGGAGGATCTTCCGTCGAAGTTTTTGGTCGTAGTCAAATTTAACACGTTTGAGGATAGAATTGCAGGTATTTCTTGATTTAATATAGAGCTCTCTGTAAGCTGAGGTTGGATGATTTTTGAAAGTTTGAAACGACTGTTTCTTCGCCTGAATTGCAACAAGACATTCGTTTGTAAACCAAGAGTCCTTCGACGGCCGGACTCTCTTAAGACTGAAAGGTATGTAGAGCTTCATACCTTTTAGGATGATCTCGGTGACAAGTTTACAGGCTACATCACAGTCATTGGAATCAAAGCACAATCTCCAATTAAAGGCATTGACAACCTCCGGTGCTTCAAGAGCAATGTACACCGTCACTTTCGTCTTTCTCCACTTTAGTTTTTTTTTTTCATTTCCTCCAGTTCCTGTACCGACACAGCTGTGCATTGCATTATAGGGTCGCCCCCTAAATTGTGTTCGGTTCCTTAAAAAAAAAAAAAAATTGAAGAACTCGTTTAGCGCCTCCCATTTGGCTCTTTTAAAATGCCAAACAGTTCTTCGGGGTGCCTTAGCTGGCAGCGGTGTTAGTGTTGCAACTGGAAATTGTGCACGAATCAAGAAGTGATCCGTATTACCAATTGGCGATGGAGATATTACAGAGAGGGACGTGTTCTAATATAGGCCCTATAAATAGTCAGTAATCCAGAAGCGGTGAAGGAGTTTTTACTACGTTTTAGGTAACTCAAACATTAAAATGCTTCCTTGGCGATGTTAAATATATGATCGTTCCAAGATAAGTTATCTATGATTTGGATACGCAACATCTTAACACTCGAAGATTTGGTTAATGGCTGACCTCCGAAGGTGATTGAATTAAGGTTAGAGGTACGTTTAAAATAACAGTAGGTTTTCAAAGCATTCATTGCCCAAACTAAGAATTTTAGCCAAGTCGTCATTCAATGGTTGTACCATATACCTACGTTGTTCTACTAAGCTAGTACATCGGGCTAAGGACGCAGTGTTGAAGTGATAGGAGAAGTCTAATGTACTGTGATCAGCGAAGCTATGTAGAGGATTGAAAGTTAAAGATAGCTTGCTATTAATTAATAAATATTAGAAAAAGGTTAGAAGAAAGAAGCGAACCCTGAGGAACACCAGCCTTAATTTTATAAGAAGGGGAAACCATACCACCCAATACCTCACGCATTGAACCATTGGCTAAAAAACTTTCAATCGAGGAAATAAGGTAGTCACCCAAACCAATAGCTTTAAGTTTGATTAAAAGGGCGCTGTGCCATACTCTGTCTAAAGCCTTGGAAATATCGAGAGCGATAATACAAGATTCACCAAACTGGTGAAAGTTCTTGTTCCAATGTTCAGTGAGGGTGGTTGAAAGGTCACCTGTGGAATGTTTTTTGTGGAATCCATACTGTTTGTCGTCAATAATATCATTTAAGTTGAGATATTCTATTACTCTGTTGTTGATGATAGTATACATGACCTTTAGCGCGATTGATGCATTCTCCTTTTTCTGGGACTGGCTGAACATTTGCAAACTTCAATGAAGATGGGGCAGGTCAGCTAGCTAATAATTAGAATAATTACAAGAATAAAGCTAACCCAAAAAAAGTTGACTAAAATCTATTCTGCAACGCTAGCATTCAAATTTATCATAACAGAACAAATTTGGAATTTCCAACACAATGATGTTTTTAAATTTCTTTTCATTAATTTGATGTGATGACTAAATGCTACAAAATTTTTCGTTAAAATATTATATTTCTATTCTAAATTTTATAGCAAATTAACTATTGGCTTTAAACCGATGAAGATCATTAGTTTCCCCGGTATATTAGTTTGGCTAAATAATATGTAGTACCCCATGGTAAGAACACAAAGGTGTACAATGGGCCTACGTACATCGACGTCCAACCCCTTCGTAAGCCTAACCTAACCTTACTATTGGCAAAAAATATTTACGAAAAATCTGATAGCTTTAACATTGAAAATGCCGTTCTACATGTCAAATATTTGTTTGTCGCCTTATTAAAATTTTCCATGCAGCTATCTGGGAAATTGAAAAAAAAGATTTCTGGATTTCGCACACTTATGCTTTATTAAATGTGACGTTCCGGTCTCTACTGATGCCTTTATCAAGCTTAAGTAAAATACACTGTGAAAACATTCAACAAACTTCACTTATAATTGATTGATTTGCTACAGAAAATAGGTCCATATGAGAGGAGACCTATGTGCTGAGCTTAAGGTGAATCTGGCGCCCTTCTTTACCACGGACTGAACTTTGTAGTTTTATTCTCTATAATAAATTAAGTTTTGAACTTTCTCTGCATATTTATGTATCGGTTGGCATATCCTTAGCAACTTATGAATCAAATGAAAAAAAACTTTAAAGTCGATATTTAAATTAAAAAAAAAAAAAAATTGTACTGGCAACGTGACCCAATCCCTTTACGTTTATTAACTTCCTAAGTACAGGAGAAAATTTCTCATGCAAATTTACTGAAACCGCTTGAAGCGTCTTCACTTCACTTGAAAGTTATGTTGAAGTTTTTATTGCGAAAAAATTTCACCACCCACTGTATGACATTAACTTTGTACCACATGCCACCATCCGCCCCCAAGTTCTGCTATTCCAAAGAATTTGTGATCCGGTAGATTTTCTTTTGATGAAATAGCAAAGGAAATTTTTGCATGACTGTCTGCCTCTCTTTTTGTTTTTATTATTTCCCTATCGCTGTCGTCGATTTTCTTTCTATTTTTCTGACATTTTCTTATTTGGTATTGTTGTTTTTGTAACATGTTATTTTTCTTCTAACGCTTGTGGGCTGTAAAAGTTCAATTCTTTTGGTCCGCAGTGGTGCAAATGAGCTTAAATAATATTTTTCTTTGTTGATTTGACATAATGCTAAGAGAGTAGGTGGATTGTATAAAAATTTTCGAACATATAGATACAGGCCTAGCAAAGATCGTTGATTTCAGATTAAGGACTTAAAGAGAGAAAATCCTCTTTATTGAGAACAAAGTGTGAGATTCAGTTTGCAACTTTAAGTGGCTGAAAAGTAAAAACTTGGAAATCTTTAATAACTTAAAGATTAGATGACGAACAATCTAACTTTTTAGAAAGCACACTTAAAAACCTTATTGGAAATAGTGAATAATGAAAGTAATTTATTCTTCAATGGCGTTACATTTGGAATTTGGCGGATCCCAATGGTTCGATATGCACATATTTGAATTCAAAGATGCAACGCATGCAGTGGAATTATGCGTCGACTAAGGTTTAAATGAATAACGAAAGCACCCAAAAATAACGTACTACTCACTAGGATGTAGTCTAGTTAAATTAATATTAATTTTCACTTTCAGAGGAGTTTCGTAGATTCAAGAATTAAATTAAACTAGCAACTCCCTAGGTACTAGAAAATTTTCGACTGTTGAGAAAAAGTTGTCATCCGAATCATGTATTTCCAAACTAAGGTCCGTGGACCAGAGTGATAAAATCTACGTCTTAGGGGATTCAGGAATCAATAAAATCTCCTTGGTAATGAAGTTTAAATACGTACTCTAGTCTAAAGAAATAAAGCCGGCCAATAATTCAGCGCAATTATATGCCTTACTCGGCAAATGGTCATCGGAGGACCCTTTTTCCACACAAGAGTTACCATAAAACATCTTGGGCTTCCCATGAAGATCTTACTCAGAACGAGATCGACCATTTGGCTAAAAGTAGCCGATGGAGAAGATGTCTCCTCGATGTGCGAGTGAAGCGTGGAGCTAACGTGGGATCGATCACCACTTGATGGTTGCCTGCTTGAGATTGTGCTCAGTAGCTATCCGACAACCACAAATTCTTTAAATGAAGCGCAAGCTTAATATGGATAGACTTAGAGACCCCAACAAAAAACGCGAATACACCACTATTCTACGCGAAAAGTCATCCACATTGGGCGGATATGGAAGGCGCACTGAGAGACAACTGCAAACACATTTCTAGGTAATGCTGAAGAATCTGAAGAATGTGCAAAGCGGTGAGAAACTCTGGATATCGCAAGACACATGGGACAGGGTTGGCGATCGAAAAAAAGACAAATTGGCAATCATCTCTCAACCCGATGTCAACCAAAACCCGATTTGAGACAGAACTACCGCGATGCTCTTGTACAGCTTAAAAAGGCGGTTAGACACGACAAGAGAAATATCATTGAAGATCTGGCCAATTAGGCAGAATCTGCGGCTTGCCTTGGGGATATGGGTCCACTATGTATTTAAAATTATGAAACAGTTGACGAACAGGCATTTCACCGCAAACCACCTGGTGAGATATCAACGGAACTCTCCTTAATATGAGTGAACACCAGTTGCTACTTCTCTGATATTTTAAACATCTTGACAGAGGAAGATATTCCAGAAACAGAACAACTACCAAACATCCAACCGCAACAATCATCTATTAGGGAAAAGGATATTGGGGCTCGTCTAGATAAAGCTCGTCAGGCCTTCGGTATCCCTTCTCCTTTCTGAAGGTTAAGAGAGATCTCCCTTCGCACGAAGCTGCGAGTTTTTGATGCATTCGTCAAATCCATGTTGTTATATGGCTGTACTACGTGAAAAGTGACCATTCGACTTACCAAGAAACTACAAACTTTCGTGAACCAATGCCACCGACGCATTTTAGGAATATTCTGACCAGAACTGATCTCCAACGAGAAACTTTGGAATACAACTGGAAAGACTAAAATAGGCATGGAGATTCAAAGGCGGAAGTGGTAGTGGATAGGTCACATCTTGAAGAAACCAGAGCAAAGCCTGCCTACATTACTCTCACCCGTTGTCTCCAAATTTCATAGTGGGAGATGACATCTCACCAGAACACTCCTCATACTCATCGTAGACTTTGGATAGCAAAAGTTTATTGTTCCGTGATAAGTGTAACGGTCACTTTCCATGTAGTACAACTGAAATTCAACTTAATTATCAATCCTGCCTCAATAAGAATCTCATGACGAGTACGGATGCATCGAAAAATTTATCATATAGTGAAGACTGGGGCAGAACGGGGTACTAAGTTAACAATATTATTTAAAAACACAAAAACACATATTATAATATAATAATTACATTGATACAATTACCTAGTCCTGCCATAAGTTCTGTCACATAATTTCTCACATTGGCAACAACTTTATTTTATGAGTGACATTTCAATATCGACCAGTTTTATAAACGTCATAATGTTGTTGACAGTTGATGGTCATTTAAAGTGTGTTCGTTAACGTGTGAAGATGGAATGGGGTGTAATAGAAAACCGAACTGCAGTGATTGCACTACATAAGTGTGGAAAATCCGCGAGTGAAATTTTCAAGTTGTTGTGCCCGTTAAAAATAACGCAAAGATTTGTGTATCGTGCGATCCAGAGATATAACGCGATCCAGACTATTGAAGATCGGCCTCGTTCTGGACGTCCGCGTGATGTACGTTCTTCTGCTGCCATCAAAGCGGTCGAGAGTCGAATTCGTCGAAATCCGCTTCGTAAACAACGAATCATGGCTCGAGAGATGAACATCTCCACCCGAAGTATGTCTCGCATCATAAAATCTGACCTCGGGATGAGTGCCTTTCGAGGATCAACGGGACATTTGCTGACTGAGCAGTTGAAGCAAATTAGGAGCACCAAATCGAAAGAGCTCCTTCGGCGGTACGGCAACAACAAACATCGAGAAATTTTATTTACCGATGAAAAAATTTTTACGGTGGAGGAACATTTCAACCGCCAAAATGATAAGGTGTATGCCCACAGCTCCATAGAAGCCCGAGAAGTTGCCACTAGGGTACAGCGAGGACATCATCCAGCATCAGTCATGGTATGGTGGGGTGTCAGCTACGAAGGGGTCACCGAGCTTCATTTTTGCGAAAAAGGCGTAAAAACTGCAGCGAAAAATTATCAAACGGACATCCTGGAGGGATGTGTGAAGCCGCTGAACTCTACGCTATTCAACAATCGACATTGGGTTTTCCAGCAAGATTCTGCGCCAGCCCACAAAGCTCGAACCACACAAGCGTGGTTGGAAACCAATATTCCACAGTTTATAAGGGCGACGGAATGGCCTTCTGGGAGCCCAGATTTGAATCCCCTGGACTACAAACTGTGGGCGGAGTTAGAGTCCATGGTGTGCACGAGACGACACCCAAATATCGAGAGCCTTAAGCGATCTTTGACAGAAGCAGTAGCTAATTTTCCGCTAGAAATAGTGCGTACTGCTATCGATGACTGGCCCAACAGATTAAAGAGCTGTGTTAAGGCTAAAGGCGGCCACTTTGAATAATTTGTTGCTTATTTTACTTCCATTAGTATGCCAAAATAAAATATATTTTCCTTTGTCAAAAACTCTTTTTCATTTATACAAAAATTGCCCATATACGTGTGACAGAACTTATGGCACGACTAGGTATATTGAAAAAAAAAACAAAAGAACATTATTTTTGTTTTCCAAAATAAGTAATGAAAAATGTTAAGGAACCTGCATGTCAGGAGGCCACGGTTCGATTTGGGCTGAAGCGCCATTGTAGAAGTAGAAGAATAAAATAGAGTTTAATGTCATTTTGTTAGGACGAGTAATTATAAAAGCATATAATACTAGTAGAAATGCAGACAAAAAAAGTTTCCTTTATATTTATTTAGTTTTAACTGAATGAAAGTTTAACTACACTTTTCATTATTTGTGTCATTTTCACAAAATTCACACACTAGGACAGCCTCATTATTTTTGCTATCTATTCCTGCACATGATTTTTTTTCCCATTCCTTGCACTTAGAACAAGCGACTCAAATTCCAACTGATTTTGAGTAAAATTAACCGGAATATAAACATTCACAGTCAGAATGGAGTGCTTCCTCATCTCGCCCAGGGATACGATTAAGGTTAGAGAGGTAAGGCCAATCGACAAAGCTACGAAAACTAACGCGTATCTACATGACAATTAAACGCACTTCAAGCATGTACTGACTATAATTGGAATGTAACAATGTAAAAGTTTCAATACAGGAACAAAAAAAAAACAGAAAAAAACAGAACGAAAACTTCACGCAACCATGTTCAAGAAAACTAGACTAACATGGCTGCCGTAGTTGAACAGTAACAGAATGCTATAGTTCTACTTATTGCCGCTCGCTGGCAGCACTTCTTTGACACCGAAAAAACATTATGCCCCGGCTTCCCCTATGTAGTATAAAACCAAAGATCTTGTGCCATGTACGAATAGATATCAGTTTGTACACCTCGTATATGCGTGTTATTTGCCAATACACTTCTGGTTTTGATGATATGATGTATCATTGGTCATAAGAAACATGTCAAATGCCCTGGCCATAACCCATTCTTTCGAACGACTTATGACTGATAAACGAAATTTATGCAAAAGCCTTTGAATCGGAATTAACTATTATTATACAAATGATACGAGCGGCAGATTAGTTTCTAATCGTAGACTCATGATGCATTAAAGACTGCTGACCTAAGATACCTCTAGCCCCTTCCGGCTAGGTAGATAGGCACTTCCAGGCTAAGTGCTTCATTGTCTCGTTTTCGTTAAGCTCCTTTTGATGTTCGTCTTCATAAGAACAATGGGCCCATTAATGTTCTGCTCTACTATTCAATCTTTCACAAATCTAGCCTAACCTTCGAACACAACCGTATACCATATCCAAGGCACTTCACATGTCCTTAATATTTGAAATTTTTTTTTTTTTTTTAAATCAATGCAGAGAATCAGAAATGATCTCTTTATGTTTCAAATCATAATTTACAGTGAGTTGATTTCCAAGATAGTGAGGGTGGATGAAAGGCATACGCTGGCAGTGCCTATGGCAAATATACTTGACGTGTGTAGGAGGAATGTGTGCCTAGGCTAACCTAGGTAAGTATGTGTACTTAGCGGCTGTTCTATATGTGGCTCCAGCATGCCTATGTAATAAGCCGGACTCCCTGGCATACATACATTTCCGTATAGATACCAAAAGCATGATTTTTCTGAATGAAAAAATATCACACACACATACACACGCACATGAAAAAGTAGGAAATCGGTCCTGCTTTTGTGCCCCATTAGAAATGAAGAAATTTACGCGCATGACATTTCTTTCGGATTTTTCTATGTGGCGAATTGAAAGCCTCCTACTTATACAGGATAAGGAAATTTTAATTTATATATGTTTCGCGATATATTGGTGTGCGTGTACCTTTTATGGGTATAAATTGTAAGGTAAACGGCAAAGAAGAAGAAAGTGAAAGAAAGCAAGTAAAAAGAGCACAATCTTAGCCCACGCGAATTTCTTTCTGCCTTTTCAGAAGAGAGTGAATAAACGGTTTATTTGAGCGGTGACAAATACATGGAAAACCATAGAAAGAGCGGCATATTCTCTTATCGAGAAATTATTATGCTTCGTAAGAACTAGGGTCGATTTTAGGGTATTAAATTGGCTTTAATATTGTACAGCGAATATCGACTTGCTTTATGAGTTATATCCGAAGTCATAGGATGATTTTCATATTTTGTAAAGAGATAAGCGTTGAACGACAAGCTGTCAGCGACGAATGATAACGCTAAGCGACAATTTCAACGGTCAAATTATCTTATTGTTAAGTTTGGTCTTACAGAAATTTTATTTAGTAAAAATATATACATGAACATATTTCGAACTTTTGTACCACCTCTCATGCGATCATTTCGGAATAATAAATTTATAGAATTTATTTTTTATTAGCAACTGAAAAATTAGAATAATCCCACGACCTATTAAAGCAAGCATGTCACAACGTCACGGAGGCCTCAAAGGCCCTTGACTCAACATCAACCTGATGAACAGACTGCAGCGAAAAGAATCTGAAGCGTTAGCAGATGGAAGGTCAGTAAAAGGTTTACACTGATTTTGCGTAAAAGATGGTATCAATTGGTCCAAAACAGCACTTACTCTAAGAAGAACTCACTTTTCATAATAATGTTTCAATTTTTCCTGGTTTAAAGGGAAACTCCCGTTGCAGGTATAACCAGGGCTGTACTTGTAAGTCCAGCAGATGGTATACACTGTTGTAAGGCTAGAGTGGTAACCGGTGACAGATTTTACTAAATTTATAAAATCATCAATAATATCGAGCTGTAATTTAATTATCCCATGCTACAATTGACTATACACTTACAAAGATGTGCTCCCAATGCAAAATAAAGTTCGCGTAGTTATCAAAGGGTTTGCAATAGCTACTAAAGTATTGAAGTGCGTAAGGGGTCGCTGGATTTCAAGTAAAGAAATAAAACCAGTAGTTTTAATTTAACTACAATAAAACGCTTTTCACTTCCGACTGTTTTCTTTTTTGCCCACAAATTATCGCATATCAATGTTCACTCTTTCGCTTTCCAAACTACAACGGACTCGTCGACGGTTCCTAACCAGACTGACCGCTCGCCTTTTTACACTTTTGTCGCCAAATCATTCTCCTTGCCATGTAAAATTTTTCCTTCTTTGTCGAGCGCTGTTAATTGCTTCTATAAAGCATTTCATCATCCTGAATCTTTTCCCATTCATAGGAGATTATACGTGTGGTTGTTGTTGGTGTGACCACAAAGTATTTCATCGTCGTTCAAGTCTTTCCATCTTGCCCTATCGCAGTCAGCCGCTTCTCTACTTTGGCCGTTTATTTTTGCTGGAGACCTTTGATGATCGTGCTTGCTTGAATTTTGTGACCTATAAAGCATTTCATCTCTGCCCGACTCATTCTTCTGTCGCTCAATCGCTCTCGTTGTTTCCTTGGTAAAGACGTCTTAGGTGTTCAGCCATATTTCGTTCTCGTTCGATTCTTTTTCCTGTCGGTTGAGTTTATACGTGTAGTTTGCTGATTGGTGGAATGCTCAAGGTCCCCGAACACTCAATGATCGTGCGTTCTTTAGTGCAGGTGTTCATACAGCAGTCGCCCGAGTTACGTATCGGTCGAGTGTAGTTGTTACTCTTTCTTGGTAATTCGATAATCGCGCGTATATTTGTTTTTGATTGAAGTCGCATAGAGTTCCTTAAGATGGTCGTATGCTCGCATTGTTTAATAATAAGCAAGTAAAGCTGATATTTGGACAATGGAACACCGCGGATATTTGGCGAACTAGCCCTGTGATGCAACAGTATTTTACATTGGCTTTGTATCTAAAATAAGTAAAACGCAATATATAGAATAGATATTGAGTTTTTAATATTATTTTCATTGGTAGGGTGTAACCTAGTCGGTAGCGTGCTGGTCTACAATGCGAAGGTCGTGAGTTCAAATCCCGGTCGGCGCACAATTCCAGCACACTGACTGCTTTGGGTATACTTTAGTTACCTCAATCTACGAAAATGAAAAATTCGAAGATAGAGGGTTGCGCGAAGGTCTAAGAACCCTTCCGTAATAAACAATGAAAAATATTAAGGAACCTGAAAGTCAGGAGGCCAAGGCCTTATTTGGGCTATAGTGCGATTGTAGTACAAGTAGTAAAATATTATTTTCAAAGAAAATAACTAAAAATAATCATCAAAATAACAAGAAAAGCCTAAAAATATCACAAACAAAAGAGAAATGAAAATAACTTTATAGATAAAAAAGTAATAGCTATTTTAAATAAATATTTTCCATAGATTTTCCTTAATACAGCTTTTTCCATTTTTATTTTATGATCTCGATCTTGTGTCATATGAAGATCGATGCTCCCTGACATATTTTTCTAGTTGAAACTGATGAAGTAAGGCTTTAATTTTTCTTGAATAATTTCGCTATTATCGAATATTAAGTCATACGCTAATTTAGCTAAATTACTAAAATAATGATCATTTATTAGCTAAATCATCTCATTTAGCTTAACACTCTCATTTTCTCATAATTTAGATATAACGATGAAAACTATGCTAGAGCTAGAGCTTTCTTAAAAGTTTTTCCATACAAGGGAGAAGAAGAAAAGTCATTTTCTGCAGCTCTAACTTTTATAAAATCCTTGAAGCGAGATTTAAATGCCCAGCTATGAAAGATGACTGGCAAACGATTCAAAAACAGGACTAAGGATCGTTTTTCTTCTTTTGTGGCCTTATGTAAAGTTGTATTGTCTATTGGCTAGACAATTTTTTTTTTACGCAAATTTTTAAAAATATGACAGATGAGTGAGTGGCTCTTCTTAATTAGCAAAGTGTTATGTATCACCAATCTACTAACAATGAAGGCCAGCTAAATTACGAATTAGCTAAATTATAATTAGGACTGGTATGTGTCAATGGTATTATACCTCTAAAAGATCTTTAAAACATTGTCTGGACATATTTTGCTCGACAAACCATTTCCTTAATTTATATTCTAAATTGTTATCATTGTTTGATTTGGTGAATGTGAATACATGCATTTCAAACGTGCATTTCGAATTGAAAGAAAAGATTTCCAGAGTCTACACTGTTACGCTTTATTATTCAATCAAACTGATCGACAATTACATAATCGTTGTAATTGTCGATCAGGTTGATAAAGGTCTCAGCAGAGACCGAAACGTCACGAATAATAAAGCGTAACAGTGTAGAGTCCGGAAATCTTTTCTTTCTATTTTCATCGTTTTGAATTAAATTTTCTAAGCTCGACGATTCATTTTCAACAATTACACCTTCTAAGCTCGTCGAATCATTTCCGCCTCCTATCTGCGAAATTGTCATATTAAAATTTTCAAATTATTTGTTAATAGCAATTTTCATTTTGACTAATAAATTTTCGGATTTATTTTTTCAACACAGTTGGTTTCTGCTTATTTTAATCATTACAAAAAATCATTTAATTTTATATTTACCGTACACACTAACAGTTCAATAAAAATAGGCTGCATTTAAAATAAACTGCCAACAAGTCGGGCGAAACTTTATTATTCTTGGGACAAGTTGCGGATGAGTGAAAAGTCAATATGCAGGTTAGAGTGGTTAGGGAAGACTAAGTGAAAGGGGGTTCTTGGGCAGGGCAATTGTCAATTTAGCACTTTGCGGAAACGTTCAAAAGCTCCAGTACTTATAATTAATATTTCGTTCGTTTATTTATGCAAGTTTGAGTTCTTATGAGGGGAGGGGTGAGGCGTGATAGTAAGAGTGGGTGGATGTTAATAGTTTTTTAATTGATTGCTTGAATCACGTCCAATATTCTCTGTATAGAATGTCAGTTTCATAGACGAAGTTGTATAGAATTTTTATAAAATTCGGTGTATTTTACATTCACGAAACCAAACTTTTGTATGGGAGGGGGTTATGGGAGGTAGGGGAATCGTAAAATTTGTGACGCAATTTTATTTCCTTTCTCTTGTAGTGCGCTCGTACAAAATTTCAAGTTCGTAGATTTTAATTTGTTCGTTATTAGTTGATTCAATGAAATAGGTCGAAATGATACTTTTGTATGGGAGGGGGTAGAAGAACAAGCACGATTGCAAAACTTTTAGGGGAATTTCATTTCAATTATTTTCGTAAGTTTTTGTGCAAAATTTGAAATTGATAGCTTTTAAGAGTTAGCTGATAACTGATTTCTTAAAAATGCTCGAAAAAATAATTTTGTATGGGAGGGGGTAGAAGAGGTAAGGAAATCGTAAATTTGTGATGCAGTTTTCTTTCCTTTCTTTTGTAAGATGCTCGTACAAAATTTCAAGATCGTAGCTTTTAATTTTTTGGTTATTAATTGATTTAATGAAATTGGTCGAAATCATACTTTTGTATGGGAGGGGGTAAAAGAGCAAGCACGATTTCAAAACTTTTAACGTAATTTCATTTTAACTATTTTTGTAAGTTTTATGTAAAATTTCAAATTGATAGCTTCTAATAGTTAGGTGATAACTGATTTCTTAAAAATGGTCGAAAAAATTATTTTGTATGGGAGGGGGTAGAAGTTAGGTAGGTAAGGTATTCGACCAGTTAACATTTCAAACTTTTAGAGACTTTTTTAAATGTATTTCGCAAATTTTCAAGTTTCTACCTTAAAATTTCATTAAAAAATTTTCAGTTTATGTGTTTTTCTCATTACACATAAAACACCTTGTGCACGTTAACAAATTATTATTTTTTTTCTATGTATATCAAATAGATGTATCGACGTGCAAAATTTAAACTTTGTATCTTTTACCAGAGCCAAAAAAAAAATTACTCAAAATTTTCAACATTTTTACTTTCCAACTCCCTCCCCTTACACCCCCGAACTTAAATTTTTTACCAAAATTAAAGATTTATAGCTCTACACTCTGACAAATTTTTGATTTGATATCTGTACTGAATTTTGAGATATAATGATTTGTAGTTTCGGAAAGTGCGTCAATTCCCCATTTCCCTCCACTACTATTCTGTCCACATGTTATATTTTTTTCATATTTCGCTAATAAAGCTTAGTATTTCAAGTTTCAATTACATAGCTTAAGAGACAGTCGAGATATTCATTTTTAAGTGTTTTTCTTTGCACCCCCCCTGACCCTCCTCCACACAATACTTATCCTCTTTCTAAGTTGATTCTAAGCTAGGGTATAGCCTAGTGGGTAGTGTGTTGGTCTTGTAATGCGAAGGTCGTGAGTACAAATCCCGGTCGACGCAATATATAATTCCAGCATATTGCCTGCTTGGATATATCTTGGTCACCTCAATCTACGAAAATGAAAAATTGATAGAAAGAGGGTTGTGCGAAATACTGACAACCCTTCCACAATAATTACTGAAAAATGTTAAGGAGCCTGAATGTCAGGAGGCCAAGGTCCGATTTGGGCTGTAGCTCCATTGTAGAAGTAGAAGTAGGCTGATTCTGGTGGGTTTATGTTATATACCACCTTAATGGTCCGAAAATATGAGTTTTTTTGTCATTAGTAATTTCGAAGATATAATCATTTGAAAAAAAAAATTCAGCCGACAATTTGCTTGTCGGACGCCAATGGATAAAAAAATTAAATTATTTTGAAAGTTTGTCCAACAATCCTCTTTTCAGCTTCTCATCTGCATTTGTGATGGGGGTAATAGCAAGTGAAGTTTTTGGCTCTTTCCATCCCCCCGCCTCCCTCTTCCTCCTGACACTACCCAAAATTTAGTTAATGGAGCTCACTTACCCAAACAACAATCGACCCAAAAACGAACATTCTATCTTTAACGGTCTCGGAGATATGAGTCCATATGTACGGCGGACGGCGGGAATGCTTTTTTTTTTTGCATTTTTAAGCTAATTTAGTCATGAAACGCGAAAAAAAATGTCAGGGTAGCATGTTTTTTTTTCTGTGTCGACCACAATACTTTATTATTAGAATAATAAAGTAAAAGCAAAAATCCTCCACAAAAAACACTTAAATTTCAAACCATCTTTTTGTCACCGATTAAAATTTTGTGAATTTTCAGTGATTAACTTTTAAATTAAGGACGAAACGAAAGATTTACAGTACATGAAAAAAGAAAGATACGAAATTTCATACAAAAAATTCTATTCTGTTGGTAATGAGTTTGAAATTGAAGAATTTTCATTTAAGTTCATTATTTTTAGACAGAAATAGTGCAAAACTTAACTAGTGGTCGAAGTCTGTAATATTTTTTAGGTGGAATGCCGCTCGATAAAATCCGCAGAGCTAATTCTAGGTGTAAGGACTTCTATATTCGCGATTGCAGATTCATATGAAGTGCGAGAGCTTTTTATTACCAATAAAAGTACTGTCGCTCCCACTAATCAAAAAATTGAAGAGATACAATTAGGAGATGCTCAATTTAAAAGATGGTGATAGGACAACAACTCCGGCGCAAACAAAAAATGTTTGGTTCGATAGCGAATGCCAAGATGCTCTAGAGTGAAAAAATTAAGCTTACAAACTGTTAACAGAACGGCCGAAGCGAGCCAGATAGGACAAACATAATGATGTTGGACGATTTGCAAACAAAATGCAAACAGAAAAAATGGAAGTACAATAATAACAAAGTTAAAGATATGGAAGACATTACAAATTACAAAACACAAGAGCCGCGTATTACCTAGTTAAAGGGATGAAAAAGGGAACATTATAAGTAATGCGAAGATATAAAAGTAAGATTGCGCAATACCTGGACTACCTTCACAATCCGAGCACATCATCCTCACGAATAGCAGCAGCAGACATAACAACAGGTATAACTGATGTTACAGCTGATAAAAAAATCTCTTTGTATCCTCCCATACTGGAAAAGGTAAAAAAAGCCCTGAAAAACTACCCAAACAGCAAAGCGCCGGGCGCTGATCAAATTCCAGCTGAGCTTGTGAAAACCAGCGACGCCTGCACAGCATATCTTTTACGCAAATTAATCGCGGACATATGGACGCAGGAAACACTTTCTGAAAATTAGTGCAAGAACATCATTAACAAGCTTTGCTGTGAAAACTACCGAGGAATATCTTTGTAATGTATGTCTTATAAGATCTTGACAAAAATTGTAGGAAAGAGAATTAAGCTCTACGCTGACAAAGTAATTGGTGAATGCCATGGCGGATTTAGAGCTCGACGATCGACCATGGACCAGATATTCTCAGTTAAACAGGTGCTGGGAATATAATATTAATGTGCACCAAATATTTGTTGACGTCAAACAAACATACGACAGTATCGACAGGCGCGTACTGTATAAAATCATGTTAGAGTTTGGAGTCCCACCGAAACTGGTTCGGCTAACAAGAATGACAATGACCGTGTCGTTGTCACAAGTCAGAGTAGAAAACGATTTGACTCCCAGCTTTGAAACAGTCAACGGATTTAAACCAGGGGACGGTCTCGCACCAATGCTTTTCAACTTCACACTCGAATATATTGTTTGGAAACTTGTTGTTGACACGGAAGGAGCACTTTGCTTCTAATCCGTACAACTCGTAGCATGTGTCAACGACATAGATATCCTCGCAAGATCTCTAGAGAGTGCTAAAGAGGTATTTACGAACCTTGACTCGGTTGCAAGGGAAATCGGTATCTGTATTAACGAAAACAAAAGAAAAGTTATGACACAAACTAGGAAAAAGACAAAATATTACAATAAGAGACAATAACCTAGAAAACATAGACAACTTTGTATACCTAGGGGCAAACTTATTGAACGATGGAAGCGAACCCATCGAAATTAAAAGAAGGATTATGATAGCAAACAAGACGTATTATTCTGTAGTTCCAGTAATCAAAAACAAGTACGGACGCAGAAAAACTAACTCAAAAATATGTAAAACAATTATAAGAACTGTGATATGCTAAGACACCGAAACGTGGACATTAACTCTGCCATCTGAAAAATAATTAACGCTTTTGAGAGAAAGGTCCTCAGAAGAATCATCCGATCTGTGAGGGAATCGATCTGGAGACCACGATACCATAGAGACAATCCTGAAATGTCACAAAAAGTTTCAATAATTATTGTCACTAGAAATTAATTTATACAATAGCAGTAAAATAATTTTTATAAAGATCTATAGTTCTAAAACCGATTAAACCCAGCGACAGCTTTTAATCGTTTAGTTTAGTTGCGGGCCAAAATAGAAAAAAAACATAACAGGGCTACGATTGCGCGTAAAGCGCAATCTTACGATACTCTAGATGAAATAGAATTTTTTGTAGTCCCAGGAAATTTCGTATGGGGAGTGTTAGAAGGGATGATAGCATTGAACTAATTTTTTCGACATCATGCTAAAGTAGCTATGAAAATGTTTTATATAAAATGCTTACTCCAAAAACTGAATGGGAACTGAGAAAATTAGTGAGTTTGATTTAGTGAAAATGTGCAGTTTGTATGGGAGGGGGTAGAAAGAGTGGGGGGATTTTAATGATTTTTTCAGAAATAACTAGGAATATTATAAAATTGGCATCCTTTCAGACTAGTGCCATTCATACTTTTCAAGAAAATCGATTTTTTGTGAAGTTGTGAAACTGTGTCATATTGCATGGGAGGGGGTAGAAGTAGTGAAGCAAATCAAATATTTTTTTTCTCATCTTAGTAATAATATTAATTAAATATTTATTACAAAATATGAGCACAACAAGTGTTATATGTTCTGAGAAAATCGGCTTAGAGCATTTCAGGAAAAAGTGTAGTTTGTATGGGAGGGGGTGGAAGGAAAGGGAGGAAGCAAATAATTTTTGTACTGTAGATTTAAATCATTAAAAAAGTATCATATACCAAAATTGTGACCAATAGCTTTTATACTTTTTGAGTGAATCCATTTATTGCCAAATTGCGAAATTGTGTCATTTTGTATGGGAGGGGGTAGAAGGGGTGAAGCTAATCATCTCATTTTTTTTGGCCTTACTAACAATTTTAAATAAATATTTGGTGCACAATTTCAGCCCGCTGAATTTTATAAGCACTAAGGAAATTGGCTTAGAGTAATTCATGATAAGTACAGTTTGTATGGGAGGTGGTAGAAGGAGGGGGAGGACACGCACAATTTTTATACGATAGATTGATATTATCATAAATGTAATATATTCTGAATTTCAGGCCAATGTCTTTTATACTTTTTGAGCAAATCCTTTTATTGTCAAATTGCGTAATTGTGTCATTTTGTATGGGAGGAGGTAGAAGGGGTGGAGCGATTTGGCCCGTTCACGAACTTGACCTTACTTTTTTGTCAAAAACGACGTGCACAAAATTTGAACTTTCTAGCTCAACGCGTTCTCAAGCTAGAGAGCGCACGGACGGACGGACGGACGGACGGACGGACGGACGGACGGACATCCGGTTTTGAGATTTTTGAGTGATAATATTAACTTCTGTATCATTCATTTTTTTCTCCGAGCCTTATTTCTTGGCGTTACAAACCTTAGAGCGAACTTATAATACTCTCAGATTCCATCTAGAGTATAAACATAAAAGAATTATGATTGGGCGTAAAGCCCAATCATATGATACTCTAGATGAAATGAGAAAGAGTTCAATGTACCGGAAAATATGTCACCTCCAATTCTTTTAAATAATTAATAGTGACTTTTGTATGGGAGGTGGTAGAAGGAGAAGAGGAAGGTTTGTAATTTTTGGATACGACACCTAATGTGGTATGCAAAATATTTCGTGCTGAATTTAAGGTTTGTAGCTTTCATTATTTTCAATTGAACATAGTTATCATGGAATTGAGGCATTTGTATGGGAGGTGGCAGAGGAAGTGGAGCGTTTAAGATGATTTTGAAACTGCTTATCATCATCCTAATCACCACGCTTTGATTCAATTTCAAATTCGATAGTTCTAATATATTCGAAGGAGAAATGCTTTTCTTGAATTTATAATATAGATATTTGTATGGGAGGGGGTAGAAGGAGTGAAGAGGAGCTGATAATTTTTTTTAACATTTATTGCAATTATTAAAAAACAAATTGTGGCAAAATTTTAAGTTTATCCCTTTTCTAGTTTTAATGGAAATGGATTTAATGCACTTAACAAAAATTGTACATTTGTATGGGAGGGGGTAGAAGGAGTGTACGGATCAAAACAAATTTTTTTCTCGTTATTGATAGTTCTATTTGTGTACTTTATGCAAAATATTAAGTTGATAGCTTGAACAGTTTCGAAGAAAAATTATTTAATTTAAATTTCAAAATTTCGTGAAATTTGTATGGGAGGGGGTAGAAGGAGTGAGGTGAAGTTGATAATTTTTTTTAATTCTGATTGGAATTATAATAAAATTATTTGTGGCAAAAATTTTGTTTTTATAACTTTGCTAGTTTCAATGAAAATCGAAAAACTGCATTTTTCAAAATTATGCATTTGTATGGGAGGGGGTAGAAGGAGTGACGGGATCGAATCAATATTGCGTCATATCAATGAACTTAATATCATAATACTGTGGCCCAAATTTAAAATCGATAACTTCAATAGTTTCAATGAAAATTCAATTTCTGAAAATTTCGGAATTTAGTGAAATTTGTATGGGAGGGGGTATAAGGAGTGGGGGGATGTGGCCCGTTCACGAACCTAAAGTTTCTTTTTTGCTAAAAATGGCACACAACAAATTTCAGCACGATAGCTCAAAGCGTTCGAGAGTTATGCTGTAGACAGACGGACAGACAGACAGACGGACAGACGGACAGACAGCAACTCGGAATCGAAGTTTTTGAGCGACATCAAATATTTCTGTACCCTTGGCGGCTCTGTGCGAGCATTATTTTTTAGTGTTACAAACGGTAAGGCAAACACAATATACTCTCAGATTTCATCTAGAGTATAATAATATGGGACAATAGATGTCGCCAAGATCTACAAACACATTCACAGAACTTTGATCAAAGCTCCCCTCTCCGACGATATTACCATACTCAAGCTTTTCTCGCTGATAATTTTTTACTCAACAATAAAATTTCAATAATTGGCAATACTTGTAACGATGGAAAGTCGTGGGAATGAGAGCCTGGAAATGGAATCACATTCTAGGATGCTGCCACGCTTGGTATGACGATTTTTCGATTTTCTTTTAGAGGCGCGAAGATTTTTCAACGGACGGGGCCGTGAGTGTCAGATATGCATTATTCAAATCACATCTCGGCCGTTTTTCTATCGAGAATGCTTTTGGTGGGCTTTGTACTCCAAAGCGTCTGTAGAGTAAAAGCGTCAGATAGATTGTATGCCATGCTGAGCGTAAATAAAGCCTAATTTTTATGAAATGCATGACTTTTTAAAAGATTTCACAAAATCTTTGGTAACTAAATTTAAATACAATCGAGAAGTAAAATGTAAGGGAAGCAATGCTTCCCTTGCATCAATGGACACCACGCCACTGTCAACGGTCAAAAAATTTAAGAAACTACAATGGGCTAGTCATGTGGAGCGGATAGATGACGGAAGAATTCCCAAACGTACACTTAAGGGGAAAATTAATGGACAAAGACTGGTCGGAAAACCACAGAAGCGCTGGGAGGATTCGATTGACGCAGACAGCAAATCACAAGATTTTTAAACTGGAGGGCACGGTCACTGAACGGAGATTAATGGAGGCGAAATATACAGGCGGCCAAGGTCCGATTTGGGCTGTAGCGCCATCGTAAGTAAATAATTCAAAAGATGTAAGTAATCACGTTATACATTTTGTGCATCATTATACAAGTGAATAACTATGAGTTGGTGGTGTTAAATCCATTATTTGGCATAGGAGTGTCAAATCCGGACACGAGAATTTAGCATTAAAGTGGGTTACCAGGAGTACTCTTTTCGGAAGAACTTTGCTCGATCTTGTTATCCAATACTCCATACTTCTTAGCTACCCAAAAGTAAAATATATCATCTTTATTGTTTGAAATAAACTTTTTTCAAATTTCAAATTTATATTGCCCGTCTATGTGTCCGCGAAGCAATCGTGCGCGATCGCCTTAATATCTTCGTAAACTTCAACGTGTATCAAAAATGAGTCCAAGTTCTTCCAGGAAACATTTTATCAACATTTCGTTGTAATTGGTGGAATTTTACTTTGCAATGTTAAGCGCAATCTTACAATAAAATTTCAATTATTTCGATTACCCGTATGGGACAGGTAATTCATTAAAAACTTTATTTCAGACCTTCAATTAGCAAAAGTGAATGCAGGATTTGCAGAAGAGTGTAAAGAACATTATCAATATTTACTAAAAGACGAAAAACTCTTTGAAGTTGCCGGCAACAATGATATATGTATGTGTTAAAACTAAAATAATTCGCAACTTATTAATTATGTGTAACAAAAATGAGATGAAAGAAGTTTTGCAATAAATTTAATTAAAAAAATAAAATTAATATGAATTTTATATTAATGTTTATATCAGTTTAACGTTTTTTTTTTTAAATAAAGTTAATAGATGACAAACCAAGGTTCTAATGAAACTCTAAGGAAACCTGGTAACGCTAGATGAAACTCAAATAATTGGAAATACTGTGAGTTTAGCTAGATTTGGTTCGATGACTCTTCAATAAGAAAAGAACAAACTCCTCTTGAAAAATAAACTAGCAGCAATATCGCACATTTATAATTTATTTGTTTCCAATTTACAAGCACCTTAACGATTGTTAAGATACGGGAATGAGGCAGGTGAGGATTTCGCAAGTACATTTGTATTTGTACTATATGTATACCCAGCTAAAAACAGGGTAAGAGTGAGAGAGGATTCAAAACATATAAGGAGCCAAAAGAAAACGCCAAGTTTTTGAGCGTTTATCTAAATTTTTGTAAGGGAAAAACTGCTGATAATTGGTATTCATAATTGGATACATTGTCCCAAATTAAAGACTCTGGATTCACTAAGGAGGAATAGTGAAACAAAAAACAAGTGGCAAATCCAGTGTCGTTCCTAAAAAAGAACAAGCAGTAGTTATTGGGTCTAATATGCAAAAATCTGCTTTAAGGCTCATCTATACCTGTCTTCTTCTTCTTTGGTATATTTTGCTAAATTTTACACTTTCAAAGTTTAAATGTGCACTTGTATTTTGTAATTTAATTCACGGAAAATTAACGTAGCCATAACTTGAAATTTAGAGATCGGGAACGGATTTAATTCCTAATTTTCAAATTAAATCGCGGGTAATTCTGCTTTCGTGATGATTTAAACCACAAGAGCTTCATATCTACTATAATATAAGAACGCGTAAGACTAATCGAAAGTACAAATCTGAACTCGGAAGGTGTAAAATTGAGCAAAAACTCAAAAGAAGAAGAAGACGGGTACAGAAGAGCCTTAATACAGAAACAATTCATTTTTATAATGAAACGAAATCAGACGCTAGATAGATTTGAATGATAAATGAGCCAATTACAACAACCGATAGAAGGACAAGAGGATGGTAGTCAATGGATATTTTTTTTTCATCAATGAAACTATTTTTATTAGTCGATATAACTTCATAAAACAATTAGACAACAAGATAATTCTTTTCTGAAAAAATATTGATAAAAATATAATTTTCCAAAAAAATTATAAATAATATAGGGTGGAATAAAAAGCCTTTGCGTACTTTGCAGACAGATGCCTTTGAAGTCGATTATCTCTGATAATACTGAACAAAATTTTGAAAATAAATACTTGTTAGAAAGATGATATTTCATAGAACATTTATTGTCTGAAAAATGCGCAATTTCAATCCACTAATTAAAAGTTATTCAAGTTTGAAAATGAAAGTCTCTAACGAAGAAATTCGTGCCATTTTGAAGTTTTACTTCCACAAAGGCAAGAATGCGTCGCAGGTGCGTGAAAAACTTGCAGTTTATGGAGACGATGCTCTATTGATACGTGTAGCACAACAATGGTTCAAGCGATTTCATTCTGGGAATTTTAAAGTCAAAGATACACTTCGAGCTAGCCGTTCAATCACGAAAAAGTCTATGAAATTTTTCAAAAAACCCTTGCAATTCTCCATGCAGTAATTTTAAGATCGGTGTGGAGCTAACCATTGCTAAACTGTTTTGGACCATTTGCTTGCGGCTGGATTTGTCAAGATCGGTGAGTGATTTTCGCTTGTGACTCGGGGAAAACTGAATGAGCTTGGTTGGAAAGTTTTAATTCATCCACCTTATAGCCCTGATCTTACACTTTCAGACTACCATTTATTCCAGTCTCTTCAAAACTCCCTACAGGGGAAAAAAATTCAAAAAATGACTATAAAAATCACTTGTTGGCGTTTTTTGGTCAGAAACCACAGAAGTTCTACGAGGATGAAATCGTGGCTCTACTAGAAAACTGGCAAGCAATAAAAAATACGGTTGAATTTAATCAAAAAAAACAAAAAAGAGAAGAGTTTTTACTTCACCCAATATATCGAAAACTTTGGGACCCAACGTGCCGATATGCAAAAGATGTGCATAGTGTACATAGAGTAAAGATAGGAAGACAGCACTATCCTGCATCATCTGCAAAAAGTTCACTAGATGTTTGTCCTCAAGGCTTTCATATGTTAACCAATAAATGTTTAGTTTTGAACATTCCAAATATGGAAATGTATTATTTTTACACAACTGCGTTACGAGATGTTCACCAATGAAAATACGAACGTTGTCACGTTGTCTTTTGACAGGCACTTAAGAAAAACCGTCATAGTTTAAGGATCTTCTACACCTGTCGTCTTCTTTCTTGGAATTTTTTGCTAAATTTTACACTTTTAAATTTTAAATGTAAACTTTCGGCTAGTCTTAATCGTTCTTCTGTTAGTTACCAAAGTTTTGTAATTTAATTTACAGTGAAAGCTGAATTGACTGAGCTAATCGATTCAATTCTAGAATTTTCAAATTAAAACTTGAACATGTTTTCTTCTTATGCGATGATTCAAACTATAAAACTTGGTATTTATTTTAAGAAGGCGTAATACTAACCGAAAGTACAAAATTAAACATTAGAATTATAACACGATATTTAGCAAAAATACTAAAGAAGAAGAAGACATGTATAGAATATCATTAATGAAATTTATCCAATAAAATTTAGTTCTTTCCTATTTTCTCCTTTCTCAAAAAATACATCTAATTCATAATGACATATCTGATTCCTTTAAAATGCCGGAATTCATATACCAATAAAGTTTCAAATTAGCATCTTATACATAATATTTTTTCTGTCCCAATTATCTAATTCCGGCGATCATGCTATTGTGCAAATTGCACATAATGGTGGTAGAAACAATAGCTTTTAATTGTCGAGGCAAGAAAAAAAAAACTTAAGACACAAAATAAGATTTGCTAACTTTATCATAAGTTTCATTTAAACGATAGTGAGAATAAAAGGTCGAAATTTCAACAATTACATTCGCATTATACTCGGAAAAACTTTCATTCAGCCGTCCCTATACAATAGTAATTACGTTTCAGCACCATTTAATAACTTAATAAGGCGAAACTCTGTTTCCGTTTGACTATTTTATTCGTTCTATGTAGATGAGTAAAATGAAATAGAAATTTCTGCTTATGATTATTATTTGCATTATTTTGTACCACGCCATAGGCCTCTACTAAACAAAAACGTGTGAATGGCTCATTGTAAACGACAAGTCGTCCTCCTACTGAAGACTACTTATGTAGATGCTACTGCTGCTAAACATCCACCCTAACATACACTTGAAACAGTCGAGTCCTTTACCAAAGTAGTACAATTCTAAATACCATTTGCCAAGTTCTTGTTCTAAGATCACGATAACGCCGCCATCCAGCCAGCATTGTTACGCGGAAATCATTTTGTCAGCAGTTTTAAACATGCCGAACATATAGAAAACTTTTAATCGTATATATAGACTAGAAGTATTAGAGGTCCTTTTTACATTAAGAGAAAAGCTTTTTGCCAATTTCATTAATAAACAGATTCTGTTGTGCAACGAGTTATCTGTCTCTCTACTTATAAATGACCTGTACGTTTATAAAATAATTTCAATAAGTGAAATCAATCATTACGACTGGTTGTTAAGAATAATTTGTCTTGAGAACCAGATAATAGTCAGCTTGATAGCGGGTGGACATCGTAGGTGATTTTCTAAATAATTTTTAAATTATGTTGTTTGAATTATGTTAATATTCTGCTATCGTATACATCTGATTTTGACAACCGGTTAAGAGTATTAAAGTTAGGTAATGTTGAAAATACACAAAATACCAAAATTTGATTACAGAATGAAAGAAAAGATTTCCGGATTCTACACTGTTACGCTTTATTATTCGTGACGTTTCGGTCAGTTTCATAAAGGTCTCAGCAGAGACCGAAACGTCACGAATAATAAAGCGTAACAGTGTAGAATCCGGAAATCTTTTCTTTCATTTCGAAATGCACTGTGAAAACATTCACCAAACCATTGATTACAGAAATAATTTAACTTAACAATTCTGATGAAAAAGTTTTTTTAAAAATAGAAAGCAGCGCATGTGTCGAATTCCAGAATCCATAGAAGCCTACGAAACGAGTAAAAGCAAGAAGCTATGCTAGTTTGTGAAATTAACTGCTAATGCAGAAAGGGATGTAACGATTTTCTACTGTTTTCGCGCGTTAAATATTCGCACCTGCATTATGCTACAAATAAAATTAAGGTTTGAAACGTGCAATGCTTGCATGGAATAAGTATAATGTTCGCATCGCTTTTCGCGTCCAATGTGTTTTTTAGCATTATGGATAAGTGGAGCTGTAATTCTCTATTTCATTTTCATCACTAAAAAAAATTGTTTAGCTCAACATTGATCAAAATTACCTCAATTCTCTGAACAAGTATTATAGTTTAACCCCTTTCTTATTTTTTACCTTATGGATTTTGAGTTACTCTCTCACATATTTTAAGATAATTTCAAATAAAACGTCGATAATAACTCTTCTCCCAAATCATTATGAAAATTCGATTATAACCGTCAAACCTAAATAGTGAGCTTATTGCCTGCACTTTTCAAATGTCAAATTATCACCGATAAAAATAAACTGAAAAGCCAGCCATATTAAGTAATCAAACTTTCCTGACCGAAAATAGCAATTTATCATTTGCATAGTCATTCATATTCATAGTCAACGAATGCTTGCAAAGTACATTAGTACTACATTAGATCTTTTCTTAAAATTTTCATTACCTTTCTGCTTAGTTATAGAATCAACCAGTTTTTTTCCGATATTTTCAATCAGTTTTACATATTTATCGATATTTTAGCATCTCGAAAGTATCGATTAAATCAATTGTAATGACCTTTCAAGTGTCCTAGACGAGCTCAATAAACTGATTGACACATGATCCTATGCAAACAAGCATACTCTCATTACCATATCATAACACAAGCTACAACATACATTATAAAGGTTTCTAGCAATTGGATAATCTCTTATGGATAGGAATTGATTTGAATCAATTGATTGATACATGGACAAAGCCAGTCCTTGTAATACTCGAATCGTATCGTACAGGTGAATGATGTAAGGGTAAATTTTTCTGGGTGGAGTGTGGTTATTTGAATTCGGCATAGTGTAGTGTCTTCTTAACAGAGCCTTTCATCAAAACCACTTTTCAAGCTAGTATCTTTCTCTTTCTAATGTGTAAATGGGAATATGCTGGGATTTGATGGTTCGGCTAAGCTTTATTAACGAGTGACAGCTAACTCAAGGATCAAATTTGTCGTAGTTTAAAGCGACCAAATTATAATAATGTGATCAAAAGAATTAAGATAAGGATCAAACGATTTATGAAGGCGTTCCATATTTGTGCAAGTTATTGACAATCAATATGAAGGTTTGGTGAATGTTTTCACAGTGCATTTCAAAATGAAAGAAAAGATTTCCGGATTCTATACTGTTACGCTTTATTATTCGTGACGTTTCGGTCTCTGCTGAGACCTTTATCAAACTTGTCTCTACTGAGACCTTTATCAAACTTGTCACGAAACGTCACGAATAATAAAGCGTAACAGTGTAGAATCCGAAAATCTTTTCTTTCAATCAATATGAACCCAACCATGCGGTTTTATACTTTGATTGCAAACACTGATGGTTTTGATTGAATATTTTGATTTTACAGAATTTCTTTTTGTATAGCAGTTTAGTACACTCAGTTCCATGAAATCTTCAAAAAAAAATTATAATTTTTAAAATGTCTGTGCTTAGAAACTACGCCTGTGTATAGATGGGGTGGAAAGGGTTATCAAATCTGAGAGTATTATAAGTTTAATACGAAGTTTGCAACGCTAAGAAATAAGGCTCAGAGAAAAATAAACTGCTAACAAGTCGCGCGCAACTTTATTATTTTTGGGACAAGTTGAGGATGCATGGAAAGTCAATATGCAAGTTAGAGTGGTTAAGGAAGACTAAGTGGAACCCCCTTTCACAAGTGGAACCCACTTTAGGGCAGGGCTGTTGACAATTTAACATTAAATTGCGAGTACGATCAATAGCCCCAGTAGGATAGAAACAGATCCTGAGCATCGGCCTTAAGCTGTAGCCAGGACTTGTTTATTCCTCTGGCCTCCCGCTCAACTGCTTGCTTCCATGTGCTACATGGTTGACCAACCCGATGTCTTCCTTGTGGACTATAATCCAGAGCCTATTTGGCGATGTCAAAGTGTAACCGATCCACTGCCATTTCCGCCTTTGAATCTCAATGCCTATTTTAGTGTGTCCAGTTGTACTCCAAAGCTCGTCGTTGGAGATCACTTCTGGCCAGAATATTTCTAAAATGCGTCGGATGCATTGGTTCACGAAAGTTTGCAGTTTATTAGTAAGTCGAACGGTCACTTCCCACGTAATACAACCATACAACAACATAGATTTGACGCATGCGTCAAAAACTCCCAGCTTCGTGCGAAGGGAAATCTCTCTTAACCTCCAGAAAAGGGAATGGATACCGAATGCCTGACGAGCTTTATTTATACGAGCAATATCCTTTTCTGCTCCGCCGTCTATGCTAACAATCCTTCCGAGATAACAAAAATCTTGCACCTCTTCCACATCTTGTCCGTTAAGAATAAACAGTGTGCTTGCGTTTGAACCCATGTGCATGTACTTGGTTTTACGGACATTTATTTTCAGTCCCGCCTCTTTGCATTTAGAATGCAACGAGCGAAAATTTAACTCTAAGTCCGAACGGTTATGTGCAAGCAAACACACGTCATCAGCATAATCAAGGTGACTTAAAGTGTTAAATAGTCGACATTGAAGACCTGTACTGTCCCCACCTTCCAGTGGAGCTTTCAAGATATCATTTATTACCACTAGAAACAGGGCTGGTAATAATATGCAGCCTTGTCTGACACCCGTTCGCACAGGAAAGCTCTCGGACAGCTCTCCTCTATGCAAGACGTGACACCTTGCATCTTCGTAGGATTCTTTAATCATTGCTATGATCTATCTGGAATACCTCACCTACACAAAGCATCCCATATGTAATCGCACTTAACGAAAGCCTTCTCGAAGTCCACAAACATGAGATGTAGTGGCGAACCCATTTCGGCTGACTGCTCCAATATTATCCATAGGGTATTATGTGGCCAAATGGTAGTAAAAGGTCTCGGGTCTGCATTGGTTTACTGGTTTCCAATAAAGTATTAAAAGCCGAGAAAAGCCTACTGTAAAAACATAGTCAGCTCTGCTACCGAATCCTACCTACACCTCCTCGTGGAGGCCGCTGGGAACTCTCACTTGAGAATTGCGAACGTAGGAGGGTGAAGGCGAGTTTTCCGCGCCTGATAACGGAAACAACAATAATAGCCACTCCTCCAGAGCGGAGGTTGGGCGAAGGGTTAACTCCCCTGTCACCGTAAAAAAATCTTCATTGTTTTGGAACCCAAGACGAAGCCTCGGATAGGATTGGACCAACGGAAACGACCGCGCAAACGTACAACGGACTATGCTATACTACAACAGGCCAGTCAGTACAAATTAAATGTGTTGGCAGTCCAGGAAACGAAATGGACTGGTAGAGAGATTCAGGACATGAGATCGCACACAATTTTTAAAAGTGGGAAGCCCTCAGGAAGCCGTGAATTTGGAGTCGCCTTTATTGTGGATAGAGAATTCAAATCACACGTCATCGACTTCAAGCCAATTAACGAACGGATGTGTGCGATCCGCATCAAAGTGAAATTCTTCAAAATATGGCTAATAAATGTACATGCCCCGACGGAAGAAAAAGATGAGGAAACGAAAGATGCTTTTTATACGAGCCTTGAAAGGCTATTCGACTCATTGCCCTCAAACGACGTTAAAATAATACTTGGCGACCTCAACGCTAAGGTCGGGAATGAAGAGACTCATCGTGGAAAACCTGGACGGCATAGCCTCCACGACGAAAGTAACGACAACGGCCAGCGCCTGATAGACTTTGCATGCAGCAGAGACATAGTTTTAAGTTCGACATGCTTCCCACATCGACGCATCCATAAAAGATCATGGGCATCACCAGATGGCAATACCTTTAACCAAATAGACCATGTCCTTATCCAGCGGAGATGGGCCTCCAGCATCATTGACGTTCGAACATTCAGAGGAGCAAATTGTGACTCGGACCACTACTTGGTCAAATCCAAATATCGATGTCGTATGTCAAAGGCGTATCAAACAAAGACCAGCCCTCTTCGTAAGTTCGACATCGAAAAGCTCCAAACGGCGTCAGTTGCAGAAAATTACACAGCAGCACTTGAAAGACAGCTCACTCCGATTCTGCAGGATGACATACCGAAGCCTGTAAACCAAGTTTGGATGGATATAAAAGCAACCATAAAGACCGTTGCGGAACAAGTGGTTGGGTATGAAGAAGAAATGACTGGTTCGACGACGAATGCCAGAATGCGTTAGATAAGAAAAATCAGACGTACAGACAGTTTCTCGAAAGGAATACCAGAACGAAGAGAGAAAAATACGAAAATCTCCGACGAGTAGCAAATAAGGTCATTAGATGTAAGAAAAGAAAATATTATGACGACCAATTGAGAAATATCGATGACAATCTTGCGAGCAATAAAACAAGACAAGCCTACAAAATAGTGAAAAGCCTAAGACGTGGATATCGGCCTAAGACAACCCTCTGTAAAGACAGAAATGGCTCTATCATCGCCGAGGATAATCAGATTAAGGAAAGGTGGGCGTCATACTTTAAAGAACTCCTTAATCCCGCACACGGCTCCCGAACATCGGAGCTGATAGGTCTCCAAACCTCCGACGAATGTCCACTGGATCCTCCAACGTTCGAAGAAGTCGAATTTGCCATCAGAAGCCAGAAAAGCAATAAAGCGCCGGGCATCGACGAAATTCCAGCGGAAATTATTAAATATGGCGGAAGCTGCACCCGAAATGCCATCCATAAAGTGATTCAGTACATCTGGAATCAGGAGCAAATACCGGAGGAGTGGTGCCAATGCATTATTTGCCCTATCCACAAAAAGGGAGACAAACTGCAGTGCGAAAACTACAGAGGTATCTCACTACTTTGCACGTCATATAAGATACTGACAAAAATATTAGAAAATAAGATTAAAATTTACGCTGACAATGTGATTGGGGAGTACCAAGGCGGTTTTAGAGCTGGTCGATCAACAACTGATCAACTTTTTAACGGTCAAGCAAGTGCTTGAAAAATGCTGGGAATTCAATATCGACGTTCACCAGGTTTTTGTGGACTTTAAACAAGCATACGACAGTATTGATCGAAACGTACTGTACAAAATAATGCTGCATTTTGGCATCCCAGCAAAACTAGTCCGACTGACCAAAATGACGATGACATCTACAACATCACAAGTCAGAGTCAACAACTAACGAGCTGATGCCTTTGACACAAATGTCGGACTAAAACAGGGTGATGAGCTGGCCCCTCTGCTTTTTAACCTAGCTTTAGAATACGTCATCAGAAAGTTACCCGTTGACACAAGAGGTAAGCTGCTTTATAAATCCAGCCAGATAGTGGGTTATGCGGACGATATCAACATATTATCACGCTCTTTCACATCCGCAAAAGAAATTCTACTAAGCCTCGATCAAGCAGCAAAAGAAGTTGGCTTGAAAATCAATGAAACAAAACCTAAAATAATGACACAAACAAGGAAAAGGACCCCCAATAGACAAAACATTACAATTGACGAATATAATTTGGAAAATGTGGCCGAATTCATATATTTAGGCACAAAATTGACAAAGAGTGGAAATGAAACGAATGGAATAAAAAGACGAGTCCAGCTCGCAAATAAAACGTATTATTCAGTCTTAGCTATTCTTAAGGCCAGCTGCGTACACAGGAAGACCAAACTCCAAGTTTACAAATCAATAGTAAGACCTGTGCTTTGCTACGGATGCGAAACATGGACCCTTACACAAGCATCCGCAAATATGTTGAACGCTTTCGAAAGACGGGTCCTGAGACGAATAATTGGAGCGAAACGTGATGGTGACCGATGGCGAATTAGATACAACAGTGAGCTGTATGATATATTCGACAAACCGGAGGTTTCCACTATCATCAGACTGCGGAAGCTGCAATGGGCTGGTCATGTACAAAGGATGGACGAAACTCGAATACCTAAAAAGGTATTCGAGGGAAAAACGGAGGGCCGGAGGCCAGTGGGAAAACCCAGGAAACGCTGGTCCGACTCTGTTGTGCATCGCTGCTCGGATTTAAAAATTGGAGGACGCGGTCACTGGACCGAGATCGATGGAGACTTCGGTTACGGGAAGCCAAGGCCCGAAAGGGGCTGTAGTGCTGCGACGAGATTATGTGGTCGGTAAAGACGACCCTTTACGGAATCCAGCCTAATAAACTTCGAGAGTGCTCGCCACAACCTCACTAATCCTATTGAGAATTACATTAGCCATGATTTTCGATACGGCAGTAAGTATACATGTACCACGCTGAGGCTGGGGCTTTCCTTCCCGCCATTGGCCGAATGGCGGAAACTATATCTTCCTTTTCTGGGGGATCGTCCTTAATACAGAATTGTTGCGGTTGCATATTTGGTAGTTGTTCTGTTTCTGGAATATCTTCCTCTGACAAGATGTTTAAAATATCAGAGAAGTATTCCTTCCAGGGCCGCAACTGGTGTTCACTCATATAAAGGAGAGTTCCGTTGATATATCTCACCAGGTAGTTGGCGGTGAAATTCCTGTTCGTCAATTGTTTCATGATTTTAAATAGTGAACCCATATCCCCAAGGTATGCCGCATTTCTGCCTTGTTTGCCAGATCTTCAATGGCCTTTCTCTTGTTGCGTCTAACAGCCTTTTTATACTGTATATGAGCATCGTGGTATTTCTCTCTTAGGTCGGGCGTTCGTTGGTTGACAACGGGTTGAGAGATGATTGCAAATTTGGCTTTATTCAGATTGCCAACCTTATCTCATGTGTCTTGCAACATCCAGGGTTTCTCACCGCTTTGCACGTATCCCACAGATTATTCAGCACTAGTTAGAAAAGTGTTTCTGGTTGCCTCCCAATTAGCATCCAGTGTGCATATTTCATATTCGCCCAATGTGGATGACTTTTCACCTAGAATGGTGGTGTACCCCCGTTTTTTGTTGGGATCTCTAAGTTTATCCACATTAAGCTTGCGCTTCATTTGAAGAATTTGTGGTCGTCGGATAGCTGCTGTACAAAATCTCAAGCAGGCAGCCATCAAGTGGTGGTCGCTCCCCACGTCTGCTCCACGTTTCGCTCGCACGTCGAGGAGACATCTTCTCCAGCGGCGACTTATAGCGAAATGGTCAATCTGGTTCTGAGTAACACTATCAGGGGAAACCCAAGATATTTCATGATGACTCTTTTGTGGAAAAAGGGTGCCTCCGATGACCATTTGCCGAGTACTACAAAACTTCACAAGTAATTCGCCGTTTTCGAGTCATTTATTAACTTTATTATCTAATTAACTAATTAGCTTTAATTCTTCTTCCCCCTCCCACGCAATATGACACAATGTCACACCTTTACTAAAAATTCATTTTCTTAAAAAGTAAGAATTACAAAAATTTCTCTTTCATCTAAAGTATCGCATGATTTGGTGCAATCGTAGTCCAGTTTTTTTTTTTTTTTTGTAATGAATATTCAATTTGGATGATTTATATCAGCATAATGAAATCTTCACTCTGAGTTTTTGAGACCAAATTCGAAATAGAAGGAGTGAGGGCTTCTTAGTGATTTTTTTCAGAAATAACTGCGATGCAAATTACTTCTCTTGAATTTCAGATCATAAGCATTCATATAGTACTTTTCGAGAAAATCAATTTTTTTTAAAGTTTTGAAATTGTGTCACAGTGTGGGAGGAAGTAGAAGGAGTGAAATTAATCAGTTAATTTTTTTCGATCTTAATAATATTGCTAATTAAGTAATAAGCACAAAATTTGAGCACGATAACTGTTATTCGTACTGAGAACATTGGTTTATTGTATTTCATGAAAAAGTGCAGTTTGTATGGGAGGTGGAAGAAGGAGTGATTCGAATAATTTTTATATGATGAAAATAATATATCCCAAATTTTAATATATTAGCTCTCCTAGTTTCCATGAAAATTTGATTATTGTAAAATTTTTGAAAATGCGTAATTTTGTATAGGAGGATGAAGTGATTTGGCTCGTTAATCTTATTTTTGCATTAAAAATGGTGTGTACAAAATTTGAACTTCTTAGCCGCCCAGACAGACGGACGGACGATAATCCCGTTTTGAGGTTTTTGAGTTATAAAATTAACTTCGGCATCATTAATTTTTTTCTACGAGTCTGATTCCTTAGTGTTCAGACTTCAGAACAATTTTATATAACTCTCAGATTTTATCTAGAAAATAATCAATTATTAGTATCCATAAAGTGTCGACTCCATATTTCGTTTTATCGCATTTATGTTTCAAAAATAGCCGGAAATGGAGGTATGATTTTTAGAGCATAAAGACATTTTTTAACTGCCTAAATATATAACAGATCGTAATAAATCGAATGCACACTCATACTACCATCGCAACTCACACGGCCTCAAAAAGCAATATCACCTAGGAGCTGGGTTGACATCATCAATCATAGGATACCTCGAAATAAAGAAAAAAGGACCCAATGAATTCCATACCGCAATAAAAAAAAAGTTTATTAGTTATTTGGTTGATAGTAGCCTTACGGAAGCTTAGCACGTCCCCATTTGCTCCGTTTTAATAGAGCGAATGTAATCACTGCTATTGTATAGACGAGGATAGCGTACTCTATAATTTCGGAGGCCCATAAAATCCTAGAAAATACTTTACACCAGGACTAGACGATGACGGTATATAGTATAAAAAACAAAAAAGAAATTACTCAACAAGTGGAGAAAACTAGAGGATGTAGAGGTGGGCTCGGGAGTAGATATGTGACATCAGTCGTGAAAGTATCATCGCTGCGCCTACACAATGCAAAGTAATCTGTGACTGCTTCAAGTACTCGAGCAGTATAAAAGCTTCAGATTAGTGGTGTATGACTGTATGAGCGCCTTTTATGAACGCCTATGGGGCGCTTTGAAAAAAATATCAACAACAGCTCTTAGTACCCAAATGGATACAGAAATGCAAGGCACAATTAAAACATGATGACAGCCAACCTACTCGAGAAGAAGCTTGAAGTGCCTTTACCAGTGCTCGCTATGTCAGCTGAAAGCGTTTAAGCCACCTTTTGACCTTTCTATACTTTTAGGCTGCTTTGAGAGTGGTAACTGATGACGGGATTTAAGACTTATGAAAAGATTTGTGGAGTGTGAACTTTGTGGATTTTATAATTGCTGCTTCTTTTTTTGCTTGCTAATCGTTTCGAATACTCTACCTTTTCAGAAAGATGCAAATTTCTTTTTGCACAAAAATTTTAAGGCTATAATTTGGCCGAAAGACTGCATCTCAGGACATACTATGCAGTGGCGGCTTAAGAAATCGCCGTTGCTACTTACCGGAAGCACTGGTACGTAACGTAGAGTGGTGTAAATCGATACGCAAAACTGCTGTTTTGCGGACCATACATAATAAATATTCCTGCGGTTGTGGAAAAAAATACATCCTTTCAAATTAGCACATGTTTTATAGCTCATTTTAAGTACTCTTCTGAATATGTGACTATCAAAATCACAAGGAAATGTGTTATGGTTACGTATCGAACATCGATTTCTAGTCTCTTCATCAATAGCGCTGTAACCTACATAAGTAAATTGGTTCGTGCTTCTTAGTCATTTAAATTTTGATTTGGGCATTGACTATGTACGGAAACAAATATAATATTCTACATTTACTACTCAAAGTAGTTGAACAATTTCTTTTCATATTTTCAACATAACACCAATAAAAAAACAAAGCAAATTAAATAAAAAAAGAATTTTAGAAATTAATCAATTGTGCTTATTTTATCCAAAGGCATCTATCTAATAAGGGTTAATTCGCCTGGCCTCGGTTGCCATGTCATCGACCCATGTGGACTGGAAGCACAAGAAGCGCCATTGGTACTGAGGTCAGAATTTGTACCAAACAATGCTCTTTCAAAACTTATTGGAAAGTCCAGGATAGACGTCAAAAAAGACTTCTAATCGAGAGGCCATTTAGTACGAACAGTTTATTCGGAAGGCCAAAAATAGGCACGTTAAAGAAAACTGAAAATGCAGTATATTATTAAATGAAACTAATGCTCCTTTTAGTTCTACAGTATGTTTCGCATTTGCTGATCATTGTATCATACACTAAATAACATTAGATTGAAAATCGAGCTCATACGAATCAGCTCACTTTTCAATTTAATATTTAACAATATCCCGTTCAGATCGATGTAAAAATAAGGCTAATAAAAGAGATTTTTTTGTACAATTTTCAGGATATAGCTAGTACTCTGCCTTCAAATAGATATTGCGTAATCGTTGTCGAAGGAGACTTTTATCGGGTAGAGCCAATTTTGTATCGAATGTTCTTCAGAGAGCATTTGATGAATACCGCATCATCCATTATTCGTCTTCATAGTGGATAATAGACTATTCTTGTACACTGAAACGTTTACCTTAATACTTAAGGTAAATTGATTTTTCTAGTTTACCGGGCTATACATATGTATACACATAGTAAGCGTTTGAAAATAAATAAAGTTTGAAAACGAGACTTAAAGTCTGTTCATGTATAGTTTAATCCCTGGTGAGTCGTTATGGGCTTTAAGAAAAGTTTTATGTCTCTCCTAGGAAACTGTTGAACTTCTTTGAACGTTTTCTTAGTTAGTGTATTTTGATGAAGTAGTTTTTTTTCAAATGACTTTTTCGATGACTGCAAGTAAAGATATTCAATAGAATTTCAGAAAAATCAATTGGGTTGAAATTATTTAACTCGAATCGAGCATTTAACTGAAGTTAGTTTTGGTGTTATGTATCTCGTTTCGAGCTGTCATTGCACTCAAAGTATAAAACGTTTTAATTTTGAGTAATGTTCAAACGCAATAGTGAATTACTGACAGAAATACTGACAAAAATAATTGATCGTGTTCTCAAGCCTTATATTAATAAATAATTGTCGAATACCAAGGTGAATTTAGAACCGGACGATCTGAAACAGTTCAGATATTCTCGATGAAGCAGGTGCTTGAAAAATGCTGGTAATAAAATATAGACGAGCAATAAATCTTTGAATATTCTAAACAAGAATAGGATAGTATCGACAAGAGGGTAATGTAACAAATCATGATTTGGAATTCTCCAAAACTAGTTCGACTGACGAGACTCACAATGACGTACACTGAATCCCAAGTGAGAATACAAACCGATTCCGCAACCAGTTTTGGAACGGAAGATGGTCTCGCCCAATCGAAAATCTCAGTCGAGACTTATGGGACACTACTGTTAAATTCCACCCAACTAGTAGCATGCGTTGACGACCTTAACATCCTAGCCAGACCCTTTCCAAGTATTTGCCATTCTTGACCCCGCCGCTAAAGAAGTTGGGTTGCGCATTAACGAAAGCAGAACAAAAGTAATGACGCAAGCAATGGAAATGAAAAATTATTCGAAATAAAATGGGCAAACGAAGTTAAAGTGAAACAGTGCCACGTCTAGAAGGTCTATATACTCAGTAGATGGTTTCTATTCGCTGTCTACCATTCAGTCCCCAACATCTGTAAATATTTGTCAGTAGTAGCCAGTACAACTGAAAAATACACCAGCTTCACCACTCGTTACGGTCCTACTCATCCCCTATCATCACATTCCCATTAAATTCCTTCCACTGTATTTGTGCATTGCACATAAAGGCCGAATTTGCCTATAGGCAAGTCATTCTGTAGAAAAAAAGTGCTTATTGATTGATTCAGAAGAAATAATGCATCATTCAATAAGACTTCGTCGAGCTAATTCTTAATTCCATAGATTTGATGAAAGCATACTTGATGTGCCGTACTATTCGGTGTACCAGAATTAGGATAACAGAATTTATAGTGTTCTGATAGAGTATCGAGAATAATTGACAAAACCAAAACACTTACCGATACTTGAATCAGATTAAGACTGATGGTTCTCTATTACTCTTGGTCGACTATTTTGAAGTGGGTTTCCTGACAAATACGGAACGTTTAACGCCTCTATCCACCATTCAATACTGCCGTAAAATCGGACAACAATAGCAACAAAAAAGTTCTTAAAAGGAAAAGCTCCAACGGTGTGGTATGAAGCGTTCCATTACTCCTTGTGCCTAGTCTTCTGAGGCCTTATATATTTCTCTGTTTCGTCCCTTTCGAGCAATCACGCCGAGTGTCTGGATCATTTAGGAACAAACAAAACACAGTATAATGCTAGAATGTTAGGGCGTAAAGTACCCACACAGGACCCAACCGGAATTGTGGTGATAGCAAGTAAGCGAGAACGGGAGGGGCAATTTATCAGTATACACGAGCTTAATTTACGAGCAGGTGGTATGCAAGTGGATTACGTTTGGATGATATTTTCAAGTAGAGGCTCTATGAACAATGAGTGTATGTGTATTATTGCATGTTTTGAGCGGATGTAAAACTCTGCAGTTATTAAACGAAGCAGATTTTCTTGTTTATATAGTTGTGTAGCGGTAGAGATTGAAAATGTCCGATTCTTATCGAAAGATTTTGATTTGATCATTTGAGTATAAGATAATACGATATTTAATTTAGAAACATATTCGATCTAATAAAAAAAAACTTATTATATCTTATATCTGTCAAAATTTGAGATCATTATCGAAAGAACATAATATTCCCATTGCTCCGAAACCATACTATTATCAATCTCATCGCTAGATTTTAGCTCACGAGGAAGTACTCTACCAGTTTCAGACACAATCATTTTATCCAGCCGATAAGGCTCATGTTTCGCTAAAAGATAATTCCAGTGCAGATATCTGAACATTGAAATCGAATTGAGATCTGAAGGGAACTCTTCACGTGTTTCCTTGTCTCATAGTAAAGTATAGAAAATTTTTTTCTATTTTACAATCAAGAAAATTTTTGTTCGTAGTTCATTCCTCCGAACTGGGAGAAGTCAATGTAGATTGTATCACTTTAGTCAATGACAAAGTTAACAAGATCTACCTGCATTGCTCATTCTCGCAGTTTAATCGGGAAACTTTTTAATGTGATTCTCGAGTCTTAAGCATAGTATATCTGCAGTACTTAGTAATCCTGAAAAGCTTGATTGCATTCAGGTGAATATGAAGATAGTAAAATGCATTAATTGGTCACAACTTTCAGCCGTCAGCATCCTTTCAGGGTTGATTATCACCCTTTATAGAGGCAACTCGGAAATCTTTAAGCTTTTTAAAGCTTTAACCCGGCATTGCCTGTTATACCGCTCGCTTTAGTGATTAATTCCACAAAGTTATACTGAAGAGAAAAACAGGTCGACGACAACAATACGATGGTGTTTTGATGGAGGAGCCTTTTGTTAACCGCAACTTGATGGGTGGTTTGAGGTCGCGTCATGTGGAGCTAGTTTCAGATCTCCTGGTGCTGCTCTAAACGATAGGGGCTGGAAGAATGCGAAGAGCATTTTGTGGAGTAATTTTTGCGGATTTATTACTCGTTTCACTTTAAGGCTGTGTTCCATGGTACTTTGACGGAGACGGACTACCAGGCAGTTGTCGGCTTCTGTTTCGGAAATTTAAATTATAACATTTTTAATTAGGAATTGAAAACTTCAGGTGATGTTGACACTGAAAATGGTATTGAATTTGAAGTATTTAATCGTAATATCGATTTCTGATGAGTAACAGAGACTTAAAAGTTTTTTTTCTGGAAGTTCATTGATTCTAACAGATTAAGATTTTGAAAAGAAATGATTCGAATTCAGGTCGAATTCTGCAATTTATTACTTCGGAAAAAATTGTTGTTGATTATGGAAGAGATTAAAGACAATGTAATAAAAAACATAGCAGAACTACGATTTCGGGTAAACCTCAAAGCATGTGATACTCAAGATGAAATTAAAGTTTCAGTGACTTTAATTTTTTTACTTAATTATTCTAATTATTTCTACCCTGAAATTTTGTTTATTCACGTTTCATGACTAAAAGAACTCAACAACAAAAAAGTCTGCTATCCGCCATACGTATTGACTCATATCTCCGCGATCGCTAAAGAAAGGAAGTTTATTTTTGGGTGGATTGTAGATTGGGTCAGTGAGTTCCATTACCAACATTTTTATGGATGTCTATTTATTTATTTATTTTATTTAAGGACTTGATGAACAGAAAGTAGAAAAAAATATTCCAATTATACAAGACGTCCAAAACAAAAATAAGTGAACTACAATATTATAAATAGAAAAGTAAAAAAAAAATAAAGAATTGTGATAGTTAAATAGAAATTCAATATATACATATACAAAGTTATTTAAAAGAAAACTTTAATCTTAAATATATACCTTGAAAGATTGTAGACTGAAGTCATGAAAACTAAGGCAAGATTGATTAAACATTCGAGGAAGCCTATGTAAGGGAGAGTGAAAATATACGTTCAGCCGCGCATGTGGTACAACGAATAGAGTATGTGATCTAGTATTACTTACATTAGAACGCAATTGAAGTTCATCTTTAAGATTAGTGTTAAAAATGAAATTTACTTTAAATAAAAATAACATGTCCAAATATATCCTCCTGTCCTTTAAATTTGTTAGGCCAAGCAATTGTAATCGACTCTCGTAGCAAGTGGCAGATAAATGCAGCTTACGGAAAACCGATTTGATAAAACGTCGTTGTACTGATTCCAATGTAGTCTCAAGATATAGGTAGTGAGGGTTCCACACAACAGAACAATACTCTAGACGAGACTGAACCAGACTATTAAATAAATTTGTATAAACATGTATATTATGGAAAGTATGAGCAGTTCTTAATATAAATCCACATAATCTAAATGTATGTTTGCAGACTTCGACTATGTGCTGATCAAACTTTAATCTGCTGTCAAACATTACTTCTAAATCCTTTATTCGTGAGACTTCAACGAGGAGAGCATTATCTACATGGTAGTCAAAGTTCAGGCTACAATCCTTATTTGTATAAATCATTTTAAAACATTTTTGTATGTTCAAACGGAGGTTATTCAACTTACACCAATCATTTAATTTATTAATGTCGTCTTGAAGGATTTTACAGTCTGAAATATACTTCACGACTCTGAATAGTCACTGGAATCATCAGCATACATTAAATGATCAGATTGAAAACCCGCAAGAAGGTCTTTCACATACAAAACGAAAAGTAGAGGGCCCAAGGTGGACCCTTGGGGAACACCAGACGATGCAGAGTAAGGATAGGATTGAGCACCATTAAATATGACGTATTGTTTACGATCACTTAGGTACGAAGAGAACCATTGCAACAAAGCAGCATAAATTCCAAACGATTACAGCTTATTAAGCAGTATAGAGTGATCAACACAGTCAAAGGCTTTAGAAAAGTCAGTATAAATCGTGTGGACAGAGAAACGATTTTCGAGCGCACATGAGACTGATTTAGAGAAGGAAACCAGATTCGTCTCCGTGGAACGTCCTTTAAAAAATCCATGCTGCTTGATAGATATTAGGGCGCTGACTCTTGAAAAAATGTGTATATGTAGTAACTTTTCAAATATTTTTGAAAAGCAAGAATGTAAACTGATTGGACGGTAATTTTCAACCTTATGCTTATCACCCTTCTTAAAGATAGGTATAACGTAAGATTCCTTCCATTGAGTGGGGAAGATTCCTTCCATTGAGTGGGGAAGATTCCTTCAGTGAGGGACAAAGTGAAAATTTTCGGCAAAGGTTCAGCAAGGATATGTCCAAGATTAATTACGAAAATGTTTGGAATTTCATCTGGTCCCGCAGTGCCATTACCTTCTAAAGAGTTGATAACAGCAAGAACGTCGTGACTTTCGAACTCGGGCAAGAGATTGACATGATTATCGATGAAAGGTCTAAGATAATAGGGGGATGCGGCGGGAGGGCTAGGACCGAAAACTACAGTTACTAGTATCTCCACTACGAATGCAAATATAAAGCTGATAACCGACATTCGGATAGAAAAATGTCTGGGAAAAGAATACAAAATTAAATAATTTGTGTATCTAGTGTGGTGCGAAAAGGGGGATGGGGCCTAAGAACAAATAATCGGTCTTTTTTTTTCAAATAATTTTATCCTTAGAATTACTAAACACAATGAGTTCATATTTTAGAAAAGTTTAGGTGATGTATACCTCCACTGTTATTTGCATTGCATGACGCCAATGCTTGAAAGCCGAAGGGGCAGGGCGAAAAGAAAAACACTTAAAAATTAATATCTCGATTACCTTTGAAGCGGTGTAATTGACACTTGGAACATACAATACAGCTCAATAAGTTTACCGAAATACATATGAGGAAAATATTATATAACATTTGGTCAAATTTCAAAACTGTTATATCTCCCATACAGATATTAAGTTGAAACTTTTGAAATTTTTTGAGCTGTCGATCTGTAAATTAAATGATGAAAGTTAAAGGGTGTAAGGGGAGGGAGGTGGAGCCGAAATGTCGAAAACTTTGAGTAATTTTTTTATTGATCTGCAAAAAAATGCGAAGCAGATGCATACATCCATTTGATATGCATAAAATATAATAATTGGAACGAGAACTGTTATGCACCGAAACGAGAGCCTAAAGCACATCGAAAAAAAAACGCAAAAACTCAAAATTTTTGATTGAAATTTTAAGCTAAAAATTTGAAAATTTCCAAAATTCATTTAAAGAAATTAACAAAACTGTAATATATTAACTGGATACCTTTTTTATTTTTATACTCTAGATGAAATCTGAGAGTATATTGTGTTTGCCTTACCGTCTGTAACGCTAAGAAATAATGCTCGCACAGAGCCTACAAGGGTACAGCAATATTGTTGTCACTCAAAAACCTCGATTCTGGGTGGCTGTCTGTCCGTATGTCTGTCTGTCCATCTGTGCGTCTGTCTACAACATAACTCTCAAACGCTTTGAGCTATCGTGCTGAAATTCGTTGTATGTTATTTTTAGCAGAAAATTATCTTCTTCTACCCCCTCCCATACAAATTTCACGAAATTCCGAAATTTTAAAAAATTTATTTTTCTCCGAAACTATTTAGGCTCTTTAAATTTTGGTTAAAGTATAATGATGTATACATCATTTTCGCCACAAAATATCGAGCCGATACCCTCACTCCTTTTACTCCCTCCCGAACACATGCACAATCTTGAAAAATTAATTTTTTCGATTTTCATTGAAACTAGCAAAGTTATAAAAACGAATTTTTGCGAGAATTAATTTTATTATAATTGCAATCAGTTTTAAAAAATTATCAACTCGACCTCACTCCTTCTACCTAATCTTCCTCATTTCATCTAGAGTATCATATGATTGGGCCATACGCTTATGGCCAGCTCCATGCTGCTGAAGGGAATGTCGCAGTGTGACTCTGGATCTATCATCTGCCAAGGCTTGTTGTAACTAGCCTCATCACCTGACACCTTTGAGTATCCTGGCACTCACCAGAGTGTGATGTGGTTGCTCTTCATGTAAGCAAAACTTGCAGCAGCACTTCAATTAAAGTGACTCACTCCCCTCATGAACTGGATTACATGGTCATTTGCATTTCCTTGTGTTACTACACCCTTGAATATGTTGTTTGGTTTAACCACTAGTTTGTCCATTGTCAGTGACCGCATCAGTGGCAACAGAACCTACCTCTTTGGGCAGCCTCTCTTGGTTCGCAAAACCAGTGTGGTATTATCATTTGTGCCTTCATTATCCTAACTGAGCATGGCTGTGATCCATCCGCAGACAGTTGGGTCTACGTCTTGCTCGGCAAAAGTCGCTACTATCGATTCAATGAATATCCTATAGAAAGCATACTCAATGTTCAGGAATGCCCAGAGCGCGATTGTTTTACATTCTATCGCATTATCTATGTAGTCAGCCAGATTAATTAGTGCGGTTTCATTGAGTTTCTTTTGTTGATATAATTAGGATTTGTCAAGAGTGTGCTTGTCAATGACTATTTCCATGATTTTCAGTTTTATGGGATTTTTCAAACCGTGCTGGGTGTTAGTCTTACACCATGTAGGGACTATGTACCCTCATGCAAGGCTGGCTCTAGAAATTTTCAAAGACGAGTGAGTAGTATGTCCCAACCCTCTTGCAGTAGGTTAGAGTGTCTAATTAGTGCACGATTGTCTTGGAAATTATTTTAACATCACGTATTGGAAAACAGTGACTTCTGCACGAGAGGGTGGGGGAGGGGGTATTTTGATAGTTTTGATAGAGCCGACTAAAATCTACACAGAAACGGTAAGTTTCGAATTTCAGATCACTAGCGATTATACTTCCCCAGAAAATCGACATAAAAATTAGCTGTTTCAAATGGGACGTGACAGATAGAAACAATGACGGTATTGAACTAATTTTTTCACATCTCAATATGCTACAATTGCTTACAAAAAAGCTTAGCGCCAAATTTGTGCTGAAGAAATGTAATAGACGGAAAATTGGTTTATTGTATTTGATGAATTTGTTAAATTTATATGGGAGGTTTTTTTACGGCATCGAATATAACTTAGGGGGTCACCCTTTAATACAATGCACAGTTATGTCGGTGTAGGAAGTGGAGGTATTAAGGTGAAGAGAGACGAAAATGACGGTGGACATTGTTTTTGAAACACTGCAGGTTGTACTTGTTGGGAAACAAACTAGTTGGCAAATTATTCCAAAGTCTCTAGTTCACTGAACGAGGAGGCAAGGGTTTGACCGTGTACTCGTGTGCGCGTTCAGCTTGGCGAGTATTTCGGGAAAAAGTATGCAGTGAAGGAATGAGTGCGCTTAGTTCCGTACTGCATTTACCATGGAAATATCGATAGTAAATGCTGAGTACTCCGACATTTCTAGGATGCTCGAGAGAATCTATAGAAGACGTGATGGTTTTGTCTCCAATCAATCGAAACGCATGTTTTTGAATACGATCGAGCAACGCGAGGTGTGTTTTGGGTGCCCCAGCCCAAACATGCGAGCTATATTCTAATGTAAGCCTTATAGATGGTTGCTATGTCGATGTGTGTGAAATATTTTTTGCATTTTCGGAGAACACCTAGACGTTTAGAGGCGTCAAGAGCAATATCAAAGATATGCTGGGCCTAACTCAGGTGGTCACTACTTTTGACGTCTAACAGTGTGAAATATTCCGAAGTGGTAAGCCGTGCACCATCAAAGATTACATTGTGAGACAACACTGAAACATCCCGTTTGAGGGATAGATGGCAGGTCTGTGTTTTGGATGCGTTGAACTCTACTCTGTTTTTCCTGCCCCATTTCAGGATTAAGTTGAGATCCGAGTTCAGCGAACTGAATAACTTCCTGGGATTGGAAGCAATAGAATCATTGTTTGATTCCGCAGCAGAGTTAAATTCGTAGGTGTTGTCTAAAGTACAGCCATCTACAAAACTATGGATTGGATTGAGAGTGGATGAGAAAAGGTCGTTTATGAAAACTAAGAAAAGAGTTGGAGATAAAACAAAACCTTGTGGGATGCCGGAATCAATTGGGTAGGTGAAAGAAGTAACGCCATCTAATACTACTCGTATATTGCGTTACGAGAGATAGCTCTCAATCCATTAAGGGTATGATTAAGGCCGATGGCCCTAAGCTTAACTAAGAGACATTCGTGCGAAACTCTGTCAAAAGCTTTTGCAATGTCAAGTACGATAACTTGACCTTCGTCATATTTATGTATGCATGAGTTCCAACGCTCTGTCAAGTAGACTAAAAGATCACCCGTCGACCGTCCAGAACGGACGCTTCCTTTCTTGTAAATGGGCTGAACATTCGCAACTTTCCGCATACGTGGAAAGCACCCAGAAGATTAAGAAAGATAGACAATATTGCGAAGAGGTTTAGCTAAAGAAGAGACGCACTTTTTAAGGGTAATGGGGGGAATACCGTCTGGACCAGCAGATTTGTGAATATTGAGGTCTGTAAGGATCCAAGAAATAAGTCACGTGCGAAAATGCAGTGCAGGCAGTGAGAAAATAGAAGAATTTGCAGCGGGTGGCAATTGGATTGAAGGTAAAACTTGCTGCTAGTAAATTGGCTTTTTCGCTAGGATCAGCCACGGTATGGTCGCCAACAACTAGAGGTGATATAGAAGAAGACATGAAATTGTTGTTAACTGTTTTGACAAATGACCAATAAGACGTCGAGCCTCTAGCGCACTGGAGGATCTTCCGCCCAAGTTTTTGGTCATGCTCAAATTTAACACGATTGAGTATGGATTTGCAAGCATTTCTTGACGCATTAAAAAGTTTTTTGTTGGCAGGTATTTTGTTGCCTCTAAATGTTTGAAATGCTTGTTTCTTGGTCTGAATGCATCGAGACATTCCTTGTTGAACCAGGTGGTAGATAGATCGCAGGGAGTTGAAAGTTTATCATAAAAGTGCTAAGTTTCGAATTTCAGAAAGATAGCTACTGAATTTTTCTACAAATTCTTATAAAGTTGTAAAATTTTGTCAAGTTGTATGGTAGAGATTGAACGAGCTAAAATAATTGATACATTCTTTTGCCTACTAGTAATGCTTCTCAAATAGTTTCCACAAGACTTCTGGTCGATAAACTTGGCATATGCTAAGAAAATAGTTTGGTCTGTTATGTAGATCGCCTCCTCGCGTTACAGACTGGGTAGTGCTAAAGGATAAGGATCCTATCTATGGTCTTTGTCAGATGTCGTAGGGGGATTAAATCGTTCAGCTAGCTGCCGGTTCCGTATCCCATCACAGAATTGGTATTCTTGCAATCTGTGCTGGTCATATTTCAGGCAGATTTCAAGATATTGATGGTTACAAGGGGATTTATCCCTAAGTGATTCGTAGGTGTACGTATTACCTTAATGGTGACCTTTATAAAGTACGACACTAGAGGAGTAAACCTTAGAAATAAAAATCCCCAAATCTACGGTGAAACAGCGTATGCCAAGAATATATGGTTAGTGGGCAACTAACCACTAACATGCGAACTATGGATACCAGGCACCCTTGACTTTCAATTAGCCTTCTCCAGGTAATGCGTAACTCAGCCAGGGGTGACTCTACTTTCTCGCGCTACTCGTGGGAATCAAATGGATAATCGAAGTGTGACCAAAAGAGCAGATGGGACCCCTAAAGAATCATGATGCCGTAAACGAAGAGGGAAATAAAATAACAAACCCTACACAAAAAATACGTGAAGTGACTGCAGTGGCCAATTCTCCGGCCATCACAAAGTACATAAGACCGCCACTCAAAGCGGATAAAAAAACCCTAGTAAGCCTCTAGTGGATGAGCAACTTTTGTCAGCAGAGCTGAAACAGTTGACGCTCAAAGAAAAATAAAAAAAGGTGAGCGGGGCAAAAAATCAAACGAAGCGTACGATTTTGCAGCCAATGGAAAAAACGTTATCGCCAGAATAAGGCAATTGAAAGAGGCAGAACCTCATCTACAACACCGCCATCTGTAGGGAGTGATAAGAAAATGTCTAAGACCTTAAGTAAAAGCGCCTTGAATAGACCTGCAGCAGAGGCTCAGCCCTCCAAGTCACGGGTATAAGCAACATAGACGCGGTTAAAGAGATCAGGATCGGTGTTATACATATCGAACATCCTCACAATATCCTTACATCGGAGCAGCTAACTACAACACAAAAATCGATCATGGTACCTAAGGCCACCAAAGAGGGGATAAATCCACAATTTGGTGGACTCAGCCTTAAGTCTAAATAAACTTAGAGTTATTCAAGCGAGTCTCCATCGTGCAGCAGCGGCCATGGACACAATAACATGGAGAGTCCCAAAAGAGAAATTCCATATAGCCCTAACACAGGAACCAAGAACCGCGAAGGGTAAAGTAATTGGTATTCCTTAAAAAAAGGGTAAGCTAATTTTTGATAAAAGAAGCAACAGGGCAAGAGCTGCAATTCTAATATCAACGGAAATTAATTACCTGAATATGCCTATTTTCATTCGAACAGATTTAGTAGTAGTAGTGGTGAAAATACCTAAGACAGGATGAGCTCAAGAGGTGATACTTGCCTCGGCCTACTTTCCTGGTGAGGAACTGGATGCTCCACCTCAAGGCGTCATGGAGCTTGGGGGATACAAAAAAATCCATAAAATACCAGTCATTCTGGGCTGTGACGCTAACGCGCACCACACTATCTAGGGAATCAGTGATATCAACAACAGAGGTAAGTCACTTTAAGAGTACTTTACTACTGACAACCTAGATATAATTAATTAAGGCAAGACACCGACCTTCATAAATTCAGCTAGGCAGGAAGTACTTGACCTAACCATATCAAGCCCCTGCCTCGTTGACAAGTGCGAAAATTGGTACGTATCAAAAGAAGTTTCATTGTCATATCATAGACATATCTGTTTTGATATTAAGACTATTTGGCTATATAAAACAATACAGAAACCCTAAACGTACCAACTGGAATCTTCACCAGTCAATCCTAGAGTACGAACTAGGTATCAAAGAGGAGTCGAACACACTTGTAAACAATATTACTAATGCTTACGAACAAAGTTGTCATGTTTTACACGAAAAAAAGGTCCAAACAAACCTTCGTGGAACGAGGAAGTAGCGGCAAAAATCAAACAAACTAGGAAATTGTTCAATAAAGCAAAAACCAGCGGCAACTGGGACAGATACAGAGAGTTTTTTACTGAATGTAACAAACTTCTAAACATTTTAAAAAACGAGTCTTGGAAAAGATTTTATGAAGAGATATATGATCTCCCGACGGGATCAAGACTCCAAAAGGTGCTATCAAAAGACACCCGATAGATATCGGAATATTAGAGAGACCCAATGGGTCCTCAACTAAAAGCAGCATGAAAACTCTTGAAGTATTATTGGCACCACATTTCCCAGGCTGCAAGATAATTAATAACAACGAAGATTTAGAGGTAAAGGAAAGGACGTATCGTCAAACTCCGTTCAGCAAAAGCATTGCTGGGAAAATCTTCACTCCGAAAAAGATCAGATGGGCGATCAACAACTTTGTTCCCTACAAATCAGGCAGAGTAGTTAAAATATTCCCCGCATTACTGCAGAACGGGTTAAAGATCATAATGCCGATAACGATAAGGATCTTTAAAGCCAATTTTGTATGAGGATACATCCCAAAAATCTGGAGGAAAGCGAGAGTGGTATTTGTACCGAAGGCAGGGAATCGTCCCATTGATCAGCCTAAGCCATATCGCCCTATAAGTCTTACTTCCTTCCTCGTCAAAACGATGGAGAAGTTAGTGGGTATTCATATAAGAACGGGGCCTAACAAGGTCTGTCTTAATAATAACCAACATGCCTACCAAAAAAGTAAATCAACAGAGTCAACCCTTCATGGTTTTGTAAGATAAATCGAAAAGGCGAAAAAATCCGGAAATCTTTTCTTTCAGGTAAAAGACTATAAAGAAATTACCCTTTGCGCATTCCGTGATATAGAAGAAGCATTTGATAATACTCCCCATGAAGCCATAATAGCGGCAGCTGGGAGAAAGGGTTTGGAAACGGCCACGATAAAATGGATACACGCCATGCTAAAGAGTCGAATGAAAACCACGGATCTATGTGATAGCACATTGACTGCACAGACCTATAGGGGCTGTTCCCAAGGAGGAGTACTATCTCCACTTCTTTGGTCAACTGTAGCAGATGAGCTCCTGGACTGTCAGAATAAGAATACGAGGCAATAGGATATGCCGCTGACCTCGTCATTATCATTATAGGCAAACATGATTTAATAATATCGGAAAGGATACAATCAGCCTTTGAGGTGATAGTAAACTGGTGTCAGTCTAAGAACTTGAACATTAACCCAAGTAAGACTGAGATAGTACTGTTTACAAATAGAAGAAAAACCCACATCATACTTCCTTCAATAATTGGAACATCAATACCCTTTTCAGATCAGGTAAAATATCTAGGTGTAATACTGGATAGCAAACTCAACTGGAACAAACGCATAGAATGGACTCATGCCAAAGCACTAAAGGCATTTTGGGCCAGCAAAAGCTTATTTGGCAGAAAATGGGGTTAAAGCCCAAGATGATCACTGGTGCAACAGAACAATCATCCACCCAATAGTTACATACGGATCAACGATATGGTCCACTAAAATTTTACAATAAAAAGCATAGCTTAGGCTACAAGAAGACCAAGGGCTAGTTTGTCTTGGTATAAAAGGAGCAATGCAAATCTGTCCTACGGCGGCAATGGAAATGTTCCTAAACATCCCTGCGATACATCTCCAAATAAAAAAGGAGGCTATCAAAGGGGTGTTACGTATACACAGGGAAAACAATTACAAATCAGAGGATTTTAGAGGTCACCTCCAAATCTTAAAAGACCCAAAAATAGAGGTTCTAACCTTCACTCTATCGGACGTTATGCCGGACAAAATTCAAATTTGAAACATCTTCAAAGTTATAATCAGAGAACGCATGGACTGACAATCCATGCTACCTGAAATGGAAGATGAATCAACTATCTGGTATACTGATGGCTCGCGCACCTCTGGGGAGACTGGAGCCGGAGTTAAAAGTCATAATTTCTCTGTTTCAAAACCACTCGGCAAAGAAATCACAATCTTCCTGGCTGAACTAATTGCAATGGAGCTATGCATCCAAGAGAATATAAGGAGAGCTCATCGCAACAAATCAATTTATATCCTATCAGATAGTCAGGCGGTTCTCAAAGCCTTAGCATGAAATAAACACGGATCGAGGATAGTTTGGGGCTGCCTTCAAAACCTAATAATCCTGGGAAAAAAGGAACGATGTACCCTTAATGTGGGTACCAGGACATATGGGAATTGAGGGAAAAGAAGAGGCTGATCGTGTTGCGATAAACTGCGCAGAAAAAAATTTTATTGGTCCAGAGCCATTCTGCAGAAAACCGAAAGAGCGCTCCAACCCTGCACTTAGAAAGTGGGATGAACAAGAGCATAAAATCTACTGGAATAGACTTTCAAGCTTATCAATCTCAAAAAAACTAATCCTACAACAAAAAACAAAGTGGGGGTGTTCTAAAATTCAGTAAGAGTGATATTAGTACTCTAATCGGCCTAATGACGGGGCACAGTGGACTAAGCCAAAACCTCAAAAATATGGGCTTAGCTGAAACCGACATCTGTCGCCTCTGTCTCGAAGACTCAAAAACAACAGAACACATTCCATGTCACTGTGAAATAGTAGCTAGGAAAAGGCATAATCTTCTGGGAAAAGGTTTCCTTTCTACGAGGAACTAGCCAACATGGCTCCCTTAAAGATACTTAGATTAACCAAAGCTATTGAGTTATGGTAGGGTAAAGGGGCAATAAACGCAGAATAGGCTGAGAGGGTCGCAGTGCTCTCATGTGTTCCCTAAATTAAAAAAAAAATAGTTTTGTAAACTAGTTCAGTTTATAGAGGGGACGGTGCAAAGAGTTGAGGGATTTTATAAATCCCTAAGCGGAAGATTATTATTTTCATTAAAGTCTTATATTCCTAACTAGCAAACGCCCGCGACTTCGTCCGCATAAAAATCGCACTAATAAGCAATTTTTGAGAATGTAGTTAGTAATACATTATATGGGATATATAATCCGCTTACTTTAATGGCTCTTTGAACACAATGTTTTATATTTTGTTGGAGTCAGAGCGATAAATTATTAAGAATGATAGCATGATACTCGCATTTGAATAGGAGAGGCTCGTGATCAAATCAAACCCGTGAATCGAGATCATATGTATACGTGTTAAGGACATGTGAATAGTTGTAGCTTGTGTTAATTGAAAAAAATCCCAAATAAAATGACATTAAGCTTAAAAACATAACGGGACTTCGATTGTGCGTAAAGCCCCATTATATGATACTACCGATGAATTCGAAATTTTTGTAATCTTAAGAATTTTTGTGTGGGGAGTGATAGAAGGGATGACAGTACTAAATTAATTTTTTTCACACCATGCTAGAGTAGCTATAAAAATATTTTGCACCAAATTTAAGCTTGAAAAACTGAATAGGTAACTTGAGAAGAAAATCGAGTTTTTGCAAAATCGTGAAATTGTGCCACATTGTATGGGAGGGGGAAGAAGGAGTAAAGCTAATCGGTTAATTTTTCCCGATAATAATAACTATGCTAATTGAAGGTTTAGTACAAAACTCCAGCTTGATCAAAGCTATGCGGACTGAGAAAATTGGTTTAGAATATTTCATGAAAAAGTGCAGTTTGTATAGGAGGTGGTGCAAGGAGTGGAGGGTTTTTAGTTATATTTTGAGAAGCAACTACAATTATCATTAAATTGATATATTTTATATTTCAGAACAGTAACATTCACACTTTTCAAGAAAATCGAATTTTCGCAAAGTAGTGGATTTATGTCAGATTGTATGGGAGGGGTTAGAATGAGTGGAGCTAATCGGTTAATTTTTCCCGATAATAATAATAATACAAATTAAGGATTTATCAGAAAATTCTAGCTCGATCAAATTTATAGGTACTGAGAAAATTGGTTTAGAGTATTTCATGAAAAAGTGCAGTTTGTATGGGAGGTGGTAGAAGGAGTGGAGGGTTTTTGGTAATTTTTCTAGAAACAACTATAATCACCATACAATTGATGTGTTTTAAATTTTAGATTAGTTAGATTAACACTTTTCAAGAAATCGAGTTTTTGCAAGGTCGTGGAATTGTGACACATTGTATGGGAGGGGGTAGAAGGAGTAAACCTAATTGGTTAGTTTTTTCCTGACATTGATAACAATGCTAATTAAAGATTTAATACAAAATCTTAGATCGATCAAAGTTATACGTACTGAGAAAATTGTAGTATAGTATTTCATGAAAAAGTTTAGTTTGTATGGGAGGTGGTGGAAGGAGTTGGGGGATTCAAACTATTTATATACTTAAAGATGGCATTTATAATAGAAATAATATATTTCAAATTACAAATTAATAGCTTTCATAGTTTCCATGAAAATTTGATTATTATAAGTTTTTGAAAATGAGTCACTTTGTATGGGAGGGGGTAGAAGGCGTGAGGGGAGAAAAATAAAACCTAAAACAGATTACTCCCAGAGGCAGAGCTAATAATCTGTGAAAGTTTAATTGCAATCGGTGCAGCCGTTTTCGCGTGAAAGCCGGAAAGACAGACAGACAGACAAACACTACAATTATATTTATATAGATTTCCGATCATTAACACTCGTATTTTCTGAGAAAGTCGACTCATTGTGAAGTTACGAAAGTGTAAAAGGAGTGAAGGGATTTGAACGATTAATGAACTTGGCCTAACTTTTTCGATAAAAGATTTGAATTTTCTTGCTTAGTGCGTTCTCAGGATATAGTGCGAACGGACAGATGACATTACAGAACAGAGCTGAATTTCTGTACTATGCCTTTTTTTTCTGCCATTCTTATTTCTTAGCGTTACAAAATTCAATCGAGCAATATTTTAATATTCTCAGAACTCGTCCAGGGTTTAAACTAATTTCAAACACCTTATGAAGTGGCTAGCTAGCACAAGAGTAGTAACATCCGTCTCAAAATCTTCAATAGGGCGAGTATAATGAACCGAAATAGATAGTCCCAGTGCAATGTGGTTCTCTTTCCAAGACCACCCTTCTACCACCTAATCCTAAACCAAATTTACAACTCTCAAATATTTGCGTCGTGTGACCCGTGCATAAAGGGGCGCTAGAACCGATCTTCCTCTTCCTTTGTGATTTTCGCAAGGCGGAATCTTTCGAACTTTAAAACATCTCAAAGACATAAATTTGCTTGCAGTAATTTTTTTTATATTAAATTTTTGCATTTGTTTCTTAAAATACGAATTTCAACTAAATGAATTAAAATCGGTTGCAATTACTAAATTTATCTAACTCGTTAAAAGTGCACATTTTAGCTTTAAGATTGAGAAATTTCGCATAAGTATAAATGAAGTGGAAAAATGGTTTTGATACCGCCTAAGCGTGAAAATTGTCTTTGGTCGATCACAATATACCTTATACCATCATTGAAAAATAACATAATTCTAAGCTTTAGCAATACTTTTCGTATAGCTACCAATATTGATCGGTTTGTTTCCCTATAAAAAAAAACCGAAACTTTTGTTTCATTTATCAGCTCGTAAATCCAATGAATGGACACACTAAGCAAATATCTGGACAGACTTAGCCATCTAATTTTTATCGGGAAGACTTCAGTGACTTATTTCTCCAAATTATCATAGGTACTCTAGGACATATACGAGTATAGTCCATACGTTGATATAAATTTTATCTGACATTTATTAGGTTAATATTGAAAGCTTCAGCACATCACCATTCCCAATCGCCTTCCAGTCTTAACCAGCTATATCCCAAGAGCGTCACTATTGATTATCTTTTAACTGAAGAGAAAACTTCTTCATTGTTCTGCCATTAATTATTTGGGGAACTTGAGTCACTAAATATCCCCGAAAAAAAACCCGGCTAAACTTAAACATAATCAAAAAATTTTGTATACTGAAAATTAAGCTTGCTATTTTATATGATATCTTGCAGGTGGGCGACCTCAATTTTAAATGTAGAAAACAAAAATGGATAATATGCCTTAAATGTCACATAAATACAAGGCGGAACTAAAAAAAATAGAAAGGAGAGTAGCATACATTTCAAATTCCTATTCATAGCCAATAGTGGCTCACCTTTACCAGAATATTTCTTTTCGAACACATAACATTCCGTTACGTCCTAAGGTACTCCTATCATCATTCGTTTTCAGATAAGTTTCATTCTCCGGTCGTATGAAGGCTACGACCCAGTGTATCTACGTAGGCATATACGACAGTCTGCTATATCGCGTACATCCAACGATACAGTCCTGCACGAGGATATGGTTGAGATCCAAGTCGAAGCCTCAGGATGAACTGCAGGAAATCTATAAAAATATTTGAACCCAGGCTACAAAAGGTAACCATTACTAGCACACCTTGGTCATTCAGAGGTATGGAATACGTGCGGTCACAGAATATGTGGACTAGCAAGTGCTAGGATAAAATATTGCAGCTGCGATGATATTACGTGTATGTGCCACACACGAAATGTGTGTTGCCTTGACTCGTTATGCCATCACTAACTTCACTTACGTAATGGAGATGAAACAGGGCGGTAAGTTTATACAATTCTTTTTCTTTCCTTTCTCCTGTTTGCTGTTTTTTTTAATATTGGGTCGTGGTGTGGAGGACATCATCATTTCAATTATATAGCATTTTTGTTCGGATGTTATTCGTCCTGATTTCTCGGCTCTGTGTATTTGGCCAATGTGTAGGTGATGATTTCGATTTCGAGTTGGCTTTTTTCCTGCTCTTGACGATAAATGCCGAGGAATCCAATGATTGATATGTTAGGACAAATTTCGGGGTAATCGCTAAAGTTAGATTACATCTTAGTCTCGAAGTGTATACAAGGGTAATTCGAATGCTACTTAGCGGAAAAACTTTTCTATTATTCGAACGATGAACGATAAATTTCGAAAGAAAGATTTTGTATGAGCGTCGCTTTTGGTTTACGAGTATTATTATAGTTTTTATACTCTAGATGAAATCTGAGAGTATTATAAGTTTGCCACAAAGTTTGTAACGCCAAGAAATAAGGCTCGGAGAAAAAATGAATGATACAGAAGTTCATATAATCACTCAAAAATCTCAAAACCGGATGTCCGTCTGTCCGTCCGTCCGTCTGTCCGTCCGTCCGTCCGTCCGTCCGTCCGTCCGTCCGTCCGTCCGTGTCCTCTCTAACTTGAGAACGCGTTGAGCTAGAAAGTTCAAATTTTGTACACGTCGTTTTTAACAAAAAAGTAAGGTCAAGTTCGTGAACGGGCCAAATCGCTCCACCCCTTCTACCCCCTCCCATACAAAATGTCACAATTGCGCAATTTCACAATAAACGGATTTGCTCGAAAAGTATAAAAGCTATTGGCCTGAAATTTAGAATATATTATTTCTATGATAATATCAATCTACAGTAAAAAAATTACGTGTGTCCTCCCCCTCCTTCTACCACCTCTCATACAAACTGAACTTGTCATAAATTACTCTAAGCCAATTTACTCAGTGCGTATAAAATTTAGCGAGCTCAAATTGTGCACCAAATATTTATTTAAAATTGTTAGTAAGGTCAAAAAAAATTAGACGATTAGCTTCACCCCTTCTACCCCCTCCCATACAAAATGACACATTTTCGCAAATTGACAATAAATGGATTTACTCAAAAAGTATAAAAGGTATTAGTCTGAATTTTGGGATATATTACATTCATAATGATTTCAATCTACGGTAGAAAAATTATTTGCCTCCTCCCTCTCCTTCCACCCCCTCCCATACAAAATACACTTTTTCATGAAATGCTCTAAGCCGATTTTCTCAGAACATATAACATTTATCAAGCTCATATTTTATAATGAATACCTAATTAGTATTATCTCTAAGATCAGAAAAAACTATTTGATTACCTTCACTGCTTTTACCCCCTCCCATACAATATGACACAGTCTTACAACTTCACAAAAAATCGATTTTCTTGAAAAGTATGAATCGCAATAGTCTGAAATTTAAGGGATGTCAATTTTGTAATATTGCTAATTATGTCTGAAAAAATTACTAAAATCCCCCCACTGTTTCTACCACCTCCCATACAAGCTGCAAATTTTCATTAAATCTAACTCACTAATTTTCTCAGTTCCCATTCAATTTTTTTAGTAAGCATTTTGTATAAAACATTTTTATAGCTACTTTAGCATGATGGGGAAAAATTAGTTCAATGCTATAATTCTTTCTAACACTCCCCATACAAAATTTCTAGGGATCACAAAAATTCTATGTATTTCATCTAGAGTATCGTAAGATTGCGCTTTACGCGCAATCGTAGCCCTGTTATGTTTTATTCTGCTTCTGCGCTTGAACTTTTGTTTATCGCAATTGTTTTTAATTTTAGTTAGCCGTCGTGCAACAAAGTGATTTCATATTGATTAGGGTAGTAGGGTAGGGTAGACGGACGAGGCGGCAGGAGGACGGAGGACGTCATATTTAATAACGCATAATGTGTAAAATCCGGAATTCTTTCCTTTTAATTCGAAATGCACTGTGAAATATTCGACAAAAAAATTATACGATTACCTAGATGAAATAAAAAACATAACACAATTATGATTCGGCGTAAAGCCGGCCAATCATTTTTGTATTTTCGAAATTGCTATGGACCCGACAGTAAAACTGATAAAACTAACGGTACTACTCTGAAAAAAAAAGCGAAAAATGTGAATGGAGCTTAGTTTGTGCCGCGACATTCGTATGAGCGCATCGAGGAATTATTGAGTTTTGATCGCGAAATTTAAAATTTTCTTGCAAATTTTGTTTTAAATAGCATTAAAGAAATTTCATTGAAGGTTTTGCGCAGAATATGTTTTGCAATATTATTTAGTATGAGCGTTGTTTTTGCAGCAATGCCTTCTAGGAAGCGCGTAAATGAGGCGGAGCAGGTTGCCATCAATTTATTGAAAGAAAAAGACTTCTCCAATAGGCAAATTGGCACTAAACTTGGTCGATCTGAATGTGCAATCAGGAATTTCTTAAAAAAAAGGCAATGTTTATGGCATTAAGGCTCCAACAAAGGGCAATACAAAATTATCCTTGCGTGATTAAGGCAAAATTCGACACGAGGCAATAACAAATCGGCTATCTGCAAAATTAGGGACAAATTAGAGCTTAATGTAATACCTCGTCACATTGCGCGTATTTTAAGCACTTCGCCAAATATAGCATGGACGAAACTTAAGGGAAAACCCCGATTAACTGCCGTCAACCGAGAGAAGAGACAATTCGCCAAAAAGTACATGGGCTGGACATCCGAATGGGAGAATTAATTTTTTCTGATGAAAAAAAAAAATCAATTTGGCCTAGACTGTTACTGTTGCTGCTGGCATAACTTGGAAAAACACAACGTGGTCAGATCGAAGCGTAATTTCGGCGGTGGATGCGTATTGGTTTGAGGTGTACTCTCCTCCAAAGAAAAGCTTCCAATCTGTTTCATAACTACTAGAATGAACTCCCAGATGTACATAGATCTCTTGGAAGACGTTTTAATTAGTCATCTGGATAGTTGCGACGAGGAAGATGTAGTTTTCCAGCAGGATAACGCATCCATTCATGCTTCGAGGCAAACCAAGGATTGGCTTTCGGAGAAAAATATATGTTTTTTTAAATCCACACGAAAAAAAAAATTTTGCTAAAAATGAATTCAAATTATTTTTTTTCAAGAAATATCTCAAAAAACTGTAGTGCGCTCATACGAATGCCTACCACTGTAGATGTATGTATGGGAGAGGGTGGAAGGAGAGAAGTGAAGCTGATAATATTACTTTATTATTTTAATAATAAAGTATTGTAATTGACTTGGGAAAAAAAAAATTTGCTACCCTGAAATTTTTTTTTTCGCGTTTCATGACTAAAATAGCCTAAAAATGCAAAAAAAAATCCGTCTGTCTGTACGCCGTCCGCTGTCCGCCGTACGCCGACGTGTACGCTCAGCGCACATTAACCCCCAAACCCTTCAAGATAGAAAGTTTTATTTTTGGGGGATTGTAGGTAGTTGCGGATCTCAGGCGGATACCCATTTTGGGGGGTGTACGGGTTCAGAGGGAGGCAGGGGGAGCGCTTAAACCGAAAAATACGAATTCAAATATCTCAATCATGGTTACAGCTAGGAAGCTAAAAATCAACATACATATAGAGGAGTTTGTGGGACAACTTCTAAAAATAATTTAATTTTTTTATCCATAGGGGTGCGAAAAGGAGGGGCTAAGAACCAATTGTCGGCCGAATTTTTTTTTCAAATGATTATATCTTCGAAATTATTTCCCATAAAAAATTGATATTTTGAGACCATTAAGATGGCATATGGATCTACTAGAATCAGTTTAGATAGAATCTAATTATTGTAAAGGGCAGGGTCAGGGGGTGTGCAAAGAAAAACACTTAAGAATTAATATCTCGACTATCTCTTAAGCTATGTAATTGAAACTTGAAACGTATACTAAAAAATATAAAATGTGGACATAATAGTAGTGGCGGGAAATGGGGAGCATTTCAAAAATGGCGCACTTTCCAAAACTACAAATCACAAAATCTTAAAATTGAGTATAGATATCAAATCAAAAATTTGTCAGATTGTAGAGCTATATAGTTTTTAATATTGGTAAAAAATTTAAGTTGGGGGGTGTAAGGGGAGGGAGGTAGAAAGCAAAAATGTTGAAAATTTTGAGTGATTTTTTTAATGGCTGTGGTAAATGATACAAAAGTTTAAATTTTGCACGTCGACACATCAATTTAATGTACATAGAAAAAAAATAATGATTTGATCCAAAATTGTTATGCACCGAAGTGGGGGTCTAACGTGCACAAGGTGTTTCATGTGCAATGAAAAAAACACATAAACTGAAAATTTTTGAATGAAATTTTTAGGTAGAAACTTGCGAAATGCATTTAAAAAAAATCTCTAAGAGTTTGAAATATTAACTGGTCGAATATCTTCAAAACTTCTACTCCCTCCCATACAAAATTATTTTTTCGATCATTTTTAAGAAATCAATTATCACCTAACTATTAAAAGCTATCAATTTAAAATTTTGGACAAGAACTTAAAAAAATAGTTGAAATAAAATTACGTTAAAAGTTTTGAGATCGCACTTGCTGTTCTACCCCCTCCCACACAAAAGTATGATTTCGACTAATTTCATTAAATCAACTAATAACTAAGAAATTAAAAGCTATAAACGTGAAATTTTGTACAAGCACCTTACAAGAGAAAAGAAATAAAACTACATCACAAGTCTTACGATTTCTCTACCTCCTCTCCCCCTCCCATACAAATGTTTGGTTTCGTGAATTTAAAATACACCGAATCCAATGAAAATTCTATGCAACTTCGTCTATGAAACTGACATTCTATACAAAGAATATTGGATTTGGTTCAAGCAATCAATTAAAAAACTATTAACATCCACCCATCCTTACTATCACCCTCCCCCTTCTCTTCATGAAAACTCAAACTTGCATAAATAAACGAATGAAATATGGAGCTTTTGAACGTTTCCGCAAAGAGTTAAATTGAGAACTGCCCTGCCCAAGAAGCTCCTTTCACTTATAGTGATTTCTATTTGGCAAAAAAATGTGACCCGTTTTTGCCCTTAACATTTTTTCTAGCAGTTTCTATGTTCTATTGGAAAAAAATTCTGCCCTGCTAGAAAAATGTTTTGCGCACTAGGTAAAACTTGACCTGAAAATGCACATTTCTTGCCCCGAATTTTTCGGCGGTGCAACTCAATTGACCTGTAATGTACAACAACGTGAAAAAAATAAATCATCTGTCAACATCGGTAACAGATTCTAACGGATAGATCATACTTAAAAGGACTTAAAACTTTACATGAAGTATGCAATATGAGTGCATACGTAACTTTTCTTAATTTTCCCAAAATCTTCACAGGACCATTTAGAGATAACAAGACAAATTAAAACGCTTTGTTTTGACAGTTTCGAAAGGCAATCAGCTGTTCGGTATACATACAACATGATAAAAAAAAAATGCAAACAACTTGCACTTAAAGTGTTCTATTGTAAATTGACCTGACTGACGGAACTGAGAAAAATGAGTGCAAAACTGCAATAATTTTGCATTTTAACGGGCAAAAACGGGTCACATATTTTTGGCGAATAGAAATCACTATTAGTCTTCCCTAACCACTCTAACCTGCATATTGACTTTCTACGCATGCGCATTTTGTCCCAAAAATAATAAAGTTTCGCCCGACTTGTTGGCAGTTTATTTATTATCATTTAATGCAATTATTAAGAAACAAATTATAGCAAAATTTCAAGTTTGTAATTTTTCTAGTTTTAATGGAAATCGATATAATGCATTTACCAAAACTATGCATTTGAATGGGAGGGGGTAGAAGGAGTATACGGATCAAAAGAAAATTTTCTGTCGTCAATGATATTTTTATTAGTATACTTTCAACAAAACTTTAAGTCGATAGCTTTGGCAGTTTCGAAAAAAATTTCAAAATTTCGTGAAAATTGTATAGGAGGGGATAAAAAAAGTGTGAGTCAATGATTTTTTTTCAAAACTAGTTGCAAATATAATAAAATTAATTTTCGTAAAAATTTGTCCTTATAACTTTGCTACTTTCAATGAAAATCGAAAAAATGCATTATTCATAATTGTGCATTTGTATGGGAGGAGGCACAAGAAGTAGCGGTATATAGCCCGTTCACGGACTTAAAGTTACATTTTTACTCAAAATGACACACAACAAATTTCAGCACGATAGCTCAATGCGTTCGAGAGTTTTGTTGTAGACAGATGCACAGACAGACAGACGGTCACTCGGAATTGAGTTTTTTGACAACAAATATTTCTGTTCCTTGCTTTACAAACGGTAAGGCAAACATAATATACTCTCAAATTTCATCTACAGTATTAGAGTTAAGTTCATCGAAAAATAAGTCATCTCAAAATCTTTATAGTGTAAATACTGACTTTTGTATGGGAGGTGGTAGAATGATTATAATTTGTGAATATGATACTAAACTCAAATTTTTCATCGCTATGCTATGGTCGAATTGTCGATTGCTTTCATATTTTCGAAAATAAGGAGTAGAAAGAACGAAGCAATTTGTAAGTTTTTTTTTAATTTATTGCAATTCTTACCTATTTTTCAAAATTGCGTATTAGTATGAGAGACAGAAGTAGGCTGATCACATTAAAATTTGTTAAACTTTAGCGGTATTCATGTCATTATACTTTGTTCTTATAGACTGATTGATTTTTATACTCTAGATGGAATCTGAGAGTATTATAAGTTCGCTCTAAGGTTTGTAACGCCAAGAAATAAGGCTCGGAGAAAAAAATGATGAATACAGAAGTTAATATTATCACTCAAAAATTTCAAAACCGGATGTCCGTCCGTCCGTCCGTCCGTCCGTCCGTCCGTCCGTCTGTCCGTCCGTCTGTCCGTCCGTCCGTGCGCTCTCTAGCTTGAGAACGCGTTGAGCTAGAAAGTTCAAATTTTGTACACGTCGTTTTTGACAAAAAAGTAAGGTCAAGTTCGTGAACGGGCCAAATTGCTCCACCCCTTCTACCCCCTCCCATACAAAATGACACAATTACGCAATTTGACAATAAACGGATTTGCTCAAAAAGTATAAAAGCTATTGGCCTGAAATTCAGAATATATTACTTTTATGATAATGTCAATCTATCATATAAAAATTGTGCGTGTCCTCCCCCTCCTTCTACCACCTCCCATACAAACTGTACTTATCATGAATTACTCTAAGCCAATTTCCTCAGTGCTTATAAAATTCAGCGGGCTGAAATTGTGCACCAAATACTTATTTAAAATTGTTAGTAAGGTCAAAAAAAATGAGATGATTAACTTCATCCCTTCTACCCCCTCCCATACAAAATGACACAATTTTGCAATTTGACAATAAATGGATTTACTCAAAAAGTATAAAAGCTATTGGTCTCAATTTTGGTATATATTACTTTTTTAATGATTTAAATCTACAGTACAAAAATTATTTGCTTCCTCCCTTTCCTTCCACCCCCTCCCATACAAACTACACTTTTTCCTGAAATGCTCTAAGCCGATTTTCTCAGAACATATAACATTTGTTGAGCTCATATTTTGTAATAAATATTTAATTAATATTATTACTAAGATGAAAAAAAAAATATTTGATTTGCTTCACTACTTCTATCCTCTCCCATACAATATGACACAGTTTCACAACTTCACAAAAAATCGATTTTCTTGAAAATTATGAATGGCACTAGTCTGAAATTTAAGGGATGCCAATTTTATAATATTCCTAGTTATTTCTGAAAAAATCATCAAAATCCCCCCACTTTTTCTACCACCTTCCATACAAACTGCACATTTTCACTAAATCAAACTCACTAATTTTCTCAGCTCCCATTCAGTTTTTGGAGTAAGCATTTTGTATAAAACATTTTCATATCTACTTTAGCATGATGTCGAAAAAATTAGTACAATGCTATCATCTCTTCTAACACTCCCCATACAAAATTTCTTGGGATCACAAAAAATTCTATTTCATCTAGAGTATCGTAAGATTGCGCTTTACGCGCAATCGTAGCCCTGTTATGTTTGAGTTGATAAGTTTGATAGTTTCGAAGAAAATAAATTTCTTCAAATTTCTAAATTGCGTGAAATTTGTACGAGAAAGGAGTACGGGTATGGCTCGTTTGTGAACTTAGCTCTCGAAAGTTATTTTGTAGACAGAACGAAAGACGGCCACTGGCAATCGAGGTTTTTGATCAATTATTTCTGCACCCTTGGTAACTTAATGCGAAAATGATTTCTTAGCGTTACAAAAGTCAGAGCAAACAAATGTTACTCTCACATTTCATCTAATGCCAACATTAACTCGCTTTGGATTTGAGCCGCTGACCCCTCGTTCGTCAGGTCACTTCACCCTGCAGTTCGCTTACGAAATACCCACTAATGTCCTTTCATTTAGCTAATTGGATGGGTCGGCACCAACTGGCTTCAGCCACCAGTTTTAGTTGCAACGGCCCTGCGCAATAACTAATTTCACTATACAATATTTTTGATTTTGTAGATAAATTAGAAACAATAACTAAGCAATAAACACGTTTTTGAAATGTTTTTCTGTCTGCCTGTCTGTCTTTCTGTTTGTCTGTTCGGCCGGATTTAACTCAAAAATGGCTGAACGGATTGCAATGAAATTTTCAGAGTTTGCTAAGTATACTTGGGGACGTAATCTGCTTTTGGATTTATTTTAATCCCTTCGCGCCTTTTACTCCCTCCCATACAAAATGACTCATTTTCAAGAATAGTCGTTCAAATAGTATACGAATGGTTTTGTTTAGCTCGTTCGAAGAACAATCTAATATCGGGCCCAATTATTCTGGCTAAAGCTTTAAAAATTTCTCAGGTAAAGATAAATGACTGTAAGGCTTCTAATGGATGGATTGAAAAATTTAAACTTGGTCACAATATCGTTTTTAATATTTTAGCGACGAAGGTACCGAAGTGAACAAGGACGTGGTTGTGAGTTTCAAGCAAACCATATTACAACTTTGCGAAGGACATTCTGAAGAAAACATCTATAATATGGATGCAACTGGATTATTCTTCATAGCAAGTCCGACAAAGTCCCTAGTGCTTAGAAATGAAAAAATGTAAGTGAGAAAAACTTTTCAAAGAGCGGTTTACAGTTGCGGTATTGGCAATAAGAAAAACCTTCTTGTGATCGGAAAATCCGCTTCTCCAAGGACTTTCAAACACGTCAATGTTGAAACCGATTTGAGCGTGATTTGGAAGCACAATAAAAAGACTTGGAAGACTTCTGATATTTTCACTGACTGGTTGCAATTTTTCGATCGCAAATTTCCGAGACAAAATCGTAAGATCCTGCTTTTTGTAGACAATGCTAAGGAGCATTGCATCACTTATAACAATAAGAACTATGTTTCAAAAACATTAATTTGAAGTTTCTTCCACCCAACTGCGCCTCCGAAATGCAGCCTCTCCACCAAGGCATTATTAAGACTTAAAAAACGAACTACCGTAAACGACCAATAGACCACATCATTTGCGTAGCTGATGAATCTGGAAATGTATCAGACATATCATCCAAAATTAATGTCTTACATGCATGTCTCTGGCTGGCTCAGGCATGGAATGACGACAAAAAGGGCACAATATCCAATTGTTTCAAGAAAGCTGGGTCCCAATTACAGAGGTTTTAATTTGTATCTATTACATGATGACTATAGTTGTTTCACGAAAAATCATTAAAAACTCCCATTTCTTCTACTACCTCCCATACAAACTGTACAATTTCGCTAAATCCAAATCACTAATTTTCTCAGTACCTATTCAATTTCTAAAGCTTAAACTTTGTACAAAATATTTTCATAGCTATTCTAGCATGATGTAAAAAAATTGGTTCAATGAGATCACCCCTTCTACCACTCCCCATACAAAATTTATATTTCATCTATAGTATCGTATGATTAGGCTTTGCGCACAATCGTACTCCTGTTATTTTGTTGAACTTAATGTTATTTTATTTAGACTTTTTTTTAGAATTAACTCAAGCTTCAACTATTTACATTAACTTAACGCTCTTCAATACGTATATGATCTCAAATAACCCCCGTGAGCACGGGTCTGTCCCATAAAAATACAAATATCATGGTTTCATTCTTAATAATTTATGGTTCTGATTCCAACAGAATGCAAAACATTGTGTTCAAAAACCCCTTAAACTAATATTTGCTTACATAATAATACTAATTACATTGTCAAAAATTGTTTATTATTGCGATTCTTGCGCGGACGAAATCGTAAAGAAATAAATCATGCCAACTAATTATTGTACTCGAAAATATCAATATTTTCGTCGGCATTCTTCAAGCTTGAAACTCGACCAGAGTAGATTTACTGACTAACTACAATACCATCAAGACTAAAAAAAAATGCTACAATCCACACCCTCCAATCAGCAAGAAATTTCAAAAGCGCTTTACATAAAGTGCACTTTTCTTTGGAGATAAATATTTCAAGCGTCTATTGAATGCGCTTAAATTTTCAAAAAAATCATATTCTTCACATTTCACGTTTCAAATCAGTTTTGGTGAAATCGCAAGGACTCTCTTATTTGGTATAGTATATGTATAGCAATGAAATTCAAAGAGAATCCAGGTGTATCGTAAATTTATCTGAAGCAGTTGACTAATACTTCAAATACTATTAGAATTTCCAAATATTTTTATTAGAAATTTTTCGCATACAATATGAAAATGAATCCAAAATTTAGCAAAATAAAATATAATATATCTACCTCGTTATAACAAAGGTGATTTTCTTGTATTTATTGGTTAGTAAGTACCCGTATACTTTTGTCCTTAGCCATATAATCGTAACACGAAACGTTTATTTGCTTGTCTTCTCTTATGCGGTTAACTGAATAGGGCACGTGATTCTTGGGTTGTATATCAACTCCTGCATACACACGTGTTTTTACTGCAGTTTCATAAAACTTTTCCAATTTTATAAGGAATTTTACAAGAATTTATGGTAACGATAGTGCAAGCTATATACACCTTCTTTCTTTCCTTTATTTTATAGGTATGTTGGAATACACGCAGAAATAAACTATGTTATGTAGTTGTTGCTGTCTTTCACGAAGATATATATTTTTATAAGATCGGTGGGTTTTTTTTTGCAAGAGAGATATTTGAGATTTTTATTGATTTTAGTTTCTTTATGAACCCTAAGTATGTTTTCTACATTAAAATTTGATATCTGTTCAATGGAGTAATATAAAATTGATAACTAGCTGTGGTTGTATAGTTTACACATGTTTCCACATGGGAAGTCAATAAGCAGGTTAGAGTGGTCGCAGATAGAAAGACAAAGCGGATGGGAGTTCTAGTGGAAGGCTATTGTCATCACTTAACTGCAATTACGACCAAAAGCTCCAGAACATAAAATTAATATTTCATCCGTTTATTTATACAAGTATGAAGTTGTATGTAGGGGTACGCTGTAGAAAGAGTGGATGAATGATAATAATTATTAACATTCACCCACTCCATGTTCATAGTTATTTCTGGAAAAATCTCTAAAAACCGCCACTCATTCTACCACCTCCCATACAACGTGTACAATTTCACAAAATTTAATACGCTAATTACCTCAGTATATATTCAATTGTTGAAGCGAATATTTTGAATAAAACATTTTTATAACTACTCTGGCATGATGGAAGAAAAGTTAGTTCAATGCTGTCTCCCCTTCTACCACTGCCCATACAAAATTTCTTAAGATCACAAAAATTTCTATTTCATCTTGAGTATCATGATTGGGCTTTACGTGCAATCGTAGTCCTGTTATATTGTTTTTTTTTGTTAATTATTCTTAATATAATTTTAAATGTAGATGCAATTGTTTTTGGGGAATATGAAGGAAATTTGAGTAATCTTTAAACTTCCGATCAATCACCTTTGGAATCTATCTGAAATAGCCAAAATTCATAGCAACACGACAAGATAGAAGCTCGACGTGCAAAACAAAATCATTTGTTAGAACATTTTCTTAAAATTGTCTTCAGAACTTGAAAATGTGCACCGTTTTAGCAATCCATGATTTTTTTTTTATGTTTAAGTGAAAATTTTGAATTTTGTGTGAAGATTTTTTCGTACGCGAAAAGTCTGATCGGTTCCATTTGTTCACAGATCGAAAGTATTTTCTGGAGATGAACAGTTTTTGCCCACTAATTTTTAATACTTTTCTCAATCCTTGCACTTTATTCGGGATTACCGGTGTGCGGAATCTATCGAAAATAGCTGAAATGGATAGAAAAATGGCAATATAGATACTTCACCCAAAAGACAAAATTAATGTTTAGAGTATCCTCTATAATCGATCCCCAGACATAAAAATCGAAATTTGCACCGCTATCGAGAAAAAATATTGAAACCGCTGTAACTCACCTATCGAGCTTTGGCAGGTCATAGCAAAAAAAAAATTAAAACAGATGTGGTGGGGGGAAGGGTATATTTCTATACATATATAACTTTTTCAAGGTTCCTCTATACCCTAAAAAATCCAAAAAGTAATACGAGATTCTTGTTGATTTTTGGCTGTTGCACTGTGTAATTGCTTAATATATTGCTAAAATCATGTTCGAAATTCTCTGTATAGAATGATAATTTTATAGACCAAGAAAATTTGCAATATTGAGGAAGTAATGTATCCTTTATCGTTAATTGACCTATATCGTTTGATATTTTTTCTTGATATTAGTTTCTGTAATCATATTAACATTGACAATTCTAACTATGATTTTCGTAAGGGTGATTATGCCAGATAACAATTAGTTAGCGCAAATCGATTGGAACTCTGAATTTGAAGGCAACTCCTCCGATATTGATTATTGTTATGTAAAGTTGGTTCATTTGGGAATTAATGGTTTTATTCCTTGCACCCATCTTATCCCATCTTATCATCCTCAATGGTTCAATAGAGGGCTACTGAGATCGAAGAATATCAAAAACAAGGTATATAAAGCTTATAAGCTATTGCTAGGATTATAATCGGTTTAACTATAAACTACTGAAATGCTCTAAGACGATTTTCTCAGAACATATAACATTTATTGAGCTCAGATTTTGTAATAAATACTTAATTAGTATTATCACTAAGATCAGAAAAAAATATTTGATTAGCTTCACTGCTTCTACCCCCTCCCATACAATATGACCCAGTTTCACAACTTCATACAAAATCGATTTTCTTGAAAAGTATGAATGGGACTAGTCTGAAATTTCAGGGATATAAATTTTATAATATTCCTAGTTATTTCTGAAAAAATCACTAAAATCTCTTCACTCTTTGTACCACCTCCCATACAAACTGCACATTTTCACTAAATCTAACTCACTAATTTTTTCCATTCCCATTCAATTTTTGGAGTAAGCATTTCGTATAAAACATTTTTATAGCTACTTTAGCATGATAGGGAAAAAAATAGTTCAATGCTATCATTGTCCATTCAAATACAGGAGTTTTTAAAAAAGGAGAGCTTATTGACACGCTGGTAATCCGGGTTCCGGACGCAACATAGTTGTGAGTCGGTGCTTCTTAAAGTAACTTCCGACATTAGAGCCGCCATGGATTTGAATTTGGTAACATACCTTGTTCTACTTGATTTTTCTAAAGCATTTGACCTTGTAGACCATAAAATAATCCTTGATAAACTATCATCAAAATTCAATTTTACCCCTAACGCCATAAAACTTATGCACAATTTCTTGAATGACCGCTGGCAGGCGGTGTGGGTCGGTGATGCCGTCTCTTCTTCGCTACCTCTCTTGAGGGGCATACCACAAGGCTCTATACTGGGTCCATTACTATTTAGCCTCTACATCAATCATTTGCCAAGCGTACTGCAAGATTGTAATATTTATATGTATGCTGACGATGTTCAGCTTTACTTAAGTAGACCAGTGGGTCTTACTGATGATTGTGTTGCGCGTATTAATGATGATATCGCAAGATTTTTTGGTTGGTCAACCGAAAATAGATTAGTACTTAATGAGAAAAAGTCACAATGTATCGTCTTCTATTATCCAGGTATTAAGAATCATGAATCAATAAATTTGCCTTGTGTTATGATGAATGGTACATGTTTTGGTTTTAGTCCTGCTGTTAAAAATTTACGAATTACGCTAAACTCCTCAATAACCTGCTGCAATCATGTATCTACCATTTTAAGAAAAGTGTACGGTGGTTTGCGTCGGCTATGGCTTTTCGCTAGCATCTTGCCGCTTAGCATTCGACTCAGACTTGTGAAATCCCTAATAATTCCTTTCTTCACGTATGGCAGTTCATTATTTCCTAAATTCGACTATAATTGCCAACGTAAATTAGGCATTACCTTTAATGATTGCACACGCTTTTTTTTTTTTTGTTGCGACGCCATGATCATGTATCACCCTTCAAACACGCTATACTCGGCTGTACGCTATCGGTATACTTGAAACGTAAAATTCTGATATTCTTGTTTGGTGTTTATCCAGCCATCTTATTTGGGTGACTTCATTGTAGCCTTGAACTCTACTAGACACCTTAAACTTCTTCTTCCGCGTTTTTCCAAATCTGTAAATGATTGCTCTTACTTCGTTCAAGCAATCAGACATTGGAATAATCTTCCTGAAAAAGTTCGGCGTGCAGTTGACCCTAGTGCATTCAGAAAGCTTGTATTGACAAATGTATTGTAATTGAGGCTTCCGTGGCGTAGTGGGCAGCGTGCTTGCTTCTCAGTCAATAGGTCGTGGGTTCGATTCCCACTCCAGGCGGGATTTTTTTAAGCGCAAATTTTTCAGTTGCTACTGGTGATAAAAAATTATTCGCAATAAAATGGGGAAACGGTGTAAAAGTGAAACAGTTCCACTTCGAGAAGGCCTAGATACTCAGAAGATGGTTTCTGTTCGCTTTCTATCATACAGTCCCCCATAACATCTGCAAATATTTGTCAGTAAGCAGCCAGTACAACTGAGCAATATACCAGCTTATCCACTCGCTACGGTCGTTCTCACTCCCCTTCCCCAACCTTCCCAATCCCATTCCTTCCTTCCATGACTGTGTTTGTGCATTGTACATAACGGCCGAAATTGCCTACAACACAGGTCATTCTGTGTAAAAAAAAAATTATTTTTTTTTTTCTTTTTATCGTTACTGTTTCTATTATATAATACTATTTTATTTTAATTTTAGTTTTGGTTTTTTTTTTCTCTTATATTATTATTTTGTTACTTAAGTAAATTTTTTTTTTCCTCTCATTTCTATCCGTTGAATTAATTCCTGTAATTTATTGTACTTTTAAATAAGAGTTTATAATCTTGTAGTACGTTTGAATAAATATTAATCTTATCTTATCTTATCCCTTCTAACACTTCCCATGCAAAATTTCTTGAGATCACAAAAAATTCTATTTCATCTAGAGTATCGTAAGATTGTGCTTTAGGCGCAATCGTAGCCCTGTTATGTTTTTTAATAAAAACTACGAATATTTCTGGAATCTTGGCAATTTTCGTTTATTAAGCTACTATTGAAATCCGGACGTCGTGATCTCAGTCATAAGCTACAGGGGTTTTGGAAAATTACTTCCCTTACTTGAATTTTTTGAAAGTTTGGTGAAACACAGTTTACTGTCAGCCATTAATAATGTTATATGCGATAAGCAATATCTACCACTACAAATCGAGTAATTTTTAAAAACTTTTCACTTAATGCGATTGAACAGGGTGCTCAGGTCGATGTCATTTATACTAATTTTACGAAAGCATTCGATCGTGTTCATATTGAACTTTTAGTGGAAAAACTTGGTGATTTCGGAATTCATTCATCCCTTCTTAAATGAGTTTGTTCGTATCTGAGGGGTCGTAAACAGCAAGTATTAATTGAAATAGAGGCGAGATCGTGTGTCCCAAGGAAGTCAGTTAAGACCTCTTCTATTCATTATATTTTTAAATGATCTTCTTCTAAAATGGCGCAACAGTCCAAATCAGGATTTGTCCTCCTAACCTGCAGGTTCCTTAACATTTTTTTCATTATTTATTGTATATGGGTTGTTAGCCCTTCGCACAAACCTCCATCTACGAATTTTTCATTTTCGTAGATTGAGGTAACTCAGGTATATTCAAGCAGGTAGTGTGCAGGAATTATATTACGTCGACCGAAATTTGAACTCACGACCTTTGCATTGTAAGATAAACACGCTACCCACTGGGCTAGACCCTAGCTTATATAAACGATATTGGGATAGTATTCTCTCGAAGTGTATCAGGCTGGATTCCATAAAAGGTAGTCTTGTACCGACTAGTCCCTACGGATAATATTAAAGCAGTCGGCCGAAATGGGTTCGCCACTACATCTTATGTTTGTGGACTTCGAAAAGGCTTTCGACAGCGTTTAGCGTAGGAATGGTATTCCAGATAAGGTCATATAGAATCCCACGTAGATGCGAGGTGTCGCGTCTTATATAGAAGAGAGCTGTCCGAGAGCTTTCCTGTGCGAACCGGTGTCAGACAAGTCTGCATATTATCGTCAGCCCTGTTTCTGATAGTAATAAATGACATCTTGAAAGCTGTACTGGATGATTAAGATTAAGGTATTCAATGGAGACTATTTAACATCTAAAGTCACTTTGATTATGCTGATGACGTGTGTTTCCTTTCACATAACCGTTCGGACAAGCACACCCATTGCTCTTAACGTACGAGATGTGGAAGAGGTTCAAGATTTTTGTTAAAAAGGATATTGAGGCTCGTCTTAATAAAGCTCGTCAGGCCTTCCGTATCCTTTCCCTTTTCTAGAGGTTAACAGAGACCTCCCTTTGCATGAAGCAGTGAGCGTCAAATCCGTGTTGTTACGTGGAAAGTGATCGGTCGACATACTAAGAACCTGCAAACTTTCATAAACTAATGCATCCGACGCATTTTAGGAATATTCTGGCCAGAAGCGATCCCCAACGATGAATATTGGAGTACAGGACAGACTAAAATAAGCAATGAGATTCAAAGGTGGAAGTGGCAGTGAAGCGGTCACACTTTGAGGAAACCAGAGCGAAACATCGCCAAACAGGCTCTGGATTATAATCTTCAAGGAAGACGTCGGGTTGGTCGACCATGTAACACATGGAAATAAGCAGTTGAGCAGAAGGCCAGAGGAATAAGCAAGTCTTGGCAACAGCTAAAGGCCGATGCTCAGGATCGCGCCTTGTGAAAGAGAGCTGTTTCTGTTCTATGCCCCTGTAGGGGGTCTTAACAGGATTGATTGTTTGATTCTCTCATGCGTTATTCTTGCTGTTTGCTAATGATGTGAAAATTTATGTGGGGCGAATTCACAGCTTTTTGAATTCGCTTCGCACGTAAAAAGTGACAGGAGAGAAGAAGAAGAAGACGAGCAGATGGAAGACAAGCGTGAAGTAAATTAACCTAAAAAAAGACGAACCGCGACTCGAAAACGATTGTGCATTGTAAAGTATTAAAGCATTAAAAGTATTGAACAAATAAACTCGTGTTTCCGTAAAAACGAATCCCACAAATTGGGGGCTCGTCCGGGATTCGGTTCGCGAGCGAAAAGTTTGTTTTCTCGAGTCGGTGACGAGTCGCGACGTGGCTGCCGTTTTCGTTTCGAGCACGTGCAAACGACGAGCGCCTTGCATTTTGGGGCGCGCATACAAGGACGGGAGTGAACACGGACGAAGAAATGGCAACGTTGACAGATGATGTGGGAGGCGACGCAGAAACAACCACAGTCGCAGATGAGCTGGGCGACTTAAAAACATTTCAGCTGCAAAGTCGATTGCATGAGCTGGGCCTGAAAACTTCGGGTACTAAAGACGAGATGCGGGCACGCTTGAAAGAAGCGATGTCATCAAAAGTCGAAGCTTACGATGGGCAGGAGCCGGACGCTGAACATAGCCCAAACGAAGACGATGTTAGCACTCACAGCGAATACGTGGCTACTAGAGCGTTTATACCACAGTTGTCGTTCAAAGATGTCGAAGAGTCTTTGGAAACGTTTAGCGGGGACGGCATAGAAAATGTCGAAAGGTGGCTCACGTCGTTTGAGGAGACCGCCGATCTTTGCCGATGGAATAATTTTCAAAAAGTTATTTACGCGAAAAAGCTGCTTCGTGGCTCCGCTAAGCTCTTCGTAAATTTTGAATCGCATTCTAAATGCTGGACGACGTTTAAAAGATCACTATTATCTGAGTTCACTAACAAAACTACGAGCAAAGATGTTCATAGACGGCTAAGTCAGACGAAGAAAAAAAGTAACGAATCATACCAAGAGTATACGTACCGAATGTTGGAAATTGCCAGCCACGCGGACATTGAAATCGAGGCGAAAATCCAATATATCATTGATGGAATACCCGACGCCGAGTCGAATAAAGTTATTTTGTACGGTGCTTCGACGATCGTAGAGCTAAGGAAGAAGCTAAGTCAGTACCAGGCGATGAAAAGTAAGATGGCTGCAAAAGAACCAGTGACGAGTACAAAACCGCCGCCGAAACCAAGCAGCGGCCGGCAGAAGTGTTTCAACTGCGGAGAGTCTTCACACATAAGCCGAGATTGTCCGAATAAGTCGAGAGGGGCAAAGTGTTTTCGCTGCAACGAGAATGGACACATCGCGTCTGCCTGCAAAAGTCATTCATCGTTGGAGCCTAAAAGACGTGTCAACACTTTGCAGTCGACGGATAAGAAGGTGTACAAACTCGTTGTAATCAATGGCGTGGAAGTCGAAGCGATTATTGACTCAGGGAGCGACTTAAACCTAACGACCGCGACAATGTACGTCCGACTTGGAGCACCGAAGTTGGACACAACAACAGTTCCATTCCACGGAGTCGGAACTGCCGGATTCCGAACACTGGGCAGTTTTGAAGTGGCTGTCAGTCTTGACGAGCAACGCATCAATCTTCAATTCCATGTTGTTGCAGACGAAATTCTGGAAAATGACGTTTTGTTGGGTGGTGGATTATCAGAAGTCGTTGAAATCCACCTTAAAAACCGAAAGGCCGTGTTTTCCAAGCTCCAGACTGACGAAGAAAATGACGTTAAGAGCGTACTAAACATCAGCGTAGCTGACGACGATTGGCCACAGGGCGTAGAGGGCATCCAGGACGCAACGATCAAAAACGAAGTGAAGAAGCTCATTCAACAGTATTCACCGACTGATGATAAACATACTCACGTTGAAATGAAGATACGTTTGAAAGACGATATACCAGTACATCAAAGTCCCAGACGGCTATCAGCTGAACACCGCGGGATAGTCAACAAGACCGTGGAACAGCTGATGAAGGAAGGCATTGCGCGTCCCAGCATATCTGAATATACTAGCCCTATTGTGTTGACGAAAAAGAAAAATGGTAGTACAAGAATGTGCGTCGACTATCGTTTACTCAATCAAAAGATGGTTCGAGACCGATTCCCACTGCCGATCATAGACGATCTACTCGATGAACTGCAGAGTGCGAGGGTGTTCAGCGTATTGGATTTGGAAAATGGCTTCTATCACGTTCCGGTCGAAGAGGACAGCATCAAGTACACGTCGTTTATAACGCCAGACGGGCAGTTCGAGTTCTTGCGGGTTCCTTTTGGCATCTGCAACGCACCAGCGGTCTTTCAAAGACACATAAGTGCCGTGTTCAGAGATCTTTTGGCTGACGGGACGATGTTGGCATACCTTGACGATATCATCATTCCTGCTAAAAATGAAACTGAAGGCTGCGCAAAGCTTGGACGAGTCATGGAGACAGCTAGTGAGTACAACGTTCGTTTTAATTGGAAGAAATGTAAATTGCTTGCACGAAAAGTTGAATAACTTGGAAATATTGTTGAGAACGGGACTGTGAAACCAAATCATGATAAGACGCTAGCTGTGGAACACTTCGGTCAGCCGAAATCAGCGAAAGACGTGCAAAGCTTTCTAGGCTTGGTAGGCTATTTTCGGAAGTTTATTAAGGACTTCGCTCAGATCGCTCGACCATTATCGGACCTATTGAAAGACAAAGTTCCTTTCGAATTTGGAGCTGCCCAGCTACGCGCCTTTGACGAGTTAAGAGCCATTTTGACCAAGGCCCCAGTACTTAAACTCTTTCGTGTTGGAGTTGAGACCGAACTTCACACCGACGCTTCCATGTACGGGCTAGGAGCCATTCTTTTCCAACGAGATGACGAGGATGGAAGCTTGCATCCGATATACTACGCCAGTTGGAAAACGACGCCAGCGGAACAAAAGTATACGAGTTACGAACTGGAGATACTGGCAGTTGTCAAATCACTCAAGAAGTTCCGAGTTTATCTTTTGGGAAATCCGGTGAAGATTGTGACAGACTGTCAAGCCTTGGCTCTAACGATGGCAAAAAAGGAGACTTGTGTGCGAGTAGCACGATGGGCATTGTTAATTGACGAATACGAACATACGTTTGAACACAAACCAGGTCGATCGATGAAACACGCCGACGCCCTAAGCCGTAACCCAGTATCGGTCTATTTGACAAGACGAGACGAATGTGCTTTAACTGAACGAGTTCAGCGCGCGCAGAAAGACGATCCGGAGTTGGAGAGAATCCTCGTGGGACAGAGTACTGCGGACGATTTCGTGGTGCAACATGGTATTGTTTACAAAAAGGACGACGGAACCTTGCGGTTAGTCGTTCCTAAGGCAATGCAGTACGACGTAATCAGACGAGCTCATGAACGTGGTCACTTTTGGTTGAAAAAAGTTGAACACCTACTGAAATCTGACTTCTGGTTCCCACACATGCAAGCACGCATCAAGAAGTTCATTGAGAATTGCGTGACGTGTATCCTGGCAGAGAGGAAGAAGGGAAAAGGAGAAGGATGGCTTAATCCCATTGATAAAGGCGACCGTCCGTTGGACACATACCACATCGATCACTTAGGACCGATGCCCTCAACGAGGAAAAATTATAAACATATCTTTGCAGTTACTGACGGTTTCACGAAGTTCCTATGGCTATACCCTACAAAGTCGACAACAGCTGAAGAAGTCATCACTAGACTTAAAAACCAAGCGACGGTTTTCGGAAACCCCAGACGAATCATTTCGGATCGAGGTTCAGCGTTTACCTCAAACATTTTCAGCGATTACGGTGAGAAGGAAGATATCCATCATGTTTTATTGACGACTGGAGTTCCGCGAGGCAACGGACAAATCGAGCGAATGAATGGAATCATAGTCCCGGTTTTGACGAAACTGTCTATTGACAATCCTGGCGAGTGGTTTAAGCATGTCGAGAGGCTGCAGCAATACGTCAACTCTTCGTATAGTCGCAGCATAGGTACTACTCCGTTTGAACTCTTAACAGGAACGAAGATGCGTCTGACGAATGACTTGCCTTTGCGAGAAATCATCGAGGAAGAGTCTGTAAGTCGTTTTGTCGAGGAACGATCGAGTCTACGAGACGAAGCAATGAGACACATCCAGCGGATTCAGGACGAGAATCGGAAGACGTTTAATCGAAAGCGCAAGCCGGCGAGCACTTACGATATTGGAGACATCGTTGCTATCCGGAGGACGCAATTCGGAGGAGGCTTAAAGGTGCGCGAAAAGTTCCTAGGCCCCTATCGGGTCACATCTGTCAAACCAAATGATCGTTATGGTGTCGAAAGGATCGGATGTGGTGAAGGGCCAGGCGAAACAACAACTGCAGCCGATTACATGAAGAGGTATCCGAGTCATCAAGATTCGGGTGCAGAAGACGAGCTACAATGCGAGAGCGATATAGGCGATACCGACGGTAGCGCCGAGGACGGCGCTTAGAACAGGATGGCCGAGTTGTGGGGCGAATTCACAGCTTTTTGAATTCGCTTCGCACGTAAAAAGTGACAGGAGAGAAGAAGAAGAAGACGAGCAGATGGAAGACAAGCGTGAAGTAAATTAACCTAAAAAAAGACGAACCGCGACTCGAAAACGATTGTGCATTGTAAAGTATTAAAGCATTAAAAGTATTGAACAAATAAACTCGTGTTTCCGTAAAAACGAATCCCACATTTATGCCTGAATTTTAAGTCTTTCTGACTGCTTACTTCTTCAAGCAGAAGTTGATGCCCTGGTTTAATGATGTAGAAGTAATAATCTTGATTTCAATCCTTCTAAATGTAAAAAATTATATTTTTATCGCCTTCTTACACAACTCTCTTTTACATATAATATTGATGGAATAATAATTGACACTCCGGATGCCATTTGCAATCTTGGAGTTGTATTTGATCATAAGTTTGATCCTTCTCCTCAGATTAACCATATACATATGTTCTAAATCATTCAAAATGTTAGTCTCTAAAGAAAAGAAATTCCTCTGATTTTCATGATCCTTTCACATTAAAGACATTGTTTTTGTCGCTAGTTCGTTCTCATTTCGAGTATGCAGTTGTAGTATGGAATACTCATACCTCACTTCACCGGGCACGCATTGAGGCCATTCAGATATCATTTACTCGCTTTACTGTTCGCAGGTTTCACTGCCAAAATGAAATGTCTTATTATAATTCTGGAAGCTAGACGGTTTATTACTAGTGCTATGTTCGTGAAGGACGTCGTCTTGAGTTACAAAATCAAATCTAAATCGTTGTTTAAATTGTTCAATATCTATGTTCCATGCTCACAGAACGTCCTATGGCCAATATGAACCAATTACGCATTGTTATAATACTTGTTGTAATAAAGTGAAATTGACTTCTGATGGAGTTGCTTTAAAGTCTGAGCTATTACAAGTATCTATAACATAAATTTGCACATAGTTTTTTTTTAGTTTGAATAATAATTGTATTTTGTTTTCTTTTATTTAATTTTCCTGTGATTTAGTTTGTTTTAAATTTAGTAATCAAATCAAATTCCTGTTAAGACCCCCTATAGGGGCATAGGACAGAAACAACTCTCTTCCACAAGGCGCGATCCTGCGCATCGGCTTTAAGCTGTTGCCAGGACTTGTTAGCCAATCATAGTCCGTTTTCGAATGCCAAAAGTCGTTACCGTAGGATCAGTCCGTATCCGAGGCGATGTATCCGTTTCTCGTATCATTTAGGTCTTAAGATCACGGGTGATAAGCCCATGATCCAAAATTTAGTAATAGATAATTTCAATTTGTTTATTACAGTTATTTGGTTTTAATCTTATTAAGAAATTAGTGACTAAATAATAAGTAATTTAATTTTTTTTAAGCATTGTTTGTAAGATATTGTATAATTGTTAGTAGTCTGGTGGAACTTATCTGTAGACTGAATAAATTAATAAATAAGTTTCATTTCTTTTAATTGTTCATACAAAATGGTAGTAGCTTGATTTATTTTAATTGGTCGAAATTCTGTTTATTATGTTATTGTATGGTAGGGATAGCAGGAGTAGAGAGCATTTAAATTTGTTTAAACAGCTTTAAATATCTTTAAAGCGTTCGTACAAACTTTCAAGTTCATTGCTTCTAATGTGTAGGTGATAATTGATTTATTAATAATCTCAAAATTATGGATTTTTATGGGAATGCATAGAAGTGATAAAGGTAGCTCAAATTATAATAACAAGATTTCATCTTATTTCATGATTAAAGATTTTAAAGAAATTTGTACCTTTAATTTTCTTAAACTGTGCTATTGTATGGGAGATTCCAAAAATTTTGAGCTGTTTGATATGAAAATGATGTTTGCCAAAGTGGTTAAAACTTTGGCATTTACGTAACTTTAACTATTAATGCCTAACTGAAATAAGTCTGAAAACATTTGTTCCAGAATGAATTGCTTGCAGTTTTTGCGGTTTTAAAAAAAAATATGATAAATTGACTTCTCGGAAACTGTCGATTTTTATCCGAGGTGGTAGGAAAAGAGCACGAGAAATTATTTTAATAATCATGGTAAAAAAAATATTAATAATAATGAACCACAATTCATCAGTATAATCTTAGTCTAAAGGCCCAGTAATTCGTACTTGTAAAGTAAAACTAATAATCTGCAAAAATCATATTATGCAATTGAGGGTTATTGATTGTTCATCTGAATTAAATTCGTCAGATAAATGATCGATCAATTGCGGTAGTCACGTCTGCCGTGATAGTTGCTTGCCGCCGCCACCAACATTCACTTATCCATGAAACAAATTTCAAAAACCAATGCCAACATTTTGTAGAATTATTTCAGGTTACAGCAACAACACCAGGAGCATATGTTCTGTCTGTCGAATATAAATATATAGATAGAAAGATATGCCGGAACATTGCATTTCATTGGCAGTTTGTTGAATGCCCAATGAACCCGCGAAATGAATCAATGACAAATATATGTAGAAGATTTATAAAAAAAAAACAGAATTTCGATGGACATTTTAAGTAATGAGGCCAATTAGGTTTAAAGCCCATTTTGGCCTCAATTTAATTGCATTTAATCGATTATTGTTTGTATTGTAATATATTGGCAGTTCCGTTTTTATGTTGTATAAATGTGGATTTTAGTAATCCGTTTTGGTTTTGTTTTGTGCTCTTTATCTTTTGAATTGCTATGTATTTCAGAAGTATGTTAGCACTCTTTAAACGAAAATATCTCCTATGTGAACTTTTAGTTTAAAGGACACACACTCGAGAGCATTCTGTTAGTTTGCTAAATTTAGCATAATCAATAAAACTGCCACATGAAGTCAGTTAACTTTAATGGCGATTTTGCAGTTCCGGTTTTATAGTCCAAAATATCTAATAGTTAGCTTGACAGAAAAAACAAAATTTTATAAGCTACAAAAATATTTGATTTGTTAATTTATTAATAATATTTCATAGGGAATTTGGTGTGTTTATTTTATTTGATTTTATTTGGAAAGTTTCAAAGCTTTTTTCTGCTTTAATAAAAAAGTCAATTATACATACATACATATATCAAGTATAGGAAATTTCTAATCGCGCTTATCAATTTACGAGCGAGTGTATGGTTCCAAGTATTTTTAGATATTTAAGTTTTCGAAATTTTTTCCCTAACTTAGCTTTTAGTGGCTGTTTTCAACTATTCTATGCCTTTTCACTAAATTTAAAATGATTTGATCAAAATCTTTGCACATTATTTTTAATTTAATGAATTTAATTTCTAATAGATGACAATTTTCACTAATTTATACTAATTGCGAGAATTTTCGGTGCCATCTCGTAACTGGCTCCTCCTGTTCGGATCGCTACAACTCCCTACTAATAATCATATCACTTCCTTTCATTTTCTATTGTCTCAATTAGATTCTGTCTTTATATGCTAAACTCCACGGACAAGTAAATTAAGTGATAATTTAATTTTCTTTATTTGTGTGTTTTATGTATGATCCCATTATTCTGACATTTATATGAGCACACATTGGCCCCGTGTTAGTCTCCCCAGCGCTACACATAGTCACCACAAATCTCCGTGAAAAGCGGAGAGAAAGAAAACTTCACTGGCACTTTTTCTTCCACACGGGCATTGTGATAAGAGCCGGGAAGAGGAAGAAATGCCAGGGTGAAAAATTGGAATACATCCAAATACTTTCTTCTAGAGTCACCCTAGTATCCGGCGAACTTAACGCGAGAAGAATTGTTCGAAGGAGGTGGAGGAGTCGTGAAAGGACGGAAAGTAAACTTCAAAATTCGATCCTAAATACTCGTAGGCAAGTGAAGCTTTCCGGATATGTGTATGTATTACCTATAGGAGCAACTAACTATACGCTCGTCTTCAAGTATTAGTGGAAGTGAATGTGGGCGCTGTGTAACGGTATTATGAAAAGCTCAACCACAAAGCTATCCAGGAGTAATGACAATACGAAGGTCCTAGAACGAAACATACATACAAATGTTGTGGAAATACCACACAGTGTTTTTTTCCGCGCTTGAAAAAGTATTAGTGCACACGTGAGCTGTGTTCTCTGCGATACACGAAAAAAAGCGCCTCCCGAAAATGAACCTCGGAAGCTTCGGAGAGAGGCGCACGTATCGATTCGCCCTAATTTCACCTAATTTCGACAGAACGACCTTTCCTTTTCTCCAGCCAAGAATTCCACTCACACCAGACGGATGTTCCAGTTTCGTTCGAATAACGAAATGACCTCGTCCGCCCAGTTTCTCCGGCTTAACGCTTAACTTTTATCCCTTTCATTCTGTAATTTTGCACAATATTTGCCAGCCAGCCAGGCAGGGATGAAATGAGCAGAGGAACACATTGCAGACCACAGGATATCGTGAAAATCTCTGAAGAATCTCTTATTTAAGATGTCATAACTTTGCAGGAAGGAACCCATAGTAAACGTTTGGTCACCTTTTTTAATGTACTCCTTGGTATAATGTTCTGCTTTCCAGTGCAAATGCATGCCACTCCTTGAAGCATATACTACTTGCTTTTAGTACTGTACTCTAAAGACATTTGCCACAGGCTAAATAATGTTAGTCTTTTTTTTTCGTGCAAAAGGACGTTAGTGAGCCAAAAACTTTGCTCTAAATAGGATTCATTCCGTGTATGGTATTTACAGCAGAAAATTTGAAAAGTTACTTTTAGTGGAATAGCTCAAGTGTACGAGCAGCTGCAGCAGCATACAGTTGTACGAGTATGGAAATAGTACGGAATGAATTTGTTCTTGCACCTTCAGAAAAGGACGAATATTCATGGTATGTAAATTTTTTAGATTGGATCACTCGTTAGTTCGTATTTACCAGCATGTTCGAGTGAGAAAGATTTCGTAAAGTGATGATATAGAGAGGTATAAATATATATATAACGAAAAATGCCAGTTTAAAGGCTTTTGATTATAGCAATGCTGAGAACTTAAGGAAGAAGTCATTAATAATTGAAGGTGTTTTTCAAGAATATTTATTCAGACTCAAGCATAATTTTAAAGACGTTGATGAAACAGTATCAAGTTGTTATTCTTATAATGATTGTATGCATTCATAAATGTTTTTCAGGTTCATCGGAACAATATTGTAATCTGAATGAATACTGAATACGTGAATAATTAAAAAGTTATAGATGAATGCCAAATCTAACTACAGTGCATTTCTTCATATATTTATAGTTGCTTGCGATTGAGCAGTAATGAAAACTGAAAATCTTATAAATATTATTTTGAAACCAAAAACTAGTTTTAAGAATATTTTCTCAAAACCTGGGATTAGGAATAAAGTACTTCAAAAACTCGGTGAACCTTTGCAGCGTTCCAAGATCGAAATGGCTGCCTAATTTCACTAACTAAATATATCTGAAGGCTAAGAACACATCAACTTTCACAGCCTTCGCTTGAAAATAGCATGTAGAAAATTGCATGTAATTACTCGCAATACCAGACTAAACCATTTTAAAATCCATTATTGAAGACAAAAACGAAATGAAACCGCAAAACAATTGCATAATAATCTAAAGGTACAATTTTCAAAAGTCTTTTTGTCTCAATTTATCTAACTTCATACAAAAATCGTCCGCAATTTTAAATACCTTCCAAAACCCTGTCAGTTCTATGTATTTTAACGATCCGGCACCACGTTTTTGCCATCACATGCATTACGACTCTATGATGTTGATGATACGTATAGTATAGATAAGAGCTGTGGGTAGCGAAAAAAAGTAATAAAATAAACGGAGTAATAAATTGGAAGGGGATATGCAAGAAATTAACCAGTGGATGCTATAACTATACTACGGCACAAGTATACCAACGAAACAGCGACAAGGACTTTCTTTCATCGTTATGGAATTTTACGTTCCGTGAATTTAGCATTCTTCCACGTGCCAAAATAAAGCTGCAGGATCTCTAAAAACAAAGCGAATGGTATTCCACTAATTTTATAAGGGCGCAACAAACGAGGAGATACGAGTAAAACCCTACTTGCTCCTTTCACAGTTATACAAAGTGTCGTCGGTATTTATATCCTGTGGGTAATAATTAAATCTTATAAGTATCCTACCTTAAGAATTACGTTTCTTTGTATCAAAGAGGCAGAGGAAAAAAAAACGCCATAAGGGAAGTTTTATGAGTGCTGCTGATTATTATTCTAGCGTATTGGATTTTTTTGTTTTAATCCAAGACCAAATCTAGTCATAAATTATAAAGCATATAATAGATTGATATAAGGTACTACACATCTAATATACAAACACTTAACACTTTATGTATATCCTGTCGAGCCTTATTATTTCATTATACCCGATATCTCTAGCGCGCGATGTCAAACTCAAACACAGGAAAAAAAACTTTCCCGTTCGCATACCTTTCAAAAAGCTTAAAAACTTTTCACGGACTTATTAAATTACCTTTAATTTAACATCTCCAATAAAAGTGTTTTATGTTGGGCTTAATGTTCCTAGTAGTAGCAACGCCAACAATCGCAGTACGTACGTTTTCTGCAGCACCACCAGAGGTATATAGCTAGCAGGTGTCTTCACTTATGGAGCCTTATGCGATTTTATGCCAAGACGAAAAGGAACGGAAAAATAATATCATCGAATTGAAAATAGTCCGTTTTACGAGCTAACCGCCATCATTGGCTTGTGGTTAACTTTCTGAAAATCATTCAATTAACAGGATCGTTTGTGAGTCTATTTTTTTTTAATTTTGTGGTAGTGAATGTTTGTTTTGATATTTTAACCAACATTAATTGGAACAATTGTATGAATTTTTGATATGATAAAGATTCTGTAAGGTAGACAGTTCTTGAAAAACCTTTATAAGAAAAGTTGTTTTCATAATAAGTTCGATTGATTGTAATTGAAGCTAGGGTGTAGTCTAGTGGGTAGCGTGTTTGGTTTACAATGCGAAGGTCGTGAGTTCAAATCCCAGTCGACGCATAATTCCTGCACACTACCTGCTTGAATATACCTTGGTTACCCCAATCTCCGAAAATGAAAAATTCGTAGATAGAGGGTTGTGCGAAGAGCTAACAACTCTTGCGCAATAAATAATGAAAATGTTAAGGAACCTGAAGTTCAGGAGGCCAAGGCCCAATTTGAGCTGTAGCGCCATTGAAGAGAAGATTGTAATTGATTAAGTGTTTACGGTGTGTTTCGTTAAATTCTTACAGTCATCTCTTATTCCTCCTGTTTATACACCGTAGTATGCGTTCTGCAAGGAATACGCTACTGATAGAGCTACCGATATGACATAGCCTGACATACATAGAATGTAGACAGTTATTCCTACTCTACTTCGAGCAAGCATAATGCGGAATATACTTACATATTTAGTTACAAAATGTGTATTGTGATCTATTTTTGGGACCGGTGCGCAGAGGTGTGATTGTTTATCTCTCTAAAGTGCTACACAATTAAATCTTATAAACAACCTTACATTATTATGTCACGAAATTGATGTTTCCGGCAACGCTTGCTCGTTGGAGATCTACAAGGTGAGCCAAATACAAGTTTCTTTTTAAAAATGCAATAAAATAAACAAAATTAAATTTTTTCCATGTATTTTGGTTTCATTAGGAAGAACAAACATTCCCATTAATGATAAAATACAAATTTGTTCAAGAAGCTGCCTCGGCTGGCTTCGCAGTAGCGCATTCTGTCACTCCAATTTTCCAAGACCATGTCGATGGTTTTGGGCTGTAGCTCACGGATTACTTGGATGATATTGGCCTTAAGTGCTTGAATCGTTTCTGGATTGTTGGTATAACATCGGTCCTTCACGGTTTCCCAGAAAAAAAGTCCAAGGGCGTCAAATCGCAGCTCCGAAGCGGCCAATTGACATCGGTAAAACGGCTGATAACACGATTTGGGAATTTGGTGCGTAAAAGATCGATTGTGGCATGGGCTGTGTGGCATGGCGCGCCATCCTGCATGAACCAGACGTCGTCCAAATCCATGTCTTAATTTCAGTAAAAAAAGTCGGATAACATGGCTCTGCAACGTTCACCGTTGACCGAAACGTTGTACCCAGCTTCATTTTCGAAGAAAAATGGTCCAATGATGCCACCACTCCACAATCCGCAACAAACTGTCACTCTCTGTGGATGCATTGGCTTCTCGACAATAACGTGCGGGTTTTCCGAGGCCCAGATGCGGCAATTTCGTTTGTTAACGTAGCCTCCGAAATGAAAATACGCCTCGTCAGAAAAGATGTTTTTTCCTTTCCCAACGTTGTTCAAGTGTAAAGCGACTCATTTCGTTCCGCGAAGGTATGATACTGACTTTCTGTCAAGATTCATTAGCGGGAAACAGCTATCAGAGTCAAAATAACCTATGATTTAAAAAGAAACCACTGGATGGCCCACCCTGTACATACATACATACATCAATTGATTTGATTTGAAATTATTAGTTGGTTAGTTGATCTGCTGCAAATTTTATGCGAAAATTACGCGAAATTTTACCAACTGTGTCTAACGCGCTTACAACACGGATTTGAAGCATGCGTCAATAACTCTCAGCTTCATGCGAAGGGAGATCTCTCTTAACCTCCAGAAAGGGGAAAGAATACCGAAGGCCTGACGAGCTTTATTTAGATGAGCCTCAATATCTTTTTCGGCTCCACCGTTCATGCTGACAATCCTTCCGAGATAACACAAATCTTGCACCTCTTCCACAGAACAGTCGGTGTGCTTGTGTTCGAACTCATATGTATGTACTTGGTTTTACGCACATTTTTTTTCAGTCTCGCCTTTTTGCACTTAGAATGCAACGAGCGAACATTAAACTCTAAGTCCGAATAGTTACGTGTAAGCAAACACACGTCATCAGCATAATCAAGGTGATTTGAGATATTAAATAGTTTCCATTGAATACCTTAATCTTCCCCACCTTCCAGTGCAGCTTGCAAGATGTCATTCAATAATACCAGACACAGGCCTGGTTATAATATGCGGCCTTGTCTGACACCCGTTCGCAAAAGAAAGCTCTCGGACAGCTCTTCTCTATGTAAGACGCAACACCTTGCATATTCAGTCGGATATCTTCCGTCATTCTAAGCCTCAGTAAAGAGTGCGAGGAGTATGTCGGCTGTTATTTGCGGGTCCGCTTTGAGCAGTTCGGTTGGTTGTCCGTATATACCTAGGGCTTTCCTTCCTGGCATAGACCGAATGGCGGAAAATATTTCTTCCTTATCTGAGGGATCGTCCCTAATAGAGGATTGTTGAGGTTGGATATTTGGCAGTTGTTCTGCTTCTTAAAATATCACAGAAATATTCTTTCAATCCAATTTATAAAAAAAGGTGACAATCTCTGCTGCGAAAACTACCGAGGAATATCTCTGTTGTGTACGTCTTTTAAGATTTTGACGAAAATTCTAGAAAAGAGAATTAAGCCCTATGCTGTCAAAGTAATTTATGAATACCAAGGCGGTTAGAGCTGGACGATCGACCACGGATCAGATATTCTCATGGTTTGATGAATGTTTCCATAGAGCATTTCGAATTAAGAGAAAAGATTTCCGGATTCTACACTGTTACGCTTTATTATTCGTGACGTTTCGGTCTCTGCTGAGACCTTTATCAAGAAAATATTCTCTGTTAAACAGGTGCTGGAAAAGTGCTAGAAATATGAAATTGGTGTGCACCAAATATTTGTTGACTTGAAGCAAGCATATGACTTGATGGACAAGCGCGTACTATATAAAATCATGTTGGAGTTTGGATTCCCACCGGAACTGGTTCGGCTTACAAGACTAACAATGACCGAGTCTTTGTCACGAGTCAGAGTAGAAAATGATCTCATTTCCAGTTTTAAAACAGACAACGGCCTTAAGAAAGGTGACAGCCTTCCACTAATGCTTTTCAACTTGACACTTGAATATGTTGTTCGAAAACTTAACGTTGACACCAAGGGAACACTATGTTTCAAATCCACACAACTCGTAGCATATGTCGACGACATATATATCCTTGCAAGATCTCTGGAGAGTGCCAAGGAGGTATTTGTAAACCTTGACTCGGTAGCAAGGGAAGTTAATGTTTTCATTAAAATAAATAAAAATTATGACACAAACTAGGAAAAAGACGCCAATCAGACAAAATATTACGGCAGGAAACTATATCCTAGAAAACGTAGATAGCTTTATATACCTAGGGGCGAACCTATCGGAGGATGGAAGCGAACCCATCGAAATCAAAAGAAGGATAATGATGGCAATCAAAACGTATTATTCGGTACTTTCAAAAATTAAAAACAAGAACGTACATAGGAAAACAAAACTTAAGCTATATCCATAAAACGATCATAAGGTCTGTACTATGCTATGGTAGCGAAACGTGGACATTAACTCGGGCGTCCGAAAAACTAGTTAGCGCCTTTGAAAAAAAGGTCCTTAGAAGAATCCTCGTATCTGTAAGGGAAGACTCGATCTGAAGAATACGATACAACAATAAGCCGCAGATTCTGTCTTGTTGGCCAGATCTCCAATAGCCTTTCTCTTTTCGCGTCTAACAGCCTTTTTATGCTGTATATGAGCATCGCGATAGTTCTGTCTCAAGTCGGGTGTTCTTTGGTTGACATCGAGTTGAGAGATGATTAACAATTTGGCTTTTTTCCGACCGCCAAACTTGTCCCATGTGTCTTGCGACATCCAGAGTTTATCACCGCTTCGCATATATCCCACAGATTCTTCAACACTAGTTAGAAAAGTATTTCTGGTTGCCTCCTAATTGGCGTCCAGTGTGCGCATTTCATATCCGCCCAATATGGATGACTTTTCACGGGGAATGGTGGTGTACTCGCGCTTTATGTTGGGGTCTCTAAGTTTATCCACATTAAGCTTGCGCTTTATTTGAAGAATTTGTGGCCGCCGGATAGCTGCTCTGCACAATCTCAAGCAGGCAACCATCAAGTGATGATCGCTTCTCACGTCAGCTTCACGCTTCGCTCACACATCGAGAAGAAATCTTCCACATCAGCGACTTATAGCCAAATGGTCGATGTGGTTCTGAGTAATACCATCAGTGGAAACCCAAATTATTTTTTGGTGACTCTTGTGTGGAAAAAGGGTCCCTCCGATGACCATTTGCCGAATACCAAAAAACTCCACAAATAATCCGCCGTTTTCGGATCTTTTAATCCAAGGTCTTGACGCGTCGACCCAAGGGTCACCATGGTTTCCCATGACGTGTTCTAGTACAGTGTTGTCAGAGCCAACCTGGGTGTTCATATCTCCTGAGATAATAGACCTCTTGGAGCACGATTGAAGGTGGCACTTAGCTGGATATAAAACTCCTCTCTGTCACCAGGTGCAGTTGTATTAGATGGTTCGTAGCACTGCAGAATTATGAGGTTCCTGACACTGGTTCCGCTCGGGGTTCGTTCTTTTCCTGATCCTGTCCACCTGGCCCAAGATTTGGATTTTATAGTTCTCCATTTCACGGTCGATCATTGACTGGCGGTGCAAAGAGCGAGTGACTCCAGCCCTTCCCCCTTCATTCAATGTTCGAGCATTTCAGAAGCCAATCCAGCCAGTCCGTTTTTGAATGCCAAAAGTCGTTATCGTAGAATCCCCCCGTATCCAGACGCAGTATTCGTTTCTCGTATCAGTTAGGTTTTAAGATCACGGGTGATAAGCCCATGATCCAGTGAGGGTCCATTTGCCATTTTTAGGGCAAACAGGACTGGCTGTGGGTGAACTGTGCTACCCCCATTCCATGGGGGGATGATGAGCTCAGGTCCGTGGTGTCGCTATTATCCAAAGAACGCGGGTTAACGGGACTCAGACAAATTTTTTGAGCTTAATATATAAAGACTGGAACAATATAACTTAACTTAGATGAAAAGGAGTTAATCTATACAAAAGGTAGCAAAAAATCCACCGCAAAAAAAAGTGAAAGTGAACGCGAAAGCACTGGTTGGTTTATAATTTTCCTGTGAATATTCGAAGCATCTACGTAAAACTATTACAATTCGAAAACTACCAAGTACAAGTAACTTTAAGTTCGTGAATGTGCTACATCCCCTCACTCCTTCTACCCCTTCCCATAAAAATTTCATGAAATTTCGAAATACTTATTAAGAAATTGATTTTTCTTTGAAACTATTCAAGCTATCGACTTGAAATTTGGGTCAAAGTATTACGATATAGATGACATTAATATGACGGAATATTGATCCGATCCCCTCACTCTTTCTACCCCTCCCATACAAATGAACAATTTTGAAAAATACATACTTTCATTGAAACTAGTAAAGCTGAAAAGACGAAATTTTGCCAGAATTAATTTTACTATAATTGCAATTAGTTTTAAAAAGAATTATCAACTTCACCTTATTCCCTTCCATACAAATTTCACGAAATTTTGAAATTTAAATTAAATTATTTTCTTCGACACTGTTAAAGCTATCAACTTGATATTTTGTATAAAGTATACAAATGGAAATATCAATAACGCAAAAAAATTTTGTTTTGATCCGTACACTCCTCCTACCCCCTCCCATACAAATGCATATTTTTTGTTAAATGCATTATATCGATTTCCATTAAAACTGTTAGGTGTTGGAGTTAATTCGTAGCCTTTTACAAAAGGTGGCGTTACTCAAGTATCCGTAGTCACATATACAATGGCGCATTTGGTTGATTGAACGATTTTTCTTTATCGAGTTTATAACATTTTGTTGTGCGTCATCAAACATGTCAACGTTCGTGCCCGAAAATCTGTTTTTGCGGGGAGTGTTGCTTCATTATTTCCACATGAAGAAAAGTGCCGCGGAAAGTCATCGCATTTCAGTAGACGTTTATGGTGAATATGCTTCAAAACTGGAAATTTTGGTTTGGAAGAGCGTGAAGGCGCGTCCGGGACAGCCGAAAAAGTTTGAAGATGAAGAATTGGTGACAATACTCGATGAATACCCGTATCAAACGCTTGCTGGCGATCTCTACAGACGTCAACTGATGCGTTTGAGCAAAGCATTAAAAGAAAAGTGCCCCCAATTTAAGGATGAACATGACAAGGTGATTTTGCTCCACGACAATGCCAGACCCCATGTTGCAAAAGTGGTGAAAACTTATTTAGAAACGCTGAAATGAGAAGTTTTATGCCACCCGCCATATTGACCAGACATCGCTCCATCAAATTTCCACTTGTTCCTGTCCATGACGAATGGCTTGTCAGAGCAGCACTTCGACAACTACGAAAGTACCAAGAATTGGATCGATTCATTCATCGAATCTTAAGACGAAGAATTCTTTCGACGTAGTATTCGTGCTTTGCCAGAAAGATGGAAAAAAGTAGTAGAAAACGATGGACAATACTTTCAATAATACCAATGAAATAATATTTTCAGAATAAACCATTAAACTTTGCAAAAAAACGCTATGAATTAATTCCAACCCCTAATAGAAAAAGTACAAAGTTAAAATTTTGCCAGAATTTGTTTTTTAATAATCGTAATAAATGCTAGAAAAAAACTATCAGCTCCGCTTCACTCCTTCTACCCCCTCCCATATTAAATATCTATATTATAAATTCAAGAAAAGCATTTCTCCTTCGAATATATGAGAGCTATCGACTTTGAAATTGAATCAAAGCATGGTGATAAGGATGATGATAAGCAGTTTCAAAATCATCTTAAACGCTGCACTTCCTCTGCCACCTCCCATAAAAATGCCTCGTTTTCAGGAAAACTATGTCCAATTTCTTTAAAAATAATGAAAATAAAAACGTTAAATTCACCAAAAAACATTTTGCATGCCATGTTCGGTATCATATACGAAAAATACAAATCTCCCGCTTTACTTCTACCACCTCCCATGCTAAATTCTCTATTCATTAAAAAAGAGTTTGAGATGACTTATGTGTTCCGGTATATTAAAGTCATTCCTATTTCATCTAGAGTATCATATGATTGGACTTTACGGCTAATTATTGTAAGGGGGAGGGTCAGGGGGGTGCAAGGAAAACAGAAACATATATTAAGCAATACTAGCAAAATAACAAAAAAATATAACATGTGTAAATGATAGTAGTGGGGGGAAATAGGGATCATTTCAAAAATGGCGCACTTTTCAAAATTACAAATCGTTATATCTCAAAATTGAGTACAGATATCAAATCGAAAATTTGTCAGATTGTAGAACTACATAGTTTTTAATTTTAGTAAAAATTTTAAGTTAGGAGGTGTAAGGGGAGGGAGGTGGTAAGCAAAAACGTCGAAAATTTTGAGTAATTTCTTTAGGGCCCTTATGAAAGATACAACGTTTAAATTTTGCACGTGGATACATCTATTTGATATACATAGAAAAAAAAATTATTTGTTCCACAATTGTTATAAACCGACCCCCCGGTGTAACGTGCACAAGGTGTTTTATGTGCATTAAAAAAACACATAATCTGAAAATTTTTGAATGAAATTTTAAGGTAGAAACTTGAAAATTTGCAAAACACATTTAAAAAAAATATCTATAAATATATCAAATATTAAGTGGTTGAATACCTTTAAGACTTCTACCCACTACCATACAAAATTATTTTTTCGACCATTTTTAAGAAATCAAGTATCACCTAACTATGAAAAGCTATCAATTTGAAATTTTGCACAAGAACTTTTAAAAATAATTGAAACATGATTGCGTCAAAAGTTGTGTGATTGTGCCTGCCCTTCTACCCCTTCCCATACAAAAGTATGATTTCGACCAATTTCATTAAATCAACTAATAACCAACAAATTAAAAGCTACGAACTTGAACAAGCACCTTACAAGAGAAATGAAATAAAATTGCATCACAAATTTTACGATTCCCTTACCCGCTTTACCCCCTCCCAAACAAATGTTCGGTTTTGTGAATGCAGCTTCTATGAAAGTGAAATTCTGTAAAGAGAATATTGGACGTGATTCACGCAATCAACTAAAAATCTATTAACATCCACCCACCACAACGAATGAAATATTGATTACATGTACTGGAGCTATTAATCGTTTCCGCAATTAAGTGTTAAATTGACAACAGCCTTGCCCTCTCTTTCACTTAGTCTTCCCAAATCACTCTAGCCTGCATATTGACTTTCCGCGCATCCTCACCTTGTCCCAGGAATCGTAAAGTTTCGCCCAACTTGTTGGCAGTTTATTTTTTTTATTATTATCACTGGAAAGAATTCACAGAAAAGTTTTCATTTTTCAGTACTTTTTTAAAGACCGTTCCGCATTTTTTGTTGTCCTCATATCCATAGCATCCACCTGCTAAAAATAAAAACATATCAACTGGAAATACTTTTTTCATATTTTTTTTTTCTTAATTCGCACCTATTGCAATTGGATGTTAGTGAGTTTGTTTGTTGGTACTCTGGATGGGAGTACTTCCGTCTTCGGAAGCTATAAATAGGACTGCGGACATGGAAAACTGATACATCCGGACTGGCGGACACCTAGTTTTCAGTTGATAGATTCAACTGTGCCAGCTTATCTGACTCGTCACAAGATTATTCGCTTCATTTTTAATATGGTATTTATCTAGTATTATTTTTTTGCAATACTTCTGAATAGTCATCCTGGAATGAGCTTGCAGCTGAGTTAGCTATTAGATTTTATTGATCTTTCTAATCCTATGCAATCACGAGGAAGTAAATATTATATTTTTTAAGTTAAGGTCTACTTTTGGTTGTTGTGCCAGTTTTTTTAATTATTTTTTTGATACGATTTTTATGAGTTTCGCTATGAATAACACAAGCTTTGGAGCACAGTAATCTATAGTACAAAAGATAATCCAAACCCTGCTAGGTAAAGAATTCTATTGAATTGCTTACAAAATAAAAAAAAACGCCATAGTTCAAGGTTTCAAGATAAAACTATGGTGTGAAAAGAATACTCCAGTATATTCTGATTCTACGAATACGATTTTCAAGAAAAGGTGAGGTAAGTACACAGAAAAATTTTTGTATAGGTCGCCCATTTGCATCGCTAAAGACAGAAACAATTCGAAATGAGGACGATTACAAACGAAGCATATCCTTGATTTTAACATAAACTTGCTTCAACTATTAAAAAAAAAAACACATTTAAAACGAAAAACATTCACAGAACGATAGACATCAAATTTTTTTCCTCAACGATTATGCCGAAGTTACAATAGCGAGTTGTGGTAAGCTTTTGTACGGCTGGCTGTAGTAAAAATCCTACATTGGCCTCAATGCATCGTTATTGTGTATTCGTTAGATTTTTTTTATATGTATATTTATATATGGGGAGTGAAAGCTGAGGAAAAATGAGGATGCTTGCAGGACGACCTAATACACAGAGACAATTAGTTGAACTGGGTCAAGTGTCGTAGCTTTCAAGTGACTATTGTACAGGAAGGTTCTCGTTCTTCATGTGGATGAGTTGATGTACCACCAACTATCCTACTTCAATAAGCTTCTACCTCTTCATCAGTACATCGGATTCATAAAGCCCTTGAGAATGGAGCGAAAAATAAATTATTATCGTTTTTTCGAGTTCTTTCTTCTTCCTTTTTTTTCGAGCACAAGGAATTTATTAAGTGAAAATGAACACAGAGCCTGGTAATAGCAAATTATGATGTACTCAAAGATAGAGAATAATTATGAAATTATCAAGAGCTATAAAATTGTTCTTCTGAAAAAGTGGAGAAAAGAAGTTTTTAAGTAGATAATGTAGGTAGTTCGAATTTATTGCGATTTTATAAAGATTTTTTCAAAAGGAGAGATGCGTAATGACATTGGCATTATTGATATCGATCGTGAATTCTTTCCATAATTTTTACTATTAGAAAATGTAGAAAATAAGAAGATCAAAGTTTCTGTAGATGAATGTGCGATTTCGCGATGAAGTGAAGTTAGTTGCAGTTTTCATGTCTCAAACTGCCGTCAGAGTCACTGATGTTATTGAATACTGAAATATAGATGCCTCCACCATTTCTTGTTTCAGTTTTGGACTTCATTGAAGGAAAAAAATAGAAAAAAAAATGGAAGCGAGTCAAAACGGGAGCTTTTCTTTTCGAATTTAAAATTGTCCAAACGCAACGGAGAGAACCAGGAAAATAAATAGGGCATTTGGAGCTGACACAGTAAACAAACGAACCACATGGCAATGGTTTAAAAAATTCCGATCAGAAGATATGTGCCTTCAAAACTAGCCATACAGTCGACAACGACGATCTGCATTTTTCAGTGTCTGACTCACGCCAAACTATAAGGGACATTGCAGAGAAATTGGGTACATGTACATAATTCGACAGTTTCCCGGTACTTGCAATAACTTGGAGAAGTGAAGAAGCATGCAGGGTTCCGCAAAACATGGCGGATTAAATGGATATTATATATTATATATTGTTTCTCCCGGAACGATCCGTTTCTAAGCATAATAGTGACAAGTGATAAAAAGTTAACATTGTATGATAAACATCGCTGATCGGTACAATGGCCCTAAAAACCATGCGAAAACCAAGCCTTCATTCGAAGAACATAATGGTGACTGTTTGGTGGTATGCAGCTGGAGTTATTCCTTTTTAGAACGTTGTGAAACTATTAATGCAGAATTGTACCCAACTCGATGAAATGCCTTACAGCGTGCTTACTTTTCAGTCAATAAGTCGTGGGTTCGGTTCCCACTCCAGACGGGATTTTTTTAAGTACGAATTTTTCAGTTGGCGATGAAAAATCATTCGAAATAAAATGGGCAAACGGTGTAAAAGTAAAACAGTTCCACTTCAAGAAGGCCTAGATACTCAGTAGATGGTTTCTGTTCGCTTTCTATCATTCAGTCCCCCATAACATCTGCAAATATTTGTCAGTAGCAACCAGTACAACTGAAAAATATACCAGCTTCTCCACTCGTTACGGTCGTTCTCACTGCTCTTCCCCATACCTTCCTAATCGCATTCCTTCCCTCCATGACTGTGTTTGTGCATTGCATATAAAGGCCGAAATTCCCTATAACACAGGTCACTTTGTAAAAAAAAAATGCGTATTATACGGTTTAGATTGATCAACGGAGATGGAGCTATACTGCTTTATGACAACGCACGGCCTCGTGCATCAAGAACAACGGTCGAAGAATTGGACAAGTTGCAGTGCGAGATTCTTGCTCAGAGAGAGAGAGAGAGAGAGAGAGAGTGGTAGCATTGAATTAATTTTCATATCACGCTAGAGTTTCTACAATGGCACTACAGCCCAAATCGGACCTTGGCCTCCTGACGTGCAGGTTCCTTAACATTTTTCATTACTTTTTGTGGAAAGGTTGTTAGCCCTTCGCACAACACTCTTTCTACGAATTTTTCATTTTCGTAGAATGAGGTGACCAAGGTATTTCCAAGCAGGCAATGTGTTGGAATTATATATTGCGCCGACCGGTATTTGAACTCATGACCTTCGCATTACAAGACCAACACGCTACCCACTAGGCTACACCCTAGCTTCCTAGCACCCTATGCTAGAGTTGCTATCAAACTGTTTTATTGAAAATTGAAGCTTCAAAAATTTAATAGATACTAAAAAAATTAGTGTATTGGATTGTGTAAAATTGCGCAGTTTGTAGGTGGTAGAAGAAGTTGGGAGTTCTTTTATTTTTTTTTTCAGAAATACCTATGAACATCATGCACTTGACATATTTCATTCACACTTTTCAAGGAAATTGACATTTTGTAAACTTGTTAAATTGTGTCATTTTGTATCGGAGAAGGTAGAAGGGTGGAGCTAATCTTCTAATTTTTTTTTTGCTCGTACTAATAATTATAAATAAATATTTAGTGCACAATTCCAGCACGATAAATTTTATACGAACTGAGAAAATTAGTTTATAGTATTTCAAGAAAAAGTATAGTTTGTAGGAGTACATGGATTGTAATAATTTTTATACCGTGGATTAAAAGCATTACAAAAATAACACATTCCAAATTTCAGATGTAGCTCTTCTATTTTTCGAAAAAATTTGTTTATTGTCAAACTGAGAAATTGTGTCATTTTGAATGGGAGGAGGTAGAAGGGGTGTAGTAATTAGAATATTACGTAACAAACGTAACAAATCCTTCAGGAAATGGTCTAAATCTAAATCAGTCGAGGATCATGCTGCATTTCTGCATCTGCGCGATTCGATGTTCGAGACAAGAGTAGTAGGGATATACCGATTCTGGACCAGGAAGTGAAATCAATACTTATCGATTATCGATTATCTATCGATATTGGTTTTTTTTTTTTACCTGTCGATATTGGTTTTTTACCTGCCGATATTGGGTTTTTTTTTTTACCTGCCGATATTGGTTTTTTTTTTACCTGTCGATATTGGTTATTGGTTATAGGTGAGTATAGATAAGAGATTATTGGTTATAGGTCAGTATTGGTTATTGGTTATAGGTGAGTATAGATAAGAGATTATTGGTTATAGGTGAGTATAGGTATTGGTTATAGGTGATTATAGATATTGGGTAATGGAAGAGAGAGAGAGAGAGAGAGATATGATGTATTGACTTGACGACGGATGGGTATGTAGATAGTGGATTATTGGTTCAGATGGGTATGTAGATAAGAGATTATTGGTTTAGATGAGGATGTTAGATAAGAGATTATTGGGATGATATAGATTGTATGTGTGTGTGTGTGTATAGAGATTGTTATTGTTATTAATAAAGTGGTATTATTTCATGACGTCATCATCGATCAAAATAAGAATAATTGTTTACAGATAAGAGTTTGTTATGGTTAGGTTTTTTTATATTAGAGATAAGAGATGTACGTTATGTTTCATATAATATGAATTATGATGCTAATAGAAATTAACATGAGCATTTGTTATCAATTATGTTGAGTATTGTGGGTGGTTTTTATTTGAATTAAAATAATTTTTTGGTTTAGAGTATTATGTAGATAAGAGAATGTTTACGAATTAGATAATTAGGTTTTATATATGCTAAAATTGGTAATTGATTTCTTTATGGTTAAAAATGTTTTAGAGATAAGAGAATGGGGTTTTTTTTTTATTTGAATTAAAATAATTTTTGGTTTAGAGTATTATGTAGATAAGAGAATGTTTTTTTTTTTTATTTGAATTAAAATAATTTTTGGTTTAGAGTATTATGTAGATAAGAGAATGTTTACGAATTAGATAATTAGGTTTTATATATGCTAGAATTGGTAATTGAATTCTGTGTGAGTAAAAGAAAATGCCAAGATTGATAAGAGTTGTACGAATTATGATTCATATATGGTGTTGTGTGTGTGTGTGTGTGTGTGTGTGTGTGTAGAGATTGTTATTGTTACTAATAAAGTGGTATTATTTCATGACGTCATCATCAATCAAATTATATGTGTTTTAGGAATAATTGCTTTGTCAAACTGTTGTTGCTAATAGTGTTCTTTGTAGATAAGAGGTTTGCTATGGATAAGTTTTTTTGTTTTCATTTCTTTATAGATAAGAGATTTACGAATTATGATTCATATATGGTGAAATTGATATTAACAGGAATAAACACGGATTTTAGTGTGGAATAATTGTTTGAAGTTTTTTGTAAGATAATTAGGTTTCATATGTGCTAAAAATAGAATAATTAGTATTTGAATTCTTTGTGGTTAAAAATGTATTTCTCACGATGTATTATAGATAAAAGAGTATTTATAATAATAGAAATTGACGGTGATGTAAATATTTCAGATGAAATGGTCGTTTATATGAAAAAAAAAAATCTATTTTGTATGGAAATCAGTTCTGTTTGATAATTGAATGTGGCTTATACCGAAAAGGATTATAAACACTTATATGACACAATGTGATGAAATGCTGGTTCTAGGTCTATGTAGAAAACGAAATAGGAACAACAGGTTTTATTAAAAAATTATAAAGCAGATAGACATAATCATCAATCCAAATACAAAAACTCTTCAAAAACATAATAAAACCAACAAATTATTTCAAAAAAAAAAAAAAAAAAATCCTAAATTTACAGATTCGCATGACAATGTTCCTATGTCTAATACTGATAATCCCGATTAATGAACTATTTAACGTACACGAACTGACAGAATTTACAGAAATACAACTTACCAAAGTAGAAATAGTGACCAAAGCAAATATTATCATACACATAATTGACATAAAAGAAATTTTAGACTTAATAAACGAATTTTCAACCAATACATACAGCTAATTTAAACGGAGAACAGAAGAATTTACTTATGGCGGAACTAAATCAATTGACAAACAAAATTAAAAATATAATTCCTAAAGAAAATAGAAAGAAAAGTGCTTTATTGAATATAGTCGGATGTACAGCAAAATGGTTATTTGGAACGATGGACGAACAAAACAGACTAGACATATAAAATCATATGAAGACGACAGACGAAAATAATCATAATCTCATTACCGTAATAAACCAACAAATAATTATAAACAACAATTTAATGAATCTTTCAGACAGCTTAAAAATTGAAAATAAATATATAAGACCATATCAACTACAACAACAACATCAACTACAACACTAGAAAATACAACCAAACAACCATACAAACACCTGCTACCAACTTACCTTATTAAATTTTACTATAAGTTAAGAAATAAAAAAGAGTCTTGTGTGTTGTTATACTTGTATACCAAATTCTGATTAATATGCATATTTCAAGAAAAAAAACAAAACTGAATGATGGTTTTAAGCATATTTATTATCAAGATATTTTTTTTAAATAAATAAACATAAGAAAATTACGATATGTGTCGGCTATATTACATAGAATAGCTATTTCTTTAACAATGAAACAGTTTTCAGATCCTCTAAATTTAATGTTTATATTATTACTTCAGCTTTTCTCAATGCTTCAATGATGGTAACAATCTCGTTGATATGATAAATATCTCCCGCCTGTAGCGCTGATACAAGCAATTGTAACCGGGCCACCAGTTTATTAGGATCATCCCAAGAAATATACTGTTTTGGTTTGATTGATGTTTGTATTAAATCTCCTCCTCTATGAGTTAAAAGTTTGTTAATAATTTTTGTATATTTACAGCTTCGGTTTCCATTTATTTGTCCGTTGCTTGGTTCGATTAATGTTTGTATTAAATCTCCTCCTCTATGAGTTAAAAGTTTGTTAATAATTTTTGTATATTTATAGCTACGGTTTCCATTTATTTGTCCTTTGCTGGTATAGTGACGTCTATAAGCATTAGTATCAAGCAAAATATTTCTATAATTCTGTAAATCATCTTCATTGTACAGAGTCTTATCTGGAACTTTCATAAATAGTAGCTCATATATGCCCGGAGTACCATCATAGGTTTTATCTTTTATTAATATTTGACTACCATCGATTGTAAAAATCGAGTTTCCAATTTTCCATTGTTCATTTTCATGATAAACACCATAAGTACTATCGATGAAATCCGGATTATTTGCAAATATATTTAAATATTTTGTAGGTATTTCATCAAATTCTCGCTCGTTCATATATTCAATGAGTTCTTGCCGACCTGAAGGAGTTGTCACATATTTACGTATGCTTCTTACATCCGGAGACTTTAATGGTGTTTCAAAAGTATCAGTTAGATCAAGCTTTCGTCTGAATTTAGGTGTTGGAGTTTCAAAGTCAACGTCACTTTCAATATCATCTGTAGATTGAGTTTCCATGTTTTCTTCTTTTTCAGGTTCATATTTACTGTGATCATGAGTTTCTACATCTTTTTCTCTTTTAGGTTCGTATTTACTGTGGTCATACAGTTTAACCAATTCTTTAAGAGGTCTTGTGATTGGTTTAAAAGTTTGTTCTTGTCGAGTCTCAGCATTAACTCTACCGATTTTTAATTGTTTATATTTTTTACGTATCGAGTTAGTAGACTTTATAACTTGTCTAAGAATATCTTTATCGGTCGACTTCTGCATTTTTCCTTCTTACACAACAACAACAGATTAACAGATATCGTACTGCTTTAATACTGCTTCTGTACTGAGGTGTACTGCTTTAATACTGCTTCTGTACTGAGGTGTACTGCTTTAATACTCCTTCTGTACTGCTTTGTACAGCTTTAATACTGCTTTTGTACTGCTTTAATACTGCTTCTGTACTGAGGTGTACTGCTTTAATACTGCTTTGTACAGCTTTAATACTGCTTTGTACAGCTTTAATACTGCTTCTGTACTGCTTTGTACAGCCTTAATACTGCTTCTGTACTGCTTTGTACAGCTTTAATACTGCTTTGTACAGCTTTAATACTGCTTTGTACAGCTTTAATACTGCTTCTGTACTGCTTTGTACAGCCTTAATACTGCTTTGTACAGCTTTAATACTGCTTCTGTACTGAGGTGTACTGCTTTATACAGCTTTATTACTGCTTTCAGTTTTTTAAATAGAGTTTTTCAAACTTTTTTCTCATATTACTGAATCAAAGTCTTCATATTGTTTATATATATATATAGTTGTATTTATTTGATATTGGAATCAAGATAGGAAATAACTTCTCTTGGCTGCTGAAAGTGATCAGAATTCAAAGCATGTATACAGTATTCATATAAATTTAGAAACATGACTGCTGAGTATTGGAGGGAAAAGTTAGATTTTTAAATATTCGAGACTCAATGTGATTACAAGGTGGTACAAGTTGGTTGCTAGGTGGTAGCAGTTGGATACAAGGTGATATTAGTTGGTAGCAGGTTGGTTGCAAGTGGTTGCAAGATGGTTTCAAGGTGGTTGTATAGCTGTATAGTTGGTTATAGTTGGTTGTATAGCTGTATAGTTGGTTGTATAGTTGTATAGGTGGTTGTATAGTTGTATAGATGGTTGTATAGGTGGTATTAGTTGGTTGTATAGTTGTGTAGTTGGTTGTATAGTTGGTTGTATAGTTGTTGGTATAGATGGTGGTATAGGTAGTTGTATAGTTGTATAGTTGGTTGTATAGTTGGTTGTATGGTTGGTTGATTGTAATCACATTGAGTCTCGAATATTTAAAAATCTAACTTTTCCCTCCAATACTCAGCAGTCATGTTTCTAAATTTATATGAATACTGTATACATGCTTTGAATTCTGATCACTTTCAGCAGCCAAGAGAAGTTATTTCCTATCTTGATTCCAATATCAAATAAATACAACTATATATATATATAAACAATATGAAGACTTTGATTCAGTAATATGAGAAAAAAGTTTGAAAAACTCTATTTAAAAAACTGAAAGCAGTAATAAAGCTGTATAAAGCAGTACACCTCAGTACAGAAGCAGTATTAAAGCTGTACAAAGCAGTATTAAGGCTGTACAAAGCAGTACAGAAGCAGTATTAAAGCTGTACAAAGCAGTATTAAAGCTGTACAAAGCAGTATTAAAGCTGTACAAAGCAGTACAGAAGCAGTATTAAGGCTGTACAAAGCAGTACAGAAGCAGTATTAAAGCTGTACAAAGCAGTATTAAAGCTGTACAAAGCAGTATTAAAGCAGTACACCTCAGTACAGAAGCAGTATTAAAGCAGTACAAAAGCAGTATTAAAGCTGTACAAAGCAGTACAGAAGGAGTATTAAAGCAGTACACCTCAGTACAGAAGCAGTATTAAAGCAGTACACCTCAGTACAGAAGCAGTATTAAAGCAGTACGATATCTGTTAATCTGTTGTTGTTGTGTAAGAAGGAAAAATGCAGAAGTCGACCGATAAAGATATTCTTAGACAAGTTATAAAGTCTACTAACTCGATACGTAAAAAATATAAACAATTAAAAATCGGTAGAGTTAATGCTGAGACTCGACAAGAACAAACTTTTAAACCAATCACAAGACCTCTTAAAGAATTGGTTAAACTGTATGACCACAGTAAATACGAACCTAAAAGAGAAAAAGATGTAGAAACTCATGATCACAGTAAATATGAACCTGAAAAAGAAGAAAACATGGAAACTCAATCTACAGATGATATTGAAAGTGACGTTGACTTTGAAACTCCAACACCTAAATTCAGACGAAAGCTTGATCTAACTGATACTTTTGAAACACCATTAAAGTCTCCGGATGTAAGAAGCATACGTAAATATGTGACAACTCCTTCAGGTCGGCAAGAACTCATTGAATATATGAACGAGCGAGAATTTGATGAAATACCTACAAAATATTTAAATATATTTGCAAATAATCCGGATTTCATCGATAGTACTTATGGTGTTTATCATGAAAATGAACAATGGAAAATTGGAAACTCGATTTTTACAATCGATGGTAGTCAAATATTAATAAAAGATAAAACCTATGATGGTACTCCGGGCATATATGAGCTACTATTTATGAAAGTTCCAGATAAGACTCTGTACAATGAAGATGATTTACAGAATTATAGAAATATTTTGCTTGATACTAATGCTTATAGACGTCACTATACCAGCAAAGGACAAATAAATGGAAACCGTAGCTATAAATATACAAAAATTATTAACAAACTTTTAACTCATAGAGGAGGAGATTTAATACAAACATTAATCGAACCAAGCAACGGACAAATAAATGGAAACCGAAGCTGTAAATATACAAAAATTATTAACAAACTTTTAACTCATAGAGGAGGAGATTTAATACAAACATCAATCAAACCAAAACAGTATATTTCTTGGGATGATCCTAATAAACTGGTGGCCCGGTTACAATTGCTTGTATCAGCGCTACAGGCGGGAGATATTTATCATATCAACGAGATTGTTACCATCATTGAAGCATTGAGAAAAGCTGAAGTAATAATATAAACATTAAATTTAGAGGATCTGAAAACTGTTTCATTGTTAAAGAAATAGCTATTCTATGTAATATAGCCGACACATATCGTAATTTTCTTATGTTTATTTATTTAAAAAAAATATCTTGATAATAAATATGCTTAAAACCATCATTCAGTTTTGTTTTTTTTCTTGAAATATGCATATTAATCAGAATTTGGTATACAAGTATAACAACACACAAGACTCTTTTTTATTTCTTAACTTATAGTAAAATTTAATAAGGTAAGTTGGTAGCAGGTGTTTGTATGGTTGTTTGGTTGTATTTTCTAGTGTTGTAGTTGATGTTGTTGTTGTAGTTGATATGGTCTTATATATTTATTTTCAATTTTTAAGCTGTCTGAAAGATTCATTAAATTGTTGTTTATAATTATTTGTTGGTTTATTACGGTAATGAGATTATGATTATTTTCGTCTGTCGTCTTCATATGATTTTATATGTCTAGTCTGTTTTGTTCGTCCATCGTTCCAAATAACCATTTTGCTGTACATCCGACTATATTCAATAAAGCACTTTTCTTTCTATTTTCTTTAGGAATTATATTTTTAATTTTGTTTGTCAATTGATTTAGTTCCGCCATAAGTAAATTCTTCTGTTCTCCGTTTAAATTAGCTGTATGTATTGGTTGAAAATTCGTTTATTAAGTCTAAAATTTCTTTTATGTCAATTATGTGTATGATAATATTTGCTTTGGTCACTATTTCTACTTTGGTAAGTTGTATTTCTGTAAATTCTGTCAGTTCGTGTACGTTAAATAGTTCATTAATCGGGATTATCAGTATTAGACATAGGAACATTGTCATGCGAATCTGTAAATTTAGGATTTTTTTTTTTTTTTTTTTGAAATAATTTGTTGGTTTTATTATGTTTTTGAAGAGTTTTTGTATTTGGATTGATGATTATGTCTATCTGCTTTATAATTTTTTAATAAAACCTGTTGTTCCTATTTCGTTTTCTACATAGACCTAGAACCAGCATTTCATCACATTGTGTCATATAAGTGTTTATAATCCTTTTCGGTATAAGCCACATTCAATTATCAAACAGAACTGATTTCCATACAAAATAGATTTTTTTTTTTCATATAAACGACCATTTCATCTGAAATATTTACATCACCGTCAATTTCTATTATTATAAATACTCTTTTATCTATAATACATCGTGAGAAATACATTTTTAACCACAAAGAATTCAAATACTAATTATTCTATTTTTAGCACATATGAAACCTAATTATCTTACAAAAAACTTCAAACAATTATTCCACACTAAAATCCGTGTTTATTCCTGTTAATATCAATTTCACCATATATGAATCATAATTCGTAAATCTCTTATCTATAAAGAAATGAAAACAAAAAAACTTATCCATAGCAAACCTCTTATCTACAAAGAACACTATTAGCAACAACAGTTTGACAAAGCAATTATTCCTAAAACACATATAATTTGATTGATGATGACGTCATGAAATAATACCACTTTATTAGTAACAATAACAATCTCTACACACACACACACACACACACACACACACACACACACACAACACCATATATGAATCATAATTCGTACAACTCTTATCAATCTTGGCATTTTCTTTTACTCACACAGAATTCAATTACCAATTCTAGCATATATAAAACCTAATTATCTAATTCGTAAACATTCTCTTATCTACATAATACTCTAAACCAAAAATTATTTTAATTCAAATAAAAAAAAAAAACATTCTCTTATCTACATAATACTCTAAACCAAAAATTATTTTAATTCAAATAAAAAAAAAACCCCATTCTCTTATCTCTAAAACATTTTTAACCATAAAGAAATCAATTACCAATTTTAGCATATATAAAACCTAATTATCTAATTCGTAAACATTCTCTTATCTACATAATACTCTAAACCAAAAAATTATTTTAATTCAAATAAAAACCACCCACAATACTCAACATAATTGATAACAAATGCTCATGTTAATTTCTATTAGCATCATAATTCATATTATATGAAACATAACGTACATCTCTTATCTCTAATATAAAAAAAAAAAAAACCTAACCATAACAAACTCTTATCTGTAAACAATTATTCTTATTTTGATCGATGATGACGTCATGAAATAATACCACTTTATTAGTAACAATAACAATCTCTATACATATAATCTATATCCGATACATAAACCCCAATCTATATCCAATACATAAACCCTAATCTATAACCCATCTGGATTAATACCAATAATCTCTTATCTATACTAACCTATAACCAATAATCCACTATCTACATCCCCATCTAAACCAATAATCCACTATCTCTCTCTCTCTCTCTCTCTCTCTCTCCCATTAAGCAATATCTATCAATACCAATAATCTCTTATCTATACTCACCGATAACCAATACCTATACTCACCTATAACCAATAATCTCTTATCTATACTCACCTATAACCAATAACCAATATCGACAGGTAAAAAAAAAAACCCAATATCGGCAGGTAAAAAAAACCCAATATCGGCAGGTAAAAAACCAATATCGACAGGTAAAAAAAAAACCAATATCGATAGATAATCGATAATCGATAAGTATCGATTTCACTTCCGCTCCAGAACATACACATCCCTACTACTGACAAGGAAGCCATAAAACTCCATAGTCGTAAAATAGTAAGCAGCTTGGTTGATCGCCGTAAAATATTTCGGCAAGTGATACGAAATGCGCATACATTTTTTTTAGTTAAAGATTTTCTTTTATTGAACACGAAGAGAAAGATTTTTTTTTCAAATATTCTTGATTTTTTTTACAAGTATTTCTTTCCCTATGCACTTCATCTTCGTCTTAATTTCTTTATTTTAATCTTTCCACGAATTGATTCGTACTTGCATGCTGGTTTTTTTATTTATTTTTCATTTTATTTGATCTTACTGTGTGAAAATAGATGTGCGCAACACGTACAACGACATCTATGATGTCAACCGAAAATATTTATTAAAATTCAGTGCTAACCAACAATGACTATGGCGCGAAAGATTTGCGAGAGGAGAGTTGAGCAGATTTAAAAACGCTGCGCGAAGAAAACAAGAGGGCTTTTTGGCTTATATATCTATGGTATATAAATTATTTGAATCCCCCTACTCCTTCCACCACCTCCCATACAAACTGCACTTTTTCATGAAAGGCTATTCACCAATTTTCTCAGTACGTGTAACTTTCATCGAGGTTAAATATGACACTAAATCCTTAATTTGCATTATTATTAATATCAGGAAAAAATTAATCGAGTAGCTTCACTCCTCTTACCCCCTCCCATACAATACGACACAATTCCACGACCTTACAAAAATTCGATTTTCTTGGAAAGCGTGAATGATGAAGATCTGAAATTTAAAATATATCAATTGCATAATGATTGTAGTTTTTTCTCGAAAATTCACTTAAGACCACCTACTCCTTCCACCACCTCCCATACAAACTGCACTTTTTCATGAAATATTCTAAGCTAATTTTCTCAGTAAATATAACTTCCATCGAGCTCAAAGTTTATACTCTATCCTAAATTAGCATCATTATTATTATCAGGAAAAAATTAATCGAGTAGCTTTACTCCTTCTACAATGTGACACAATTGCACGACTTTACAAAAATTCGATTTTCTTGAAAAGCGTGAATGATGCAGATCTAAAATTTAAAATATATCAATTACATAATGATTATAGCTGTTTCTCAAAAATTCACTTTAAACCCCCTACTCCTTCCACCACCTCCCATACAAACTGCACTTTTTCATGAAATATTCTAAGCTAATTTTCCCAATATATATAACTTTCATCGAGCTAAAATTTTGTACTCAATCCTTAATAAGCATTATTAATATCGGGAAAAAATTAACCGAGTAGCTTCACTCCTTCTACCCCCTCCCATACAATGTGACACAATTCCACGACTTTACATAAATTCGATTTTCTTGAAAAGCGTGAATGATACAGACCTGAAATTTAAAATATATCAATTCTATGATGATTATAGTTGTTTCTCGAAATATCACCAAAAACCTCCCTTTCCTTCTACCACCTCCCATACAAATTGCACAATTCCATTAAATTCAATGCACTAAGTTTCTCAGTACCTACTCAATTTTTGAAGCAAAACATTTTTATAGCTACAAAACATTTTTATAGCTACTCTAGCATGATGTGAAACAACATACAAAATTTCATAATATCACAAAAATTTCGATGTCATCTATAGTATCGTATGATTGGACTCCATGCACAATCGTAGTACTGTTACGTTTTCAAGTTTGATGTTATTTTATTTGGGCGTTTTTTTAATTAACACAAGCTATAATTATTCACATGTCCTTAATGCTGTTCCATACTTATATGATCTCAAATCACGGGATTGATTTTATCACGAGCCTCTCCCATTCAAATGCGAGTATCATGGTATCATTCTTAATAATTTATGGTTCTTATTCCAACAAAATACAAAACATTGTGTTCAAAGAGCCATTAAAGTAAGCAGATTATTTATCCCACATAGTGTATTACTAACTACATTCTCAAAAATTGCTTATTAGTGATTTAGATTAGATTTTTATGCGGACGAAGTCGCGGGCGTTTGCTAGTTCTAAATAAATGTTAAGTGCACAATGTCAGCTCGATAGATTTTATACACACTGAGTTATTGTTTTAGAGTATTTCATGAAAAAGTAGAGTTTGTATGAGAGGTGGTGGAAGACAGGGGAGGACTTAAATAATTTTTATATGATAGATTGAAATCAATCAAGTAATATACTTCAAATAATTAATAATTAATTTTTTGTGGTCTAATCATCCAATTTTTTGTGGTCTTGCTAATAATTCTAAATAAATATTTTCTGCTAAATTTGAGCTCGATAAATTTTATACGCACAGAGTAAATTGGTTTAGAGTATTTCATGAAAAAGTGCAGTTTGTACGGGAGGTGGTGAAAGTATAGGGAGGACACACATAATTTTTATACGGTAGATTGAAGTCATTATGAAAATAATATGCTTCAAATTTGAGTTCAATAACTTTTATACTTTTTGAGCAAATCCGTTTATTATCAAATTGCGTAATTGTGTCATTTTGAATGGGAGGGGGTAGAAGGGGTGGAGCGATTTGGCCCGTTCACGAGCTTGACCTTAGTTTTTTGTTAAAAATGACAAAAAAATTTGTTTACCACTATAGCTCAAAGCTTTCGAGAGTTATGCTGTAGACAGACGCACAGACAGACAGACGGACAGACGGGCACTCGGAATCGAGGTTTTTGAGCGACAACAAATATTTCTGTACCCTTGGCGGCTCTGTGCGAGCGTTATTTCTTAGCGTTACAAACGGTAAGGCAAACACAATATACTCTCAGATTTCATCTTGAGTATAAAAAAATTAAAGTGTTCTCCGCTACACAATCGACGAGAAATCGTAGCCAAGAGAACGAGAATACTGGGCCCCAACGCCTGACGGAATCAGGTACCCAACAGTAGCAGCTTCAATTGTATTAGGGCCTAGAACAGACAGAGACAATGAAGTGCTAAGATTCACCGCGCTACCTTGGTGCTCGGCATGGCCAGTAACTCCATCCATTTCGTCCTTCGCATCGTACCACCTTGGGGGCTTTTTTAGCTTACTCGAGAGTTACTCGACGCATAAGAGCACGCACCGAAACTTTCGACAGCACCATCCAGGATGGGGCGTCTTCCAGGTCGAATTCCCACCCACGCTCCTGAGCAGCCAGCAGAAGCTGCTGTTCAGGTCTGGAGGCCATCCATCCAAAATTTTGTATGCGGAATGGTATCCGGAGGCTTATTTAGTATCACAACACATTAGTGACAAACGCGATACAAGTGTATATCTGGCTGCTATGAAATTTAGCGATCGCTTATCTTCTGATCCTGAAGAAATTGCAAACTCTTTCGCTAACCACTTTGATGCTTAGCTTACCAAGTCTTTTAAATTTGATCCTGGTAAGTTTTCTCATATACTATTCCAGGATCTGAAATTAACGAACGTGATCCTGACTATTGACCAAATAACTTTTACACTGCTTGATCTAAATATTCATAAAGATGCTGGATCTGATCTAATTACCCCAATTTTTCAGAATAAAACTGCCTCTACTTTATCTCGATTATTGCTTCCTTTGTTTATTGCGTCGCTTTGGCAATCCAATGAAATTGGCGCATATGACACCCATTTTCAAGTCTGAGAATAGATCTGACATTCGTAATTATAGAGGAATAAGCATTTTATCATCTATTGGCAAGATTTTCAAAAAACTTGTTGCGGGAACACTGATAAAAACCTTCCTTTTATTCATTCAAGGTTTCCAATGTTTTGGAATATTTTGCGTTCATTTGACAAAAAAATTGTAAAGTAGATTCAGTGTATACAGATTTTTCTAGCGCCTTTGATGTAGTGGACCACGGTCTGCTTTTATTCAAGTTGGAGCGTTATGGAAAAAGCGGTATTTTCTTGTTAGTTAGATTTTTATCACATCTATTCAAAATGACTACAGTCTCCTTTGGCGTTTCCCATGGTAGCATATTGGGTCCCCTTTTATTTATAATTTTTATTAACGACGTGCGATTACTTATCCTTCTATGGTGACGACTCAAAAATTTTTAGAACTATCGAGTTTAGTAGCTACCAGTTGCCCTCTTACAAATGTCGGGTTCTTCTGCTCAATTTGATCACTCCCGAGAGAAGAAGAGAGCTTGCTTTCGATTTGGTTAAGTCTAATATAATTTCGAGCGTGCTCCTTTCCCGCTTGATATTTGTAATTTTCGAGACAACAGGATCGTGAACATGGCAACTCATCCTGATGATTTTTCGATGAATGATCCTATTGCTTGCGCCATAAAAAACTTAAATTTGCATTTAGACTGCTTTAATAGTTCTTTAAGCAGAAATACCTACAAAGATAAAATAATGACTAAATTTAAGACATTATATGGAAGATAATATTTAAAGGTCTTAGTTTTAATGCAGTCTTTTTTTGTTTTGATTTTAATTGTTTTTATTTTTTGTAAGTAATGGTTGAATCTTTTTTTCATAAGTATACTATTAAGATTATGTTTAATTATATTTTTGTAAAATATACTTAGCTTGTCTACCTATATTAAATGAACAATTAGGTGAATTCACAGACTTGCTTTTTTTTGTTAAAAAAGACGTGTATAAATTTTATAAAAAAATGACTTTAATTATTTTATTTATTTTATTTTATTTTTATTAAATACACTTGGGCTTACAGTTTAAACAAAAAAGCCTGAAATATTTAATAAGTTAAAACTTTCATTATTAAATTGAATAATGTTCAATATTAATTTACTTAAAAAAAAGAAAATGTAATGGAAACAAAAAAAAAAAAAGTCTATATATATATAAATAATAACATGAAAAAATTAAGAAGCAGAATTATTTAGATAAATTGAAAAGGAAATAATGAGAAGGAAAAAAAAAAGAGACAAAAAAAAAAATGAAGTTAGAAGAATTTGAAACAGACACTGAGACGAGCGAAACGAAGATAATCCATATATATAGGTAGTAGCAATCTCCAGAGACAGTTATTTAGATAGGAAGGGTCGTTAATATAGCTGATATCTCCGATTTAAGTCCGCATATGGTGAGGTCAAAGCGCAGTATATCTATAGAGTCAAACAATTTATTATGTGCGTCCTGTATCCTTACGATTGGCTATTTGAGAAACAGGTTAGTCCTATGTATAGGTATTCGAAATGTGAGAGAGTGCTTAAAGCGATTACCTCTATATCGAACTTCTATATTCAAACGAGATATTAAATTTGAGGAATCAATTTGGCTAGTAGCAATTTTATGTAAAAAACATTCATCGAGCTGTGATCTTCTATGACTTAGAGAAATTATGTTCAGGTTTTTTAATCTTTCCTCGTAACCGTTGAAGGATATATTAAATTTGAAGTGTATCAGGCGGGTAAAACGCCGTTGAACACTTTCGATTCTTTTATTGTAAACCTGGTATATAGGATTCCAGATTACGCTTCCGTATTCCAAAATACTACGAACAAGAGAACAATACAGGCTTATGAATGTAGTGTAGTTAACAAATTTCTTTCCACATCTAAATAAAAAGCCAACAGCTCTGCTAGCACGCATAATAATTGAAGATATATGTGAATCAAACAGTAGTTTACTATCATATATTATGCCTAAATCTTTATATTCATTTACTCTTTTTAAAGCAGTCGAAAGAAGAGTATAATCGAAATATATGGTTGTGTTTTTCCAAGAAAAAGACATTACGGCGCACTTAGTTACATTTAAATGTAGGCCATTTACATCACACCAAGCCATCAGTAGTTCAATATCTTTTTGCAGTTGAACGCAGTCCCTTATGTTTGAAATAGTTCTGTATATTTTGAGATCGTCGGCAAATAGTAGAGACCTCGATGAAAATGCCTGCGCAATATCATTTATAAATATAGCAAATATAATAGGACCGAGAATGGAACCCTGAGGCACTCCGGAGGTAGGAAATATGTCTTGAGAACTATCACCATTAATAACCACATTTTGTTTACGCCCAGTTAAGTAAGCATGAAACCAGTTAAGCAATGATTCTGTAATACCAAATTTACTCATATTTTTCAAGATAATTGTGTAAGGAATTTGATCGAAAGCCTTTTGGAAGTCAGCATAAATAACATCTGTCTGGAGAGAGCGGTCTAACGAACAGGCAATATCATCAGTAAAGATGGTTAGATTTGTTATCGTAGACTTTCCGGGAATGAATCCATGTTGATTAACCGAGATGAGTGGAGTAATACGAGAAATGAGTAAATTGTACATAACACGTTCAAAAATAAGCGACAAGGAATTAAGTATTGAGATTGGGCGATAATTTTTTATATTTGACCGTTCACCGTTCTTAAAAATAGGAATGATAAAAGAAGACTTCAATATATCGGGAAAAACGCATTCCGAGAGAGATAAATTAAACAATTCAGATAAAGGGACGCATAAATTAACAGCACAATTTTTGTAAAATATATTTGGTATTCCATCTGGACCCGCATTTTTACTTGAGTCTAAGCTCTTTAACACGCTTTCCACATCATCTGGTGTTATAGTAGGAGTATTTATAGTGGAATGTGAAGCGTCCATGTAAGGATTCGAATTTGGAGATATATTGAGATCTTTAGTGTAATTTTCTTGAAAATATTGTGCGAAAAGATTGCTACAATGTTGAGAATTGGTAGCGGAAACTCCATTAAATGACATAATTTGGGGTAAGCTATTGGATAATTTTAAGGATTTAGTGTATGAGTGAAAAACTTTTAAATCATTTTTTACATTTGCTTCTATGTTTGATATGAAACGCTTATAATTAAGAGCAACTTCTTTTTTAGCAACTCTTCTGAAATATGAAAAAGTTTTGTAGTCTTCAGGCGACTTCGTTTTTTTATAGGTTTTGTGAGCTGTCAATTGCTCTTTAATAGCTCTAATTGCAATATCAGAATACCAATATGGTATCTTACGATGATAAATTCTCTTACATGGTACATAATTGTCAATAGCAGTACGGAGGATATTGTAAAAATACGAAAAACCGTTATCAGTGGTTAAAGACTGAAAAGACAGTTTGTGCGATGCAATGAAGTCATTTATTGCGTTGTAATCAGCTTTGAAGAAATCGCGCTTAACAGTTTTTTTTTCAGGCATAAAGTGCAAAGTTACAACATTGAGTTCTATATCAAGTGGTGGATGGTGATTTCCTTCAAGTAGTAGAGGGTTAGAACTTTTAGAAACACATATATTTGAAGGGGTGAAATTTGACCATACTAAATCAAGAAGCCTATTATTATGATTATAAACGCTATTATGTTGGGTTAAGCTACAAATGGAAGTGTTAATTATTAATGACAGGGCAGCAGTGCCTGAAAATGAGTTAGGCATTAATGCATTTACTGTTGAGCTGCTAGACCACTCAATTTCTGGTAAATTGAAATCCCCGACATATAAGATTTTATCGTTATTTTTGAATTTTTGACTCACAATTGCTAGATTATCATAAATTTGCTTACATATTTCAGGACGAGTAGAAGGACTAGCATAAATGCAACAAATGTATAAAATGCTCTGCTTAAGTTTAACCGATATCCAAAGCTCTTCATATACCGTTTCTAAGCAATACTCTCGGGTAGAACGAAATTTTTTATCAACAGCAACAAGGCAGCCCCCACCATCGGTTTTAGATGTGATAGTTAAGTTTCTGTCTTTCCTAAACACCTCGTAGCGATTGTCAAACAATTCGGAGTCGAATATACCATCGTTAAGATTAGTTTCTGTAAGACACAAAACATCATAATTTGTCTGACTTAAAGCTAATTTAAAATCTACCGTCTTCGACCTCATACGACCTACGTTTTGGTAGTATGCAGTAATATGACTCATAAAGCAGAGATATCAACAAATAACACCTAAGATATTGATTTAAAATCCAACAATGGATGTATGCGGATGACTTCCGAGCCATCAGCCTTCCTCATCAATAACCTGCCTCTGGATAGCCACAAGTATTTAAAACTATTATTTTTTTTAAAAATTTTCGCTTGCCTGTACAAAGATTTAATACAGTTGGGGATTGGTTCCTTTACAAAAATATTGGGGGACAAATTATGGGAAGGATCTTCAGAATTGAATCCGAGCTCTATAATTTTAAGCGGTCCATGCAGTTTAAATGCTTTCTTAACACGATCACGAATAGCGGAGTTTACAAATTCGATTAGAATTGATGGGGCGCGATCCGAATCTTTCCTTTGCGAGAAACATCTGGAAATATTTTCAATGTCGGTTTCTTCGAAGGGAACGTTTGACAGCTTCAGCTTAAGTAGTTTGGTGAATGTTCGCAGATCTTCCTCGGGTTTGTATGGCACATTAAAAATGATCAACTCCTTCGACGTCTGTTGGTATTCGATATTGCAATCGCGGTCGTGCATACGTATAATTTCAGTCTTTAGAAGAACATTCTCCTCTTCTACGTCTTTAATACATTTAGTATTGGCTGCCACTAAATGTCGGAGCTCCGTCAAACTAGCAATCTTTTCGGACATAGATGCTATTGTATGGCTCACCTTGTTGTAGGTATTCTGGAGTTCAACTAATTGCGACGATATTTTGCGGTCCAGTGCCTGCAATTTCTCCGAGAACTCCAGTTTCATCGCCTCAAGAATGCTTAAAATAGCCGTTTGACTAGCTATGTCTGCAGCAGGTGCCACTGGTGCGGATTTTGGAGCAGGTCGTGAACGCAAATCACGATCGGGCATTTTAGGTTATGTAATTTCAAGCAGCAAGAAACAAGAAGCGAATTGGTGAACAATATCAAATATCGTGTAAATAACTTGTCCGGACTAAAACAAATAATTGCGGTATTGAATAAAACTTAAAATAACTTTTAATACGCAAGATATATTTTTAAATTAAACGATAAAAAGCCACGAAAACCATTTTCCCCCACTACTATTATTTAAAAGCCCATACTAATTAAAGATCACCGAAAATTGGGTCTATCAAAAATAGATAGCAAGCCTCTGCTCCTTTCGTTTTTCCACAAAAACTTGATAACATTTCAAACATTGTCATGTGCATTTCGTAGACATTATTTTAAAGAAGTCAACTTTTAAATCGGTAAGATGTAGCCTAGTGGGTAGCGTGTTGGTCTACAATGCGAAGGTCGTGAGTTCACACGCATAGTTTCAGCACACTGCCTGCTTAGGTCACCTCAATCCACGAAAAATGAAAAATTTCGTGGATAGAGGGTTGTGCGAAGGTCTAACAATCCTTTCACAATAAGTAATGAAAAACGTTAAGGAACCTGAAGGTCGGGAGGCCAAGGCCCGATTTGGGCTGTAGTGTCATTGTAGAAGTAAACGAACTTTTAAATCGATACTTCGAACGATTGCTTCATCAAACAAATCGATACAATAGCTTCAAGCCAGAGCGTGACGAAACAAACGGAAGTGTTATCGGTTCAGCCCTTAATTGAAGTAAAACTGGATTTTTCTCAAACTTCAGATTATCTCAATATTTTACTAATCTTGATTAAATAATAATAAATATTTTTTCAAAAAGAACTTTTAATAGATTGATAAAATTTTACTTACTTTACAGTCCTCACAATGATGAATCAACGAATACGGCTGTCGACAATCGTAACGAACTAAAATTTCGGTAAATTCGCACGTAATGCGTGTGGCTAACGCGTCCATATCCAATAAATCGTTTAGTGTCCGTATGCATTCGACACCACCGTTCAGAGTAGCATTTAAGGCTAACGTATGTAGAGCACTAAACACGGTACGTTCACAACAATGTCTCATACGTAAAACGCGTAAATTTTCCGCTAAAATATTACGCGATTTTTTACAGAGTTGTGCGGGACTGGACTCATCGTTATCGCCCAAATAGTCAAGGCACTGGTGTTGTTGTTGCTGCTGCGATTGCTGCGGTTGTTGGTGTTTTTGTTGTTGCGGCTGCTGCTGTTGTTGTTGTTGTTGCTGATGATGATGTTGCTGTTGCTGTTTTTGTTGCGTTTCATGTTGCGTTGTCATCGTCTGTTGACGTTGCAGCTGATTTCCGTTTAATTTATTTTCCATAGTGTTAAAATTATTGTTGTTGTTGTTTTTGTTATTTTTGTTGTTATTATTCATATTATTATTACTATTACTTATTAGATTATTATATTTATTATCTTTAAACCGATTATTATTTATTAATTCTTGTTCTAAACGTAAACGTGCGCACGATTGCGGACAACGTGGCGGACCAGGACCCTCATCTACCCATGCCACAGGCAGTGTACCAGCTGAACATTGACCCTGAAATTAAACGAAAAAGAAATTATTATTTATTATATGTATGTAAATACTTTAAGAAAAACTAAGTAGCTGCAAAGAAAGTTGTGCTTTCACAAAACAATTACAATAAACTGCCAACAAGTCGGGCGAAACTTTATTATTTTTGGGACAAAATGCGCATGCGTGGAAAGTCAATATGCAGGTTAGAGTGGTTAGGGAAGACTAAGAGAAAGGGGCTTCTTGGGCAGAGCAGTTCACAATTTAACACTTTGCGGAAACGTTCAAAAGCTCCATATTTCGTTCATGTATACATATATGAAAGTTTGAGTTTTCATGAAGGGAGGGATAGTAAGGGTGGGTGGATGTTAATAGTTTCTTAATTGATTGCTTGAACCAAGTCAAATATTCTCTGTACAGAATGTCAGTTTCATAGAGGAAGTTGCATAGAATTTTCATTGGATTCGGTATATTTTAAATTCCCGAAACCAAACATTTGTATGGGAAGGGGTAGAGGAGGTAGGGGAATCGTAAAATTTGTGACGCAATTTTAATTCCTTTCTCTTGTAAGGTGCTTGTACAAAATTTCAAGTTTGTAGCTTTTAATTTGTTGGTTATCAGTTGATTTAATGAGATTGGTCGAAATCATACTTTTGTGTGGGAGGGGCTAGAAGGGCAAGTGCAATTTCAAAACTTTTAACGTAATTTTATTTCAACTATTTAAACTCTTAGAATTTTTTTTTAAATGCATTTTGCAAATTTTCATGTTTCTAACTAAAAATTTCATTCAAAAATTTTCAGCTTATGTGTTTTTTTCATTGCACCTGAAATACCTTGTGCACGTTAGACCCTCACTTCGGTGCATAACAATTTTGGAACAAATTACTAATTTTTTTCTGTGTACATCAAATATGTAGATATGTCGACGTGCAAAATTAAAACTTTGTATTTCTAGCCATAAAAAAATCACTCAAAATATTCAACACTTTTGCTTTCCACCTCCCTCCCCTTACACCTCTCAACTTAAATTTTTTACCAAAATTAAAGACTAAATAGTTATACAATCTGACAAATTTTTGATTTGATATCTGTACTCAATTTTGAGATATACCGATTTGTAATTTTGGAAAGTGCGCCATTTTTTAAATGCTCCCCATTTTCCCCCACTACTATTATTTCCACAGGTTATATTTTTTTCGTATTTCGCTAGTATTGATTAATATATTTTTTAAGTTTCAATTACATAGCTTAAGAGATAGTTGAGATATTAATTGTCAAGTGCTTTTCTTTGAACCACCGCTGACCCTCCCCTTGCACTAATTTTTTTCTCTCTAAGTTGATTTTGGTGGAACTATATGCCGCCTTAATGGTCCCAAAATATCAATTTTTTATGGTAAGTAATTTCGAAGATTTTTTTTTTTTTTTTTTACAGAATGACCAGTATTATAGGCAATTTCGGCCTTTATGTGCAATGCACAAACACAGTCATGGAGGGAAGGAATGGGATTGGGAAGGTTGGGGAAGGGGAGCGAGAATCATTTAAAAAAAAAATTCGTCCGACAATTGGTTGTTAGCCCCCCCCCTTTTTTTGCACCCCAATGGATAAAAAAATTAAATTATTTTTAAAAGTTGTCCCACAAACTCCTCTATATGGGTCATTCTTTTACAAACCGTACGGATTTGCCGAAAAAAATCACGTCTGTTTCTAGAATCGCTTTATTTTTTTTTATGTGTTATATATATGAAATAAACCGACACGTATGCGGGGATTTTTTTTTAAATTGTTTATTTTAAAAAATATGGATGTTTAAACATTTTGAGAATCGTTGGTTTTGCTCTTCTTAAAAAGCTATTATCTTCGGTTCTATTTGTCCCACAGATTTCGTTCTTATCTCATTTTAAAGGTAATTTTGTAACCTTTTTACTACATTGTTTCAAAAAAATTGTCTTGTTAAATAATTGTAGTTATTAGCAATTAAAGCGCTTAAAGTTGATTTTCATAATTGCGCCCAGTCGATAAAAAATTGAAAAAAATACCATCGTATTCCTTGATTGATTCTCTAAAAAATCCATTTAAAAAAAAATGGAGAAATAACGGGATCAACAGAAAAAAATAATTTGCACCACCGGACGCACAGCACGACGAAACAATTTAGTGTGTTAGTGACGCGTCGACTTTTTTATTCCTCTACGTTGGCCAAAAATCCTGATTTTATTTATTTTAAGGATAAATAATTGAAAGGAATATGAATTTATTCATCAAAAAATAGGCTGTAACTGCACTTATTACGAGTAAAAATAACGTTATTATTAAAAAAATCTTAAAATCTGCAATAAAAAGTTCGATATCTCGGCTCCGGGTAAGTCAAATTGAACTACAAGCTCGGCAAATTCTTTATCAGAATGTCCACAATACAATAAGACTATAAAGGTTAGTTGGAAATTTCATTTAGTCCTTCTGCCTTAAAAAATGAGTTAAGAAAAAATTTACTCGAAAAGTCATTTTCTAATAAATTCATGAGGTGAAATTTCTATAAAACCGGCTAAATTTGGGCTGAATTTTGATTCAGTTATTTAAAGTGTATTTATTAAAAGACAATGCCGCAAGTTTTGGTAGAATATCTTTTTTACAGTCTATGAGATACTCATTTTCTTCCAAAAACACAGATTCTTTGAAAATTGTCAAAAACGTCTTGAATAACAGTCTATATATCAGGTTTAAATAAACCGAATTTAACAGTTTACCACTTAAATGAAAGGTCTAAGTGTCTGCAATCGAACCTCATTTTTAGTTTTTCGAAACTGTTTAGTATAACGTAATAAAGCTCAAAAAACCTCTAAAACAGCCGAAAATTTGCGAATTTTGCTATTTCTCGAGTTTTTCCCCCACTCCCCCAGTGGCCGCAATATTTTTATCGTAATCTACGCAAAAAAACAATGAAGTTAAAAAAAACATCGAAATCGCAGCATTTCGCCAAACAGACCTTTTTTGATCTAATCCGACTGGACTAATTGTGCACTCGCTCTGTCAGAAAAATGTATGATTTTATTGATATTATGTAAGTTAGTTTTGATAAAATTGAGGAAATGCCATTGGAATACGTGAACGGCTACGGTGTCATGATGCAAATATCCGGATATCATTACTAAGCTTTTCATTTATAGTGCGTGTTTATTGCTTTTGTTGTAAATCGCAAATGGATGCACTGTTGCCTGATCATTGTTCCAATGTACGCCTTGAATAGCATTTCGGATCACAAAAGCGTAGTTCTCAGAAAAATCATAAATAACAATGCATTCATTTTGCCCTAAATTTTTTCTTTTATTATTCATACGCGCCCGGTGGTGCAAATTATTTTTTTTCTGTTGATCCCGTTATTTCTCCATTTTTTTTTAAATGTATTTTTTAGAGAATCAATCAAAGAATACGATAGTATTTTTTTTGATTTTTTATCGGCTGGGCGCAAGTATGAAAATCGACTTTAAGTGCTTTAATTGCTAATAACTACAATTATTTAATAATACAATTTTTTTGGAACAATGTAGTAAAAAGGTTACAAAATTACCTTTAAAATGAGATAAGAACGAAATCTGTGGGACAAATAGAACCGAAGATAATAGCTTTTTCAGAAGAGCAAAACCAACGATTCTCAAAATGTTTAAACGTCCATATTTTTTAAAATAGACAATTTAAAAAAAAATCCCCGCATACGTGTCGGCTTATTCGATGTATACTACCTATAGAAAAATTTTGGAAGCAATAGAAAATATGTCGTCCAATTAGGTGTACGGTTTGTAAAAGAATGACCCATATGTATGTTGATTTTTAGCTTACTAGCTGTAACCATGGTTGAGATATTTGAATTCGTATTTTTCGGTTTAGGCGCTCCCCCCGCCTCCCCCTGAACCCGTACACCCCCCAAAATGGGTATCCGCAATTATCTACAATCCCCTCAAAAATGAACTTTCTATCTTGAAGGGTTTGGGAATTAATGTGCGCTGAGCGTACACGTCGGCGTACGGCGGACGGCGTACAGACGGATTTTTTTTTTTGCATTTTTAGGCTATTTTAGTCATGAAACGCGAAAAAACAAAATTTCAGGGTAGCAAATTTTTTTTTTTTCCAAGTCGATTACAATACTTTATTATTAAGATAATAAAGTAATTGGTGCTTAGAGATCTGGAGAGAAATTCTTCTTCGATTCGAGCCGCTGCGAGATCGCATTTCACTCGAACCAGAAACAGGTCGAGACTTACTGCTTCTTTTTCTTCAATGGCACTATAGCCCAAATCGGGCTTTGGCGTCTTGACCTTCAGGTTCCTTAACATTTTTATTTGTTATTGTGGAAGGGTTGATAATCTTTCGCACATAAATTTTGATGTTCGTAGATTGAGGTGACCCAGATATATCCACTTAGGCAGTGTGGTAGAGTTATGAATTAACCGGGATTTGAACTCACGACATTCTCATTGTAGACCAACACGCTACTAACTAGGGTACATCCAGTCTTACTGTTTCATGTATTCATTATTTTTAGTCACAATCAAACAAATTTTGCTCAGAATTTAGGCCAAGGGGCTCTATAATGCAAAATAGCAAGTACGAATTGAGTATAAACCATATGTACAAATTTTGACAGCATATACACTGGTGGTCAAAATAATAAATACACCCCTAAGTTTCTTGTAAAACACCTTTTTTTTCACCTTGCAATGCTTTTCAAGTGACGTAATCAACTGCAATGGACCATTAGATTAGGACCCCATTGTTTTAAGTAGCAGGCCTGTTTATATGCTTTATGCGGACATGTCAATTTGAATTTGATAAGCAAAGGACCACTTTCACATTGGACAAAATAATAAATACAGTGTTTTTAAATAAGAACTTTCGGGCTACTTTTTAATTTATTTTTCCAAATTTATTTTCTTTCGAGTAAGTTAAGTGAAAACTTTTCTAAAAAGTTCAAATTATCCGATTTTGTAATAATTCTTTAGTTCAAACATGGACCGAAATAACGGCTATTCTCTTCGACAGATTGCACAAATTTCTCACTGCTCTTTGAGAATGGTCCAGAATGCCACGAAGGAGAAGAACGATAAAGAAAATCGCGGCCGACCACGGAAAACCACTCCAGTCATTGGATCAAAAATTATGCGCGTCTCTAAAAGGAACCCTTTCGCGTCTTCGGTCGTGATTTTGCGGGAAACAAATGCTAAAGTCAGTGCTAATTATCGCCCAATAGCAATAACCTCAATTTTGTCCAAGGTCATGGAAACAATCATCAACAATAGAGTAATAGAATATCTCAACATCAATGATATTATTGACGACAAACAGTATGGATTCCGCAAAAACGTTCCACAGGAGACCTTTTAACCACCCTCACAGAACGTTGGAACAAGAGCATTCACCAGTTTGGTGAATCTTGTGTTATTGCTCTTGATATTTCCAAGGCTTTTAACAGAGTATGGCACACTGCCCTTTTAATCAAACTTAAAGCTATTGGTTTGGGCGACTCTCTTATTTCCTGGATTGAAAGTTTTTTAGCCAATCGTTCAATGCGTGTGGTATTGGATGGTGTAAAATTAACGCTGGTGTCCCTCAGGGGTCGGTTCTTTCTCCCACCCTTTTTCTGATATTTATTAATGACCTTCTATCTTCAACTTTCAATCCTATACATAGCTTCGCCGATGACAGCACCTTAGACTTCTCCTATCACTACAACAGTGCGTCCTTAGCACGATGTACTAGCTTAGTAGAACAACGTAGGTACATGGTTCAGTCATTGAATGACGACTTGGCAAAAATTCTTAGTTGGGGCAATAAGAATCAAGTTGAGTTTAATGCTTCGAAAACCCAGTGCTGTCTTGTGTCCCACAAACGTGACTCTATCCTTGACCCAATCACCTTCGGAGGTCAGCCACTAACCACTCCTTCAAGTGTTAAGATGTTAGGTATCCAAATCACGGATAACTTATCTTGGAGCGACCATATATTTAACATCGCCAAGGAAGTATCTAAATGCTTGGGCTACCTAAAACGATGTAAAAACTTCTTCACCGCTTCTGGGCTATTAACAATTTATAAGGCCTATATTAGACCACGTCTTGAATTTAATGTGGGCGGGAGCTGCAAAAACTTCTCTCTCCTATCTGGATAGTATCCAGTCTAGGACGATTAAAATTATAGAAGATTCTGACATCACTTCATCGCTCGATTCACTCGAGCATAGACGAACTGTAAGCTCCCTAACCCTTTTGTATCGCTACTACAATGGAGATTGTTCGGACGAAATCTTTAATCTCATGCCCCCATGCATGCCCTTACCCCGTAATACTAGAGCTGCTTCGCGCGCTCATAAGTGTATTGTTTTCTTTATTAGTCTTTATTGTTGTTCCGACGACCGCTCACAGGTGACTGGCGGCTAAGCTGTCAGCCCAGAGTGGCTCACATTATGAACTTTACAGTGGCTTACATACTATCTAATCTCTACATCTCCCCTTTTAATTCATTAATTTAATTTAGTTAATTCTTTTTTTTTTTTTATAATAATCTTAACACTATAATTCTCTTCTTCTCCCCTTTTAAGACTAGTTAACTTAATAGTATTTCAAGTATGTCAACATTATTTTACAAATTCATTATTATTATTATTTTATAAACTTGAGTTCCTTATTATATAATATTCAAATTCTTTTCCTGTTATACACCTTACAAACATTAATATTAAGTATAATTCATTAATTAATTCTATTGTTTTTTTATTCTCAAAAAAAATGTATTTCTACGCAAAATACTACCATTCTGCAGCTTCACTACAAATGATCGCGGCGCTTCGTGCTTTTTTATTATTGTTGCGGGTAACCAGTATTTTCCTTCTTTTAGCCATATGATTTCTTCAACCATGAAGTTGTCTAATCTATTTTTTGTGCGCCTAAATTCGCCTTTATTTGATCAAACGACGGTATTTCGTAGTATTGATTTTTGATAGCTTGATTTAAATCTTTTGGATCTAAGCAAATTCTTATGGATTTATTCGGCTTTTCTACAATTACAATATTTGAGACCCAATCACTAGGCTCGTGTACTTCTTCGATAATGCCTCTCCTGAATAATTTAACTAGTTCTTCTTCTACAGGGCCACGTAACGACAACGGAATCCTTCTTGGTGGTTTTGCTATCGAGATCGCTCCCTCTTTTAAATCGATATGCACTTTTCTCTCAAAGCACCCAACTCCTTCAAAATTATCCTGATATTTACTTAGTAAGAAGTCTTTATTTTCCTTTTCTAAAGCATTAACTTTAATAACTAACCCCAGCTCTTCACATGTTCCACATCCCAACAGTGGACACAAATCAACCTGTTCGTCTGCTATAAAAAATATTACTTCCATCTCTTTGCCATTAATTCTGCACCTTAATTTTGCTTCCCCTATAATATTGATTGCCGACCCATTATATGCTGTAAGCTTATTACTCTGTGGAATAATCTTACAATCAAGATTTTGAATATATTTAATAGGCAAAATGTTGACTTCTGAACCTGTGTCTAGTTTGAACTTAATTTGTTTATCCCCAATATCAACATAATGATACCAACATTTGCGAATACTTTTTAAAACTGTGTCAACTCGCGAGATTGCCACGGATGCAATGATCATCATCTCGGCTGTTATCAATTCTGACCTCTCGTATTTGTTTATTTCTACAGACCGCTGCAAAATGGTTGTACTTTTCACATATTGAACATTTTTTGCCGAATGCTGGACAAGCTCTTTTCATATGTTTGTTTCCACAAAATTTACAATCTATTATATTATTATTTTTACTATAGCTACCCTTGTTCCATTTCTTCTCTTGCATTACCGCATCCACTGCTGAGTTTGACATCATGTTATCCATATATAGTTTTGCTGCCTCTGATGATCTCGCCATTTCCACTGCTTGCTGAACCGTTAACTTTTCCGCTTGTATCATCTTCTTCTGGAGGTTTTTGTCCGCAATTCCTAGTACAATGCGATCCCGTAACACTCTTTCCTCATCTTTGAATCCGCATCTTTTGATAATTTTTTTGAGGTCCATCAAAAACGAATCAAATGGTTCACCTGATTTTTGCAGCCTTGTGTGAAGTAAGAAACTTTCAAATATTTCATTTTTTTGAGGCTTACAGAATTCCTCAAACGCATTTATCACCACTGAATAATTTTTTCGTTGGGTCTCATCAAGTTGAAAAGAGTTGAAAATTTCGACTGCGTCCGGCCCAACGGCATTTAGAAATACCGCAATTTGTACGCATTCCTCTTTTTTTTTTAGCTCGATCGCTGTTGCGAAAATATCGAAACTTTGTCGGAAAATACGCCAATTCTCTGCAATGCTGCCGTCTAGCGACAAGGTCTCAACCTTTTTTATAAAATCCATACTTTTTGTTATTGTAACAATACGCGTACGAGGTGGCCTGCCTCGTGGTTTTTTTGCTGTCGCTTTTTCTTCTTTTTTACACCGTCCCATCAACTTCACTCTTTACTTTTCTCAAATGTAATTATCTTTTATATTTATATAACTTTATAACTTTTTATATTTATATAACTTCACTTTGGTTCGATTTGTAATCAGCTGCGCCATGTATTGTTTTCTTTATTAGTCCTTATTGTTGTTCCGACGACCGCTCACAGGTGACTGGCGGCTAAGCTGTCAGCCCAGAGTGGCTCACATTATGAACTTTACAGTGGCTTACATACTGTCTAATCTCTACAATAAGTATTCTCTCAACCCCACCTTCGGTCGCACTGTCAAATTTCGTGATTCATTTTTAAACCGGACTGTTCGAATATGGAACTCGCTGCCCATTTCGGTGTTCCCGCATGACTACAACATTCAGCAATTCAAGAGAAATATTCATAGCCACTTCCGACTCTATCCCCTAAATTCCTAAAAACCAATATCCTTCCCCCCTCACCGGAGCTGTGCTTCAGTACAAAAGGGCAACCCCTCTAGTTCCGGTGTCACTTAAAAAAAAAAAAAAGAACAATTTGTAGAAGATTATTGGACGCAGACTTACCAGCCCGATCACCAAGAAAAGTGCCTCTCCTAAGTAAAAAAAACATACGGAACCGACTAAATTTTGCAAGGGCCCATTTAGATTGGAGCAGAGAAGAATGCACGAGAAAATGGCGAAATATTCTCTGGAGTGACGAGTGCAAGTTCAACATCTTCGGATCGGACGGAAATGAATATGTTAGGCGTCCTCCCAACAAACCATTTGATCCACAATATACCGAAAAAACCGTTAAGCATGGGGGAGGTAGCATAATGGTGTCGGCAGCATTTTTTTTTCTTGGTATGGTGTAGGCCCAATTCAGTTGATTGACGGGATTATGACCAAAGAAAGTTACTAGGACATACTAAAGGACATAATGCTGCCATTTGCAGAGGAAGACATGCCAGTTCGATGGACATTTTAACACGATAATGATCTGAAGCACACTGCAAAAATAGTGAAGGAGTGGTTGCGGCGCAAAAAAATGTTGGTTCTCGATTGGCCAGCGTTTATGTACATAAACCTAGAAATAAGTTCGAATTGTGGACTGGAGTAAAAAGAGAGTGGCACCTGATTTCAAAAGAAAGTTGTGAACGTTTAGTGAATTCGATGCCGGCTCGTTGCAAAGAAATTCTTAAAAATACTAATTACTAAGTTAAAATTATAAAAAAAAAATAAAACTGAAAACTTCTCTTAAAAAGAATTAAATTTTTCAATACAATTTCTCATACTGTATTTATTATTTTATCCACTCTATAATTAGGATAGTGAATCCAAATCGGAATATATTAAAAACCCTTAACAGGTAAGATGCTTTTTTTCCTACTAATATGTTCTATGCATTTCAACGTATCGTTTCAATAGACTGGCTTAACTTACAAGGTATTGAAAGCTGAAAAAATAGATGTTTTCCAAAAAACGCAGGTGTGTATTTCTTATTTTGACCGCCAGTGTAGTACGTTTTTGTCGTTTTTAATTGGATCGATGTTGATAATCCCTAAGTAAACTCGAAACGAGTTGCAACATTCTAGGAAGTTGACTAGTTGTAGAATAAGCTTACAACTTTTCAAAAACAATTATTATTCAATTTGTGAATTAATTTTTTCAACACTAATTCCTAGTATCAAACACTAGCAAATCCATACATCGTACTAAGCACTGAGATTTAATACAAATAAAAATGCAATCTATCTAAAATTTAGTGCGGTATTATACTAAACGATCATTAAATTTATGACATCCTTCTTTTGATATTTTTTCTCCACTTAGCTAGATAATATCACTCAATTTTTCCTTAAAAGTTTATTGATTACTGCAATCTTAAAATCTGAATGACTACCGAGATTAAACAAACAACAAAAAAGAAAATTCTGTTAATATTTATGAAGTTGCCAATGTTTTTTTAATATCCGACAAAATTGGATCCTTCCTTTATTGTTTCAGGAGGACGGCTTTTGTTTTTCCCTGTGTCCTTCATAAAATTTTCGCTTTTAGCAGGAAGTACGGAGCAACTGAAATCTCGAAAAAGGTTTCAACGAGTTATCCATGTTTTAGTCCCGAAACGATTTTTTTCTTGCTTTCTTTCGTATGTCGTAGTTATTTCATGATGTTGTATAAAATTCAAGAGTGGAGCTAGTGAGTAAGTAACTAAGCGCAAAACTACTCGACTTGTATCCTCGCAATTATAAAGGATATCCCCGAGTACCGCTGTTAATTAAAAATGAGAAAGAAAGGAAAGAAATGGGGTTTCATTCGGTCGAGTATCTGATAAATACACCCTTGTATCCTACAGTGAATGCTTTGGACGGAATCCGCAATAGGACTCGTATATTTGAGGATAAGATGGTTAACACACTCATGTCTACTGTACAGTTATATCACACACTTGTACACGCAGGATGATGACGCCTCTGTGCACACTTACGGTGAAATGTGAGTTTCAATTAATTTTAACGCGAAGGCTCCATCGAGAGGGCGAAAATGGTTTGCTAGTTATTTATCATGTGGGCTCCTTTCGGTTCTTATTTTTACCTTTTTTGCCAATCGTTCTCTTATTATAACGCTCTGCAACTTAAAGTTAAATCCCAAATGGTACCTATATGTTGTATGTAAAATTTATATACGGTACATAAGGCGAATTTTTGATAAATAAAACGCATGTAGTAGATAACGAAAGAATAAAAATGGTGAACAAAAAATTATGCAAGGAAATCGTGCACACGGAAATGATTGAAAATTTTCGATAAAAGCAATATGTGTTAATCCGCACAAGCAGTAGAAACTGCAGAATAGCAGGTATTACCGATATAATAGCTGATGAAGGATTCTCTCCCACATTCGAAAAAGTGAAAACGGCCCTTCGGAACCACCCAAATAACAAAGTGCCGGGCACTGACCAAATTGCAGCTGAGAAAACCCGGCGACACTTGCATCTACTACACCGATTAGTCACGGATATATATACATCTATATATATATATATATATATATATATATATATATTTAAGGCGCCGACTACAATTTAGAGGGTCACCCTTTAATGCATTGCACAGTTAAGTCGGTAAAGGAAGTTGATTAAAATTTGGTGTATTACGGAAATTCGGATGGGGAGAGACGGAAATGGCAATGAACATTATTCTTAAAGGACTGGAGGCTATGCCCGTTTGGAAAAACGTAAGCCGGTAATGCGTCCAGAGTCTGGATGTTCAGGAAATAAATCACCGCCTACATTTCATTGTACGGGGAGATAAAAGTTTGACAGTATACTCGTGCGCGTTTTCCGCTTGATGAGTACGTCGTGGGATAGCGTAAAGTGGAGGAATAAGTGCACATAGTTCCGAACTGCATTTACTATGGAATTAGCGATAGTAAATGCTGAGTACTCCAACATGCGATGCTCGAGGGAGTCAATAGAAGCCGTAATAGTTTCATCTCCAATAAGTCGGAACGCATGTTTTTGGGTTCATTCGTGCAGCGCAAGGTTAGTTTTGGGTGCCCCAGCCCAAAGATGCAAGTTATACTCTAAGCGAGGTCGAATGTATGCCTTGCAGATAGCAGCTAAGTCGTGAGGCGTAAAGTATTTTTTGCATTTACGTAAAATACCTAGGCGTTTGGAGGCATCAAGGGCAACTTAAAAGATATGTTGACTTCAATCGAGATGGTAATTGAGCTTTACGCCCAAAAGGATAAAGTCTTCGGAAGAGCAAAGTTGTACGCCATTAAAGGTTAGATTAGAAGACGACTGGAACATCACGTTTGAGGGATAGATGACAGGCCTGTTTCTTAGTGGCATTGAACTCTACTCTATTTTTCCTGCCCTATTACAGGATTAAATTGAGATCTGAGCTCAGCGAACGGAATAACTCTCTGCGATTGGAAGCAATACAATGCTTGTTTAATTCCGGAGCAGAGTCAAATTCATAGGTGTTAGCTAAATTACTGTCATTTGCAAAACTATGGATAGGATTGAGAGTAGAAGACAAGGGTCGTTAATAAATACTAAGAACAGAGTCGGCGATAAGACAGAATCCTGAGAGACACCAGAATTGATTGGGAAGGAGGAAGACGTAACGCCATCTAATACCACTCTTATAGTGCGTTCGGACATGAAATTCTCAATCCATTGAATGAGGGTAGCATCAAGGCCAACGGCCGTGAGCATGACAAGAAGACATTCATGCCAAACTCTATCAAAAGCTTTTGCACCGTCAAGCACAAGAACTTGGCCTTCACCGTATTTATGCAGGCAAGAGTTCCAGCGTTCCGTCATATAGACCAAGAGATCTCCCGTCGATCTTCCAGAACGCAAACCGTAGATAAGCTGTTTTTCCTCGAGATATATAACAATTACGGTCGTTCTCACTCCTCTTCCCCTACCTTCCTAATCACATTCCTTCCCACCATGACTGTGTTTGTGCATTGCACATAAAGGCCGAAATTGCCTATAACACAGGTCATTCTGTAAAAAAAAAATGCAATTGACAGCAGTTTCCATCATTTTCGAGACCACGAAAGTAATGGCTATTGGGCGGTAGTTAGCGGGGTTTGCTTTTCTTCCTTTCTTCGAAATTGGATGAACATTCACGAATTTCCACAATTGTGGAAAGCACCCAGAAGAGTAGGATAGATGGAAAAGATTGTGAAGAGGTTTAGCCAGAGAAGGGAAGCACATCTTTGAGGAAATGCCATCAAGGCCAGCGGACTTATGAATATTGCGGTTTTGCAGAATCCTGGATATGAGACGAATGCGAAAATGTAGCGGGGGCAGCTAAAAACTAGATGGTCTTGCGATAGGAGGGGTTTGGTTTGAAGATGATAGCCTGCAGTTTTTCGCGAAACTGGCTGCCAATAGGTTACCTTTCTCAACAGGATCGACTACGGTACGGTCACCATCTACGAGTGGCGGTGTTGATGAAGAGATGAAATTATTGTTGACCGTTTTGACAAACGACCAGAAAGATCTTGAGCCTTTTGGACTCTGAAGGATCTTCCGTCGAAATTTTTGGTCGGGATCAAATTTAACACGATTGAAGACATATTTACAGGAGTTTCTTGATTTCATATAAAGCTCTCTGTTACCTAAAGTTTGACGATTTTTAAAATTTTGAAACGACTGTTTCTTCGCCTGAATTGCAGTAAGATACTCGTTTGTAAGCCAAGAGTCCTTCGACAGTCGAACTCCCTTTACTCCCTGGAAGGTATGTAGAGCTTCATGCCTTTTAGGACAGTTTTTGTGACAAGATTACAGGCTTTATCGCAGTTATTGGAATCAAAACACAATTTCCAATAAAAGGCATTTAGTGCATTTAGTGCCCTCTATCTAGCTCTTTTAAAATGCCACACAATTCTTTGACGTTTTAGTGTTGCAACTGAAAATTGTGCACGAATCAGAAAGTAGTCCGTATTTCTAATTAGCGAAGGAGATATTAGAGAGAGGGAGTATTTCTCTGGTTTGTTAGTGAGAAATAAATCGAGAAGATTGGAGAACTCTCCAACAATTTCTGGTAAACGAGTTTGCTCATTTAGTAGATGTGTTAACCCGTTTATCGAAGCAAAGAGCTCAATATCACGTCCCTCTTGGTCCGTGCAGGAGGAATAATTAATCCAGGCAATGTTGAGAACATTGAAATTGCCCGCGAAAACGATTTCAGCATCACGGTGTGCTGTGTAAATGGTCTGGATAGACTCGGACAAACTATCCAGCTCACCATTTGTTTTGGCTGCATTCATTACAGGGCTTCTATAAACGTAACAAAGATTCAAAATGTACCCTTGGATCAATAATTTTATCCAGATAAAAATGAATTCCGGATTAAGGCAGGAACCTAAATGCGGAACTAATTGGAAGGGCACATCATCGTAGATGTAGAGAGTGGCACCACACAAAAAAAAAATGTACTGGCAACACGAGTTAATAATCGGATCAAATGAAAATAAATAAAATAACGTGAACCGAATAAAAGCATAAACCACAGCATAATACAAAAATAATCAAAGGTTCGGGGTCCACAGCGAATGCAAGTCCCATGCAAGTACTACGCCTTTACACGGATACAAACAACGCACCGAAATTCCACTCCGTTAGCATTATCTGGAAATGGTGGACAATCCGACGGCGTCATGACCCCTCCTGAAGACGTGCACAATTTAAAGTTTTTATGGACGCAGGAAACACTTCCTGAAGATTGGCGCAGTCCAATTTATAAAAAAATATGTCAAACTCTTTTGCGAAAACAACCGAGGAATGTCCTTGCTAAGCACGATTAGATCGACGACCAGGGACCAGATATTCTCAGTTAAACAGGTGCTGAAAAAGTGCTGGGAGTATAATATTGATGCGCATTAGATATTACATTATTTTGTGGCCTTGTTGCAGAAATTCTTAAGAGTAGGGGAACGTCATGTACCTTGGTCCGGTTTCACTTAATTCACTATAACTTACAAAATATTAATGCATGATGATTCTCGTTTATCTTGTACCTTTAAACAAGTCTCAGCTTCAAAATGGCATTTTAACATTTTCATACAATGCACTATTATTAATGTTACGAACGAAAGGGTATCTAAGGTCTAAACAAGGTTCAAGCAGTGCTTGTACCGTAATTATATATTTATACTCTAGATGAAATCTGAGAGTATTATAAGTTTGCCACAAAGTTTGTAACGCCAAGAAATAAGGCTCGGAGAAAAAAATGAATGATACAGAAGTTCATATAATCACTCAAAAATCTCAAAACCGGATGTCCGTCCATCCGTCCGTCCGTCTGTCCGTGTGTCTGTCCGTCTGTCCGTCTGTCTGTCCGTCTGTCCGTCTGTCTGTCCGTCTGTCCGTCTGTCTGTCCGTCCGTGTCCTCTCTAGCTTGAGAACGCGTTGAGCTAGAAAGTTCAAATTTTTTATACGTCGTTTTTAACAAAAAAGTAAGGTCAAGTTCGTGAACGAGCCAAATCGCTCCACCCCTTCTACCCCCTCCCATACAAAATGACACAATTTCGCAATCTGAAAATAAACGGATTTGCTCGAAAAGTACAAATGACATTGATTTGAAATTTGGAACATAATACTTTTATGATGATTCCAATCTACTCTATAAAAATAATTTGTCTCTTCCTGCTCCTTCCACCACCTCCCATACAAACTGCACTTTTTCATGAAATGCTCTAAACCAATTTACTCAGTGCGTATAATAGTTATTGAGCTGAAATTGTGCACGAAATATTTATTTAAAATTATTATTAAGACCAAAAAAAATGAGACGATTAGCTGTACCCCTTCTACCCCCTCCCATACAAAATGACACAATTTCGCAATTTCATAATAAACAGATTTGCTCGAAAAGTACAAATGACATAGACCTGAAATTTGAAATATATTACTTAAATGATGATATAAATCTACTGTACAAAAGTTATTTGAGTCCTCCCCTTCCTTCCACCACCTCCCATACAAACTGCACTTTTTCATGAAATGCTCTAAGCCAATTTACTCAGTGCGTATAAAATTGACCGAGCTGAAATTGTGTACTAAATAATTATTTAGAATTATTAGTAAAACCAAAAAAAAATTAGACGATTAGCTTTACCCCTTCTACCCCCTCCCATACAAAATGACACAATTTCACAACTTTATAAAAAGTCGATTTTCATGAAAAGTATGATTACTACTGATCTGCAATTTAAGACATGTCAAAAGCACGATATTTATAGTTATTTCTGAAAAGTCATTAAAAACTCGCCCCTCCTTCTATCACCTCCCATACAAACTGCACTACTTCACTACATCCAATACACTAATTTTCTCAGTACCTATTAAATTTTTAAATCCTAAATTTTGTATAAAACATTTTGATAGCAACCTTACCGTCATGTGAAAAAATTAGTTCAATGTCGTCACCCCCACTACCACTTCCTCTACAAAATTTCTTAAGATACAAAAATTTCTCTTTCATCTAGAGTATCGCATAAAGCCCAATCGTACTCCTGTTATGTTTTTTATTTGTTCTTATACATATATTTAAGTTTAACACACAGTAACGATCAAAAGGACGATGTCAGGAAAAAATTGATTTTAGTTACAATCGAGCGTAGTTCAAAGCCAATTTAATTAGAATTCTATAATTTTTCGATGTAATTATTTTTGTCTTTTAATTTATTATGTACAGTATTATAATGTTTTTAGTCTATTGAGATAAACTATATAGCTGAATAAATAAATAAATAAATAAATAAAATATGAATGTTTTGTTCTGTGATGACTTGTGTCCATCTACCCAGCGATAGAGAGTGATGAAATAGACAATTAAGAAAATCTAAAAAAATTTACTTATTCTCTTTTTCCCAGAGGCCGTCCAATATATTTAATAATAAGAGAATTCAAAACAGGACAAACAATCACAACGAAGGACAAACTATCGAGGAAAATGCCACAAGGCTTCATAAACAATAACATTTAAAAACTATTTTTGTATGCAGAAAAACTATTTTTTCTTCCTGTGCGAAGTACGGGCTACTTCGAAAGGGTGACATATATATATTGAAATTTTACTGAAAACAAAGAGCGAAAAATTACTGAAAACCACATTTTCAAAACGTTATTTAATTCATCAAAGCACCAATGGTATCAATGTGCAATAGGTCAAGGTACATGACATACCCCTATACGAGAGTTAAGTTTAATTTAATTTTTGGAAAAACAATTTATTCTAGCAGTGTTGTGAAATTCTAAGTGACCTGTCTCAACCGCACAATTTCGGTTGTCGGTTGTCACACATCTGAATACACGGTTAAACCACTCTAGATTTTGCTTGACAAAATCATATGTTGCAGTTGGTTGGAACAAAATAATTATGGTAGACTCCGAAAATATTGTTTAAATTTTTTTTTTAAGAATCGATAGATTTTAAAATTTTAGGGAGTGTTTCAAAAAGGATATTTTTCTGACAATCGATGGAAGGAATTTTTAGGACACTAACGTATTTTTCAAAGCGAAAACTTTTCGTCACAAATGGCGAGGTGACGAATATTCCTAGCGATATCTGTTCGGTGTAAGCCATGAAAGAATGGAGTATAAAAAATTGTGACAACAAAGAGTTGAAATCGGCAACGATATTTTTATGAAATAGTGGGCACAACTGTTTTTGCTCATACAGTATGATAGCTATTTCAAAGGGTAAATATGTGACATCAATCAATCAATCAAATTCCTGTTAAGACCCCCTATAGGGGCATAGGACAGAAACAACTCTCTTCCACAAGGCGCGATCCTGAGCATCGGCCTTAAGCTGTTGCCAGGACTTGTTTATTCCTCTGGCCTCCTGCTCAACTGCTCGCTTCCATGTGTTACATGGTCGACCAACCCGAAGTCTTCCTTGAGGATTATAATCCAGAGCCTGTTTTGCGATATTTTGCTCTGGTTTCCTCAAAGTATGACCGATCCACTGCCACTTCCACCGTTGAATCTCAATACCTATTTTAGTCTGGCCAGTTGTACTCCAAAGTTTGTCGTTGGAGATCACTTCTGGCCAGAATATTCCTAAAATGCGCCGGAGGCATTGGTTTACGAAAGTCTGTAGTTTCTTGGTAAGTCGAACGGTCACTTTCCACGTAGTACAACCATACAACAACACAGATTTGACGCATGCATCAAAAACTCGCAGCTTCATGCGAAGGGAGATCTCTCTTAACCTCCAGAAAGGGGAAAGGATACCGAAGGCTTGACGGGCTTTATTTAGCCGAGCCCCAACATCCTTTTCGGCTCCGCCGTCCATGCTGACAATGCTTCCAATATAGCAAAAATCTTGCACCTCTTCCACATCCTGTCCGTTAAGAACAATCGGTGTGCTTGCGTTCGAACCCATGTGCATGTACTTGGTTTCACGCACATTTATTTTCAGTCCCGCCTCTTTGCATTTAGAATGCAACGAGCGAACATTTGACTCTAAGTCCGAACGGTTATGTGCAAGCAAACACACGCCATCAGCGTAATCAAGGTGACTTAAGATGTTAAATAGTCTCCATTGAAGACCCTTACCTTCCCGACCTTCCAGTGCAGCTTTCAAGATGTCGTTTATTACCACCAGAAACAGGGCTGGTGATAATATGCAGCCTTGTCTGACACCCGTTCGCACAGGAAAGCTCTCGGACAGCTCTCCTCTATGCAAGACGCGACACCTTGCATCTTCGTAGGATTCTTTAATCATAGCTATGACCTTATCTGGAATACCTCTCCTACGCAAAGCATTCCATATGTAATCTCGCTTAACGCTGTCGAAAGTAGTGGCGAACCCATTTCGGCTGACTGCTCTAGTATTATCCGTAGGGTATTTGTGTGGTCGGTACAAGACGAGCCTTTACGGAATCCAGCCTGATAAACTTCGAGAGTGCTCTCGACGACATCACTAATCCTATTGAGAATTACCTTAGCCATAATTTTTGATACGGCAGTAAGTAGACATATACCACGCCAATTGCCACAATCCCGAAGGTCGCCCTTCTTCGGAATTTTCACAATGACGCCCTCCTTCCATTCAGTCGGATATCTCCCGTCACACCACACCTTAGTGAAGAGTGGGAGGAGTATATCGGCTGTGATTTCCGGGTCCGCTTTGAGGAGTTCGGTTGGTAGTCCGTCTATACCTGGAGCTTTCCTTCCCGCCATCGACCGAATGGCGGAAACTAATAGTAAACACAAAAAAGGAGTAAAACTAATACATCTCTCGACTAAACAGGGTTTTTAAAATGTTTTAATCAAGCATTTTGTTCATCAAATATATCAAATGTGTACACTGTGAATTAAATTAATCAAAATTCTTATCCATCAAAGTGGGGAATTTCCAAATTTTCAAATGTGTGACTTAATGGGTGCAATTACGTTAGCGTCTTCGTAGATTATCTCGGGTATATCGTACTGTTTGAAAATCTCATACGTCACCAAGGTCTTTTCTTTCCCACTGATAGTCCGCATCTTAACTAATCCAGTAAGGATAATGTCATTGTAACTACCACCTACAAAATTTTAATTCAACTCTTGTTATCTTACTTGCTTGGAGTGTTCTTTAATCGTCCTTTTTTATATGCCCGTATTCTCATTCTCTAGTCCATTTAATTCAATTAAACAAAACACCCGCATTTATTAAATAAAATTCTACTTCAAGCATTTTCCACAAGTACCTATTCTACGTCTGCTATACTAGAAAATTGCCAACACCTTCCCAGCGGCAAAATAGAATACTTTGAGAGTTCCCTGCCAAGAGTTGTGAGTTATAAGGCCTAGGATCTTAGAACAAAGAAGAAAAAGTAAAAAATATTAATAAAAGCACAACGAAAAGCCTCTCATCGCTAAGTGGCAACATAACTTTTCATATTTTATCACATCCCTTTGTATCCTTTGCGGAAAAAAAAGTTTGTAAGTCTGTTTATTCGCATGTTTCGTTCTCTTCTATCTTTTGTCTGTCTACGAAACGAAGCTGAATGCTTCTACTTAAGGACTACTACCCGCCCTCCTTGTTGTCGCATTTACAATCGCAGACACAGACACATTTATAGATCAACCTACAGAACCAGTTTCACTCACATAAGATCCTTAAAAATAATCTTTTCAACAATCACTACGAATTGTTTCATTTTATTGAAATTTCAGAGGAAGTTGGAAGGAAAAAATGCCGTGGTTTTTAGTCGAGCTTGAACCTCCATGAAAAATGAACGATTTATGGTAACACTGCCGCGCGGTTAAATTCTTGCCACAAGACTGTCCATAAAAATTGAAGGTTGCGTGGCCTGTTGACGGGAGACTTTTGGTGAGCTGCTCCTGCTGCTATGAAATTCCTTCTAAGTATATTTTATGAAACTCTGAACTCGCCCCCATTGGACAAATATATAATTTATGTGTATAATATAAGGCAACTTTAAATGGAACCTGTTCTCCCTTCAGTAAGCACTGCTCTAAAGGAATCCTTTACTGTAAGAATCGCAAAGTACAAGGTTCTTAGCATCTTTCATTAGCATATTTCGGTCTGAAGAGATCTGTAGAGACTCTTTTTTCCACCTTTTGATAATACGAAGGAGGTGTGTAGAAAAGGCTGGAAGAACAACATAATAATAAGGGAGAAAAGTATTATTTAATTGCCTTTGTTACTTATAATTGCAAATCCTGGATATAAATTTGTACAATTCACGTAAATCTTCGAGTGGATTTTTTTGTATTAAATACCAATTATATTAAGCCACTAAAGAAATTCAATTAATCAGTTTTCAGGTGAAATTTATAATTAGTTTTATTAAAGTCTGATTAGATTGAATCAGAACTTGCGGAACAGGCAATAGTTAACAGACGGTCTTGCATAACTTTCAGCTTACGATTTGACTCATATAGATTGCACATCATCAGCATAATCCATTTGAATACAGCCGGACAAATAGTTTATAATCGCAGAAAGTATTATTTTGAAAATTAATTTTCCACTCTAGTCGCACATTTACTTGCAAGAAAGCTTGCAAGCAAATTGTCTGGCAAGTCGCGCATATCGCAAATAGTATGTCAAAATTGTGAGCGTTGTATTGAATTTTCCGATTTGACCTGCATAGGAAGACCACCGGATAATATTGAGGATCGCAATTAACTATTTAAAAAAAAATAAAAGAATCTAATCGCTCACCATATTATATCACACAGAATCAATATAGAAATAGATTATTTTTTATTTAATGAAAAAAATGGAATTCATCCTTCAATATCAATCCCTAAAATTAATTGACAGCAATACGTATATAGCTACCCACAAAATAAGCACATTATTAGTAATAAAGTATATTAAATAATTTGCCATCTGACGATTTTTCGTAATTATTTTATAACAAACTCTACCGTGTTCTCCGCTGAATTGAAGGATTTAAAAATTTTATTTTGACATCGACATGTATAAGAGTGGATATGAAAATAATGATGACCTATATTATGCATATTATTGATTTTAAAATATCTTTCAAGTGAATAGATAAATAGAGAGGTATTATGGAATATGGAATGAGACGAAAAGGAGGATTTCGTGCAATCATGTACTCTCGTAAAGTTTTAATATTATGGGAAAGAGTAGAATGGGAATTTCGGCATGATAAAATAAAATGAACAGATGTGGTATAACATAGTACAAGTATGAGAAAATTGTAAATTATGTGGGTCAGTTGATATGACAATAGTATATTAAATCGTCTTCTATTCATATGAATAATACAGATTTGCTCAGCATTCTCTGTAGTATTACACAATAGAACAAAAAGAATTATATGGATAAGTATGTAAGAACACTAGGAAATGAGTAGCATTTTCTTGTAAGAATAGCTCGTATATCAAGATTCGACTCAGTTTATACTCTAGATATAATCCGAAAGCATTTCCAGTGTGTTTGCTCTATCGTTTACGCCGCAAAGCAAGAAGGCTAAGCAAAGGTGACAAGGGTACTTAAATATTTGTTACCGCTAGACCAAAACTTCGATTTCTCGTCTATCTACACTTTAATACGCATCCGCTTTCAGCTATCGCAAGCGCGCACTATTTTTGCCACCTCTTATAAAAATTAACAATTTTGAAAAATACATAACGAGAAACGGATACTGCACCTACATATAAACGTAAGGTATTCACCTTTGGCATTCGAAAACGAACTATGATTAGCTACTGGAACCTTTGCAGATTAGATGATAGTAAAATACACCGCCAATTAGTCATGTTAAAAAAGTAATTATTCGTTACACGAGTACTCATTACCGACTAAAATCCGAAGTAATGAGTACCGACGCAAATTTATATTCGTTACTTAAGTAATGAAATGAGCTCTCGAAAAAGTAACAGAACTGTCAAAATGTATCATAACTGTTTCTCGCACCAATGCTTTTCAACTTGACAATCGAATATGTTGTTCGGATACTTTCCGTTGACACCAAGGGAACACTATGCTTCAAATCCACACAACTCGTAACATATGCTGACGATATAGAAATCCTTGCAAGATCGCTGGAGAGTGTCAAGGACGTATTTGTAAACCTTGACTTGGTAGCAAGGGAAGTTGGACTACGTATTAATGAAAACAAAACAAAAATTATGACTCAAACTTGGAAAAAGACGCCAATCAGACAAAATATTACAGTAGGAGACTATAACCTAGAAAGCGTAGACAAATTTATATACCTAGGGGCCAACCTATCGAAGGATGGAAGCGAGCCCATCGAAATCAAAAGAAGGATAATGATGGCAAACAAGACTTATTATTCGGTACTTTCAGTAATTAAAAACAATAACGTACATAGGAAAACTAAACTTAAGCTATATACATAAAACAATCATAAGACCTGTGCAATGCTATGGCAGCGAAACGTGGACTTTAACTCAGTCGTCCGAAAAGCTACTTAACGCCTTTGAAAGAAAGGTCCTCAGAAGAATCCTCGGACCTGTGAAGGAAGACTCGATCTGGAGAATACGATACAATAGAAAATTGTATACCATCTTCGAGAATCCAGAAGTGTCAAACGTCATAAAATCTAAGAAGTTGCAATGGGCTGGTCGTGTGGAGCGGATGGATGACGGATGAATTCCCAAACGCACACTAAAAGGGAAAGTCAACGGAAAAGACACCACAGACGTGCTGGGAGGATTCGATTGACGCAGACAGCAAATCACTGCTAAGATTTTTTAACTGGAGGACGTGGTCGCTGAACCGAGATGGATGGAGGCAAAGTATTCAGGAGGCCAAAGTCCGATTTGGGCTGTAGCGCCATCGTAAGTAAGTAAGTAAGTACTGTTTCGTTACTGGAGTATTCGTTCTTCATACAAAACAAGTACCTACACCGAAAATAACGATTAGTTGCTTTATTTCGTTGTATCAGAGAAGGGAAATCTACACTTGTGCAAAGAAAACACAAGGAATAGTTTTACTCTACCTTACAGAAAAGTTTACATAGAAAATGATGTTGTTTTTTTTTCGTTTCGTTTCTTTCTACACCAAGAATGCCGTCGAGTAGATTTGGGGCACTCGGCTCGAGCGGCAGGACAGCGTTGTGGGATCAGTGACACCAGATTGTAGATTTTTTTAATGTTTGGAGTAATAAAAGGATTGTTTTTTATCAAGTTGAAAGAAATATTCGATTTAATGAAAATTATTTCCTTCACGTTGTCGTTTTATTTACGTTAGTTTTTAAGGGAATCTTATACTTAGAAGGGGTATAATTAAAAAAAATCGGACTTGGCATCAATGTGTTGATACACGTGCTAGGCCGACGAAATCGAGAGCAACTCACAAGCGATTTCTTGTTGCATATAGTTACTGTATGGGGCACTAGAGGCGACTTCTTCTATATGAATTTATGATTTGCGAAACTGGCTTACACGTCCCTGCAACATGATATGGCGGTCATTTTAAATAAACGAATACCTAGTCATGAATAAAATGTAACGAATACTTTCCTTAAAGTAACGAGTAGTTATTGGCACCGAAGAGTAACGAAACTTGACATAACTACCGCCAATCAAAGATCGATCGTAAAATGGAGCAACATACATCCAAATCTTGGGCTTGAGCGGGAACAGGTAAATAAGATCAGAAAAAAACGAACTCCACGCGAAAAGACCATTCTGTAAATTGGTCCTGTGTATGAAGTTGAAAATGGCGGTAGTCCTTACACTAAGAGCAAGACACAGTCTCAATAGCTGGGAACCAATCTCAGGTAGGATTACCATCGTTCAGAAACGTAATAATTCCGCACACCAACTATGCCGCAACGCCTGCCGACAAAGTTTAATGCCACCTTCAAGTGTATTCCATGAGGTGATATAATATTATTTTCTTAGGAGTTTTGAGCGCGCAAGTAGACTCTGACTGTCTTTAATGGCATCACAGCCCAAATCGGGCAAGGTTCCTTAACACATTTATTGTTGTTGTTGAAGTGTTGTTAGCTCTTCGCATTACCCTCTACCTACGAATTTTCAAATTTGCAAATTTAGGTGACTCATATATACTCACGTCGGCAATGTGATTGAATTATACGTCGACCGGGATTTGAACTCATGATCTTCACAAAGTAGACCAACACAGATTATGAACAGCAATTATTCGACAGCCACTAATTCTTCAGATAAAACGCATGTACTAGCTGGAGATCCCAACAAAAATACAAGTGTTTCGCGATTATGCGGCAAAGTCATTCACATTGGGCGGCAGCGAAATGCGCTCATTAGAAGCCAAGAAGGATATAGGAGATAACCAGAAACACATTTTCCAATAGTGCCGAAGAAACAGTGATACATGTGCAAAGCGGTGAAAAAGTCTGGATACCGCATGACATATGGGACAATGCTAGGGTTTAGCCTAGTGGGTAGCGTGTTGGTCTTGTAATGCGAAGGTCGAAGAGTTCAAACCCCGGTCGGCGCAATATATAATTCCAACACATTGCCTGCTTGGATATACCTTGGTCACCTCATTCTACGAAATCGAAAAATTCGTAGAAAGAGGGTTGTGCGAAGGGCTAACAACCTTTCTACAATAAGTAATGAAAAAATGTTAAGGAACCTGCAAGTAAGGAACCTGCATGTCAGGAGGCCAAGGGCCGATTTGGGCTGTAGCGCCATTGTAAGATGGAATATTTCTCTAATTCCTTAAACATTTTGCGGGATAAAGATGTTCCAGAAAAATAATCATTACCGAAAAGTCACCCTCCATTAAGGACCCTCAATTAAGAAATAAATAACTCCTACCTTTCGGTCAAAGATGTGAAAAAAAGCCCTAGGTATTGATGGTCTACCAGCTGAACTCCTCAAAGCCAACCCGTAAATAACAGGTGATCTACCTGTTCCACTTTTTATTGAGGTGGGAGATGAAGAAGGATATCTGGCTGAATATTAAGAGGGCGCCATTCTTCAAAAATGGCGTCCTTCGGAATCGTAAGAAATGGCGTGGTATATGTCTTCTTAGCTAGGGTATAGCCTAGTAGGTAGTGTGTTGGTCTTGAAATGCGAAGGTCGTGAGTTCAAATCCCGGTGGCCCAATATATAATTCCGGCACATTGCCTGCTTGGTATACCTTGGTCACCTCAATCTAAGAAAATGAAAAATTCGCAGAAAGACGGTTGTGCGAAGAGCTAACAACCCTTCCACAATAAGTAATGAAAATGTTAAGGAACCTGAATATCAGGAGGCCAAGGTCCGATTGGGCTGTAGCGTCATTGTAGTAGTAGTAGTATGGCTACTTAAGGCGTACCGAAAATCACGGCGATAATAATTCGGAATTAGATTGGTGATATTATGGAATACAACCTCTAAGTTTATCGGGCTGAATTCCGTGAAGGGTCGTCTAATGCCGATCATACTAATAACCACGGATAATTTTATATTCGCCATCTTCCTCCGCACGAAGCTGCGAGTGTGACGCAAGTACATATTATTATATGGCTGTACCTCAAGGAAAATGACCGTCAAGTTAACCACGAACCTTAAACTTTCGTGAACCAATGCCGACGTATCTTAGAAATATTTTGGAAAGATATCATGTCCAACAATGAAATTAGGAGCACAACTGCATTAAGATAGCCATTGACATTGAAAGGCTGAAGCGCAAGTATATCGGGTACACTTAGAGGAAACTAGAGCAAAATTTCTGCAAACAAACTCCAGATCGTGTTTTGCGTAAGAGAACTGTTTCTGTTCTATGCCCCTATAGTGATTGATTAAAAGGTCCTGATGATGTGGTCAAATAGTGAACGGCCAAGCTTGGCTTAGGTCGGGATCTTTTTATGTTCTAGATGAAATCTGAGAGTGTTACAAGTTTGCTCTCAAGTTTGAAACGCCAAGAAATAAGGCTCGGAGAAAAAAAATGAATGATACAGAAGTTAATATTATCATCTGTCCGCTCTCTAGCTTAAAAACACGTTGAGCTAGAACGTTCAAATTTCGTAGACGTTGTATTTGACAAAAAGTAAGGTCAAGTTCGTGAACGGGTCAAATTGCTGGACCTCTTCTACTCCCTCCCAGACAAAATGATGCATTTGACAGACAACCGATTTTATCAAAAAGTATAAAAGATATATAGGTCTGAAATTTGAAATATATTTTTTTTATGCCAATTTAAATCTACGGTATAAAAAATATTTGAATCCCCCTACTCCTTCTACCACCCCTCATATAAACTGCATTTTTTCATGAAATATTATTAACTAATTTACTCAGTACGTATAAAATTTAGCGAGCTGAAATTTTGAACACAACATTTATTTATTACTAAGATAAAAAAAATACATGATTAGCTTCACTCCTTCTGCCCCCTCCCATACAAAATAACACAATTTAAAAATTTTTCAAAAAGTCGATTTTCCTGAAAAGTTTGAATGCATGAAGGTTTGGTGAATGTTTTCACACTGTATTTCGAATTGAAATAAAACATTTCCGGATTCTACAGTATTACGCTCTATTATTCGAATAATAAAGCGTAATAGTGTAGAATCCGGAAATCTTTTCTATGAAATGCATGATGTCTATGGGTATTTCTGAAAAACTCATTAAGAACTCCGCACTCCTTCTACCACCTCCAATACAAACTGCACAATTTCACTAAATCCAATACACTAATTTTCTCAGTGCCTATTAAATTTGAAGCTTAATTTTTCAATAAAACATTCTGATAGCAACTCTAGCATGATATCAAAAAAATTGGTTCAATGCTGTTACCCCTTCTACCATTCCCCATACAAAATTTCTGAAAATCAAAAAATGTCTTTTCATCTAGAGTATCGCATGATTGGGCCTTATGCCCAATCGTAAGCCTGTTATGTTTTTAAATTTGTTTGTGTGTTTTTTGGGCTCCTTATTCCCAAGTTTACATTTTACAAGCGATCTATACAAAAAAACAGCAGAAATATTCTTAGCCGTCAACAACAAATGATTTTGCAGTGAACATGATATTCTAATCAAACATTATTGATTTGAATCTAAGATATGGGCCGGGTCTCAAGCTTGCGGTGTAAGCTAGTTCTAAAGAGACAGGAAGGAAGTCTCGCTTTCTCGTTCAACTGCTATCATAGAAGAAAGGCATGTGGCTCTCAACAATCGTGTTAAATTCAATAAATTAGACAAAAAAGAATATTGTGAGATTCGATAAAGTTATCGAAAAATATTGAACATTTTCAGCAACAAACATTATACAATGCACACCTATTAACCGACATTACTACCTATAATTCGGCGAATGACTTTGTAAATTGTTCATTAATCGCAAGAGATTTACAGATATGAACAAAATTATCGGAACTAAGAAAGAATTGCGTGCTTATGAAAAAATTGCAGTTTATAAGTAACTTAGAAGATCGCAACTTAATACGATCAAAAAATCTGCATGCTTTCAAGCTATTTCTACCACAAAATCTTTCAGGTTAACATAGCTTCCACCCACATACAACTTTCAGATAACTTATAAATTTTTCAAACCCGTGATTTATTTATTTCATTCGAATCTAAAAATAGCAAAAAAAATTATTTGTAAATCAAATCACATCCACAATGCTTCTTCGTCCGAAAATGAGGGGAAAAAGTAAAAAAAGATTCGTTGATTCGTTTATCTAAGGAGCAAAAACATCAGAAAGAAAACTTGCTTACAGTGTTCTGCAACAAAATGAAAAAAAAAAAAAATGAATAAAACAAGACCAGCACTATCTATAGCTTCGGTCTTCGGACGCCCATCGTCCTGGCACACACATTGAACTCATACATGACCACGAAAATAGTGTAATTGCGAAACTTTTCCAAGGAGCTTCTTCGAACATCGCAACAATAATACCTTCTGTTTTTGTCTAGCAAGCAAGAAGACTGTACCGAGTCGCTATAATAGTGGAATGGGCATTGCTATATGTCTAGTAGTTTCGGCGAATCTATCGACCATCTGGACCACCTCGCCTTACACTATACTCCTTTCTCGTTTGCAGTTCGTTCTCGGAGTCCCTAATATGAATAGAAAAATGACTTGGCCGTGTGAGTTGAGCCCGTTTTTTTTTTGCCGTCCTGGCAGATGGGCATAAAGTTTGTTGTACAGTACAAACAATGTTACACCATAGCTGTATACTCAAGCACTGATAATCTTCATGTATATAATGCTTACATTTGGACACAGGAACACATGTCAGAGCACATAAGCTTTTTCCTTTCGAATATTAAAATGATTGTCCCGATACCCGAAAAGCTTCAAGACGCGCTAAGGTTCAAATTGAGGGCAAGGACATCGCGCGCACTACACAAAAGTAAAGCTTTCTTCTCACTCTGAAATCCGTATAAACCGAACTCTCGTTCGTCCTGACTTGAGAAATCTTCTAAGAAAAAAAAAAATAATAATAATAAGAAAGGAAACGGAAAAAATCGAACGCATACCTACTCGCCTCGAAAAGGAGTTGATTTATCTGAAGAGGATTACATGGTGCCAGGCATCGTAGCCAGAGTTTCAACTTCTCGCGCTATACATCATTTCGTGAAAAAGTTTGTCGTCAGGATACGAAGAAGGAGTCTAGAGTAGTAGCACCGCCGCACAATCAGGATGCGAACGAAACATGACACTCGAATTTGGCAACTATGTAGCCTGGAATGTATGGGTAAAATGGAATACTCTTAGCATAAGGATGCAAACATTTGTCTTTTGTGTGCTCCAAACTAACAAAGTTTTGTCAAGTGTGTGAGTCTTATGTTACACACGTAGTACTTGGAAATTCGTTTTTGGAATAAGATCGGGAATGGGATCGGAAAAATATCCGAGTGTATGAGACACGGAATAGTCTGTCGAAGAAGAAAGAGACTGATGGTACAGTGGCTCCTTTAGTCCTTTTTTCCTATTTTATTTTTTCCTTTGGTCCTGTATTGTATTCATTCGGTTCGTAAAGCTTCCACTTTCAAGAGAATCAATCGATTTTCGCAAATAATGACATTGGGGAATTTACACCTCGGAGGATATTTTGAATCCCGGAAGGGATGCATATATTCCATTATCGTCTTTATTTAAATTTAAGAAACCGGTTACCGAAAGAATAGGCTTTTATTCCTTCACCTATAGTCTTTGTGTTGTTCGGTCCTGATTAATTGTTTTGTTGGTACGGTACACCACAGTGTAATTAAGAATTGTTACATGTTTTACATACTTTTGGGTCTCCCTATGTTTTGAATATTTCCGGACAATTAATTTTTATTACTTTATTATTCTAATAATAAAGTATTCTGGTTGACTTGGGAAAACAAATTTACTACCCTAAAATTTTATTTTTTCGCGTTCTATGATTAAATCAGCCGAAAAGTGCAACAGAAAAATCCGTCTATCTGTACGGCGTATTGTACGCTCAGCGCACATTAACTCCCAAACCCTTCAAAATAGAAAGTACTTTTATGGATTAGAGGTGGATTGTAGACGGGTTGTAGGGATTAAGGGAAGGCATGGAGAGCGTTAGAACTGAAAATTACGAATTTGAATATCTCAACCAAGGTTCTAGCTAGGAAGCTGAAAATCAGCAGACGTACAGAGAAGGTTGTGGGAAAAACTTTTAAAATAATTAAATTTGTTATCAATTAGGGTCCGAAAAGTAAGGCTAAAAAGAAATAACCGACCGAATTTTTTTTTTCAAATGAATCTATCTTAAGAATTGCTTACCAGAAAAATTCATATTTTAGAACCATACAGATCCACAATAATCAACTTAGTGGGAGGACAATTATTGTAAGGGGAAGAGTCACGGGGGGAGCAAAGAAAACACTTAAAAATTAACATCTCGAGTATATTTTAAGCTTGGAACATATGTTAAACAATACTAGCGATATATGAGAAAAATATAACATTTGGATATTATAGTAGTAGAAGTAAATGGGGAGCAATTGAAAAACGTTGCACTTTTCAAAATTTCAAACCGTTATATCCCAAAATGTAATACAGGTATAAGTTGAAATTTTGTCAAATTGTAGAGCTCTATGACCTATAATTTTCGCAAAATGAGGGGTGTAAGGAGTGGGAGGTGGAGAACTAATGTGTCGAAAATTTTCACTTATATAAGATACAAAGTTAAAATTTTGCACATGCATACATCCATTTGATATACATACAGAAAAAAGAATAGTTTGGACCAGAACTGTTATGTAAACTGCACGAAATTTTTCACGTGTATTGAAAAAAAAGAAAACTCATAATTGTTGAATGAATTATTAAGATTCAAACTTAAAAACTTGACAAAAAAAACTTAAATGTAAGTTATTAACTGGTTGAATACGTTCAAAACGTCTAGACCCTCCATACAATTTTTAAGAAATCAATTATCACTGAACCATGAAAAGTTTTTCTAATTTTGAATAAACACTTTTAAAAATATTTAAAATAAAACTGCATCAAAAGTTTTGATATCTGTTTTGCCCTTCTACCCCCTCCCATACAAAAGTATGATTTCGACCAATTTAATTAAATCAACTAATAAACAACAAATTAAAAGCTACGCACTTAAAATTTTCTACGAACAAATTTCAAGACAGATAAAACAATTCTGCATTGCAAATTTTACGATTCCCTCAACTTCTCTACCCCTCCCATACAAATGTATGGTTTCAAAAATATAAAGGACACAAAAATTTCTCCGTATATGAAACTAGTAATCTTTATAGCGAATTTTGAACGTGATTCAAGTAATCAATTAAAATATTATTACCATCTACCCATCCCTTCTATCGTATTCCTCCCCTCCCCACTCACTTCAAACCTAAACTTGCCTATATAAAAGAATGAAATATTGATTCAATGTGAGCTAGCTATTGATCGTAATCGCAGTTAAGTGTTGAATAATTGACAACAGCGCAGGGCTAGAATTCCCCTCCAATTAGTCGTCCCCTTACAAATTGACTTCCAACGCATCCTCAACTTGTCTCAAGAATAATAAAGTTGCACCTGACTCGTTAGCAGATATTTTTAGTTCTAATAGAAAGTCAAATTGCACACCTTATTGAAAGCAGTGTTCTGATGGATCTGTTGTCTGAGTAATAAATCACGAGATCGGTTTAGTAAAAATTGTTTAGGGAATTCTATCATATTTTTCCTGGCAATAAAAAAAACTTACACGACTTTTACGATGCAATTACGTACAGAAAACTGAGAGTTTCAAACGGATGGGTTAGGTTAGGGTTGTGGAGGGGGTGGCCTTCAATACACGTAGGCCACCAGCAGGTCCACCCATTGTACATCTCCGTATTTGTACTACGTTGATCTACATATCATTTAACCAGTCTGCTCAGCCGGTGAAACTGAGCTACATCAGTTTAAGGAACTGGAGATCATTCAGCTCGGCGAAGAAAAACTCTCCGAGTACTTATCTTCGAATTGTTCGGAGGTATGGGCAGAGGGAATGCTCTACGGATAACTAAAGATCTGATGCAAGTATGGTATTTAAAAAGACGCGTGCGCTAATGCCTCCAGGAACTTAAATGCGTGTAGTTTGTGTGTAATTTCTTTTTAGCGTTGGTCGCGCCTCTAGTTTCTCTCTGCTACCAAATCATTAATTATTTTATTATTTTAATAACTTTTGATTACTCTGTAGATATAGTTGGTTTCTATAAATATTGCCTGTTCGTTGAATCAATTCTAGCTAGGTTATACTTTAGCATATTCCATAGTTTAAATTTTCTGTTTTTATTTGTGAAAAAAAAAATATTTCCCCATCATACCAAATTTTCCTTTTCGTTCACCTAGTATATCTGAACTAGTAAAATGAGTTTTGGCTGAAACTATCCTTTGTCGTATTAATGCATAGCGCATCTCTTACATAGATTAGTCACGGATATATGGACGAAGGAAACAAATCCTGAAGATTGGCGGAAGAGCATCATATGTCCAATTTATAAGAAGGTGAAATACTCTGCTGAAAAAACTTCTTCTTCTTTGTTATGTACGTCTTATGGGATCTAGATGAAAATTCTATAAAAGAGAATTAAACCCTATTTTGACAAATTAATTGATAGACCTGGACGATCGACCACGGAGTAGATATTTTTAGATAAACAAGTGCTGGAAAAGTGCTGGGAGTATAATATTGATTGACTTTAAACAAGCATACGACAGTATCGACAGGCGCGTACTGTATAAAATCATGTTGAAGCTTGGAGTCCTACCGAAACTGGTTCGGCTTGCAAGAATGACAATGACCGAGTCTATGTCATATATCACAATAGAAAGTAATCTAACTTCCAGCTTTAGAACTGAACACGGCCTTAAATAAGAAGACAGTCTAGCACCAATGCTTTTCAAGTTGAAATCGAATACGTCATTCGGAAGCCCCCATTGATACCAAGGGAACGCTAGGCTTCAAAACCACACAACTCGTAACATATGCCGATGACATAGATATTCTTGCAAGATCTCTGGTGAGTGCTAAAGAAGTATTGCTTAACCTTAACTCGGTAGCAAGGCAAGTTTCACTGCGTAATAATGAAAACAAACAAAAACATAACAAGGCTACGATTGCGCGTAAAGCGCAATCTTACGATACTCTAGATGAAATAGAATTTTTTGTGATCCCAAGAAATTTTGTATGGGGAGTGTTCGAAGGGATGATAGCATTGAACTAATTTTTTCCCATCATGCTAAAGTAGCTATAAAAATGTTGTATACAAAATGCTTACTCCAAAAATTGAATAGGACCTGAGAATATTAGTGTGTTAGATTTAGTGAAAATGTGCAGTTTGTATAGGAGGTGGTAGAAAGAGTGGGGGGATTTTAGTGATTTTTTCAGAAATAAATAAGAATATCATAAAATTGACATCTCTTAAATTTTAAACTAGTAACATTTATACTTTTCAAGAAAATAGATTTTTTGTGAAGTTGTGAAACTGTGTCATATTGTATGGGAGGGGGTAGAAGCAGTGAAGGTAATCAAATATTTTTTTCTGATCATAGTTATTATGTTAAATAAGTATTTATTACAAAATGTGAGCTCGATAAATGTTATACGTTCTGAGAAAATCGGCTTAGAGCATCTCATGAAAAAGTGTAGTTTGTATGGGAGGGGGTGGAAGGAAAAAGAGGACGCAAATAATTTTTCTACTGTAGATTTAAATCATTATGGAAGTAATAAATGCCGAAATTCAGACTAATAGCTTTTATACTTTTCGAGCAAAGCCATTTATTGTTGAATTGCGAAATTGTGTCATTTTGTATGGGACGGGGTAGAAGGGGTGAAGGTAATCGTCTAACTTTTTTTGGCCTTACTAAATATTTTAAATAAATATTTAAAACACAATTTCATCAGCCCGCTAAATTTTATACGCACTGAGTAAATTGGCTTATAGTAATTCATGACAAGTACAGTTTATATGGGAGGTGGTAGAAGGAGGACGAGGACACGCATAATTTTTATGCGGTAGATTGATGTTATCATAAAAATAATATATTCCAAATTTCAGGACAATAACTTTAATACTTTTCGAGCAAATCTGTTTATTCTCAAATTGCGCAATTGTGTCATTTTGTATGGGAGGTGGTAGAAGGGGTGGAGCGATTTGGCCCGTTCACGAACTTGATCTTACTTTTTTGTCAAAAGCGACGCGTACAAAATTTGAGCTTTCTACCTCAACGCGTTCTCAAGCTAGAGAGCGCACGGACGGATGGACATCCGGTTTTGAGATTTTTGAGTGATAACATTAACTTCTGTATCATTCATTTTTTTCTCCGCGCCTTACTTCTTGGCGTTACAAACTTTAGCTTTAGAGCTCTCAGATTTCATCTAGAGTATAAACATAACAGAGTTATGATTGGGCTTTACGCCCAATCATATGATATTCTAGATGGAATACTTACTTACCTTTTGTTTGGGAGGTGGTAAAAGCAGAGGGGGAGGTTCGTAATTTTTGTATGTAACATTGAACGTAGTATATAAAATATTTCATGCTGAATTTAAAGCTTCTTGCTTTTATAATTTTCGAGGAAATCGAACAATTTTTGTCTGAATTTATGGTATTTGTAGTGGAGGTGGCAGTGAAGTGGGAGATTTTGGATGATTTTGAATCTGCTGATCAACATCCTAATCATATTGCTTTGTTACAATTTTAATGTTGAGAGCTCTCATACGTGCGAAGGAGAAAAACTTTTCTTGAACTTCCTATACAAAACATTTGTATGGGAGGTGGTAGAAGGAGTGAGGTGAAGGCTATATTTTTTTTAGCATTTATTACAATTATTAAGGGACAAATTATGGCAAAATGTCAAGTTTCTACTTCTTCTAGTTTCTATGAAAATCGGTTAAATGCATTTACCAAAATTCTGCATTTGTATGGAAGGGGGTAGAAGGAATATCCGAATCAAAACTAAATTTTTTGGCATCAATCATATATAAAATAGTATACTTTTTTCAAATTTTAAAGTTGATAGCTTTTGACGGTCTCGAAGAAAACTAATTCAATTGAAATTTCGTAAAATTTGTATAGGAGGGAGTAGAAGGAGTGAGGTTAAGTTGATAGTTTTTCCAAAATTAGTTGCAATTATAATAAAATTAATTATGACAAAAATTGGTTCATTTAGCTTTACTAGTTGCAATGCAAACCGAATAAATGCATTTTTGAAAATTGTGCATTTATATGGGAGGTGGTAGAAGGACTAAGGAAATCAGATCAATATTTCTTGAGCTTAATGATATTTATATCATTATACTATGACCTAATTTTCAAGTCAATTGCTGAAATGGTTTCGGAGAAAAATCAATTTCTTTAAATTTCGAAATTTCATGAAATTTGTATGGGAGGGAGTAGAAGGAGTAAGGGGATGTAGCCCGTTCACGAAATTAAAGTTACTTTTTTGCTAAAAATGACAAACAACAAATTTCAGCACGATAGCTCAAAGCGTTCGAGAGTTATGTTGTAGACAGACGGACAGACAGAAACTCGGAATCGAGGTTTTTGAGAGACAACAAATATTTCTGTACCCTTGGCGGCTCTGTGCGACCATTATTTCTTAGCGTTACAAACGGTAAGGCAAACACAATATACTCTCAGATTTCATCTAGAGTATAACTAGAAAAAAGACGTCAATCAGACTTAATATTACAGTAGGAGACTACAACCTAGAAAATGTAAATAACTTTGTATACCTAGGGCCAAATTTATCAAAGGATGGAAGAGAATTCATCGAAATTAAAAGAAGAATAAAGTTGACAAATAAGACGTATTATTTGGTACTTCCAATAATTAAAAACAAGAACGTGAAGAAGATGAAACTAAAAATACATAAAACAATAATAACACCTGTGTTATGCTATGGCAGCGAAACGTGGTCATTAACTCAAGCATCTAAAAAACAACTTAAAGTTTTTGAAAGAAATGTCCTCAGAAGAATCCTCGGACCTATGAGGAAAGACTCTATCTGGTGAATACGATAAAATAGAGAATTGTATGCTATTTTCGACAACCCATCATAAAATTCAAGAAGCTACAATGGACTGGTCAAGTAGAGCGAATGGATGACGGAAGGATTCCCAAACGCACACTAAAAGGAAAAGTCAATGGTCAGAGACCGGTCGGAAAATTACGGAAGCGCTGGGAGGATTCAATTGACGCAGACAGCAAATCACTGCAAAGATTCTCAAACTGGAGGATGTGATCAGTGAACCGAGATATAGAGTATTCAGGAGGCCAAGGCCCATTTTTTTTTTTGCAGCTTGGGTATAGTATAGCCGGTAGCGTGTTGGTCTGAAATTCGAAGGTCGTGAGTTCAAATCCTGGTGGGCGTACAATTCCAGCATACTGCCTAAGTGGGTATATCTGGGTCACCTCAAAGTGCGAACATGAAAAATCGTAAACAGAAGGTTTTGCGAAGGGCTAACAGCCATTTCACATTAAGAAATGAAAAAAAAGTTATTGAATCTAAAAGTCTGCAGGCCAAATACGATTTGGGCTGTTGTACCATTGGAGAAGGCCCGATTTGGGCTGTAGCGCCATTGTAAGTAAGTAAGTATTGATATAATCATAATTACAATCATTTAAAACATCTTGAAACAGAACATTACTGTATTATACGCTTATCTTATTTTTATTTATATGCAAACGAACGAAATTCTCTAAGCAATAAGAAAGAGATTGACGACCTTTCATATGCATAAATTCGTGTAACTTAAGGACAAAATCAATATATAACTTCTAATTGCTTTTCTTGAATGTTAAACAATTTTTTCGTTATACTCAAGTTTCTATTATTCAATGTCTTCTTCAAAATACAACCTGATACATCCTTGTAATTAGTAAGTTGAGAGTCCCTCAATAAATCAGTTCGAGTGATTTATTGAGGGAATCTCTTGAGACAGACAGAATGGAAACTTTCATTTTTTGGTTGTTATCAAATTAATTATTATTGCATTCATTCTTATGGTATGACGTAATAATAGTAACTATTAATAGTTTATTTATAAGAATAATGTATTTTATGCATGTTTATAGTTATCAAAGTGGGAGTAGGTCTAAGAATTAGAAAAAATATATGAATAAATAGCCTGACATAGAAACTAGTTTAGTATGCGAATAATTAATTTTAATTTTGACCTAAATAATTTGAAGACCTGAAGTAACATTCTTTAAGATCTATTTTCAATAATTTTCAATTTTAACATTGAAAAGTCTCTGCACAATCAGAAGATCGGTACATAGGTGGATTTATCTTGAATCTCTCCTCTTACTTTATATACATATAACAATTTTCCAAAACTTAATTTTTGGTTGTCTAAAATTAGTAGAATTCATTCAAAAACTTAACAGAAAACTAATGATCAATTATTATTTCGCGGGAACTAGAAACCAAATAGACTATGAATTTAGAGATGGCTGAAAACAAATGTTTTAGTTTTGTTGAGGTTGTTCGTATCCAATAATAAATATTTGAGTACGAGTATTGTGTAACTTAATTATTATTAATGCAAGTGTGAGTAAAGTCACAATGCATCTTAATTTGGGAAATGTAGAAGGGGTGAGTGAATGTTAATAGCTTTTTAATCAATTGTTCGGATAAGAGTTGCGAACAAAATATTAGTTTGGTATAGTCTGCTAAATATAGTTTTGTTACAGAAAGGAATCTACAACTACTAATCTATGCGAGCTCACAAACTATATTGTAAAATTCTCTGCATTCCATCATATACTGTTTATATGGATTTTGCAAAGGTCACGATACTGCTAACCCAAAAATTCTGAAAGATAATCTTGGAGTAGGTGTCTCAGGTAATTAACGTGACTGTATTGTTTGCTATTTATCAATTCGTTACATACGTGTAAAAATTAAGGGTCATGATTCTTTTGTATTCCGGGCTAGGTCGGGTGCACCACAAGGGACCATTAAAGGCCCACTATCGTTTTTTTATTCAGGAATTACCTTCCCCTGTTTTTGCCTTCTAGTCTGTATCCTATATACTGATGACCTCAAAATTTTCCGAGTTATTAATTATTCTTGTAATCGTAATATCTTGCAATATGATCCCATCCAATGTCATACTACGAGCTAGGGTGTAACCTAGTGGGTAGCGTGTTGGTCTACAATGTGAAGGTCGTGAGTTCAAATCCCGATCGACGCATAATTCTAGCACACTACTTGCTTGGGTATACCTTGGTTACCTCAAATACTGAAAATGTTAAGGAACCTGAAGGTAAGGAGGCTAAAGCCCGATTTGGGCTGTAGCGCCATTGAAGAAGAAGAAGTCATACTAACTTAAAACGGAACCTCCTGAATTACTTCATTTCATCGATGGCAGTCGACTAAATGAACTGTCCATTATGGATCTGGGTGTGCTTAGCGTTGTGAAGTTGAATTCCACATTATGAGCTGTTTAACAACCAAGCCTATCAACTCGTTCTTCAAATTTCTTCAGCTGTTCTTATTATTTTATTTGTAGTACCAGTGTTATGCCTTTCATTCACTTATTCTTCTTGAATGGCACAGCTGAAATCGGGCCTTGTCCTCCGGACCATCAGGTTTCTTAACATGTATTTCGTTTTTGTGGAAGAGTTGTTAAATATTGTACTATTGATTGAAGCTAAATATCACTCAAGTGCTATCGAATATGTAACACTTTCTCAATCCTATTCCTTTCCTCCATGACTGTGTGTGTCAAATTCCTGTTAAGACCCCCTATAGGGGCATAGGACAGAAACAACTCTCTTCCACAAGGCGCGATTCTGCGCATCGGCTTTAAGCTGTTGCCAGGACTTGTTTATTCCTCTGGCCTCCTGCTCAACTGCTCGCTTCCATGTGTTACATGGTCGACCAACCCGACGTCTTCCTTGAGGGTTATAATCCAGAGCCTGTTTTGCGATGGTTTCCTCAAAGTATGACCGATCCACTGCCACTTTCGCCGTTGAATCTCAATACCTATTTTAGTCTGGCGAGTTGTACTCCAAAGTTCGTCGTTGGAGATTACTTCTGGCCAAAATATTCCTAAAATGCGTCGGAGGCATTGGTTTACGAAAGTCTGTAGTTTCTTGGTAAGTCGAACGGTCACTTTCCACGTAATACAACCATATAACAACACGGATTTGACGCATGCGTCAAAAACTTGCAGCTTCGTGCGAAGGGAGATCTCTCTTAACCTCCAGAAAGGGGAAAGGATACCGAAGGCCTGACGAGCTTTATTTAGCCGAGCCTCAACATCCTTTTCGGCTCCGCCGTCCATGCTGACAATGCTTCCGAGATAGCAAAAATCTTGCACCTCTTCCACATCCTGTCCATTAAGAACAATCGGTGTGCTTGCGTTCGAACCCATGTGCATGTACTTGGTTTTACGCACATTTATTTTCAGTCCCGCCTCTTTGCATTTACCTAGAATGCAACGAGCGAACATTTGACTCTAAGTCCGAACGGGTATGTGCAAGCAAACACACGTCATCAGCATAATCAAGGTGACTTAAGATGTTAAATAGTCTCCATTGAAGACCTTTACCTTCCCCACCTTCCAGTGCAGCTTTCAAGATGTCATTTATTACCACCAGAAACAGGGCTGGTGATAATATGCAGCCTTGTCTGACACCCGTTCGCACAGGAAAGCTCTCGGATAGCTCTCCTCTATGCAAGACGCGACACCTTGCATCTTCGTAGGATTCTTTAATCATAGCTATGACCTTATTTGGAATACCTCTCCTACGCAAAGCATTCCATATGTAATCTCGCTTAACGCTGTCGAAAGCCTTTTCGAAGTCCACAAACATGAGATGTAGTGGCGAACCCATTTCGGCTGACTGCTCTAATATTATCCGTAGGGTATTTGTGTGGTCGGTACAATACGACCCTTTACGGAATCCAGCCTGGTAAGCTTCGAGAGTGCTCTCGACGACATCACTAATCCTATTGAGAATTACCTTAGCCATAATTTTTGATACGGCAGTAAGTAGACATATACCACGCCAATTGCCACAATCCCGAAGGTCGCCCTTCTTCGGAATTTTCACAATGACGCCCTCCTTCCATTCAGTCGGATATCTTCCATCATTCCACACCTTAGTGAAGAGTGGGAGGAGTATATCGGCTGTTATTTCCGGGTCCGCTTTGAGGAGTTCGGTTGGTAGTCCGTCTATACCTGGAGCTTTCCTTCCCGCCATTGACCGAATGGCGGAAACTATCTCTTTCTTATCTGGGGGATCGTCCCTAATAGAGGATTGTTGCGGTTGGATGTTCGGAAGTTGTTCTGTTTCCGGAATATCTTCATCTGACAAGATGTTTAAAATATCAGAGAAGTATTCCTTCCATCGTCGCAACTGGTGTTCACTCATATTAAGGAGAGTTCCGTTGACATCTCTCAGCAGGTGGTTGGCGGTGAAATTCCTGTTCGTCAACTGTTTCATGATTTTAAATAGTGAACCCATATCCCCAAGGTAAGCCGCAGATTCTGCCTTGTTTGCCAGATCTTCAATGGCCTTTCTCTTGTCGCGTCTAACCGCCTTTTTAAGCTGTATATGAGCATCGCGGTAGTTCTGCCTCAAGTCGGGCGTTCGTTGGTTGACATCGGGTTGAGAGATGATTGTCAATTTGGCTTTTTTCCGATTGTCAACCTTGTCCTATGTGTCTTGTGACATCCAGGGTTTCTCACCGCTTTGCGCATATCCCACAGATTCTTCAGCACTAGTTAGAAAAGTGTTTCTGGTTGCCTCCCAATTGGCGTCCAGTGTGCGCATTTCATGTTCACCCAATGTGGATGACTTTTCGCGTAGAATGGTGGTGTATTCGAGTTTTTTGTTGGGATCTCTGAGTTTATCCACATTAAGCTTGCGCTTCATTTGAAGAATTTGTGGTCGTCGGATAGCTGCTGTACACAATCTCAAGCAGGCAACCATCAAGTGGTGATCGCTCCCCACGTCAGCTCCACGTTTCGCTCGCACATCGAGGAGACATCTTCTCCATCGGCGACTTATAGCCAAATGGTCGATCTGGTTCTGAGTAACACCGTCAGGGGAAACCCAAGATGTTTTATGATGACTCTTGTGTGGAAAAAGGGTCCCTCCGATGACCATTTGCCGAGTACTACAGAACTCCACAAATAATTCGCCGTTTTCGGGTCTCTTAATCCAAGGTCGTGAAGGGTCGACCCAAGGGTCACCATGCCTCCCCATGACGTGTTCTAGTCCAGTGTTGTCTGATCCAACCTGGGCGTTCATATCTCCCGAGATGATAATAATATCACCTCTTGGAACACGTTCGAAGGTGGCACTCAGTTGGCTATAAAACTCCTCTTTGTCACCAGATGTCGCGGTATTAGTTGGTGCGTAGCACTGCAGAATTGTGACGTTTCTGACACTGGTCCTGAGCCTGACGACGATAATCCTATCCGAGATTGGTTCCCAGCTAATGAGACTGTTTCTCGCTCTCGGCGTAAGGACGAACGCCACGCCATTTCTGGCTTCACTTTCAGGGCCAATGTACAGAATAGTGTTTCCGCTAGGGGTTCGTTCTTCTCCTGATCCTGTCCACCTGACCTCGCTCAAGCCCAAGATTTGGATGTTATAGTGCTCCATTTCACGGTCGATCACAGATTGGCGGTGCAAGGACCGAGTAACCCCAGCTCTTCCCCCGTCATTCAATGTTCGAACGTTCCAGAAGCCAATCATAGTCCGTTTTCGAATGCCAAAAGTCGTTACCGTAGAATCAGTCCGTATCCGAGGCGATGTATCCGTTTCTCGTATCATTTAGGTCTTAAGATCACGGGTGATAAGCCCATGATCCAGTGAGTGTCCATTTGCCATTTTTAGGGCAAGCAGGACTAGCTGTGGGTGAATTCTACAGCCCCCATCCCAGAGGGGGATAGTTAGCTCAGGTCCGTGGAGTCGCTAACTCCAAAGATAGTTGCAGGAATTGGTAAAACCTCATACTACAACTACCCCCTTGCGGCAGACTGTGTGTGTGCATAACACATAAAGGCCGGAATTGCCATTCATTGTCATTCCATAAAAAAAATCTAGGTTTACGTAAACTTTGTGCGCTGATTACTCTAATAGGTAATTGAGCTTCATCTTCATTCTTTAGAGATGGGTAGAAGTAACATTGAGGAGTGCCTTCTTTACAAAGTTCAGAATGAAAAATGTTAATTCAAGAGATTTTAATATTTCTATCCTCCACGCACTCTATTTGAGGCTGCATGTTTCACAAATAGCGAAAAGAAAACACAAAAACGTAAAATTTCATTAAATTATTATGCTAGCAACTCGAAAATTATTTAAATCCATTTTTGTTTTAACGTCGATGAACACAACAATTTAAAAAAATGCATCAAAGTTCAAGTATTAAATGGACGGACGAATACCTTTACCACTTCTATACCCTCACATATTCAGTATTATTTGGATCATTTTTAAGAAATCAATTATCATCAATACATTGAAAGCTATCAACTTGAAAATGTGTGCGAATATTTTCAAAAGTTCTAATTTTGCCCCACTTCTTCTATCCTCTCCCATAGAAAAGTATAACTTCGACCAATTTCAGTAAATCACCTAATAACCAGTAAATTAAAAGCTACGAACCTCAAAAATTGTACAAAAGCTTTTCAAAATAAATGAAAGAAACGGCGTCACATATTTTACGATTTCATCAACTCTTCTAACCCCTCCCATACAAATGTATTGATACATGGATATAAACTACACCGAAATTCTTGGAATCTATTTCATCCATGAAACTAACATTCTATGCAGATAATTTTGAATGTAATTCAATCAATCAATTAAATATTTATTAGCATTTACCCACTTATTCCATCACCCCCCTCCCCTCTCCCTCCTCCTACCCACCTTCCCCCATTTAAATCCGAACTTGCCTTAATAATCGAATTATGATTGAGTCTACATATGTACTGCAGCTATTGAAAATAATTCCAGCTAAGTTTTAAATAAATGGCCCTTGCCCCTTGTCCTGCCCCTGCCCCTACCTTGATCCATTAGTCTTCTTTATTTGCTATAGCACTAGCCTAGACTTCCCACGCTTCCTTAACTTGCCCCAAGAAAAATAAAATTGCGCCCGACTTGTTGGCAAATATTTTCCCCTTCAATTTGGTTCGACATAACATATATCTCCTTAGAATTACTGTCTATAGGCTTGAAGTATATCAAGTCAAAAAATATAAATTAATGTTCGATGAATTCAGGAAGTTTCGCTTTAATGTAACGTTGGTTGAAAATTATGATTCTGTTGCATATGCACAGCGAAAGTTGAGTAGCTTGTTAGTTTGCGCAACCGTACATGTTGAGCAAAATATGATATAGCATTTTAAAATAATAAGTTGAAGTCGGTAATTTCTTCTATTAAGTTTTAAAATATAAGCTAAAAATTTCTCGCGATTAAATTGGCTTGAAACATTGGTGAAAAGATGCGAAAGAACTCTCAGGATTAATAAGATGTGAGTACTTGTGAACATGTTTATCGAAAATATTAACATAACCAAAATCCTCCTACTCCTTTTACTAGCTATTATGCCAATACCTTGATTTAAAAAAGAACAAACATAAAATCTTCAAATAAATGTTCTCATCTATACATATAAATATAATTGTAGTGTCTGTCTGTTATTTGTTTATAAATGGCTATAAATAAGTTTTTTGCTTTATTTTAGCAATAACTAACCAGAAACAAACGTTTTTAAAATTTTTCTCTGTCTGTCTGTCTGTCTTTCCGGTTTTCACGCAAAAACGGCTGCACCGATTGTAAAAAAACTCTCACAGATTATTAGGTCTACTTCGGGGAGTAATCTGCCTTAGGTTTTACTTTACTTCCCTCACTCCTTCTACCCCCTCCCATACAAAGTGACTCATTTCCAAAAATTTATAATAATCAAATTTTCATGGAAACTGTAAAAGCTATTAATTTGAAATTTAAAATATATTTTTCCATTATAAATGCAATCTTTAAGTATATAAATAATTTGAATGCCCTTGCTCCTTCCACCACCTACCGTACAAACTAAACTTTTTCATGAAATACTATACTCCAATTTTCTCAGTACGTATAACTTTTATCAAGCTAAGATTTTGTATTAAATCTTTAATTAGCATTGTTATTAATATTAGGAAAAAAGTAACTGATTCGCTTTACTATTTCTACCCCCTCCCATATAATCTGACACAAATCCACGACTTTGCGAAAATTCGATTTTCTTGAAAAGAATGAATGTTACTGTTCTGAAATTTAAAACATGTCAATTGAATGATAATTGTAGTTACTCCTCAAAGAATAACTAAAAACTCTCCACTCCTTCCACCACCTCCTATACAAACTTCACTTTTTCATGAAATACTCTACATCAATTTTCTCAGTACGTATAACTTTGATCGAGCTAAAATTTTGTATTAAATCTCTAATTAGCATTATTACTATTGTCGGGAAAAATTAACCGATTAACTCCACTCCTTCTACTCCTTACAATGTGACACAATTCCACGACTTTGCAAAAACTCGATTTTCTTGAAAAGTGTGATTCTAACTGATCTCAAATTTGTAAGATATCAATTGCATGGTGATTACAGTTGTTTCTAGAAAAACTACCACCTCCCATACAAATTGCACAATTTCACTAAATCCAATGCACTAGGTTTCTCAAGTTACCTATTCAATTTTTCAAGCTTAACTTTGGTGCAAAATATTTTTATAGCTACTCTAGCATGATGTGAAATAAATTAATTTAGTACTGTCATCCTTTCTATCACTCCCCACAAAAAAATTCTTAAGATTACAAAAATTTCGATTTCATCGGTAGTATCATATAATTGGGCTTTACGCACAATCGAAGTCCTGTTATGTATTTAAGCTTAAAGTAATTTTATTTGGGCTTTTTTAAATTTACACAAGCTACAACTATGCACATGTCCTTAACGCTCTTCAACACGTATACATATGATCTCGAATCACGGGTTTGATTTGATCATGAGCCTTTCCCATACAAATGCGAGTATCATGGTCTCATTCTTAATAATTTATGGTTCTGATTGCAACAAAATACAAAACATTGTGTTGAAAGAGTCATCAAACTAAGCTGATTATTTATCCGATATAATGTACCACTAACTACATTCTCAAAAAATGTTATTATTGCGATTCTTACGCGGACAACGTCGCGGGTGATCTCTATGTAATCTGCTTTTAATTTTATTTCCCTCCCCTCACGCCTTCAACCCCCTCCCCTCACGCCTTCTACCACTCCCATACAAAATGACTCATTTTTAATAATATGTAATAATCAAATTTTCTTGGAAACTATAAGAGCTATTAGTTTGAAATTTGGAAAATATTATTTCTGTTACAAATGCATTATTCAGGTGTACAAATTTTTTAAATTCCCCCACTCCTTCGCGCACCTTCCATATAAACTACACTTTTTTATTAAATACTAAAAACCAACTTTCTCAGTACGTATAAATTCCATGGAGCTAAAATTTTACACCAAATCCTTAATTAGCATTATTATTAATATCAAGAAAAAACTTAATCGATTAGCTCCCCTCCTTCTACCCCTCCCATACAATATGACACAATTCCACGACTTCGCAAAAATTCGATTTTCTTGTAAAGTGTGAAAGTCACAGATCTAAAATATATCAATTGCATAATGATTGTAGTTGTTTTTAGAAAAATCACTAAAAACCCCTCACTCCTTCCACCACCTCAAATACAAACTGCACTTTTTCATTAATTTCTCTAAACCCATTTTCTCAATACATATAGCTTTCATCGAGCTAAAATTTTGTATCGAATACTTAATTAGCATTATTATTAATATCGGGAAAAAATTAGCCGATTAGCTTTACTGCTGCTACCCCTCTCTTACAATGTGACACAATGTGACATAATTTCACAACTTTTCAAAAATTCTATTTTCTTGAAAAGTGTGAATGTTACTGAACTAAAATTTAAAATATATCAGTTTTGTTTCTCGAAAAATCAGCAAAAAACACTCCTCTCCTTCTACCACATCCTATACAAATTGCACAATTTCATTAAGTCCAATGCACTAAGTTGCTCAGTAACTATTCAATTTTTGAAGCTAAAATTTGGTAAGAAAAGATTTTTGTAGCTACTGGTGTCACTATCAGGATTCCTTAATGCAAGGAATTGCCATAAAATCGATTCCAAATATAAAAGATGGAAATCATTTTGTCCTTTGGCTCATCATTTAGTGAAGGGACAAAACAAACGTCAATATCCCTACACCAACACATTGATAAACAGAGCACAGTAAATATACAAAAACTAAATTAGTGTCAACTAGCGTTAAGTCTGCGTCTTAAACATACTTTATCTATAGAGAAGTCAAATACATCAATATTCTCGTTAACTTCTCTTGCAAGACGCGAGATCGGTTTACTCATACCATAGTTAGTCCGGTGGAAGCAAATCTGCAACAATTTAGGATGCCTCGGTAAAAATTGACCAACAGCAAATTGCATCAAACCCAAAAGTGAGGAGGAATCAACCACCCCAGTGAGAAGTTGATGAGCAAAAACTACGTCAGCAACTTCACGTCGTCTCGAGAGTGATGACATACCTATATTTAGCAACTGAAGCCGGTCAATATAAGGAGGAAGACGAACTCTGTCATTCCACCTCTGTAAGGTGACATAATGCTATTCTCACAAATTTGCGCTGAATAGATTCAATTCTGACAATATGTACATCATAATAGGGAGACCAAACTTGAGAAGCATACTCAAGAAGAGATCTGACAAAGGTGTTATACAGACTCAACCTAACAAAGGAGTTGTTAAATTTCTTGGATAAGCGTGTGGTAAAACCCAGCATAGAATTACTCTTTTGCACAATCTTATTTATATGCAAGCCAAAATCAATCTTTTGGTCAAATGTAATGCCTAAGTCAATAACTGAATTAACACAATCTAAAATACAGTCATTGAGACTGTAAGTTACTACAAACGGCGAGAATTTCCGAGTAAATGACATTACTCTAGCATGATATGAAAGAAATTAGTTCAGATCTGTTACCCCTTCTATCAGTCCCCATGCAAAATACTTAAAATTACCAAAATTTCATTTGTGGTATCGTATGATTGGGCTTTACGCAGAGTCGTAGTACTGTTATGGATTTAAGCTTAATTTTAATTTAATTGGGCTTTTTTTTAATTAACACAAGATACAACTATTCACATGTCCTTAGTGCTCTTCAATACGAATATGGTCTTAGATCACGGGATTGATTTGTTCATGAGCCCGTCCTATACAAATGCGAGTATCGTGGTTTCATTCTTAATAATTTATGGTTCTGATTCCAACAAAATACAAACCATTGTCTTCAAAGAGCCATTAAACTAATCATATTATATAATGTATTACTAACTACATTCTCAAAAATTGCTTATTTTGCGATTCTTACGCGGATAAAGTCGCGGGCGATCCCTAGTCTAGAAATATAATTAAAGTGTTTGTTATTTGTTTATAAATGGCTATAAGTTATTTTTTTGCATCATTTGGAAAGAAAGCATAAAAACGAGTTTTTGAAATTATTTACCTCAAAAACGGTTGAACCTATTGTAATGAAATTTTCACAGTTTGTTTGGTATGCTTCGAAACGTGATCTGATTTTGGTTCTATTTCAATCGCCTCACGCCTTATACCCTTCCATACAAAATGACTCATTTTCACAACTACATAATAACAAAATTTTCTTGGAAACTATAAGAGCGAATAATTTAAAATTTAGAATATATCATTTTTATCATATATGCAAATTATTTGAATTCCCTACTCCTTCCACAACCTCCCATAGAAACTGCACTTTTTTAAGAAATACCATAAACTAATTTTCTCAGTAGTTATAACATTTATCGAGCTCAAATTGCACTATGTCCTGAATTAGTATTATTATTAATATGGCAAAAAATAGACCAATTAGCTTTCCTCCTTCTACCCCCTCCCACACAATGTGAGACAATTTCACAACTTTACGAAAATTCGATTTTCTTGACAAGTATAAATGTTAGTGATCTGAAATTCAAATAAAGCAATTACATAATGATTATAGTTGTTTCTCAAAAACTCATTGAAAACGTCCCACTCCTTCTATCATCTCCCATGCAAACTGCACGATTGTCACTAAATCCAATATACCTAGTCTAGCCATAAATATTGTTACAAGGTTTGGCAACCCTGCAGAAAGGAACTGTTATATTGCATTTCTTAAAAATTGAGCTAATCGCTATAGTACGCTTGTGCTTGATGCATTTGTCATCATTTGAGTTTAATTTTTAGTGTAGTGAACATGGATAGGGGTGACAAAGAAAATAGAATTGCTGTGATTGCACTTCATAAAGTAGAATGCAACCAAGTGATATTTTTAAGACTCTGCATACCCTTGGTATAAGCCGAATGTTTGTATATCGGGCTATTGAAAGATTTAATGATACGTCTGGAGTAAGTGACCGTGAAAGAAGTGGCCGTCCGCGAACTACTCGAACACCTCAAGCGGTTAAAGCCGTGCGCGAGAGAATTCGCCGTAATCCTCTTCGGAAACAAAAATTTTTATCGCGTGAGATGAAAATACCCCAAAGAAAAATTTCACGTATCATCAAAAGTGACTTGGGGTTGGGTGCTTATCGTAGATCTACCGGGCATTTACTAACAGATTCGTTAAAAAAAAATAGAGTGGAAAAATCAAAACGATTACTTTGCCGGTACGCAAACCAAGAACACCATAAAATTTTGTTTACGGACGAAAAAATTTTTACTGTCGAAGAAACATTTAATAAACAAAACGATAGGGTTTATGCTCGCAGTGCCAGAGAAGCTTCTCAAGTTGCCCAAAAGGTTCAAAGAGGTCATCATTCAGCCTTAGTAATGGTTTGGTATGGTGTTAGCTACAACGGGGTGACAAAGTTGCATTTTTGTGAGAAGGGCGTCAAAACGTCTGCCAAAATTTATCAAGAAAGTGTCCTTGAAAGTGTAGTGAAACCTCTCAACACGTCATTATTCAAAAATCAGCCTTGGAGTTTCCAGCAAGATTCTGCACCAGGTCAAAAGGCGAAGTCAACCCAAAAATGGCTTGAAGAAAATTTTCCAGATTTTATTAAAGCTGAAGATTGGCCTTCCTCTAGCCCAGACCTGAATCCGCTGGATTACGAATTATGGTCTGTCTTAGAGCAAATGACGTGCTCTAAAAGACATCCTAATATCGAATCCTTAAAGAAGTCTCTTACACATGCAGTCGCCAACTTTCCGATTGAAGTCATGCGTGCTTCCATAGATAAGTGGCCAGCTCGATTAAAGGCTTGTGTAAAGGCAAAAGGCAATCACTTCGAATAACTTGTTGCAATTTCCGTTGTTGACAATGCATTTAATAAATAAACAATGATTTCTTAACATATAACACCTCTTTTATTGAACAGTGCTTCAAAAAGTTTGTAACAGTATTTACGGCTAGACTAGGTACACTAATTTTCTTAGTACCTATTTAATTTGTGAAGCTTAAATTTGGTGCAAAACATTTTTATAGCTACACCAGCATGATGTAAAACAAATTAGTTCAATGCTGTCACCCATTCTACCACTTCTAAAACAAAATTTCTTGAGATCACGAAAATTTCTATTTCATCTAAAGTATCGTATGATTGGGTTCTACGCGCAATCGTAGTTTTGTTATGTTTTTGAGCTTAAGGTTGGTTATTTTATTTCGCCTTGTTTTAGAATTAACACAAGCTACAACTTTTTACATTTCCTTAACGATCCTTTTGCATCAATAACGTACACCTATGGTCTGAAATCTAATCAGCTAGGGTATAGCCTAGTAGGTAGTTTGTTGGTCTTGTAATGCGAAGGTCGTGAGTTCAAATCCCGGTCGGCGCAATATATCTTCCGGCTCATTACCTGCTTGGATATAACTTGGTCACCTCAATCTAAGAAAATGAAAAATTCGTAGAAAGAGGGTTGTGCGAAGGGCTAACAACCCTTCGACAATAAGTAATGAAAAATGTTAAGGAACCTGAATATCAGGAGGCCAAGGTCCGATTTGGGCTGTAGCGCCATTGTAGAAGAAGAAGATGGTCTGAAATCACGGGTGTGATTTCAGATCTGTCCCATACAAATACGAATATCATCGTTTCATTCTTAATAATTTATGGTTCTAATTCCAACACAAAACGAAATATTGTGTTTAAAAAGCCATTAAACTAAGCAGATTATGTATCCTGCATAATGTATTACTAACTATATTCTCAAAAATTGGTCATTATTGCGATTTTTACGCGGACGAATTCGCGGAGGATCGTTAGTCAATAATAATAAATACGTAACGTACATACCTACTTCAAAATTATGAAATTTCACTCACTTCCTCTACTACCTCCCATCACTGTTCTTCTACTTTTTTCCATCTATCGATCTGAAAATTTGCATTCAAGCATCAATTTCTATGACTGAAAGTTTCTTCTCCTCCTAAGACCTCCTAATAAAATAATAAATTATACCTTAAAAATTATAGACCTGAAAATGAACTTCGCCTCAATCTTTCTACCCCCTCCCGCCCTCCGCCTCCCCCACAATCAATGAAAACAAAAACTAGTGTCAAAGATAGAAATTTGTGTGTGATTCGAATGACACAGAAGGCATAGGATTATTAATTTCTTCCCTATTCAAGATGAATAAAAATAATTTATTCCTCCTTATAATCATCGAAATAAACATATTTCCTTGTTAAATCCATACATGGCCTAATAACAACGAAAAAATAAAATAAAACAAGCCTCACTCGGGAACATTACAATTAATAATTTTTAAATCCTGGAAAATGTCGCAACATAAAATTCACTGTCTCCTAATCCGACAGAGACGTGCTCTGCTGACAGAAAAGATAGTTTACATTTGCTTGTTTCATGCACGGCAAATTAGTTTCATGGCGCACAGCAGTTTCATCATCACGGCTTTATTTCTAAATCCCTTCAAATATGACAGGAAGAACAAAAATTTTGTATGCTTAAATCTCTGCGCACCTTCGAGGCAACCTCCATTTCGTCTCAAGTAAACCAAGAGAAAAAAAACCATAAGACACCTTCTTGTCTTCACCGATAAATCACAAACGAAAATAAGCTAATTTGTATAAGGACGCTGTTATCCTGGGGGAGTTTTATCGACACCGCAAAAGATAGACTCGATTGATTGCGATATTAATATTATCGACACGGTTCTCATATAAATACAACGTACATAGGTCTGTCAAGCATATCTTTAGTTACATCCCGGACGGTAGATTAGCAGGTCATTGTTTTGCGTATCAACCCCCTGTGGGCTGTGATTTGAGTGCTCTTCATAAGGGCATCAATATTAGTTTGGGGTTAAATTCTCTATCATAGTTTTATGTCACACGCTCCATTGGGCAAATGGAACCATTTAAGACGGTAGTCCGGAATTCGATAAACACCGAAATATTCTTCGGCTCTTAGATATGAGACTTTCATCAGCATGAATAGTTTGTGTCATACACATGTGTGCAACAGTTTAACCATAAAGGCGGCAAATATTTGTCCAATTATTATTGATAAATTGTCAGCGTTGAACTGTTAATACCTTGAAATTGTAGTGGTTTTCGATATTCGAAAAGCAACCACGTTAACTCCCTTGAACTGGTACTCGGTTTTTAGAGTCCTGACTGACGATAATGATGGTTAATGGACGAGACATGTTATCCCATAGTCAGAAGGAATAATGACGATGATAAGGGCGTATATTCTAGGCGATAAGATAATTGCTCATCACTGGATTTGATCGATAGCAGCATGTGTAGGCCGCTACACACGTATTGTAAATGTGTAGTATGTATTGCTAATGAAGCTGTATCGGGGGTATACTCTATTGTTGCCATTTATTTCGGGAAATAACAATTTGTAATGTTTTATCGTAATTTAATTCACGTTTTTATTTAATTATTTATAATTAGCAATTGCTACTAATTAGATAATAAGGTAGATTTCTCTTAATTAGCAGATTCATGTATTGGAGAATAATTTTCACGTGAATAGTTACGTAAACTACCAAGACTGCTTATTATTCTTGGCAACTGAAAATCTATGTCATCCAAAAACAGGAGCTAAAATGCAACAAACGGCTCCAAAGTGGCTATTTCATTAATATCCTGTTACATAATAAGGATAGGTGCATAATTTATTTATTAAATTTATACCTCAATACTATCGTTCCATACTTTCAGTTTTGCAACTAAAAACCTTTTCAAAGAAGGACAGTCTATTGTAATGAAATAATTTATAGACTGAGAATTCTCGTTAAGTTTATTAAAGAACACATACAATGAAGAAATATCAAGCCAATCGAAAACAATTTAGTATTTACTTAACTGCAATAACTTATACCATAAAATCTCGTAACAACAAACAAATTAGAATTCAATTGAGTCTCTTTAGGTAAGGAAGAGAGAGAATCGTCCGCTCCTTTCTACCCAAGGTATAATTTCTACCTAGCAGAAGTGCATCTTCAAATTCGAATACTATCTCGTGACAGGATCCAAGGCATAGAATGAAAAGTATTCAGCACCGCCGCCCCCTTATTATGGGTCTCCTTGCACCTCGCTATTGAATCTTTCATCGAATCATTCGATTCCCATTTACTCTTATTGAATGGCACCCAACTAAATTAGGGGCCGAAAACCGTTCTTGAGCTGCCTCGTCGCAAGAGTATCATCGCAAACAATTCCCGAAGACATGACATAAAGGCACTTCGCTCCCGCCCTGGCCCATTTCGATAAGAGCATTCCGGCAAAACCACCCCTTCCATCGAACTACCTCGCCGTCGTTCAGCCGTCTTCACACCCCCAATTAGCACATTCAAGTCCTTCGAAAATAACTCACTCACACACACAATGGAAACAGTTTCAACCTCTTTTCTATCGAGGCGATTGCACGTGTGTGTACGAAGGTGATATGGAAGCGCGAGTTCTTCGTCGAGGACCGGTCAAAAAGCAAATTCATCGAGCCAGGAACTGATAAAACAAAACGAAATTCAACGAAGCGATAACTCGAATCCATTGAGAGGGAAAAGGACGAATAAAGCTTTTGACTCCCGAAAAGCTCTCACTTTTCGACGCGAATCGGTTTCGGTTGGGATGTGTGTGGTGAGTCAGAGAGGCTATCTACTCTAAATGTGTGTGTACGTGTGAAAGTGTTTGCGTTTGTATTAGTTTGGAGCCGTGTCAGCCGTCCGCCACGTGAAAAAAAGACCAGTGCGAAAAGAGTTCTTTTAAATTGAATTCCAATAAATCAGCGGTATTTTTCCTTGGAGACGTTGAGCTACATCCCGATTTCGATGTCGAAGCTTTTGCAGCGTGACCGTTGTTCAGGTCATTTGGTTCCGTTCGTCCTGGTACCACTTTTATTGAGGTTTTCATTCCTTTTGTGGTAATTTTAGACGAATTTCGATAGGAATAGATCGCCTTTTTTGTGCCATAAGATTAAATATAAAATTTGACTAGAATTTTTTGGGAAGGATATCCAGATACCTTTTATAGGTTTAATATTTAAGAAATAGATTAGGTTCGTAATAAATCCAGTCAGCTATCTCTATTATAACACTTGTACTTCAGTCATGACGTACACACGGAAATTATCCAAAACCTGATTTCGGCCGTACTATGAAATAAAGATATCTGCTTATGAATCATACGATACGAATTTCGATAACACTGCCAGTCCTTACAATATAACTGAAACTACAGAGAGCATTCTACCAGAATGAATTTGGCAACTGCTTATCTTATTTCAACCTCACAAATCCACTACGGATGATATGGGACCAATCCGCTGTAATGGGTTAAACACTACACCCAGGAAAGGATCAAGCTTATTTTTAAACCTCTGCCAAATTTATTTCTTGTACCTTTTTAATTATTAAAAATAATGTTCAGATCAAATTTATAAAAATTAAACATACATACATACAAGAGGTCCAATAAATATTGCAAGAAGTAAATTGCCGTCGTATTTGCGTAATGCGAAGCCCTGCACAAAAAAATGATCCATATTCGGTTCAGAAGGAACATCGAGTACTGAAAGTTATCTTTCCTTTGATTTCAATCAATTGAAATAATTAAATTTATTAATTTGTGATAAGCGATGAAAACTTGTATGAAAATTAAGTGTGTATCATTTTGTCCTTGACCTAAACGCATCTTCTTGAGCCCAGAAAAACGGCTGGATCTTGGGCAGCTGCGAAGTCTAAATGAATGAAAAACCGCATAATATGGTAGCCACAGTGAAAACTACTATACTCTGTGCTAAAGGCATTAAATACTTAAACAAGATAAAACAAGATGAAGTGAAAATTCCCTAGATATTAGAAAGATTTTTCTTATCACCATTATCAACAAGTTGTAGATTGATGAAACCTCGTTTAACTATTTTGGCGCCCACAGAAGGTCTAGGTGACTGAGAATAATCCCATAAGTATTAGGAATGCTAGTATGGAACGCTTTGCGCGTTAATCTCGGTAAGTGAATTATTTTTTTATAATTAAAGAACTTTACCGAGTTATTAAAATTTTCAGCTGGACCCCAATGTCAACAATTTTTTAAGATATTTTTAAGAAATCATTGCATTTAATTCAAAACATAAATGTAATATGAATAACAGGATAATAATAATTTATAGCAAAATAGTTGCTCACGAAAATTGGTCCTACTCTGCACTGTGAAAGGAAAAAAATGAGCACGAAATTTCTGAATAATCTTTTAAGATAGGAACTTGAAAAATCGTTAAAAAAAACGAAAAAAACTATAATTGTTAGTTCATGTGATATTCTACGTGAAATTGGATTAAGTTGAATATACTGCTACTCAGTACCACCTATTCGTAATGATGACTGAACTGTTGTCGATGCTGTAGAAAAAGAAAACCTTTTGGCATCAAAATTTGCCGTCAAATCAGAGCTTTTCACAGCTTTCAACATCTGATTTAATTTTGATTTAGGGTTATTTCAAGGATTTCGCAAGGATCTCACTGTTAACAAGTATGCTAGATCGGGTGGATTCCCTAATAAACCCTAAGAAATGCGTTTTTTCTCTGACTAAACTACTTCGCAATCAACCCCATATTCATATTCCTCAGTGTGCCATCCGTAGATCTGAAAAGTTGCGAATGTTCAGCCAATTCTCAAGAAAGGATGCAAAACGAACCTCACCAACTGCCGCTTATTAAGCCATTATCTCAGTGTTCTTAAACATTGTCAATTGTAGAATAGTAAATTATCTTGTGGAGGAAAACCTGATCCATGATCGTCATTTCTGTCTCCGTTTAGAACGCTCTACCGGAGATCTACTAGTGTATCTCTCTAGACGTTGGAGCTCTTGCATAATTTGATTTGTTGAAGTTTAAGAACTTGCACTTGACATTGCGAAAGCATTTGCCAGAGTTTAGCATAAATGTATTAAAGCTAAGCTTTCGGCCCTAACATGTCCTTTCAAAGATGAATTGAGAGCTTCCTCTTCGAACATTCTATGCGAGTCGAACTAGATAGAGTTGCTTCAACTCTCTTTCTTATAGATTCCGGCGTCTCCTAAAAATGAGTCTTATCACCCAACCTCCTTAATTTATTGGAGTCAACACATCCACGGAGTCGGTCGAACCGTCTAAGTTTTCTGCAGAAGTCTAAGAAATACTTATAATACGATCTATATCCTTTAGCATTCGGTCCCATGTTTGAGCTGGACTCCCAAAATCACACCTAGCGTTACTCGATCGTATCCCAAAAAAAAAAAAACATAACAGAATCATGATTGGGCGTAGAGCCCAATCATATGATACTCTAGATGAAATAGGTAAGAGCTTATTGTACCGGAAAATATGTCATCTCAAATTCTTTCGAATAGCGAACTGTAACTTTTGTATGGGAGGTGGTAAAAGCGATATTTGTATATAACATCGAACGTAGTATACAAAATGTTTTATGCTGAATTTAAAGTTTGTAGCTTTCATAATTTTCGAGGAAATTCAACAATGTTTGTCTGAATTTATGGCATTTGTATGGGAGGTGGCAGAGAAAGTGGGAGGTTTTGGATGATTTTGAATCTGCTTATCAACATCCTAACCACATTGCTTTGTTACTCATATGTTCGAAGAAGAAATACTTTTCTTGAATTTTCAATTCAAAAATTTGTATGGGAGGTGGTAGAAGTAGTGAAGTTCGTATTTTTTTAGCATTTATTGCAATTATTAAGGGACAAATTCTGGCAAAATTTTAAGTTTATACTTTTTCTAGTTTCAATGAAAATCGATTAAATGCATTTACCATAATTGTGCATTTGTATAGGAGGGGGTAGGAGGAGTATTCGAATCAAAACTAAATTTTTTGATATCAATGATTTTTGCAATAGTATACTTTTCTCAAAATTTAAAGTTGATAGCCTTGACGGTTTTGGAGAAATTTGTATATGTGTGGGTAGAAAGAGTGGGGTGGGGTGAAGTTGATAGCTCTCACAAAATAAGTTGCAATTGTAATAAAATTAATTATGACAAAAATTGGGTTTTTCAGCTTTTGTATAGTTGTAATGCAAACCGAATAAATGCATTTTTGGAAATTGTCCATTTGTATGGGAGGGGGTAGAAGAAGTAAAGGGATCAGATCAATATAATTTGATATCAATGATATTCATATTATTATATATGACCTAATTTTCCGGTCAATAGCTGAAATGGTTTCGGATAAAAATCAATTTCATTAAATTTCTAAATTTAATGAAGTTTGTATGGGAGGGGATAGAAGGAGTGGGGGGTGTGGCCCGTTCAAAAATTAAAGTTACTTTTTTGTTAAAAATGATATATGAAAAATTTCAGCACGATAGGTCAAAGTTTTCAAAAGATATATTATAGACAGACGGACAGACGGTCACTCGGAATCGAGGTTTTTGAGTGACAACAAATATTTCTGCTCTCTTGGCGCCTCAGTGTGATCATTATTTCTTAGCGTTACAAATGGTAAGGCAAACACAATGTACTCTCAGATTTCATCTAGAGTATAAATAGTTCCGTCTAATTGAAGATGAAACTATCTCTATAGGCTCCATTGAGCACCGTCGATATGCCGCGGTACTCTAGATTTATTTCAGATATTTTCACGTTAAAAAATTGAATACCTCTCGACTTACCTGCCCCCGTACTCAACAAAGTTCACGCAAACACGAGATACTGTGAATCCAATGTCGGAAAGAACAGTGAAATTTAGGCAGTCCTGCATCGTACGAACATCAGTGAAATATTTGAAGTAAAGTAATAAAAATATGAGCTAAGCCATTAGTAGATGGATTAGGACGATTTTAAAATTTCTACTTAACATTGTTAGCATAGACTATTCAACGTTTGGGAGCTACTTAGTATACAGACAGATTTTTTTTTATAGCGCCGATTATAACTTAGAGGCCACCCTTTAATGCATTACACAGTTATGTATAGGTAGAAGATGAAATTTGGTAGTGTTATGGGAATTTTGGGGGAGAGACACGGAAATGGCGATGGACATGATTTTTGAAGCGCTGAAGGTTATACTTGCTTGGAAATATGCTAGAAGGCAATGCGTTCCAAAGTCTGGACGTTCGGGAGATGAAAACTGTCTATATTTCACTGTACGAGTACGAATAGGGTTGACGGTAAACTCGTGTGCGTGTTTAGCTTGACGAGTATTTCGGGGAAAAATGAAAAGTGAAGGAATGAGTGATATAAGTTCCGCACTACATTCACCGTGAAAGTAGCGATAGTAGATGCTGAGGGAGTCAATAGAAACTGTAATGGTGCCGTCTCCAATTAGTCGGAACGCACGTTTTTGGATTCGATCGAGCAGCGCAAGGTGTGTTTTGGGTGCCCCAGCCCATAAATGCGAATTTTACTCTAAACGAGGTCGAATGTAAGCCTTGTAGATGGTAGCTAAGTCGTGAGGCGTAAAAAATTTTTTACATTTGCGAAGAATACCTAGGCGTTTGGAGGTATCAAGGGCAACATCAAAGATATGTTTGCTCCAATCAAGATGGTTATTTAATTTTACGCCTAATATGATAAACTCATCAACAGAGCAAATTGGTACGCCATTAAAGGCTAAATTAGACGACGACGCTGGTACATCACGTTTGAGCGAAAGATGATAGGCCTGTGTTTTAGTAGTGTTGAACTCTACTCTATTTTTCCTGCCCATTCCAGGATTAAGTCGAGGTCGAAGTTTGTAAGCAACAGATTGCTCGTGAGAATCCACAGCAGAGTTAAATTTAAAGGTGTTATCTAAAGTACTGGCATCTGCAAAACTATGGATGGGATTGAGAGTAGAAGACAAAAGGTCGTTGATAAATACTAAGAACAGAGTAAGCGATAGGACAGAACCCTGAGGGACACCAGAATTAGTTGGAAAAGAGGAAGAAGTAACGCCATCTAATACGACTCGTATAGTGCGTTCGGACAGGAAACTCTCAATCCATCGAATGAGGGTAGCATCGAGGCCAATGGCCGTTAGCTTAACAAGGAGATATTCATGCCAAACTCTGTCAAAAGCTTTTGCAATGTCAAGAGCAAGAACTTGACCTTCGCCGTATTTGTGCAAGCAAGAGTTCCAACGATCCGTCAGGTTTACCAAGAGATCTCCCGTTGACCTTCCAGAACGGAAACCGTATTGACGATCGTGGATAAGCTGTTTATCCTCAAGATAGTGAACGATTTTGCGATTGACAGCAGTTTCCATCACTTTCGAGAACGCTGAAGTAATGGCTATCGGGCAGTAGATGATCAAACGAACAGACATACTCCCACTCGAATTCACTACTTTTGAGAGACACAAACCATTTCTGTACCCTCGGTGACTCCGTATTTCCTAGCGTTTGTATGTATGCAATAATGAGTCCAAAATATTAAAGGATATCCCTTCAATATAAAAATATGGGCTATTTACATGAATTCTTTTTGATTTCGCAGAGTACTTTTTTTTTATTCAAAGACAATTTGAAATTATGGTATTAACTTTATTTTTGCAGCATTAATAGAATATCTAATAGAACGAATTAAGCATTTAAACATTTGAAAACGAAATCACTTTATTTGCAAAAAGCATTTAAGAACTTGCAAGAAAATTGCAACGCGTTCCAGCTGTCGCGCAACAGCAATTGGCATTTGGTATCAAGCATCAGCTATTCGTATTTTTACATAAACAAAAACGGAAAATAATTGTAATATAAGTGATAGATTCAAGCGCAGTTTTTTCGGAGCCTGTTTCAGACTTACTAATTGAGTGGTAAGTAAATCAAGTGAAAAACATAACATGGCTACGATTGCGCATAAAGCGCAATCTTATGATACTCTAGATGTCATCCCAAGAAATTTTGGATGGGGAGTGTTAGAAGGGGTGATAGCATTGAAATAATTTTTTCCCCATCATGCTAAAGTAGCTATAAAAATTTTCTATACAAAATGCTTACTCCAAAAATTGAATGGGAACTGAGAAAATTAGTGAGTTAGATTTAGTGAAAATGTGCAGTTTGTATGGGAGGTAGTAGAAAGAGTGGGGGGATTTTAGTGATTTTTTCAGAAATAACTAGGAATATTATAAAATTGACAACTCTTAAATTTCAGATTAGTACTCAGCGCGCTAAATTGTATACGCACTGAGTAAATTGGCTTAGAGTAATTCATGACAAGTACAGTTTGTATGGGAGGTGGTAGAAGGAGGGGGAGGACACGCATAATTTTTATACGGTAGATTGATATTATCATAAAAATAAAATATTCCAAATTTCGAGCCAATAGCTTTTATACTTTTTGAGCAAATCCTTTAATTGTCAAATTGCGCAATTGTGTCATTTTGTATGGGAGGGGGTAGAAGGGGTAGATTGATTTGGCCCGTTCACGAACTTGACCTTACTTTTTTGTCAAAAATGACGTGTAAGAAATTTGAACAATCTAGCTCAACGCGTTGTCAAGCTAGAGAGCGAACAGACGGACGGACAGACGGACGGACAGACGGACAGACGGACAGACGGACAGACGGACGGACAGACGGACAGACGGACGGACAGACGGACAGACGGACATCCGGTTTTGAGATTTTTGAGTGATAACATTAACTTCTGTTTCATTCATTTTTTTCTCCAATCCTTATTTCTTAGCGTTACAAACCTTAGAGCAAACTTATAATACTCTCAGATTTCATCTAGAGTATAAACATAACAGGGCTACGATTGCGCATAAAATGCAATCTTACGATACTCTAGATGAAATAGAATTTTTTGTCATCCCAAGAAATTTTGGATGGGGAGTGTTAGAAGGGATGATAGCATTGAACTAATTTTTTCCCCATCATGCTAAAGTAGCTATAAAAATGTTTTACACAAAATGCTTACTCCAAAAATTGAATGGGGACTGAGAAAATTAGTGAGCTAGATTTAGTGAAAATGTGCATTTTGTATGGGAGGTGGTAGATAGAGTGGGAGGATTTTAGTGATTTTTTCAGAAATAACTAGGAATATTATAAAATTGAAAACCCTTAAATTTCAGATTAGTACCATTCATATTTTTCAAGAAAATCCATTTTTTGTGAAGTTGTGAAACTGTGTCATATTGTATGGGAGGGGGTAGAAGCAGTGAAGCTAATCAAATATTTTTTTCTGATCTTAGTGATTGTAATATATTAAGTATTGAACGTACCCAGTCGGGTACTAAAATGTTACCAACTAAATAAAAAATATAATAAAGGCACTTGATCATGAACAGTCACGGTGTGTGCATATTCTTGCTACCTACTCCTAACCTAATCCCGAAGTACCAAATATAACATGGCGCAGCTGAGAGAAAAAAAAAAAAAGAACCGAAAGTGATTTCGAAATTTAATAAAAATCCCAAATAACAAAGTGAAAGTGTAAAACAATTACAAAAATAAAAAGTTTAAGTGTAATTAAAATAAATGGACATACACGTATGGGCAAATATAAAGACCAATTATCATTAAATAAAATAAAAGCGGAGAATAGACCGCGTGGTAGACCGAAAAAAGTTGGTACTTTGCATATAAATATGGATTATGTAAAGAAAGTGGAGGAATTAAACCTCAATGGTAACCTGGCAGAAAATTGGCGAATTTTTTATCAAAATTATAAAATTTTTGCCACTGCAATTGAGTTGCATGAAAAAGGGGAGGCCGTTAGAATTGCGGTTTTTCTCAATGCAGTTGGACCACAAGCGATTGAGGTATACAATACCTTCCAGCTGTCTGACATTGATCGCAAAAGTTATGATGCAGTCATAAAAGCATTTAATGAATTTTGCTTGCCCAAAAAAAATGAAGTGTATGAAAGCTTCATCTTTTGCAACAGAAATCAAAAGGAGGGAGAAACTTTTGACTCTTTTTTTATGGACGTGAAGAAGTTGGTGCGGTCTTGTGGCTATGGCGACTTAGAAGATCGTATGATTCGGGATCGGATCGTTCTTGGAGTCTACGACGAAAAACTCCAAAAGCGGCTATTAGAAGCAGAAAACCTAACAATGGGAAAAGCAGTTGATATGGCTCGAGCAAATGAGGTGTCACGAGCGCAGTCGTCAACTTTACAAAAGTCAACTCGATCAAATTCAATGTCGGAGGTAAATTCAATAAATAAAAATTTTTACAATAAGAAAGAAAATCTAAATAAAGTTACGAATAATAATAAAGAGGTGAAGGCCATTTATAAAAATTTTAATAAAAATAATGTTAACCAGTTGGCTGGTAATAAACACAAAGATAGGATAAATTCATCGAATACTGTAAAAACAAAATGTAAATATTGCAATTCAATTCACAAGTACGGTAACTGTCCCGCATTTAACGAAACATGTAAAAAATGTGGACGAAAAAATCATTTTGCTGTAGTCTGTCGAACAAAAAATATTAATACAGTAAGTGAGTCAAACTGTCAAAAACAGTGTTGTGATTCGGTTTACATAGATGCAATTACAGGTGATATTTTGAACCAAAATAATAAGTTTTGGATTGAAGAGGTTAAAATTAATAATAAAATTATTCATTTCAAGCTTGACACAGGAGCTGAGGTCAATGTACTCCCATTTCATCTATGCAAAAAAGTAACTAACGCGAGCATTAGACCAACTGATACCAAACTGATTGCTTATGGAGGTACGAGGATAAACGTGATAGGAGAAATTACATTGGAATGCTGCATTAAAAATGAGGTTAGCAATGAAAAATTTTTTATAGTAGACGGCGAGTCAACGCCGATATTAGGATTAATGGGATGTATAAGCCTACAATTAGTGAAAAGGCTATACAACGTGAAATGTTCAGGCAAGGAATCAATTATACAAGAATATAATGGTCTATTTGAGGGTGTAGGCTGTTTTAAAGAAAATTTTGAAATAAAGTTGAAAGAAGGTGCTTCTCCGGTTGTTAAGCCGAGCAGACGTATCCCAATAACTTTACAAAAACCATTGAAAATAGAACTGGAAAGGCTAATAAGCATGGGAATTATAGAGAAATGTGATGGCTCACATGAATGGGTATCAAATTTGGTTATTATTGAAAAACTGAATAAGAAATTAAGACTTTGTCTAGATCCACAAGATTTAAATAAAAATCTTAAGGATCAAAATCATCCAATTCCGACATTTCAGGAAATTTTACCAACACTAGTTAATAAAAAATATTTCAGTGTTTTGGATTTAAAGGATGGATTTTTTCAAATAAAATTAAACAATGATTCAAGTAATCTTTGTGCATTCAGCACGCCATTTGGTAACTACAAGTTTCTAAGACTTCCATTTGGGCTAAAAATAGCACCGGAAACTTTTCAAAAACTTAATGAAGAAAATTTTAGAAACATTGAAGATATTGTTGTTTACATAGATGATGTTCTAATTGCTACAGAAACAATTGAGAAACATCAAGAAATTTTAAAGAAGGTTTTAGAGAGAGCTAAACAACTTAACATAAAATTTAACAAAGATAAGTTGCAATATTGTGTTAAAGAAGTTAAATTCTTAGGACATATAATATCCGATCAGGGTATTTCGTTTGACAAGGAAAGAATTCAAGGAATTCTAGATATTGGCATTCCGGAATCTAAAAAAGATGTTCAGAAATTATTAGGCATGGTCAATTATATGCGCAGTAGTATACCAAGTTTGGCAGAGATTTCAAACCCTTTGAGAGAATTATTAAAGAAAAATGTAATTTTTCATTGGCAAACGCCATATACTAATTGCCTGGAGCGTATAAAACAAATGATAATCAATGCTCCAGTATTAAAGCATTATGATCCAAAAGCATCCTTAGTAATCCAAACTGATAGTAGTCAAAACGGCGTAGGATGTTGTATTATGCAGAATGATACTCCCATTTCGTTTGCATCTAAATGTCTTTCTGATGCTGAACGGAGATATGCTCAGATCGAAAAGGAGATGTTGGCTATCTGCTATGCATGTCAAAAATTTCATAACTGGATCTATGGGAAAAAAGTTATTATTCAAACGGATCATAAGCCTTTATTAGGTATACTGAAGAAAGATATCAATAAAATTGCGTCAGCAAAGCTGCAACGCATGAAAGTTAAATTGTTAAAATATAATTTAGAACTTCAGTTTGTACCTGGCAATAAAATGTATATCGCTGATTTATTATCGAGGTACTATAACAAGAGTGACAATACAGAAACAGTGAATGGAGTAAGTGAAGTAGTTCATTCAGTAAATGTTAGTGATGAAAAATTACTAGAATTTAAAAAAGAAACCGACAAAGATATGATTTTATCAGAATTGAAAAAAGTGATCTTAAATGGGTGGCCCAAAGCTAAGGACACTTTGTCCGAAAATGTAAAACCCTTTTGGAAATTCAAAAATGATTTAGTAATAGAAGATAATATAATATTTTTAGATAACAAAATTTTTGTCCCTTCAACAATGAGGAAGTACATACTTACAGTATTACATAGATCACATTTAGGTATAGAAAGAACTAAAAGTAGAGCAAGAGAAGTCGTATACTGGCCTGGAATAAATACAGACATTGAGGATTTAGTAGCAAGTTGCACAACTTGTCAAAAATTTCGCAGTGCATCTAGACGTGAACCTCTTTTGCCGCATAATATACCTGAATATCCTTACATGAAAATAGGAATGGATATTTTTGAATTTAAGAGCAAGAATTATTTAGTTGTTATAGATTATCACTCCAAATATATCGATATTTTAAAATTAAACAAGAAAAATGCGTCTGAAATTATTATGAAATTGAAAAATATTTTCTCAGTACATGGGATACCTATGGAGATAGTAGCAGATAACGTTCCTTTTAATAGTTTAGAATTTAGGGAATTTGGAAAGTTGTTTGGAATAAAAATAGTTACTTCAAGTCCAATCTATCCACGATCAAATGGTCTAGCAGAACGAGCTGTTCAAATAGCAAAGAATATGTTGAAAAAAGCAGGAGAAGAGGAACTTTGGCTTTCATTAATGGAATATAGGAATACACCTTTGAAGGGCTTAGATCAGGCTCCAAACAAACTTCTAATGGCTAGAACTACACGTACATTACTTCCAACAAAAACCTCCAACTATAAATTTTCTGTTATGCCTAATTTATCCAACAATTTTAATATAAAAAGAAATAGAAACAAGAAATACTACAATAGAGGTACAGTTCAGAAACCTGACTTTGAGCGAGGTGAAAGAGTTATGTATAGAAATGGAAGTACATGGACCGAAGCAGTAGTAATTGAAAAAGATTTAGCACCAAGATCTTACTGGATTAAAATTCTTCAAACCGGAAAAACAATAAGACGAAATTCTTACTATTTAAAGAGAATTAAAAAAAAATAAAAACTTTTGAATAATCATGTCCTTGTGGATGAATTGTAACATACGACATGTAAATATACTAAGTTAAAAGATGTACTTTATTTTCTAATATTCTTATATCAAATATATGTAATTTGAATATTTTCTAAAAAAAAAAAAAAATGTACCCATTGAATTTATAAATTAAATTTACTTCTAGATATTAAAATAATTCATACCAAATTAAAATAAATAGTAAAAATGTAAAATTATTGAAATTAATAGAAGGGAAGATGTAGATAATAATTATAGTCAAGAAAAATAATATGGAATAATATAATTTTTATTTGATTTTCATACTTTGAGATATATAGACAATTAATTATGAACAACATAAATTTCATTTTACTTTTATACTTTTATTGAAAGGGGAAGATGTAATATATTAAGTATTGAACGTACCCAGTCGGGTACTAAAATGTTACCAACTAAATAAAAAATATAATAAAGGCACTTGATCATGAACAGTCACGGTGTGTGCATATTCTTGCTACCTACTCCTAACCTAATCCCGAAGTACCAAATATAACAGTGATAATACTAATTAAGTATTTATTACAAAATGTGAGCTCTATAAATGTTATATGTTCTGAGAAAATCGTCTTAGAGCATTTCATGAAAAAGTGTAGTTTGTATGGGAGAGGGTAGAAGGAGAGAGAGGACGCTAATAATTTTTCTACTGTAAATTTAAATCATTATGAAAGTAATATATTCCAAAACTCAGACTAATAGCTTTCATACGTTTCGAGTAAATTAATTTATTGTTAAATTGCGAATTTGCGTTATTTTGTATGGGAGGGGTTAGAAGGAGTGAAGCTAATCGTCTAATTTTTCTCGCCTCACTAACAATTTTAAATAAATATTTGGTGCATAATTTCAGCCCGCTAAATTTTATACGCACTGAGTAAATTGGCTTAGAGTAATTCATGACAAGTACAGTTTGTATGGGAGGTGGTAGAAGGAGGAGAAAAACACGCATAATTTTTATACGGTAGATTGGTATTATCATAAAAGTAATATATTTCAAATTTCAGGCCAATAGCTTTTATACTTTTCGAGCAAATCCCTTAATTGTCAAATTGCGCAATTATGTCATTTTGTATAGGAGGGGGTAGAAGGGGTGGAGCGATTTGGCCCGTTCACGAACTTGACCTTACTTTTTTGTCAAAAACGACGTGTACAAAATTTGAACAATTTAGGTCAACGCGTTCTCAAGCAAGAGAGCGAACAGACGGACGGACAGACGGACATTCGGTTTTGAGATTTTTGAGTGATAACATTAACTTCTGTATCATTCATTTTTTTCTCCAAGCCTTATTTCTTAGCGTTACAAGCCTTAGAGCAAACTTATAATACTCTCAGATTTCATCTAGAGTATAAAAAGAAAGTGCATTTTTATACTCTAGATGGAATCTAAGAGTTTGCTCTTAAGTTTGTAAAGCCAAGAAATATTGCTCACACAGAGTCTCCAAGGGTACAGAAATATTTGTTGTCGCTTAAAAATCTCAAAACCGGATGTCCGTCCGTCCGTCTATCCGGCCGTTCGCTCTCTAGCTCGAGAACGCGTCGAAAGCTCAAATTATGAACACGTAATTTTTGACAAAAAAGTAAGGTCAAGTTCATGAGCGGGCCAACTAACTCCACCCTTTCTGCCCCTACCATACAAAATGACTCATTTTAAATCATTTACAATAATCACATTTTCTTGGAAATTATAAAAACTAATAATTTGAAAATTGGAATATATTATTTTTATCGTAAATGTGATGTATTATAAAAATTTTTTTCAAATTCCCCCCTTCCTTCCAATACCTCCCATACGAACCGCAGTTTTTCATGAAACACTGCAAACCGATTTTTTTAGTAGGTATAACATTTACTGCACTAGAACCCAAATCGGGCCTTGGCCTCACGATTGCACCTCCTCCAGTTGGTCCAACGACCGCGTCCTCCAGTTTGAAAAATCGAGAAGGGATCTGCAATCTGCGTCGACTGAGTCGTTCCATCGCTTTCGGGGCTTTCCCTACGGACGGTTGCCTTGAGCATTCGTTTTGGAGTTCGTTCCTCGTGCATTTGCTCCACGTGGCCAGCTCATTGAAGCTTGCGGAATTTGATCACGATAGATGCTGGTGGGCCGTCAAATAGTTGATATAGTTCATGGTTGTATCGAAATCGCCAATCATCTCCTTCCTTAACTGCTCCGTACACCTAAGAAGAATTTTTCGGTCCAACGTGTCGATTAGCTTGTCCGACACCCGCGTCAAGGTTCACATTTCGCATCCATATAGCAGCACAGGACGAATCGGTATCTTGTAGATGCGTAGTTTATAGTTTCTATGGACTTTCCTTGATTTCATTGTGGCGAGGACCGCATAAAATGCTTTGTTGGCTGTCGTGATTCTTCTTTGAATTTCATGTCGTTCATTACCGTCCTTTCTGGGAGAGTCTCCTAGGTATACGAATTCATCCACCTGCTCGAAGTTGTATTCGCCCAAAGCAATATCATGCCTCACTGGGACAGTCATTGTGTCTAGGTCATGTATTTAGTTTTCGCTTCATTGACCCTGAGCCCTAATTCAACCGCTGCCCACTCCAACTCCTGGAATACCTCCTTAACGCGAAGTATTGATCGGGTCAAAATATACACGTCGTTTGCGTATGCCACCAACTGTGCGGATTTTACGAGTAGCGTACCTCTGGTGTCCACTCAGGTTACCGAAGCTACCTTCCTGACGACATACTCGAGCACCAAGCTGAAGAGCATGGGGGCGAGACCATCTCTTTGTTTGAGACTTGACTCCATTGGGAAGCTTTGAGTCAAGTTGTTTTAGATTGATTAGATATAATAAAAGTTTTAACTTTTAGAAATTCTACAACTTACTCGAGCGGTTTTTTGATCCAATTGAAAATATTAAGCTCCATTTCGAAATCATTTATCTCGATAACCATGCCAGAAAAAGGACGTTAAGTAAGAAAGATATTTTTAAGATGTTCTACAACTTTGTCATATGAACTCGTCAAATCAATCAAATTCCTGTTAAGACCCCCTAAGGACAGAAACACGCTCTTCCACAAGGCGCGATCCTGAGCATCGGTCTTTAGCTGTTGCCAGGACTTGTTTACTCCTCTGGCCTCCTGCTCAACTGCTCGCTTCCATGTTTTACATGGTCGAACAACCAACCACGTCTCCCTTGAGGATTACAATCCAGAGCCTGTTTAGCGATGTTTCACCCTGGTTTCCTCAAAGTGTGACCGATTGCTATTTCCGTCTTTGAATCTCAATGTCTATTTTAGTCCTCCAGTTGTACTCCAAAGTTCGTCGTTGCATATCACTTCTGGCCAGAATATTCCTAAAATGCGTCGGAGGCATTGATTGACGAAAGTATGCAATTCTTTGGTAAATCGAACAGTCACTTTCCACGTAATGCAACCAAATAACAACACGGATTTGATGCATGCGTCGAAAACTCGCAGCTTCATGCAAAGGGAGATCTCTCTTAACTTCCAAAAAGGGGAAAGGATACCGAAGGTCTGACGAGCTTTATTTACACGAGCCTCAATATCCTTTTTGGCTCCGCCGTCCATGCTGACAATACTTTCGAGATAATAAAAATCTTGCACCTCTTCCACATCTTGTCCGTTAAGAACAATCGGTGTGCTTGCGTTCAAACCCATGTGCATGTACTTTGTTTTACGCACATATATTTTCAGTCCCGCCTCTTTGCATTTAGAATGCAACGATCGAACATTTGATTCTAAGTCCGAACGGTTATATGCAAGCAAACACACGTCATCAGCATAAGCAAGGTGACTTAAGATGTTAAATAGTCTCCATTGAAGACCTTTACCTTCCCCACCTTTCAGTGAAGCTTTCGAGATGTCATTTATTACTACCGAAAAAGGGACTGAATAATATGCAGTCCTGTCTGACACCCGTTCGCACACCTTGCATTTTCGTAGGATTCTTTAATCACAGCTATGATCTTATCTGGAATAGCTCTCCTACGCAAAGCATTCCATATTTAATCTCGCTTAACTCTGTCGAAAGCCTTCTTGAAGTCCACAAACATGAGATGTAGTGGCGAACCCATTTCGGCAGACTGCTCCAATATTATCCGTAGGGTAGTCCGCTTTGAGGAGTTCGGTTTATAGTCCGTCTATACCTGAGGCTTTCTATCTCTTCATTGTCTGGGGGATCCTTAATAGAGGATTGTTGCGGTTGGATGACGAACTGGTACTAAAAAAAATTTTTTTGTATCAAATGCTTATAATTTTTGATTTCGCTTTTCGATCATTTTCAAAAACAATACATGCGTTTCCGGCGATGTGATGATATCTTCAAACTACTTCCAGACTTTTCTGTTGAGGTTGACTTCAGTTTTCATCGAGAAACTCAGACACAAGAAAATACATCGCAACCTACTCTTTTTTATTACTTCAACCTGAATCCACACACACATCTGGTATTTGGCGAATTTCCGCTATATTCGCCAAATACTGGAGGTGAAAATTTTTCGCGATCGCAATATTTTGCCTTAATGGAACTAGAAATTATTTTATAATGGTCACAAAATAGTCGTTTTACTATTAAAGAAAGTAGAGAAAATTGGATTTTTTCCCAAAAGTGTTTTTTTTACTAACGTTTCTATTGTTTATGGAGAAAATAAAAATTAAGAAAAAGGCTTTAATTATTCAACAGTAGGACTGCAACTAAGTTAGGGTGTATTCTAGTGGTTAGTGTGTTGGTCTACAATGCGAAGGTCGTGAGTTCAAGTCCCGGCCGACGCACAATTCCAGCACACTGCCTGCTTGGGTATACCTTGGTCACCTCAATCTACGAAAATGAAAAATTCGTAGATAGAGGGTTGTGCGAAGGTCTAACAACCCTTCCACAATAAATGATGAAAAAAATGTCAAGGAACCTGAAGGTCAGGAAGCCAAGGCCCGATTTGGGCTGTGGTGCGATTGTAGAACACGTAGAAGGACTGCAACCTAGAAAATGTAGAAAACTTCTGCCTTTTGTATATCAAGGGACAATCTTATCCAGCGCCTGGTCAAGATACAAAGCTTTGTATCCCAGGCGGGACCCTGGTCAACCCGCCTAGGGTACAAAGTTTTGTCAGTTCATTAGTCAATATAAAAGCGAGAGAAGAGCAATAGAATTAAATAAAACTCTATCATGCAAATGAAACTTAACGGCCTTTACAATGCTGGAAAGGATTCAGATCGCTTTCTTTTGTTTCTTTCGCCATCAATTTATCACCGCACTTGATAACTTGTGATAAATTGATAAGGTAGAAACATGTTATTGCTTAATCCTTTGTTAAGTTTTTTACCCGATGTTCAAGATGCTTTTTTAAATCATTTGTTAGTTTCTTCGGAGACACAGCAATGTTTAGAAACAAAAAGGGAAAGGATTTTATTTTTCGCTTGGGAGTCTAGGATCGGACTTGATCAAAGAATGGAACCGAGTCAATCGAAATTAAAAGATGAATAATGGTAGAAAACAAAACGTATTATTCGCTTCATTCAAGAATAAAAATATCTGTCAACAAGTCGGGCGCAACTTTATTATTCATGGAACAAGTTGAGGAAACGTGTGAAGTCAATATGCATGGTAAGGTGAATAGGGAAGACTAAGTGAATAGAAGCTAGGGTGCGGTCTAGTGGGTAGCGTGTTAGTCTACAATGCAAAGGTCATGAGCTCAAATCCCGATCGACGTATAATTCCAGGACACTGCCTGCTAGGGTATACCTCAGTTACCTCAATCTGCGAAATGAAAATTCATAGATAGAGGGTTGTGCGAAGGGCTAACAACCCTTTTACAATGACAAATAAAATGTTGAGGAACCTGAAGGTCAGGAGGCCAGACGCGATTCGGGCTGAAATGCCATTGTAGAAGTGAATAGGAGTTCTTGGGCTGGGCTGTTGTCAATTATTTAACACTTTACTGCGACTGCGATCATTAGCTCCAGAACAAATAATCAATATTTCATTCGTTTATTTATGCAAGGTTAGGTTTGTGTAGGGCGATAGAAGGAGTGGCGGATGTTAATAATTGTTTAATTGGTTGCTTTACCGATCTTTTATTTTGATTCTGTATAAAAAAAGTTTGAGACAATTTCGCTTTTATATTCATACCATACATTGGGTTGGGATAGGTATGTGAATCGTAAAATTTGTGATGCATGCATTTCGTTTCACTTGAAAGGTGTTCATACAAAATTTCAAGTTCGTAGCTTATAATTGGTTGGCTATTCGTTGATTTGTTAAAATTGATCGAAATCATACTTTTTTTGGGAGAGCAAAGGGGGTTTCAAAACTTTTGAAGCAGCTTCGTTTTAAATATTTTTAATAGTGCTTGTAAAAACTTTCAAGTTGATAGCTTTTACTGGTTTGGTGATAATTGATTTCTTAAAAGTGCTCGAATAAATACTTTTTTACGGGAGGGGGTAAAAGTTTTGATGGTTTTTTTTTTTTTTTTAAAGAACCGAACACAACTTAGGGGGTCACCCTATAATGCTATGCACAGATGTGTCGGTATAGGAATTGGAGAAAAAAACTCAAGTTAGATTAGTTTAATTTAGGTGGAGAAAGACGAAAATGACGGTGTACATTCCTCTTGAAGCTCTGGATGTTGTATTCATTGGGAAACACTTTAGCTGGTAATGAGTTCCAAAGTCTTGACGTTCGGGAAATGAATGACTGCCTATATTTAACTGTACGAGAAGGCAAGGGTTTAACAGTGTACTCGTGTGCGCGTTCAGCTTGACGAGTATCTCGGGGAAAATTATAGAGTGGGGGTATTAGTGTGCTTAGTTCCGCACTGCATTTACCATGGAAGTAGCGATAGTAAATGCTGAGTACTCCGACATTTCTGCGATGCTCGAGAGAATCGATAGAAGACGTGATGGTCTCGTCTCCAATCAGTCGGAATGCATGTTTTTGAATACGGTCGAGCAACGCGAGGTGTGATTTGGGTGCCCCAGCCCAAACATGCGAATTGTACTCTAAACGTGGTCTAATGTATGCCTTATAGATGGTTGCTAGGTCGTTCGGCGTGAAATACTTTTTGCACTTTCGGAGCACTCCCAGACGTTTAGAGGCGTCGAGGGCAACATCAAAGATGTGCTGGGCCCAATTCAGGTGGTCATTAATTTTAACGCCAAGAAGTGTGAAATTATCCGAGGTACAAAGTTGTGTGCCGCCAAAAGTCACATTTTGAGATAATACAGGAGCATCACGTTTGAGGGATAGATGACAGGCCTGTGTTTTAGAAGCGTTGAACTCTACTCTATTTTTCCTGCCCCATTCCAGGATTAAGCTGAGGTCCGAGTTCAGCGAACGGAATAACTCCATGCGATTGGAAGCAATAGAATGCTTGTGTGATTCCGCAGCAGAGTTAAATTCATAGGTGTTATCTAAAGTACTGTCATCCGCAAAACTATGGATTGGATTGAGAGTGGACGACAGAAGGTCGTTGATAAAAACTAAGAAAAGAGTTGGAGATAAAACAGAGCCTTGAGGGACGCCGGAATCTATTGGGAAAGAGGAAGAAGTAACGCCATCTAGTACTACTCGTATAGTGCGTTCAGAAAGAAAACTCTCAATCCATTGAACAAGGGTAGCATTAAGGCCAATGGCCCTAAGCTTTGCTATGAGACATTCATGCCAAACTCTGTCAAAAGCTTTTGCAATGTCAAGTGCAAGAACTTGACCTTCGCCGTGTTTATGTATGCATGAGTTCCAACGTTCTGTCAAGTAGACCAGAATGTCTCCCGTCGACCTTCCAGAACGGAACCCATACTGTCGATCATGGATTAGCTGGTTATCCTCGAGATATTCAACGATTTTGCGATTGACAGCAGTTTCCATTACTTTCGAGAGCACTGAAGTAATGGCTATAGGGCGGTAGTTAGCGGGGTTCGCTTTGCTTCCTTTCTTGGGAATTGGCTGAACATTCGCAACTTTCCACAAACGTGGAAAGCACCCAGAAGAGTAGGAAAGATAGAAAAGATTGCGAAGAGGTTTAGCTAAAGAAGAGGAGCACTTTTTAAGGGTAATGGGGGGAATACCGTCCGGACCAGCAGATTTGTGGATATTGAGCTCTTGAAGGATCCTAGAAATAAGTCTCGTGCGAAAATGTAGTTTAGGCAATGAGAAACCAGAATCAGTTAGAGCGGGAGGCGATTGGTTTGAAGGTGGAAGACGTGAGTTTCTAGCGAAACTTGCTGCTAGTAAGTAAGCTTTTTCGACAGGATCAATAACGGTACGGTCGCCATCAACAAGAGGTGGTATTGAAGAAGAAATGAAATTGTTGTTGACCGTTTTGACGAATGACCAGTAAGATCTCGAGCCTTTAGGGCACTGAAGGATCTTCCGTCGAAGTTTTTGGTCATGCTCAAACTTAACACGATTGAGTATGGATTTGCAGGCATTTCTTGACGCATTGAAGAGTTCTCTGTTGGCAGGTGTTTTATTACCTTTAAAGGTTTGAAATGCTTGTTTCTTGGTCTTAATTGCATCGAGACATTCATTGTTGAACCAAGAGTCCTTCGACGGCCTAACTCTTTTATAACTGGAAGGTATGTAGAGCTTCATACCTTTCAGGATAATCTCGGTGACAAGTCTACAAGCTTCATCGCAGTCATTGGAATCAAAGCACAATTTCCAATTAAAGGCATTGAAGAAGTCATTTAGCGCCTCCCAATTGGCTCTTTTGAAATGCCAAATATTTCTTCGGGGTGCCTTGATTGTCAGCGGTGTTAGTGCTGCAACTGGGAATTGTGCACGAATCAAAAAATGATCCGTATTCCCAATTGGCGATGGTGATATGACAGAGACAGAATATTTCTCTGGGTGGCTGGTGAGAAAAAGGTCAAGAAGGTTAGAAGAATGCTGTGCAACATCCGGTAAACGAGTAGGCTCATCTACCAACTGTGTTAAACCGTTTATAGAAGCAAAAAGCTCAGTATCACGCCCCTCCTGGTCCGTAGTCGAGGAGTGTTTAAGCCAGGCAATGTTATGAACATTGAAATCGCCCGCGATAACGATTTCAGCGTCAGGGTTTGCAGTGTTTATTGACTGGATAGATTCAGTTAACCCATCCAGTTCTAATAAAGTGTTCGCTGCAGTCATTGCTGGGCTTCTATACACATAACAGAAGTACATGACATGTCTTTGGATCAGCAATTTTATCCAGATATAATTAAATTCTGGATTGGAGCAGTTCCCCAAATAGGGAACTAATTGGAAAGACACATCATCGCGGATGTAGAGTGCGACACCCCGTTGGCGAAAAAATGCGGGAATAAGGTGATATCCGGGAACAGAATAAAACTGTTCACTTCCCGGTACCACCTTGCATTCGCCTAGTGCTAGTATATCCGGTCTTTTAGTTTGGGTATGGATATACAGCGAGAGATAGGCAGAGTTCAGTCCCCGAACATTGACTTGATCAATAGTAAAGCTACTCATGATCAATATTATATGATAATATAAATATGATAAGAAGCGAAAAAATATCTACGAAAATGTACGAAAAAAAAAAAAAAAATTTTTACTAATAAATTTAGCTAGAACACAAAAAAAACACAAAATTGGAACGTAAGAAAACGAAAATAAAAAAGACTAAAGACTATACATATAACAAATTTCCTAGGACAATTCACGGAAAAAAAAAAATTTTGCTATAAAATTTGCCTACAACAATTAAAAAAAAAAAATTGGAATAACAAGAAAATAAATAAATAAAAAAGTCAAATAAATTAAAATAAACACAACGCTCTGGTAACACCAAACTGAGACAATACACAAACAGAGATACAACAATACAAAGTAATTTAGCTAGATCGGAATCAACAGCGTTAAACTGTTATTTACCCGTGCAGTTCTATGCCTTCGCACGGGCAACAACAAAAACACTGCAGACTCCGTTAGCTTATACTTAGCTTCGAGATTAGAAGTGAAGCCGACGCGCACATAATAAAAAAATCAATTAAATTAAAACATAGTAGAAAACCACACTGCATTAAAATTTTGAAATTAAAACCGAAAAATGTATAAATAAAAACAACTACAAAAGAAATTAAAACAGAACTAAAAAAAAAAACAAAACTAAATAAAACGAAGCGCGTCTGCACACGATCACTGTGCGATGTTGTGCTCGACCAGTTGATAACTTACACTTTTTTGCATATTTTTCACAAAGTTTTTATACTCTAGATGAAATCTGAGAGTATTATAAGTTTGCTCTAAAGTTTGTAACGCCAAGAAATAAGGCTCGGAGAAAAAAATGAATGATACAGAAGTTAATATTATCACTCAAAAATCTCAAAACCGGATGTTCGTCCGTCCGTCCGTCCGTCTGTCCGTCCGTCCGTCCGTTCGCTCTCTAGCTTGAGAACGCGTTGCGCTAGAAAGCTCAAATTTTGTACACGTCGTTTTTGATAAAAAATGAAGGTCAAGTTTGTGAACGGGCCAAATCGCTCCACCCCTTCTACCTCCTCCCATACAAAATGACACAATTGCGCAATTTGCTCAAAAAGTATAAAAGCTATTGGCCTGAAATTTTGAATATGTTACTTTTATGATAATATTAATCTACCGTAAAAAAATTATACGTGTCCTCCCCCTCCTTCTACCACCTCCCATACAAACTGTACTTGTCATGAATTACTCTAAGCCAATTTACTCAGTGCGTATAAAATTTACCGGGCTGAAATTGTGCACCAAATATTTATTTAAGATTGTTAGTAAGGCCAAAAAAGTTAGACGATTAGCTTCACCCCTTCTACCCCCTCCCATACAAAATTACACAATTTCGCAATTTGATATTAAATGGATTTACTCGAAAAGTATGAAAGCTATTAATCTGAATTTTAGGATGTATTACTTTTATAATAATCTAAATCTAAAGCAGAAAAATTATTTGCGTCCTCCCTCTCCTTCCACCCCCTCCCATACAAACTACACTTTTTCATGAAATGCTCTAAAACGATTTTCTCAGAACGTATAACATTTATTGAGCTCATATTTTGTAATAAATACTTAATTAGTATTATCACTAAGATCAGAAAAAAATATTTGATTAGCTTCACTGCTTCTACCCCCTCCCATACAATATGACACAGTTTCACAACTTTACAAAAAATCGATTTTCTTGAAAAGTATGAATGGTACTAGTCTGAAATTTCAGGGATGTCAATTTTACAATATTCCTAGTTATTTCTGAAAAAAATCACTCTAATCGCCCCACTCTTTCTACCACCTCCCATACAAACTGCACATTTTCACCAAATCTAACTCACTAATTTTCTCAGTTCGCATTCAATTTTTGGAGTAAGCATTTTGTATAAAACATTTTTGTAGCTACTTTAGCATGATGGGGAAAAAATTAGTTCAATGCTATCATCCCTTCTAACACTTCCCGTACAAAATTTCTTGGGATCACAAAAAATTCTATTTCATCTAGAGTATCGTAAGATTGCGCTTTACGCGCAATCGTAGCCCTGTTACGTTTTCTTAAAATTTCAATCAAAAATTTTGAGTTTTATTATTTATTATGTTTTTAATACATTTAAAACATCTCGTGTAGGTTAGGACTACATCTCGGTGCATAAAGGTTTTGGTTCAAATTATTTTTTCCTTATGTGTATGAAATGGACGCATGCACCAGCAAAATTTGAGCTTAATATCATTTTTTAAGAACGCTAAAAATTACTCAAAATTTTTGACATTTTGACTTGCTATCTCCCTCCCCTTACACCTTTCAACTTGATAATTATACCAAAATAAACTGCCAACGAGTACGGCACAACTTTATTATTTTTGGGACAAGTTGAAGATGCGAGAAAGTCAATATGCAAGTTAAAGTGGTTAGGGAAGACTAAGTGGAATCCCCTTTCACAAGTGGAACCCCCTTTCACAAGTGGAACCCCCTTTCACAAGTGAAACCCCCTTTCACAAGTGGAACCCCCTTTAGGACAGGGATGATGCCAATTCAACACATAGTTGCAAATACGATCAATAGCTCCAGTACATGTAATCAATATTTCATTCGTTTATGCAAGTTTGGGTTTTTATGAGGGAGGGGAAGGGGTCATAATAAGGTGGGTGAATGTCAATAATTTTTCAATTGATTGCCTCAATTACGTCCAATGTTTTCTGCATAGAAGGTCAGTTTCATATACGAAGTTGCATAGAATTTTCATAAAATTTGGTGTATTTTACATTCACGGAACCAATCATTTGTATGGGAGGGGGTAGAGGAGATAAAGGAACTGTAAAATTTTTGATGCAGTTTTATTTTATTTCTTTTGTAAGGTGCTCGTACAAAATTTCAATTTCATAGCTTTTAATTTGTTGGTTAGCAGTTGATTTATTGAAATTGGTCTAAATCATTCTTTTGTATGGGAGGGAGTAGAAGGGCAAATGCGATCTCAAAACTTTTGACGTAACTCGTTTCAACTATTTTCGAAAGCTTTTGTGCAAAATTTCAAATTGATTGCTTTTAATTTTTAGGTGATAATTGATTTTTTAAAAATGGTCGAAAAAATAAATTTGTATGGGAGGGGGTAGAAGTTTGGCAGGTATTCGACCAATTAGTATTTAATTCTTTTAGAGATTTTTTTTAAATGAATTTTGCAAATTTTCAAGTTTCTACCTTAAAATTTCATTTCAAAATTTTGTTTTTTCGTTGCAAATGAAACACCTTATGCACGTTAGACCAGGGGGGGTCGGTGCATAACAATTACATTTTTATTTTTAGTTCTGTATGTATAATAAATATAGATGTATCCACATTGAAAATTTAAACTTTGTATCTCTTACCAGAGCCCTAAGAAAATCACTCAAAATTTTCGACAATTTTGCTTACCACCTCCCTCCCCATACACCTCCCAACGTAAAACTTTTACCAAAATTCAAAACTATGTAGTTCTACAATTTGACAAAATTTGAATTTGATATCTGCACTCAGTTTTGAGATATAATGGTTTGAAATTTTAGGAAGTGCAATGCTCCCCATTTTCCTCCACTACTATTTTGTCCAAATGTTAAATTTTTTTTCCTATTTCATTAGTATAGCTTAATATAAGTACCAAGTTTCAGTTACATAGCTCAACAAATAGCCGAGATATTGGTTTTTAAGTGTTTTCTTTGCACCCCCTCTGTTTCTCCTCCTTACAATAATTAGCCTCGATGCAATCTGATTCCAGTGGATCTATATGCCACCTTGATGGTCTAAGAATATAAATTTTTTATGCTAAGTAATTTCGAAGATATAATGATTTAAAAAAAAAATTCGGCCGGCAATTGGTTCTTAGCACCCTTTTGTACACACCGGCGTACTTCAGACGTCGTACAGATTTTTTTTTTTGCATTTTTAGGCTATTTTAGTCATGAAACGCGAAAAAACAAAATTTCAGAGTAGCAAATTTTTTTTTCTAGTCGATCACAATACTTTATTATTAAAATAATAAAGTAATTATAGTTCATACATATAGCTCTATAATCTGACAAAATTTCAACTTAATATCTGTATGGCATTTTGGGATATATGTATAAAAAAATTTTAAATTTCAAATTTTCATCGAATAAAATTATGATTGATGTCATATTGAACAATGGAATTTATTGGTTATGATAAAACTATCAGAGACCTAGTGTGTTCTAAACAGCAGTGATAGCGATCGGGAAACCTATGCCGATAGTTGAAAGATTTAGAAAAGCAGACATTCGATATAAATTTTTTTTTCTAAATATGCAAAAAGAGATTAATTTTATTAATTACCTGAAGATCGGGTGCTTGATTTGGTTGCGCCAGGTCGCAAGCAGACAGCCACGGATTGACACGTGCCAATGCACTATTCCCGACGGTGCCACCGTAATTCTCTTCGTCGTTGCCGTAACCAATTTTGCCCAATTTGTTATAACTCACGAAGTTATTATTATTCGTAATGTAATTATAATTTAAAAAATTATTCGGGTTGTTATTATTGAAATATGATTTAAAATTATCGTAAATATTGGGAGAAATTGCTAATTGGTGCGGCTGCTGTTGTTGCTGCTGCTGCTGTTGATGATGTTGTTCCTGTTGTTGTTGACTGGTGCTGCTGCCACGCCGAGCCCCCGAAATAAACGCAAGCGCCATCACGACCAGCCCGGGTCCTGGCCGCATATTGACCTCGGGTTCGGCGGTGCTAGCATGGTGCAGGCCCGCTTGAGACGCGCTTGCGACTCCAATAGATTTGAGGATATGACGGGCTCATGGCCCCATCATCACCTTAAGATCTAGACTACTTTTTTTTTATTCCTATCGGCATTTAAATT